>WWCI01000004.1:2456167-3684250 GCA_011799845.1 Hypomyces rosellus | reverse complement strand
AACTGATCCCAAGGATATTGACAAGGCCGAGGACCGTCAAAAGTTCTCGGAAATTCTTGACAGTATCGGTGTTGATCAGCCTGCCTGGAAGGAACTTACTTCTGTCAAGGCCGCCGAGGAATTTGCCGATGAGGTTGGCTATCCTGTTCTGGTTCGTCCTAGCTACGTCCTGTCTGGTGCTGCTATGACTGTCATCCGAGGCAAGGAGGACTTGAAGGAAAAGCTTGAGGCTGCTAGCAACGTTTCTCCCGATCACCCCGTCGTCATCACCAAGTTTATCGAAGGCGCGCAGGAAATTGATGTTGATGGTGTGGCGTCTCAGGGTAGTTTGATTGTTCACGCCGTCAGTGAGCACGTTGAACAGGCTGGTGTCCACTCTGGTGATGCAACACTTGTTCTGCCCCCTGCCAACCTGGATGCTAGCATCATGGAGCGTGTCAAGGAGATTGCTCAGAAGGTCGCCAAGGCATGGAAAATCACTGGCCCCTTCAACATGCAAATTATCAAGGCTGAGGATCCCAATGGAGGCGAGCCCCTTCTCAAGGTCATTGAGTGCAACCTTCGTGCCTCTCGATCATTCCCGTTTGTCAGCAAGGTCCTCGGTATCAACTTCATTGATGTAGCCACCAAGGCTCTCGTCGGAAAGGACGTCCCTGACCCTACTGATCTCATGGCTATCAAGCGTGATTACTTGGCTACCAAGGTTCCCCAATTCTCTTGGACCCGTCTTGCCGGCGCTGACCCCTTTCTTGGTGTCGAGATGGCTTCCACTGGTGAAATTGCCTGCTTCGGAAAGAACTTGGTTGAAGCCTACTGGACATCTCTTCAGTCTACCATGAACTTCCGCATGCCCGAGCCCGGCGAGGGCCTGCTCTTTGGTGGTGAAGTTCAGGAGAAGTGGTTGACACAGGTTGTCGACTACTTGGCTCCTCTTGGTTATAAGCTCTTCGCTGCCAGCAACGAAGTCAAGAAGTTCCTCGAAACTAGCACCAAGCACAGCATTGATGTTGAGGTCATTGAGTTCCCCACGGAAGACAAGCGAGCTCTCCGAGAGGTGTTCCAGAAGTACGATATCCGCGGTGTCTTCAACCTGGCTCGTGCCCGGGGTAAGACTACGACCGATGTTGACTATGTCATGCGCCGAAATGCTGTCGACTTTGGTGTGCCCCTATTTATGGAACCTCAGGTAAGCTCTCCCCCTATATGTACTATGTGTTTCATTTGCTAACTTGTGAGTAGACTGCTATCCTCTTTGCCCAATGCATGAGCGAGAAGCTTCCCCGACCTGAGGGCATCCCCTCCGAGGTCCGCCGGTGGTCAGATTTCATCGGTGGCAAGCCGCTGTAATATATTTATACCCTATGCACTTTCACCGAGTTTCCTGGGAAGCAAGAACTTGGTCGGCGTTTTATGATTTTTGTTGTTCATGAATAGCCTGTGAGCGGGCTGTTACTACCAACTATATCGGGGAGTATTCTTATGGGGAAAACAAAAGGCGAGGTGGTGGAAAAAAAGCGGCTGGGTGATCCTAAAAAGTGATGTCCATGTTAGTTTGGATTTAGGGGTGTGATATCTGTTATCGTTATATAGATGAAACGTAAGAGTGGTGAGAAATGATGAAGTATTGAGAATATTTTTGATGGAATATTTGTGGTAATCGGTGATTAAGTGATTGAGTATCAAGGGACACAAAGGCACAGAAGGATATAGTAGAGGAGTCAGTAGGTCATATAAAGGTAGATTTGTTTTTTGTTGTTTAATCTTAAATATATCATGAGTATTTTTACAGCCTATAAGCCTTATAAATATTCATCATACTTGTTAAATAAAGACTCTTCTATTTTAATCTATTCGTTTTTTTTTTACTCATCAAGCATCATAATTTTCTGTATAGCTTATCATACGATGAGTGTTTTCCCCTTACAAGGACACTTACCAACCGAAAAGCCCTACAGAGACACTGTCCAGAAAGCCCTCGGCCATGAAAGGGTAGATGGATACTAGGGGATAGATTAATACGACATGCCCCAACTTAAAAAAAACTTCATCTATTTGTTATGTCCCATCCCATTAAGATATAATCTTTGGCCTTAACGAATAATAGCCTACAGCTCAAAGCAATGATGATCCCGCCGTCTAGATAATGCCCTCAAAACGCCAGCCATTTGTTTTTCTCTTCAAGCCCTTGATGCCATTGGCTCAAACAAAGTTTCTCACTCTCTCCCCTTGCGGTTTCCTTTCTCCCCTACCCCCCTCTCCTTGGCACCCCTATCCCCTCTTCTTCAACTCGTGTTTGATTTTTCTCTTCTTCTATTTTCTTGAAACTCATGGCGGAGGTCGAGACGGCGGCGGATCGTTGCTCGAGGCGCGATGTAGTTCGTTCAGCCTGAAGGCAGCAAACCGTTTAGCAAGAGGCTCACCGGAGGACTCGCGAGTAACAGAAGTGGCAGGGTGCTTCAAAGATGAAGAGGAGGACGAGGAGGACAAGTTTGAATCATCTAGTCCTCGTGAACGCTTGGGGATTCGCTCACCAGTCGATTGCAGGATGGCTTGTAGGGTTTGCCAACCCTCTGTGGAGCGGAGCTGGAAGGAGTCGGCGAGGTCATGTTGACTCGCTACGCGGCAGAGGAGGGATTCTTCGTCCTGGAGGATTACAATGATTAGTTTCACATTTCATACTTTCCATAGAAAGGGGGCCAGAATAGTAGAATTTGACGGAATTATCTTGCAAACCTTTGAAAGAATTCCCATTTGATGGATGAAACAAAGTAGGTGAAAGTCTGACACTTCCTGACCATTATCGCTCTGCTTTTGTCCAGGGCGGAAATTGAGCGACTTTGCCAGCGCAGAATGCTCCTGGCTCTCGCCAATGTACTCGCGGTTCTCGATGGGAAACCCTGTCTGTGTGAATGTAGGCTTAGGCTCGGCAGGGAAGCCGTGAGTTAGAGTGACAAAAAGGTATTCGACGGGGAATGCTGGCTTTGCGTTCTCCTGCACCTTGGCTTTGTACTCGTTTACCTTGCTGTAAAACACCTCAGGGATGTATCTTGTCCGGCTGGTCGATCCATCATCCTCGACTTCCTCACGGACGAGCATGGAGTTGGGGTCTGCTGAAGGTTCGATGATGTCTGCGCGCACCATTTCCACCGCCTCATTCGACATCTGGTAAGCCGATATCGAAATCTCACCCTTTTCGTTTCCCGTGATGACACATGTCACAAAGTTGGAACCGAACTGGCCGGAGTCGCTCCATTTGGAGGGCTTGGGGTACTGTACTTGTAGTCTGGATGAGAAGCAAACTTCGAGGGAAGAGAGGAAATATGACTCGGCATGACGTTTGCACACGACCGAGCCGTCATTTTGTCCGGCATCGAGCAAGTCGGTCCAGATGGCACCGAGGGGTTCTAGTCCACACAGCTTAGCCACTCGTTCAATCTCTTTCTGGTTTTCCCAGGTGCTCATAGTGAGCCCATCACCCTCGTCAACCTGCGGCGGCTCGTAGATGGCCTCGACAATGGCCTTTACTCCCAACGGAACTTCTGTGTATTCGGCATATCGTCCGTAGAGGTAACCTAATCGCTGGGATCCAGTCTTCCTCCAAGCATCAATAAAGTTATCAATGATGGACGGCGACGAGAACTCGACATGATCAACCATTCGGAATGTCTGAGGATTGAGTGTAATGGCGCTGGGCTGGCACTTGGTGCAAATACCCTCGGGCCACGGCGGGTGACCTGAGGGACAGTCTCGCTTCACTCGGAAGTATGGCTCAACAAGGGGGGGTATGTAGGAGGTTCCGGACTCTGGCTTGTTGGTGGCGGCGTTGATCTTGCGTAGGTAAGAGTGGAAGGACAGGTATTTGATCTTCTTTTCGGCGAGGTATCCGGGGTCGAAGGGATCCATGGGCTGGCAGTTGTCGCACATGCCCTTGGGGCCGTGGCGGCACATCCTATCCTTTGTTCGGGGGATCTTGCCATCGAGCTTATCTAACCGGTCGTCCAGCACAGATTGCTTCACAGTCTCCCAGGGCTTGGAAATCCGCTCGGGTTTCGGTTCGATAGGGACGATTTCGGTAGGCAGCACCGGTTTGCCGTTTAGCCTAGCGAATGGGACTGCGGGCGTCGCGTCGCCGTTGGGAGATTCTTTCGTGTCGCCGCCGTGGGTGTAGCTAAGGAAGATGAGGTCGCCATGCCTATATTCAAGCTATCTGTCAGACGGCTGCTGCTGCTGCTGCAAAGTCGCAACGATGGGGTCAGGTTTCATCATTCATACTTTAAGCCAATCTGTCCGACCTTGAAGCTGATGATGTCGCCAAGCCTCTTGGAATCTTGGTTGGTGGGTGAGTTGGACAAGACGATGGACTTGGGGTCAACGGTAGCAGGGAGGTGTTCCAGAAGCTATGAAGCTCTTTGCGTCAGCATAGTTTCGAGAAAGAGAGAGAGAAGCGCCATTCAACGCCAGTATAAGCAGGCTCACCAGCTTTCCTAAATCGCCAAAGCTCGTAGTAGCTTCTACGTTGAGGCGGATCATGCCATCCGGCCCTCGTAGTCGAATCAACATGGTGAACAGACTCTTGTTTTTTCAGCTGGCAGTGATCGCTTCAGTATGTTTGATGGTGGTGGTGGTGTGCGGTATGTTAGTGGTGGGGTTTCGAGGTTGCTCTAGCTTTCAGCGACCGATGACCTCCCCTTTGAAATACAACGGCAGTTCAAAAAAAGAATAATTCAATGTCACGTTGAAACTTAAAGAAAACGCGCTTTCATGCAACTGTGTAAAGTGGGTGTTGGAAAAGAGAGAAACAAGTCAAGTCAAGTCAAGTCAAGTCATGTCATGTCATGTTCATGTCATGGCAAGGGAATAATGAAGGGAAGCTTATTGAATCATCGCCACTACGAGAGAGAGGGAGAGATACCCAGTAGGCAGGTAATACGCAGCAGTAACCACACCACAGATAGAGCGTCATTCACAGGGTGCCTGGAAAGGGACGCCACTGATTAATGCCGTCCCCCAATCCGCCCACCGAGACGTACATACAGATTACAGGGCGCTGGATAAATTATCGGCCCGCAGCCAGTCCCTTCGCTGCGAACACTTTGCCTTTTACTATTTACGGAAGTAACGTGGAGATCCAAAAAGGCGATGAGGTAATCAATGTCAGCGTTTGTTCGGTACCAGGAACCTGTCCTGTTGGTCCCAGGCGCAAAAAAAGGTACGTATCACCCTCCCGCTAATACCAAAGCCGCACCTCCAGGGGTTTATCTGTCCAGAAGGCTCCAAAAAAAGAAATACCTCCAAGGTTGGTGGGCAATGTGTGCGACGTGTTCGATATCATCGAAACATTTCGAACAATAATACCCCTCGGACAACCACAAAAAGTTTCCCCCCGGCATCACCACCTTGCCCAACTTTCATTCGCTTTGGAAGAATTCGTCGAAGCAGTTTAACGAGTCAACGAGAGTGAATTGGAAAAAAAAAAACCAATAATAATTAATATCTTCCCCCCATTGTCCTTGTCAAGATGCTCAGCGTTGACTGGAAGGGCCTTGCCCTTCCGTTCGCCTACCTCCTCGTCCTCGGCGGCGCCCTCATGACCTTTTCAAGAATCTATCGCAAAAGAAAAGCCGGTACGAAGAAAACAAAACATACTTCCCCTTGCTCTTGCTAAGATGCGCTTTGCTAACACACAAGTTCGTAACAGTCGAGAGCGCAAACCTCGCGCCATGGTTCGGCACTCACCTCCAGCGCAACATCTACCTCTCCCTCCTGCACATGGAACCCGCCGAGAAATCCCCCAAGGTGCCCGACAGCGTCCTCAGGGCCGCCCTTCTGCGCCGCGCCGTCGAGGACATTGAGCGCCTGATCCAGATCAAGTCGGCCAAGCAGGCGTGCGGCTCGCTCCTCCAGAGGGGCAGCGTGGGGGATGACCTGTGGCAGCGCTTCCTGCGCGCGGAGAAGGAGATGGAGGAGGAGTTGCGAGATGTCGTTACCGAGGTATGTTCCTCCATTCATACAAGAAGAAGAAGAATGGGGATAGGATACTGACCTTTCTTTTTTACCTAGGCCAACGCCCTGGCACCAAACTGGGGCCCTACCATCTTCCAGTCCGCCCACGAAATCGCCGCCAACACCAAGCTCCGCCAGCGCCTCGAAGAGATCCAGTCGCAGACCGACGCCGAGAAGGCCTGGTGGGAGAAGAAGCGGGGCCAGATCCGGACCGAGTTCATGAAGGAGCTCGAGGAGTCGGAGAAGGGTTCTACCAGGGGCGAGGACGACGCCGTGGTGGTTGATTCGCCAAGCAAGAAGAGCAAGAAATAAGAATCATGAAAGAAAACTGTAAGGAGTAGAGAGTAGGAAATTGAGCCTGTCAAGTAGAATTGGTCCCCCATGAACTTGGTTGTTGTGCATGGGAGATGGATGTAAAGACTATGGAAAGGCTTGGTACGTGATTGTATTGGGGGAATGTAATGGGCAGGGAGCATTGTATACTACGTTTACTGCATTGCAGTGACTTCATGGGTAGACTATTTCACGGCGTTCAATGAATATCAAGCAACACGTTTCTTTGATAACAATACTGTATTGATTCATAACATCATCGCGGTGAGCTTCTAAGATGTAGCCTAAGGTATATATATAGGTAGGTCCCATCCTCCTCCTCTCCCTCCTATGCAATCCCAGTGAGGCACTCAGCCTTGATGTAAAAAAAAACACACACACAAAACTCCAAAATCCCAAACGCTCCACATGATGGTTGCGAGTCGTCATCTACATGCAAAAACAACAATTCCTGTCCTGAGGAAACCCAAACGCCAGACGTGAATGTATCAAGAGGCGGAAAAAAAGACCTTCGAGGCCTTTGCCTTTGAACAGATAATCACGATTCCCCTCCCACCAACTCCATGAAAATGCTTAATATCGCTCGCTGATCCTTCTATAACCGATGCCGTACCAAAACCCAAGAAAATGATTTTTTTCATCTGTATGAAATCTTTTTTCACTGTCGGGAGAAGGGGTTCATCTTTCGGCGCCAGGCCTCCTCGTCTCGGCTAGCTATCCGCGCCTCCTGGGCAATCTGCTCCTCGGTCTTGAGCACGACAGGGGACTCGCAGCCTCGGAGACCAATGAAGCGGCCCATCTTACGGCGCTTCTCCTCTAGAGGAGCGTCGCTTCGCCAGTCGACGGGGCAGGGGTACTGACCGGACCAGGGCGAGGGGGTTCGCTGGTGGTAAAACTGGGCAAGATCCTCGAGCTGCTCATCGGTGAGGAGCCAGAATTGAAGGACAGTTCGGGGGAAGTCAGGGTGAATGCGTCCGGTGGTGAGCTGGACAAGGGGAGACAATTGAAGAGCCATTTGGTGCAACTTGTGAGCAAGCTCGGGGTTCTTTGCCAGCCGCCTTCTGGAGAACTTGGGAGAAGAGTGGCGGTTAGAAGAGATTCCTCGGTGCATCATTTTGGCGGTGTTGTGCTGTGTTGTGCTGTGTGTGACTTTTTTTTCTGTGTTGTAGATTGCTCGTATTTTTGTATACGGGGAGGTCGGGTTCGTAAATGTGTGTGTTGAGTAATGTCGTAGCAGTGAGGCGGGGCAGTAGTATCGCCCAACCTTGACGTGGCAGTGATTGATTGAGATGAGATGATGCAGCTCGTATGTCGATGCAGATGTAAGAAAAAGAGCAAAAGGATGTTTTTCTAACAATGATGTGTGTGTGTGTATTGGGGATCTTTTTTTGATGTCGTAAAAAGAGGACTTTGGTTCGGCACCGACAGCGGAAGAGGAGGAAGACCAGGCTTCTTTATATCTTTGCTCCGATGTTGTATTTGTGTTTCTCGTAGATTGCTCCTTTAGGAAGGACTGGTTGTGTGCGGATGAGAAAGAAGGAGCACGAAACGGTTTAACTTCTTTCTGCTGTCCAAGACACAATGGATGAAAGCGTAATGGATTGGGGTATTTTTGTTCGTAAAAGGCGTCCGAGTCGTTGGCTAATAAAGAACAACGAAAAAAAGATAACTGGTAATAATAGGAATAATAATAAAAAAGGTGTCCGCTGACTCGCCGACCTTGACTGGTGAATGCTTCCGGTTGTTGGTCAAAGGATGCACGCAAACAAAAAGGTGAATCAATAGAGAGCCTAGTTGATTCGACAATGATGGGTCTCGGCCGGAGATAGACACAAAATGTCCCTATGGGTCCAAGCTTCGGATTCGGTGTGTTGTAAGTTTGTGGTTGTTGGTGGAAGGATGCTTTTTTAGTAGCAGTAGATGGATTTGGACTGATTGATTGATTGATTGATTGTGTGTTGTGTGTGTGTGTGTTTGTTTGAGTGAGCTGGGTGGTGGTGTTGGTTGTTGTTGGCCGAAAGCGTCTTCTTGAGTCGTGGTCGTAAAAAAGGGTGAGGATGAGGGTGAGAGAGAGGTATGCAAGGTATATATGTTTATTCTGGGATCGGACTGGATTGGGCTTCTTAAACAAGAGATGATGAGATGATGAGAATGAAACACCAACTAGGAATTTGTCGTTTTCAAATAAGCGTCTAGGAAACTCACATGGCACCCCAGCCCTCTTTGTATCTCATCACCGGATCCCTGGACATACGGCTATTCTTGTTCGCCGTCGGTAACGGCACTGCTAAAACTGCAAGCTTGGCTGCAACATGGACCAAGAGACTGGGATGATGGATCCATGGGATCGCTGGCTCGCTCGCTCTCTTTTTTTGCTCCCCTACCATCAGCAGAGGCAAAGGCGCAGTTCAGCCGCTTTCTCCATCGTCATGTCTTGTCTTGTCTTGTCTCTGCTTCTGACTTTTTGTCTTGGCCCTTTGCGCATTCGCCTTTAGGGAACCTCCTCCTTTGACCCCACCAACCACGCTTTTGGCTACTGCTCTGGGCAAGGCGCCGGACTGCTGTGGTGACTGGCGTCTTAATTCCTTAAGCCGATTGCCGGCTTCGTAGGCACAACTCTCTGCTATCGCTAAGTGCTAGCTGGGCTTGGGTATAGTATGTCTCTTCTTTTTTTGCCTCGCCTCGCCGCGCACGCGAGCGGTAGTGGAGAATGTAAACGCTCTGATTCTTCCCGGGGCCGGGGTGTGGTTGCTAAGGGAGGGGGAGGGGAGGGGAGGGGGGGTGGGAGGGTGGAGGGTGTGAGGATGATGATGATGATGATGATGATGAAGAGGGGGAGGGGGAGGAGGGTTTGAGCGAGAGAGTCGGAGAAGACAGAGACAGAGAGAGGTGTGAGAAAATGGCTGGGCTGGACCGCAAAGTATCATAGTATGGAGTAATGGAGAGTCGCATTGATACATTGGATTGCTGCCAAGGGTTACTGGCTTGGGTGCTACACTGCCTACTACAAGTACAAGCAAGGTATACTGGGCTGTCGTTTTTAGTGAGTGACGTGCTCTCATGGGCGCTGGGGAGAGCCCTGTGACAAACGCTCTCGACGACCTGTTTAGGGGCACTTTCCAGCGGACCAACCGGGGGGCCGTTAGGTCTTAGAGAGGCCTCTGGAGACTTCCGTTGGCGCGCTCTGGCTGGCGCTGAAAGAAAGACCTGCCTACAAGTATGTATGTACCTCCCTGCCCATAGACACCTCCAAGGGTACCTCAGTAGGGAGGGAGGGGGGGCTCCAGGTGCTAAAGGTTAGTGGTTTAGCAAGGTAAAGGTACTTTGTACCAGAGTCAAAGTTGCTCTCGCGGGACAGTCTTTGCGACGGACGCAGACAATTTCAACGCTTGAAGTGAGACATTGGCTAACATGAGCTGGATGAACCAACCCTCGCTCGAGTCTGGCCTCTTCTTGGTCGTCTTTGGCCCCCCCCTCTCATCTCATGATGGATGATGGACGACGGATGATCATGTAGGCCAAAGATGTGGCCTGCCAATATGGAGAATTCCGTCCAATCCAACAACATGATGGATCCAACAACAATCCATCATGATCAATATCTGAGATGCTCCTCTTGGCTCTAGACTACCAACTCTCACGCCCTTTTACCACCCCCTCACGTATCCGTCTTCTGCTCCTGCTCCTCCTCCTCTTTCTGCTTCCCCTCTCTATCCCACATCCCATAACCTACTACTTGTACTTACGCATGCACATGCACATGCACATGCCTACTATAATAGTATCATCAACTACGTATGCCAGTAATCTCTGTCTCTGGTTCTGTGCCCTCCCCCCCCCCGCCCAATAAGCATTCCGCGGGCGGCTCCCGGACCCGGCAAACGCCCAGCTCCAAAACGTCTCTCGCGTGGCTTCACGCAACGTCTTTTTTCTTTTCCTTGGCTGCTGCTGCTGTTGCTGCCCTTTCTTTTTTTTTTTACTCTCCCTTCCCAGAAAATCCAAAAGGCCAAGCTTTTCTCTCTTCTCACCCCCATGCCACCCCCAAACTAAACCCCCCCCCCCCCCCCCGGTTCCGGCGCCGGATGTAGGATGCTTCCGCTCGAAACGAGAAACCCTTATTTTACCTTCTCATCCCTGGCTGAAGTTTCATGTTTTATTTGGCTGCTGTTGCCGTTTGCCGTTTGCCATTATTATTGAGCCGCCGCTCCCCGGATTGAAGCCCGATGAAGAGTTCAAAGACATTCGCCGGGCCTGAAATTGGAAAAAAAAGGGAAAGAAAAAAAAGATGTCACCGGGAACAGTCCGGCAGGGTGGATCATCATTCTACACTGTCGAAACCGTGGTAGCAAAAAATAGACCAAGACATTTTGAAAACAAAAATTTTACAGGTATGAATCGTTTCTTTCTTGAGGGTTCCGGCCGGTGGCTGGAATGTTCATGATGGCGCCTCCGGCAACTTGTTTTTTTTTTGGTTTTAACTACGATTGCTCTTGTGCGAACTAATAGTTGAAGCTTTATTTGTTTTTTTCGCCTCACTTATTCAAACACACAAAAGAAGCAAAATACAGAGTACATAACAGCACATACGCACAATCAGCCGCACGAGCATAAAAGAAAGAAGAAGAAAGAAAAAAAGCACAGAGCCACAAAGTCCGATCGCACTACGTCAGCGTGTCGTAGATTTCGTAGCCGCTGGCACACACTGGCATTCTAAAAAAAGGTATTTTATTTACTGCGTACTTGTATTTCAATTTTGTTCCTTTTTTTTGCCTTTGGAGCCAATAGATGGGCGAATAGTTCGTAGGGCATAGAGTGCCCACAGACGTCAAGCCCATTTTCTTCTTGGTGTCCAGCTCGCCCCTTTCATCTTTTTTGCAATTGAAACTTGCCTACCAGAAAGTTGGGCTACGGGACCATCCACGGACTCCTATAGGCAAGTTCGTAAGGCAAGGGTCGCTCCAAAACAAAGCTACAACCGCAATCTCATGCTCATGCTGAGAAACCTCCCCCCTTCGGTAAAGGTTAGCCGACACGCGTATCTCGCCTCGCCGCCGCTTGCTGGGCTGCTGCTGGAGCAGCTTTATTTTTATTTTACCGCCCTGCCGTCAGAGCCAATACCCCCCTCCCCTCTCTCTCCCACGCACACCACACACACACACACCACCACCACGCACACCCCTCAAAAAGCACAAGCATAAGCCCAGTGCAGAAGCGCTCCCCCCCCCAATCGTGGTGCCGTGATATCGCTCCGGCTGTCGCTCACGCCAAAGAGCGTTGGATCGGGAATTATTACTGGTCTCCGTTTTTAAAACATTTCGGCGCCGCCTTACTCGTACAGGGAAGCTGGACGTACCCATGCACCGGAGCTTGTATTGGAGGGTACATTACGGAGTACATTAGTTACACACATCATCCTTACTCCGTACATACATTGGACAGCCAGAACCGCACTTTGCAGCAGCTGCTGCTGCGCAACCAACGAGCGAGACAGAGACAATCAAGTGTCGCAGTGACACAGTACTAACGTGATGTACAGTGGCATTCATGGGATTTTTTGGATCCGTCCCTCTTCCGTGGAGTTTTAGAGTCCAGTTCTAGTCTCTGACACAACTCCGAAGACCTTGCAAGTCTGTTTTATGTTTCCTTATTCCTTCTAACTGGTCAGTTCGTTCCAGCTTCTTGGTCCCTTTTTTTGCACTTGGTGTCAACTAACCAGCCCCCCCTTGTCACAACCAACCCCCACTGTGTCCCACTATCCCACTACAACTATGCCACTGTATCCCACTGTATTTACCATTCTTCAGTTCCCAACCGCCCTGAAAGCCAGCAACAGCCTGAACCTACCCTTTGAGGTCGGAGTTAATAAATCTACAATCCAAAAGCAAACCAGCTACCCGATAGGGAAACTATGATTCTATGGATGCCTCATTATTATCGGTACGTTGGATATTGCAACTTTGCCCCCGTAAATTCCTCCCACTTTCCATGATTCATTACATTACGAGTGATCTTCCGTTCATGATACCCCGATTTATAATACACTCCGCAATTCTCACGCATTCCCATCATGGCGGTGTTTTTTTTGGGATCCCCCACATGACGAGGTTGCACCCAAGGGGGAACCGCTATCATCAACCCACTGCAACCCAAGAAAGCAATTCAATGCATGGATAGTTTTCTTTTCGACTGCGCAGCTGGGCGCCAATGAGACCAACGTTCAAAGACATGCATATAGGGCTCAGTGCATACGTAAGCTCCCAATCTATGTTGCCAAGTTTTTTCTTTCCTTTCTTTTCTTTCCTTCTCTCTCTCCCTCTGTGTCTATCTGTCTTCTTACTTGTTGCTTGAGTCACTTGAATCAATGACTTGCATCCATGACTCTTTTTGACTCAAGTACATAGGCTACAAGCTACAAGTTCCAACAAAAACACAACATGCACATCACACATCCTGACCCTCTTTTGCCTCCCATCCCCATCCCCTGCTGACCACGTTCCCACTTTTTGATTCTGACTCTCCTTTCGGCTTTTCCATTTCCCTTCCATTGCCGTTCTTCCATGCCCCCCCTGTTTCTTCCTCCTCTTCCTCCTCTTCACCGTTGCCAATACGGGGGTGTTGAGGGGGGATCTCACTTCTTGCTTCCGCCGATGCGAAAGGGCTCCATAAGAGCAGAAATGTCTCGCTTAACTTTGTTTCCCGACTTTTCTGTTCACCTGTAAAGCACCTACTTTTTCTGTTACGATTCAGTTGTTGTAATTTCGTCTCCACTGTCTCGACTTTTGTCATTTTCCGGAATTATTCCCTTTTATTTTTCTGGGGCCCTTCTTTCGGTCGGTAAGTAAAATGTACCGAGTCTAATCCATGCGTGCATCTATTATGGAGTCGATAGCATTCCAATGCTCGGGTTCATCACGGCCAACCGGATGTTTTTCTGATGACTGACTTCAGCTACACTGTGGACTCTAGACTCCGAGACCTTTTTTTTTTCTCTCCCTCTTTTTCTTTATACGACAATAATACGAGCAAGGAATAATCATACCGGTAAGAGTACTGCTAGGTACGCAGTAAGAATTACATGTCAATGTCAATGTATTCTGTACTCCGTACCATCTTTTGGTTTTACGTATCCACGGATTATGTGCATCGTAACATTGCCTCTGCTTACGTTGGAGTCACCGTATCTTTCTCTCTGTCTGTCTCTTTCTCTTTCATCACATGAACATCGTAGGCGTGTATCAATTAATCACAAAGACAGAAAAGAGTAATCACTCTACTCCTAATCAATCTCATCATCTCATCTTACTCTCTCCATCTCTCACTCTCTGCGGAATACCCTCGGCATTTTCCCCAGCGCAAAGACATTTTTTTCTGGGGCTTCTACTACTACACTCAATAGGGGTTGTTCTCCCGCCAAACCCTTGTCAATGTGACATTCTTCAACTCTTTCTCGTTCACTCATCAAATCCAACGCTCTTTTCAGCTCCGTGGGACGATCGTCATCGGGTCATGTTTTACCTGATTAAAAAAAAAAAAGTTCCAAGATGATACGTATCAGAAAAAGAGGGAATGTGCCAAAAATGTAAAAATAACGGTCAAAAAGCAGGGTTCATTCCCCTCCTCAATGGGATTAGGTTGCCGCGGAAAAGGAAAAAAGGAAGAAGAAGAAGCAGAAGAAGCTTTCCGTGTTTTCTATTCGGATCATGGTGTTTCCATGAGCCTCATCACATCACATCACATCCACCGTTGTTCTTTCATTTCCTTGTAGATTGCTTTCTGTATCCCCTCCCCCTCCCCCCAGTGCCCCGGTGCTTCAGTACTCCAGTATGTACCTACCTACTCGGATTGCAGGGTTTCTATAATAAGGTAATCACCTACCCACAAAAAGAAGACGAGGGGGCGTGCGTCGAGAAATTGATTTGCCGATTCAACCACCCCAGCATGTAAAATAAAATAAAATACTTGTAATAACGGACATAGGCAGAAGAGAGTACGGAGCAGTTGAGAATACTTGTCGTGAAGATAAAAAAGCCCATGCGTTGAAACATACGAAAAAAAAACATACTTGTAATATTCTCCATTGTTTTTTTTTGTGGTTTCGTTGTCTTGTCATTCAACTTCGACTTACCCAACTTGGCAATACAGAGGATTCAAAGTTGTGGTTGCTGTTGCCGTTGTTGCTTCCTTCACGTTTTGGACAGTACATGTGTGCATTATTAATAAGGTAAGGTAGGTACGTTCGTGGATGCACCGATGCACGCATGCACAGGCAAGTACGTACGTACGTATACATACATACATACATACATACATACATACATACATACATACATACATACATACATACATACATACATACATACATACATACATACATACATACATACATCCTGCAGTCTTGCAGCATTACATCCGCCTTGTCCCTTCCCTTCCCTGTACTCCGTAATGTGCTCCGTAATGTAGGCTACTCCGTAATTATTGTGATCCCATTTCTTTGCTCCATCGAATCAATCCACTCCGCTCCTCATCATCGTATGTACTTGTACATCCTGTCCCATCAGCCGCACGTGGCTAACACATTTCCCCGACACACCGTTGCTTGACAATGAAACCCGCATTACACCCAATACATTGGTTCGTCCATACAGATTACAGATCCCACTCTGCTCCGTACATGCAACACATACCCTGGTCTTCTCCGTGTCTTGGATTTCGACGTAATCCTCCAGGGAGGGGGAGCGGAGGACAATAAAGGGCTTCATACGCAAAAAAGTCAAAGCAAAGCCAATCGTAGCTTGCCTTCCTATTTCGTATCGAGAATAATTACACATACAACACACGCTCAAGGCTCAAGAGAGCTTTAACGTTCTGTCCTACGAGGTAGGTACATGCCACGTCTTACCTACCTAGGTAAGGAGGCAGGCCAGTCAACACGCCCAAGGCTCGTCCCATCCCATTCCATCCTTGGAGCTATCCTTGGGGCCATCCATCTCTAGAGCCATCTCACCTTGGCAATATGGTCAGTCTTCTTCTTGCTCGCCTTGACGAACCCGAGAGCCCTCAACTCGGCCAACCCTCGATAGAACATGACCAACATTTGTCGTTCATTCTCCTTTTCGTCACCATCACCATCACCATCACCATCACCACCCTCATTCTCCCTCTCCTTCTCCTTCTCCCCACCCTCTTCCATTAGTGCACTAAAGGCAGACCACATGTCTGCCACATTGATCAGATTGCCAGCTTCCAGATAGAGATGGTACAGAATAGAAGTGGCTGGGAGTGTTGCTTGGATCCCACCACCACCACCATCAACACCACCACCTTCACCACCATCACCACTACAGCATGTGCATGAGAGGTAGTCGTGCGGTCGCGTCAAGCTCCGCTCAAACGCTGCCCGCGGACGTGGCACCATGACATCTCGCAGTGGCGCCTTGGAGTCGTAGACCCAGCCCTCCGAGAGAAGCACGTTGCCTAGCGTCCGGAACTCGCCAAAATGTCCCGTTAGGGCCTCGACGACGGCGTCAACCATCTCTGTTAGCTGCTTATCCTCCTCACGAAGCGCTGCTGAATCGCGGCTAAGCTGCACTCGCTGCGCGATAACCGTAGTGCGCATCACCTTGCTCTGACCGCTATATTTGCTGCGCAGAGTTATGCCGGCATTTTCAGCCTCCACCTTTAGCTGTTGGAGACGTGCGAGATTTTCTTCAACCAAGCCCAGCACTTGCAAATCTCGGTCCCTGGTGGCTGGTCCCAGATGGAGGCTGGGCTCGCCATCTTTAAACACGCAAACCACTCGACGGAGCATCCCGACGAGTGAATCCGCCGACATTCGCCGCACGCTCTCTGCAAGACTCGAGCCACTACCGGCCGACTCAGGGAGGGCTTTCGCCATGGCCTCAGCATAAGCCCTTGAGAACTTTGGGTGCGTTGCGCCGGCAGCTTCTGCAACCAGCAAGGAACGCAACCGGTCGTCGATCCACTGCTGCCGATGAAGCCCACTCACCTGCACTCTAGCGAGGAGGTATGCGTCATCTTCCACCAGTGACTTTGCGTGCCCGAGAGACTCCATTGTGCCGAGTTCAACTGCCTCCTCGACACAGGATCGCACCGACGGCAAATTCCGCATTGCCTCGAAATGCTCCACTTGGAGGACGTTGCCATGTCCAGTGTCAGGCGCTAGGAGAATGCTGAGGGGATTGGCAAAGAAGTGACACATGTAAGCATACTGCTGGGTGTCAGCTGAAGACCCCAACCAACTTTTGATTCGTGACTGCGTATTACCTTTAGCGAGCTGATAAATGCTTGGATACCTGCAACTTGATCATGCTGCCGATCAAGCATCCCTCGCAGGAGCAAAGCTCCCAGTCTCAGGGGCACATCGCCAGATGCAACTGCACCTCTGAAAACACTCTCCAGAATCGTCTCCGTCTGCACACAATCAAACTGCGCGCCATAGACCAACCGGCAAGCCGACTTGAGCAGGCGAGCTTGCAGGAGTTCGACCGAAGTGGCAATTCCAAATAGTAGAGTGAATGGTATCCGCGGCCGCCAGGAACTTTCCTCCCGCCACCCCTTGTCAGTGAAACTTTGCCGTAGGCTTGCATCACAACCCAGACGTACCTAAATAGAGATATCAAATCAGACAGTAGACTGCTGTCAAATGCTTCGCTATCCTGAAACGCCACAAATACATGGTCGCAGCTCTGGGGCCGTATGAAAGCCTCCAGCGCCTCGAGATCGTAGTCTAGATAGCGTCGACCCTGTAAAAGAGAGAAAACAAGCATGAGTTAACGGCGCCAGGGGTAGCAGGTTCCTGCAGGTCAACAATGACAACCCAAGGAAAGAGAAGAAAAAAGAATGCACTCACCTCCTGCCCTTGTCCAACTTGCAGGTCATCCTCGCCGTCATCCCCAGTCGTCTGTGACGTGGCGTCCCGGATGATCTTCTTGAGTGCCGCCTTGAGGTTTACCGCCTCGGAGGATCGCAGCCGCACAAACTTGCTCGGGGAGGCCGACTGCAGGGTTTCCGACAGTTGCTCGAATAGCAAATCCTGCGAGGCGATGTTGGGTCCCGTGATGATAAAGGCCGATGGGATTCTGTCGCCACTGAGGGTCGGGGAAGGAGAGAAGAATAAGTTAATTACTGTACAACCTCGCCAAGTGCTTCTTTCTCGAGCTCTCTCTCCACTGTGTATATATATCTTACCATTCCGAGACTGCTTGACTAACAAAGCTAGACACCTGATCAAGCGTTGCCGAGTTGGAATCTCGCAGGATGCCCTGGGCTATGGGTCAGTAAATGTTGTTCCGTGTCCCCCCTGGGTAGGACGGGGCGTTTCAGGAAGCTGTACCTGTATGCGGGCATCAATCATGCCCCAGCTCTCCCGATAGAGGCGCTGCCGCAGCTGAACACACTCTGGAGATTCTGTGCCGTTGAGGAGCGACACGAAGAGAGATGCATCCCCATCTCCATCCTCTTCCTCTTCATCATCATCATCCAGCTTTGATGTCTTTCGCGCTACCCGTCTGCGTTTCAATGGCCTCTCACGCTTACTATCCTCACCCTCATCGGGGTTAAAGATAAAGGCCACCTAGATTTCAACAACTCTCTTAGTACAAAGCCCAATTTCTTTTTTTTAAAAAAATAACCACTCTGACCGTTTACTCACCTGATGGTCTTCTTGTGTAAAAATATCGAGAACTTCCTCTTCTTCTACAGACATTTTTTATTTTTGTGTGTAATAAATTTGCCGGTGTGGATTGGGAATTATCAGAACTTCTTGTGAGTTTGCTTGCCTTCTCCTGAGTGAGGTAGAGACGCGACCCTGGTTTAGGCACGCGTTGGGTGGAGGGTAATTGGCACTGTATGATTACTGAATCAACCCGGAGTCCCTACCCTAGAACCATGGATATTTTTGACCAAAGAAAGAAAGAAAGAAAGAAAATAAAAATGTAGGATAATGTGCCAAGTTTCCCGATTAGTTCAATCATCATATCACTAAAATGCTTTTATTGCTAGGAATAATATTTATTGCAAAGAAAAAAGTGTCTTGTTTCATTATTATCCGAGCCGTTTCTAACTCCTCCCTCCCATCTCCTTGTAAGCTACCTACCCCTTTCCATCCCTCCCCCTTGGAGAAACCCATCATCAGCTTCACCAACCTCGCTCTATGATTAAACTTTTATTTTTCTTTCGTAATATTTCATGAGCTAATAGGTACCTTTGATTTTCGACTCGAGAAAAACGCATGCCTAGCTACCCTCATGCTCTGAACCGAGTGACCATCAGAAAATCCAGCTTGGCATTGCAAACCATGTTCCCATCCGTTTGCTCCCCCGAACACTCCAGCCACCTTTGCCCGTTTGCTTTTCCATGTATGGCGCGAACCCGGGTTAAATCAACACCAGAGCTTCCCTTCCTCCCGTCTGTGCCTGTCGTCAACCGTCAGGCTGAAGATGTCGTTGGCAGATAGGCCACGCCAACCCTCAGCCGTTCGCATTGGCGATGTAGTCGTACACGAAGTCTCCTGAGCTCACCATAGCTCCTTTTATAATATAGGAAATAAACGAAACAGACCAAATAGCATTGAGCCCCTTTTGCGCCGCAAAACAAAAGCAAGCCAAGGTAAAAGAAATAATATCAACATTTCTCTGCTCTCGAGAGGATAGCGCAAATCAGATTTGTGGAATACGGCGCAAGATGTAGAGAATCTAATGATTCCCTTCAAGCTGCCGCCTCCACCGGCTCAGTTGTGGTTGGAGCCTAGAGTAATGGTCAGATCCGTGATCCAAGATATGGGAAACGACGACCCATCATACCATTTCCTCATCCTCTTTCTCGTTTTCCTTCTCAGCACTCTCCTCTTCCTCCTTTGGCGCTGATTCCTCAGCCTTTGCCTTTGCATCCTCTGAAGCATCCTCTGTCCCCTTATCAGATTCTGTCTTGGTATCATCCTTGACACCGTTTGCACCGGCCGGCTTCTCCGTGGTATTGGCATCCGAGGTTCCATTCACACCATTAGCGGCTGGCGCTGAACCGCCATCACTGGCAAGAAGCTTGTTCCACTTGTCCAAGAGGGACTGAGACCTCTTCTTGAAGTTGAATTCCTCCTCGCGAGGGACAGAATCCAGCTTCAAAATGGCTTTCAGAACCTTGTTGATCTTAGTGGCTCGGATAATGGAGACTTCGAGATCGTTGAAGTTCTCCAGAAGAGTGATGAAACCAGACATGGATTCCATCTCATCTTCTCGAGGCTGCTGCTCTCTCGTCAAGAGACCCCTCTGAAGTTTGTGGCGAAGATACAAAACTTCCTTCTATTAACTGGTTAGTAAAAGTGTACGTATGTACGGACTCAAGCTACGACTTGCCTCCTTGCGAGCGTGTCGCTCTTCGGGTGTCATCTTGACCTCCTTTGGAGCCTCTGTTTTCTTTTCGCTAGCTTCCTTGCCCTTCTTGGGCTTGGCCTTTGTCGCCTTGGGCGCAGCTGCATCTTTGGTCTTGGTTGTCGGTGTTCCGTTTGCTGCCTTTGGCGTAGATGACGTGTTAAGCTTGATCTTAGGCTTCTTGACAGACTCTGATCGCTGAGGTGTCTGAATTGTGGTGATTAGCACTCGTCAAGTTCAGGAGTTCCATTACAATACTTACGCTGCTGACTTCCTCATCTGCCTTTCGCTTTTTGGACTTGGACTTGGGCGGCTCCTCTGCTTCGGCCATTTCCACATCCTCATCCTCGTCGCTGGCCTTGGCAGCCTTGCCCTTCTTGGGCTTTTTGGGGGTAGCGGCGGCCTCTTTTCTGGCCTCCTCCTGAGCAATCAGCTCATCCTGGAAGCTCTGGAGGATCTCCTTGTAGTGGTCAATAGAGTTTTGCTCGGTAGCCAACTCAAAGGCGGCCTTGAGATCCTTGCGCATTTTCTCGGTAATGGTATCCCTGGCCTTTTCGGCCGTTAACTCGGTGAGGGCGGTGTTCGCGACCCAGCCACTACACAGCCAATCAGCAAAAGCCACGATGAGCACATTCAGGTTGCATCAACTTACAATTCGTTTGTATACAGGTACATGACGGGGAAACTCCTGTCATGCACGCGCTTACCGCCATCGGCGTAGGCTTCAGAATATGTACCATCAGGTCGGGCTGCGGAGACTGGGCGGCTGTTGATGAGTGCGTGAGGGAGCATGGATTCGTCACAGATAATGGCAGGCCAAGCAGGGAAACCCTTTAGCTTCACTAAGAAGTGGTCTCCGGGTTGGGCGTCGATGTGAGTGAGCCGCGCCTTTGAGCCCTTTCTGTTTAGTGTCTTGCCCTTGGATTCTCCTGCTGCTGACTTTCGGCGGTTTTTGCCCTTGGCTGCTGGTGTCTCGACAGCAGCAGTTGTCTCTGTCTCGCCCTCGGCGGGTGCTATATCGACCGCGTCCTTCATCTCAGCGTCTTCGTCCGCATTGGCATTCTTCTCGCCCTCATCCGGTTTTTCAGACGCGACTTCGGGTACTTCTTCAGCATGTTCAGACTCTTTGGTTTCTAATACAAGATAATTATTAGCGACGTTCTGGCGACTAGGTAGCTGAAAAAAAAACGTAGGAAGAATGGGGTCGTAGTTAACACACGCGACATTGGCCTGATTGTTGTGGTATTCAATATCGCGGACTACGCGATGTTTCATGCGATGAAAAAAAAACTCACCCTCAGTCTCTTTAGTCTCTTCCTTGGAAGCTTCCTCTTCGGGCTTGTTGTCGTCCTTGGCAGTCAACTCGGTTTCGCCAGTGGCCTTGACTTCGGCAACAGAAGTTTCCTCTGTGCTCGCGACGGGCGCAGCGGCCTCAGACTTCTCGGGAGAGTTGTCTGCCATGGTGATGTTCTGGGTGGCGATGCGCAAGATCCAATGGTGAGAAGCTATAGTAGGCTTCACGCGAACGGGCACGACTTGGGGTAAAGAGCTTCAAGGCGACAAGTCGGACGCGTTTCGATGCGTGTTTAGGCGTGTTCAATGGGGTCGCAAAACGTTTTGCGAGATGGAACTGGAGGTTGTCAAGATGAAATGCGCAGTTGATGGTCCCAGCTTCACCCGCGTTGTGCGAAGATGTGGTGACGAAGGGAAAAACATGGAGCGGATAAGGCGACTACAGCAAACACGTCAAACGTCACAGATAGTCGTCACGTGACTCGAAACAGTAGTAGTAGCATTAATTGGCAACTCAGTAAGCAAGCATGCCAACACCGCGATTCACGAGCCCCGAGGCGAGACAATTGATCCTCGGCCAATGCCGTCTTGCCTCCTAATGGGTCTCCCCTTAATAACACCTCCCCTTCCATCCAAATTTTCACCATTTTGTGCATCCAGGTCGCGGCCCAACTCTACTCTGGTACGGTACTCCAACATGAGCGTCCATCGTTGCCGCCTTAGTCTACCCAACCACGTTGCGTCTTGAATCCCTTGTTCCACAGCCACTCGCCACCACAACTGCAGGTTTACCTAGATAACATCATTTAAAGAGTAGATCATCGTCATATGAGTTGCAAGAAACCGCCGCGTCGCGCAACCATTCTGGTAAAATCACTTATTAAGATTCCATCCGTAGCTTGGCATACTGTACACAGCCGTTGCACGGCATTGATTTTGAATACAGGAGAGATAGCGTGCCGGCTTCTACTCCTCATCTTCGTCCTCGTCCTCGTCGTCCTCATCCACATCCATACTCTCAGCTGCAGTTACCGAAAATTCCCTCTCCTGATCCACACCGACATAACTATCGCTCATTAAGAAGAGCTTCAGGTTGTGTTCGCCTGGGGTGGGAATGGTGTATTCCAAGCGTACGCTCAATTCGCGACCAATTGTGACTCGTTTGATAGCCAACAGGTTTCGGGTCTTATCATCGCCAACAACCAGCCACCAGTTCTCCATCTTCTTGGTTGGATAGAATGGTGCATGTACCGTTGAATCGAGCTCATCATCCTCCTCGATATTGCGCGTAATCTTGATGTTCAGATACGCCGGTTCTCCAGCTCTAATTTCATCCTCCTCAATAACCTCGTGCTCAAGCTCCAAGTCGGGATATTTGTCGTTGGTGAAGTTTGCTGCTTCTGCCAACTGGCTCTGGGAGAGGCCTAAGCGCTTGACCAAATTGTTGTGCTCGGGGTTTTCGTCGGGGTTCATGCCTTCCATGAAGTCGAAGATGTCCTTGATTCTAAGAAAAAGTTAGTTATGTGAATGTTACAAAACGGCTACTTTGAAAACGTACCCGAAATCATTTGCCACTTTCACCACCTCTGGCGTAAAGTGTGGAATCTGCTTAAGTGGACTATCTCTATCCCACATAGCTTGCGCAACCATCTGTGACATTTCCATGGCGTTAATGGCATTGAGGTGTCCGTCGGATGATAGAATATCAACCATGGCACTGAGAAGGCTGAGAACTCTGGAAAGCAGAATCTCCTGATCCTTGGCCAAATCGATTGGAAGCTGCATCCTGGAGAAGTGAGCTTGGAGAAGCACAAATGCCTTGTAGTGAGGCGAGTCATGCACAGGCTGAGCCATCTTTACTGGCACACGATCGTAAATGCGCCGTAGCAAGTTGTCTTCATGACGCCGAACCTGGATCGACTCGAACTCTGTAGCGGATGTGACAATCTCGAGGATGCCCTTGAGTTTTGTACGAGCACTGAGAGAAAGGAGGAAGGTCTGCATTGTGATGTAAGAGATGTTGTAGTATGCAGCAATCATCGCAGCATTCTGTGGCACAACAGATCCATCGTCCTCGTCAAATTCGATAATCTTTGATTCGCTCAACTCACGCAGTGTTGTTTCAACCAGATCGGACATGTAGTTGCTGAGGCCTTCATGCGTTGTGCTTGTCAGGCTGTAGTAGCTGGGGTTTCCTAGGAGTCGGCGATAAAAGTATGTAAAGGTAGTCCAGTTGATCGCATCATCACCAGATTCAATCATCTTGGTACTAATCTCAGTAACGAAAGCGTCGTGGAGATAATTATGCAGGTGAGATTCCACGGGCAAAGCTTCGTTCAAGAATTTCTTGTAGTACTCGCGCTTTACCTGCGGCAGCATGAGCACACCACGGCCACGGCCATCCTTGGAGGGTCGCAGTGCTTTGCCAAACATCTGGAGAACTTCGCTGAGAGGATAGTCGACATATCTGTGCTCACGACCTTCAAAATGCTGAGTACCCATAACAATGACAAGATGAGCAGTACTGGTCAGCTCCCAGCAGACGTCTCGCGACGCAACAAGGACCTGAATTGCTCCGTTATCATAGAGATGCTTCACGATGCGCTTATCATTCTGGCTAAGTGCTTCGTGATAATATCCGATACCGTGAGAAAGCGCCTCAGCGAGTGCTTCTTCATGAATGCGGTCAAGCAAAGGTTTCATCTGCTCAACCTCAGCATGAAGGAAGCGGTCCTCATCATCGTCCATGACACATGCCGCAAGAAGATCACGGGCAGTTCCTCTTGTCTGCTTCCGGCTGGGTACAAAAATCATTGCTGGCTTATCTGCGGACATTTGCGTGATGGCCAGATATGCGGGCTTAGCCATAGCGAGCATCAGTGATGGGTAATGCGGGATTGAGAAAGATTGTATATGCAGTTCAAGAGGCACCGGTCGGACGTGGGGGCTGAAGTTGTAAATGTCGTGCTTTTTGGCATCAATCCACTCTCCAATATCACGAGCGTTGGCCAAAGAGACACTTAGAGCCACGATTCTCATGGGCAGTTCTGTCTGAGTGCGAATGTAGTGCATTCGAGAAACAATGATTTCATACACGTAGCCTTGATAGCCACCCAGAAGATGGACATCATCAGCAATGAATAGTTCTACGCTTTGAACGTTCTTTCTGCGCTTCCACTGCCTCGATAGAATGTCCCACTGCGATGGGGTAGCAAGAATCAGGTCGCCTTGCTCCAAGAGCTTGAGATCGGTGGCGGTCTCACCGGTCAGCTTCACAATATCCTTTCCGCCGTTCAAGCGACCAAGTCTCTTTTGCCAGTCTTGGAGTCGTGCGTCAACAAGCTCTTGGAATGGGGCGATATAAACAGCCCGACCGGAATCGCTTTGTGTCCAGTGTCGCAGCAATGCGAACTCGGCACACACAGTCTTGCCACTTCCAGTTGGAGCTCCAACAAAGACATTTTGCTCAGTCTTGTACAGCGAGTTAAAGGTCTGTGTCTGGATTTTGTTGAACTGCTTCCAATCAGGATACAGATCAACATAGCTCTGTACTTTGAGGGCGGAGACCGGAAGGGGCTGGAGATCGAGAAGTTCGGTGTGAGGAGGAAACTTCTCTGGGAGAATAAGCTTATGGAAGGGGACAGCAAGCCTTGTTTCAGCATGCATCCATCGATCCGAGACTACTGTCACAAAGTAGTTGGGTGGCATGGGGTCGGTAATAGGAACTGTGAAGTCAACAATGTGCTCATTTGACTCTGATTGGGCGTAGTCCTTGCGAAGGAGGAAAGTGTCATGATGTAAAATTTCTTCGCCATCACAGTCTTCGACAATGATCCAGAAACTCTCTGCTGCACCATGTATGCTGTCGTCCCACTCAAAGTTCGGTGTGATGCTTAGTTCTACCTTGATCATCGATCTTGTCATGGGCTGAACCTGGGCCTGAACATCCACTCTGGGGAATTTGGAAACAAGCCCACAAACCGTGCGGCCGGCCTTGGGCATTCCGAGGAGCTCACCCATTCGCAGAGGATCGAGGTCAAAGTAGCTACTCCATGAGACATCAATTCTCTCAGCCTTTTGAATAATGTCTCGAGAACAAGAAGGGAATTGTCTCAGCGGAGACATGGTTGGCCACATTCGCTTCTCGGCCATCTTACACAAATCGAGAGCCGTCTTAGCAACAGTGGACCAGCCCTTCTTGAGAGCAATTTCGAAAATAGCGCGCAAAATTCGGCCAGCACTCTGTGTGACATATACCATATCCGCCATGAGAGCCAGACCATCGAGCTTCAAGCGGGAGATGTATGCTTGAAGAAGAACATTTATTTTAGCATGGGGCTCTTCGATGCTCTCCTTGACTGGGATGGGCACTCGACCCAGCAGTTTTGCCAGCTCGAGCTTTTCGTCTTGTCGCACAGGAATGTATTTGAACTCAGCACTAAGAGCGAAAACTCTAAAGAGCTCGATTGTGTTGATGGATGGCTGGATGAGGTTATTGTAGGTGTCCATGGATGAGGCAGTGATGTAATAGTGAGAAGCGATACGCCCAAGCTCAGTTGATTGTATCTTTCCAGTCTTTTCATCATACTTGATAAGATTGGATTTCCTCAGAGACATTGCCGCAGAGTGTATGAGATCGACGCGCTTCTGCTCGAGAGCCTCATCATCTTCATATTCAGCACCGACCTGATACAATCCAGGTGATCGAAGCATTCGTACAAAGAGATATGTGTAGCCGAGCCACTCAACACCTTCGTCACGAGTTCGAACATTACCGAGCACAACTTCAGCGTTAAGATTATCAACCAGCTTGCTAACCAGCTGACTTTCGATAGGTAACTGCTGGTTGAGAAGCGATAGATAATATTGTATTTCGCTCTGAGTCGTGATGATGATGCCTTCACCGTAGGTATCGAACTGAGGTCGACCCGCACGACCAAGCATTTGTAGCACATCTTGAGGGCTCAACTCAACCCAACTGCCCTTCTCTGGAGAGTATACCTGTGTACCCTTGATGATGACAGTGTGGGCAGGCAAGTTAACACCCCAAGCAAGAGTGGCAGTACAAACAAGAACTTGAATGGCGCCTCTGGCAAAGAGATCTTCCACATCGGTCCTGTCTATTCTGTTCATGCCCGCATGATGGATACCGAAGCCATAAGGCAGCAGATCTTTGAGGTCCTGATCGGTTGCTTGGCTTCCGGCCTCGTTCAACACTTCTCTGCTACCAGCATCATGTCGGAGAATTTGGTTGATTGTGTCCAACTCCAAAGCTTTGTCGCGGATATATCGAGCTGTCTTGGCAGTTTCCTTTCGCGAGTGGACAAAGATGAGCATCTGATTTCGATTTGTGCCGACATGCTCAATGACTTTGTTATATGTCACATCGTTCATGGTTTTCAGCTGCTTAATAGCCTTGCGGTCTGTAACTCCAATGAACTCTTGGCGCAAAGGACATGGTCGGAAAGTACCGTCAAAATGGAACAGGGCTTTCTTGGTGTCCACTCGCAAGAAGCTTGCCACATCTCGGTAGTTTGGAAGGGTAGCGGACAAACCAACGATTCGCACAGGTTCACCAGTCTGCTCAGTTTTCCTGATTGTTCTACTAACAATGCTCTCAAGTACCGGTCCACGATCATCATGAAGCAGATGAATCTCGTCAATGATAATCAAGCGCACAAGATTAGTATATGTGAGGTCGGTGGCCTTGCGGGTGATGACATCCCATTTTTCAGGCGTGGTTACGATGATCTGAGTTTCAGAGATTTGCTGCTTGGTGAGTTGACGATCACCCGTCAACTCATTAACTTGGATACCGTAAGGCTCAAGACGCTTCCCAAAGTTGCCGACTTGCTCTTGGACCAGGGCCTTCAACGGTGCAATGTAGACAATCTTGAAAGCATCGAGATCAATCTCCCCTGTTTCTGGGTTGCGGTTCTTGCCAATTTCCCGCAGAATGGTCAACATGGCCACGTTAGTTTTACCACTACCAGTCGGAGCACAAACAAGCATGTTCCCATCATCCTCAAATGCCGTTGGGTAACACTTGGACTGAATCTTGTTCAATGCTTTGGCGGTACTAAAGGGGAGACGAGACCATTCGGGCATGTCGCCGATGGGAATAGAAACATCATCGGGGTCGTTTCGCTTCTTGGGAGGAGGCACATGAATTTCCTCATAACCCTTGAAGCTTCTTTTAGTAGACCCTTCAGGTAGTCTGACTTTCGGATTTGTCATTAAATGGTTTCCTTGGTCAAACACCAGATTATCCAAGTTGATGAGCCGTTTGGGCTGGAGACCACCAACTAGTTGACCCTCTGCTCGCCCTGCCTTTGGAGCCTCGTTGAAGGATGCTGGAACGTCAATATCCATCTTGATATCCACCTTTCGCTTCTTCTCATCGTCCGCAGCGGCCTTTCCTCGAAGCTCATTAAGGATCCCTTGCAGGCCTTCTGAAGCCATCTCTCTTTCGACATTTTCACGCTGTTCCGGATTCTCAGCCCGAGCAAGTTTGGTAAGCCAGTACACTTTCTCTCTGTTCTCAACGAGCTTCTGTACCAGCTCATGGTGTTCAAAGTCGAAAAGCTCCATCAGATCATTTTCAATCTCACGGAGCGATTTATCCTCGCCACCGGCTTCGTCAGGTTCTCCCGAAAGAATACGAAGTGCATCTTTGGTCTTATCGGCCTGCTCGTGAGCGTCGGGATATAGCGCACCAATCTGCCGCTGCAGCCAGAAAGCATCCACATCTCTGGCGGGTATTGAAGGCTTCTCTTTTTCCTTTTTCTTGTCTTCGGTTGGTGCTGCGTCGAGGAGGATTCCGTCATCTTCCCCAACGACCTCCTCTTCTCCCTTTGCGGCCTCCTCATTTTCTTCTTCGTCCTCGTCTTCGGAGGATTCGTCCCGTACTTCGTTTACAATACCACCTTCCTCGTCCTCGTCTTCGTCAAAAGCGACAGCAACACCTTGTCGCTCGTCAATTTCTGCGTCCTCGCCATTGTCTTCCCCCATATTGACATCCTCGTCATCATCTTGGGCATCGTAGTCCGTAATCTTCTTTCCCAGATTTACCAGCTCATTAAATTGTTTGGGGCTCAAGGTGGCGCCAAGGATCTCGTCAATCTCTTTCTTTTTATCCAAGTCCTTCATATCATCGTCTTTTAAATACTCCAGCGCAGCATCTGCAGCACTGCGCACGACCTCGTGGGGAACATCACCCAAGTTATTGGCGACAATAGTCAGAATCAGGTCGAATGTCACCCGTGTCGCTGCCGTTCGGGGTCGATAGGTGATGCCTTCGATTAAGGCTTCATTCGCGCCGAGAACACCAGTCTGGGCATCTTTTCGTTTCCGTTGTTCTCGTAACAGGACGTCCTGACCATCCTGGAAATTTCCTCTCTCAATATCGGGGAGACCAGGCTGTTTCTTTTGTTTAGGTGCCACGTCGCGAGCGACTCTGGAGCCCATGTTCTTGATACTCAGGCGCCCAGCAAGGGATTCGGGATCGCCCGTGGCCTCATCGGTTCGTCGCGTGACAAACCGACGGTCCGCCTGGAGAACCAGGTTGGACATGGCCGAGTACTTGTATTGGGAGACATCGCGGTGAGGGTCTGACATGTTTGCGGTTTGTGGTTGTTTTTGAAGCTATAGTGAAGGAGAACAGTCGATGCTCTCGACGAAAAGCTCGGGGAGCTTGGCCGCTACTTCACCATGTGTTGTCCACCCAATCCAGCGATTCAATTCGAGGCTCTAGTCGGCTGCCTGTACGGCTGAGCTGCGTATTATTGGTGAATTGGCTGGAATCTGGATGTTTGAAGATGGTTTACATACACCTTACAATACAAATTTCAGTAGCAGCCGTGCTGCCTTGAACGCGCTAATCGCGTAAGGCTAGCTTCATGCGCCACATGATGGGAACGCCACCCGCCACTTGCTGCCACACTGTGGAGCCCGTTTCTCCTGTTGTTTACTTGCAAGGCTTCATTGGGCATGCAGACTGAATACAATCCGTGTTAAAGAACGTATTCTTGACATTAATCACATTCAAATGGCATTTTCTCTAAAATGAATCTTCAACTATGGCCGAAACGTCTGAAACTATAAAGCGGTTCAGGAATGGACTAGAGCTATACATCAAACCTCGAGAACAAGTCAACTACATCAGGCGCGTGTTAGCACTTCATCTGGGCACTTGTTCTGGTCATGATGGCCCGATTCGGCACCCACTGTCTTTGGCTGACAGCTCACGAGATGTGAATGTTCCCTCAGATATGACTGGCACGTTTAGGGAATATTTCGATGCCCTGCAAGCCAATATCACTGCACGCCGTCAGCTGGAGGGGATGCTACGAAGCAATGTTGCGGAATCTATTGAGCCACCAAAACAAAACATAGCCGGTGCTGAACTTTTAGAGGAGCGGATTTGCCTTCTCAAGTGGCATCAGAAGCTGGAAAGCCTCCATGCAGTCCGGCAATCACTAGACTCTCTCATGGAGAAGCCTGCCGCTACGCCTGAGTTCTTGGATACAAAACAGATCTTCCAAGGGACTCCCCAGCTCCCCGACGTACCCAATGAAGTACTAGATGGTCTTGTTGAGGAGGATGGAGGCCCCCGCTCAGATCTAACAGATCGAATTCAACAACTGGAGAAAACCGTCTTGCGAGCCAAGCTACTGTCAAAGCAAGAGGAGCAGACACTTCGTGATGCCAAAGCTCGATGCAAAACCAAGCACGAAGTTGTCAGTAAAGGTGCCAGATTTGAGGCTCTGCGTGCCACGCGCAATGAGCTCATAGGCTGGATCGAGACGGAGTTGGGCAAGGCGGCGCCAGAAGAGGCCGGCAGAAGTCATGGTCTCGGCCCTGACAGACATTTACCAAAGGACAGCTCTCCAACACTCTCAGCACGGCTCGAGGAGATCAGCAGGAAGTATACCAAATACGTTTCGTCCAGAAAGTTCCTCCTCCATCAGGGGGCTCAGAAATCTCAGCCAGCATTACTAGCACCTGCTCACTTCTCAATATCCACAACCAGCGACAAGCCCCCAGTTCCTATGCCAACAAACTTCCTCCTTACACAATACCTAAACACCCTTATTACCATCACCGCAAAGCAAAAGGCAATGGTCGGCCAAAAGACGTTCATAACCGCGACATTGGGAAAGGAAAGCCATGAAGTTTGCCAGATGTTGGGCCATCTAGGAGAAGAGAGTCACTTGCTGCCACTGTACCCCATGAAGGACTCACTGCGACGACGATCCGGTATTCAGCATGAGATAGCCATGAGATCATCGGAGCAACCAGATATATCAGAACGAATTAAACCATGGGTGTTTGCAACGGATTCGGCCAAGATTGCTACCCTGGAATCAGTCGCGGAAACCGTTGAGGGTGGGCAGGTTGCGTTGGAGAATTCTATGAGCATTCTCCAAGATATTGACGTACTGCTTGGTCGTGATGAGGATTTGGATGACGAGACAAGCGCCACTGAAGAGCCGTCAGAGGATGGGTGGCCGGAGACAAGGACGAATAAACATCATTCGAGGCGGTCGATGGACAAGAAGCAGAAGAATTCGCAAGAAGAAAACGACGTCTGGTCTAAATTGCATGGAAACCTCGGCCTCCTTGGTCAAGGGTGATGATTTCAATACCCCTAATGAATTACTATGATATCTTTCGTTTACCTCTTAATTTTACATCTCTCTACATTCTTTTCTCCATTTAATCCCAACGCCTTTTAGATAATGAAGATGTAGCCGAACTCCGAATCCTGGTGAAGCCATAGGGTTACAAATGCTCATTTAGTTCCAGACATGATGGCCGATATTCTCATTGACAAATCCAGGATTGATAGATGCTCGTCTGCACCATCAACTAATCGTTTGTCAACCTCGGAAAAGACCAAAGCGATCTTGTTCTTTTGAATGTCTGGGATGATTTCGTCGTATATGAGACTCTGATATAGCTGTGTGAGGTTAGAAACAATCGTCTTGACATGTCGTAACAAGCTTGCTTACCTGGTTCACAACCTGGCCGGCACTCCACCCATCTGCAACCATATCCTCAACAACCGTGGATACGGATTGGTATGTCTGTCCAGAGGTCTTTGGGCGAATTGCCTTTACAAGTTCATCAATCGTCGGGCTAGGAATGACGCCAGCAATATCTTCGATAATCTTGACAGTCACAGCTCTCCGGTCGACATCCATTTCATCGCCGCCGTCGGCATCCTTATCTGGAGCAGTTGCACCGACCAATCGAGCGGCACTCTGCAGGAATGTGATGGCCTTTCGTAAATCACCCTCGCTGCACTTGATGAGTGCGTCTATGGCGCCATCCTCAATGGCCACGCCCTCTGCCTGGGCTATAGTTTCCAGCCTCCTCTTCGCATTGCCCTGATCCAAGCTCTTGAAACGGAATTTGCTGCATCGACTGGCCAGCGGATCAATAATTCTGGTGACATAGTTGCAGATCAAGCAAAAACGGGTGATCTTGCTGTACGTCTCCATAGTTCGCCGCAAGGCACTCTGCGCGTCTTGAGTCATGGAATCGGCTTCGTCGAGGATAATGATCTTGAATGGCGGACAAGGATATTTGTCTTTGTAGTGTGGAGGTGGATTGGTCAATTGCATACGGGCAAAGTTTTTGACCTTGTCTCGGACAATGGCTATGCCACGCTCGTCGGAGGCGTTGAGCTCGAGAACTCGGGACTTGATCATCTCGGGACCGTAGAGTTCTTTAGCGAGGGCGAGGATCGTGGAGGTTTTACCCGTACCAGGGGGGCCGTAGAAAAGCATGTGCGGAAGCTTGAAGGCGATGCATGTTAGCTGAGGCTGACACCAATGCAAGAAGCGAACATACATTGGAAGCCTGTAAAGTTCGCTGCAAAATTGTGACTGTATGGTCTTGAGCAGTAACATCATCTAGACTCTTTGGACGACTAAGCATCGTGAGTAAATCGATCACACTTTCGTAAGCCACGTTGGAGACTGACTATTTCTCGACCCAGGGCTGGATTCGACCATCTGGCTGCTTCTCTTGCTTCTGTGAAGAAGCTCCATTGGCGGCAGCGGCAGCCTTTCTGGCCTTGAGATCGAAAAAGTTGGACATGCTGAGCTGGCGATTGGCAATGCAATTCAATGACTGAAGGAAAGGTGCCTTGATTGTAGGTAGTCCTTGGTGGTCGTGCACCTTAATTCGTGAATGGTCCTCCCAAGAAGGGAAAGCTCCAAGTCATTTACGCGTGCTTGACTGAATGACGCGAGGCGCGTCGAAGCAAATGCAAGGCTGATCAAGGGACCCCGCTGCACAGACCACCTAAATTCCATCCGTTCCAATGGATCCAATCCAATCCTGGATGTCACCCCACCAACAATGACGCTGTAGCATGACAGGCCGCCCTGCTGTAACAGTTGCAAGCTGTGCCATGTTCCTCGGCAGTAGGTACAGATACAGGTAGGTGGTATTGGGGACAGAGAATCCCGGGGAAAAGGGTGCCCAAAAAACCAGGTGTTGGGTCGTTGAGGGGAGGGCTTACGAGATAATTATATAATGTCTATTAAGATATTACTAGGTAGGTAGTAATCTACTTGATAAATTTCGAATGTTACGGCCCCTCAATCTGCCGGCTTGTTACATGGATGGATATATCATATATCCACTGTCACGGGCTGCCTGTTGGTAAATCTACAAGTACGACATGTAGGTGAGCTTAGCACGTAATATGAGACAGAGATTTGCCTACTAGACCTCTTACTTGTCTGGTTTATTGCCGTTTCTCTCGGGTTTTCTGTAACGTTTTAATACGAAATGGAATGAAATAAGTCCAATTATTTTATTAATTAATAGTGCTGTCTGTCATTTATATGATACATTGCGTATGGACTCTAATCGAGTACCTTTTTACTCCCGCAGGAGGGGGGTCGTTCATTGACATATGCTAGAACTGAACCAGCAGTTTGAGCAGCACAGAGGCCAACTTATCATCGCTTCCATGTGACTCTTATGTAGACTTTAATCTACCACTAGACAATATAGAGGGGGGAAAAGAAATAAAATCATTACTCAATGACTTTCTCCCCAAGTCCAACATGCTAAGGGCCTCGGTGACATATGGGCCTTTTAGTCATGCTAGACCATGGAAGACTTGCACTAAAATCACCCCGCAGTACCTACTAGTACTACTAGGTACTGTACCACTGAGTCTTACAAAGACAACGACCACCAGCACATGCATGCATGTATGTATGTATATGCCGTTTGTCTTGAGAAAAGAAAGAAATGCAAAATAATTCACACCCGAATTCTTGTACTGATTCTCCCCATCACATCACCCTCAACAAGGCAACGCACAGCGGCAGTTTGCTCATCAAGATACAAAGGCAGCAAGGCAGAAGCCCGTCCTCTCCGCAGGCTTTGCCCGGCTCGCCTCGTTGGTCCAACCCCTCCTCCCCCCCTCCTACGGTTCTAGGCCCCAAACAGCATTCTGCCTACTGCGACTGCTACCTTACCCTTTGCCTTACTTCGCCTGCCTACCAGGTCACCTCCGACTGACCAGCTAACTTGAACATTCCATACCTCCATACTTTTTAAAGACTACAGGCGAAGCTACCTTTGATTCTCCATCGTTGGGTCGCACGCAACTCTACTCGCAGCTAGAATCCAAATATTTACTCGTCTCCTCATGATTGTCCCTCTTCGTATCGCCATCACCCCATCCCTCAAAGCTTATCCATTGCGAGGCTGTCATCATGGATCAATCCATTATTCGTATCTCCAAGGTTCGCCTTCCAGCCATAGTACCTATTCATGTGTCGCATGGCTGACCAGATGTGCCATACTAGGAGCTCAGCGATATTCAAAGGAGTTCTGACCTTTGTACGTTCAGAATCCAAACGACGATAGAGTTACCCGTCTATCATTTCATCATCTAACTCGAGACCGTTGGACGTTATAGCAATCGCAGTTGCTTGCCGTGATATCGATGTTCGCAATGTCAAGGCCCTGGTGATGGGTCCTCACGAGACCCCTTACGAATTTGGGTTCTTCGAGGTCAGAGGATTGCTAAATACTTAGATATGGTAGCTCTATACTGACGTGGTGCTCTAGTTTGCGATACGATTTAACAAGGGTGAGGGTGTTGGAAGCTTTATATATGGCGTACCCACTGACCGATTATTATCTTAGAATATCCTTCCAAGGCCCCATCTGTTCATTGCATTACGACAAACGGCGGACGTTGCAGATTTAATCCCAACATTTACTCGACAGGCAAAGTTTGTCTGTATGTTTAACAGCCCTCCCTCCTTTATTAATCTTAGCTAACCAGCTTGTCAAGATCGATTCTAGGGTACGAATCCCAGCTTGAATCCACGATCCCTCCATTCTAACGAGGACAATAGCACATGGCGAGGAGAGCGTGGAGAGGAATGGTCATCGGCACAAGGCCTCGAATCGATTTTGCTGTCAATACAGAGTTTGATGTCCTCCAATCCCTACGAAAACGAGCCTGGATTTGAAGATGCGAACGACGAGGGCGACAGGAAAAACCAGAGGGACTACATCCAAAAGGTGATTTGCTTTTTCACAACATGTCCATCCTGCTCGGTGACTGACAGATTCTAGATACGTCACGAGACCCTGCGAATCACAATCATACAACGTCTCGAAAGCTACTTGGGAATACGCCCCAATGGCAGCAATGACCCTTCTGACGGCTCTGAAACAAATGAAGCTGATATGGATGAAGATGTGGATGATACTAATGTTCCGTTTGAGCCCTTTAAGGATCTGTGTAAACGCCGGTTCCTTTGGTACTACGATTCGTATCTAGCGGCGGCGAGACTAGGAATGGCCGAGGTTGGAGAACTACAGTCATTTTCTAGAATGCCCTTCGAGGCACCAGGAAGCAACTCCATGGACGGCAAATTCAACTACACGGAGCTCGAACGGAGATTGAAGGCTATCAAGGCTGCGCTTGATGCCGAAGCAGACGCGTGGGCCAAGGAGGGGCTCAATGCTAAGATGAGCGAGACAACCGTGTCTGTCAACCTGCAGCATCAGTTTGACCAAGTGTCTGCTCACCTGAAGCGAGGCGATATGCCGCACAGTGTTTCCTTGGAAGATGGCAATCCATTTGTCTGGTTCGTTACCTATTTTGGTCGACCTATGACAAACCTTGATGGCGGACTCTTTCGAATAAAGATGGTATTTAGTCCTCGCTTCCCCCACGAGCAGCCACGGGTTAAGTTTGAGACGAAAATCTTCCATCACCATGTTGCTGCAGACGGCACGGCATGCTACACCCCGAATCCAGTCAAGATTGAGGATGTCAAATCACATATCGATGCCATCTTTGAATCACTCGAAGATGACGAGCCGGCCTATGACCCGAGGAGGATTGTCAACCCTGAGGCCACGAAGATGTACTGGGGTAGCAGCCCGGATGACAAGAAGCAGTACAATAGAAAGCTGCGTCGATCGGTGCAGCAAAGCATGGAGTAAGGCGCCATCCCCATATACCGGCACCGTTGGATAGATGGCTGACTGATTTGCGAACAGAGACTTTCCAGAGTGATTGTGGAAAATAGTATTGCTTACTTTTGATCCGAGCTTGTTCCCTTCACAGGGATTATAGAGGCGTTCCGGTTTTCTTTTAGCACGGTGGCACAAAATCGGGGGCGTGACTTTGCGTTTACGGAGTGTTGTGATTGTCCCTTCATTTGATACACACTAGATGGAGCACGAGGGATTATTTTACGTCTGGTATCTAACCGGAAGATTATGATGGGGCATACATGATGCTATCTGCTACGTTTATTGCTGGAAGCTGATGAGCGGGAAATTGACATCTGACAGTATCCATGATTAGCCATATCAATAGTACCAGATACTTGGGATTTCTTAATGGGGAATATGTTTATGTATTGTAACCTTTAAAATGCGAGCTAAAGTGTAATGCAAATTCTTTGCCTCGTCATTGCCAAATATGTCAAATCTCATCCCAACGCCGTTGATGCATTATCTCATAACGTCATTTGTCCGCCCATGCCGAACATTCAATCTAAACCTTTTTTGTTCTTTTTCATAAAAACACATGTATATCCCATCTCGAGTTGGATGGTCCTGCCATCATTTCTTCCCTCTGGGCTTCTTTTCGATCTTGTCTTTGAGGGGCGAAAAGGGAGCTGCCACGCCCCCGTACCTCTCCTGTATGCCGTCGCCTCCCTTGAACTCGTACATACCTCCTGAGCCGATGACGGCCGGTGTGCCTTGCGTGGGACGTGCCATCTGCTCGGCGTGAAGCTTGTCTAGGGACTCGCCAACCACGCCGTACTGAGACCAGTTTATGGGCGGACAGCGGAGGACGTCTTGTTGTTTTGGTAGAGAAGACCAGGCTGGGCCATCATCGGGTGCGATGTTGAAGCCGTCGGTCTGTCGAACCTTGCCTGATACGAGATCCCGAAGGAAAGCCTCTGAATCCCCCAGCGCTTCGTTCTTGGCTTTGCTGAGTGCCTGCATGTCGTTTGTGGCGCGCATCTTCTGGACCTGGAGGGCTGAGATGGTTGCCTTGATGGCTACTACGTCGGGATTTGTGTCGAATGGCAAGGGCACGGGAGGGGGAGGGAGAATACCAATCTGACTGGGCTGCGAGTGTGTAAATGTCTGGCGCGCAAACCGCTGTTCCGGCTGAGCGGGCGCTCCTGTAACAGCAGCTTGCGCCTGCCCACGGTCAACGTTATTTACATTATTGCTCCCACCGTTGCCGTCGCCGGGGAGATGTGCGGGACCGAGAACCGGCGTGATGGGCGAGACTGGGGGCCGGCTGGGGGACGGCGGGCGTGGGGTGATGGTGTTTTCTGTGTTGATGGTGAGGGCGGGCATGATTGGCGATATGTAACAGGCGCGCTGGTATGCGCTCCCTTCTCGGAATGCGACAGACTCGATAAAGTTGATGCCGCCTGGTCCAACAACAACAAAGAAATCAACAGTTTACGTATAAAAAACAAGGGTCGTTGGTCGAAGATGAACGGGATTCGTAGCTCGGGGCGATGAGGGACGCGCGGCAACTCTTCCTTTGTTTTTTTAGAGTACGTGTAGAGTGAGAGAGAGGTTATTTGATATTAGCAAAGACTAAATGAATTGGAGCTTATCGAAGCATTTGAAGCTTAATTCATTTTTTGGTGGGGGGGATATTCTTTGCGTCAAAGTTGTTGTAAAAGAGGTAAGAAATTAAAGGATGAAAGGAAAGCTAGAGAATGCGATGACGATTAAAAAAGCAGTTATCGCGAGATAAGATGATGCGCATTCCGAAGGCGGGAATCCTGCAAGGCAAAAAACAACAAAGCCCCAACATGCAGGTTTCCAAGAAAGTACCCAGACCCGCACATATGATAAGCAAGCAAGTACTTCGTATTGGATTCTTAAGAGGTTTTCAGCCATCTGATGAGGATGTTCTACCTGATTTAGTAATACAGGCAAACTGAGGGGATACTTGGCACGTGCGGGGGCATGGGTAGCGGGAAGTTCTTGGCAGGCGGGGAGGGGAAGGCAAACCCGTCAAGGTCCTCGTCGAATCAATGAGCTTGGACTTTGTTTTATTTGTTGCCTCGATTCCTCAACACCATTTGGGTTTTACGAAAACTAACATGGTCTACTTACTCCATAGATATAAAACAACCTTAAAACTCAGTACCGGAAAGGTATTTATGACCCAACACCTCACTATCCATGGCATTCAGTACACCTTTCACACACTCCCGCCGTCTTGTGAAGTTCATCTCACCCTCTATGCTACTTACTCCTAGCTCGTTCCTCACGATCCCTTTGATCCAGCATCATCGTATCCAGCCATTGACGTCAAACTTCACCGTCAATCTTGGCATCGTATTATTTCTCCGATGTAGTGGAATTAATCTATCTCTGCCTATCAAAAACAGGCAATGACTTCCCAATGCAGAAGCACATCTTTCTCAATGGGGAGTTGATGTCATTCCCAAATGATCGACAACTATTGATCGCTCAATTTTTAAGTTATCAGTTTTCAGATGCCCTTCCGGATCTTGATCTTCTCAATTAGAATGGCTCATCCATTTTCAGATAGATTGCACCCGATCGGAAAATAGGAGCTTTAACTGCACTATAGCCTGACCGATTAAGACCCACAACTGTGAAATCAATTCATCCCAACTTCATTTGAGGATTCGCCCGCGGAGAAACAGATCATAGAGAGAGTTTGATGGATTTATGGCGGACAAGAACTGATATTGCGGCTGTTGTAGTAATTGATGACTCCTGTGTTCAGGTTCCGGAGCATTGCTTCCTAAATAAGGTATTACCCAGTTGTGGCCCAGACACCAGCATCCAAACAAACAGCCCTCTCCCTGGAAAAGGCTTTCGAGCCACGTGTGCCATAACTTAGGTTGTGCTATAACTTAGGGGCGAACTACACCATGGAAAACAATCATATGCAAATGGGGTTGGCGCAAGCATGATATCTTAGCCGACTCATGTGAGGCTGGCTGCAAGCGAATGCACTTAGTTGTTAGATAGTCGGGTGTGAAGCGAGGTAACACATCTGGCGAGGATAAGCGACATCGATATCCGGAACATATCTAGCTCAAACTATACCCGAGTTTGTCTCGAGTAATGGGTAAAGGCCCAGTCCACCTTGTAAATGTGCCGGCAGAACAGCGCATGATCGAAAAGCAAATGTCACAAAATGAATTGCGTCAATCACCATGCAAGCCATCCTGTCTTGCAAGACTTTAATCTGCAATACTCACTCCTTGTTTCGTGACTGACTGTGTGACACAGCGAGGTTCCAGAAGAGTGGTTCGCACAGACTCTCAGGTCCGGGAGCTAAATCTTTCCAGAACATTGTTCGATATGGGCGATGTCACCCCCAATCTGATTTCTCATGAACACCTAGATGCAAGTCCCGGATATCGCAACATCCGAGCTGCGTGTAAGGTTATCTTTTTGCCGCTTCCTTCCCACGTGTGCTTTCTTGATCCACTTCTGCCTGTTGTATCAAGATTTATTCATGCCAAGATAGTTTGAATAGCCTGTACGGAGTAGCCGGCGAGGAGAAAGCACCTGATCGCACAGTTTGGATGGTGCTGCATTCGACCCAAGTGGCTAGGAGATCGAGCGCCGCCCAAGTGCGTGTGGACGCCACCTCGTGCAATGGCGAATCAAGATTTATCTTATTATGGGTTGGCCGTCGCAACGGCATCTCATTGTGTGTTCGGATATGAAAAAGCTCAACATGGGTACCCCCTTTGCAACGTGGACGCCACCACCTTCAGCTTTCAGGTTGGGCTTAGTAGTCTTACGTACTAGCCTCAGCATGCATTGTCACCAGTGGCGTTTCCACGGCTCAGCCAGCCGGATCTGCGTGGAAGGGGGAGAGCTGTCTCGAAAAGGTGCGACTATGATATTGCTTTTGTGTAAACCTGACTATTCGGCGCCATTCTGCAACGACCACCAACATTATTGAGTACGGACTCAATAGCTGGATGCGGGATGGCCAATCCCATGAACTAGGGTTGGCATTCCGGGGAACCCCTGAGGGACCCCGAAAAGACCCCTTGCGAGCGACTGTGAAGACTGGCCGTAGGGCAAATCATTGGTTGCTGGGAAATATGAATCCGTTGGTGTGGCGCCTGGTGTAAGTTTCCTTTTGGTAGCTCGTCTAGGCGGCCATGAGTCGAGATACTGCACCAAACGTGGGAAACGCATGGGCTCTTCCGTGTCTCCCCCCTTGCAAATTGCCAATGGATACCCAAAAGGTACTATTGTTAGATTCTTGCACTAGGTGCTAGCGCCGGAAATCGACCTGGAAGTGATAGCGATAGCATCGTCCTTGAAGCTGGAAAGAGGAACCAATTTGGGATCTGCACGCTGAATTGCCTTAGTCGTACCAATATTTGGGTAGTGGAGATTGCGATGCAGTAGACGTAAAGAAAGTTCGACGGGACAAACCTCATCACCAGATACCACAGGTACGCATACGTATATACATATACGCACACCGTTAGCCGTGGTGGCTGGCAATGCAGAATTCTCATGGCTGTTGGCTTGCATTGCGACTTTTCCGTCTTGTGTGTCGGGTAAGGGATATCATAATTCAGAAAAAGAAAAACCACACACCTCCACAGATAGTGTCGTTGCTAGATGGGTTAATTATAGGTGAGACGACCGAAGCAACAAGAAGAATGTGCTTGTAGGTGGGAGGGAGGGAGAGAAAGAAAAAAAGTTGATTCAACTACGCCAAGCCCGTGCGAGCCGCACCTACAACTCTTGGATTGACAAATTCGGGAAACTACCAAAAGAGTCCAGACCTTGATCGCTCCCCCCCCTCCACTTCACAAGGCCCCACGACCAAGCAAGTTCACCAAGACAACACCGCCAATACACACACACACACGCACACGCACTTGTTTGTGAGGGAACCAGCTGGTGGAGCGCTTGTTCATGGGGTTTCTCTCTCCACTACCCCCAACAGTCCAAGTCTATTTCCTAGTCTAGCAACCAAATCGTTCTTCTTCTTGAGTCATTAAAAACATTTCAAGTTCCTGCATCTTGTGGCGTTGTTCGTGTACCAATCCTTGCTGGCTTGATATCTTCTCTTTCTGCATCTCTCAATCTCTCAATCTCTCTCGCTTATGGCCGTCCATATCCTGGCTCAAATCGAAGTATACAATTGAATCAGAACATCATTGCCTTCTTCGGTTATTGTAAGATCGATCGATACTATATCCGAGACGACAGCCATTCCCGAGCCTCCATATCCCGATACCATTGATGAATCGATTCCGAAATTAAGAAATCTTTAGCAAGACAGAGAGAGTCTGGCCCTCATCTCGCCCCCAAAGTTGACATTAAACTGTATCCCAGCCGCTCCAAAAGAGCATGCCTGCGTCTTCTGCACTGCAAGAAGCCATAGGATCTTCATTTGTCAACCTGTCAAATCCCCCAGAGGATCGACTCGAATTGCCATCATCGTGCAGCTCTCAGTTTCCTCTGCGTAACTTCCCATATCATCTCCCTGCTACCCAAACTTTCAGACCTATCGCAACGGACACGCCACCCTCCAACGCAACAACACACACACACACACGCATATTCGTGTCACCACGCCTGATCAACCCCGGCCACACTGATTTAATCTACCATCCTCCAACCATAATTCGCTCACCAGCTACTTCGCAATACAATCGACAGCATTCGACTTCGTCATATACAGGGGAGAAAGCCACACCAAAAAAGCTCAGAGAGTATAAGGCGCGCCATCCTCCCACCTTTTGTGTGCGCAATCTCTGCTATCATCGCCCCGCCTGCATTGGAATTTGAACAGGCTATTTCATCAATATTAATTCTCCCTTGGAGAATATAATCACGCCGATCATCGGGAAAAGATAGTGATCTCTGGGAAGCGGATCATTGACAGACGCCCAGCCCCCATCTGCATTGTCGCAGAAACAGGCATCTGCTTCGGCGATCATAACCCACCTCCGACCAATTAGAGATACAAATCAAAAATACCAACCCACTCGGGTTATTCAAATCACGATGCCTCGGTCCTCCTCTATCAGCACAAGTGTCGGCGCGAGGTCAAGGGCGACGTCTGGCCAGTCTCAATTTGATTACGATCCATCAATCAGTAGTGGGGAACTGCGCAGAGAACAGAGACATGTGATGAAAGCCGACAAGAAGCGCTCAAGTGAGAAGCCAGGATGGATGTCACAAGTCAAGACCTGGCTTGCAACCAGTGAGCCCTCGGCGCAGGCCATGAAGGCGCAAAAGAAGGCAGCATATAAGAAGCATGGAATCGATATGAAGGACCCTCGAGCCGCCGCCAAGATGCATTTTCCGCTTGGAAAAGTGCCCGCCGACGCCATCACATCGACCTCGGGGCCGACTCCTGAAAAGGCATTCAAGGAGAAGGTTCGCGAGAAGCAAACCCGACCCTCATATATGAAACATAGCCAGGGAACGCACTCCATGTCAAGCGGCTTCTCCTCTGTTCCAAGCGTCAAGAGTAGCAGAGGATTCAACCCAGTGGCCCCCTGGGACGAGTGAAATCTATGCAATCATTTGAAGGGATCAATGGGAGTTGACGGACAGACCAGCCTACTGAGCTGTATATATTCCGGGGGCTTATTTGTTCGATTATGGGAGTTTGTATGGGTCGCTTCTGTCATGAAGCGATGACCTGGGAGGCGAAAAAAGCCGATAGAGCTGTTGGGTGGGATCTTGTGTTTTTGTTTGACGAGCGACTTGTGATGACCTATACCCCTTTTGTATTGTTTGATAGATGATACGCCAATTGTTAATAAATGACTGATATGACGTTCAAATTCACTCTCGATTGTGTGAGCAAGGATTGCCATCGTCATGTTGAAAACTCACCCACTCATTCACCCACCTACTCACCTACTCACCTACTCGCTGTGGCATTACTTGTGCAAGCTGGGATGGGCATCAGAGGAATGGTGGCACAGCGCAATGGACAAGTACTAGGTAGCTTGTGTGCATCATCGCCTCTCTTCCATCTTTGCGGACCAACGCCTCCCACAAGCCTGTTGGTGATTGACATGGCAAAATGCGGGGAACCAAGGTTTTGGGTGTTCTCGACCGCGTAAGATCAAGATGAAACCGGAGAGGAAGGAAAGCTTGTGGTGGTGGAAGAGGTTTAGTGACTGAACAGGGGTGTCTGGCGATGCGTGCTGATTGGTCCACTACTCGGAAGATCAGGTATAATGACGTATATATTTATCGGCATCTCTTGATGCGATGAAGCAATGGATGACATTCATGACATAAACATGGTGAAAGCAATAAAAAGTAGGTTTGATCAAAACCAGGAAATCTTCAGCTCATGTAGACTCTAATCTCTTACTTTATCTTTCACTTTATCTTTTGCTTAATCTGTCATGTGAAGCTATATACTCTGCATCTTCTTCCACAATCTCCACATTTTGATCATCTAGTGAAATACGAATATTGGTGATAATCTACTTGTACAACAAAGGGGACCCCAGCTATTCGGTCAAGATGCCGCTGTTCTCCAAGGCAAAGCCAGACTACGAGAACGGGCACGACGCCCCAAATGGTTCTCACGATGACGGCCAACCACCTCCCGATGAGCACACTCGCCTGCTCCCCAACAGGGTTGACTCTACCAGAGAGTTCCTGAACCCAGACGACCCCGCTGTATCGCCATACAATCTCTGGAGCATACGGATTCTCAGATATCTGACAATACTCTTTGCCCTGCTGACCTTTGTATGGTGGGTTATCCTGCTGGTGTCGGCCTTTGTGACGCCACCGGGATTTCACACCAGGGGAAGCGGGTTCCTTGCCTTTAGCTTTGCGAGCTTGACCATGGCGAATATGGTTTGCAATCTCATCTTCTTTGGTGTCCCTTCTAAAGCACTGAGAGTTTTGACCATCATCATGGCTGTAAGTTGTCTACTCAACTCACCCTGACTCTGCACCGTCTAACTTTAAAAAAAAACAGGTCCTGCTTGCATTGGATATGATACTTGCCCTGTCCGTTTCGAGGGTCCGTTACGAGGAAGGCTGGGTTGGTGCCGTCAGTGTCATTTGGGCTGTGCTCATGACTCTGTGGACTTTGCTCACGGACAGGACTGTCCAGTGGGGCAAAGCTGAGGAGGAGGAACGGTTGACGGGTCGAGCCGAGACGAGACGAACACTTACAGAATGGACTGCGGTGATGGTGTCGTCGGTTGGATATACAATCATGACAATAGCCGCCCTCCTCATAACATTGACCCTGATTCTTCGGGCCTTGGATGCTTCAGTTAAGCCGCCAGGGAAACTGTACTGGGTCGACGGCGATAAATACCGACTTCATGTTCACTGCAGCGGGAACAAGACAGATGATCGTGGAAGGACGGTGACGACTGTGTTATTTGAAGGGGGCGAGAGTCCGGTTGAAGGAGGTCTATGGAAGTTTGCGGACAATGCAGTTAAAAATGGTTCAATTTCCCGCTACTGCTTTGCGGATCGCCCAGGAATAGCGTGGTCCGATACTTCCCCATCGCCAGCATCCGCCGGTGTTGTCGTGGACGCCCTGAGTGAGGCTCTCGCCAAGGCTGGTGAGGCGGGGCCATGGGTGCTGACTAGCGCTGGCATTGGCTCCCTGTACTCACGAGTCTTTTCAGCCCGTCATGCCCACGATGTCCGGGGCTTGCTACTGATCGACCCTCTGCACGAGGACCTTCTTGGTCCCGTTGCTGCGCCTGGCCGAGGCTTCTTGCTGTGGATACGAGGTGTCCTCTCCCCACTGGGCCTCGATCGACTGCCAGGCGCTATATTCAAGGGCAGAAGCAGCCGGGATCGGATCTACGGGGTTTGCGTGCAGCAGACTGGCAAATTCATCTTTGCCAAGCTCCAAGAAAGCCTGGTGCTGAACTCATTCACTAAGCGAGATGTCGAGAGCGCTCGACAGATTCAGGAGCAAGACACGCCGCTGGTCGTCATTAGTTCCGGGAAAGAGGTCAAGGGGAGCGATAAATGGTCCAAGAAGCAGCGAGACCTGACCAAGTTGACTGATAAGCTTCAGCACTGGGATATTGTTGACAAGGCACCGCATGAGGTGTGGCGCACGCTGGAGGGGCGAGAACAGATTGAAAAGAGGCTCAAGCAGTTGGTTCATGATGCATAAGGGAGAGAGAGACAAGGTGACTTTTCCCCCCAGAAAATCAAGGAACGGATGAGACGAGACAGGGGAGGTTTAGTGTGCAAAAGCATGGATAATGCTACATCGCGTCACGAATTTGATGTCATAGTGCCACAACTTCAGTTGTGTAGACGCACGGAATATGCCAAGTTATTAAAAACAAGCCATGATTACAAGTAATATGTTATAGGTCGTACCAAATCAATATCACCAATGAAAAACAAAAACAAAAAACAAAAAAACGGTGGTACCATGATGTGTTGACCTACGAGCGGCGCCCAGACAACCAAACTACAACATGAACAACATCAACAACGAAAATAGATTCGGAAACCGGAAGAAACCTAATACTAAGAGGTGAGAACTTTGTCTGTAGTATGACTTTCTTACTAAGAACCTTTTAATAGAATACTTGTATTTGCGTGAGTACTCCGTAATCCATAATTTTGTTCCGGATCAGCCCTGCATAACACCTTGGTCCTGATCGGCATTGCTTGAAACACGGCAAAAGGACGAAATGCCAAGAATGTGATGGTAATGTGATTTGGAAAGTGAGCAACACGTGACGGAATGCTTCGCTCTGGAGACAGGAGGGATGGATGGATGGATGGATGCGGCGGGAGATTGATGGCTGGCTCAGGCCTTAAGGCGACGAGACATCCGTAGGACTTGTTCCTGGAATCCTTGATTGTTCTAATTATACGGGAGCACGAAGCAACGGTATGCTGCAGTGAACATGAAAGGTCTTGTTGCCCCTGGCGGAAATGATAGACCTTCAAAGACCCTTACGGTAGTAGGCAGCTCGACTTTAGTAATGCAAGCATCAAGTTGGCAATCTACGTATAGTCATACAAGCAAGCACACAAACAAAAAAATGTAATAAAAAGCTGCTGGATTTGAAGCTCATCCATATTTTTTTTGGGCCCCTGTTGTGGCAAAAAACTTGATGAGCTAAAATTAACTGTCGATCATCACGACATGGGCCAGTCAACCAGGGTATTTGCAGAATGAGTAAGGTACTTACTCAAGTTACTTGTATAGGCTATTAGATCAGGTGTAGAGGTATTTTCTCCCCCAGAACCTCCATCATTGTGGTGATGAGTGAGCTGTGATATCCGAGGGGTTTAATAATCAACAAGTACAAGTAAATGAATAACTGCTTGCGGCAGTGTTCGAGTAAGTGAAACACCGCTTCTAATCTCGGATTTGATATTACGAGTATGAAGCCTCGTATACTTGCTCCATCCGTAAAAGTAGCCTGGCTGCATCTACATTCCTCCCCCGTCGTCTCCAAGGCATGGATAGACCCGTCTGAGCAAACATGTGTTTCAACCTGGAACATTGCTGTTATTGTTCTTAGCCTGAGTCTTTTTTTCCCTCTTTCAAGTGGCCCATCCATTCGATGCAACGCCTCGTAGAAACAAAGGAAAAAGAGCCTGCAGCCTAGAAGAAACCTTATCAAGCCTAGGTAGTAATTAAATTGCCTTACCCAAGCAACCAAGCCTCCACTCCATAGGTTGGTTGATGGTGATGATGATGATGGGGGATGAAGCAGCAAATAGCGGGACAGTAGTAGTTCAGGTAAGGTAATTGTAGCGGGTTACGCTCATCAGCGACAAGGCGTCCTGGAAATTAGCAAGTAAAATAGCCGCCCCTCAAAAAAAATTAACCACGGGCGACTCCACGCGCTGTCAGCAGCAGCAGCAGTAGCAGCAGCCCACGCCCACCATCCCCCCCAAAAAATAACGTTACCTCCACTACCGACTTGGGACTGGGTGGTGTGTGCCCGTGAGCGTTGAGAGGCTGCCCAGCAGCAGAGCCAGCAGTCTACCATCCACCATACGGTCTACCTCCACTATTACTTGCTGCTGCCACGGCTACCACCACCACCACCACCATCACAACCACTACTACACAAATAAATCATCACTGTAACTTTCCCTGCCCACATCAAGTTGGACGACGCTCGATCCCTTCTCGCCCCGTCCCGTGTCCGTGCCATCATTCCCCTTCTTCGTCGAGTTGGTTTTTTTTTTAGAACGTACATGTTACAGACTCGCGTGCTATGCGGTTCTAGTTCTCGCAGTGCACCACCACCAGCATCACTTCCACGACCCTCGACGAGCTCCTCCTCTCCTCCTCCCGCTACCCAACCTTCAGCCCCAAGCCAGCTGCCCTGCCCGCCGTTGGGCAGTCACGCGAACATCAATCCATCCTCGTTCTAGGCTACACACCGTTCGAGCCATCCTGCTGCGCATCATACCACCCCAGACCTCGGTGTCGCTCCCAATTGCTATCTATACTCGCCACGGGAACCATTCCAGCTGATGCCGACCGCTGCTCGAGCCCCTCACCCACGACTGCTAGATACCTGGCGTTGAGACGGGCCATCACCTTTGACTAGTTATTTGGCCAGCGGTAGAAGAAAGGAAAGAGAGAAAGAAAAAACTTTGAAATCGACACGCTGGATCGTTTGTAGCGATGGCTTCAGACCACGGAAATGGACCCCCTGCAGAGGTCACCCAAGGGGATTACCCCGGCGAATATCCCGGCGCCGATTCAGGGTATGGGGATAAGAATTGGCAAAACGGCGGTTCAAAGACACCGGACAGCTTGTATCGACTCAAACCGACTGGCTCGGTCCCTACCAACCCCTTACCGCCTCCGGCTGGATGGACTGAGGAACCCCGCCAAAGCAACGAAAGGAACCGATCGCGACAGAGAAGCGGACGTTCGGCCAGTGGACAGACGAGGACCTGCAAGAAGTGCGGTCTGCAATTGACGGGCCAATTTGTACGGGCTCTGGATGGAACATTTCATCTCGATTGCTTCAAGTGCCGGGTATCAACCCCCCTCCCCCTTTTTCTCCCTGCCCTTCTCTTCCTACCCTGGGCATCGACTCTAATATTGTCTCGATAGGATTGTGGTGAAATAGTTGCCTCCAAGTTTTTCCCGGCTGAGGGTGAAAATGGGGAGGGACAATATCCGCTTTGCGAAACCGATTACTTTCGACGGCTCGGCCTGCTCTGTCACCAATGTGGTGGGGCACTTCGCGGGTCGTACATAACCGCTTTGGAACGCAAGTATCATGTGGACCACTTTACATGTTCACTTTGCACTACAGTGTTTGGTGCGCAGGATAGCTATTATGAGCATGACGGTAACGTCTATTGCCATTACCATTATTCAACGCAGTTCGCCCAGCGCTGCAATGGCTGCCAGACGGCCATCTTGAAGCAATTTGTCGAGATCTTCCGCAATGGTCAAGACCAGCACTGGCATCCAGAGTGTTATATGATACACAAATTCTGGAATGTGCGCTTAGCACAGCCGATTGAGAACCCTGAGAACTCTGACGATCCTTCGGAGACAGCTGTTGATGTTGTGGACAAGGATTTTATCCGTCAAAAAGAAGAGCAGATGGAAGACAAAGTCTATCGGATATGGAGTGTTCTCTCCACGTTCGAAGAGTCGTCTGCCGCATGTATCTCTGACATGCTGCTCCACGTGAGCAATGCTGCATATGTTGATGGCGTGCTGGTTGCTAAGCGCTTCATCTGGCACGTTGAAATCTTATTTCAATCTGCAGACAAACTCGATCGAGCCGTCGTCGGCCATAATGGCAAAGGTGAGTCAAATCCCGTGTGTTGATGAAGTTTAAATCGTAGGGTGGATTACTTATAGTTTTTTCTTGTAGGCATGTCATACGGACGCGAAGCTAAACTTCTGTGCAAGAAGATTGTGGCGTTCTTCTCGCTGCTATCAAAAACCCAAGAGGGCAGCACTCGTGCACTTGGAGTTACTCAAGAACTCTTGTCTCTCGTTACTGGTCTGGCCCATTATCTTAAACTACTGATCCGTATCTGCCTTCAGGGAGCACTTCGTCTGGAGCGAGAATCCAACTCGAGCGACGGCCTTCACCAGTTCCTGGACGATTTGAACGACTTTGAAACTTCCAACAGCGAGGAGGGCCTTTTGCAGGTCACCATGGGCGGTATGCGGCTTTCCGCCAAGGACTCGGATCACTGTGCTCTCTGCGGCCGATCAGTCGAGGATGAGTGCGCCAAATCTGGCGACATGAGATTGCATCTTGCCTGTGTCAACTGCTCAAGATGCGGACGAGAAATGGGTCGCACTTTGGATATGGGTCGCTACGATGCCGCCGAACGCCAGGTTGCTTGCACGACCTGTCTTGGAGCCAACACGGATGGCTTCTCAACCTTTGACCACATCTCGAAACTCCAGCAATACGTTTTCCTACTCAAGGTCGCCTTGGCGAGACTGTTGGACATCCTACGGAACGGTGGCGCGATATCCTCATCTGGAGAGGATAGTAACGGGTACGCTGATTCCGAAAGAACTTTGCTTGATCCACCTCGACTAACTTTAGAAACCCGTTCAAGATCTTACGCCGGCGGTAGTGATAGAGACCACCACCGTGAATCAACTTATGAAAACACTCTTAACGAAGTTCGGAGACTACGAAGCACACGCCTTGATCGTCATTTGTCGTCTAGTGTCAGACAAGCTCGAACATCTCGTGTTCTGGACGCAGACATTGGTGCGCCTCGTCCTGCCTCCTCAGGGGGCGAGGATACGAGCCGTGGACCACAAGGGTCAACTGATCAGATGTTTGGACAAAACGATGCCATCACCCTGGATGATATTTCCCGTATCGTAGCAGTGGAACAATCTCGCGAACAACAGCATCAGCGAGACAGAGCGCCGCATAACGATCCCTTCCGATCCCCCATTGCTGAACGTGGCTTTGGCACTGGCCATATCAGAGCGCAGTCTGTCGGCAGAGATCAAGATCTGCGATCTGGCGATGCAATGTCGACTCGCATGGGTAGGAAGTTCTTCCCCGAGCTTTCTGGCCTTGAGTATTTCAACGTCCGCCATCTTGCTGTCTTGATTATGCATCCCATGGTCGAGCAGGAGTTTACTCTGGAAGAACTGCTGGGCTTCATCGAGTCAAAGAAGCAGACATTCTGGAAGAATCTTGGCAAGGCCTTCAAAAACGACAAGAGCAAAGGTGTTAAGAAGAAGGGTGTCTTTGGGGTACCCTTGGAAGTTATCATTGAACGTGATGGCGCCGACTCGACTGATGGCGTGGGCCCCGGCACTCTGCGTATCCCAGCAATTGTCGACGACATTATTGCGTCCATGCGCAAGATGGATCTCTCGGTTGAAGGTGTCTTCCGAAAGAACGGTAATATCAAGAAGCAGCAAGCCATGGTCGATCAAATCAACGCCGAAGGGTGTGACACTGTCAACTTTATGGAGCAACCGGTTGTGCAACTTGCCGCAGTTCTGAAGCGATATCTTCGAGATCTTCCTGATCCTTTGATGACGCACAAGCTGTACGGACTCTGGCTCAGCTGCGCCAAGATTCAAGACCCTGCCAAGAGATTACAGTGCCTCCATATGACCTGCTGTCTCCTTCCCAAGAGCCACCGAGACTGCTTGGAAATTCTTCTAACATTCCTCAAGTGGGCTGGTTCCTTTCATCAGCTTGATGAGGAGGTCGGGTCGAAGATGGACATCCGAAATCTGGCCACGGTCATTGCGCCTAATATTTTGACAAATACCGCCAAGGCACCTGCTCTGGATAGTGAAGCTATCTATGTGATTGATGCCGTGGAAATGCTTATTAATAATATTGAAGAGATGTGTCAAGTAAGTAGCGTCGCATTCCCGCAAGCGATGAAATGTATGCTAACCACCTATTAGGTTCCCGAGGATATCCTCAATCTTCTCAATGACCCCTATCTATTCAACAGCAACGGCGATATCTCAACCAAGGAGATCCTCAAGCGCTATCAAGATCGAGGGGGACAGCCATCTACACATGAGGTGACTGGGGTTTACAACCGCCAAGACAACCCCTCGCACTCGCCACCAAAGCGAGGTGAAACTGATCCTTCAGTCTGGCAAGGCGAGAGGTCGGTTAGGCCGATGCAGGACCCTCCCGTCCCATATGCCAATTCCGGCCAGTCTACACCTCCACAAAGGTTTAGGGCCCCCGAGGATCAGCCTTCTCCGTACAATGCCAGCCAATTCACACACTCCGATAGCCATTTGGAGGGTTCCGACGCGAATCAGCGAGGAGAGTGGCGGAACTCGGGCTGGGGACGCCATCCTGGTGGACTAGGCGTTGGCGATAACTTTTGATTTTATCCAACGTTTTGTTTCACAGTTCTATACCCATGGCCAAATCCTGGTGATATACATTCGTACTGTTCCCTTTTTACGGGAGACATGAGCCTAGTGCGGAGTCTCTATGATGCATTTTTCACGGCGTTTCGTCAACCTATTTATGTTGGCCATTTTTTTGCAACAGAGCAGGCCAAGCCTTTTCTCTAAAACAACGCTCAGCACTACGATCCTGGTGATGGTTTTTTTCTTTTCTTTCCCTTCACCTCTGTTGGTACGCGTTTCTCTTCTCGCCGCTACTTTTTTTCCTTTTCCTTTTACACTCTCCTGCATAAGGACACACACACACACACGCCGCTCGACAGTTACTGCTACTTGTTTCTTACACACAAAATGTTGTTGCAACAATAAGCGCTTTTTTCTCTGTGAGGCCAGAGGTTTCACGTGATCGTTACGACTACGATCCTAGGCCGGAAACTTCTTTTATATATACTTGAGTTGGATGGAGTAATTGATGGTTCCGCCCACATGTGGAACAAAGACTATGAAAGGAGATGGACGGACAGACAGAAAGAGAGAGGAAGAGAACGAGAGAAGAAGATGATGATGACAGTTGCGCATTTGAGTTTGAGCTCCTTTTTTTTTCTTGTTCATTGCGCTCTAGGGTCAGGGGTCGGGGGGATAAGGGGAGGAATGAGGGAGAGGGGAGCGGACTGTAAGCGCAATGTCGAAACTTTTTTGTGTCTCTGTGTGGAATGAAATAAGAAAATCAATTCTTCAAATGCGTGGCTTTTTTTCTTTTTCTTTTTTTGAGCGGATTGATTGAGTGAACTTGATAAGGATATATGACTCGAATTAGGGGTTTTTAAGGGGAAAGGGGGAGAAGGGATGGGTAGGATTAAGGAGAGGAGGTTTGAGTGTGTGGACTAGGAAATCAATGAAGAAAGTTCTGGTCCGAATTACATGTTGTGGGAATCGGCTTAATGTAGGAAAAAGAAGTGCGTTTGAACTATGTGGTGATGAATGCGTCTACATTAACAAAAGTCGTAAGCTGTATTAAGAAACTAAAAGAAGATATACATGATTAAATCATACTATATCGTGCCATCCCATCTTCCCTCATTAAATCCACTCTCACCACCACCCCTTTTTTTCGTTATCATCTAAAAAAACAAAATAGCTCTCGTTACGCCTTGATAGGGCCAGCCTTTTCCTGCTCGAGGAACCAGCCTACACCCCTATCCACGCCCTCCTGCAGCGTCCAGAGGGGTTCGTATCGCAAAACACGCTTGGCCTTGCCGATATTGTAGTATCGTGTCATGGTGGACATGACGATTCTCTGTCTGGTAAAGGTAGGGGGTTTGCGGATGATGCCGAAGAAGATCTCGCTCAGGGTGCCCATCGTGAGGCCGAGGCCGCGGGGCAGGGTCCAGACGCCCTCGGTGCCGGCCTTGTTCCCGGCGGCGCGCCAGACGGCGCGGGCGAAATCCCAAAAGTAGACGGGGGCGTCGTTTGTGATGAAGAAGACCTCGCCATCGACGCGCTCGTAGTCGAGGGGCACGGTGGGGGAGGCGGAGGCGGCGGTAGCGAGGAGGAGGCGGGCGGCGAGGAGGTGGGAGTGGGCGACGTTGCCGACGTAGGTGAAGTCGAAGATGTTGTCGTTGTCGCCGACCTGGATGTTGGACTTGCCGGTGTGGTAGGCGCGCAGGAAGCCGGCGAGGGTCTGGACGTCGCCCTCGCCAAAGATGCCGGCGGGGCGGATCGAGGTCGTCAGGAGCTTGGAGGGTTCTTGGCGGTTGGCCTTGAGGACGAGTTCTTCGGCGGCGGCCTTGTAGACGAGGTAACGTAGGGCCCCATGTTAGCGAATGAATGAATGAATGTGGTTTTTCCTCTTTTTTTCTTTTTTTCTTTCTTTCCTTTCGAGAAGGGTTGTTCATAGGGCATTATCATACCTTTGTCTCCGAGTAGTACTCATTCTGCTGAGCGCCCCTGATTGTTGGCCAGTTCTCGTCCGCATTGAACAGGCTGTTCTCATTGTCGCTGATGACGCTGGCCGAGCTGGTATACACCAGGGCCTTCACGCCGGCGCTCTGGCAGGCGTCAATGACGGACTGCGTACCGTCGACGTTGACCTTGCGGAACAGCTCGTTGGCGACCTTGAAGTCGCCGCTGATGGCGGGCGAGGCCGTGTGGATGACCACGTCGGGCTTAATCTCCTGGAAGATCTCGGTGAGGCGCTCCTTGTTGGTGATGTCGCACTCGCGGTACTCGGCGGCGTCGTTGACGTTCCTGACGCACCGCAGGTCGATGGAGGTGACCGAGGTGGTGTTCCATGAGGAGACGGCCTGGTTGACGATGTGGTGGCCCAGGAAGCCGTTGCCGCCGATGACAACGACCCTGCCGAGGTCGCCTCTTTTCTCCCCGCTAGCCATTGGAGCTGAGTCTTTTGGGTATAAAGGTCGAGAGTATTGTTTCTTTGTGAGAGCAGGTGTTTAATCCCTTTTCGTAGTTTGTGGAATCCTTTTCTTTGCTAGGATATAAAAAAGAATTACAGTCGCCTATCGCTAGTATAAAGGAGATTCTTCCCTGTATGGACGTACTGCCATGGATGCTTCTAATTGGCTTTGAGCCCCACTTCGAGAGCTACCATACAGAGAGCAGCAGCTGGAGCGCTATAATTGGTAGCTCCCGTCTCTACCTACTACCTACGGAGTACACTGCGCTGTAGAGTCCATTACAAGGTACCTCTAGCTACTAGGTGCTTTGTGATTTAGGTGATAGATACATATTATTATTGATAAAAGAATTAGAAATGATATGCAGTTAAGTGATGTGAGAGAAATAAAGAAAAGTAAGAGAGATCGAGGAAAACATCAGAAATCAAGAAACAACAATTGTGAATTTGCCTGCCATGTTCAGCGTCTCGGTCCCCTTGTCTTGCCGCCTAAGAGCCCCTCTTCAGGATCTCCAAGCCTTCTGAAAGAAGCTTCTGACCACCCACATTTTAGTGGCGTTGCATCCAATCCATCAACAGCACTGCCAGCTGCCTGGTCGTACGGAGCAGTAGGAATGGATGGATCCATTGGCGCTGTCAAACTGACGGGCTTGTTGCAGAGATCCATCTGATCCAATGACATATGCCAAACACTAAACCTTGGGCTGTTTCGCTCTCTCACAATTGATTCACACACTATCAACTCAACCTGCTGACCTCCATTGCTTCCTTTTTCAAGCATCACCTCCCGCTGGTTGCCTGGTCATCAGCAACGCAAGCCGCCTACCTCCCCTTCGGGCAGCCTGAGTGGGACAGTTCACGCATGTATTTAAACCACTATACGGAGTTACATGCCCTTTAACTGGCGCATGCCCCCCCCCCTTTCATACTTGTTTTCGCCGTGATTCTTCTACTAGGCTGATGATTGGGGCTGCATTTCACTTTGTGAATCCTGTTTCCTTCATCTTCGCCATGATCCATCCTCTAGCCGACCAGATTGCGGACTCAGGATGACGAGTCAGTCTTCAGATATTGAGATCTTAGTTCACGCTACAGCACCTAGCAGGACCGTGGATGATGCGGCATATCGACAACTCGCTCAGGCTTACCTCTCATTCCAACCACAAGGTCGAACTAGCATCTCAGCTACTCAGCTCAGTAAGAAAGATGAAGATGATAGAGGGGGTGCGAAGCGGACCATTCCGTCAGGACAACCAACGTCGTCGTTTGTAGGAAGCCAGGAGCTAGAACTCGCCGCGTTCTCGCAGTCATTTATCCCGGAATCGCTGGATCTTAGCTTCGAAGGCGTCATTGATAATCGTTCTTCGCCGCCATTACGAAAGTGTATCTCGATTTCACCGCAAAATCTTGAGCCTGCTTCATCGCAGTCATGGTGTGCACCACCAAGCCATGCGAGCGATTCGTATCCGATGCCAGATGCCAGGATCCTGCACGTCACGCCCACCAGAGTCCTTGAGCGGTATCTATCAGGCTTCACCTCATCTACAAACCTACTAGAATCATCCTCGCCTTCTCGACGGCCCAGGAATCGCGCCCCTTCAGTTGAGCTCCATGAGGAAGAGGTCAATATCCCGTCTTCCATTCCCATCCCGGACTCTGAAGATGATCTCGGCGACGTGACCATCTGTCATTTGGGTGCTGGGAAGATCATCCCCGTGACACCCATGCCCCCGGGCGGCTTTGCGCGAAAGCGAAGAGAATCGAACCGGGAGTATGACCAAACCGTCATTGACGTGACGCACATCCCGAGCAGCGCAATAAGTCGCGTTTCGGTCAGTTTCTCGCAGAGGGCGGAATCAGTGCCGCCAGAGTCGAAGCGACCTAGGACGAGCATCGACGAAACTAGTTTTCTAAACTTGCTGCGCAGCTCTAGTGATGCTGGACCAGCAAGGACGAGACCAACGAGTTCCCCTTTGGCCACAGCTGATGACTTTGGTCACACCCTCGAAATTCGACCCCCGTCACCTCCACCAGGGATTGAGGAGATTGAGCCGTCCAATCTTGTGTCCGAAAAGCTCGCCAAACTGGCGCGCGACTTATCATCCCGCTACCGCCCCAGGACAAAACGACCCGTAGACCCATTCGAGAGGGGATACTGGCTATTGGACTGCACCACCTGGAGTATAGATACACGACTCGAGGCCTGGATCTTTTTAGTAAATTACCTCCGCAGTGGACTGGCAGGATGGGGTGTCTGGTGTCGACGCGATACCTCCCATGACTGGATCCGCCTCTACTGCTGGGGCCATGTTGCAAAGCACACATACCTTTTACTTTATCTCGCGAGCGGCAGGCATATGAAGGCAACAGGGGCAGAATGGTTTGATTCCGACGGCGAACTTGTTTTGGAAGTGCCACCCTCGGACAGGCAGCTTTGATTTGCGGCCTATATATTTTGATGGGCTTCGATTACCATACCATCTTTATTTCAATTTTTACTTTTTGCGATATTATTCACACCTGCTTAGGACGGGGATACACCAGGGGATACATAAACTACACGGCGTTGGATACAACTTGGGGTATAAACTCATTGGAGAACTCGCATGGAATAACAGACGGCGTTCATTCTTTGATCTGAAACTTTAGGGGGTGTAAGCTTGGATATATCAAGGAAGCACATCCAAAACCAAAACAGTTTGCTAATTTCACTACTTATTTTTCCAACATACAATGTTGTTTCTTTCTTGAGCGTTTAATACTCTTTTTCTTCTTCTTCTCTCTTGCGAGATAACTTTGATTCTTGACATTTTGCATAAAACTTGATAATTCATGGTACACTGCGCATCACGCACACTTCTCTCTCATCAAACAAAAAAAAAAAAAATGAAAAAGCCCTTTGTCTGACAACAAATAACAAAAGGGGAGAGCTTCTGTTCTATGGCCTGACATGACGAGGAACCCCCCTCCGCTCCCTGCCCCCCTAATTCCCGAACAGCAATACACAATAAACACAAAACAAACAGGAAACCGTAAAAACTCGCATTTCTCATCGATACTCCGTAGATACATCAAAAACTAGAAAAACCATAACACAAAGGCCCATTTTAAAACCGCCATAAGCCTGGATCAGGAATGTTCAAAGGGAAATATATGATTTTTTCTTTCTTTTTTACAGGGAAGGGAAGGGACTTTGATCAAGCATGCTCCTTCCAGTAGGCGTTGCCCTTTTGTCTCAGGGACTTGAGCACGACAGAAGACCTCTCCGCAGTGGCGGCGGCCTGTTCCAGGTAAGGGGCCTTCTCGGCGTCGCTCAGGGCCTTCCACTTCTCGCTCATGCCCTTGAAGGCCTCCGAGGCCGACTCGTGTTCGCCCTTGGAGAAATTGGCCTTGATGAAGAGGGTGTATCCCGAGAGGGCGCGGTCGGGCAGACGGTCATCGTGGATGAGGTATAGCCTTTTCTTGTCAAGCTTCTTGGCCAATCGCTTGCGGGCAAGGTTGGCCATATAGACGGCCTCAACCGGGTATGAGTTGATCCAGTCCAGACGCTTCTTCTCGTTGGTAGCCTTGTTTGACTCGGCAACAGATGCCAATTGCTATTGTTAAAAAACGGCAAGTTAGTGGGGCACATCAAGAAAAGAAAAAAATAGAACCGGCTTAAAGGTAAATGCGCACCTCTTTTTGAGCATCGGATATGGTCTTGAAAGAAGAAGCCAATTCGGTGACCTTTCCCGTAATTGGGCCGTCTCCCTTGCGTATATTGCTGGAGATGTAAACTGTCCAGGTAGTATTCGGCAATTGATCGGGTCCCTTGAGCAGAGCCATCTTCTTCAGCTTGACCAGCTCCTTCTTCTCCTTCTGCTCCTCCGTCAAGATCTTCTTCTTGGGCGTCTTGACCACCTTCTTCGCAGCGGGCTTCTTCTTCACAACTTTCTTGGCCTTGGCCTTGGCCTTTTTCGTGACGACGGGAGCCTTCTTCGTGTGTACGGGAGCCTTCTTCGTCCTGACAGCGGGAGCCTTCTTCGTCGTCTTGGTGGTGGCAGTCTTGGGCTTCGCCTTTGCCTTGACAGCAGGCGAGCGCATCAGCGCCGAGAGGGTCATCGGTCGCACGGCGGTAGCTCCATAGCGAAGAACAAAGGCCCGGGGCAGGATGTGAGCCGATTTGCGCAAAGGTGCGACCCTGCCGGAGACGCCCACGGCATGGCGAGCGGCGCCGAGAACAACAGAGCTCGACATTGTTTTTGCTGTGAGGGATTGAGAAACCGCAGGGGAGAGAGTCCAATTAGCACGGGCTGACCCAATTCGGAAGCTCCAGCTACAGACGACGAATTGTGCGAGGGTGGGTGAGTTTGGTGATTTTGCCCAACGCGCGAACCGGTTGGTGAGGGCTGATGTGGTGTTGACGAAATGATGGAGGGATCGAAGTGGGTTAAACCGGACGTCGCCAACATGTTTTTCCTTTGCTTGGAGCTAGCCGAGCTGCTAAACATGCGAGGTTCCCCTCACTGCTATGAGCTCCAGGGTTCCAAGTACCGAGTACTTTATAACCTACAATAAAACTTGTTATAGGACAAGTCTCCAATACTTTTTTCATCAAGCTATTGCTTCCAACCAATCAGAACCGTCTTTACTAGCTTAGGTAATGAACTACCTTGGACCGCAGGCTACCGTAGGGACGCGACCACAAGTGCATCATCAGCTTCAGTGAACGACGACCCCCAAAGCCAACAGAGGTGTGCAAGACTACCTACCAAAGTTACGTCTCGCCCAACTCCAATCACTCGCAACAGGATAGGAGTGCATCATCCACCGAACAAACAACAACAAAAAATTCACCCCAGATACCAGCATCATCTCCAATTTGGAAACCCTTTCCTTCAATAACTCTTTTACATACTACCTCCACCACAAACTACAACTACAATGGATCACCGTCCGCAAGCTTGGGGCCGAGTGAGCAAACCTTCTCTATCATTCACGATATATATCTGGATTATAGGCTAACCAACTACTTCTTCTTTTCCGCAGCCTAGAGACGATGTCTACGGTGCCTATGATGCCTCCTACATGCAGGACAATGGGCCCAAGCAAAACACCCAGCAGCCCATCGTCACCGGTACCTCAGTATTAGGAATCAAGTACAAGGACGGCGTCGTCATGGCCGCCGATAATCTGGGTTCGTCCTCAATTCCCATCATCCATCATCCCCCTTCTACATTTCTTGTTCACCACTCCCTTCCACCTCCCCCCCAAAGTTTCTTCCCAAGCTTCTCCCCCTCCCCCGTCTCCTCCCCGCCATCGACCTCAACACCGCAAGCTAACAAAATCCCCAGCATCATACGGCTCCCTCGCCCGCTTCACCGACGTCAAGCGCCTCCGCACCTTCGCCGGCACCTCCGTCCTCGGCTTCTCGGGCGACGTCTCCGACATGCAGTACCTCGACCGCCACCTCATCGACCTCTCCCTCTCCGAGTCCTACGACTCCCCCGACAAGCCCCGCCTCAGCGCCGCCAACCTCCACCGCTACCTCGCCAAGCTCCTCTACCACCGCCGCTCCAAGTTCGACCCCCTCTGGAACCACATCCTCGTCGGCGGCCTCGACGACGCCGGGGAGCCCTTCCTCGCCGCCGCCGACCTGCTCGGCAGCACCTACTCCTCCCCCAGCCTGGCCACGGGCTTCGGCGCCATGCTCGCCCAGCCCATCATGCGCCGCCACGTCGAGACGGACGAGGACGCCAAGAAGCTGTCCCGCGAGGACGCCGTCAACATCATCAAGGAGTGCATGAAGGTGCTCTTCTACCGTGATGCCAGGAGCTCGGATACCTACTCCATTGCCGTCATAACCAAGGATGGCATTGACCTGAAGGAGAATGAGAAGCTGGAGAAGCAGAGCTGGGCATTTGCCGACAGAATCAAGGGCTACGGCACTCAGACAGTGTAAGAGTAGATGGAGATAATATGGCATAGCATAGTCTAGCTCTCATAAAAACAAATACAATCATACAGCCTACTTGAAAGGGGCAGGCATTAGAGCCCTAGACACATCTAATTTAGGCATCATTCTTCCTTAAACACATTGCACATTATTTTCAAAGCGACTAGTAGAAAGGTAACAAGACAACTACTTTTATTTCCCATTCAGGGACTTATACATAACATTTCTCGTAAACCAACTATCGCTACAAGCCTTCTGGCTTACATGACCCCCAATCTGCGCATCTAAACAGGCCAAGACTCGCTTGTGTAACCTGGGTTCCCATTACCAAAGTTGCGTAATCCTAGAAATCATTGCTAGCCTGTCATTAAGTTATCCATAGTCAACTCCTTATTAACCCGTTTGCGGCAAGGTTCGCCAGCAGCCCTGTCGTACATAAAACGGTGCCAGAGCGCAAGTCAAATACAAAGATTCTCATCAGCTGCGCTTACTCGACAGTGACGGACTTGGCAAGGTTTCGAGGGAAGTCGACGTTGAGACCCTCGAGGACAGCGAGCCAGTAGGCAATCAACTGCAGAGGGATGACGTTGAGGATACCCTGGAGGCAGTCGACGGTCTTGGGAATCTCAATCTTGAGGGCCTCGGACGACTTGAACTCCTCATCCGCAGGGTTGCAAATGATGATGGGCTTGCCACCACGAGCAATGACTGTTGATTGAAAGTTAGCATGAAATCAAAAGTTGATCAAAGGGAATAGGATGAACATACCTTGCTGGTAGGCGTTGAGCGACTTGGTGAAGATCTCATCACGAGTGAGGATCATGATAATTGGGAGGTTCTCGTCAACCAGGGCGAGGACACCGTGCTTGAGCTCACCGGACATGACGGCCTCACAGTGGAGATAGGAGATTTCCTTGATCTTCAAGGCGCCCTCAAGAGCAGTGGAGAACTGGCTACCTCGGCCAAGCAGCAGCAAGGACTTCTGGTCCTTGAAGACCTTCTGGCACAATTCCTTAATGGGCTTATCAAGATCGAGAATGTGCTTGATGTGGCTAGACACCTGGGACAGACCCTCTATGATCTCCTCACGACGAGCAATCTTGGAAGCACGGTCCTCGCTGAGTGAGAGGGCGAACATGACCATCGCAATGAACTGGGAGGTGTAGGCCTTGGTGGAGGCGACACCAATTTCGGGGCCGGCGTTGACATGGACACCGCAGTGGGTCAGGAGAGAGATGGAAGAACCGACGACGTTGACGATACCAACAGTCAGAGCACCGCGCTCCAAGCAGTAGCGGAGAGCCATCAAAGAGTCGGCAGTCTCACCAGACTGGGAAACGAAGACGCAGGTGTCGTCACGGAAGATGGGAGCCTGTCTGTCGAGGAAATCGGAGGCCAGCTCCACGGCAATGGGGATCTCAGCGAGCTCCTCAAAGATACCACGAACAGCCATGCAAGAGTGGTAACTGGTACCGCAAGCAATGAAGATGATTCTTCGGCATCGACGGATGGTGGTGATGTATGATCGAAGACCACCGAGGGTAACAGTCTTGTTGGCAATGTCGAGACGGCCACGCATGGTGTTGACAACGGATTCGGGCTGCTCGAAAATCTCCTTCTGCATGAAGTGGTCGAACTTGCCCTTCATGATCTCCTGGAGCTCCAGCTCGAGAGTCTGGATGGCTCGGACGTTGGAGCTGCCATCAGCCTTCTTCAAGCGGTGGATGTTGAGGGAGCCCTCGTGGATGTGAGCAATGTCGTCATCCTCGAGGTACAGAACCTTCTTGGTGTGCTCGACAATAGCCGATGGGTCAGAAGAGAGGAAGAACTCGGTGGGCATAGGCATGCCATCGTCGGTCATGAAAGCACGAGACTGAGATCGGTGCAGAAGAGACTTGTCCGGGGCGCCCAGAGCGGCGCTGGCGGGGTTGAGGAGGTCGCCGGCATCCTTCTTGAGAGCAACGGTCTGAGAAGCAGCCTCAGCAGGCAAAGCAGTGTTCTCATCACTATACTCAACGTCGACAAAGTCGACCTTCATGCGTCGCTGGGTCTTGACACCAATGACGAGGGGAGAACCCTTTCGGGCAGCAACAACCTCGTGGGGGTAGTGGAAAGACTTGATCAACAGACCGTAAGCACCCTCAAGCTCCTGGATGACGGCCTTGACAAGGTCTGTGAAGCCAATCTGGGGGTGTTGGTCGTGGATGTACTTGGTGAGCTTGGCAATGCACTCAGTATCGGTCTCGGTCTCGAACTTGAAGCCCTTGCTGGTCAACAAGGTCCTGAGTTCCTTGTAGTTGGTGATGATACCATTGTGGACAACGACAAACTCGGAGTTGGGGTCAGATCTTTAAGCAAAAGAAGCAATTGTTAGTCGTGGCGCGTTTACATGGGATATCTAGGCAATGGGGGGGACTAACCGGTGAGGGTGGCAGTTGGTGGTGGAGGGAGGACCGTGAGTAGCCCATCGGGTGTGGGCAATACCGGCATGTGAATCGAAGACCTTGTCGAAGTCGATGGTGGACTCGTCGATGAGCTTCTTCAGCTTGGCGACCTTGCCAACCTCCTTGAAAGCGACAGTCTCCTTCTTCTTATCGCCATCGATGGCCAGACCTGCAGAGTCGTATCCTCTGTACTCAAGACGGGAGAGACCTATAAGTGGCGGGTTGGTGGTCAGTTTCAATGCATCCACCCAATACGAGCTTGTCCTGACCCAACGTGGTGGGGGGAAAGGTAAAGTAAAGTAAAGGGGAGCTCACCGTTGATGAGCGTCTCGAGAATGAACCTGCGGTCCTTCTCTACCAAGTAGTTGACGTATCCGAAAATTCCACTATTGAAACAGTTCGTATTAGTTACAGGTTCAATGCCCAATTGGTCTTTTTCGTGAAGCAAAAATTGGCCAGGCGAAAAGCTCTTCCCATGGTGATGGTGATGAGGTGGCGGCCAAAGTGGGAGGGGTACTGGCGGTGACTGCAAAAGGTGGGATGTGTTAGGTAGAGGTAGAGGTAGAGGTAGCTTACCACATGGTGTCTTGCTATTAAACCAAATCAGACTCTGGCAAAAAAAACACAGCTATGATGGCAAGATTGGTATTAAAAGAGAATGATGCCGGAGCAAGAGAAGATTGGTATCTCGAGATGGTATACGAGATGAAAGAAGGGAAGAAGGAGGAATAAAAGTGAGAGCGAGAGAGAGAGAGAGAGTAGATGATGTAGGTAAAGTAGGTAAGGCAAGGTATGGGAGAGAGAAGGGAGAGAGGAATGGAGATCAGGAGGGGAGGTGCAGCTTGATGTACCTTTGTGGTTATATGCACCAAGGAGAGGAAGAGGAGGTAACGGTATGCACCGACTCTGATCCAGTCCAGGTCCAGTCACAGTCCCAGTCAAAGTATCCCAAGTGATTAGGCAAGGTCCAGTCCAGTCTATTTTTTTTCTCGTACCGTACCTTGGCTGCTTAGTTACTACAGTTAGAAGCGTACAGGTAAGGTATGGATGGATGTCTCTAAAAAGGAGGGTACAAAGTAGCGGAGCGAGGCTTGGGGGCTCAGCTTGAAGGTGGAGTGCGAGCGGCGAGGGAGGGTTGGAGGGGGGGGCCCCTCTCTCTCTCTCTCTCTCTCAAAGTGGGCTGGCATGGACCTGGAAGCTTGTCGGCTGGGTCTGGTGAATCGACTGGATGCAATGGATGAATTGCCCTTTTGGCAAGTGCCTGTTTTTAGCTACCTCTTTTTGCTTATCTTCCTCTGGCGCTGTGTATTAACCCTTGATATTTCTTGTCTTGGAAGGTTGGTATTATTGAGTATCTATACGGAGTACAGGCAAGGTACTAGGTACGCAGGTTCTCATACTGTAGACTCGAGTTACTGCTCCAGCGGTTACTTCTTCTTCAGTTGAGAAAAGGATCATCCAAAATGGATTACCTATCGCCAAGCTGTGGCGTCACCCCATGAAGCAGCCTTATCTGCATCAGACACATTGGTTTTCTCACTCTTGCTCCTCTCTCGCTCTCTCTCGCTCACGCTGTCGTTGCTTGTGTGTCCAGCCAGCCAGGGCGGGCGTGTTTCGGGTCAACAAGTGTGGCGTCGGGTCCTCCTTTGGTGGGGGTGGGTGGTGTGAATGGGATGCATGTTCACTCAATCCTTGTTGTCTTTACCTGATTGCTTGCTTGCTTTCTTTACTTGGCTGCTTGGCTTGATGAAGATGCTGCATTATTTGCTTTTACTTCAAGTACCTGTTGATGATTTGCTTTTTTACAGGGACTCTATCTATCCTATTACCCTATCAATTGGCAGGGAATTGATATCATGCCGGCTTCTGCCTTTGTTACTGGTACACGATGGCCAAGACTCTAGAGCGGGAACCTAAGAATCCATCCACGGATGTGAGCTACATGCTGTTTTGGGTACCTACCCGTAGTAGTAAGTACCTGTAGGAGTACCCATCGACAAGTACATACGCCCTCTCACTCAAAACAATCCATTGGCAAATAAACAGAGATCCAAACTAAACAACGAACAACATGTCCTCTCTCTCCCTCTCTCCCTGCCTCCCTCCTTTCTACTTCAAGCCCAAAAGCATTGTCCATCCATGTTTCTTCTTTTTTTCCCACAGTGGGCCCCTATGATTATTTTTTCTTAGCCTCCACTATCTTTAGGCTCTTCTTGTCCCCCAAAAAGCTTCGTCACGGCAACGGCGACACTAAAGAAGAAACAAGAACCACAAAATTCCATCCATAGCATGATTAGCATCCACTGTTTGGGGATCTTTGTAGGATCAGCCTCGTGGCTTTATTTTTTATTTATTTTTATTTTTTATGTTTATTTTCTCACGCCCCAGCCACAATCTTCCCAACAAGAAGCCTGACCTGACCTGACCTGACCTGGGCAACAAGTTCATCATTGTCATGGTCGAAACCCGATCCTGGCCATCATCAGCCGCCTACTACTACTACGACAAGTACAAGTACTACCTGTTGTAAAAACGTGTCCAATGTGGAACAAGACGAGAAAAAAGAAGGGATGCAAGCAATCCCGAAATTGATAGCTCAATCGTCCCTTGCCTCTACTCTTTGCCGCCGCCGCGCAAGACATTCGTATCACCCATTGGACGTCATTCCTCGTATTCCGGCCCCCGGCAATGCACATCTCGTCTCACCCCTGTTTAACGTTTCCCGGCATCTGCTTGTCTGTGCTCTCTCTCCTTGTCTCCCTTGTCTCCCTTGTCTCCCTCTCTCTCTCTCTGTGACTGTACTCCTCCGTATGTGTGTGTGTTGCCCGAACCAGCTCATTCCCATGACAATTCCGCGCCTTTCGCGCTATTTGCCGTGCCACACGGAAGACTACTAGGTAGAAATTACGCGCCTCATCCATCTCTGTGTCTCTCCCTCTCTATCTTGTCTCTCGCGCTTGGAACAAAACTTCACAGCCTCAATTGCCCCCCCCTTCCCTCCCCTTGCACCAAAATTCCAATTATAGCAGCACACACCTTTTCGAATTCAACACATGGCTAACCACATTTCGACAAACTGCCTTGGCTGATGATCTCACTGACCGGAAACCCCTAATAAAGCAATTCCTATTCCAAAGTAGAACATCTCATTTGCCCGATACGAACGACTATTCGTTGCATCAATATTTAGAACTTCATCCTACTTACTACGGAGTATTCTGACATCAGCCAGCACTCGCTCAGCCGACTTCTCCCGCGGCTACCAGTAGTATTCTTAAAAAGTAAAATACCAAGCTAGAATCTCCAGTAAGACACACCAACAATCAAAAAAAAGCTAAACATAATTCTCAACTATTCGCTATGCTGAGGTCATTCACTCCTGCGACTCGCTCCTCTGCCCCCAACGGATCTGTTCTAGCCCCCCCTATTTTCTCATCCGTGATACCAGCCTTCCCACCACCCTGCACCGCTGTGGCTTCGAGTAAATGGTTAGATCTCGGCCGAACGTCAACTTTATTTCTTAGGGAGGCGTAGCACAGCCAATCTAGGACCCTTCCGAATGGCGAGATTTGTAGATCTAGATGCAAGCCTCGGCTTTTTCAGCTAGCCAGGACGAATTGCTCGTCGCACGTGGGTGTTCCGACACCATTACGGTTTCAGATGAACAGTGTCGACCATCCATGGCTACTCATCACTAATTATACAGTCTTTACAAAAATTGAAGAAATCATCCCTTGTCTTGCAGCTTTTTGTCGACGCCGGGAACCTCCGTCTATCTCCCTACTTCGTTGATTTACAGCTTCTGGTACTCTAGCTTGCCTTCCAGCTTCTTCGCCTCCGTCACCTTGCGCACTGCCCTGTTGAAATCATCCTGATTAACAGAGTCTCGGTAGTCCTTGATAGCAGACAGGCCACTATAGTCATGCATTAGCACATCGCCCCTAGGTCGGAGATAGTTTTGATCCAAGCTTCAAACTTACGCTTCGGTGACTACGTTTCTCAAATCAGCTCCGTTCAAGCCGTCACTCATCTTGACCACACTCTCATAGTCAATATCTCCATCGATAACGACACCCGAGGCGTGAATCTTCAAAATCTCAAGACGCCCAACCTCATTGGGAAGAGGAATCTCAATCTTTCGGTCAAGACGACCAGCACGTAGCAAAGCCGGATCCAGGGTATCAGGTCTGTTTGTAGCCATGATGATCTTTGTCTTGCCCAGATAGTCGAAACCGTCAAGCTGGTTGAGCAGTTCCATCAGTGTTCTCTGAATTTCACGATCTGCACTGGTACCTTCGGAAAATCTTCGCCCACCGATGGCGTCGATTTCGTCCATGAAGATGATGCAAGGCTCATGTTCCTTGGCGTAGCCAAACATTTCTCGAATCAATCGTGCAGATTCGCCAATGTACTTGTCCACAATTGCCGATGAGACAACTAAGAAAACCATTAGTCAATCTATCCTTGTATGATCGGTCCCCGTCCACCCATCCACGCACCTTTTAGGAAGTTGGTCTCCAGACTGCTCGCAACTGCCCTGGCCAAAAGTGTCTTGCCTGTTCCGGGAGGACCGTATAGCAAAACACCTTTAGGGGGCTTGATGCCTACCCTAAGGAACAGCTCTGGGTTCTTGAGTGGGAGTTCAATGACTTCTCTCAGCTCTCGAATCTGCTCGTTGAGCCCGCCGATTCCCCCAAAGCTGACTTGGCCAGGGTCTTCCAGCGACATGTTGTAAACCAGCGGATCAACCTCTCGCGGGAGCATGCGCATAATTGTAAGCGTCGTCATATCGAGGGCCACACGGGTGCCCTGCTTCAGCTTCACCTTGTCGACCTTGGATCTGCAACCGACGACATATCGAGGACCGGACGATGCCTTGACAATGACTAGATGTGCCGCAATTAGCATGAGTCTTTCCAAAAACCCATCATGGTTCCACGAGCACGCGCTGGGATGCCTTACATCTCTCGTCATCGAGCTGCTTGAGGACTTCACCAATGATTTGGCCTACACTCTGCAGCGCCTTGATGTTCTCCTCGGTACGGTCATACTCCTTCTGAAGATCCTTGATTTCTAACCGCAGGTTCTTGAGCTTTGCCTCCCACTCGCGAGATTCGATGAGCTTGTTCCGGTAGGAGTTGAGGGCAGTCTGGCGCTCTTCCTCGGAAGTCATGATTGCTTGGTTAGAGAATATGCGGCTTCTTTATGTCTGCAGTGATTCGTGATTGTAATGCCGCAGTCTTGTAGAGTATGCAGTGCAGACAGAACTCAAATGTTGATAGCTGCGAGGTGACGAGATGTTGGTTGAGCTTGGTAGGGTACCTGTCAATGTTACTCTAAGCGGAATCAAGAGGCTTACCTCACGCATGGGAGCCTTGAGCCCATCCCTGTCGTCAACACCCGGCAGAAGGTCGGAGATACTTTCCCCGCCACTCCACCAACGCTGCCAAGCTACCTCAAACAGTGCATCACCAGGTAATTATCATGCTTCAACATCCCTTCTTAGGTACATCTTGTGTTAATGAGAATAATTCGAAACTTCGGTAACACTCGAGTGTACTTCCATCACTTCATATTTAATATTCACACCGTCACGAATAATACCCCCCCCCCCCCATAATAGCATTTTATGTTCAAGAAGGTTTAGTCTCCAGTGACATACTCATCATTTACTTCTGTATCATTTTTCTAGCCGAATATTCATATCCTCTAGATTGTGTGCGTGATCCATCTAGCGTATAACCACACTCTATTCAATTGCAAAGACAATATCCTCCCATCATACACGAATTACCCTGGATCTGATGCGTCCAACTTTAGGAAGCTTTCTGGCGCAAGTCTCCCGTCTTGCTTGTGAATCACCTGCAACCCAGCAGTCAGATGCAATTGTATCGTGAGACAGACTGTAGAGAGTGGTTATTTGTAGAAGTGTGCCCCCATAGCTTTGGAAGCAACTGACATTCCTCTCGTCACAACGGCAATGTGCCAGTGAAGAGCAATATTCGTGCGACAGAAATCGTCAAGGTGTCGTAAAGGCAAAACCTGCAGGACGATGGCTAATCATTTGTTCTCCTCGCCACCTTCGGCCGATGGATCGGCATCTTTGTCCTTGGGTTCACCCTCCGCATCGAAGCCAAGCGCATCGAGCTCGCGGATGAGCTCGTTGATCTTAATGACCTTGGCAATCTGCTCAGGGAGCAGACCCTCTCCTCCATCCTTCTTCATCTTGAGATCCTTGGCCTGCTTTAATTTCTTCTTAAGATTTCGAGCTTTCTTCTCACGCTCAACCTCTGGATCAGCGGTCTCCTCCTTGGGCTCATCTTGCTGCTTTGTTGAATCGGGTTTGGTGTCCTCATCGCCAGTGGTCGCCTTTGCCTTTTTCCGAGCCTCACGTCGCTTTGCATTCTTATTGCTCGAGGCTGAGGACTCTGACGGCTCATCGGTTATACCAGCTGCTCCAGGGATCCCTATCCGCTTGGAGCGATCACGGAAGGCCTCAGCGGGACGGTTCTTGTATACCTCGACATCTTCGGGGGGTTGATAGCCCGGTCGAATCTTGATAGCTTTACGCTTGCTACCATCAGCTCGGACCGATTCAGGGATATGGCGCTCGCCGCTGTTTGTATCCGTAGCAATGCCGGCGTTCGTGGTCGACGTCGCCATGTTGGCGGGCTGCGGGGTGGTGATCGAACAGCAGGGATTCAGACCAGGAGGAGGGGCAAACAAAACTCCGTTTGACGGTCACCAAGTCGGTGAAAGCAGACTGGGGAGATGATTGTGCGCCTTGTGCAGGGATATAAGGTATCTATTCAGCCTTGGGTGCAAGGGTGAATTCACCGAAAAATAAAATAAAACAATACCAACTGCTCGTGATTCGCTTCAATATGCATTCACAATGTTTTGTTGGTGCGAGATGAAGCTCGGAATAGAGAGCCGAGTTGCACCACCTGAGCATGCACAATTACAGTTGTACTTGGTGAGACATGATTGGCCAGTGAAGGGGGGACAGAAAAAGCCTTGGGGAAGAGAAGTTCGGGTCCACTTCTATTAGCTTTCATCATGCACTCCATGGCTGTCACTGGCTGAGCTTATTGCAACGCTGACTTTGAGTAACGAACAAACAGAGTTGGTCGAGTATGATTGTATGTATTCAAATGTAGGTCCCGCAGATGATATCAGACGTATCCTTAGGCCAAGACAGTGCATCCAAGCCATGTTAATGAGTTGGGAAGTACCGAAGGAAGCTGTGGAACCTGAATCTGCTGTGTTGGTACCCTATATGTTAGGCTCCCAGTCAGGCGTCAACATGGCTGACGATTCATGCATGGGCTGAGACAAATCACATCTGCGCTGGCAGAATAGAATTGCCTACCCTGATAACCCATGAACTCGACATGGTGAGATGAACATTTCGATGAATTTACTAAATTCAGTTGGGCAATATATGCATATGTATATATATACAACAAGTTCTTCTTTTATATGGACTATTATTTTATTAATCCTGATTTATTTGTCCCCAAGATCTCGAGATTTGCACAGCATTTCCCCTTTTCGTTACCCAGACAATGCGATATGCCTTGTGGTCTGCCCGGACATGTATACAACCCGCCTTGGCTTTGCGTGCATATTCTTGGCCAAACGGATCTATTACCAGACGCATGTTCCAGGCCAGGCAGGCGGGGACTCGAGGTGATATGTCTGTGTCCCCAAACTAGCAAGCCTTGCTAGAGCTTAAATGCAGCTCGCCAAGCGCCCATAGAGGTCAATATGCTTGCCAAATGGGATGATTAAAGCCTTTCGTTTATGTATCACTTTACAGTTCATGGATATTGACTAATTTCAATTACTTCAAGCTCCATTCAAGAGGCCTCCGACAAGGCTTTCAAATGAATTCGATATGTTTGTGATTATGGTGTTACATCAAGAGTACAGCATGCGGAGCCTGATAATCGAATCGTGGAGGTTGCTATAAGTTTCAGTTTGTGATAAGCTTGGGAGGCTTGCATGCCCAGGCACTATTCAACACCAAGTAGCCGGTGTGAACCTGGGAGATGTTTCAGACTCTCAGCCTATAGACTCCTTAAAGCTCTCCAAATTTGGTACGTGGTTCGCTTGATTCATACTACGTGTATTTAGCTGTCACTGATTCTCGGTTCGGCTTGGGGAACCTTAACTATTCCATTCATGACCATCGGTTCCATTGTGGCGGCTTTAAATCACTAATAGAGTTAACGTTCGCTCTAAGCTTGCGAATAGGAGTGCTTTTGACCTTTTCTTTTTACTGGTCCGATTATTTCCATCGTTGGGCAGCCAGCATTCATCCTCACACTTGCTGTGTTTGATCAAACATACGCCCCATGACAAACACTGCAGCACTAGCAAGTAACAAATCAGTGATGAAATCGAATTACTACGCATCAGATTATTACTTATAAAGTCAAGCATCCTTCATTGTTACGAGTTATCTTTTGCCATTGCTGCTCGAGTATGTTCCGACTACTACAACACTGATCTTCAATTTGACCTCTACTAGGTACATAGCACAATGCCAGATTCAGACCACGATAATGGTGGTCGGAGGCGTGGCTTCGTGGTTGATGCCACGGATGCCCTTACCCCTGATCCTGGAACAGAGGACATGTTCCGGGTGGATGATAATAAATTCGCCTTCAGTCCTGGGCAGCTTTCGAAGCTTCTGAACCCCAAAAGCTTGGATGCATTTTATGCCCTTGGTGGCTTGGATGGATTGGAAAAGGGGCTACGCACTAACAGGAAATCAGGACTCAGTGTTGACGAGACCAGCCTTGACGGTTCTATCGCCTTCGAGAAGGTGGCTCCAGAGGGTACACCAAAGTATGGAGTGGCTGGAGACACCGTACCCGAAGGTACCGGAGAAGTTGGCATTTATATACCGCCTCATTCAAACCCGAATCCAACAGGCATCTATGCTGATCGCGAGAGGGTATTTCGCGATAATAGACTCCCGGAGAAGAAGGAGAAGTCACTCCTAGAGATTGCCTGGACAACATACAACGACAAGGTCTTGATTCTCCTCACCATCGCAGCAATCATATCATTGGCACTCGGCTTATATCAAACCTTTGGCACGGATCATGAGCCTGGCGAGGCACGTGTGGAGTGGGTGGAAGGTGTTGCCATCATTGTCGCCATTGTGTAAGCTCGACTCTACGATATTAACCATGTCTGTTACTGATCATCATTTCCAGCATCGTCGTACTTGTCGGTACACTCAATGACTGGCATATGCAGCGTCAGTTTAGCCAACTCAACAAGAAAAGCAACAACCGAACGGTCAGGGTGATTCGATCCGGCAAATCACAAGAAATGTCCGTATTTGACATCATGGTTGGAGACGTCATGCATCTCGATACTGGCGATATTGTCCCCGTCGACGGAATCTTCATTGACGGCAATGCAGTCAAGTGTGATGAATCATCGGCAACTGGAGAATCTGACCTCTTGCGGAAAACGCCGGCTTCGGACGTCTTTGCGGCTCTTCTGAATCCAGAGGCAGAGGGCGTTGAAAAACTTGATCCATTCATCATATCGGGAAGCAAGGTCAACGAAGGCAATGGCACTTTCCTCGTCACTGCCGTGGGTGTAAACTCAAGCTACGGTCGAATTACCATGTCGTTGCGAACGGAACAGGATGCCACTCCTCTGCAAAAGAAGCTCAACGTACTGGCTGATTGGATTGCTAGGGTCGGCGCTGGTGCTGCGTTACTCCTTTTCATCGTGCTATTCATCAAATTCTGCGTTCAGCTTCCAGGAAATCATGCGTCTCCGGATCAAAAAGGACAAGACTTTCTCAAAATCTTCATCGTGTCCGTTACTGTTGTGGTTGTCGCTGTTCCCGAGGGCTTGCCCCTGGCCGTGACACTGGCACTCAGCTTTGCGACGATCAAGATGCTTCGCGACAACAATCTGGTTCGAATCCTAAAAGCCTGCGAGACCATGGGCAATGCCACAACTATATGCTCCGATAAGACAGGTACTCTCACGCAGAATAAGATGACTGTAGTCGCCGCCACACTGGGAACGAGTCTTAGTTTCGGAGAATCACTACCACTGCCCTCAAGAGTAGGAAGTCCGAGTCGAGATATTGCCAACATTCAGAGTGTGAAGGTTTCTGAATTTGTTTACGCGATGAATTCAGAGGTCAAAGATTTGCTGGTCCAGTCCAACGCCCTCAACTCGACTGCTTTCGAAGCTGCTGCTCAGGAGGGTGAAGAAGCATTCATCGGTTCCAAGACAGAAGTCGCATTACTTACATTTTGTCGAGATAATCTTGGTGCGGGCCCAGTTCAGGAGATCAGGTCTTCAGCTCAGGTTGTCCAGGTCGTGCCATTCGACAGCAAGTTAAAGTACAGCGCCATCGTCGTCAAGCTTGCCAATGACAAGTATCGAGCATACGTCAAAGGCGCCTCAGAGATATTACTTGACAGATGTACCAACCTCCTGGAAAATGCACCCGAGAATCGTCTTGCTTCGGCCCCAATTACAGACAAAGATCGCGAATTGGTCAGCTTAACAATCGACACATATGCCAGAGGGACTTTGCGAACTATTGGATCATCTTACCGAGATTTTGCGTCGTGGCCACCTGCCAACGCCATCTCTGAAGAAGATCCAAGACTAGCCAACTTTGATGAAGTTCACAGGGACATGACGCTAATTGCTATTTATGGAATCAAAGATCCTCTCAGACCAACCGTCATTGATGCCATCAAAGATTGCCATCGAGCGGGTATCTGTGTAAGAATGGTGACTGGTGACAACATCAAAACAGCCACGGCTATTGCTTCCGAATGCGGAATTTACAGGCCAAGGGAAGGAGGTATAACAATGGAAGGCCCTACTTTTAGGAGACTATCCCCTGCAGAACTCAAGAAGACGGTAAAGAATCTTCAGGTTTTGGCTCGTTCAAGCCCTGAAGACAAGCGAATACTCGTGAAAACTCTAAAGGATCTCGGAGAGACTGTTGCTGTGACTGGAGATGGGACAAACGATGCGCCTGCCTTAAAATTGGCAGATATTGGTTTCTCCATGGGAATTGCTGGTACTGAGGTGGCCAAGGAAGCATCATCCATTGTTCTTCTTGACGACAATTTTGCATCCATCGTCAAAGGTATCATGTGGGGAAGAGCTGTCAATGACTCGGTGAAGAAGTTTCTCCAATTTCAACTGACCGTCAATGTCACCGCTGTGGTCTTGACATTCGTCTCTGCCGTTGCCAGCTCCAAGGAAGAATCGGTTCTCAATGCGGTGCAGCTGCTCTGGGTCAACCTCATCATGGATACATTTGCAGCACTTGCTCTAGCTACAGACCCTCCGAGTCCAAGCATCCTTGATAGAAAGCCAGACAGGAAGTCAGCACCACTGATCACAGCTAGAATGTCCAAAATGATTATCGGGCAAGCCATCTGCCAATTGGCCATTACCTTTGTTCTACACTTTGCTGGGAGGTCTCTATTGGGCTACGGAGACACGGCAAAGGATGCAAGGAGGCTGAGCACTCTTGTTTTCAACACTTTTGTCTGGCTGCAAATCTTCAATGAAATAAAGTAAGTTTACTGAGGCTTGATGGCAGGTTTACATGCTAATGTGGTGTCTTTAGTAACCGTCGCCTTGACAATAAGCTCAATGTCTTTGAAAATATCCACCGTAACCTCTTCTTCATCTTCATCAACATAATCATGATTGGCGGTCAGGTTCTCATCATCTTTGTCGGTGATGAAGCATTCAAAATCACATCGCTGAATGGCAAAGAGTGGGGTATATCTGTTGGACTGGGGGCCATATCTCTGCCATGGGGGGCTTTTATCAGACTTATACCAGATTCATGGGTTGCCTCCTGCGTGCCCGAATTCATCAGTAAGAAGTTCGCAACGCCAGAGCCTCCCGCCGACGAGACTGCGGAACCACTACAGTCGGACGAGGATTTCATCGCCAAGCCTCCATTGAGGGTCATGAGCTCCATTCGTGGACCACGTGTTCAGGAGCAAATGGGATTTCGGGCCGTGATGAATCGCATGAAGGACAAGACCAAAGGACCGATGAATACCAGCACCAAAGATCAGGAGAAGCCCTAAGGCTGTGTAGGTAGGCGGGGAACTCCCAGTTTACGGTAAGTTCATTAAGCCATGAGACCGCTAATCTCGAAATTGGACCCAAGTAAGCATCTCAGATTTTATCTAGCAGGATGGCAATATCAACAGAATTTTACCGAGGTGAAGAGAGAGGAGAGGCTATGGTCTCGCAAGCAAAGGACAAGTTAGGTGCTGGGAAGATGTATGCATCAATTAGGGGCGAGTATGAGGATGTCACTAAAAAGTGAGAGGAATTTCTTTTCTGTGTAAAAAGGTTGATAGATCTTATGTGATAGGTAATGAATTATGACTTTGATGACCTTTGCTTGTGATAGTGATGGTGATAGTGAGAGGCTGAGTGCCATAACATGAGTGACAGTGACGGGAGGCTCCGGGACGAAATTGCGGAGCCGATGTGCTATAGCCGCCGACCAATCAGAATTGCTTACATCCAGATTTGCAACTTCGCGAATTTCCATGCCTGGCTCTTCATCTTGAAGCCAATCAATCCGAACCTCGACAAAACCAGCCAAGAGGCAACATTACGGTCTGTCCCTAATTGAGACTGAATTACAAGTGCTCAATTGCACCCAACCGCCATCATGGTAAGTATCGTCCACGCTCTAGGGATCCGATGATTGCGACACAGGCTAATCGCGCATTTTGAACAGTCTCTCGCCAACACCTTCTACAAGCAAGTCACCGTCGCAAACGATTAAACGAACGCCGAACTCGAGTACTAACAAGCAATATTATAGCACTTTCTTCAAGCGAAACTTTGCCATGCTGGGCGTAGTCTTCGGCGCTGGCTTCGCCTTTGAGATGTACGACAGTTCCCGCGGAAACACTACCGAATATGATAGATGGATGAATTGCTAACGGCGGCGCTTGCAGTGGCTTCAACAACGGCATGAACAGGGTTTGGGATAACCTCAACCGCGGCGTAAGTGTTGATGCGTGAGGACAGGGCGACATGAGCCAGCGCTGACAGGGTATATCTAGCGACAATGGAAGGATATCCGACACAAGTACATCGAAGGTGCTGAAGAGGAGGAGGATGACGACTAAAGGGCGGGCGCAATACTGGGTTGGACTACTGGGTGGTGGAATAGAAGCGACCATTGGAAGGGTCTGTAAAAGTATACAAATAGGAGCAATAGAGCCTACTTCCAGCATATCCGTTCAGCGATGAATGCTTGCCGCCTTGAACAACGCCTCCATGTCATTAGTAGCCCTCTGGCATGCTTTTAGAACCCTGATCTAAAAATAATCATTTGCTGCTCACTTGTGTTGGGTTTCTATTTTCGACTGTGAGTAGGTTAGAATGTCAGTCCAAACCGTGAGTTGGTGCAGTGATTTGTATGTGAATTTAGGTGGTGCGTTTGAGATCTGACGTCGGTTGGCTGCTGTCGAGGGGCAAAAACTGCCCGAAACGGTGTCAGAGGTAGTAGGACAGCTTAATAACCTTGCCAACGGCAAACCTTCCAGCTCCAAATGTCTTTCCTCTCAACACCGCTCCAGACAGAAATTCTATCCACTTCTGGCTGAAATTTCTTCGTGCGCCGTCACCATCTCCCCGTGGTTTGTTTTAATAGCTAACTCGTGTCTACAGAGCGCATTTTAGCACGCAATCCAGAGGGTCGCAGTCACCCCACCTCATACGGCAGCTGCTCGCCGCCACATTCGCCAACCCCCCCATCCAACCGACGAGTCCCGTTCGCACGGTCGCTGGCGACATCATGACATGATGAGGATGGAGCATCCTCTGTCTACCCAAGAGCAGCAGCTCTGCCAACTGCTGGCGGACCTGCCCGCTCGATTCAACTATCGCTACAGCGAGGAAGCCGCGCGAGAGCTTCTGACCAACCTGTTCTGGTCCCTGGCCGGCGGTAACCATGAATACATGCGACTTCTTTTCCCCGAGGGCAGGCCGTCGGAGAGCCTGAAGCTTGCCGATGCCCAGGGGGCCGTTGAGGGTGCTGAATATACAGAGGCGGCCCGTGGAAAGCGATGCGGTCATATCTTTAAACCTGGAGAGGCATCCTACATGTGTAGGACCTGCGGGACCGACGAAACATGCTGCCTTTGCAGCCGATGCTTCGATGCAACAGATCATACAGGGCACATGGTCCGGATTTCCATCTCTGTTGGAAACAGTGGCTGCTGTGATTGCGGAGATGATGAAGCCTGGAAGACTCCATTGTTCTGCACTATCCACTCTGACAGCCAAGCAAATCCACCCAAAGGCAAGGGCAAAGAGGCAGCCTCCCTCCCGGAAGATATTGTAGCAAGTCTGCAAATGACTATCGGGCGAGTCTTTGACTACATCTGCGATGTCATCTCTTGCTCGCCCGAGCAGCTCCGCCAAACCAAGACGAAGCAGTCGATTCTGAAGGACGAGGAAACATCGCGTTTGTCATCAGTCTACTACGGCTCGGATGCAGAGCCATGCACAAATTTTGCTCTTATCTTATGGAATGACGAAAAGCACACAGTGGATGAAGTCAGGGATCAGGTAGCTCGGGCCTGTAGGAAAACCGCTGCACAAGCTTCAAAGAATGCTTGGGAGACTGACAACATCGGGCGAAGTCTCCTGATATTCTTACCAGATATTGACCGACTTTTGCACATGGCAAAGATTATGGAGGCAATCAGAGTGACGGTAACAATTAGATCAGCGAGAGATACGTTCCGTGAACAGATGTGCGGCACGCTGGTTGAGTGGCTGAGCGACATATCGGGCTGCTCCGTTGGGCATGACAACCATATCCTCCGTCGGACCGTATGTGAAGAGGTCATGAAACCCTGGCGGCAAGGGAGTTCGGCAGCTCATACATCAGGGCTCATCGATGACGAGGAGGAAGACGACCAGGCGTTAGAGGCTAGAGCCAGACTCAGAAACGTCAACGCTCGCTTTATTCTAGCTTTGCAAGCCGCTGCTGGTGCTGGAGGTGGTCTAGACCTCGACATTGATGATAACGATGACGACGCAGATATGGACGACGAAGACGATGACGGTAACGAGTCAGGTTCAATAACTGGTGAAGAGGACGGCGATGACGATGTTTTGATGGTCGATGCCAGAGGTGAGGGCCCCCCTGAGTTGGGTATGAATTGGACGCAGTCCGAAGCTTTAGAAGAAGACGAGGCGACCATGGCAGGGTATCCTCCCCCTCCGCCGCCGCCACCAGCTCAGGCCCTATCAGCGAACCCAGAACGAGATGGAACGCCATCCGATTTAGATGTAGTTGAGCCACTGATTGCTCAGAACATTTACGCCAAGGCAAATATCGACATACCGAAAACGCCAGGAAAGACTGAGAAGATGACACCAAGACCCGGAAGATATTGGATAGAGACACCAGCTGTCTATACCCAACGAGAAAATGTTCCGCCTGCCGAGGACGTCTTCCAGCGAGTCCGATTGGACTGGCTTCTGTTATTCGATTTGAGAATGTGGAAGAAAGTACGGAACGATCTCAGAGCGCTATACATCTCCACCGTTGTACAAGTTCCCGAGTTCAAACGGGTATTGGCTCTTCGCTTTGCCAGTCTATACACTGTTCTCGCTCAACTTTATCTCGTGGGTGATAGGGAGCCAGATCATTCCATTATCAATCTCTCTCTTCAAATGTTGACCACACCATCAATAACAGCCGAGGTTGTCGAGAGAGGAAATTTCCTAAGTAGCTTGTTAGCCATCTTATACACCTTCTTAACGACCCGGCAGGTTGGTCATCCTTGGGATGTTTCACCTGATGCCGTTCTTGCATTCGAAAGCGGTTCAGTTACAAACCGCCGCATGTATCATTTCTACCAAGATTTGAAGTATCTCTTTGGCTCGCAGCACGTACAGGAGCGGGTCAGGAGTGAACCTCGATATTTGATGCAGTTCTTGGATCTGGTCAAGCTTCATCAGTGTATTGGTCCCAATGTTAGGGCTGTGGTCGAGCACGTGGAGTATGAAGCCGACTCATGGATTACAGCTTCCTTGGTGACACGGCAAATAAACCTGCAGGCTCGAAACCTGGCTGAGGCTTTCAGGGACTGTCCGCCTGACGAGATCAATTACCTCCAGAGGGCAATTCGAACCACTGCAAAAGCTGTCATTATAAACTCGATAGGTGCGGAACGGCATCGGTTCAAACAAGGGGAGATCAAGGAAGAGATACATTTTAAAACATTGAGCGATTTCGAATTTGATACTGACGGTACCGCTTACAATGTGGTCAGGTTTGTAGTCGAAAGGGACTCAATTAGCTTTCATCACGCACTACACTATACACTCTCATGGCTTCTGGAGTGTGGGCGATCACTTCCTGCGTCAGACATTCGAACTCTGTTAAGCTTCAGCACACAGGAGCTCAGGACACAGTCAAATCTCATGGGTCGACCGCAGATCCCAAAGAAGGATTACGGTCCCGAAGATTTTTTAATGGCGGCATTCGACTATCCACTCCGAGTATGTGCTTGGCTTGCTCAGATCAAAGCAAACATGTGGGTGCGTAACGGCATCAGCCTTCGTCATCAGGCTAGTACATATCGTGGTGTCGGACAGAGGGATGTGTCGCATCACCGAGACATCTTCCTTTTGCAGACAGCATTGGTAGTGTGCGATCCGGCACGAATGTTGGCTTCCATCATTGACCGATTCGGAATGGACGGCTGGGCTAAAGGCCTTTTTGAGCTGAAGTCGGAGGCCCAGGACGATTCCCAGCATCTTGATGTGGTCGAGGACATGATTCATCTCTTGATTGTGCTTCTCAGCGACCGAACGTCTCTGATTGCCCCTGAGGATGAGAAAAACGCTCGCCTGTTAGCAATGCGCCGAGATATTACCCACGTTCTCTGCTTCAAGCCGCTGTCATTCAATGAAATCTGCCAAAAACTTCCAGAAAAGTATCAGGAACAGGAAGACTTCCATCGTGTGCTAGACGAGATGGCAACATTCAAGCCACCAGAAGGCGTTTCAGATGTTGGCACTTTTGAGCTCCGTCACGAGTTCATCGAAGATATCGATCCCTACATTGCTCATTATAACAAAAACCAAAGGGAAGAATCAGAGATGGCTTACCGTAAGAAGATGGCCAAGAAGACGGGAAAGACTGTGGAAGAGATTGTCTACGAACCCAAACATCGCCCGATTCCATCGGGCCTTTTCCAAAATCTTGCAGATGTTACGGGCACCGGTGTCTTTGCCCAAATCATCTACTACTCTCTCCTTTATCCGCTTGTAGCGCACAAATTTACGCCCTCTGTCCCCTCAACCAGGCTAGAAACCTTCTTGCAAGTGGTACTTCACCTAATCTTGATTGCCATTCTGGAAGATACAACAGAGGAGAACCCAGTAGCTGATGAGAAGTCATTTGTCAATATTGCTCTAACGCGGAACGGTCGAAGCAACTTCATGCCAGAAGCGAGCGGTTCTAGAACCATCGTCTCGTTGCTGAATATGATGTCTACCAAAGAAGAGTTCAAGGCTGCCCATCCCAAGATTGCGCTCGTTCTAAAACGCCTCAAGCAGAAGAAACCACGAGCATTTGAGTCAGCCTTTACAAACTTGGGAGTTCCCGTCGATCGCATCAGCACTGCATCCCCCGCTAATAACTCCGTCGAAGAGGAGCGAGAGAGGAAAAAGAAGGCAGCCTTGAGCCGACAGGCAAAGGTCATGGCACAGTTCCAGCAGCAACAGAAGAGCTTCCTAGAAAACCAAGGGACGATAGATTGGGGTTCTGACTTGGATGAAGAAGAGGAAACAGAGCAAGTGGAAGATCGAAAGCACAATTGGAAATACCCTAGCGGAACTTGCATCCTATGCCAAGAGGAAGCGGACGACCGCCGCCTTTATGGCACATTTGCCTTATTAAGCGAGAGCCGCATTCTTCGACAGACGGATTTCCAAGACCCTGATTATGTTCGCGAGGCTTACCAAACACCATGCAACCTCGATCGATCAGCAGAGGATATCCGTCCCTTTGGCATTGCTGGTGAAAACAGAAAGGTGGTGGAGAAGATCAATGCTCAAGGGGAGACCATTCTCGCTGAACGTCAAACAGTCGGAAAAGGTTTCAAGGCGAATCTTTCTCGACCGGGGCCTGTGGCAAGTGGCTGTGGACACATGATGCATTATCGTTGCTTCGAGCAATATTGCGAGGCTACCGGTCGTCGTCATTCTCACCAGATCGCTCGACATCACCCTGAAAATACCCTGCGCAACGAGTTTGTGTGTCCCCTATGCAAAGCATTAGGAAACGTGTTTATCCCCATCATCTGGAAAGGTCTCGAGGAATCTTATCCCGGATTTCTTCAGCCACAGAGCGAGTTTGCAGAGTTTCTGGAGAAGCAGATGGGATCGGCCTACTGGCTTGGGGGTAGCAAGGCCCGAGAGGTGGATGAGCCAAATATTCCGAACGTCTACACACCGAGTATTCCCGGGAGCTTGGTAGAGTCAATCATTCATTCGCAGCCCCTTATAGAGGTATCATCATGGGTAAGAGAGGATACTGAATCTCGATCATCCATCATGGGGACACCCGGAAGCTCTTCACTTTCTGCCGCCGGGACACCAGAGGCAAATTACACTCAGCCAGTTGTCAGCACCCCTAGCCAGACTGTTGTGAAGGAGCTACTTGCAGCATATCGTCGATTGAAAGATACAATCACAGTGAACAAGCTAGCATCCACAAATACTCTTGATTTGAAAATCATCAACGGGGACGAATTACACTCCAGCGACACACTCGTGCAAGCCGTCGGCTTCACTATATCAGCCGTGGAGATTCAACAGCGTGGCGTGGAAGCCCAGCCCGGCATGACCTTGCTCGAAAAGATTCCAGAACAAATCCTCACTCATTTGCGAATTTTCTCCGAGACTGTATCTTCCTTTATATCGGTTGGAGCTCGCCATTCTAACACTGGGAGCCGGATCGAAGCCGAGTTTCTTTCAGACGCAGAGCGGCAACATTGCCAGCTATTCATGTCACGATACTTTGGAACAGGATCACCAGATGCCGGCCGGCCGGTGGATGCCTATCTTCCACTTCTGAGCTCAGATCCCTTTGCATTTTTGGTGGAATGTTCATATGGCTTGGTGCCCGCACAGAAAGCGGAGATTATGCATGTTCTACGATTGTGCTATTTAGCAGAGCTTGTCAAGATCGTTTTCCACATGGGCCGAAATATGCCTGCTGCTTTGTGGCTCGGTACTCTGGCCACCCGACAAACCCAGGATCCCGCCATGAATAACTTTGCTGAATTTGCCTTGGCCGTGGCAAAGCGAAGCTTGGAGTTCCAGGCCATTACCTCGGCTGATAATCCACTCGAGTTTGAGGATAATCGAGGCTTCCAGCAACCGGGAGTCGACACCTTGGAGGGGTGGTACACCTTTGTAAAGAAGTATGCATTGACGTTCTTGAGAAAGAGTGTGGTTTTCCTACATGTCAAGTATGGTGTGGACTTTAATAGTCATGTCTCGCCGGAGCCCGATGCAGATGAACTGGACCGCCTTACGGAAACCTTGCGGGTGCCCACGTTTGACGAAATGTGCGCTGCCATGACGGACAATTCCTCATCGTGCGGTTGGCCCAGTACTACTCAAGCTCTGGTATCCGGATGGGTAAAACATCAAGTCCTCTGGAATCAGCGTCATCCTACCCTACCTCCGTCTGCAATTGTTAGTCACCCAGCCATATTTGAGCTGATTGGACTTCCAAAGACATACGATACTCTAATTGAAGAGGCGACAAGGCGAAAGTGCCCGACTACTGGCAATGACCTTGCCGATCCCGTCCTTTGCTTGTTCTGCGGTGATCTGGTGTGCAGCCAGAGTGCATGTTGTTTGAAAAAGGAGTCGGCGGAGAGCAGTAGCAGCGGTCAAGTTGGTGGAGCACAGCAACATATGCGAAAGTAGGTTACAGAAGAAATCTATGAAAGGGGAGAGATTCAGTGCTAACAAATGATTGTTATAGGTGCCAAAAGAACATTGGTGTTTTCCTTAATATCCGCAAATGTGCAACAGTCTACTTGTTCCATAGGTCAGGGTCATATACGCCCGCTCCGTACATTGACAAGTATGGCGAAACGGATCCGCAGCTGCGCCATGGCCGACAACTCTTCTTGAACCAGAAGAGGTACGATTCCATGATTCGGACCACGGTACTGGGCCATGGAGTTCCGAGCTTGATCAGCCGGAAGCTGGAGGCGGAGATTAACAATGGAGGGTGGGACACGCTATAACTTTGATGTAGAAGAAATATGGAATGAAATATCATGGTGGTCGTGACTACAGATAGGTAATGGGCTTTTTTGGCATGGTTTCTCCTGGTTTGAATTGGAGGTGATTGTGTCTTTTTCTAGAGCAAGGCAGGGAGGGGGGGGGCAAGCATACGCTGTAAGTAAGGCATTGGGGTTTAATCTCATACGGTTTTATATGATATCTACAGATTAAGAAGAAGTGATTTGAAATTATGTGTGTGATATTACGACTACCTATAGGTAGTCTGAGAAGAATGATGAGGTCGAACTACAATAAGGAGTATTGCACAGTGTGTTTGTACAGTGTAGATGGAGAGTTTGTACATGACGCAGAGGCAGGGCCCAAGGCCAATCAGATGGGAAGGAACAAGCCAGGGACCCCCCAAAGCGCGTCTCTCTCTCCAGCCCCCGTAGGCGTGGCTTGTTGGATTTCCGAATCGACAAGGCAATTGCAATTCGCAGAGATACGTCTCTTTGCTCTTTCTTTTTTGAACCTTTTCCAACCCTCAACTCAACTCAAGCATCTCGTCCACCAACGCAAAGAATTTACCCGTCCGTTTTCCCTCATTTTGCTGGGGCACAGAGTCATCAGATCAGTGGACGGTGAATTAAGACGGCAATGGCGCCTGGTCGGAGATCAGGTCGCGCAGCGGCCAAAAAGGCTGCTGCTGCTTTAGGTACGCACCTCAATTTACTCTTCTCTGCTTGATTGCTTCACTTGCTCTTCTACTGCGACCAAAACACCAAAAACACCACCACCACCACAAATTACCTCCCGACGCGAATATTTTTCACATTTCCAAACACCTTTGTTTCCTTACTTGATCCTACCTTGTCCTCGTTGTTTTCTCTAAACGTTTATATCTCGTGTTTTTAGTGTCTGGGGTCCCTGCACCAGAGGTAGCGCAAGAAAAAGAAGAAGAAGAAGAAGAAGAAGAAGAAGAAGAAGAAGAAGCAGAAGAAGAAGCAGAAACAATGGCGCCCAGACAGCGCATTCGATTAAGACTAACAAGAGGTTCTGCGTCTACAGAGAGCACTCCAAGAGGCTACAACGACATTGAGGAGGACGAGCCTATGCCTGATGCTGATACCGGCGCCAACGCTTCCGACCACGAGGAGAAGCAGGCAAAGGATGAAGACGAAGACGATGGCGATGGTGACGCGAAGCCCGAGGACTCTAGCGACGACGGCGAAGCGCCAGGCAAAGACGATGATGACGATGGCGACGATCTCTCGGAGGCGTCTGTTAAGGAACCTACACCCCCGCCACAGCCTGTTATCCGCAGAAAGCGACTCGGACGGCCACCAAAGAACAGGCCGCCAGACTGGGATAACATGGTGACCGTCTCTGAAAAGGATGCCGATACGCCTCGCCGAAGAGGTCGCGGAGGGTGGAGAGGACGAGGTGGTCGCAAAGGTGGCCCAGCAGCGCCAAAGGCCGAGCAAATCATTGACGCTGAAGGCACCGTTGCGGAAATTGTCGACGACGAGTGTGTCCTCCCAGAGGACGACGAAGGCGAAACCAAGGTGGACAAGATGGGCAACCTGCAGGATGGACGAGACTACCGCTGTCGAACATTCAAGGTGCTGGGCCGAGGAAATCGACTATACATGTTGTCTACAGAACCTGCGCGATGCGTTGGTTTCAGAGACAGTTACCTCTTCTTCACAAAACACCGGAAGCTTTACAAGATTATTGTAGACGATGACGAAAAGCGAGACATGATTGAGCGCGAAATCATCCCACATTCTTACAAGGGTCGTTCAATAGGAATTGTTACGGCCCGCTCTGTCTTCCGGGAGTTTGGCGCCAGAATTATTGTCGGCGGTAAACGCATCGCCGACGATTACGCCGTTACGCAGGCTCGTGCAGATGGCGTTGCTGATGGACAGCTCGCAGACCCCGATGATCATTTCATCCCCGGGGAGCCATATAACAAGAATCAATACGTCGCATGGCATGGTGCTAGCGCCGTCTATCACACCAATGTGCCTTCGGTACCAGTTCCCAGCGGCAAGATTGAGTCAAAGAAGCGAAAGGTGAATGTCAACGACACAAACTGGATGCTGGAGCATGCGCGAGAAGCCAGGTATGTGATGGTGACAAGTTACAAGTCGTCGATATCAAGCTAATGAGACTTTGCAGCACATTCAACGCCGGAATTAACGCCATCAGGAAATTCAACAACGAAGGCGTCTACGACATTCACACCAACGTCATGCAGTACCCGGCAAATATGCAGCCGACTCTGGCACGCATCGAACAGGTTACGCCAGAAGAGGAAGAAGCCACAAAAGGTAGCACCGTGTTCCCTCCTGTGCCTCAGAAACTGGCCAGAAATTTCTTTGTAGCAGATATATACCTGGAAACACCGACAGCGGGTGGTGCACCCGCCGCTGCCTATAGGTCAGATCCAGCCGACTTCTTGGCGTCGTTTAATGGCCTGGGAGCTGTGTCGAACGAGCTCAAGGATCTACTACCCCCGGAGTGCCGAGAGGCATTTGACACTGCTCTACAGAAGGAGGATGATTGGAGGTCACGCTGGGGTCCGGAGACCACACACATGTCACGGCGGGAGCCAACCATTGACAAGGCAATCGTACCATTCAGCATGAGTTGATGAAGCATACCTGAGGTGCGGCACAATCCATGGGTCTCGGCCGAGGACATGAAATGAATGTAAGATAATACAACTACCAGGGCTTTGGTATGGGGGGATCGGTTTCAAGGAATGGCGTTGGGGATGGGGGTCGTGTTATGCAAGCGATTCCGAATAAGGAAATTTTCTATGATTAGATCTGCATGCCAAGAGTCGCCCTTGAATAATTGCCTTTCAAAAATTGCCTTTTTGGGCCTCACCCCACGCCAATGCAGCTCGTGATAAGAGGTGTCGTATGTTTTACTCGCTGTACAGAGTCCTGGGTGGTCTCCATACGCGTCGAGGATGCATGAGGATGTCGGTCAAACGATATCCAAACGTATTATTGGAACCTTTGCTACGCCGATATCAGACCCCCTTGCGTCTGCGAACGGGTATAAACAGTCCTTCCCTTCCCATCTCTCTCCCACTGTTCTCTCGATATTCAGACCAGTTCCCATTCTATTCACATCTACAATCCCATCTGAGTTTTTACTTTTTATTCAAAGAAAATCACTTGTACCTCTGCTGGCAGCCATGTCTTTCACGTGCTTCCCCTTGTTGCCCCCGAGATTCGAGAGGCTATATGGAAGCACACGCTGCTAGACGAAGAAGGGGATGACATGGCAGAAGTCTGCATTGTCGAGAACCCGGACAGGATTGAACACCTGCCGAGTGGGTTCGCCAACGGTCTCCCCAAGGAGACGCTGTTGGTCGACATCAACTACCCGGTTGTCATGCACGTGTGCCGCGAGTCGAGGGCGTTCGTCCTCAACTCGCAGCTCAGCGGCATCGGGTTCCGGGCCTCGAGGTCCAAGGACTGCCTGATCCCGTGCAGGCTCTGCCGCCCCCAGGAGGACATCATCTTTATACGCCACGAGGCTCTGCGGAGCATCTTTGAGATGGGGTTCAACGACTCCGAGGTCAGGGAGTAGCTCTCCCGGTGGGCCAACCTCGCCGTCGAGTGCGAGACGGCGTTTGGCCTGGGGGCTACCCTCCTGCGGTCCATACTCTCCTTGCTGCCGTGCCTGCGGACCGTGACGGTCGTGCTGCCGGACTCCAAGACGGAGGGCAACGTGAACAACCAGCCGTTTGACGCGCCCGTGGGGCGGTGCAGGATTAACTGGCTCCCTGAGGATGACCTGGATCGTATCGTCCTCATGGGGAACTCGTACCGCCGGCGGGACGACAACAATAACAACCACGGCAACAACCACAACGACCACCAGTTCGAAATGGTGCAGCAGGGCCTCCCCCTCCAGGAGGCCATCGACCGCCTCTGCGCGCATCTCAACCACATAGGCTGGGACTACATCCACCGCTGGAGGCTGCCCCTCCAGGTCGAGGACAACTGGCCCCGCCGCAAGACGTCCCCCACCGGCGGCGTCGAGGACCCGCACCTCTTCGTCGGGGCCTTCCAGGAGTACGACCCCGAGGGCGGCTGGGCGGAGAACTGCGGCTCGAGGAGGCTTCCGATTCCGGGGTTTGGGTGGCAAAGGGGGAGGCAGTTTTCTATGATGAGGTATTTTCCTGCTGGGAGGAGGTTTGTCTGATGATGGATGAAGGGAGAGGGAGAGAAAAGGGGGGAGATGGGGTTTTTGGGCTGGGTATGGATGAATGATGAACAGGAGCAATGTGTGTTTTCTTTGGTTAGTCCGTTGAAGTCTTTGGCTTTTTTTTTTCTTTACTTTCCTTTCTTTTCCCTTTTTCTTTTCCTTTCTTTGCCTTGTCCTTCTTTATGCTTGGGTTTGGAAACTGGAGTTGAAATGCATTTCACAGATTGTCCAAATCGTCCAAATTGTATCCGGATAGTACGTCGGTGAACCTATGGAAATGAGCATAACACGGAATAACCCAACTCTTTTTCAACAGTAGAGTTAAAACAAAAGTCACAATACATTTTCCACATTTTATTTTAACCCACAGCACCTCGATTACCACATAGTTGGGTGTGAAAGTTCTATTAACGCTCTAGGGTATTGAAACTATTCCCTAGTAGACAAACCGATCCCATGTCTCTCACGTTGAGATCCAGCCACTATAATGCTAATTCCGTCCCCCATCGTCATACAAGAACCCAGTGGTCAGATGGCCGAGCGGTTATGGCGCCAGGTTAAGGTTACCTTAACAAGTAAATTCCTGGTGGAGCAATCCTCGTGGGTTCGAATCCCACTCTGATCATTACTTTTTTGCCCTTTTTGGCTCTGATCATTTAATTTTTTTGTTTTTGTTTTTCTCATAATGGTCCTACTTGGTCTCCATTCCCGTGCTTCTCTTTTTGGTATTGATTGGTCGGTTGGTTGGTTGATACCTGCATATAGCAAGCAGCTCGTAAAAACAAGGCATAGAGTGTGGCAATATCGCTTGAAGTTAGCAGCAGAAAATCACTTTGCTCATGCATTCCCCTCCCCTCTCCTCCCCGTATGCCTAACCGTGGGGATGCCGTCCTTGCGAGACACATTATTACTAGATTCTTCCAAGATCCGCAGAGGCTTGGGTATGCTGACCTCCCATCTCCCCCCTCCTCGCAAAATGAAGACAAAAAAAATCAAGGTCTCGGCAGCCAAAAATTACCTCTTCTGTACACTTGCAGAAACAACATGCCATAGGATGTTTACTTGTACAAGGGTTTAACCTTAAAAGGCAATTCTTCAACAGATATTCACACATGGTCTTTGGTGTGTACACCAAAGGGGAAATTATTTCGTGTCCCCCCTCCCTCCCTCCTCTATCCCATGCATATGTTGATTTGGCCTTTGATCAATCACATTGGAGAAGCCCGTGGAGGTTCTTCTATTGGCCCGGATAGCTGGGCATAGAAACGTTCCCCGGAATGAGGCAACCCTTTTCTTCGACAGAATGATGACCGCTGGCACGTTGCAGTCGGTTAACGGGGGTTCCGCTCCGTGACTGGTTGACTGGCTCGTAATGCTCTCTGGGAGGCCTTTGAAGGGATAGAGCTGTGAGCAAAGTCGTTCAATAGGAGGTCAACCTGAATAGGGGTTTGCATCGTAGGAATCCGCCTCGGGGGTATCAATATCACCACATTTTTATGGACAAATCTCAAGTCAAGTTTCAAGGAGCAGCAACCCAATATTGGGGAAAACGCGAGCAAGTTCAAGATAACCTTCGTTGCTCGCATAGGCCGAGCCTAGAATATATACCTGACATGTCGGTCATCAGTCAGGCACCTGTAAACCTCTGGCACCTCATGCAAATCACTATCTCTGAAGGAACGGTGCGTGTGTCTCGCTCTCGAACCTGAAGTTCTTCAAGCGGGCTGGGCTGCAAGAGAGCGGTTAGAGATGATGATGATGTGAGATCTGCCGTATGTATACGCCTCTTGTGAAGCTTCTTGAAAGGGTATCGATGGTGGCTGATGCCTGATGCAAGCAAATACTGGAAAGAAACGAGTGATGGTCGCCACTTTGATAGTCGCAGGCCACCCATCCAACAAACAGAATGTAGCCATGAGGCAAAATCTAGTTCGTCGATTGACACAACCGACAGGCTCGTCCAGATGTAATCCATATGAGTCATGAAAGAACCGCCCATAGGTCTATCACAGCAACTTTGACGAGCGGTACTGTAATGCATGTAAGGCCCTGTCGACACGCACACGCACACGCACATGGGCGATGCAAGCCCAAAGAGAGCCACCTGTGAAGTATGCCGGCAAAGGTCCTTACCTTGCCAACCCTTGTCGCCAATCACTTCTCCTGCAGCATCTCGAGGGGCTTCTCCCATCCCCAATCGATGAACCACAGCCATTCATCCCAGGGTAGACAGAGTACGCCTTGTCGCGTGCGTGAAAATCAGCCGGGACGGAGTGATCCGAGTGGTCCCATAGATCCCGTGGAAGGTATGTCAATCCATTTCTTAGTTTACCCGTGGCTCCCCGTTTGGCGAGACAGGTTTGACAGGGCCCTTTTTTCTCTCTCACACACATTTACTTCCCCTCCCCTCATCTTGATGCATGGCGTTGACGTGGGGTATGTAGCCGCCGACCACATGATTTGCAATGGGCAGACTTGGCCGCGCACTACCCACCACTCATTCCCAGCCGCATGCATGCATGCATATATGTAGTGCTTGGATGTGGAAGGTCAGTGGCATGGAAGCCCAACCCTCTGGGCTGACAAGCAAAGCGGGCGTAGGGTATTCACACAGACTGCTTTTCCGTCTTTTTTTTTTCCTTCTTTTTTTTTTTTGTTCTGCATGTTTGCCGTGGACACATACACACACATGACTTTGCCTTTGCCCAGTGTATGTATGTACGTGTATGGCTGATTAAACTTTGTTCAGAGGGAGAACGCAACACTGTCTTTCCAGGTATAAGCCGGGAGAGACAAGGTGGCCGATAGTTTCCGTTGCTTAGGGAAAGATTCTGCGGGATTAATTAGCTCTGCGTTCGGCTCATGCAAAGCGGGAACTTGAGGTTGCCATTGCATTCTTTTTTGCTCTGTAGCCACAGATTGCTTCGGCCATCCCAGGATCATACGCTCATACGCTCATACTCCAGGCAATCTCACCAGCTCCAGTTCTGTGTCAGACCTGCAGGGTAGCGAAATAAAGAAGAATCGAGACTCTGGACGGAGCACACACGACTGGATGAATCTCCTCCGGACGGAGCACCACCAAGATGCGAGACGACGTCATTGTACGGGGCTAGATCTCTCAGGATAGTGCCGCTGAGCTAGTCTATATCTGGTGATACCTGAGAAGGAATAGTACGCAATCAAGCAATTAAAGAAATAAGCCTAAAAATATCATGCCCGTTAGGTTTTGGACGGACGCGGACAAGCGCAGGTGAGTGAGAATGAGTTCTCGTAAACTTACCTCGTATGGACGCACGTACTAGGATGAGCAGAGAGAAGTTTTCTTTCTTCATCAGTTCAGTCGACGAGAGTTGCTCACTCTCTCCCTCTCCCTCTGCCACACACACATGTCGTGGTATATATCAAACTGAAACTTCAGTATTGGTATCCAGTTTGAACAAGCTTGGCAAGGCGCTTAGACACAACACCAAGATCAGGACTTGAACCCCAGGCTGTGATCCCCATAATGAACTTGGAAAGCATGTCGTGGCTGTGCCTGTAGATGATGATGTTGAAGGGCATAGGGTCGTCTGTGTTCCCTGTAGTTCCCCACTACCCCTTGATTTTCCTTTCCTCTATTGCTTGTTGATAGATATTGCACTTGCAAATAAGCTTGCAGGCATGCATTTTCAGCATGTTTGCCTTCATCAGACGCTGGCGGTGTTTTTCATCCCACCACATGCCACTCAAAAAGTCTCAAGTCAAACACTTTCATGATTCAGTTTGGTGCCCCTCAGCTGCAACCTGCACCTGCACGGCAATGATTATAATGCCATCATCCCATTTCGTGCACTGGCGAAACCCGGAATAGAGAGCTTGTCTGTTTTCGGCGGCACCTTTTTCGCATTTTCGCATTTGTGGTCTCATAACAGTACCGCGTTTGGCGGAGTATTAGGGTCGATGTGGAGGCATGTCACGGAGTAATACTAACAAAGTTGCACTGCTATGCTTTGCTTTTTTCCTTTCTTTTGCGCCTAACCTGTAAGGGGCCACGATGTCTGAGGCTACCATTGTCGTGGATACAATGATACCTAAGCCCGCAGTTAGCTGCAGCAAAAATTTCAACGAGATTGTTCAAACGATCGTGATGGGGACGGAGAAGAATGGGGATCCCCATCACCTCGAGCATTAGTACATAGTAGTTGCAGAATATTACAGTCTATGCGCCTCAGAATATGGCCGGAGCCCCTCCTCCCGATGGAGAGAGCGTTGCATTTCTTCTCCCCCCCCACGCGAAGATGAGCAAGAGGACCCTTCATAACCAAGTTTGCTGCTTGATGACGACGTCGGTGCGCATTTTCGAATCAGGCAAAGGGCATAGACAAGCAGCCAACCGAGAATCTGTGAAGCAAAGAGCCACAAAAGCAATGCAAATACCCAGCCAAGACAACAACAAAAAAACAAAAAAAAACACCCGTCATACTGAATTCAAGTTGTGACTCTTGTTGTGTGTGTAAGCGTATCAACGACTCGTGTTCCGACTGTCCGGGTCTGATATGTCATCTGCTTCTTAGTCGTAAACCATCATCACAGCACCTTCTCGTGATGGATGTGTGCAGAAAAGGAACGACTTTCTGGCATTTACCCTTTTACCCCTCCCCCTCATCCATCCGAGAATGCATTCCCTCGGGCCAGTCAACCAGTCATGGCTTCACACCGCTCCGTACCCACAAAACCCTGGCTTTGTTTGGCGGTTATGTGCGAGTGTTGACCTTTCAAATTCTGTAGTTGAGCCTTCGGGTGATGCAGGGGGGGTTTAGTGACCAAGCGGACAACAGAGGCTGCCCCAGCAAAAAAACGCCCTCCCCCCTCTCCGATGCCCCCCCATCGAAGACATGGCTGGCCTATGCAGGTGGCAGGCTGGTGCATCCGCCCCAGAGGCAGGCGGCGGCAATAAGTTGCATGGTGATGCTCCTACGGATCAATACTCGGGCAGTGGGTCCAATCAGGACTCAGAAAACCGTCGGCCACCGACGTCGATGGATGCCACCCGGTGTTTGGAGTCTATAAGACGGCTTTGACGGCGTTTGATGGAGTGAATCACAAAGCAAGGAATTTGCTAGAAAATGTGTGGCCGCCACCTCAGGTGTCTCATCCACAAAAGTACGAATGTGCAAAATGACACTGTACAGTACTTTGCATGCGTTCGTACACTTCTTCTGCCTGTTGAAAATATGACGAGATGGCGTGGCCTTGCCCATCAAGATCCTGCTGGCTGACGGCATGGTATGGGTGGCAATGTGAATCGATTCACTGCCTGCTGTACCACTGACCAGGTACACCAACCCGCTGCAAGTAGTATACGAAAGCTGATGAAATAGGCAGCGATCTTTATGTGGAGATTCATGAAAATTGTAAAACACGAAGCGTCATCGGATGTCTGGGGCCGTATCAATGCTGATTAGATCTTACTTGTACCCGTTGGTAGGATATTAATATTTCAGCTTCATGCACGGTATGCCTGGCCCTGAGCTGGCCAAAGCCGTGCATCATTCATGCTTCGCACAAGTTCCATAGTTTCTCAACTTCTGTCGATGGCCAAGGAATATCATTGATCCATACGTTGCGGAGGCTCCGTTGTGGACATCCGGGAATGCGGTGAAGACGAGATCTGAGCCCTTTAGGAAGCAGATAGTCATCTCCACAGTTATTTAGGCCATGCAGGAAAAAAAGTTTTCTGGCCTGGCGTGAGGGGGAAGAAAACAAGAGAAGAAGAAAAGCAACGGACCATGTATTACCGTTGGGCAAGTTGTCTCCGATCTTGCTGAAGAGGTTGTATCCTGGCAAAGGCAAAATCCTCTGTGGTGCGCAGAAGCAAGCATGCTCAGGCATGGCTTGCAAGGTTGCCATATGTCAAACTCTAATAATATCGATGACTGGCTGGTTCTTGTTTGATGAGACCGACTGCAAGCGCCATTTGAAAGGAGTCACAGCGATGCAACCGGATGGTGCTCATCAGCAAACCCCTACCCTGTATTCGAGAACACAGGGAAGCTCACAACAGTAAACCGAGGCTGTTCCTCGTCTTCCCAATAAGAGCGGGTCGACCCCTTATTTTGGCCATCATAACTGGACGTATGAAGCCCGAGCACATGTTCAACAAGTATTCTCCTGCAAGCCCCAAGTACTGTACGTACAGTACTTCGGAATGTCGGTACAAGCAAAGGCAGAGAGGCAACAGTGGTGAGCCGCCTCCATATCCAACCATCCTTTGACACGCCACAACTAAGTTATCGTGGGCTTCGCTTAAGGTCGTAGTCATCCAAGCCGTCTGTTTGATTAAAACACGCGTCGCGTGAGATGCCGAATCTTAATGAACCAGTAACAATATTGGCCCGACTTTTTATTTAGTGACTGAAATCTTACGATGCGAGCTTGTTGGGAGGCAGACGACCCCCCCAGGGCGTTGGTGTAGTAAGCAAGCAGACCGCTTGGTTCCGTTGAAAACAACTGGTTGACAACCCTGCCACGCTGATTGGCCGAAGTCATGTGTGTTTTCCCATAACAGAACATCGGTCTGCCCTGTGGAAGAAAACATCGAGGCTGAAGATGCTGAAAGCGTCAAATGGCGCCTCAAACAAGGAGTAGTACAAGTGCTCTGTAGATGACAGGTATTTCGTTGTGCTTGGCATCTGAGCTGTTGACATCAGACCGCGCAAACCGTGTCAGGATGTTCCTCGCTTCACCATGTTGCAGACTCGGGAAGAGTCTGCCAGCAGGCATTCCAATCCTCTTGCCAGGCACCAGCTGGGACAGGAGGTAGAGGTAGAGACCATGTCTAAAATTGGATCAACAGAAAGAAGAATGCTAATAACAAACGTACTTGTATCATCTCTCTGGCAAAACATACCTTCTTCTTTTTGCTTTTGTAAGCCCTGAAAATGTCAAATTGTGTGGCACAAGCGTGCCAGCCACATAAAGCCTTGTCCATTGATGCTGTCATGGTTATTGAACAGAATACCGTTAACAGGGCATCTCCGACACTTCCAATTCAAATTTCAGTGACTCCACATCCACAGTACATGGGCGGTAACGGTAGCAAGGCAAGGCAGGCAGGGGTGCTTCTCCGGACATTTGTCCATGCTACCCTTCTTCGTACCAGCGCCATGACTGTGGTTCCCATCGACCAACAAGAGAAAGGGTCTGTCGCACAGCAAGGATTTCCGGGTCGTGCGGAATTGATCAAGGTCATGTGTTGAGCTGGATCTGTGATGAACTGGTCCATGTTTTCCATCTAAACGGATACGCCGTTACCGCTATCATAATACCATATCGACGGCTTTTTCTTTCTTTCTGGTTTTTGTTGCTCTCCTCTCCTCCGGCGGTCGGCCGCGGAGGTTGGGATAGATCCAGTTTGTAATAAAGTAAACGACACCTGTAGACGAAAATGTTCACTGCCCCGACGGCCAATGTTATCGCGTGGAAAACATTGGATAGATTGTTGCTTCACATAACAAAAATTCGCCTCGACTCACTGGATGCACAATGCGCAACAAAATGGATAGCATACTATTTCCGGACTGGTCGTCAATGGCAGAAAGACCAAAATTCTGTTGATCACTGGCCTTTTGCTTGCATGAAGCTCCACTTTGAGATCATCGGCGGTTCTTGGTTGCTGTGGGTTTGCGGGTTCGTTACCGACTCCAATTAAAACCAAAGAAAAGAAAAAAAAAACTTCATCGACCAGAACGCGCGCTGCTGGGTGAACCGCCGTAGGAGGCGCGAAAGATAACTCTATGGATCCAGTGCTAGTCAACTACTGGATCGATGGCTGCAGTGGATCTGAGGCATTTCTCTCCGCATTCTCCGTCAATTGAGCTGGAGTGAGGAGTCGTCCTGCATGTACGAGTACGTGCAAAATACACATGCTGTACGTACAGACGCACATTCACAACTTAGGATGCATACCAGTGCATTGGCTTCCCTGTCTATGCAGCTTCTTGTTCCAGATGGAGGGATTGGGAACCATCAGACAGAGCCCAAGTTGACTGGGCGGCTACTGATGGCTGACTGCTGCTAAAACCGAGAAAGGAGAGTGCCACTGCTTCTGCTGCTTCTTCTTCTTCTTCTTCTTCTTTATTCTTCTTCTGTAATGGGGTGATGTGCTGCCCTCGGTCTGGCAGTCCTCTAATAGAAGGTAAGCAAAGGAATGGTCGCGGCCTGGACAGGCCATACCCATTCTTCGAGACGTCCCGGGTAATACGCGGTTAGGCGGACGGACTCTTAACGTCTCCCGCTGTCTCCATTCTGACGTCTTTTTGTCTTGAACGATCAGGGCTCGCTGCTCCGTTTGTACATATCCTTAGCCTCTGCTCCATACTCCGTAGACAGGCATCACAGGTTGGTAGGCACGCACGCACGCAAGCACGGCACCGCCCCAACTGTGACTGATTGATTGATTGAAGGGGCAAGATTGTCCTCTTGACCCTTATCCTATCTCAGGTCGAGTCCGCGTTGGAGTCGATTAATCACCATGCAGGGTCTGCCGTCCATACCGTCCTTACCCGGCTCGAGTATCGTGCTAATATCGAGCGACTGCTCCACGGGGGTCTCTAGTCTGCTTTGTTTCGTGACTCGCAGAGTTTCTTCGTTCGAGAACAGACAAGGGCATTGACAACAGGGCCAGAGGGCCTTGGCGGATTGGTGGATACGGCCGTAGACGCGATTCCCTTTTAAACGGAGCGTGCATTGAGACCTCAGACCCGCACTGCAGACACTCCTTGGCTTCCGTTTTGACCACCCCCTTCAATTTTCATCTGCGTCACTTGCCATCAGGCGACCTGTCGAGTGGTGGGTGACAGAGAACTTGAATGGTACAAACATGTGAGTGGTCACGACCTTTTGAGGGCTGTGAAATTCGGGAAATTTGATATGACACTGGCTGAACCAGGTCCCTTTTTTTGCTTCCATTTCCGTCATTTAGTACCGAAGAACTGGACAGTTTGAGTTGGTGAAAAGTCGTTGCAATAGATGGAGGTCTGGAGCCAGCGGTGGATAAGGTGGATAAGATTCATGGATGCTTGTAGAGAATCAAGATAAAGAAAGAAAAATTTTCTGCTATATCATGTTCCTGAGGCAGAGAATTGGAAATCGAAATCAACAGTGCTCGTGCACTTACCCTGGTGGACATCGTTTTTGACACCAGCCTCATCCTGCAAACATGGGAAGACAAAAGGTCACTCTGCTGTACCCGTAGCCACCTCAGTGGTGGTCCCTAGGCGGACTTGTGGTGGCAACAGTACCAACGCCCCCCCCCCCTCTGAGCCAAACATAGCCCGCCTAGATCAACCCCCCCAGAGCCCCCTAAAATGGCTCCCCAAGCTCCTCTCCAAGCCCCCCAACCATCCATTCATAGCACCCCGAGTCTGACCCCCCTTCCGCATGTTCCTCATTTAGGTACGTACTTGTGTGAGGTGCATTTTACGATGGCCCTGCACGAGCCAATGAACTAGCGCGGAAACGCACTAGCCTGTGCCATTCTTGGCAAATTTGACCCAGAGAGGACCCAGAGGTGAACCATGGGAACAGGTACCCCAGCACGGCGAAATGGGCGGATAGATACTTGGTGCTTTCGTTACCACCATCCCGCTAAGGCTCCTAGTTGTCCCGTCAGTGGCACTGTCATGGCATGGCAAAATGGTCCCAGTTGGCAGACCAGACCAGACCAAGACCAAGACCCCCCACCCCCGAGCGAAACACAGTCCACGGTGGAGGAAAAAGGATGGATCCCTGACGGAACATCAACGGGGTACCGCGAGGAGGTGGTCCAGTACTTTGTACGTAAACAGAGTTTGGCGGGTTGACATTGTACCTTTTATCACTCAACTTTGCACAAGCACAGTTTAGATTGTGTGCACCCCAACTATGACACTCACTCTCTCGCACACCAAAGTCAAAGTAACCAAGTACCCCCCCAGGAACCTGACGCTTGTCGCATGCACCCACCGGCCAGTGCCCACTGCCCTGTCTCTTAATTTTTCTCTCGCTCTCACTGTTGTTCTTTTCGCCTGCCTTGTTGTCACTGTAACCTTGCCTTGGAGCTGGTTGAGCCGCCCATACCCAGAAGAAGCCAGAGCCTTGACCTTGCCTGGCCGGCCATTCACTTTCGTACTACTTGTATCTACATGGTCCTCTCGCACATTTGCATTTCCACACCACACATTCTCTCTCTCTCTCTCCATCCCATCTTCCTCCAACGCTTTTTTCTTTCTTCAACCCTCCCTTCCCTCCTCCTCTCCGCCGAAATTCCGAATCCGCCGAATTCCTTGACAAGCTTCGTCACGAACTCGCCTTTCTGTTGGTCTTGTTCGTCGACGTCTGGATTCTGGTTTCTCGAGTGAGCCGACCTCTGCTGCCTCTCAGTTTCGCTGCTGTGCAGGCTTGTTGCTCCCTGTGTCCCCCACGGAATTGCACTGCAGTGGCCGGTAACGATACGACCTCTTCTGCTCCCTTTGCAGTTGGCACTGTCGAATCTTCCAACCCCTCAACGGCATATTCTCTTCGAGAGGTTAGTTTCACCCGTCTGGTCGTGAACAATCTGGAATTTTGTGTTTGCCACTTTCGTCTCGTCTCCTACTCCTGCCGCCTATTTGTCGACAACCATCCTTTGTTTTGACGACATCATTACGCGATACCTGCAACGACACTTTTTGATATTTAAATTCGCCTTTGCGATAAGCATCGAGGAGAACATCCATACCGACCTTTGCCTCGACCTTAACCGTCGTGTCCGAAAGCATATTCCTCTCGATACGCTGTCGATAATCTTCTACAAAGCTGCATTCAAGACGCATCGATTAGTGACGGCACCGCAGTGGCAAACATAATCTCTGCTTGTTCATCATTGTTGACTTTGTGCAAATCATTATTCTAACACTCTGCTTGATAGTGCCATCTCTAACCTCACGCCTTTCATTTTCATCACCTCATTTCCGGCTACAATAGCTGAGCCTTACGCGAATAGGGATACTTGAACTCTGGACGGTCTCATTCTTCATCAGCCGCTCAATCATCATTTACTTCTCACACCACCCTTCTTATCTTCTCGACCTTTCTACGTTGCACTCACGACGATACGGACAATTCGTAAATGGCTTGTTCGTCTCAGTAAGAGCCCACTCGATATTCTTTTTTTTCTCGTTGTACTGCCGCTCCGTCTCTTCGCCAAACCGACTCCTTTCTTCCTCCAACGCTATCCCTCTGCGTTATCCTTTTTCTCTCTTCGTGTGCCTGTCGCCGTAAGAGAGTTCTTCATCTCCGACAAAGATCCCGTTGATCTTCGTCGGACTTCAACCAAACCTTCATCATGCCTGGAGGCGTCTGCGCTGTCCTCGACTATGAGGTCGAGTTGATGGCTGAGTATGTTGCGGAGATGGCGACGCGTGTTGTCACTCCCGAGGCTAGCGTCACTGCGCCGTTTCGAAAATTTGTGACCCAAATCCTCACCTCGACTCGTCTCCCAAGTACGACCATTCTTCTTGGTATGAACTACCTTGCCAAGAGGATCAACGCTATGAAAAGCCAGGGTCCGTACAAGGCTTCCGAGGGCCAGGTCTGGCGATACCTCACCGTCTCACTTCTCCTGGGATCCAAGTTTTTGGATGACAATACTTTCCAGAACCGATCTTGGTCCGAAGTCAGTGGCATCTCTGTCTCTGAGCTGAATGCCCTCGAGTTCGATTGGGTTCAGGCCATGAGCTGGAGGCTTTATGTCAATCTCGATCTTAGCAAGGACTACCAGGCCTGGCTCGAGAACTGGCGTGATTGGCAGCAGATGAAGAAGCGACAGGCTGCCCAAGCCAACAGGGAGCGCCTGGCCGCTCTTGTCCCGGCTATCGATACCGATCTGTCAAGATACGGAGGCAGCCGTTGCTCTCCTCACTCGCGCTATATCCAGGCGCAGATTGCAGAGTATGAGCGCTACCAGGCTATGAAGACCCAACAGCACTCGTATCGATCTCGCGACTCCACTTGGGCACACAACCCCTGGAATGCGCCTCTTACACCCCCAGACTCGGGCTATGGCACACCAGAATACACTTCGTCGGCGACTTCTAGCAATGCTCGCTACAACGAGTGGTTTTCTCAGGCCGCCGCGCAGTACAGTAGTCGGTACCCACAGCCTCCCGCTCACAGCACATTCTATCCCAATCGCCAGACATCCTATGGGTCTCACTATTCATACCATCACCACAACTGGGAACATGGTAGTGAGTGTGCCTGCCAGAACTGCGCGGAACCCATGAAGCAGGCACCATACTTCATGTCGCATGGATTTGGCCAGCCAGTCATGGGCTGAGACGAACAAGTCTTCTTTTCCCTCTATCGAGTAAAATTGATCTGGAGGGTGATTTTTTTATTTCCTTTATCTGTCTTTGAATCAAAATTGGCGCGGAACTTGAATTTTAATGGTTACGAGATTCACTATTTTCCTAAGAGGACGCGTGTTTTCAGATACCCCCGACACGAAAAAAAAGTCGACCACGCGATCAGTTTTCAGCACGTCTCTCTTTTAGCCGTCATGGAGAGGCATCACGCCGCGGCCTCTGTTGACAGAGGTGTGACCCATAGGATTGGTCATGCTCTTGGACAGACTGTCCGGCTTTGGTTAGCCTTCATGAGACGGCGCATTCCATGTTATACGTTCATAATGGTCTGGTTCGGTTCGGTTCGGCGCATTGGTAATATTTTTTTCTTCTTCTCACGTTAAAAAGCTCCCGCGAAGTGGATGGGCCTGGTTTTCTCGGTTTCTGAGCTGGAGTTTAGCTCTCCACATGAGTGTCAACGATAACACCGTGATGGATGAATTCGGAACCTTGTCTACCAGTGCTGGTCGCAACCAACATCGCACAGACGGCGGGCGAGATTCATTCTTTCTTCTTTCTTTCTTGCGATCCTTGATGTGATCGCCTTCACATCGCATTGCACATAGACTTGGTATTGGTACCATACATGGGTATCATCATAGATCTGGAGATCGGCTTGTGAGGCACCGCTTTTTGGTAGCCGCTTGCTTCGAGGTTCATGGGTGCAACACAGAGTTGCCCTTAAACAAGACACCTGTGTCTAGATCGAGTTATTCCTGCGTCGCGTTTCGAGGCCCTCGGAAAGTCCATGTTCACGACTCACCCGGTCGAGATACCGGCTCAATTCCCTGGACTGCGACGGCGTTCTTGATTTGACGCAGAAAAGATTCAAAAGTTTGGAATTAGTACATATGACACTTCGTTGCTTGTGGCAGGATTGGTGTCAGTAAAATGGGATTTTCATGAGGGGTTCTTTGCATTGTTTTAAGCGGGTAAAACGGGGATTGGGAAGGTTTATTTTCTTTTTCGACGTGCCTTTATTCATTCGACACTTTCACGATCTTGCATTCTATCACCCAGCCCAGATCGATGAGGTCGGTTGAGCATTACTGGGTTCTTTTTTCTTTTTTTTCTTTTCTTTTTTATTCATGAGATACTAGACGTCTTTGGCTCATGGGTTGGCATCAGTAGAAGAGGGGGGCGGGGGTTCAATGGTATGGTGGTTTTCTCTGTCTGGGTTTAATGAGGTTTCTTGTGCTGGGGTGAAGGTTGGCAAGCAAGTCACGTTCACGTCAAATTACTCTTATGTCGTGGGATTGGTTCTTTTGGGCAAAGGGGTTGGTCACTTGGGTCTATTGGTTGATGTTGACGCTTGGGACTGGGTTGGAATGTGCGATTTTTTTCTTTCTTTTCTCGACTGACGGTCTGGCGCAGAAGCAGCAATCGTCAAGCCTTCGTTGTCATGTATTACAAAAGGAGGTTTGGGCGGCATGGCCAGTTGTCAATCGTGAGGACTACCACCTCACTATATCAATCTGAGGAGATACCTGCTACCTTTCGAGGTGGCACCCTAAGTGTTAGAATAAAATTCAAATCATATCAGAAACACTCCACTTGATACAACTTGGCATCCTTTGTCGTGAAGCATCGACTGTGCGTTCTCCCTCATTGTTGTATATAATGATCTGTGATGGCTCGAATTTGATACCGTTAGTGGTGGCTAGATGGCTATCATCAAACAGTAGGTTGCAAGTGTTGATATATTTGTCAAACTGATACGGAGTAGTAAGTGTATGTTTCCAGTTGAAGAAGCATCTCAAAATCATAGCACGACCTCAACGAAATTATAAATAAAGTATGGGGATGAGATGATGTATTGACTATCGCATTTCTACTGACTGCCATTATAACAACAATGGGTACACTGTTGGGACCTTTATTTTACAAAGTGCATCAAGAGCAGATCAGACAAGCCGGTGAAGGCAGACTCCCTAGCTTCCACAAGCTTATTCCAAGTTTCTTGGTTTGTGCCGCCGGGCAAACCGATGGATATATCTTCCTTGTCCTGAACGAGCTCGGCGTACGTCTGTTCAGTGAACTCGTCCAATGGCATGCCCATGGCGCGGCCGTTGGGACCTGTGTGGTCGTGCAGCTCGCCTAGAAAAGGAGTGTTAGTAAATCAATGGACTCGTCAACATGTTCAAGTAGGGAAGAGGGGAGTATTTACTTTGAACCATGGGAGGAGAGATGTCAATGAACGTGACGTTGGAGCCTTGGTTCTCGCGGCGGAGGCAGTCGAAGAAGGCGCGGAGGGCGGCCTTGGAGGCGGAGTAGGCGGAGAGGGTGATGGCCGGGACGAGGGATATGTGCGTGCCGGTGACGATCAGGCTGGTAGGATAGCCCTTGGCCAGGAGATGGGGGAGGAACTTGATGCTGAGGTTGACTAGGGAAGTGAAGTTGGTGTCGATCTGATTATGGAAAGCGTCGAGGTCGACCTCTGCGGGCTTGGATAGCCGGACAGAGCCCTGGATTCCCGAGTTGAGGAAGACGGAGTCCAAGTCTGGGTAGTCATTGACCACTCTGAAAGACGTTTTGTTAGTCAAAAGGGTTTATGCCTGTTGCTTGGGGGTTACTAATGGGGTTTCATACTTGTTCACAAAGGCATCCAGTCCTGCTCTGTCGGTAATGTCAAACCGAATCGAGCTGGCGCGCTCGGCTCCGTGTTTCTGGACAAAGGTATCGAGCCTGTCCTGACGACGGCCAACGGCGATGACTTTGGCTCCCTCTTGGATGAGCTTGTCTGCCATGGCGGCACCGATGCCGGATGTGGCACCGACGAGGAGAACACGTTTGTACTGGAAGGTCATTTTGCTTGGTGGAATTGGTTGAAGTTTTGGGAGTTGTTTAATGAGTTGCTTTGGTATGTTATTCAAGTACTGAGTTGATGATAATAATGAAGCTGGATGTCGAGCCGGATGGCTTCATCTTTATAGTCAAACGCAGCCTCTTTCAGAGCTGGAGGCTCATTGTAGTTCATCATCTCAAGACAGTAAAGCCCCCGGATTTAATGAATATAGAAACGAATCTCCTTTTAGTTTTCCGGATTTTAGGTCTTTGCTTAAGCTCCGAGCCCATGGGCCATAAGACCAATGTCTATCATCACCTTGTAGTTCTAAGAAAAGCTACAAGTGCAAGCAGACGACGACGATGAAGCTCCTGACATGCAACATCGTCAACCGGAACGCTAGCTGTTTACGTGCTAGTCGCTGCTAGATCACAGCAGGAAGCTCCACCTCCGGAACGCTAACCCGTTGTGGAACCGCCCACGGGGGAGGGAAAAATGAAGTACCGGCTCACAATGGTGTGGAAGGAGGTGTGGTTACAACTTACAAGTCTTAACAGTGGCAATGAAATGAAGGAAGCGGAAAGCAAAAAGAAGGACGAAGAGAAATAAACATCAATAACAGAAAGAAGAGGAAGTAAACAGGAACATAGGAAAGAGAAGAAAGAAAGAGAAACAATAGACACGAATCTGTCTACCCCTGCCGCCCTTGAGTGGTTCTCCACCACGTCTCAATCGTCACTTACAACATCATCCCTAGATCCATTCACCCAGACCGTCGTCTGTTGGACTCCCTGGGGGATCAATATGCCCCAGTCCATTTAGATTGCCTGTATAGGACATTGGCTTCTTCATCACACCCACTTGAACTCCCTAGATCAGCTTGCGCCAGCGGAGCCTCCCCATCATGGTCTATCGGGGACTGCCGTCGAAGGATTGTTTGCCATGCAGAAAGAGGAAGCTTCGGGTAAGGTCCAAGGTCCCATCTTTATTACTACTACCTGGTCATTCTACGTACTGACAACATCTTTCATGCTGTTTAGTGTGATCTAAAGAGACCTGGCTGCGGCCAGTGCAAGAGGGCTGGCATTGCATGTTCGGGGTACCGAGACCCTAAAGATCTCATGTTTCGAGATCAGACCCAGATGATTCATCAGAAAATGTGTGCTGCCAATTATAGAGCACTGTTGCCTATTTCTGCAGATGACGGCACGCTGCCACTCCCTAGCCTTACTCTTGGCTCCATTCGCACGCTACAGCTGGATTGGGTCGTTCGTGCCCGTCACGATTTCTTTGCCCACTATGTCTTTGGCATGTCGGGTAGCTATGACATGCTGGCCACTCTGTATGAAGAGGCAAAGACTGGCGATCATCTCGCAGCAAGCGTAGACGCCGCCAGTCTTGCTTTCATGGCCACCAATCGTCATCCCGGGACGCCGGAGCTGTTGCAGCAGGCCACCAAGCATTACACCATTGCCCTTCGGCGCTTGAACGAGGCCCTTTCCTGTCAGAAGACGGTAGCCGCCGATTCAACTCTACAATCCGTGCTCCTCCTGGACCTCTTCGAGAAGATGGTCAGCCGAAACCTGACGGCTACCTCCTCGTGGATGGGCCACGTCTATGGAGGCACCATGATAGCAAAAGTACGCGGGCATCGCAACCTGCAAACCTACGTCAGCCAGCGGCTATCCACCAGGCTCTACATCACCCTCGTGATAAGCTGCGGCGTCGCCGGCAAGAGGATTCCCGAGGGACTGGTTGAGCTGAAACGCGGCCTCGACTCCTTGTTCCATGATAAGCACGACCTGAAGTGGAGAGTCACGTCGCTGAATGAGGACGTGGTCAACTTTCGGGCGGATGTGCTTGATGGCAGATACGCTGACAATGCTGATCTCGTCGCCGAGGCCAGGAGACTCGATGGCTTGTTTTGTGCGCTGGAGGCGTCAGTGCCATCGGACTGGGATCCTAAGCGTGTTGCTACCAACAATGCCGATGCTATCGAAAGGTGCCTGGTGCTTGGGTGTTATTATGACATCTATGCCCATCATGCAGTCACACAGATACGCAACGTCATCCAAACAATGCGAATCCATCTGCACATCCTCATCCAGAAACACCCAGTCTCAGAAGATGACATCAAGTCCTCCAAAACCATCGTAGAAGACTGCATCCTACGCATCTGCACAGGTGCACCACAATTCGTACTCCCAGGAGCCCGTCCCGGGAACGACATACCCTTTTCCCCGACGCAGATACTCGAGTGCTTCACAATCCTCGTGCCCCTTTACTTTGCCGGCCACGTATCAGCGGACCCTACAGTGCAGCCGTGGGCCCTCGGGGTTCTGAGATACATGGCTGAGGTCGGGGGCATAGAGGCGGCGCGGAGGACGGCCGATACTCTGGAGTTTTCGCCGGAGGTGGAGTATTGGGAGATGTATTCCATGTTGGGAGGGTATGCGTTTGCCGTTTGATGAATAATGATGATGAAGGGCGTTTTGTTTTGTATGGGGTCAAGGGAAACTAGTTTGGCGTTGCTTCATTTATTGAACGGTTTTTGTATAATTAAAAACCAGACTGTGATTTTCTCTCCTTTTTTCTTTATTTTCTTTTCTTCTTCTTTATTTTATTCTCCTCCTTCAAATTGTGCATGTAGCAATATCTTGAATGACTGGGAGTTGGTGTCTTGTCTACAGGTTCATGGCACAGTGCATAAATGAAATGTGCTGACATGCCCATATGAACCACCGATTTTCTGCCCTTCCATTTTTGTCTGACACGGTGAATCTCATCGACACTACCACTTCGCGACACTCATATAAGCTCAACGCCATCGGCCTTTCTGATAAAACAATCCATGAATTTGTTATCAACTCAATTATTTCATAAGCAGGACCTTGAAAAGTTGGAGCGCTCATTCTCAAAAGGCTTCTGCTTTATTCCATTCCTTTGCCTACCAGCCACCTGAATTAAAGCTCACCTCCCATTTTCCTCCCAACCCTACAACACAGCCATCACATACACACGTGTGCACACACATATACACACATATACCATGGCAGGGCGCTTCGTCTCCGGCGGAACCATAAGCTCTACAGGTGGTGAAACCGCCAAAGATGAACCAGTTATAGAAGCGAGGGAGCCCTTGGCCAAGAAAAATACAGAATGGGAGGCCGTTCAGCAAGAGCTCGAAGCAGAGCGCAAGAGGAGAGAAGAGCAGCGCCTGAGTTCTGCCACCGGACAGGAGCAGAGTCTCTACGACATTCTTCAAGCTAATAAAGGTAGGTTGATTTCGCCCCCTTTTTCTCTCTTCTTCTTCTTCTTCTTCTTCTGGCGACTTGATGTATGATAGTCTCACGTGGAAAGTGAATGAGGGAGGGGATTTATGCATGATAAAGTTACGGTGAAACAAAACAAAACAGTGCTGATGCGTTTGAGAAACCAGCGGCCAAACAGGCAGCCTTTGAAGAACAAAACAGGATAAAGAATCAATTCAGAGCGCTGGACGATGATGAGATTGATTTCCTGGATGAAGTGAGAGCCAAGGAGAGGCAGGAAGAAGAGCGCGTGAAAAAGGAGACGGAGCAGGGTCTCAAAGCGTTTAGAGAGAGGCGGAAGATTGGCGGCGGTGCAGCAGAAACTACAGAAGCAGCAGCAGCGGGAGACGGTCTCTTGGAGAAGCATGATGATGCTGATGTCGGTGACGAGGAATGGGCTGTGGGTGGACGCAAGAGGAAGAGGGTCAAGGAGAGGGAAGTGGTCAAGGGCGTAAAGAGAAAGACCACAGAGGAGAGTGCCCCGGTAGCATCTCCTCCTAAAAAGGAAGAAGCAGTCAAGGAAAAAGATGCAAATGTCGTGGCGGCCGAGAAGAAGGAGAGTAACAGCCAAGACAAGACCAGCCAGCCAGTGACACAGGAAAAGAAGGGGTTGAGTCTAGTCGCCTACGGTTCAGATGACAGCGACGACGAGTAAACGGGAGACACGATATATATCGAACCAATTATATATATAAAAAAGGGGAGTAATGGTGCCTTCATGAATTAATCAAGTATCAAAAGCTGGGTATATATATCAAGAATCCTCTGTAATTTTTTCCCCTTGCCCTTCTTCCTTTTTGTCTTCCATGAAAAAACCCTGACCGAAATACTTCTTTCTGGTATACAATAAAAACAAAATTGTTTGTACAAAACTATGCCACCGACATTCCGAAATTTCCGCATGCCACATACTTCATTCCTCATTCATCATCATCCAGGTGGCCCACGTTGGGGCCCTTGGGTTTGCTCTCGAATGCGCTCGCGCCCCAGCGGAACAGGCTTCTGAAGCTGCCCTTGATCCAGCCCTCAATCTCCTCCTCTGGGACTTTGATCTGTGCTGCTCGGGCCTCGTCTTCGGGGGTCATCTCGAAGCGGCGCATGCGGTGCATTAGGCGGGAATCCACGACCAATGGCGATGCCCAGATCTTCTCCTTGGGTGGTTCCGCAGCCTTCTTCTCGTCCTCTGTTGGTGCCTCGTCCTTCCATGTGGCACTGGGCCAGTCGTTTTCCTCGTGTTGGAGGACAAGTTGCTGTTCGAATTGGCCGTCTGCCTCACGCCAGTCCCGCGCGGCGGCAAAACACACCGCGGCAACCTCACGGCCGATATCATCTGCCAGTTTGCGACGGTTGAAGAAGCGGCCCAGGCGGACAAAAGTGTGGCGGAATCCAAGACGGTGGGGGAAGGCGATTGGGGTGGATGGAGCAAACTCGGCGGGGATATACGCCGGGACCGCGGCGGAGGCGTAGTCTTCTGGGGAGTTGTATGGAGGTGGCTGCGGTGGTCGACTGGGCTTCTCTTTCTCTGCTGGCTTTTCACCCTCTGGCTTTTCACCTTCTGGCTTGGGATCCTCCGTCTCTGGTGTAGGCTCTAGTGTTTCAACTATAGGCTGAATTGGCGCATCCAAAGATCCCAGCCATCCTTCGTGTAATCCTCGAACATACTCTTTCCATGCATGTCGTCCAATGATGACATCGCCATTGACGCCTTCATACTGCGGCAGTCCCATTTTTGCTCTCAAATCCTCGACAATGGAATCATCCGTCCTTGCCAATTCCTCATCCGGCCGTTCCTGCGTCTTCCTGGTCCGTCGAATCTTCTCTGCCACGGCCGCCCTGACATCGCCCTGCTGTCTGCCCTGCACAAAGTCCCAGTCGAAACCGGATGCCGATAGGATGGGCTTGACATATTCGAGGAAGTGATCTTGTGCGACGCGCAGACCGTCTCCCGGCGGCGCTTCCAGGTAAATAGTCAGTTTGCGGGGCAGTTGGCTTGGAGAGGATATGGGCTCCGTGGCGAGAGGTGCGACGGCCCGGCGCCATTTAGCTGTTGCTCGTTTCTTTTCCCGTTTGTCATAGATGATTGCGGCAGCGAAAGTGGTGGTCACTGTCCAGAAAATCATCCAATTGCGAGAGGGTAGTTTCCGTGGGAGGGCGGGGAGACCCATCATCTTGAATACGGGATTTCTTTCGGGAGGCTTTGGGACGTTGACAGGCTTGGCTGCCGCTGGGGCTGCCGACTGGGCGGGAGTTGTAGAGTCGGCCATGTTGATGATGTAGTATGAAACGGCCAGGCAAGGCTCTGAAAGTGACAATATGCCTCTATATCAATTGGAGGCGCAAGAACGCATCGACGACGCCCGGGGTGGTGGCCGTCGAGGTGGGCTGTCAAACCTGTGAACATGGAAAAAATCGCTTGCGATAAGAAAATGGATACGATAAGGACCCGGAATGGAAATACCCGCTAGCCGTCGTTGATTTGCACATGCCTTCACTGTGCTTCAAAGTGATGCTACAGAGAGACATTGCATGGATGGATACAAGTATGTCTCCAAAATATCGATATAAATCCGCCTTGAATTCCAATCTAGACATCTAATCCTGCGTGGATTGGAAACCTCAATAATCCATCGTTCTGATTTTCACATACTTTTTGAGTGTAGATGATGATGGCACATGACTCGGTTCTTCAAAGGTTCTCTTGCATGTGCCGTCGTGCATGACTATATGCAGGTTCCATCTGTGCGTAGGGATTGAATGCCACGGCGGAATCAACGGCATATCTTGACCCTGAACTTGAAGCTACTCTCTGCTAATCTTCTGGCTTCTCCGGTAAGGTGGTATAGTTTCATATTATCATAAGTACCTATATCTGGTCGAACTGACGATCATCGGAGTAGGGCTGGTACTAATGCGGCTAATAGCTCCCGTCGTCTATCCGCGACCGCAGCTGCTGTAAATGGAGAAGCCACGATGGTCGCAGATGCATCAACGGCCAGATGCTACAAGTAGTAACATGAAAATGGGTGGTGATGTTGATGCTTGGTAACACGCATGCTGCCTACCTACTCATACAAGTAGTATTAATCTCAAGCCATGTGGGAGACACGAGCTTTGCGGGAGCTGCCATGCGGGATGAGACGTTCCATGGTGAAGAGTGCAACCGGCTTGCTTCCTTCAAAGTGCGGTGCTGTAGAACTCAAGGTTACCTACCTACCCGTCCTTCAGCTTTCGTCCTCGGATTTTCAAGAGAACCCCCTTTCCGAGCCAAGATGCAAGCCGCAACCAGGTCTGGCGTTGAGCGAGACATGAGGGGATCCAGACCCCTGGTCAGAGACAAAAAAACGAAACGGCCAACCAACGTCTCACGGGCAAGACAATCCGAGCCCCTTTTTCGACTGTGGAGGCACCAGCAATAAGACTTCGGGCGGGGCAGCAATATTCGATTGGAGATTAAGGTGAAGAGAAACAAGATGCCGTACGCAAGACAAGCCGTGTCGCAGGTGAACCTGAAGCATGTGGTTGCGAGGAACCAACTGCAGTTGCTAAGGGGGGGCCGTTACTCCTGATCCCCCACATGCAAAGTACAAGTATGTATAGCCCATTTAAGATGAACTGATTAAATTGCTTGTACACGTACTCGTACAAGTATATGCATGTAGAGATGAGAAAGTCAACAACATTGAAGGTGAGAGAAGAATGAAGTTGTAATTGAAAAGATTTGTTCAAAGTCGTCGTCAAAAGCAATCGTTTTGTTAGTAATGTGATGTTCGATATCTGGTCTCTCCTCCCCCCCCCTGGATGGTTCATGGAATGATGAAGCCCCCTGAATCGAGTTTGTCTTCAAGGTACCTGCAGCTGAACGTAAAATTAAGCAGCAATGTGATGGCGAAACGAGCTGGGAGATGCAAGCACTTGTATGTCTTTGATTGTTGGTACTTGTACAAGGAGTACTTGTAGATACTTCAAGTACCAGGGTCGTCATGGACTATCTCGAGGCGAGAGAGCTCTGTCTCCCGTTATCCGCATTCCAAGAACCCGACCCCATACTCTGTAGCCTGTCGTCGCCTGTAACCCGCAGCTCGCTCAGCCCGTAGCCGTTGTCTGAGGTATCCATCCATGGATCTCTCTCCCTCTCCCTCTCCCGCTCGCCGCTCGCCGCTCAACACGACTTTGGTTTGGTTTGGTTTGGTTTCCCGTCTTTCCCCAAAATTGCCAGCTGCATGCATGCGCGTGTGGGTGCTCTGCATTGGCCAAGCTATTAAACCCCCTTCCTTTTGGAATTAGCGGTGCAACCGAGATGGAAGCCTTCAAGGTTCCAAGGTTGTGTTGGGCGGGCAGTGCTGGAGCCTCAATCTACCTATGGATGTACCTGTATTCGTCCATCCACTGTTTGGGGGATTCTCTCAGTGGGTAATCAAGTACTTTAGGTCGCTAAATCATTTCGCACTACAGTGGACCACTGCCCATCACTGCCCATCACCCACTGCCACCACCATCACCACCGCCTGTGAAACCCCCCCCGCTCTTTTAGCCTGACCGCCCTCTCCGCGTGCTTGCACCACTACTACCACCACCCACCACTCCCGCCTCTTTCAAGCCCAGCGCCAGCGCCAGAGCCAGTGCCAATTGTGTGTCTTGTCTTGTCTTGTCTACCCCTCGGCACCAACACCACCACCACAGCCTAAACATCTTTGGCTGCACGTTTCAACAAACGAATTTGAGCCGCCCTGCTGTCTCCCTCTCTCTCTTTTGTCCCCTCCCTATCCTTTTTTTCTCGACTATTGGTTCGGTCAAAAAAGCAGCATCCGTGTCTGAAGCAGCATCCAAGCATTGCGCGCGTCCCGCCCACTTCGCGCGAAACCATTGGTATCTATTCAATGCCTACCTCGCCTATCCCCCCTTTAGAATAACTCTTCTGACCTTCGTCAGGCTCGGCCCAACAGCCAGCATACTACTACCAACATGGACCCTAATAACAATCGCCTATACCTAAACTTTGGGAACAACGAAAGACAGATTCCCAACGATCGAGCCTATCCCACGACTCCTTCAACCTTTCCTCAGCCCGTCTTTCCCTCCACCTCTGGAGGTCAGTCTGCAGGCATGTCTCAACAACAGCAGCAACAGGCTTACAACGCTGGCTATGCTCCCCAGGGCTACTTTGCCCAGAATCAGTACGCTGGTCAATACCCTCCCCAAGGTGTCCCGGCCGATTATTCCAATGCTGCCTATCCACCACGATCAAATACCCCTGGCACCAATGACCCAAATACTGGTCTAGCCCAGCAGTTCTCTCACCAGAACCTCGGCGCCGCTGCAAGGGCTGCCCCATATGCCAATCGAGGAACTTCCTCACCACGCCCGAGAACCGCTGGGGGGACCGCACAGCAGCCGGCCTACGGGAGCTATGCGAACGCACCTCCCTTGCCCACTGCAGGCACTACTCCGGCGACTGAGTTTCAAGCCATTCCAGAAAGGAACCCTGACAGATATGGCACCAATGCCAATAGCAACCAGAAGAAGTGCTCGCAGCTTGCCGCGGACTTCTTCAAAGATAGCGTCAAGAGAGCCCGTGAGCGTAACCAGAGGTACGACCATGTCATAGAAGCAAGTCACACTGTAGGGTTTGCCCGCTGATACGCAATCCAACAGACAAAACGAGCTTGAACAGAAGCTGCAGGACCCTGGGCAGAGCTCGACTAGGAAAGAGCAGCTATGGTCGACTGCAGGCCGAAAGGAGGGTCAATACTTGCGTTTCCTCCGAACCAAGGACAAGCCCGAGAACTACAACACCATCAAGATCATCGGTAAGGGTGCTTTCGGAGAGGTCAAGCTGGTGCAGAAGAAAGGAGACGGCAAGGTGTATGCCATGAAGTCCCTGATCAAGACAGAAATGTTCAAGAAGGACCAGCTGGCCCACGTTCGCTCAGAACGTGATATCCTCGCCGAATCTGACAGCCCTTGGGTTGTGAAGCTTTACACCACATTCCAGGATGCATACTTTTTGTACATGTTAATGGAGTTTTTGCCCGGAGGAGACTTGATGACTATGCTCATCAAGTATGAAATCTTTTCTGAAGATATCACTCGATTCTACATTGCAGAAATTGTTCTCGCTATCGAGGCGGTCCACAAGTTGGGCTTCATCCATCGGTATGCTGCCCCCTGGATCAATTCCCTTACTTTTTGCTAACAATTTGCAGCGACATCAAGCCCGATAACATTCTTCTCGATCGTGGAGGCCACGTCAAGTTGACCGATTTCGGTCTTTCCACCGGTTTCCACCGACTACACGACAACAACTACTACCAGCAGCTTCTCCAAGGACGCTCCAACCGCCCTCGCGACAGAAGCTCGGTTGCTATCGATCAAATCAACCTCACAGTCAGCAACCGCTCTCAGATCAACGACTGGAGACGATCCAGGAGATTGATGGCTTACTCTACTGTCGGCACGCCAGATTATATTGCCCCTGAGATCTTTACAGGACACGGTTATACCTTTGACTGCGATTGGTGGTCGCTGGGAACCATCATGTTCGAGTGCTTGGTCGGCTGGCCGCCGTTCTGCGCCGAGGATAGCCACGATACCTACCGCAAGATTGTCAACTGGAGACAAACATTGTACTTCCCTGACGACATCACCCTTGGTGTTGAGGCAGAGAACTTGATTCGAAGGTTAGTAACAGATAGCGTGGAGAGATTGTATGCAAGTCACTAACCGAGGTACAGCATGGTTTGCAACACTGAGAGCCGTCTTGGACGAGGAGGCGCTCATGAGCTCAAGAGCCACGCCTTCTTCCGTGGCGTTGACTTTGACAGTCTGCGAAAGATCCGAGCTCCATTCGAGCCTAGACTGACATCCAACATTGACACCACTTACTTCCCCACGGACGAGATTGATCAGACCGATAATGCCACTCTGCTCAAGGCCCAGGCAATCCAGAACAACCGAAATGGTCAACCTGAGGAATCACCTGAAATGAGTCTGCCTTTTATTGGCTACACCTTCAAGCGGTTTGATAACAACTTCCGATAGTTGTGTAGCTGAAGGGTAATCGAACGCCAGGCATGGGGAGAAGCCTTGGCATTAGTGTGGACGGAGAGGCGTAGGTCATTATAAAAGAGCTGGCCAATTTTAAGGGAGGACAATCTGCATAAAAACTCACATCATGTAATGGAGCTGTATCATCTTTACTGGGACGTGATCTTTTCTTTTGGCATGGACCCTGTGTGTTGCTGTATCATGAATGAAATTTGCCAGCTTATCAGTTGAAAGAGGTTACATGTACTAGGGAGGTGTTGATATTGATGGATTTTGATATTGGTGGACGGGAGGGAATTTCATAGGAATCCAAGAATTTCAGCGAGAGCAGTTCTTGTGGATAGAGCATAGGATTTGACAACTAAATAATCTTATAAAACCGCTGAAACGCTTTTCGTGGTGACCACTTCATTAAACCGGTTACTGTCCCATCCCCTATCATCCCATAATGCCCATTCATAATAATCACGCTATCCAATCTGACTCATCGACTGCGAGAATCCGGCGCAGCTAGTAGCAAAGTCAGTCAACTGCAAGTTGCCGTCGTGCCAACGGGCAGTCTCTTACCCATGGGTCGTAAGTTGTAATTTTTTCTTCTCTTCTTCTCTTTCTTTTGGAGATTTCTCTCGCGCTTCCGAGATAGGACTACCTCTGTGGTAAAGTAGAGCCCTCGAGGCTGTCATCATAATACTCATTAGAATATGTAAAGTTTGAGTGATGTATCCCGTCTTTTTCTGAGGAGACAATTCCCCCCTTGACACGATACAATGATCCGAATGGTTGATTTTGCATATTTTCCCCTTCCTAGGGTTCACCCCCACTTCTTTCAACGTCTGGCCGTCAAACCAGGAGCGGCATTGAATCTCTCCTCACGCTCCGTCATGAACATGACCTGGATCCAAAACTCCTTGGCGTCCGGGTCCCAGAAGCTAAACTGCCTGTCCTCGCGCTTGTCCAGCTCCCTGGCGGGGATCTTGAAGCCCACCGTCTCGTAGGGCTCGGCGGCGACGACGAGGTACTGGAAGCTCTTGTCCGGCTCCTCGATGCGCTGGGTGAAGGCGTTCATGACCTGGAACTTGGGCGAGATCTCGGGGGTGGCGTCCGGGTACTGGAGCTGGAACAGGAGGCCCTGCTGCCGCGAGACGGGGTCGCGGATCTTTGTGATCTTGTAGCCCGGGCGGCCGATTTTGACCACGTTCCTCCGGGCGTTGAGGTTGGCGGCCACGCTGGCGGGCAAGCCCGTCGCGGGATCGATGTTCTGCTTGCCCTCCTTCTGCTCCCTGGCGGCGCGGCGGGCGAGGTTGGTCTGGTGCTTCTTGCCCTGGGTGTGGGCGAGGTAGGAGCCGTCGTTCTGGTGGACCGTCAGGCAGAGGCGGCACTCAAAGGAGCCGACGTGGTTCTTGAAGAAGTAAGGGTCCTTGTCGAGGTCGATGGTCTCGAGGGCGAGCTTGCGGAGGCGCTCGCGGCGGTCGGCGTTGGTGGCGGAGTGGGACGCGACGCCGCCGCCGCCGAATTTGGAGCCTGCGCGGTTTTGATAGTCCATTGTTGTTTTTTATATGTGTGTTGTTGGATCTAGATTGTGGTGTTGTGTTTTGGCGGGAGAGGGGTGTGGTTGAAGAAGGAAAAGGAAGTTGTTTTTAGAGGTGATGGATTTGGTAGTTTGTTTGGTTTGGTACGAGAAAAAGATCCATGGATGTTGGAGGTTGATGAGCGCATGCACTAAACTTTGGGTAGTTTTGGCCAATCAGCGTTGGGTACGGTGTAGCATAGTGCCTTAGTAGGTGTCTACTGGACTAATACTCCAGATGCTTATTATCCCATTATAAACTCACCTGGAAAGCTTCAACATGAACATCATATGTCTTTGAAAACAATAGTTGCCTATAACTGTCCTACAAATCTGCTTACGGCCTCAATTCGGGAGCGACACAAGGTCATTGTACTTTGAAATGAAGCTCTGCACAGCTTCTACGAACCTATCCAGCTCAGATTGAGGTGTGTCAAGGATCACAGCAATGAGGCCTCGTCGGGTGACCCAGAAGCCTTGGTCCAGCATATCGAACCAGAAGAGATCCTTCAACGCCCAAATATCCTCTACATCGTCTGAGTTTTCAATGTTTCTGACCCCAGCCTCGGTGAAGTGAGAAGTCATGACTGAGCCGATTCCTGTAAAGCACATCTTGGTTCCGGTGGTCACTTCATTCAGCTTGGTGATGAGCTGACTGCCGACTTGGAAAAAGTCCTGGGCTATCTCGGGTGTATAAATCTTGGCCAGGCCAACGTAGCCGGCGTGAGTTACCAGAGTGTTGTTGTTAAAGGTGCCCGAATGCGCAACGGAGCCAGAGAGGCGAGGATCAAAGGTGGCCATGATATCAGCTCGGCCGCCGAATGCTCCAAAGGCGAGTCCGCCACCAAGGTATTTACCAAAGGTCTTGAGGTCTGGCTTTAGGCCGTGAATGCCAGATATGCCATTGACTGACATTCTGGAAGTCATGACCTCGTCGAGAATGACAAGTACTCCGGCCTATATCCTAGTCAGTGACTGGCAGCTATGAACAGGGGGAATGAGGCATTGACCTTGGATGCTGCGTCTTGGAGTCCTGTGAGGAATTCTTTAGTGCCGACAATACATCCTCCTGCTCCCTGCATCCCTTCCAACAGAACCGCAGCAACATCTTCGCTATTGATGGCATCGGTAGCACTCTTGAGATCGTTATAACGAGCCACGATCCAATCATCGCGGTCAACATTATTGGCAGCTGGTTTACCCCCAGAAAACCCCAGAACAGCACCATGATAGCCACCGCCAAAGGCGACAATCCTTCTCTTCTTTGTGAAGAGCCTCGCCGCTGCTAAAGCGTGAAGATTTGCCTCTGTGCCAGAGTTGGTAAACCTCAATCGCTCGAGGTGGAAGCGATGGCATATCTCCTTGGCAAAGATCTGCTCCTGATGCGTCGTGGCTCCCACGTTTAGACCAATGTTTTGAACAACGTTGGATAAAGCCTCAATGATGAGGGGATGTGAATGGCCGTAGAGGGCAGCAGTGAATTCCCCCGTTAGATCAGTGTATCTGCTTGGGTTATTATTCCTCCTGAAACAACTCTTGTTCTAGCAGAAAATGGAACTTACACATGGCCATCTTCAGATGTAACTTGATAGCCTTGTCCAGATTTCATACAGAGTGGAAATGGATCCGCATGAAGAACCGTACGAGTGTTGCCGCCGGGTAAAGTTTTGATGGCCTCATCGTGGAGAGCCTTTGATACTGGGTTTCGTGCTACATATTGCGACGCAGCTTCGTCCAAAGCGGCTTGTACTCGCTGATCGAAAGACATTGTATCGGCAACTTGGATGAAATGAGACTGATTGATGAAGGCAATATTGGTGCCTCTAGGGAATAATACCTAGTGGGCGAGGTTCTCATATCAATTTGAGCAAGTAGTGTTGACGTCTAAACTCGGCCTTGATGTGGGATGTGGTGACAAGCACAGGGCGTATTTTAGAACACGACGACCCGTGCAAAACTGCCGATGAGGAGAAGTCAAAGGGGTGTATGTAATTGTATCGAGCATTTATACTAATAACAATATATTACTTTTCGTAAACCGATTATATGCAACATTAACTCCGATGCCGCTTGTGAAGGAACATTGCGATACGCGTAAACGGCCAACTGATGCCCACTAGATGTACTTTGGTTTCTATAGCCTGTCAGGTTGAGGATGCGACATCTTGACAGGCCGATCGGAGAACGAGGATCCCGAGGGGTAGATATTAATACGGCTTATCATATATTTATAAATCATGGCGATCCAGGAGAAATCCTTTGCAAATACGCGTAATTGAGCATTTGCAGAAGAAAATATCCTCTTAAGAGTGATTAATGTAACTATCTCCCCCGTCTTGTGTACTGGAATACGGCTTGCGGATAAGATCCATTGCTATTTTATCAGATGCTGATCTTATCGATTGTGCGGGTTCTTAATCTTGGTATCGGCTATCTGAGTAGAAGATAGAACACCACCTGTATGATAAAGTCTAGAAAAGAATTGGAATGAAAAGGCAATAGCAGAAATAATTTGCAGCAAAGAGAATAATTAAAAAAAAATACAAATGGAAATTAACAGGAATACGAGTACACTTGCACATTGATTTTATTCATGACCCAAACAAGGTCCTACAGTTGAGAAGCTGCATGATTCCCCAAAAGAGTAATCCAAGGCGGTGTAAAAAAGTGCCGGCAGAATCGAGACATCCCACCCAATTTTTTTTTTTCAGAGCGCCCATGGCTTTTGTGTTCAAGGTCGTCGTCGCAGCAAAGCAAAGCATTGGACCTGTACCAACTGAGATTAATAAAATGGCGGGCACAATTAACAAACCAAAGAGTAAGTAAACCAATTCATTCATTGACTCATTTCATTGGATTCTTCATATTGTTTCAATGCTGACGTTGGAACCTCGTTGCGCGCAGAACCCAAGTCCAAGCGGTCCAACACCCGCCTGCGCAACAAGATCGAAAAGGCTTCCGCCGCCAAGCAGAAGAAGCAGCGCAGACTCGCCAAGAAGAACCCGGAATGGCGATCCAAGCTGAAGAAGGATCCCGGCATCCCCAACCTGTTCCCCTACAAGGACAAGCTGCTAGGCGAGATTGAGGAGAAGCGTGCCAAGAAGGCGGCCGAGGCGCAGAAGAGGAAAGAAATGACCAAGGCGGCAAAGACTGGTGTTGTCGCGGAGAATACGCAGGGCGCCATGGAGGACGCCGAGGTTGGCGAGCATGATGATTTGGAGGACATGGAGGAAGAAGATGAGGATGAAGATGAGGATGATATGGATGAGGATGTCGACGAGTCAAACCCCATGGCTGCGCTCATCGCCAGTGCGAGGGCTGCGGCTGCGAAATACGATAAATCTCTTGCGGCAAGCGACGATGAGATGGACGATGATGATGATGACAGCGACGGTTTCGAGGACGGAGGCAACGACGTCTCCATCGGCCAGGCCTCCTCAAGGAAAACATACGACAAGGTCTTCAAGCAGGTCGTCGACGAGGCCGACGTCGTGCTCTACGTCCTCGACGCCCGCGACCCAGAGGGCACCCGCTCCAGGGAGGTCGAGCGCAGCGTCATGGCCGCTGCCTCTGGCGGCAAGCGCCTCATCCTCGTCCTCAACAAGGTCGATCTGATCCCCCCCAAGGTCCTACGGGACTGGCTCGTCTATCTCCGGCGGTACTTCCCCACGCTGCCCCTGCGGGCCTCCGGCGCCGCGGCGAATGCGCACGTCTTCAACCACCGGGATTTGACCGTGCAGAACACGTCGGCCACTCTCTTCAAGGCCCTCAAGAGCTACGCCGCCAGTAAGCAGCTGAAGCGAGCCGTCTCCGTCGGCGTCATTGGTTATCCCAACGTCGGAAAGAGCTCCGTCATCAACGCTCTTCTCGGACGCTTGAGCGGCAAGGGCGCGAGCTCCACCAAGGCCTGCCCCGCCGGCGCCGAGGCCGGTGTCACCACCAGCATCCGCAAGGTCAAGATTGACAGCAAGCTCACCCTGCTCGACTCTCCCGGTGTCATCTTCCCCTCTTCCAGCGCCACCCAATCCGGCGGCCTTGTCTCCATCAAGAACGCCACCGAGGCCCACGCTCACCTGGTCCTCCTCAACGCCGTTCCCCCCAAGCAGATCGACGATCCCATCCCCGCAGTCAGCCTTCTCCTCCGCCGCCTCTCTACATCCCCCGACCTGCTGCAGAAGCTGACCAACGTTTACGACATCCCCGCCCTTCTCCCCTCCCGCGCCGACGGCGACATCACCACGGATTTCCTCGTCCAGGTTGCGCGCAAGCGCGGCAGGATTGGACGCGGCGGTATCCCCAACATCAACGCCGCGGCCATGACTGTCGTGACGGATTGGCGTGACGGCCGCATCCAGGGATGGGTCGAGGCTCCCGTCCTACCCGTCGAATCGGCCAGTACTACGAAGCCTGCGCTCAAGAACGCCGGCGAGGAGGCAGTCATGCCTGATCAGAAGCAGATTGTCACGGAGTGGGCTGCAGAATTCAAGCTTGACGGTCTATGGGGCGGTGATGATGCACAGGCTACGAATGGCGATGCTATGGAGCAATAAATGATCTAGTGAAATTTTGTCATGGCTGGACTGGTTGCTTCTTCTTTTGTTTGTTTTCATATAAGAGTTTGGCGTTATAGGCTGGTTGGCAAAATAAAAACAAGACGGACTAGACCGTACATATCTCTTTACAAAGTTGATGCCGTTGCACATGATATTCCCTACTTCTTCAATGATGATGATGATGACAAGTGAAACTTGTGTGTTGACATGTATAAATACAAATTATTCTAGTAGTAGAGTCCCCCTTGGCTTTTAAGCGCTAACCAGCTCCATCTTGACACCTCTCTTGCCCGTCCGCTCATCCTTCTCGTCATGGACTCTAACCTTGACTTTCTGGAAGAGCTCAACCTTGAGGTCCCTGCTACCCTTTGTGGTCAACGTGTACGTCTCAGCGTCGAAATCGCTCTCCGGCTCGGGCTCCGCAAGATCGCGCAGGCGGATCAGGCCCTCGATGCCAAAGCGCGGGACTAGGACGACGAAGCCGTTGCTGAAGATCTTCATGACAAAGGCCTCCTCCTCTGCGACCTTGCCCTTGAGCGCCTGGCCGACGTAGTACGCGATGCTGGCACGACCGGCCATCTGGGCGTTGCGGTGTCGGACGTTGATGTTCTTGCACACAGCCTCTAGACGGCCGCGGCTGCGGACCGAGGGATGAACGGCCTCGTAGCCAATCGCAGCGGCAAGCTGTCTATGCGCAAGAAGATCGGCATAACGACGAATGGGAGAAGTGAAATGCGTATAAATCTCCGAAGCAAGACCATAATGCCTAAACTCGGGGTACGCCTGGGTCCCGGAGCAGAAATACTCGGCACTCATCATGCATCTCGTAGCCATGATACGCACAAGCGTGTTGAAGAAGGGCTCTTTATCATCAACGCAGTTATCCAGAGAGTCTGCGAGCGCCTTGCTCGAGTCTGTGCGGAGCTCCAGGCCGCGCTTGATGCGCAACTGATCCGAGAGCTCGTCAAAGTTAGTCTTTGGAGGGGCGGCGTGGCGACGAAGGATGGCCGTTTGAGGGAAGGCCTCGTAAATTTTGGCGGCGACGCTGATGTTGGCGAACAACATGAATTCTTCAACCAGCGAGTTGGTGTCCAGGAGCTGCTTGGTCTTGACGTCGATGGGGTCAGATGTCTCCGACTCCATCTGAACTTTGACTTCCGGTGAAGATAGACTGAGGGCACCGGCATCCATACGCTTCTTCTTTAGTTTCCTTGATAGCATAAGTAGCATTCTCATGCCCTTGGTGAGATCATCCTGCTGCGTCGCATCGTCAATTCTTATTTGAGCTTGTTCGTAGCTGAATGCCTCGCGGGACTTGATGACAGACTTGGTGAAGCGAGCGTTGAGAATGTCAGCATTGCTATCAAGCTCCCAGATAACTGTAAAAGCGAATCGTTCCACATAAGGCTTCAGAGAGCAGAGATCGGTACCCAGTAGCATAGGAAGCATGTCTATACGCTTATCGACCAAATACACCGTTGTGCCTCGGATGCTAGCCTCCGCATCCATAGCATTAGCGGGCCTCACAAAGTTCGAGACGTCTGCGATGTGCACGCCAACTTCGTAGTTGCCATTGGGGAGTAGTCTAGCGTGAAGGGCATCATCAATATCTTGACAGCCGATAGGGTCGATACTGCAGATGAGAAGATCGCGGAGATCCTCCCTGTCTCTCCAACCGGGGTCTTCCTTGTTTTCTGGGACTCTCCAGTCATGGCCCTCCTTGGGAAGACAGTCGAGAACAGTCTTGGGGAATGGTCTATACTGAACATCCCACTCGAGAAGCAAAGCCTCCGTCTCAGCTGCCTTAGTCTCAAGCTCGCCCAAAGACCGGACAAAATGTCCTACGGGATGTCTCGAGTCTCTATCCCACGCATCAATGGTGACTAAAAGTCTCTTTCCTAGTAGTTCCGAGACTTGGCGGGTACGGAGGCGGATCTTTGGAATCTTCTTGTCCATGGGGATAAGGAAGACGCTCTCAAGTTTGCGCCCCTGTGACGAAGCGGCTTTGCTGGCCGAAGAGGGGTCGATGTGGCCAACATATTGACGCCAATTACGCTTGATAATACCCACAACCTTTGCCGTTGGCTGCAGCTGCCCTTCTCCTGAAGCCTTTTGTGTTCTCTTGACCTCTTCGTGAAGGGCCTTGCGTTCCTTGTCAGAGACTAAATCTTGACGCTCTTCAGTATCTGCATTTTCGTTCTTGGTGATTGCATCCTCCTCAATAATCTTTGTTGATGGGGATTTCCACTGCTCCTGAGGAAGAAGCTCGACGACAACCACGTCGCCGTCAACTGATCGGTTGATGTTCTCGCGGCCAAGGATAAGTAAGGACTTGGGGAAAGCTGGTACTTTTATCGAGCCTTCGAGGTAGTTGTATGGAGATACGTTGAAAATTCCCTGGTGCATCAGCCCAGCCTTGACTCCTGTCATCATCCTCGAGGTGGTGAAGTATTCAGGGTAGAGAGGCTCCGATGATTTCTTAAAGCTACCCTGGGTCTGAGACTCTGCAATCATATCGAGCAACTTGTCTCCATCTTCCAGTTCGCCAACATAGTCGGCTAGAGAGGACGCGTGTAGGCCTTGCTCTCGCGCTTTTCTGAGGTTCTCGCGATCATCACTTAGCATGACGATGGCAGGCAATTTCTTGGCTTTAGTTTGCGCCAGGTGCTCTCCGTACCACTTTACAGCAAGACGAACGGCTCGGTCATTTCGGTCATTGACAGTCTCATTAACTTCCCGATGGACATATGTTTCCAGTCGAAAGTCGTTGAAGAAGACGTAGAATCGCTTGTCTTCGCTCTTTGTCAACCCGATCAGGCGGTTATATAATGGTAATGACCGGTTTTTGAGCTCTTCTAGAACAGTCTGCAGAATAATAACATCGTAAAAGGATGAACTCTGTTCAAACAGGTCCATGGCATTCAACAAGGCGTTGGTATCCGGTACCAGATAGTGGCCCTGAGGAAACGACTTGGTTCCTGCTGGCTTGTCCGAGAGGACAAAGGGTTGAGCTAGGAGTCTGTCAGTATCGTGATTTGAGCAAAAAAATAAGATTCAGGACTTACTTTGCTGAGCTGCATTTCGAGGAGCCTCATTTAGACATGTTCTGCAAAGGTTTGAGGAGCATGGAATGTCTGTTCTCAGATAGACCTCTCTCACAATCTTTTGCACCTTTCCGCTTCGAGTCGCGCGAACATATGTCTTGCTTGAGATATTTGAGGCTAGAGGATCTACCTCGTGTGATCTTTTGAGACTTGTCATGATGGCGTTATTGCTTTATATCGGGTTGTTGAGAATTGCTGATGTTGAGTGAGAACTCAGATGAGCTTAGAAATCTTGGTGGGGTCCGCGTTATCGATATGGCCTGATCAACGTTTGCCAAAGCAGCACGATTGTAGAAGATAATCGGTACAGTACAAAAATCAGAATAATTGATATTTACATTAATTAAACCTGGAAATACTCTCTATACTCATCTCCATCGTCTGCGGTGTGATTTTTGCCTTTCAATCTACGCAAAGGTCAGAATACCATCACGTGATCTTTGAAGTTCAAAAGTCACGTGACTGGTCTGTGTCTTTCTCGCGCTCAGGGGCAAGATCCATTTCAACACCACGCGCCGATGGAGGTCCATGTGGCAATTGCATCAAAGTCACGAGTTATGTGGCATAATTTGCTCGGTATAACGTGATATGTCATATTCCGCATCCATACCGAGTCATGATTCTGGATCAATGACCCTCTCCATGCTCTGCATGAGAAAAAAGAGGTTAGTATGTACGTTTTTACTGAACAAAACCCTACGCAGACTTTGGCGAATCAGCCTCAAGTTTGTAAGCCTCCCCTCCCAAGGAGATCCAACTCGGGGGAGAAAACTGCTAATGATGGATTAGGCATCGTCTGTTGATCCGGTTTGGACCGCAGAATCTCGCTGCATCCACTCAACACTCCCAGATGCCCATGGGGGGACATGGGCATTGGCATGGCATGTCACTTGATGTGGTTACGGCTGGGCTGAATTGCAACGTCAGCTGAGGGTGTGCCCAAAAATTGTTCTCCGCTTGCCAAAAAACCCAGAAGCTGAGGTGCGGCGAATGGCTAGTTACTTAGGCCCGTTTATAAGATGACTCAACTTATGGGAACATTCTTTTCCTGGCTGCTGCGTATGCTACGGTGCCAGCATTTTTTTTCCGTGTGTGTGTCCGCGTTGTGGCGTGGGTTTATGTTGCATCACGGTCTTCCCTCTCTGTCGTTAATCGCGCCTAGTGGAACAATAGACGAGCAAGGCCCCCCCCGATAACCCCCGCCTCAACGTTTGGTTGGGAGGTGATTATTTGAATACGGTGCGTGAAGTGTTCAAAGCATTGGGGTGGATTGAGACCCGCGGAAATCCTGCTCGTGCCATGGTCCTGTACCATGAGGGTCGAGTGACTCTGCGCAGTAGTCTCGTTGCCTTGCATCTGTCCCAATCAGTTTGTCCTATCTTACTCCTAATGTTGCAGCCGCGATACTCGAAACTTTCATCCGACATTGCCCCTATTCCCTCACATATCGGACTTTTGGGAAGCGCCAACCTACCGCCATTTTCGGTGTACAACGTGGGCTTGACGGAGCAATGAGAAGGCCCATCCTCTCCAACAAAAAAGCAGGCGTGAGGGGGTGCGGTGCCGAGCGATCGGGTCTCGTATCCCCCCTATCACTCACTCGAAGGAATCCGTCCTCTGCTCCATACACCGCCCCTCCCCCTCCTTTTTCGAATCTGGCTCGTTGCTCCGGGTAGGCCGCCTTTCTGCCAAGAACTGCTTGACAAGAGTTTCATTGTCTCAGCCATTAGGAGGGACGAGGATAGCACGTTTGAAGGGGAAACGACCACAGATCAACACGGAGAATGAACGCGTCGCCCATACCCTCGTACGGTTCCAACGCTTAGGGCCAGGATAAGGGTGGGTGAGTTTTGACCAGATGACCCTTCGGCACACCTCCAGCATCCTTGCTGTGACGCAACATGCTACGGACACATGAAACTAAACCTTTTAACTAGTCCTTGGTGCGGCCTAATGATGTCGTAATGACAGTGATTTTTTTCCTTCCCGCAGAACCTGGAAGGGCGAGAAACTGTCTTGGTAGGTTCTAAGCGAGGGTTCCCTCTTTCTGGTGTTTTTTTTACTCGGTCAACGGCGTTGCCATCGCATCGTTGGGAGGGGGCATTTTATTCACGCTTCAAGACAATGCCGAGAGACAAAAAAGAGTCAGAAACATCCTTTGCCGAAAGAAAATGGATGCTGCATGAGCGGGTAGCAAGGATAGCTCCCGTGCCTTAGACACAACGCGGCGCAAGCCCAGCATTGAAGGGGGGGCAAAGAAAGGTGGATGATGGGGGAATTTGGTCTTTGCGTTGCTGACCAGGGATTATCTCGCATCATCCTCCATACTCCATCTACATCTACGGGAACAGGAATGCGTTGGGTGTGGGTTAGAGGATTGGGATGGGATGGAGGATGGAGGATGGGGATGGCCTCAACATGTGCCTAGAACATCCTAAGAGTCCAACTGCTCGGCTCTCTCGGACAGATTCTCAGACTCCATTAGAATGACGCAGGCTCGTACCCTATGAGCCATGCTTTTTTATTCTTACTTTGATGGGTGGTGGTGGGGTCATTGGACCCATGATGTGCAGGGTGGTGGGCCGGCCTTCACCCCCCGGTCGTCTGGCCTCATGATCCATGCAAACCACATTCACGCCCAATAGCAGGATCAGAGACATGGCTATTCTGGGATGCCCAGAACGAAAAGAAAAGGAAAAAAAGCGTCTGGTTACTTCCTACTGCTCCTATCTCCCCCCATCCCCCCCTCCCCTCCTCTGTTGCCCCTCCCATCCATCTTCCCCCATGTTTAAAGTGGAAAGCTAGGAATAATCGACATACCGCGCGCGCCGTCGTCCCTTTCAGGCCCTAGTCTAATCATTGGATAGGTGATCTAGCGCGTTACACTCTGCAGCAAAAAAAAGTCACGACTAATTTCGCTGCATCGACTTGCATTTTGCATGTTTGACAGACAGTCACATGGTTCTCACAACAAGCCATTCAAAACACTCGGAGCGTTTAATAGCAACTTTGGGTAGTATTACGATGGGTATGCTATAGTGCTAGAAGTAGCAAGGACAATTAAACCCGCAGCATCATGAGCGGTCAGATGTCGTTGAGTTTCAATACTACTCATACCTTACATACATAACAAGATTCATACCGAGTGGGACCATTCGTCTGGGACCAATCAACCTTACCTCCTCCAGTTTCAACACAACTTTAACACACATCCTGCCTATTCGACATAGTGGCATAAACTCTCTCCGACTAGCATGATTCGGTGGATGCAGCAGGGATTCGCGAGATCTTTTCCCAAAGATCCACCCAGCATGGCACTCAACATGCAACGGTGCTCATGCTGCACCTTCACAGCAAACCTTGCGATGGATGCTGATTCGTGGTTCATGCTGCAAGGCCAGCCAACCGGATGACATAGCAAGCTTGCTCCCCGAGACTCCCTCCCCTGTCTTTACGCTTTTTCTTGTTGATATCTGCGCTCTATAATTCCGCACCGGGTACTATTCATTCATCCATTGAGTGTATTAATTTATCTTCTCTTTAGGCAAGAGATGATTAGTTGTTAGGAGTTAGCTTCCGCTGTGGCGGCACAGCTCCAGTCACCAATATCAGGCTCTCGGGGGCCCAGCCCAATCACAGGCAAGTTGCGGAAGGAAACGGCCCAATTTTGCTCTTAGAAATCCTTGACGCCTTGTTTCTTTGCCAGGCCTGAGAAAAGACCCGCTCGGTCACATTCTATTCAAAGACACTGCGAGATGGTGGATGCTGCGGTGCAAGTGCCACAGCACTGATTGACGTTTCACACCTGGTTGGAACCAGACGCGGGATGAAAGAGAAAAAAAAGACCCGACACTTGGCAGCACCCACCACAGGCTGGGGGAGCACGATCTGGAGGTGTCGGCAATCGTGTAGGGGGATTCAACAGGCAACAGTGTGGGCGTCTAAGGGTAGATCCGTTGTGTCACCCTGCCCTTGAGAGTTAGGTTGGGTGTAGAGGCGGATCACGACTTGGAGGGGGGACTGGAGGGAATCTCTGGTTAGTGTAACCTTACTGCCACTTCTAATACCAAGGTGAACGAGACATGAGCTGCAAGATGTGGAGGAGCTTCGAACCAAGGCCTCTCTTTGGTGTAGCCTTGAGAGGGTTGCTTCGATGTGGGGGATGCCCAGCATGTTTGATGGCGCCTCCATTGGTCTCTCTTTCGTCCCACTGCCCAGCCGCCCTGGCTAAAGATCCGTGGATTTCCGGACGAAAGCACGATGGGCTAAAGGGATCAGAGCTGTTTGAGCCAATGTTGATGTTGCGATGGGGCGGCCCCGTTTTAGGAATAAATGACGCCACGCTGATATTTTTCGAGCTTCTGAGTTTGAGGCATGCGGTATAACGTCAAACTGTAACAAACTCTGTAAGCGCCCAGAGGGGGTGACATGGCCCTTTTCGAATTAGAGTGGAACATGCATGCCGAGAAACCTAAACAAATTTTGCGACTGTTCGCCGGTTCTGGCGGTGATGTATCTGATCTCAGATTGTCGGCTAGCATGATCCAAAAATACTCGAGTCAAGAGGCAGGGCTGGGTCTGGGCCAAGGAAACTTTTCCGTTAGTTTGTACTTGTATGTGGTTTGTAGTAAACAAACAACGGATAGTCCGCCCCCCTATAGCTATGAGACAATTTTAAGGCTCAGGAGCTGGGCTATGACTGGATCAACCGAGTTTGATACTCCGTACAGTAGCATTGATGGCGTTATGGTCAAAGCACGGTTGATCGGATCGGGCCTAACACGAGGCAATCCTGAGGGAACGCGATGCTCTCTGTCCAATGGTTTATCCAAAGCCCCTAAAGAGTGTTAATGAACACAACTCCATAAGGCCTGATAATGGGCCATGTTGCACCTCCAAGGTCTAGTATGGCCTAAAGTTGAAGGGAGAAATGTCACGACCGTGGCGGCAAAGGCAACGGTTCATGATGGCCCCGCAAAAAGAGGTAGCGCATGACGTCTCGAGGCCCTGACCGCTTGAATAATTGGAAGTTATCTCGGAATCGGTGAGCAATCCCAGAAATATTGATGCGTAGGACAAGACGGTTTTGTCATATGTCAAATCTTCAACTGACCATCCGGAAGCGTCAAAAGGGTCGACGGGATCCCCTCAGGTGCCTTCACACATACAGTAGCGGCCGTTATTAGCAGTAAAATGCCAGTCTTAGGAGCCTGTACATATGTAGGTGGGTGAATGGGCCTGCGGGCGGATGCCGCCAGTGGGGGCGACTATGGGGCGATAGCAGACGACTAGGAATGCGCCGAGCCTCCCAAGCCTCCGCAGAACAAACAACCTACTGAGCCATTGTTGAAGGGAGGGGGCAAGTCAATTGTGAAGAGAGGCCAGCTGAAAGATGGATGATTAGCGCTGCCAGGGGTCTTTGTTGGACCCGAAACGGAAAAAAGTCTGTAGTGGCATGCGTATGTAAAATATTGTACTCCATACATGCTATACAGAGGAGGTGCTTTCAAAGTTACTCTGGCCAACGGCTAACGACGCGATGCCAGCGGCCCAAACGGCCTTACTATCGGGGAAGCAGTGGAGAAGTTGGTTTGGGTAGTCCTGTAAAGTAACGAATCGGAGACGACCGTTTTTGGGTACTGTCAGTGCTTTGGTTCCGCAGAATTTGTTTCTGGGTTTGCTGTCTGTCGTCGCTTCGTATAAGCCAGCAAGAGCATGGATATCAATAGAATGGTTCCATCTTGGAGAGAAAGAAAAGGCTGTGCAATCGTCATAGCGTCCTCACCCTGCGTGAAAAGGAAGTTGGTTAAAATGTGACAGACAGTCAAGCTTCCGAGCCTTCAGTTGATTAGTTCAGCCTCAAAAGAAATAATGACATGCATCCCTTGGCGAGAACTCAGATATTGAAAGACCGCACACCGGGCATTTGCCGATAATAGAAAGGCTGGAATGACGGCAACGTGCACAATCGCATGCAACAGCCATGGGCCCTGTGGGTGGGTTTTTTAGAACATGCAGAGGTCAGAAATTTGGGAATGCACATCCAGGAAAATGCCATCATGGGCTGCTGCAAGTGCGGGGACGTTGGGCCGTGATGCTGTTGGTCAGCCTTTGGGAAACACCCTGATTCCCTTGTTGCTTTGGCCTGACCTGGTCTGGGGTCGAAGCGATCTCATCGTTCCCGCACCTCACACACACACTCGCACACACAGACATCACACCTCACCCCCTCCCTCCCTTCCCTCCCCCCTCGGTCCCCCTCCCTTCACTCGACCTCACGCTCACTCACGCACGCACACTTACTCGCAACCCGCTCCCCCTGCAACAAGTCCTGCATGCTTTAGTCCATGAGCATGACCAATGAGCCACTGATGGCACGGCTGGCTTCTTAGTACAAGCTAGTTGCTGTGCATGGCTTGACGCTAACTTGTATCACGCAGCTATCTCACATGCCATATTAGGATGTTTTTGGAATTGATCGCTCTCATGCCATGGGAGGCTTGCGTAACTCGACCTGTCGCATCCGACTGGGCAAAGGGAGAGAAGGAGACAAGAGAAACTAACGTGAAAATTGTGAGAAAGCGTCTTTCTCCGTTTGCCACTCCTTGCACGGCAGTAACGGAAAATACACTCAACCCGGTGAGATGACACACACATGCCAAAAGCTCAAAGGTCTCAAGGGCTTGATTGTGGGACTTGAGACCACAGGGAGGCGTTCGGAGCTGAATGGAGGGGGGGTGGACCGTTGGGGCTGAGAAGGCAAGACAAGGACGCTGAGGAGAGACAAGATGACCAGAACCTCTCGAGCGTAGGATCGGCCGGCGGAGAGAAAAGGCTTCCAATTGTTCTTCTGCCTTGCCTGGTGAGGGGGGCAGTGGCCAGAGGGGAGACGGACTCGTGGGCTCGAGGACTGGATTCATGGCCAGGCTTGCGAAACATCCTGGAATGGATTCCGTGCTAATGGTTAGCGCGACAGCTACCCCGTCTGGGCGGCAAGCTGCCAATCCGGACTAAGAGGGAGGAACCTGTGGTGGGTGGGCTGGTGGGTTGGTGGGTTATGGTTGATGAACCGTCGTGGCGCTGAACTTGTAGCGTGATTGAGCCGTTTTGCAACCTGTAGGTGGCTTGAGATGGCTTGAGGGATGGGATGGATGGATACCTCCCTTATTGTGAAGGAGACGAAGACGCAGAAGATGAAGGGGGGAGTGTTTCTTCGATCTCTCTGGCGTGTGGGTGCGGACTACTTTGATTGTCCGTTTTCCGCGCGCGCCCGAGGAAAGAAGCTTTAGAAGCGCTTGCCGAACTCCTTCCCACCTGAAATGAGAACATACCTACTTACTAGGTAACCAGGTAGTAGTAATATGGACAGTGCAGAGCAACTCCCTTAATTGGTAGGAAGAAAACTACTAGTAGGTAATAAAAAAGAGTCTGTATGTACTTAATAAACCCAACGGCTGAATCGGGCAGTTTCACACTTCAGGCTCGGCTACCAACGGTGGCGCTCGGAACCGACAATGAGAAGAGTTTAAATTATCGCTAAATCAATCAGAAATTCAAAAAAAATAAAAAAAACTTGTCGTTGTTTGCGAGAGTTGCTAACTAAAGCCGTTGGCTCTCGGACTACAACGTCAAAGGGCAGACAGCAATCTATCATCATGCGTGCCAAGTGTGGAAAGAAAGAGGGAGAGAGAGAGAAAGAGATGATGGCCCAACTGTCAGATTCCCAAGATACTACGCAGTAGTTCTTCGACTAGCAGCAAACTCAACATGCCAACATACGAATACGGAAGGCGCTAGTGACTGCAAGAGAGAGGATACAAGTTAATGAATTTATCGCAAAGTGCAGGAGATGATGCGATTTGAAAAGCCCTCGCATCAATACCTCGGTCTGTTCTGTGATGGCAACTCATAAGGCCGGAAGGAGAGCAGCTTCTGAACCGGAGGATTGTCTCCCGCGCCTGGTACGGTACGTTGTGCACGCTCTTCTCGTACAGTACAACAGGGAAACAGTGGTGAACGGGTCAAAGTTATGTTACATATACATGCTTCCATATTAAAAACAAAAAAAGGCTTACCAGCGGGCGCAGCTCTGGCTCTCACGTCAACAGGAGCTCGAAGCCCCGCCCGTTCATGGAAATCCATTTTCAGCGGCACGGACTCGATATTATTTTATATATATAGATACTTACTCCGTACATACTTAGTACATACAGTACAAGAACGTGGGCGTGTGTATGAATCCGTATGTGATTAATTATTATTATTATGACTATTATCTATCTATTGTTGCCCCTTTCCGAGATTGAAAGCCGCAGATTAAAGCAAAATAAAAAAGGAGCCGATATTCCTAAAAGAATGGCTAATCGCTGCTCCAGCATGAACGAGCCTTTATTACCCAGCACTTAATACTGTATGGAGCATGGAGCTTCGGGTACTGCAGTTTGCAGTATAAGCCACCGAGATGACGTCGCTACAATACGGGGAGGTACTCCATAACGTGCTAGCCTTTATCCTCTGGATAAATATCCATGAACACAGCCCGGACATTTGACTAAGTTGATGAATAAGTTGTACAAGGGAGAGGTGGCGATTGTCTTGAAGCTTTGTTTCAATTTTTAACAAATATTTTTCTCCTTGTCTTTGCCACGCGCGTAACGGAAATAGCATACAAAATGGTATCTGCCCGTTGAAAACGTTTTCATCAATGGGTGACATGTCAAGCATGTATACGGAGTGGTACATGTCCAAGGTACATGCTCCCTTGAAGTTGTGGCTTCCCCTCAGTGGAATGGAGACCAAACACGAGCTGGCTGGCTAGCAAGGGCAAGGGCAAGGAAGCAGTACCTACTGGGGGTGGTGACCGATCAGTCTCTGCACGGAGGTGCACGGGGTGGCCATAGCGCGAGCAGCTTTCGATGCTAGCTCGACAGGGTTGTATTCGCTCTCTTATTTTCTTCTTCCAGGCTATAGCCTTTTGGCTTTTTGCTTGATTGCTTGCTTGCTTTTATGGGCTTGAGCATGAGCATGAGCATGGCATGGCATGGCATGGCATGGGCTCCTCCTTCTCTGCGAGTGTTCCGTCTACCCCTTGTTGGCCAGACCCTGCTCAAGCCCTGTTTTGCCTTGCCTTGCCTTGCCTGCCCCCGTGGGTCATGTTCCTTTTCACGTTACCTTGGTACGTCTTAATCCATGGTCTTGGCTTTTGTTTTTTTTTCTGTCTGTCTTTCTCGTTCCCCTCCATGTCTTGTCACATCCTCCTCTTCTTTTGCCTACAAGCGGTGCTTTTGCCGGGGCTCTGCAACAACGGATTCTCACTAAAATAAGCGACGCGCAGCTTTTTACTACCTTGGCCTTGACTAGTGCCATACGACGTCTCTCTTTCGACTATTGCCCTAAACTCTTGGCTCCAGGTTTGCCAGGTTCCTGATGGGGCATTCTTTCAGGCAGGTCAGTAAGAACCTAGTAATTAAGACCCTTGGTGACGTCGTTGGATGGGCAATCTTGTGCCGTGCGTCGGATGAGAGCTGCGTTTCGAAGCGACTGAATGGTGAATGCTGACTCGTTTTCTAAACGGACTCTGCTTTAGCTTGATATTCCCGTGAGCGATGTTAACATGTGCTCCGTATTTGACTTGGTGGAAGTGCAGAGAATGCGCTCACGCGGAATGTATCTCCTTTGGCGCTGCTATTCTGCGCACAATAGGTATACCGACATAAAATTGATGACCGTACATACAGAGTCCCCAAGCCTTATGGAGTAGTAGAAGTACTGTCATGTCATATTATAGCGAACTGCAGTGATGCCACTACTGCATCGTGCCCTTTAACCTCCCATCCCTGGCGCCCTTTTCCCTTCCCCCCTCCCCTCCTTCTCTCCCCCCCGCGCGGCGCAACCTCTCTCTCTCTCCCTCCCTCTTTCTTTCCCTCGCTCTCTCACGCACACGCCTCTTTGACACCCCCGGACCTGCGCCTCTTGCAGCCAACCATCATCAATCGTCATCCTCTTGGCCATCCCACCCATCCATCCGCGCATCCACATTAAACCAACAAAGGCTATCATCCATCATTTCAATTTTTTGGGGTCACCCCCTCCGCTTGGTCGACTAGCTAATTAATTGATGGATGGATGGCTTTTGAACTGCTGAGTTGACTGATTGACTGACTGATTGATTGATTGCTGCAGTACCTAGTACCTAGCAGGTATCGTGGTTCGTGGTGGCTCCTTCTATCCCATCTTCTTTTTTTCTGTTATTTTCTTTTTCCTCTCGTTCCTTCCCTCCCTCTTCAGGCACGCACACACATGAACTCATACACGCACATACATACACACACATACATACGCACACATACGCACACGCGATACGATACCGAGAATCGAGCCAAAAGGGATGCGCATCTTGATCTCGTTGACGCCAACATCTTCCATGTCGTAATCCGCCTCTATTCATCCGATCCGAATCAAATCCTACTTGTACATACTTGTATACCTGTCCTTTGTCCTGTCCATTCTCTCGGGCCACACGCCATCCAATCCATGGCCTACTGATGTCTCTACTTTTTCCCGCACCCCTGCTCATCGAACCTCGTCTTCCTCGTTCTTCGACCTCCACTCCTCTCACCCCGACCGACCCATCATCGTGCCGAGCAGGACAAACATCCACTTCTATTACTCACACTTCGACTACTCCATAACCGTCCCTCCATCAAGCCATCAATACCCACTTAACGCAGCCAACCAACCAACAACCCACCATCCATCCATCCATCCATCCACACACACCACACCAAGCCAAGCACCAGACACACACACACACGCACACACGCACATCTCACATACGCCATTATTTCCCTCCCAAACTACAACGCTACTTTCTAACGTACGACATACATACCTGCCTGCCTTACCTTACCTTGCTTGATTTCCTACTTGCTGCTAACGCTCAACGCTGCTTTTGCCGCCGCCGCCGCTACCTCCAAAACGTACATACAGTACATTGTCTGCACCCATTACAAACCATTGCCGCTACCCTCGCATTCTCCTCTCCTCCAAAATCTCCACAACCACCACAACACCACCACCACCCTCCTCCTCACACAACCACCACCCGCCGATACTTTCGCGCGCCCACACATCCGGCCAAGGTCCCCAAGCAAATCAATCGCGCGCCATTCAGTCCATCGTCGTCGTCGTCGTCGTGCCTCTACAGTTGCGCTTCGTTTTACCGTCTCAGTATCCACCGCATTGTCTTCGAGTCGCGCTGCTTCTGATATCATCGTCGCCACTACTGCATTGTCCCCGAAGACACGCGCAAGTCGCCAGATAGACGACGCTGGTCGCTCGTGTTTCCTCACTGCGCTGCCGTTGCGATCGTCATTGTCGCTGTCTCTGTCGCTGTCGCACACGCGCTTGCGCGCCCCTCGTCCGCTCTCAACGGACCAAGAACAAAAGGTAAAACAAGATTCCATCCACACACTCTTCCTCCCTGGATACCCAAAAAAAAAAAACACAAAAGAGAAAGCAATCCTTCCTGTGCCTTTGCGCGGCCAATATCGGCTGCTCCAAACTCTTTGGTTTGTGCGTTTGCTTTGCGCTCTCGATTTCTCCCTGACTATCCATCTATCCGGTCTGCTCCTCTTTCGCTATCCCTCCCTCCCTCCCTCCCATCCGTCCATCCATCCCTACCCTACCCTACCCGCCTGTGCTTCGTTGCGCCGCGCCGCACCGCGCTGCTGCAACTATACGTACTTGCGCTGCCGTCTGTCTGTTTCCGGATCTCGCCGCTGGCCAGCCGACACACCCTTCCACGCCCCCTTGGAAGCCAACCACATGCATGGTTAAGCCTGCTCTGTCTGCACATCTTCCATCCTTGATCTGGTCAATCCAACTATTTCACGACACGTCGCCGTCACTGTCACCGTCGTCGTTGCTGCCGTTGTCGTCGTTGTCGTTGTTGTTGCTGTCGTTGCTGCTGCTGGCTTGGATCTGATCTCCTGCCATGTACTCCGCACAGCCAACGGGCGCCGATAGTGCGACAATCAATCCCGCTGCTCTCAACTCTGGTGAGTTATCTTCAATTTCTGGTGTCTTAAACCGCTGCTCTGGCTCGTCGCAACCCCTCTTCCTTGACTTTTCCCTATCCCCGCCGGTTCTTACTGCGATCGCACGCAGTTACCACATCCTTCAATCATCACCAAATCACCCGCCGTTGTTGTCGCGCATGCCACTGTATGGCTCTTGCGCGCGCGCTCCTGATTCCTAGCCCGCCATGCCCGCTGCGATTCGCTCTTCGTCTACTTTTCGCCGCGCAGCAATGCTAATTTGTTGACCGTAACAGACCTCAGTAATTCGTTACCCAGAGGCACCAAGCGGAGTCGCTCCCCGGATAACTTCGACCCGCACCGGCCTGGCGATGACGGTATGTCGCCGAACGATCTTGTGTAGCTCGGGTTGTGCGCCGCGTTCCACAGTGACTCCGGATCCCATCTCATGTTACATGCTGTTTTGTGAAACGCCGTGCAAAGAAATACCACAAACGAAAGAAGCCGGAAATGATTGCTACAAACAAATGCTGTGTTGGGGAAATCGCGCGCTGACTCGTCTTTGTGCTCTATAGGTATCCCCCATATCCAAGCCAAACGACCAAGGCCAATGAAGGCCGCTCGAACAGCAGGGAGCCTCTCCGAGGCGCCAGGGCAGGCGCCCGGCCCGGCAGCTCCTCAATCGAATCCGCCGCCTCAGACTCCCCAGTCTCAGAGTACCACGCTCCCAGCCCAGTCGACGCCTGCCTACCCGGCTCCACCTGCGCAAATGCCTCCCAAGTCTACTCCAACCAAGTCGACCCTTAAAGCCTTGCCAACCGTTCGAGACCATACCACCGACCAGCTTAATACGACCGGCGATGAGTACATTCCTCGTGAGACGGACGAATTTGGCGAGAAGAAAGTGATGCCGAATGGTCACCTTCTCGGCAATCGTCAGTATCGATGCCGTACCTTCTTGGTTCCCAATCGCGGAGATAAACTTTTCATGCTTGCGACCGAATGTGCAAGAGTTCTGGGATATCGAGACTCGTACCTCCTGTTCAATAAGAACAGGTCGCTGTACAAGATCATTGCCAGCCAGGCTGAGAAGGACGATCTTGTTCAACAGGAGATTCTACCGTTTTCATATCGCTCCAGGCAGATTGCCATTGTTACCGCTCGGTCCATGTTCCGGCAATTTGGAAGTCGCGTCATTGAGAATGGCCGTCGAGTCCGGGATGACTACTGGGAGACCAAGGCACGTAAACAGGGCTTCACGGAAGCCGATCCTGCGGGAGAAAAGAGGCCAGGAGCAGCCAAGGCCAGAGAGGCAGCAGAAGCCGCGCAGAACAACGTCTTGCTGAGCGGTCAGCATACGGAGATTGTCTACAACAACACCCCCGGACCGTATCCTGGAGCACCACAGCCCCATCTCGTTCAAGGTATGATAGGAGGCCCACCTGGAAGTACAACAAGAATGCCCGCATTAACCGTCGGGCCAGACCTGAGCGACAACAGACCTAGGGACTACGGAGGAATCGTCAAGGGTGGCCCCCGTCAGGAGATCACCGGTCCACCATACCAAGATCAGACCAGGCCATCCCCCCTCGGGGAAATCCATTCCCAGGCCCACCATGCCGCCGAGTTTAACCGGTCTGTAAACCAACAACGGGACATGCGCGGCGACTATCTCCAAGGTATCTGGCGACGACCCCACGAGCAGCCCGCTTCGTCCAATCTCAGTCAGCCTGTTGCTTCCAGTGAGGCAGCGATTCCGACTACTCGGCCATCCAATTCGCCCCATACCACTGCCGCTGGCATTAGTCAACCAGGCGCTGTATCTTCCCAAAGTCCACAAATGATGATGACTGCCCCCCCATACTCGCAGTCCATCAATGCCCAAAACACCCTCGGTCAGGCCCCGATCAGAGGTATGGCCCCTTCTCCCACCCAGTCGAGCAACAAGAAGCCAATGCCGTCTTTGCCAGGGTCCACGGGTAGTATGAACGCGGGTCCATCGAGCTACAACTATCAGCAACAAAATCAGGCAATGTGGTCTCAGAGCCCGCAGGCTCCTCAGCACAATTACAACAGCTACACTACGCAAGCGCAGCCCCCACACCCATCCCAATCCCCAGCTTCCCACCTTCGCCAGCCAAGCACCGGTCAGATGCAGCCAAACATGCAGTTTCCTGGGATGGGCAGCATGCAGTACAGTGCCGGCCAAGGCATGTACGCTGCCGATCAGACACCCCGCCAATACATGCCTCAAACCGCTCCCGGTGCGCCATCTGGGTCGCAGGCTTGGTCCAGCCAACACCCGCAACCCCAGCAGTGGTGGACACCCCAGCAGCAGCCCCAATAGATGCTGGTTGGCGTTGGAGCAGGCCCATTAGATAGGTCAACCGTTATGGAAGAAAGCCATGGCGTGTTAAGTATCGGGGCCAGTTTGTTACGGCCGGATATTTCTGCATATTTTGTTTGAGGGGATGAAACGTTGCTTTTGGACTGAGCTCCTGCAGTACTTCTGATACCCCAAGCATTATAGGTTGGTTGGAGTGGCTATTTGCTTTTTGGGCCTGTAGCCCCATTGAAATTGTTCGCAGCATGTGGCCCTGGTGGGATAGAGGAGTCTAGGGAGGTCAGAACATTTTCTTGTTTATGGGTCAGTCCAGCAGGAACGTCGTTCTGAAACCGAACTCTTTCGACGTCTATTGCTATCAACATTCTTTTATTTTCAACGGCCAAACTGAACGAGGCGTGTTATGATTGGACTTTGGTTTCATTGGTGGGTTTATGAATGAGGAAGTCTTGCATCGCATCTCTTCACTGGCCGGTGCTTTTTTCTTCTTTTTATTTGGGGGCAAGGCAAATTGGGCTTTGCTATTGATACCATTTGGGTTTCTTTGGACATGGGATATGTTTGAGAAGATTTGGTCTTTTGTCTCCAGAAAGCGATACCAGGGCAGCCATCTGTTTTGAACAACGCTTCATGAGTATGACTCGAAGAGCGCAAGGCGGATATGTCATGCCATTGTTATATTTTCTTTCGACTCGAGCTATGCATGTGGTTCTCCTTTTTTGCCGCAGTAACATCAACGAGAGCTGGTATCCCTGGCTTGTGTAGATGTCTGGCGGAGGGAAGCGGACATCTGAGAAGGGGTTTAAGCCCTTGTTTCTTTTACTGGAATTTAATGCTCCCGTCCTATTTTTCTTTACACACTCTTTTGTCTCGTTGGAAGGTTTACCCTTGGACTCCCCTATCCACGGACGGCCAAGCATGTGATGGCTAAACGCCTCAATGCTACTGGGCGGTTCAAAGTCTTTTTGGTTTGTTTGGTCTGTTGTTCCGTTGGTGCATTTTGGTTGGGATCGTCTGCTTCGCATTGGATATCATTTGGCAAGGGAACCTGGGAAGGGAATTGTATGTACGCTGGAAACTCGGCACTTGTCTAATGTCAAGACATGTTGGCTTTCTCGTTTCTCCGCTACAGTGGAATGTTTTTGTTTTTTTTCTGTTTTCATCGAATTATCTTGACACCCCCCGCGTTTTGTTCATATCGTTTCATTTTCCTTTTCCTTGTGTCTTTTCTCTTTCTCCTTTATGCCTCAACTGCATTTGGTCGGTAGAGGAGCCTAACAGGTTTTTGCTACACCTTTTTTCCTCTGACGTGTGTGCCTACAAATTTTTTTGGGTTATATTTGTTGTGAATATTTTAGCTTTTTTTGGAATGTCCTTGCTGGATGAGGAGAAAATTTTCGGGCATACATAGCATAGGGGGGGATGTGTGGGATCGTTGGGTGTGGCTCTTTGTGTGATTTTGGATCTTTTTTTTCTTTTCCTTTTGTTTTTAGGAAAGGGGATGGTGGTATTGGCAGGGAAGGGGGGGGTTAAGGGAGGATGGTATTGGGTTTATGATTCCTATTTCTTTGTGTCGTGTGTATCTGGGAGATGTTTAGTTGGAGGACAATCTTTAAGTATATTTTATTTGGCAACGTGGTTTCTGTTCCTTTTGGTGACTTGTGTGAGGATTATAGGTGTGTTATGTGTGACGCGAACGTGTGATGATGTGTTGCAAGAGGAGAAGATTGTGTATGGTTACTCGAGTTTGTGTATGTAAGATTTTGGTAGACCATTATACTGTTGGATGAAGTTTAAGAGTGTGGCGATAACAAAGAGATGGGATGCTTGTTGCAAATGTGTGGTAAAATGGTCAGAGGACGGCAGTTAGGAGATTCCCTGGCGTGGGTTAATTCAGATCATTATGGCTGCGAGCAAAGGATTCAGTGGTTGATGCATTCGTGAGAGGATGTTTGTCTACATGAATTGAGCCAGTACATGGAAAGGAAGTAAATAAAAAGTAACAACTACATTTCCAGCTTGAGACTTAGTCACTCTCATCACCGTCCAGCGCCTCATCGGCATCATTTCTCTTATGCCTCTCCTCCAACGCGTCCTGCGTCTCATCACCACTTGCCGGGCCGCCTCCCTCTCCCTCTTCCTCCTCTTCCTCTTCTTCTTCCTCCTGCACTTCTTCTTCCTCGTCCTCTTCGTCCTCGTCCACCTCGTCGTCGTCCTGCACCTCGGCATCGGGCTCTTCCTCCGTCTCCCCCTCGTCGCCCGTCGCGGCGGTGATGGTGGAGGTGTCGACGCGCTGCTTCTTGGCTGCGCGGGGGCCGGAGGAGGAGGAGGAGGCGGCTAAGGCGTCAGTGGTGGAGGTGTCGCCGAGGGTGGTGTCTGCCATTTCGGTGTCGTCGCCGGGGGGCTTGGGGACTTTGACTTTTTGGCGGTAGTTTGTGCGTTTCTCTGTTTGTATGGTGTTGAACTCTATACGTTGTTAGGTGAGTTTTGGGCATAGAGGAAGGAAATTGGGTATTAAGAGAGGGGGGTGGCCGTCTCATCATGAACACAAATGAGAGACACGAAGCGCCTCTTCTAGGACTCGAGAGATGGATGTAGGGGAAATGGGATGAGCAAGCTCGCTGTCAAACGTACTTGCAAACTCAGCTTCAAGGCGTTCCCTAAGGAATCCAAACTCAATATCATCTAGTGCTTTAAAGACATCCCCAGGTAAGAGTGTCTTTTTGCCCGCAGCAATCGTGTTTTCATTTGCACTAGAAAGAAAGTTAGTCAAAAATGTTTGTATTGTAATTTGCCTCATAGACAGCAAAAGATGGGCTTAGGGTTGTCATGATGATGAACGTTTTATGACGAGTGTATGCAGTATATCAGAAAGGAGAGGGAGGTTCAAGCGTACTGTGCTGCCAGGTAGCTGATGAAAACGGTTGTACTCTTGCTCAAAGCCAAGATGGCATTGCCCTGGATCTGGGTATTAGGGGGTAAAATGCCCTTGGCAAGCCGGGTTATAATAGACTTGGGTAGACTCAGGTCCTATATAGTTCGTTTATCAGCCTTTTTATTCCACAAGTTCAAAATAAAGACTCCCCTCCTCCTCATCTTTGGGGCATATCAGGGTAAGGATATCTCGGACCATCTAGTCCGGTTGATAATGTCTAGAAGGAGGAGAGAGGGGTATACAAAGGGAGAGCACCATACCTCTATCGTCACGGCTTCCTTGTCTGCCTTGTCCGATTTATCTCCTTTGTCCGTCTTATCCTTCTTCTCCTGCGGCTGGGCTGCCTTGCTCCCCGGCGAGGTGGCATCAGCAGGGGCCAGTGGTGGTGGTGGTGCTGCTGCTGCTGCTGCTGCAGGCGTTGTGCTCTCTGACTTGCGGGGCGGCATTTTTTCCGATGGTGATGTGATGTGTGTGTATGTGTGCTATGTGAGGTGGAGGGGGGGGGGGGGGGGGTATGAGAGGGTATGAAAAATAAATGAATAAAAAAGAGTTTTTTTTTATAGGGGGGGCTATTCAGGGGATGAAGAGCAGGCGTTTGTCCGTCTGCAACAGAATTTGACTTGGGTGAAAAGACCACTGTGAGAGAAAAAAACGATGATTGACAGTTTTAAAATGCAGCCACTTGGTCACACAAAAAGTCTTTGCTCGTAAAAAAGAGCCAACCGAATGAGATTGAAGTCTGTCCAGGCGAGAGAGAGAGGAGGTGGGTTGAGTGTTGCGCGCCAACGGGTTCCTCCCAAGTTTCGTTCATACACCACAAGTTCAGCAGCTGCTCGCTCCCTCCCGAATGGCTGGTCTCCCGTCCGTCCCCTTATTATTATGCAGTTTGCATCAGACGACCTATCCCACAGTGCATGAAATCCTGGTAGTTAAACCGATGAGAGAGTCCCGAGCACGGCGTATGGGCTGTTGATTAAGTCCAAACAGGAAATTGCAATTCAAGAAACAAGAAAAAGATGGATCAAATTGCAAAATGCTTAGGGTCGGTCGTTCAAGGGTCAGTAGGGGAGGGAGAGTCTGTCAAGTACAGCACCCACCGCGTTGGGGGGGAGAGAGAGGCACCCGACCTTTCTCTTAGACGCGTGCCCCGCCAGCCGCCACTGTCAGCATCTGGAGTAGCACGCGTATAACCCATACTCTGTTACTCCAATCCAACAATCACATCACAGGTTTCGTGGTCTAACGGTTATGACTGCGGATTCTGATTCCGCCAGCGAGGGTTCGACTCCCCCCGAGACCTGATTTTTTTGGTTATTTTTGCACTCTTCTTTTTTACAGAAACTTGTCATTTAGAAGAGAAATTTGGCAGGACACAACACTTTGTACTGCTATTGCTGGTCTATTATCTCACATTGGGTGTAAAGTTGCATCCTTTACACACCGCATACTCCGTACCCCAAGTTAAAACGACCTGACTCGTACAAATAGCATTGAGTGCACAATACATCACATCACAACAATCACAAGAAAACACACAAGGCAGCAAGGTTTTTGAAAGTGGTGATTTGGTTGTATTCATTCACAGCCAAATAAGAGGCCATTCGTCCTTCAGGACTTCCTTTGGGCTAACCCGTCATGAGCGTATCTGGTATCTTCCCATCATCGCAACACGCCATGTTACGCCAGTACCATTCCCCGTAGGTAGGTATGTCTCCCAGTTTGAGCAAAAAATCCCAATAATAATAATAGTATGTACAACAATCATAACAAACAAAATGAAAAACCATTGTGGGTATATCCGTCATATGCCAAATATCAATAATCAAAAATGCAAATCCAAGGCTCAACCTGTATCTCACACTTCCTCAAGAAGTGCCAAAGGGGAGCTGGCATACGAATCCTCCGCGGGAGTGCCTCCTGCGCATGCGTAAAGATGAATCATGATCATGACGATAAATAAAAATAAATGCATAGAATTGTAACGTTGCTGCGGTCAACAATGATAGTCGGGACACATCCTACCACTTCCTCCATGTCCGTGACATGTTTGGAGTTGGCGACGAGTCCCATAATGTTGCCGCGAAAGTATAGGTTCCAAAACCTAGAGAAGAAGAGGCTCTGCTCACCAAACCCGGAAGGTTGATGCAGCAAAAGCTGAAACGTATATATAAATGTGCTCCATTTTTATCCTGTTCATATGAAACAAGATGGAACAAGATGGAACAAAGAAGTTCAAGGGCCATTTGATGTCGGCCTTCACCCGATAGCTCGCCCAATCTCTGATCTATGTATCAGAGGACGAGGTGATAAGCCACCAAGGATGACATCGTCATCGTATGAATTATGTCGAATGCCGGTGGGTGTAGAAACTGTCGCCCTACGTCCTGTCCGAGGTGATGGTGATGACTTGATAAAGGTATCAAAAGATGGACGAGGTGAGTTTTGATCCGGAGTCTGTGTATACCACAGCTCACGACTAGCAGAGCCACCAAAGCTGCTTCTGGTGCTTCGTGTCCGGGCATGTCGTGGAGATCCCGGTGGTGGCTTAGCCAGGCGTGAGGGATGTCTCTTTACATGAATGAGAAAAGCTTCGTCGCCTTTAACAGACTCATCAGTGAGACCAGGCCGTGAGTTTGGTGCTCGAGCGAGAACTGGTGTCTGGGGAACGTCCATGCTGCGCTTTCCAAAAGATGATGGAGACCATGGCGACTGGTCATCCGAACCTCGACGGCCGCCTGGGTAGTTTTGATAAATAATAACGCTGGGAGGCTTCTGTATAGAGCCGATGGATGAGTTGGGATGGTGAGCGTGTTGGGGTTCAGAAATAGGCGAGCTTGTCGACTTCTCATCCACCGATTTGGCCCTGTCAACCTTCCATGACTCAATCTCCTCGTCGTCAATTGGAGTGATCCCTCTATTCAAAAAGCGAGCTTTCCGTCTTCGAATTCTGTGATATACAACAGCCGCGATGAGAATGAGGATGAGTGACGGGATGATGGTGGCCAAGATGATGGTGAGGTTCTGACTGGTGGATGAATCGCCGGCCATTTTGAGTGAGTTACTGCTGTCTGTAATTGAGGAGGCTCAAAGATTGACCAGCTATGAGACGGCTGGTTCAGAAGATGAGGACAGACGGGGAGTAGGTATCACGATGCCATCCGGAATAGTGACTGTTGCTTGTGATGTAAGTAGCCCAATCCCCGACTCCCTCTCTTTCTAGCCCGTGGCAGTAGAGTCAAAAAGACGTCGAGCTGAAACAATCTCGAGGAGAAGACAATCGTATGAGAGCCGATGAGAGGTGAATGTGAGTGTGGTAGCGATCGTTGTTGAGTATACCGATTCAAGACAGATAGCAAGATCGATAGCCTTTTCATGTAGTGACGCTTAAACGAGTGGCACTATAGCACCGGTTAGTTTATCAATCTACCACACTCCTTCGAGGTCATTCGAAGATTCGTATTGGGGAGTCGTGAGAGACGAACGAGAGATGTGAGGCGAGCCTAGCGATTAATAGATTACATCCACGAGTCTTGAAGACGGTCCGGGATAAGCTAATGGTTCACCAAGACGAAGTTCGAAATAGCAATGCTGAGGCACGGACGCCTTACAGACGGAGGGGGGAGGAGATCGAGGACGGGGTGGTGCGGACGAGGGCGACCAAGATGCTATATAAGTCTGACTTGCGGCAGTAACCAGTAGTGGTCGTGGTCGTGGTGGTCGAACGTGAGCCAGAGACGCATGCAGCAGCGCACGTTCGATGAGGGCCGTCTCCAGTAAAGTACGTACATGCTTGTACGTACATGGAACAAGAAGAGTGGGCCACGATCATCCACTCACACACTAACCCTGGGCAGCATGCAAGAACTGGCTCTGGGCCACTGGTGGAAGACGCATGGTGATGTGGTGGGTGGTGGATGGTGGGTGGTAGGTGGTAGGTGGTGTCTGTACAAGTAATTAGTGTGTAGTGTGAGTGTGGTATGGTGTGTGATCAAGGATGAACCGGTGGCTCTTGATGGCGTGTCGATATTGGTCAGACAAAGACGGCACAAGGGCTGAATTCGTAATGCTCCAAGCCGGTACATCGATAATGGCAGTCTTAAACTCCGTTCGATCAGGTACCCTTTACCTGAAAAAGAGGTGTGTTTGACGGCATCTTTCCCTCACCTTGAGAGGCTTGGCTTGTTCTCAAGTTCCCCCAACGGCGTTGTTTGGCGGCGGAGGGGCTGCGGATGGTCAGTGTCATCCACCATCAGGTGCTTCCTTTCTGGGCGATGATCAGGGGTCGAGAGGCGTGTGGAGGGAGGTTTTGGAGGTGGGGGCACCAGGTTTTAGCGGTTGTTAGCGGGTAGACATCCCAGTGAGGACCAGGGAACGTGGCGTATCTTGCAGGAGACCTGTCATTGACACTACGGCACGGTCCTGACTCGAAAGGTCTTTGGAGAGCTCTTTGGCTGGCTTGAGGAGCCCTCGGAAGGTCAAGGCCAGATGCGGTCTGTAGGAGAAACTGCTGCTTGGCTGCACGACCAGGTCTGGTGGCTGTTTGAAGGGTGGAGGGTGGTTGGTGGTTGGCGATGGTCGACGATCTGGCCAAGCATCCATACATCCATCCATCCATTGATGGGGGTTCTCGGTGCACTGGAGTCTCCGAGCGCATTCGCCCTACTGCAACTTGTCTGTCTGTACGGAGAAACCCCCCATTTTTGGTGCGTGTTCTCTGTTTGTTCGTTTGTCCGTTCGTTTGTTTGTTTACATACTTCTTTGTTGCTTGCCCGGCTTGGTGTTGAATAGTGGTATCAGTGCTACGTATGATTTCATACGCGTGCCTCCTGTCCACGACAACATTCCAGCAAAGTCTCGCTTTCAGGGCTCCTGAGACCTTGTCGCAGCGATTCAAGATTCCATGCTTTCCGACTGTTTACTGTTGCCCAACGTTTCCGGGGACCCATGTGCATACCAACGGGGGCCAGGTACCAGGCACAGGCACGGGATCGTGCCTATCGTAGTCGACTGCACGCACTGCGCTGCGCTGCTGTGTCTTTTTTGTTTTTTGTTTTTCCTTGTTCCAGGGCTGGTCCTTTTCCACCTTAGTATTGGCAATAGCGTAACCGGTCGCCAACCCAAAACGAACAAGACGCCGGGAAATATCTCACGTTTGGCCTTTTATTTCTGCGGTGTGCGCTCTCTTTCATACGTGTAACTCGACTGACTTTCCTATTCTTAGCCTATTAGCGCCCTGTTGACAAGTTGGCATGCATTAACATCATCGACCTGGACACCATCGTCGTCCCTGTCAGTGCTACCTAGCAGGTAGGTCGCAAAGTATCGTATGCCAGGGCTCCGCTTGCAGTGATATTGCGAGTTGCCTTGGCGTTTCTTGCTCAGGGCCTGAAAAGAGTCAACTGGCGAAATTGATCACACAACCACGATTCATCCAAGCCAAGCAAGAAGCAAGCACAGCACAGCACTGATTCGTATTGTCGGCTCGCTCGCCTCCTTGCTTTTTTCCGCAAGGGAGGCTGTTTTCTCCTTGCATAACTAACGCCAGGAGAGCACGCACATACCTCTTGGTAGTGCATACATGCGCATACACGTACATTGCACACACAGTAAGTGCGTGCTTAGAATGTATGTAGGTACAGAGTACTGTACTCCGTACATGTGCATCAGTCTACCTTTTTGCATCTGACTGTAATGTCTCTCTCGGGATAATGCACGCCGTCCACGTCGACTGCTCTTTAGTGAGCGCTTGGGGACTCGGTCGCTGACCTGACCACAGTAACGGCGTAAGGTTTCGTCCAAGACACGCATGGCCCATGGGGCATATTCTACCCCCTTAAACCCATGAGCGGTGTGCAGAGCTGGTGCCAGACTGGCAGAAAAAAAATAAGAAGAAAGCTCAGAGTCCACATGTACGGATACGGTATTGTTTCAACTGCAACAGAAGAAACAGGCCCAACAGACAAAAGCAACAAGCATGGATGGGTATCGTCTCCACCATCCGGCCCGCAGTGGCACCGAAACTGGATGAGTTAGGAAAAAGAAAGAACTTTGAGGAGGCTGGTCATGTTATCGGCGAGTACAAACACACAAGGCAAATGCAGGGCGGTGGACCGGCGTGTTCGGATAACTGCTGCAAGGGGGTCGACTTTCAGAGACCTCGAATGAGAAAAGACTCCAACTCTAACAAAGAAGAAAAAATGACTAGTGTTGATCCCATCCCATCCCTTGCTTTCATGACGGGAAGCAAGGGAGTTTCGTTTCCGAAATGCCTGTTGACTGGCTGCTCGTCTTAGACGCGGTGTCTCCCTTGCGTCACGACAAGGTACATCATGTAGGTCATCCATATTACTGCATGGACAAGACAGCATTACCGTCATGATGAAAAACATGCAGAAGAGTCGAGATGAAGATCAAACAGTGGCAGCAATAGCGCTCTGTATCTGAGTAAGAGTGAACAAAATGGCAGACTGCCATGTACGGAGAGCCAGTTTGTTTATCCGTATCCCGTACCTTCCTTGCGACGGTGATGAGGTGGCCAGTGTTGACGTAAGCCAGCCCACACCTCTCCCCTTCCAACACCAACAAACCATTGATTGCTCAGGCTACTTCCATCAATGCTCACATACAAGACTCGAAATTCTACTGTGTACCTCAACAGTGTGATGGTTGCCAAATTGAGGTCTGTTGACCGATAGCACTGGCTTTCACCGAGCCCAAAACTGCCGTGCCGTGTGCCAACAACATCAACATGCAGGGCCATCAACACCCGGAATTCCAAGGCAGGGAGACGCTTCTTACCCGAGTTTCGATGCTTTTCTTTTTCTCACGACCTCAACGGCGCTCTCGCAGTAGGTTGGATGACTTGCGTGCGGCTAAAGCACTGCACTGTCCTCCGTATGTACTCTGTGCATCTCATTCCGCATTCGTGGGGGCCGATCAGCACTCTCTGCCGCTGTCAGGGCAGCTTCTCCCTTCGAAGCTCCATCTGAGGTCTCACTTCAAAAATAAGGTGGTTCCGTAACGCTCCGAACTCAGCTTCCCTTTTCCCGTCACCAATGGATAAGACATTAGGCGACGGCACTTCAGCGTTCCGGCGAGCTTTATATATGGGAGTTTCAAAAGGAATTGCTTGATCCCATCGCACGAGACAGAATACACACCCCTTGTTGGAGCGATTGTCATAACAGCAGGATCGCCAGTAATAACGACTCGACTCGTGCTCAGCAAACCAAACTACGTTTTCAGCAGTATCTAGCAAGGAAAACTCACTCGATAGACGGATAATCCGTTCCATAGTCACACACACACATGACCGGTTCAGTGTCTTCACAGCTCTTTAGCCAACTTTTCCCCCATGGCATACCGTCGCATACGCCAACCATTCCCTTCAGGGTAGCCGAGCCACAGAAGTGTGTGTACTAAGAAGCGCCGAACCCATCCATCCCTAGCAATAGAGGCACTTCAAGTCTCCTAGCTTCCACGACCAGGCTAAGTTCTTCCTGGCAAAGTGTATAGCTCTGGCCCTCAAAACGGTCGGCAAATGGGCCGCTGTCTCACCACCATAAAAAACAGGAAGCCAAAACTAGACATTCCATCAAAGGAATGGACTGGGCGAAACGTGTTCTATTTTCAGCCACAGTTGTGCGCTCGGACGTTTGAGGAGCGTCTTGTCTTGTTCAGTTTTCATCGTGCACCACGCCGTGAAAAACTGAACGGTGGATCTATGTTTTGGTGAATGGAGAGACCATTAGGGTCAGTGTTTATCTTGGAACACAAGGCCAGCCAAAGCTCTGGCTCGGCTATCTGTTATGGGAGACTTGATAAGCTTGGCTTCGTCATGGACTGTGGAAACGCAACATTTGTGCTCAACAACTGCCTGCTGCAGCTACCTTCGCAACATTACAAGAAACCATGCTGAAGTTTGATTTCGTATAACCCCGCGCAAGTGAGCGGGCCCTCACTCCGTTCCAGGGGGAAACAATGCCCAAAGGTGTCGACCAAGTTGAGCACAGCTGCTTGCGGTCCGGCATTCCGAAGCACAAGCGGATCAAATTGCTTGTCCTTTATCACATGGTCTCATCACATATTGAGGAGTGGCTGTAATTTACAATCGCTGCCCTCTGCCCTCATGACAAACGGACCGCTGCTCTTCAATTTCAATGAATCAGACCCAGCAAAATAAACGAAGCAGGTGAATGAAAAGTGGCCTGTTAATCCCTTCCGTGTGGGGCACGGGGGGCACATTCATCACGGGAGAGGCCGTCTCGCTCATCACCAACAACCCCAGCAAAAAGACAGCAGGCTTGTTGATGGTCTTCATGGATGCCAATGTGTACGTACATCGAACAAAGCCGAGCCAGATTCGCTCCGCCATGACCACCCCCGCCAGAGTACTTTGGCTAGGAAAGGGTTCTAGCGTCCCCGAAACCCCTGCAGCGATTGGTCAAGTTGTCCTGCTCTGTTGGTGGCTGGGTACCGAGATTGGTTTTTTTGTTGAAAGAAAGAGAGGATGGTGTGGGGGAGTGGTTAGATGAACAAAGGGAAGCATGAAACGGATGGTAATTGTGGAGAGAAGTAATGTCATTGATGCCATCTTTCCTTTCTTTCTTCCTTTCTTCGAGGTTCACCGCTTCTTCTCCTTGAAATTGGCCGCTGTATCACACATACTACTCCTCGGCTGTACTGTGATGAGAAACCTGGTTCTGGAGTTTGGTGTTGATTAAAGCCTTACCCACCAGATTCATACGCCTTAGTCATGCGAGTCCGTTTACCTTTGTCTCTTGCATGCCAAGTCTGCAAGGAACGGCCTGACCCCTGGTTCATCTGCCCTGGACGATTCGCTTAGTGATTCCCTTTCCCCCTGAGAAGAGCGGAGCTTTTGCGGGTCGTGGGCGTCAACCCTTCTCAGGGCCCTGCAAAGCTGAAAGGGAGAGAGACCAGCGGCAAGAAAAATTGCAATGACTTGCATCCTTTGACAGCGCGTACCCGCCTTGCCCGCTATTGTTTTTGCTTGAGACCTTGGTGCCCAACACTCGACTTCGAATGACGGGAAACGCTTTCTGCATACCACCTCGAAGCCCAGCTATTCCATTATGGTCTGCCGTTACGACGTACGAACAAATATAGCGCCAACGAGACCTGAGGAATACGTGAGATAGCGTGAGCTCCTCGTGGGGAGGTTTAATTAATTCTTCCGTCCCGCCCGCATTTTCCTCCAGCTCTCTCGCTAATAAAAAAGAAAGAACGAGGTCGGATCGGCGGCTCGAAACGAACTGAGAGACACTGATCAGCCGCATCACGGGCATGTTTACCCCGTACTTTGGGGGCCCACGTCGTACAACATGGACCAGACTGCGGGGAAATACCAATTAATATTTGGGCATGCTGGGATAAGGAATAATATACATGCCGTGGTCGCACAAAGAAAGGAATGGCAATCTTATGTTGATATTATGAGAGTCATCTTTGACAAGCGAGAGAAGGGAGAGAGACACGGCCACAACAACGTTGGGCCTAAGCTATCTAGTGCTTCAAGCTGAGCACAGCTGTCTGACCACCACGAGATAGAGACAAAGCGCTGGAGCCCTACGGTCCGTTGGACTGTCCCTTTCGAGACATTGCTCCATTGTACGTACATCGTTTTCGTCGTCGTCATCCGTCAAAGGATGCTCAACGGCCAATTTCCATTAGCATGACGGAGCTATGCCCTACCAAGTTGTTGTAATTCGACATTGCCATACGGAATACCCCACGATGCTACTCCCGTCGTATACTCCGTCAACCGTAATTGTGTCAAACCGTTGAACAGTTCGCATAACGTTTCGACAAACGGGTGTGGTGCATGACATGACACTTGGTGCCTTTTACCTAGCGCACACCTTTTTAGTGACGACTCGTTTTCGTTTCTCATGATAACACAGCACCCTGAGCCAAGTCATCGACTGAACACGCACCAACTTGAAGATCATAACTTAGCAACGGGCGTAAACCGTACATGTCCTTCTGCCAGAATGGCTGAGCTTCCAAGCCAGACGATTTTGAGACTATTTGCCTGTCATACGCACCCACATTCACACACATGACATGGCATGAAAGATATACTAATAATACTACCGGTAAAGAACCTAACATGTTTAATGGATCCCATTAATTGCTTAGAGGCAAGTTTCAGTAATAAATACCAGAAAAGAGTTCATCACGGGCATGGTCATATTCATACAGACGATTTCGTCCTTTGGCAGGTGATTCGAATCACTTCCACGCCTTCCGGCTTGCGGCGAACATCTTACATGTTTGGAACATGCCCCCCAAACTTGTCGAGTTGCTACAATTCGGGGATATCGGATTTTGAGATTAATGGTTCGTCGCCCGGAGGGATTCGACCGCCTTTGATTGATAATACTTGCACACATGGTGTATGAACTGGTGGGCCGTGGGGAGGCTTGGAGCAGTTAACCTGGACCTTCTGGACCTCCCCCACAATGAAGCTCCATACGCGGATCACTTCAATCACCTAAGAAAGACCCCTCATCCGCTTCGTCTATAAGAGCTACATGTTATAATAAACTGTCAGCTTAAGATATGGTATGACAAGCTATCCGCGGCGGAGTTGGGGTCTTGCTATGATGATCACGGGCATTTCACACAAAGCATGGAAAATGAAGGCATGGAACCCATGGGATGAAAATTTTGAAGTTGTTGAGCCTTGTTCGGAATTTCGAATACCAAGAACGGACCGAGCGCGTTGCTTGATTGTGCCCAGGGTCCAAGGCTGCTTGCGATGTCTGGAGCTGTCACTAGCATTCTCTGTGGCTTGCAAGGGCCGAAGCTGGATAACGTCTCATAGGAGACTTTGCATGCCAAGAAAGCCTTTTGTGAGCTGTGCAACTTTGTGCATCCTGTTCAACAAAAACTTTTATCTGTTGTGATGTCTGGGTTTCTGGTACCCATTGCAACCTTTCGCAAGTCGTCACCTTGGCAGCGTGGGAGGAATGTATCAGCCTTAATCTCGAACAACACCTGACCCGATTCACGGCAGAATTAAACGTGAGACCTATTTCTCGTCTTACTCCTCATTCCAGATGCCTGGCTCGGCCTTGAAGGCAGAATCCAATCAGATCGTCCTGATGCCCTTGTCCCGGGGTTTGGATGCATGCACGAGTACCCGAGCGTCCAATGTTACCCTACTTGCAGCAGAGCAAAATCTCTGACAGCCAGTGACATTTTGATGTTCCTCTACCAACAGATATTTCGGGCGTTTTATTTATTTAGAAATCACGGAAGACAAAATTTTCATTCAGCCTTGGCTGGACTGACGAATTTTGAGGCATTTTACATTTTCATGTGTGGGTGAAAATAGCCTGAAGAAGAGGCTTGCAGTCTTTTCCTGTCTAATGCCGGGGAGGGCTGCCATACAGCCTAAGTTTGATGTGGGAGCATGGTATCTTGACCTTTGGCTTCTGGTTGGCTTGTGTGATTGCAAATCTGCAAACTCTAGGCCTAAAGGAGAGTCTTACGAGGCTGCCAGCATCATCAACTTGCTCAACGATGGAGGAGCTGAGCCTGATTTCATGCAGCCATTCTACATCATCACACAAGACTCTAATCCTGACACTATGGGGAGTTGTTGGGGAACGCCTTACAGAGAAATGCTATGGGGGATGAACGAGTGATTGGACGAGTTTATCACAAGTTGACAGCCTTCAATGCACGCCGCGGGTATTGTGGCTTCACCAGCGTGCATGTGCGACTAAAACATGAGCGACACTTGCAGCTTACACTCTCATGAACAGCCAGTGCTCGCAGCACCGTTGTCTGAAGATCTCCCGGACATGGCTTGGATGTCTTTTGCAAAGAATGCTTCTGAGAAAGACAATACCAGTCGAGAACAACGCCACGGCCGCGATAAGCGGCTACGAATGCATGTACGACAGATGCAGCAGTTATCCGGCATTAGGAGGCAGACTATACGATGCTTATTCTGGAAACAATGGGCAATGGTGTTTGCGTCTTGCTTCAGCTTTGATGCGACGGGGCGGGGGAGGAATGAAAGCCATCAGCACTTCTTTGATACAACGATGGATCTGAATGGAACCCATCACTCATCATTGACATCATCATCAGCCCTAACGTTCAATCGGGTCCCGGATCCTTGGTTATATCCGGAGAGTTTATGTGTGCTCAGACCAACCTGGTTGAAAATCTCAAGGGATGGATGGGTTCTGTGACGAGGCTAGAAAATCATGTGCTTTATCCGCACATCCTCTCGTGATTATTAACGAAGAGGGAGGGAAAAAAGAGATCAATGAATAGGTATATGGAATTAGTTCGGCGCACCCAAGCGTCCGCACCAAGGAATCCTTGCGCCGCATCTCACACTCCCCCTCCCTCGTTCTTTGACCAATTGCGCGTGTTGGTGCCGTTTGGGGAATTGATTTGCAGAACAAAGCGAAGCTACGGCTGTGAGGCGCTGGGGAGGCAAGGATCTGGCCTTCTCCAGATTCGCTCGTGAGACGACGGATTGCTTGGTTGCATGTGCTGTCTCTGAGCTCTGGAAAAGAACTGGGGCTTGTCAATGTCAAGAACATCGAGATCGATCGATTGTATCATGTCACCCCGATTTCCTCACCCAAACACGATGTTTTAATTCATACCCTCCTTTTGTTGGCAGGGCTGTGCTATGCAAGGGAGAGGGGGAGAGGTGGAGGCGGCGCATCAACACCAAAGCGAACACGGCGCTCGCTTTCCAGAGCCTTTCCTGGTAATGGCCCCCGCGAGCTTTGATGAAATTCCTTTGCCATGGATTGGGATACTCGGGATGACATTTCCCGTCTAGTCAGGCCGAACCCAGTGCCATGGAATGACGACTGTAGCACATGGCGTGCGGCCGTCGGGGCGAATAGAAACGTCCAAGCACACTTTTTCCTGGGTTTGGGTTTTTTCTTCTCGGGCATACCGGAGGGGGGTCTGTTCGCATAGCGCCCGGAATGGCTCACCGACTGACGAAAAAAGCCACGTCCATTTGGAGGAAGCATTGACTTTTGTGTGTTGGAGACGAAGGCGTTGGGGTAAGGTTACTAGATGAAACGATCCATCTGCATGCCACATGCAAAGCAGAGACCAATGGCGGCTTGACGTTTCGTCTCCCTGCATGGTTTTGGGTGTAAGCGAGTTTTGTTCTGGACGGCGACACTAATTGTGACGTTTAACTAAGGCAGGTTTTCGGACAATGAAAGACGGGCATTGACCGAGAACCGTTTCTCGATGGATAGATGCATTGGTCCATCGTCATTGGGCACATTGAGATGCAATGCACAGTCGCATGCGCGAGCATGGAGGACTCGCAAGGCTGTTGGATGTCGATGACAAGGCATGCCTGCTTTACTTCGACAACAGAGCCACGTTACATGATCACTGCATATACGTGGGAAGACGACGATGATTCTCTCCAATCAAGAACTCTTTCGGGCGGCGAGTTTACATCCGAGCTGGGCGAGGTCAACGTTTCAAAGTCATCGTCTCGGTCTTTGTTTAAATCGCGAGAAGGCGGCGGTCATTCTATTGGATGGCGCAACGTGTTAAACCTTGGGGCCGGACAAGCTACCAGGTCCGTGGCAAACAAAAGAACTGCAATGATGACATTCAATTGCCGCTATCCATGGCTCGGGCGGATTTACTGGAGTCAGAAATCCTTTCCCAAGCTTGACATCCGCGTCTGAGAGGGGATGTCTTGACAAATGACGATGTTTTTGGACTGACTATGCCTGATCTCGACTGGAATCTGAATATGAATTATACGGCATCAGAGGCAAATCATTGTGAGGGATACTTTATCATGCCATGAATCAACGTTCTGGAATCATGATGTATGAGAGTCACTGCCGGGATTGAATCCTGCATATACGAACCCTGATACTCCAAGTGCCATTAGCAGAGTCATTATCAGCTGCAAGGGGACTTTGCTGCCATGAAAGATGTGTTTATGCGCTATATGTGTATGACGTTTATCTCTTCTCCTCGTTACTTTTTCTCTGGCAACATGGCCCATGATCAGCTAGGACTGCCATTGCTTGATGAAGATGAGAATAGTCCATGACACTTTAATGAATGCATGTTGTTGTCTTTATAAACCTTGAAGATTGTGAGCGAAATGGTACTTCTTATATAATGTAAAATATGGCGATGAATTGGTTCCTTCAGCTCCTGGACATTTCTCTGTTCTAAAGTACGGTAAAGATGACGCTCGAGATGAACACTCTGCTGAGAGGATGGTGACGATGTATTCAGCATATAGGTATTTTTTTTCAATTCAACGTATATATATTTGAAGCTGGCTTCATAGAAACATTTCACCTCCATTCTTTTTCTTGTCTTCTCATTGAGTGTTCATACCATTCACAACTATAATGAAGTCCATCCTACTCTCATCACAAAGCTGACTTTGCTTCCCGCAAAGTCATACACACACACACACACGCATATATATACCTTATATATCATCATACCTTGTGACTATTATAGACAAATGAGGTAGTTTTCAAGATAAGCTACGCAACCTTGATGGAACTTATTCAAATCTTTGTAGTTCCTCCAAGGTATTGCGTTGAATCAACCTCTCAGCTTCGGGATATGTCACGCCTTCAAAGGAGGGGCGCAAAAACAGACTCACTTGCCTCCCGCTACCACTGTACAAAGTTGGGTGCTTATGTATGTATTTGTACTCTATATGTAGTAGCTATTTGGTAATTAAATGATCCCCTCTTATTGGGGGATAACGGACGACTCTTATCTGACTTGATAGTTTTGGATCGACGTGCATGGCAACACGTCCAACAGAACTACAAGACTTGTATGTGAATTACTCATATTAGGTTACAGTATGTGTATTTAGTCCTCAGAATTTTTGCTTTGTTGGAATATTTTGTATGCTCTGGGTTATTTTCATAACAAGCTATCGCATGTGTATAGGAAGAGCATGAGGCCGAGGATGAGGAGGCGAATGGATGATCATCACCATACCAATTTTGCAGTGCGACGCTTTGTACATACGTAGATTCTTCACATTTAAACATATTTAACTTATCTGAGCAAAAGTTTTCTACTCTAGAAAAAGCATGGGATAATTTCTAGGACAGATGATGTAGGGGAGGCCACTATGGCCGAGATGCCACTACATGGCCATACAACCAACCAGCTTACCGGCATCGTGACGAGAAGATCTCAATATACGAATCATACGAATGAATAATATTATTTCTTATATATTTCATCTCTTCGATGAAGAATTAGTCATGCGAGAGGACTCTGTAACTGACACACTGATGTGCCAGCTACCAACCTCTCATTATCTCCTCACTCTCGGTCAATTACATGATATCAGCTCTTTGGCACATAGCTATAATACCATACTCATCGCTCAAATAACCATGGGCTACAATATCGATTGAATAGGGGGTTCATATTGGACCTTCACCAGAGATGGACAACTCACTGAACACGGACGTGATACGCTTCGCGAACCAAAGCGAAAATGCATGTTGCCTGATTGTCATCATAAAGAACTGCGCATTGAGAGAAACAGATGAGGTATGCAGAATGAGCAACAGTCATACTGATTGTACCATCTCTACTCATTTATAGGACAATAAAGTGTTTAGCAACGATGGGGCGCGTGGATAACGATAAACAAATGAGCAATAATGGGAGATATGGAGAGCAAGAGGGTAGTGGATACTAAAGTGCGAGCACGAGGGGGAGTAAAAACACAATTCCATTCCCGTCCAAAGCAGATCTCGAAGCTTGAGACATTGGTTCGCCATTCAACCCTCCATCACAACGGTTTCATGTTCTTGAACCCGCTGCCCTGTCAAATATCACACATCTGTCTTCACACGAGGGTAAGGAGAAAAGAAACATCGGATTAGAACCCGTTGCTATACATGCATCATGAGAGAAATAGAGAGAAAGGTGAAAGAGTTCGGAAAAAATAGTAGGCAGGCATGACTTTCATCTGGTGCCATGTTCATCGCTCCGATCTTTAAACCCTCCCCTTGTCTCATCACCAAAGATCATCGGTAGCTTGTTGAGGATAACATCGGGAACATACATCTCCCTTATTCAAGGAACAGGAAAACAAGTTGACACCGTCATCGCTACAGCCCAACAAGACCAAGCTCCTAGATCTGCTTCAGAGCAACGAAAATGTGGGTTTGAACCCTCCAACCCATCAAAGTTCCCCCTATCTTCAACATGTTGCAAACCCCCCATACATTCTCACTTGTTCAACAATCCACAAAAGTATTAGAAAAGGAGATGACCAACGCAGAACCCAGATTAGAACTAGGTAATCTGCAAATAAATATCCCTTCCAAATCTACTAACAATAACCCACAGAGGGCCAATCCCCCCTATTCAGGAGTCGCCTCTCAAGCAAGCTAGCATACACCCCGCCCCATCAGCTATAGCTACCTCCATGAGACAGGATTCAACAAGTTCGGCACATGTGTCCAAGACTCGACAACTTGCTACCTTGGCAAAGCACGTACCTAAATGCTAAATCAAAACTGCCGTGACTCTAAAGTTATCCCTAGGTTGTTACATGGTCATGAATCAGCACGTACTTTTGGCTCTCGATCCGTCCTCCTGGAAACTATCAATCAACTGGGTTGCGGGCGTCTCAGTAGCCAAGAGGCATGGGAACTTGGAAACGCTTGGTTCAAGACCATTTGCCAAGTGCCAAGCAGCGTCAGGCAAGATTAAAGGGCACAGACATATACACACACGGAAAGGAACAGCGGGGCATATTGCTTTGTCCAAAGACGATATGACATTTCCATGTCTCAAAAAGGTTTCCTACTCCCCTTCGCCTCTTGCTATGATGGAATCGGTGGGATTAATAAAGAGTACAAAAAGGGTTGGCCAACTCAGTGCAATCACCGCCTCTACCACGTCAGTCCCCAGCTTCGCGAGAGCGGAGTTTAAGCAGTAAGAATGCAAGGGCTCGTGAGAAATGCACAAGACATGGTCATTCCTCCGCGGAGCCCATCAAACAAAAAGCTATCATTAGGCGCCCTCGATCATTCCGTCGTCCTGGGGTCGTAAAAGTGCAAATGTCGTGTGTCGGATTGAAAAAAGTGTACTAAATAACAAATTGGGTACAGAGAATCGAAGATGGCCCTCAACTAGACACCGACCGGTTGCTTCCTACTAGCTAACATGCCAGGTAAATAGTTTCCGACAGCGCCTTGATAGATGGCAAGCTCGACCGTCTAGAGAAGATATGCAAGAAGACCAACAGCAGCAACCGCCATGGCACCAGTGCCGCCAGGGGCCAGGGTAGGGGCAGCAAAGTCAGCATGGGTCGTGGACTGAGCAGAGCTGCTGCCAGTCTGGGAGACGCCGGCAGTGTGAGTAGCGGTGCTGTCAGGGGGGGCAGTGGTCTTGCTATCGGCAGCAGTGGTGGCGACAATGCCTTCGCTGGGAGGGTTGATGGTTCCGCAAAGCTTCTCGATGTTGGTCTTGCAAGCCTTCTGAGAATCCTGGCTGCCAGCGTTCTGGGCAATACATTGGCTGAAGAGCTGCTGGCAGACGAAGGTGGGCAAAGTCTGAGTGTAAAACTGCAGGCCAGGAGCAGAGTGGTTGGAAGAGCACGTGCAATCGTAGGAGAGGTTGGCCTGTTGTAGAGGTGATCAGCGCGCTAGTTCCTTGCATACATACAAATGTCGATCACGAATCTTATTTAGACATACCTGGTTGCAATCGTTCTGGTCGGTGTTGGCGCCGCAGAGGAGCTGGCAAGTGTTGGTCTGAGCCTGGCACCAAACAGCTATAAAGAAGTTTGAGTTAGTCCTTTCTCGCCTTTTGATGAAACTTCTTCCTGAGGAATGAGTGAATGAGTGATTAATTACCTCGCTGTTGCTGGGGAACGGTGTTGGGATCAACAGTCATGTTCAGAGAGCTGGTGAAGTTCTGAACCTGGGCCGTGACCGCAGTAGCGGCGAGGGCGATGAGGACGGCGACTGAACGCATCTTGACGTTTGGATTATCTGGTGAGATTGGATGAAAGCCGAGGCACGGATGCGCAATGAAGACGCGGTCGGATCGTCGGAAGAGGGAGAGAGGGCTTATTATGCTGATGCGATGCGGATGCTGCGATGGTTGGTGTTTGTTGTTGCGAGTGGGAAGAGAGAGAAGAGGATACTTGTAATTAGAAAGGTGAGAGAGGGAAAAAGGGCAACAACAAAGTCGATGGCGACTGCAGGTGAGATGGGTTTTCTTGGGATGCGTCAGCAGAAGGGGAGGAAGGAAGATTCGGGAGTTAAAACGGTTGGCAGAGGCCGTCAACTAATAAATAAGAGAGAGCAAGGGCGAGGCCGAAAGAGAGAGACACGACGGGGATGGGAAAAGCAGCGACAGTTTTTTTTTTATTACCCTTGGCAATGGCCGCATGAGAGAGACATGGGAAAAAGCATTGGATGTACCGCTGCATGCTTGCATGTACCGCTTGTACCGCTCGTGTACCTGAGATGGGACGCATGCAAGGGACCAATAGAAGCCCATGACGAGAAGCCATTGGCTGCCGATTGTCCGCTTCAGGGGGCTGGTCGTATCTACAGGCTACGACAGGGCTAGTCGGGCAGGTCGAGATAAGTGCCAAGGGGCCTGAATATGCGCTAAAATTGAAAGTCGGAGACGTGCTAAAACGCTGTGTGTCTTGGATGCACATCGTCGTCATCGTGATGGAGAGAGACCCCAGGAGCTGGAAGAACAAGCAGTTTGAACTATTCTCAGCTTCCATGCCATGTCACCGATGAGATTGCATCCTTGAAATATTCCATTACTCCTACTACAAATAATTGCATGGTGAATGGTCGATTTTATCAATTCTTCCTCCATACATGCTTCCATTTGTTGCCCAGTTGTCTTCCGAATCAGATGTCGCAGGTAACAACACATTCAATTTTACTGGGAAATGGCGCGCAATATGAAGCGTTGCTACGGAGGCCACGGCAGAGACTTGGCACACGCAACTCCAAATCAAAACAGTCTCGATGACAAGACTATCCCATCCCATCCACCCATCCTCCACTATCCCCCTCTCACACCATCTCATCCCCTCCCCTCTCTTTACCTTTGGAGCCCAGGTCGTACGCAGCGGCAGGCCCGCACATGCATACAGCAAGCAAGCAAGCAAGCGTTGTGCTTGTAGAAACGTGGTGCCCGTTGCAATGTTTGGGGGTTTAATGGTGCCAACCCGCCGGGAGCGTTTAGTCCGTCCACCAGCCACAAACAATTAAATAAACCACATCATGGATTGAGCTACCTTCTTTCAACGGTCTAAACAAGGCTTCAATCCCATCTACTGCTTTGACTAGTACTCTTCACCAGCCTCAACTTTTGCACGACTTGGCAATGCAGACTGATATCAAGCTACGGATGATTTTTACTCAGAAGCAGACACTTGGTATGACTACCTACTCAGGTACCTGTAGTGTTGGCCAAGCTTTGTCAAACGAAGCAACGGTTATGCACAATCAGCCACCTGAACTAGCACCCACCGAAAACAACAACAATCAGAGCGTTTGATAACAGCTTCTCGCGGTCGTAACCCCCCTTCCCCTCATTCATTCTCTTGGCAAAGTATCCAACATCCCTGTGCTCCCTTTTTTGTTTTCTTGTTCCCTCACCTTGAGGCATCCGACGTGAAACATTGTCACGACTCTCCCAAACCTGACTGCCTACGCAATGTTGTTGTTATTCTGCCACGCTCCAACAATTGCCTCCTTACTGACGCTATCGTGAGCCGGTTTGCCGCGGTGGATTTCTTCCAGCTCCTGCAGAACAGAAGACCGAGTTCCATTGGGAAAGCTCCCGCCACTCCAAAGCTCCACTCCAAAGCTCTTAGAGCGCCCTGGCCAATCACGGTGGCCAATTGCGCCCCGCAAATCGTGCCGAATTGCCCTAGAACGGTCTTGGAGGTACATAAAGGTACCTGACAAGGGGTTCAGGTACTTCTAACCCTCCTTCCATCAGCATCGTTTCATCTTAGAACTCTTGTCAGTCCGTTTGAACTGTCAAACCAACACGAGTAAAGTAAATAAGCAAGCATTGGCCAGATACCCTGCAGTTTGTCTGCACTCGGCTACTTGTACGTTACCCGGATGACGATGATATTCCTGTCTTCTGATCCAGTTCATCCATTGCAATTCCCTATCAAGTTCCTCGGCTTTTCGTGCCGAGCCACGTCTCAGCACCCTTATTTAGGTATGCAGCAGGCGCGTCTATCCGGCAAAGCGCAGCCGAAATATATTGTCTCCCATGGCCAGCCGTGCGTGCATGCGTGCCTGAATCACCAACTATAACTCCAGAGCATTATAATATTACTGTGCAATCTCCTTGTTTGTCCCGTGATGCCTTTACTCTGAACACGGTGCCCCCCCAGCCTCTCCCCCACCATTTTATTTTGTTTCATTTCGTCAGCAGCCGACAAGTGGTGGTACTTGTAGGACTGGTGAGCCGTTACTGCACAAAGTATTAAGCTGATGACACAGGGTGCAATAACCGCTAAGCTTTAATACACGTATCACTCCATATAATGGGCAACATACTTGCAGCCTCATATGTCTATTTTCACACTGCTTCTTCATCGTCATCAGCTCGAGCTTCATAGTCCCTCCTCCCTCTCTTACTGCAAGATGCCGCTAGCCGCAGCGGGCACGAACAGCCACTGGCCCCACTAGACGCGCAGGAGATTTGCACTGAGTCTATCAGGTGTCTGCATGGACGATCTCTATATAGATAAACACTGGGTACTGTATCTTGGTGAAGCAGTGTGTGTATGAAACATTTGGCATGGTACTTGTCTGTACACAGTTTCATCATTACCGACAACATTGCTCTTTTATAAGACTAGCAACAATCTTCTACCTAGTACTTACCTAATAGGTATTGGATGTACGTATGTAGGAGAGCTCCTCTCTGGTCTATATAGGTAGCCCTGGAGGTGACGTGACCATGGACGGCCATGTTCGCCTAGGTATGCAGCACACCAAGTGTATAGGGTATCCTTTGCAAAGTCCACCCGCCATCAGGTGTCTTTTTGTCAAATGTCCCTCTGAATGGATGGTATTTGGTACGGAATGTTGCTGCCCCATGGCGCCACTAAAGTCGCCGATGCCTTGACGCTAAAACTCAACTGGCAGTCAAGTTATGTCACTGATCTGACCAACAACATTCAAAATCTACACCAAGCGACTACCTAGTAGGTATCAAATGCTTGTTTCATCTTCATTGCCACCACACTCCAACCAACCGCATATTCTCTGCACGCGATAATACACCTACCACCCCCTCAACGTTGCATTTACTGTTGGATATTCAATATCATCGTTATTAGATGCTGCCCGGAAGCCACACCGTGCTTCTCTTTCAGCCGGCTAGACGTCATGGATCGACTCCCATCAGAGCTCATCGACGCGATTCTCCGACAATGTGTCTACGCCGGCCCCAAGAATGCCGTCTTGGAGCTTCGTCTCGTCTGCCGAATTTTTGATCGTATACTCAAGCCATACGCATGCCGTACTCTCGAGCTCGAATTCTCCCGCCTGAGCAAGACCAGCCGTCTGCCGCGTCCACAAACGGATGCACTGCAGACAATTGGATATCACTGCAAGAGTTTATACATAGACTTGATGGTTCTGCGAGACGACTGTAAGCCCTTTTTGTGTGTGAGCGAATGAAAATGTTCGCTTATTTCTAACAACTGGTAGTGGAAGTCGACTTTCTCCATACGGTCTTCGCGAGGGTCCCTTGGATGACGGAATTCTGCCATACCTTGCAGACCAGCTACTGCATGAATGAGATGTCCTTTACCGAGTTGGAATACTACCGTGCTGTCGAAGACCTGCTGTTCAACTGCCGCGACGTCGAGCGATTACGATTAAATCTTCCTTTCCAGCTGGTGGGGAGACACTGCAATGCAGCCACCATTATTCTCGCCAACACCTTCAAAGCTTTGGCTACCCGACCAGAGGAGGATTCGGCCGAGATGAAAATATTGGTACTCGAAAACGTCACAGACATTGCCATTTGCCATCTCTGGATGAACCCGAGTGATGTCATGAATATTATGGTGGCCCTGTCCGTGCTGGAGCACCTCGTCATAACCCTACGGCGCCACGAGACGGAACCACAGCGAGTGAGCATGTTTGGATCATGTTTCTGGAACCTCATCGAGCACGCCTCACACCTCAAGAGTCTATGCTTGGTGGGTATGGACCACGATGACCGCCCACCCCGAGGATTGAAACAAACTAGATTTTGGCAAATGCCTTTAGATGAATGGAGGGCACGATCTCTCCCGGCACCCCGCGTTTTACAGTCCAACCTCACTTGCCTCGAGCTAAAACGAGTGGAAATCTCCGCCGATGTGCTGCTACAAGCTGCTGAGGAGTTTGGCCCCTCGCTTCAGGAACTCTACTTGAATGAGGTGTATCTCAAGACTGAACAGGTAGGCAACTGGAACGCGGATGCCACAAAGGTGCTTTGGATTGGGTTGCCAAATGAGAGGCCCGAAGAAGACTGCCAGTGGATCGCCACCACGATTAGAACTGCCGCACCAAACCTCCGCGTCTGCCGAGCCTCGTTCCTCGCCTACGACCATTATCTAAATGACGACGTTGCCAACAACAAACCCGAATTCGACCTCATTGACCCCTGCGGTCTAGGGCGCAGCGTCTCCCAGCGCTTCGTGGAGATAGTCATGGGCATACGCCAACCCAACACCCCCTCCGGCGATATCGTCGAGTACCTCCCTCGGGAATACCAAAACGACCGCCTGGTGGCCGACCTCAAGGAACGGCCTCGCGCCATAAGAGTCACGGACTACGACACCAATGCCTATCAAACGGCAGTGGAGAACACCACCTCCCGCTGGCAGAGGAGCATCGACGGCGTTTTTACGAATTGCAACCCCAACACGTTGGATGAGCTGCACTACATTGCCGAGACGGCTTGCAAGGGGATGAATGAGATTCACAGGCGGCGCAATGAATCGACAGAGGGGACGAGCATGGCGAATGAGTATACAGATAACCTGCTGAATACACCACCATCATTGGATGAGGCGCAATAGGATTTGGACATACAACTAGACAAGGTAAAAGGCAAAAGGCAAAAAAAAAGCCAGAGTAAATATTACACACAAAATGAGAAATGTGGGCTTGGGGCATCAATTTCAAAGGAGAAATTCATCAATTCAATCGTTTCCTAAGTAATTTCATACAATCCCCAGGGACTATTCTAAACAGAAGTCGTTCAAGACATTGGCAGTTCTTTCCAATAACCAAGACATGTCCCTTACCCTCTTGTAAGGGGGCCTCTCCAATTAACCCATAAAAAACACGCACGCCATGCTCGGCTCTCTTGGCAACCAGATGTTTGCATCTCGGTTTGCTCAAGGCCGGTTTTGAATACCATGAAACCCGTTCCATCCCATGATAACACATCGCTCCCCAACTCCTCTATAAGCTTGAAATGACAATGTTAAACAAATCAATGTCCATTCGTGCCGTTAGCACCGTTGCTTCCGTTGGTGCCAGTCTTGACTGCCTCAACAGCCAACTCAAGGGCCTGAAGCACATCGTTCTTCAAGTCCACGGCGTCTTCCACACCGCAGCTTAGTCGAACCAAGTCGTCGAAGACACCGACAGCTTCTCTCTGCTCACGGGGGATACCAGCGTGAGTCATGCTGCTGGGGACTTCGACCAAACTCTCGACTCCGCCGAGGGACTCGGCAAGGGTGAAGATCTTGGTAAACTGGCAGAAACGCTCGGCGGCCTCATGTCCACCTCGAACACGGAAGGAGAGCATGCCACCACCCATACCATTACGGTGTTGCTTGATAGCGATGTGACGTTGAGGGTGGGCGTCAAGGCCGGGATAGTTGACGGCGATGACGTTGGGAGAAGCCTCGAGGGCGTGGGCAACGAGGGTTGCGTTCGTGTTGGCCTCACGGACTCGCAAGTGCAGCGTCTTAAGACCGCGGTGAGCGAGCCAGGAGTCAAAGGCAGAAGGGACAGCACCAATGGCGTTCTGAAGGAAGCTCAGACGTTCCTTGAGGTGGTCGCTGTTGAAGGCAGCAACACCCATGACAACGTCACTGTGGCCATTGATGTACTTGGTGACACTGTGGACGACAATGTCTGCGCCAAGGTCAAGAGGGGTCTGCACGTAGGGGGAGAGGAAAGTGTTATCAACAACGACAAGGATGCCGTGCTGGTGGGCAACAGAGACGACAGCGCGGATATCAACCAAGCGCAGAGTCGGGTTGCTGGGAGTCTCGATCCAGATCAAGCGGGTCTGCTCAGTAATGTGCTCGGTGATGTCAACCTCGATCTCTGGAGTGAAGGTGACCTTGACACCATGTGCCTTGGCAACCTGTGTAAAGTAGCGGTGGGTGCCGCCATAGACGTCCGAGACGGAGATGACATGGCTGCCAGCGGCGAGACTCTGGAGGATGGTAGCTGTAGTTGCGCTGCCACTGGAGAAGGCGAGGGCGTAACGAGCGTGCTCAAGAGCAGCAACGGCCGTCTCGAAGTTGGTACGGTTGGGGTTGGAAGATCGGGAGTATTCGTACTCGCCCACAGGCTTGCCTACTGCGGATTGAGCAAAGGTTGTGGACAGAGAGATGGGCTCGATAACAGCGCCGGTGACGGGGTCGTGGGGTGAGCCAGCATGGACGGCAAGAGTTCCAAATGCGTGGACAGGAGTCGGAGGCCGAGGAGGCGTGGAGACGGGGTCGGATGTGACGGGAGGAGACATTTTGATCGTCTTTTGTGTTTTTAAAAGCTGTGTTGAGAGAGTGAAGATTGTGTGTGTCTATTTGTTGACCGTTCAAACTTCGAGGGGTCAAGTCGAGATAGACGGTGGAGGGGCGGACTCTGATATGCAGGGACCTTTTTTTCTTCTTCTTCTTAATCTCTTATCTGGATAGTGCTGATTCGAGGGGAAAATAGTGCCAACCACCCAAAACGTTTGGTATAAAATGTCAGGAAAAAAGGATTCAGAAGAACCGCGAGATCCAAGGCTTGTTGCTTGATTGTGATTGACTGAGAAGGAATAAAAAGAACCGGAATTCGAGGGATTCGTGGTGTTTAAAAAGAAATTTCGTGGACGTCGCTCGAGCTCCACTTCAGGTTGTAAGAAAGAGCAGACAACTCTAAAAATGGTGTCATCGACCTAGTCCCAGTAGCGTCCGAGGGAAATCGCGGCAAGTTGGGGGGAGTTTGGTAGCGGTTTCCTTAGAAATTGTAGCAAGCGATGTCGTCAAGGTACTATTGGAGAGTATGTATATATAAATAGCAAAAGTTTAAGAGGCAAGAGGTTCCCCTTTTTATATGTCTTTTTCGCAACATACTTTTATAATTTACGAGTTTGTAATACAGTTCCAAGGAGATGCAACTAGAATGTTACACTGCTTGGATATTCCAACATGTTCGCCAGAAATGGTGTAATCGCAATGGAATAAAGTCAATGTGCCCGACAGCCCGCACAGGCTATCGCACCATCGCATTTCGGTTTCCGTCATGTCCAGAGTATGCGGTACAAATAAAGGCTACAGTCTCATGGTGCTTGTCACTGTTGAGAACATGTACCTGTGACCTAGAGTCCTTGCTCGAGTTACACTCTACAGTCATACATTGCATTGGCAACGCCGGTGACGCCGCTTTCAGGCTCACCGCCCCCCAATTCTTATTTGAATTAGGTCATCTGGTTTCATTTCAAAGCCTCTTCCCTCGCCTTCCCTTCCTTGTACAGCGATTTTGATGAGCAATCCAAATCCACAAGGCGTCCCTTCTACGCATAGCGTGAGCAGCACGGCTTTTTTAGCAGCACATGGCAATTGGAGGGAAAGAGGGAAGGAGGGGAGGGAGAGGGGCAACACTAAGAGACGGTACGTACCCACTAAGCTGCCCTTGGCAAGCGGCTTAAGATCCCTTTCCTGAGTGGCTGAGAGGGTAAGGTGTGATTTCTTTTCCCTTTGGAATTTTTTCATTAATTGCTCCAATGGCGGCCAGCGCCGGCTCTAGACTTGTGCGAATCTGGCAGAAGTTTCTTATAAATCAGTTTCCATTACGGAGTAGAATCTCTTTCTGATAGGGTAGCATTTGTACTGCAAGTCTGCCTTTTTGGATACAATCTATGTACGGAGCATCACTGTTACTACTTGCGGGCAGAAGTTCGAGGTAAATGTGCTATTCCAGACCTCTCACGTGGTGCTTGAGCTCGGTAAGTTTCCCTAAAAAGGTTGAAAATATTCCAAACTCAAGGATTGCCAAGCAAAGTAAGTCCTGTCCTGTCTTTTCTATGGGGCATGGTGTATAAAAAAGGGCGTACGGGTATTATAAAGAAAATGACCCGAAAAATTTGTCAAAATAAATATGCTTCACACCTCCTCGCAGAGATGACACGAGTTTTAGTGACGTGAGGGGCTTTATTTTCACTGCGCCTACGTCCGATAATGGAAATCTCCAGCCGTATTGAGAGTGCCTGAACTGTGGCGGGCTGAAGACCATCTTCCGATAGAAGCATCCAAGCTGAAGTTGAGTTTCTTCCATCAAGGCATATTAACCAACCATCTCAGGAAGATGCGCACAATCAAGAAATCATGCAGAAAACATATATTTGCCATGATTGGCATATATGACAAGACATTTATTATGCAAAGCCTTATACTACCTACCTATAGCAGTAATAGTGAGTCTTCTGCTAGTTCTCATTTTTCTACCTGGTGGATTCCAATTGCTCATAGAAACGTTATGCATCATTGCTCCAAAGGATTCACTCTGCAGTTGTCTCATCAGTTGGACATTTCCTCCAATGCAAACATAATCCGTTGCAGCTGCGGTAACTTGAATAATACCCGTACTGATGAAAATCATAGACAAAGTCTTCGGAGAAACAAATAACTCCGTTACCGCGTAATTGAGAAACCATCACCGGAACGTCTTCGGCTAACCCCCATTTGGACCAGGGAAAGGACCTGGAGCTGGATACGATCCAACATGAATTTCTTATATCCGGCTTGATGGCTGACTGTATGTCGTATTCGCTTTGACGGCTCGGTTCGTGTTTCAAGTCGTCCGGTCTCCTCTATCTTATCATTTGAACCTTGAAAATACCAGGAAACAAAGCTTGTCTACCGGGGTGAAGGTAGGGGACTTTATCTAAATAGTTGCTTAGTGTTCTCGATATTGCTTGTTCATGTCGTGCCTACTACCCAACTAGGATTAGCCTTTACCAATAAAAATTCCATTGTTACCTGATTGGATCTGGTCTCGTGGCAGTGCCAGTTACCAAGAAGAAAAAGTTCGTCCAACTTTAAGGGAGCAAAGCCACAATAGACACACACACACCCCTCTAGCCTGTTCGCGAGATCTCATCACCAGGGAACCTTAGGTTCTAGCTTCGGCTTCAACCACCAGCTCCAGCCTTTCAACATTGCAGGATGCTGCGTGTTGCTTGACTGGGATTCTACTAGCACAACAAGTGTCTCAAGACTTTCTTTCGCGACAAATAGCTTCTGTCTGGATATATCGCGATACTTGGGGTCTCCATGGCAATGCCCTCGTTGCGCCGCGACTCTATATTCTTTACTGTTAAAATCCACCGAAGCAGGTAGCTAAACGCGAAACTCCTCATGCCGCCTCGACGGTCACACAAGAAATCCCGCGCGGGGTGCCGGAGATGTAAGAACAGGAAGATCAAGGTAAGTAATTCGCATACGAGCTGCCTCCTATTTCTCGTTATCCCCTGAGTGACGGGGCTAATTGTGCTCTCCTCTCCTGTCAACAGTGCGATGAAGTTCACCCACGCTGCGGAAACTGCACCAAACATGGCGTTCTATGCGACTTTGAGAATCGCCAAGTACTCGATGAATTGAATACCATGCCAACACCCTCAAATAATAGCCCCGTCAATTGCACGTCGACACATAATACAACCCTATCAGCGCAGACGATAACGACGACGACAACGTCGTATGAACCTCCTCCAATGTCGCCTGCTCGGCTTTCTCCCCCCACGACATCCTCCACTCCATCTCTCACACTACCCTCAGTACCAACTACCAACTCTTACACTCGTCAAGGCGACAGACTTTTGGAGTTCCAGCTATGGCATCAGTATATGACCAGTACCGCCAAGACTTTGGTCATGAACTCTCCCGCGAGTACCGATATTTGGCAGAAAGATGTTCCTCGACTGGCCCTCGAGGGCAGATCATACTTGATTGACGCGATTCTCTCCGTCGCTGCGCTACATCTGCGATTTAAGAACCCCGAAGACAAGGTCATGGTGGAGGCGTCGCATGCATATGCTGCTTCCACTCTGGCCGAGTACTGTCGCTCACTAAATAAAGGCATCACTGCTGAAAATGCCGATGCCTTATTCCTTACGTCTTGTCTCATCGCGTTTCAAGCAACAGCGTCTCGATTGTTTGTCAAGGAAGATGGCGAAGCATCAGATCCCGGAGATACAAACCGCAGGTATGCCTTACCATTATCCTGGTTCCATGCCTTCCAGGGAGTAAAGACTATTGTTGCTACATCCTGGCAATGGATCCGAAACAGCGCCACTGTCAAAGTGGTTATCGACTCTCAGCCTGGCTTTCAGCTTGATTTGAACCCCCTTGGTCCTGATTCCTTTTTCGGTCATCTTCTCGATGGAATAGAAGATGAACTCGCGGAAGAAGATGAACATCACAGAGCGGCTACAAATCAAGGTTACTTTCATGCTGTGTGTGTTCTCAACTGGGCTCATAAAAACCATTATGCGCCATCTGCGCTTGCTCTCCCATCTACCGTCTCAAGGCGCTACATTGAACTTGTTGAGGCAAAACGGCCACGCGCCCTTGCTATTCTTGCGTGCTTCTTTGCATTACTCAAACGTATGGATAATGTATGGTGGCTGGATGATGTTGCTCGTCGTGAAGTCATGGGGCTTGTCAGCATGTTCGAGCCCGGCTCGAAATGGTGGCGCCACCTTGAGTGGCCGGTGCGAATCGCGCTGTGGGACGGAGAGGCGGACGCGATACCGGCTGATACATGGGGCGTTGAGCGCAGGGAGGCGTCGCCGGTGGACACGAACAAAGCTGCGGAGACGATTTTGAACCACATCGATCTTATGGCGAAGATGATGGACAGCACTCAAGGACCGCAATCAATAGAGTCGATACCCGTCACCGGCGATATGGGAGGTTTGAGCCCACCGCCTCTCGATTGAGAGGAGCACGCACAGTCGTCGACATGTCTCGCAAAACATTTCCAAGTTGGTGTGGTATTCTTAATTTAGGTTTGTTTCAAGGCGTTGGTGTATAGGGACTACTCGGACTGGGCCGGAGCAATGACCGGAGCGTACAGAGGACATCATATCCTGTAGCGTTTGCGATTTTCATGATCCGATACAATATGGCGTTTGGCAAGGAAACTGGCGAGGAAGTCAGATGTAAAGAGAATGGTGGTTATCTGCGGCCGTGTATTGCGACGATCAGGCAAGTGTTTATGATTTTGATGCGTATATATATATTTTGGAGGGCTTCGACATCTTGCGGAACCCGGTTACATGTATTATATTGTTTCCTTTCTTTGGTTCCAATGTCCACCCAGCCGCAAAGCGCATTTGTTGGATCAGATGGAATGGCATACCGTTCAATCGGCTTTGTATCAGCAACTTGGACAAGTCCTTTCATAAAGGCATACAACTTTTCTCTTAGGATGGCATAACAGGACTACTAAGTAAAAAAAGCAAATGATGAGAGAGCTGACCTAAAGCCACCCGAGGCGCCAAACTCCGGCCCAACAGATTTTTCGTCTATGTACTCATTATTTCTTCGCCCTTTTCGACTCGTCCTCTGCGGCGATGTCATCCAACTCTACGCCCTCGTTTCTAGATCTCTTCAAACCCTTCATCTTTCTTGTCTGCAACTCGCCCAAGTCCTGCTTGCCCAAGTGAATGCGACCAAGCTTATCACCCATGGTGTCTGTGGTGATATTCTTCTTGGTCCTCTCCTCGATTCCGCGGGGCTTCTTCATGGCGTCCTTGAGCATCGACTCGTCGGCCTCCTGGACTCGACCGACTCGGAAGTCCATTCTGGGACCAATTTCCTCAACTTCAACGCGGGGCAACTTCTGACCACTGCGCTTTGTCTGAATGGTGTATACTCGCAAGTGAATAGACGGCTTTGCGTCTCCATCGCCGGTAGTGTCCTCGGCAGTGATTGAGATCATGTACTGTAGACCCTCGACATCAATCTTGTCTGACGGATCACCCTTGAAGAAATCGATGAAGAAGCTCTTCGCCTGGGTATACTCGTTCGAAACGGGGCTCTCGAAGGCAGTTCCGGCGAACAACAGCATCGGCTTCTGACCAATAGCAAACTTCTTGGTCTTGAACTGAGAAATCGCCCTGTAGCTCTCCTGGTCAAGGTACAGCTCCAGCATGTCCAGGACCTTGTGGCTAAATGTGCGGATAAACGTCATGGCATGCGGGCGCTTCTTCTGGGTGCTGCCAAAGACAAAGAGACTGGCGTCGTTCTTTTCGGAGAAGAACTCGATCGACGCAGCGTCTTCAAACGGGTGGATGGGGTTCTTCTTGGTGAATTTCTTGGCGAGGGGCTGGCGCATGGCGAAGAGGTCGTTCATGGCATCCTGGACGACCTGGGAGCAGTTGTTACCGCGGAGAAAGAGGCATGTCTTTGGGTTTTCGATGGCCTTTGGCTCTCGCTTCTCGAGAGCTCGCTTTGAGCGGGCATTGCGAGGTTTTCTAGATGAAAAGACTGAGTTAGATCTAAAACTGCCGACATGGGTTGAGCGATGGCCGCAAACTTACACTTGACGAAGCATTGTGGAATATGACAGCAGGTATTGGATAGCTTAATCTTTTGAACCTTCTTCAAGAGGTCGGCTTCGAGATGGGAAACTGAAGAAAAAAAAATCCTGGCTTATCGATAGGTATCGTTGCAGGCGGATCCATCCAGAAGGTAGGTACGAGAGTACATGCAGCCTGCAGCCTGCAGCCTGCACCGCCACATGCCTTACCGCCACATCCAAGAGGCGGTACCCCGCAGTCACGTGTGGCATGATTCGTCGTCCTTGGAGAAAATCATCAACAACCCAAAAACCCGACCGGACCGGAGAGGAGCCTCGGTATTTCCCCACAGACCCAACCCTCTCACCTGCAGGTGACGTTCCTGACAAACCAGTCGCTGCCATAAGCTTGGGACCACTGTTGTCTTTGCCTAAGACTGTAGTCTTTTTTTCCCTTTTATCTGTATCTGCTGCGGCGAATCTCCACCCCCCTTCTACCCCTATACAGCCTCCCTTCGCCTTGTCCCTTTTGTTTCGTTGTTGTTGTTTGCCTAAATACAGTAGAAGTTGCAAAAGCAATTCACCACACGTTTAGACATCATGTCGTTTATGGGAGGTGCCGAGTGCTCAACGGCTGGCAATCCGTTGAGCCAGTTCCAGAAGCACGTCCAAGATGACAAGACGCTCCAGAGAGATCGTCTAGTTGGACGGGGACCAGGCGGACAGTTGGGTGGCTTTCGAAGCCAGGCTGCTGGTGCCCCTCAAGATGAGGTATGTTTTGATATTGTTGCTATTGCTGATGGCATCACATTACTAATACAGGGACCGTACGGTATAGATGATGAATAGTTTCCTAAATGGCGGCCCGAGTCTACAGCAAGAGTTTCCCTTACAAGGCGGTCCTGGAGCCCAGCTTAGCCCAGCCCAGCGAGCAACTTCGGCATCCCCATCATGGGCTCACGACTTCAACAGCCAGCCTGGCGTAGAATCCGCGTATCAGCCTCCCGCAGGAGCCCATTTCAACCCCGAAGAGTTTGCTCGCTTTCGACAAGCGAATGGCCAGCCGTCGTCGTCGATGTCTACACCCATGCAGAACAGCATGACCAGCCCATTGTCCCAGCGACCGATGATGGGAATGGGCATGGGCATGGGCATGGGAATGGGATATGGCATGGCCGGCCCATCCATGATGCAACCCATGTACCAGAACCAGCAACCTGTTCAGCAGCAGCAACCCGAAGGCAAGGGCAAGGGCAAGTTAGTAGAACTCGATGAGACCAAGTGGGAGGAGCAATTCGCCCAACTCGAACTACAAGACAAGGAGGAAGTCAAGGAGGCGGATGAGGCCAACGCTGCCGAACGAGAGCTGGAGGATCTAGACAAGGGATTGACATCAGAAACTAATGAGTTCGGTGATTTCGAATCTATTTGGAAAGGAATACAAGCTGAGACAGAAGCTGCTAGATCGATGGTCAACGAGGAATTCGAACAATTCGACTCGGAGTGGGCAAACGACATGATGCCCGATTTCAACAACATGGGCGACTGGGGACGCTTTGGAGACCCCATTATCGAAAACTACATGTTCGAGGAAGAAAACATGTTCCGCGAAGAAAAGAATGCGTTTGAAGAGGGCGTACGAGTTATGAGGGAGGGAGGTAACCTGTCTCTGGCCGCTTTGGCATTTGAGGCCGCCATACAGCAAAACCCAGACCATGTCGAAGCCTGGGTTTACCTTGGCTCAGCTCAGGCCCAGAATGAGAAGGAGACTGCTGCCATTCGTGCGCTAGAGCAGGCCCTCAAGCTCGATCCTAACAACATCAATGCACTTATGGGTCTGGCTGTGTCATATACAAACGAAGGATACGACAGCACGGCCTACCGAACATTGGAGAGGTGGTTGTCCGTCAAGTACCCTAACATTCTGGACCCCAAGGATCTCCACCCTGTGGCGGAGATGGGATTCACTGATCGGCAACAACTACATGACAAGGTCACAAATCTGTTCATCAAGGCAGCTCAGCTCAGCCCCGATGGCGAACACATGGACCCTGACGTCCAGGTCGGCCTTGGCGTCTTGTTCTACGGTGCGGAGGAATACGACAAGGCGGTGGACTGCTTCCAGTCTGCGCTGCACTCGTCGGAGATGGGCACTACCAATCAGCAAGAGCAGCTTCACTTACTTTGGAACAGACTGGGTGCTACTCTAGCTAACAGCGGACGCTCAGAGGAAGCGATTGCATCCTATGAGCAAGCTCTCTCGCTCTCTCCCAACTTTGTTCGTGCCCGATACAATTTGGGCGTCAGCTGCATCAATATCAACTGCCACCAAGAGGCCGCATGCCACTTCCTCGCTGCTCTCGACATGCACAAGGCTATTGAGAAGTCTGGCCGTGCCAAGGCGTACGAGATTCTCGGTGATGGCGCTGGTGGCCAGGTCGACGAGGCCCTCGACAGAATGTCGGCACAGAACCGCAGCAGCACCCTCTACGATACTCTGAGAAGAGTATTCACCCAGATGGGCAGGAAGGATCTCGCCGACAAGACGATTCCGGGCGTGGACCCAGCCATTTTCCGACCAGAGTTTGACTTTTAGATGATATTTCGCGACATATATCGGCGCAGCGGGTGATTGAAATGTCCCTTTTTGTTTCTTTCAGTCTAGTATTAATTGGCTGTGTGTCTCCTCCCCCTCTCTCCCTTGACATTAGTATGTGGGCTTTGCAATCAGGGACGATCTTGAGTAAGGTATATTTATAGGGTTCTTTTTTTTATGAAATAACGTGCATGGGAACAATGGGATAAAAGCGCAGAACGCAAATAAAATCTACAAATAGATGATTATACGGAATACTTTGCCATACCTCTCTCTCTCTCTACATATATATTCTTTGCTTTTCCGTGCCACTGGTTTTCGAGTCGAGGAACTTTCTCGTTAAATAAAAAGGGGTGTCTCGGGTATGTGTCTTCCTCGGCGTCGAGGGAGGACTACGGACATGAAACGCAACTCTCTGAATGTATTTTTTTGGTTTCCTGCCTACTTGGGCATCTGTAGAATATCGTGATATAATAACCTGGTTGCTTGGCTCTTTGGCCCCGTCCTCGTCTTCCAGCGAGGCGAGGATGGGGGGTCTCTCTGGGGAGGAGTTCCACCTTGCAGATGGCAAAAAGCAAGCTCTGCCGAACAAATCTCCGACAGAAATGAAGCACCAACTCTACCCACTCATGCTCAAGCAATAAATAAATAAAAACGAACAACACTGTACAACCTGACGCGCCAATATCCACCTCCAAGTCACAAAGGTCTAGATTGCTGTGGATGAGGAGAGAGGGTGGAGAGAGAGAGGAGGTGAATGCGAGGGAGGAGGGGGCGAAGTATTTTCCTGCCATTCAATGGCATCGTTATTTGCAATTTTTTTTCCCAGCCTGCATGTTCATTTAAACTCTAAGATCTGAAATTTCGATCAGCGTTCATCGTGTTGGTTCCCCAGACACAAAACAAAAAAAAAAGACACACAAGAGCCGCGCGAATGGGATCGCTCCCTTACTCCCTCACTCCCTCCCTCCCTTGCATTAAAGGGTCTCCGTGAATCGGGGGGAGGCGTGCCGGGGAACACAAACCTGCTCGCCAGATACCAGCCATTTCAGCCCATCATCGCCAAAAGAAAAGAAAAGAAAACGGGAGGCATCACCCATCAAGTTAGCCACATACACCTGTAGCTCCCGTCGTGTGTTCACGTTACCCTCGTCCGATTCAGCGAGATGAGATTCATCTCGTCCTTTGAACGACATGACACCAGCCTCACCGTACCGGAAAGCGCATATCTTTGTCTCAGTCACGTCAGCCACCACACAAGACATACCTATCCTGTCCCAGTAAGAATATTCCTGCTTGTCATACCATCACCGCAGAATCTACGGAGTACCATGCCACAAGAGACGCCTTTGGAGTAACGAATGGGCATCTCGCTGTTGTGTCTCTCCAACACGAAAAACCCAACACACACACCGACACCACGCCCTCTCCCTCCCTCCCTTTTCTATCCCGTCTCCGTGACGGCGGTAGAGAAAAAGTCCATTCCCTTTCAGAAGAACTGTCCGAGTAGGTTTGATTATTTTCCTTCTGGAAATATGCAAGGTCGCTTAACAAAAGGGGCGTGCCCTTGAGTTTGACCACAGCTTGATCAGAGCGGCATGCAAGCTGCAACAGAAGAAGCGTTCAACCAACAACGCATGTGCCGGAACCATCTGCTCCGTGAAACGACTCATTGTTGATGCGAAATGATCTGCCATTGATTCACGCTCTATACGTATTGTTGGCAGAGCACACAAAAGGATACAATTGCTCTAGCCAATTTCGCAGTCGGTGTGACAGGCGGCCGAACACTGTGTCCAAATCAATAATCACAATCACACTCAAAATGACAAATACAAGCAAGAAGAAAAAAACATGTGACACTCAGAGCCTTGGAGACTTTGAGCACAGAAATCTGGTCTGAACTGTCGAAACCTTATTAACGATATGAGAATGTCTCTCCACAAGGTGATACAGTTTCCCGGCGGCGTTACCAGGACGGTAAGACATGACATCGTAGCAAAAGTCTATCGCCTTGGACCTAGAAAGACATTGACGTATTCTCGAACATGGGTGAGGTCTTCCAAATGATGGGGGCCAGATCGTATCGCCGGCTGTGGCTGGAGGGCAAAGTAAGTCATCGACCGCGCGACTGAGACGACGGTGAGACAAGTCCAGACCATTATCCGATACATTCTCTGCTTCAATGACATGCCAAGATCTTTCTTTGAAGATGTACCCCGTACTCCGTAGATGGCAATGCATGAGGCACAGCCTTACAAACAGGCATCGGCTCAACCGGTGAGCCCGAGTTGTTACGGGTTCCTGCAGAGAGAGGTGGTAGCAACAGTGTTCCTTACATGAATCCGTTGTTTCGAAACTTATGATCTGCAACATCAGGATAAGCCGTAAGTTGTGGGTTTCATAAGAAAGACAGCAGCAGCAACTTCCAACGCCGGATGCCAGAGCACAAGCCATGGATCCACCTAACTGGAGTAGGAAAATCGAAGATTTGCTGCAATCCCATTCGCTCATCCCGAACCGCACTTGGCTTCCCGGTCGAACAGAATGCTGCTGCCTTGAGACCCATGGTGGTAAGGAAAGTAAGCCTTTCTCTGTGGCGGTACTCCGTGCAGACGGAACAGTAAGACCTGATTGACTCTTCGGTGTCAGACTTTTTCTTTCTTTGAAAAACCACCACCCACCACCCACCCCTGACCCACGCGTCAACCTGTACAGTGACGAATTCAGCGTCGTATCGTCTGCATCGGAGGCATAAAAGTGTCCGCTATCGCGTGTCAGCAGCAAAGCACGCAACTAAAGCTGCCAAGCCCGAAACTTGGCCCTAGTGCTTGCAACTAGAGGCTTCCAGACGCAAATCCTTCTCCCTTTCTTGGTTTCCAAGATGGCGAATTTTCATTCCTGGCGAAATGGAAATTCCACCTCCACTTCCTTGCATAAACTTTGTCCTAGTGCTGCTTCATTTTCCCTTGAGATGTATATGGTTGTCGTCACATAATAATGCCTTGGGAACATGGATGTACTTGTGCTCCCCGTACTGCCGTTCACCAAGTCCATTACTCCGTACCTCGAGTTTGAACAATGTCTCACCCTCCTCCATCACACAGGCATGTGAGTCGGGGGATGAGAACAAGGGCCTAATGACTAGACCAGAGGGGGTGTGTCAGGAATCATTTCGTGTGAACAGTCGAGAGATCTGAAAGGTAGGCCTCTCCAGGGAGGGGAGCAATCGGGGAGAAGCCACCCTCTGCCAAAATTGGTCTGGCGTGTCTTCCCAAGGCGCATGGGCAGAAAAGAAAAAAGAAACACCGCAGAATACATATTCTGTTCCAAAAAGCATTCAACTCAGCTAACAGCCAGACGGAATGGGACTTGGTCGCTGGAAATAACGGATTATTGGTGTCCCTCGTCCACTAGATCATCCTGCTTTACCTCAGTTCAAGAACGCAAGTCGAGCCGACTTTGCCGGCTTTGTGCAACACGACTCGGAATGTAGCGAGGAGTCGATCGGACCTCAAATAACAATCGTAAAGCCCGGGAAGTGAGCGAGTATTCGGCCTACAAGTAACCATCATTTAGGAGCGTCAATATACTCCATATACTCCGTACAGAGTATACAAATGGGAATCATTCTCTGAGCACCTAGCACGGGGTAGTGCCCGTGTGAGGACGGGAACAGCGGGCATCGAAAGACGCGAGTGAGACGGATGGCCACACGGTAGCAGCGTGTTTGGATCACTTCGGCTGGTGGGCCAAAGCTCGGGACATGGCCGAATATCGCGGCCAAACAGGGGTCCATTAGAGGCTGCTTTCCAGCTTTGGAAATCCTTGAGCAGCCAAAGGTAGTCTTGGCGCGCCCGCTGGCTCGATGTCTCCGTCAAGCGTTAGCCCTCGAATGTTCTGATAACAAGCATTTAATTTCGTTTGCGTTTAAAACCCTGGCTGCAGTCAATATTAGAAAGAGAGACAATGAGCCCGGTACTCCATACTTGTTTTCCTTTCTTTTCTTTTGTTTGTTTGCTTGGTTTGATGCAGCACGAGTCTGCTCTCCTTTTGTCCCGTCCCGGATGCGTGTCGCCACCCAACCGATTCGAAAGCACACCCGGAAAATGAAATATGATTGTGTCCCATGATTAGCGAAGCGCCGTTTGCGTCACTATAACTACTTTTCAAGACTTAATCAAGTGCGGAAAGGGGACTGAGACAGTATGTTGGTGCGGATAGGTGCTCGCATGTCTTTCCTGACGACAGGTGTATGAAATGCTCCAATCCACTAATAGTCCTTATGCCACATCCAAGGGATTGCTGTGATAGGTCAGTATACGCATGATCTTCGCTGGGGCAATGGAAAACAACAAACTGTTATGACAAATACAGTATCCCGATGTACATATTCGAGGTCTCTTTATAGGAGCGCTTCTGTAGAGGAGATGTGCCGGTGCCAACATAAGTGGTTATCGGATGTCTTCCGGCTGTTGTCTGCACTATGCCTCCCTATAGCTTTACCCGTAAAACGTATCGGTCTCGGTTTGGCAGGACTTAAAGAATGAACTTTGACCGTGTCCTATCTCATACCCCTCTGCGTAGATTTTCCTCCGTTGATTCGTCCACTACTAATACGCATCCTAAATCCGACCCGTGGTCGCTCTTATCCCTGCAAAATGAGTGGATGGCCACTTGCGCTTTGGCAACGTTCATGCATCAAAAGGGAAACGAGGGTGAGGGCACAGAAGTGGGCATATTTCCCGGTATCCCTTGGCTTCAATAAGCAGCATTCCTGACAAGGCTGAGTCTAGATAACAGCCCTAGGCGATCGCTCCAGTCAGGGACGTGTGTCATTACCCCGGACCAACCAGTGGCTAATTATGTCGGTGTCCCGTACAAGAGGATCCGATGTCCCCCCCTGCCAACAAGTGATGGCCCACCGCAGCCTTATTTCACAGGCGGGCGCATCAAGCTTACCCAACTGAAGTCTATCGATACTTGTACGGTCGATAATTCACAGGAGTAAGTAGTATTTACCGAGGTTCCAATACATGCTACCTTGCGGCTTGGGACGGAAGGTGATGTGCATAATCTCCAAAAATGTCGCATAGCCGTTGGACAGCCGCTCAGTGTATAAAGACAACGGGATGGCAGATACAATGTTGTGTGTACAAGTACTACCCATTGTATGAGCGAAAAAGTTGAAGGCCTAAAGACACCTTGGTAAAATTCTAGAAGCGGAGACCTGATCTCAGTATTGGCCATGGCCAACGCCAGAATAGCCATATTCCCATCTTCATGAAAAGACATCCGCTTCCGAGGAGAAGCCGTTTATTGAGCCGCACAAGATTTGCATGGCGTGTCCAAAAAAGCCCGCCTCGAGCAGGCCGTCCAAACCCTTGTCCAGATCGTTCTGTTAAAATAACGGTGGCGTTTGCTGACCTGTCGGTGTTCAAAAGAACCGATCCCCTCCAACTTAGCGCTCGAGGTTAGGGAACGAAAATGCGCCTGCACCAGCTAGTGGCCCATGAGCCATGTGCCTTGTCAAGAGTTGCTCTGAAAAACTCATGTCTCAGAACTGGGTGTGCGTGGGAAGACCACGTGGACATCGCCCAATAATCCGCCATGTCTGAGTTGAATGAGGATCCATTCCAGCCTCGGGATCCTAACGTTTTTCATGGATAGCTGTTGCATGGGCAGCCTATGCAAGCCATAGTGATACATACCTGAGGTCAAGACTCGGCCAGCTAGATAGCATCGTGGTGTACGGTGAAAAACATTGAGTATTTAAGCTGCTGTGCGACTCCAGCTACAGATGGACTGTTCAGATAAGTGCAAGGTATTTTGACATGGGCGCTATGTCTGATGCTTCTCAATACTGTATGGATCCACGCTCTGTTAAGAGATGCATCGAAACAATGCAGGCGCACAGTGTATGCAGTCATCGACCAATGAACCGACCAGCCAGTGCAAGATCGCAGACTCCCATTGTAACCGCGGAGATCGAGCAAGCGACACCGTATCTCCCGTACTACGGAGTAGATGGGCTCGCAACCTTTTCTTTCCACGTTGCCATGTACCTTTGCACTTTTGTTTGGCTTTTTGCAGGGGTCAAGGGTCTTCCGTCAGTGCGTCTTTGTCGATGAACTAACTATGCCAGGAATATTATAAAAATGAGGCAAAGAGCGAGAGAAAAATAACGAGTCGCATTACCCAGAACGGTTCGGTGTTTGATAAACATGGAACCCTTTTGTGGGTTGAACACCAAACTGGCACATGCTTCGAGTTGGGCTTATCGCTCACCATTCCCACATTATCCAGTAGCAGTTTTGAATCCTTTGCTTATAACGGACTGGCTCGGCAGTATACATACTCCGTACATATTGCAGAACAGAGTTGATTCGCCCCGCGTAGTATGAGCACAAGCCATGTCAAAAAAAGCAAATATGATTGAGAGGAGAGAAGAGAAGCCAAGCCTAAGCGAGAAACGGACCTCTGAGGTCACCACACTTTTTAGTAAAGTGCATATACATCCAAACACATGTACAAGTGGGAATACTAGAACAGTCCGTTTGATGCATCACCGTTTCGACTTGGAATGACTGTTTCCCGGCATTCGTTTGTTTCCATCAATAACGGCTTGGATTATTCCGGGCGTTTCAACTGTTTTCTCCAGCGCAACGGCGCCTCGGCCGGCGGCTAGAGCCCTCCACTTCAAGCTAAAGAGAGGATGAATAGCGTCGTGTACCTGAGTAAGTCATCTCAATCGTGCACGCTGAGGCTGCCGAGCCACGAGGTAAGCAAAATCCGTTGGCGTGGTTCCGTTAAGCTTCTGCCACACCATCCATCCCTTAGCGCTTGGGGAAGCTGCGTTTGGCCGAGGGGCGCAGACGCTATCGACCAAAGGTCTTGTACATCCTTGGTCTCTTTCAGACGCACAGAAGGGTTAGGGCGGGAGACAAAGCGTACTCCGACTCCTATAATCCAAGCACACCAGTTTTCTAGATTCAACCATGATCTAGATGCGTTCTCCTGTTTCTAAAAGATCACGCCACGTCCTAGAATTTTGTGTCTTGGTCTGTCCTAAAGTTGATTTGGTTTGCCCATATTTTACTATGCTTCTCACGCATTCATTGTCTATCAGTTATGACTGGTGTTGTCTCCCTGCGATAGGCGGTGGGGGGGTAAACGACCATAGCAGCATAGCGGCGGCAGCGCGTTTCAAACATGCGGTTTGCGTCTCGTATAGAAAGGAAACTGCCGAAAAATGTACAGCAAGTGGAGGTAGCTGTACATGGGCGTTGCTGAGCACTGAAAACTCGTTGACTCCGGTCCCGACTCCGACGGCCGATCCTTTAAACTTGTTAGTTGGGACCGGCTGGACGAGCCTCACGTGGCGGCGGAAGATCGCGCATATGCACAGGCTGTGGGTCGTGGGCATCCACCAAGGATGCATCAGGTCAAACCATCCACAGCGGCACGAGGAGCCCTGGCTCGCTCCAAAAAGCCACCATGATCCCCGTCGGCTCCCCCTCCTTTGACGGCTTATGTATTAGTCGCTATCCCCCAGGACGGAACCCGATACGACTTTGTAGGGCAGTTGAGCAAAAAGCTTTTGCGCTCATCAAGACCCTCTTGACCCTCCCGGCAGACAGCGCTAGGTCCCCCAACCTTTCCATAGGGTAAAAGATGTGCCGTCATAGTACTCAGTATTCCTGGTATGGTCGGCGACTACTTTCCTTGTCTGCAATGGTTGAACACACTCTCTGTTTAGTGCTCCGTTCCTCTGGGTGCAGTTAAGGGTCTCATCGGACAGGAACGTGCTTGCGCCGGTGGTTTGGGCGCGCTGGGAGGGCGTGTCCGTAGCTGCCAGCATGCAAGTGACAGCATCGCGTGCGCGGCCACAAGTAAACCAATCACCGTTTTCCCGCCTCATCCTGGATGTCTTTCTTTTTCCGTCCACCACGATTTGTTTCCTGCTTGTTTGCTTCTTTTTTTCTGTTTCATGAGGGATGGGATGTGGTTGATTTATTGGCTTTTCCGACGGACAATAATTTGGAGGTTATTTCCCACTATTCGCAAGGCAAATTTTTGTGATGTGATGAATCAGTTGAGTTGCGTTTGAGACGTGCGCCTGAAAGAGATGAGTCGTTCTGAAGGTTGAAAATTCTGTTCTCGACCGCTTTTCTGGACAGAGGAAAATATGTGTACGTAGATCACAGGCAATTGGATAAGCGGAGCAAAGTATCTATAGGTAGCATCTCTGCAGAATGACACCCTGTTGCATCGGACGCCGTCTGAGTTCGGGGGAGGGGGGGGTTGGTCTGTTCCTAGTAGTCGTCGGAGGCAACTGGCCGATGAGACTCTGACAGGAACACAAACGCACAGCATGTTGGACGAGAAATGTATGTTGTATGTATGCGTACCCTGTAATGCGACGAAATAGGTATGAAGCGATGGGGAAAGATGGAGAAGCCATGTTGCAGAGGTTTTTAGTGGCGATGTGTGGTGTTCTATAAACACGGGTTGAAAAAATCAAGATCCCATAAAGAAGGAGAAAAAGAGCGAGGGGGAAAAAGCGATGATGAATGTGATGGTAAGAAAACAAAAAGTGAGACTTTCTGGCAGGTGATGATGTTTCCTACCTTAGCACCTGCCTAGTAGTACGCAACATGGTGTTTCCTTCCTTAGAATATAGAGAGAGAAAGAGAGAGATTTCAAATACGAGTAATCCCACGGTCACGATTGTGCGTAGCGTTCAGGCCAGGTACCTCCACAGCAGGAAAAGGAGGTGGGAGTACTTTCCTCAGGTACCTGAACCCAGCACCGTACTGTGCTTCCTCATTTCTGTAAAACTGGCACTTTGTTCGATGAGGTAAGGTATAAATTATTACTGCATATTATTAGTGCGTGTCCTCTTCGGGCGGGGCCCGGCTGCACCCAGGGCGAAACGTGTCGCAATGTAACTTCCATGCTCTGCCACCCACCACTTGTGCGTGAGGTGGGTGGGCTATTATAATCAGACACCCTAGCCCCCAGTAATCCACGTTCTACTGTACATAAATGGTAGGTGGTTATTGGTCATTACGAGGTACGAGTTTAGGACGTATGTAGTATGTACGTATATATGTGTGTATGTGTACCTGGTATTAATATACTACACATGCCTCATATAGGGCTCTCTCCTCTCCCTCCACCTCCCCCCCTCCCTATCTGGTGACACTGCTTGCTACCTCACTAATGTCAGTACTTCGTGGAGACGGGAGACACTGCACGCACATCCAGACACAACTTGGGACAAAAGGATGCATGGATGCTACATGTAACCAGTAGGCGAGCGAATGACGGCATTTCTACTGGCTCATGTTCGTTTGCGAAAGAAGTGGAAGGGAACCGGTTCAGGAAACGTGCGTCCGTTGGCAAGAATCCCCAAATCGACTAGTTGTCGGTTTAACTTTCAGCACCTCGTGTGTGTACTGGTACCTCAGCGCGTGGAAGAGAGAATGACGGTGCTGTGGGGGCTGCATCCAAGACAAGGTAGCCGCTATTACTCTCTGTGCTCCATAGGGCAGAAGGGGGACGTCCCCCTTCCCTCCCACCCGACTCTTTCTCTCTCCCTCCCTCTCCCTCTCTCTCATTAGCCCTGGCAATCACAGCTGCGCAGCCAGCCATGTGCCACCTGCTGCTTTGCCCCTGCCAATGCTACTAACACAACGTGTCGTGGTGCTGAAGCAGCCCGCTGAAGGGCCCACTAGAGCCTGGAGGAAGGGGGAAGGAGAAAAAAAAGAGGGCATTTAGCTGGGGTTCTATTATTTGCCGTGACCCTTACGCTCCCACACTGCCATTTTCTTGGGTTCGCTTCCTTGACATTTTTACTGCAAACAGCGGCTCTCGGGAGCACTGCGGCTCAGCACAGGGTAGAAGCTTGTCTACTACTACTAGGTACTTGATGTCGGGTAGGAAATAAAACTCCTAGTCTACCATACCCAGGTAATAGTTTTGGGATGATTTCAAATGAGTTATGCTGCGTGGCTCCGTCAGATCTAGATGCTGGAAGGAAGCAGGTGTCCATTCATAAGGCAAAGCGGTACCGGGTACAATCACCTAGGTACGTTTGTACAAGTACGTGCTTGATTCAAGGATATAGGCGTCAGCTCAAGCGACTGACAAGGAACCCAGGCCATGAGGATGGGGGCAAGGGGTAGTATCCAGCAGCAGAAAATAGGTGGTGGTACCTTGTTGCCTGCGGTGGCTATGTTCACACATGGGATGAGGGTCTCCATTTTACTTGTACTGACTTGTACAAGTATATGTATGAGAGAGAGAGAGAGAGAGGCGAGACGCACCATCCACGGGCCTTTAAGCCCTGTGCTCATCGTACGTACGTACCTGAAGGAGGTGCCTTTTTCTCTCCCTGTCGCCCGACACTTTTCGGTCTAGTACGAATTTGTCATGGTGGCAGTTATTGTGGAAAATGGGTGGCCCTCAATATGGATTGGATCTGCTATTACTGTTCTTAGCCTGGCCATGGTCAAGGTTGTACTAGTCGTAGCGGGCAAGGGTAGCAGGTACCTTTGAAGCATGGGGCATGGCAATGGCATGGGCATGGGCATGGGCGTTAGTGGGCGTGAGCGTGGGAGTGGGCGTGCATGCATGCATCCATTCTCTAGCCTGCTTCTACTTTTGCTGCTGCTGCTGCCATGCCATGCCATGCCCATGCCATGGTCATAGCCCGTGGAGGTAGCAGCACCAGCATGTGCAGCCCACGGTGCCAGGTCCTGGATGTAGCAGTTCCAAAGTCGCAGTCGCACGTACAAGGTACCCAGGTACCCGTGCATTCATCCCCCCAATCCCTCCCCATCCCCCCCCATTTGCCCCCAATTGCGCTGGTGCACTGCGTAGCATGTACTCCGTACTGTCGTAGTTCGCTTTCGCCGGCTTGTGGTTTCTTGCTTCCACGCTTGTCGGCACCCAGAAATCAAAGTACTCTGTACTTGTGCATCAAATGTCCTAAGCTGGTACCGTGTACGCCCATTCGCTGTGCTTTGTGCAATCCCAATTCCATCTTTTCCCTTGCCCTTCTTGGGGTACCTGGTCGACTTGCTCGTTTACCTGTCCTTGCTCGTCCTTACCTTTGCTTCAATCCCCTCCCAAACCCCAAAGCAAAGCCATATTCTAAATCTCACATCCCAACCTCTCTTCTCTTCTTTCAGCTACGCCTTGCAAAACGATACATCACTTCCATCCGTCCCAACTTCACTCTTTCAGTGCCGTTTCCTTTATCGACCCAACGCTCCATGACTTTCATCGACATCAACTTCAACCATACACTCTAACCGTGCCATCGATATCATCTTCCCTGTTCGCGCCCTGTGGTTGAGCGAGAGCTGTCGCTTCGCGATCGCTTTGTTCGAGAACCTCTACTCTAGCCAATTCCCTGCTCTTGTTTGCTCGCTGCCTCGAGGGTACGTCGATTCGATTCATCGAGGTGTTCTACGCATCCATCGCTTCAGTCCTTCACTTAAAATCGAATTCCCGTTGTTCCCGAGTCTTCTGTCTTAATTTGCAGTCGCTGTCTGCCCTGCTCATATCAACACCAAGCCAAAACCGAGCGGTTTAAACAAATCTCCTTTACTATTTTAGAAATGGAAGCAAAGTCGCAGCCGCGGATGCTGCCTGCTAAAGCGGCTGGATTAACGAATATTCTCAACAAGGACGAGCGACCTCACTCACACGGCTCTACTGCTCCTCAGCTTCGAGATTCAGGATTCTATTCTACAAACGAAGCATCCAGCAAACGTATGTAAAATACGAGTGGATTCCGTGCATTATCATTTCGATATACTTACAAAAACCTCACAGATACATCCGCTGCCTCCTTCAGTGTGAGCGGACTTAGCCCTTCGGGTTCCGGATATCAGTCATCTACCGACAAAACACCATCTCCAGTGGCCTCCAACATGATTCCCCAGGTCGTTTCGCCTTCCGCCAGCAACATGAGCGTGGCCTCAATGGTTTCGCCAACCACTCCTGGCAACATTGACCACCGCCGATTCGAGCGACCAACGTCCTTGGAGTCAACCGGCACTTCTGGGGCCACCCTGGGCGAGGGGCTTGCCCCCGGCGCGGGACTTCGACGGGAGAGCGTAGACAGCAGGATAAACCAGGGATTTAGCGACATGCGATTAGGCGGTTCCCCGTATACAAGCAACAACCAGTCAACAACTTCGATTCAAAATGCGCTGCACTCGCAGCGGAATCCTCGACCTGGGCTGGAGGCGCTATCTATGCACAGAATCTCGAATGGCTATCAGCCAAGTGCCGACAGAAACCCCGAACCCAAGATAATTAAGACCGCACCAACCATTACGGGACCTACAACTAGTCACATTGCTCGTGCCGCTGAGCCTACCAAAGGTCAAGCGTGGGCTTTCCCCGAGGAAGATATTCAAAGGGTTCCATCGCACCACTATGGCGACTCCAGACGCAGTAGTATCACGGAATCCATCGCAAGCAGCCAATTTACCACTGAATCTCGATTACCAGTTGGACAGCGAAGGCTAGACGATGGCAGTTCGGAATATCGAGTTGGTAGCTCAGACTACCCTCCTGTGCATCATCATTCCATGCAACACAAGCAGCTCAACGATGTCCAGCTAGAGGAGGGTATGGGAGGCACAGGATCTCAGCCTTATAGTCGAACGCCGGAATTGAGAGTCAGCCATAAGCTGGCAGAGCGGAAACGGCGAACTGAGATGAAGGAGCTTTTTGATCAACTCAGAGACTTGATGCCACAAGAGCGTGGCTCCAAGGCTTCCAAATGGGAGATTCTTACCAAAGGTTCGTATTCCTTAGTTGACCATGAAATGAATTGGAGAGCTAACCGCCAGTAGCCATTGCCGAACACCAACGACAGTCTGATCATATTCGTCTGCTTCAATCTCACTATAACACTGCAATGGCAGACAATGAAATGTTGCGGCGCGAGCTCCAAGGCCTACGTATGGAGAGCGCCCATCTTCGTGGAGAATTGAGTTCTTCGGCTAATCACCAGCAACCTCCGCCACCAGGACCCGCTGCTCAGCCTTACTCTGAACAATATGCAAACGGGCCTCGAACAGAGTTGCCGCCTTTGCGTGCCATTAGTAACGGCATTCCCAACGGGCCAGATTCCATGACGGGCGTGCAGTATGAAGCGGCTCGGACAAATGGGTACCGATCAGAAAGATACTGAGACAAGATCTCGACCCGACTTGGCAAGTGACCACAACACACTTTTACGATGCTCGACTATCATTTTCTATGTCTCACAATACAACGTATGATTGAACGATGGGTAGAGGGGGTACGATATACGGCGCGGTTGCCTTGTAACCGGAACTACCTTATGCATGCCGGATGAATATGCAACAAACACCATCAGCCTACATCCGAAGCCCTTGGCTTCCCTGTGTTACTAGAATCGTCTTTTTTTGTTTTGTTTTGTTTCAAGGTCATATAGTCGCTTTTATGGCGGGCGACTATTGTATAATTGCGGTGGATACCGTTGGTCTTTGTTTTTATATTGTTTGGTTCATTTGCCGTGTCTTGTTTGTTTGAATCTCATTTGGAGCAGAGGGGTCTTTGTTGCTTATTGGGTGTTTTTTTGTTTTGAATATGGACGTGGGCAACAAAAAGCTAATCCAAGCATGGAGACAACATTTGCGGGCTTTGATTGAGGATATGATAAGAAGGCTCATGCTTACTTGGGATGAGCAGGTTCGATTAGGGGGATGCGGTAGCGGTATATACCCATTTGCTCGGGACTGATGGACTGATGGACTTGGTGGCGACTGATCAGGCTGGCGGGGCGATGCAGGTTTTTTTTTGGATGATTTATAGTAGCAGTTTAAGAGAAAGGGGGATTTGTACTGTCAACTGCGCCTTGTTCACGGTATGGAAGACTTGCCCTTTTTAAAAAAAAAATTGCCTTTTTCGTCCAAGAATCATGCTTGAGGTGTGTGTGTGCGTATGTGAATGCTGCCATACACAGGTAGATGGCTTTACTGGTAGATTATGTGACGTACTGTAATTCTGTGGTGACGAGGTTTAAGCCTTTCCGAGTAGAGACAATGGTAAGGTAGCAGAGGAGGATGAGGTGGTGGTGGTGGTAGTGGTGGAGGAGGAGGAAGAAGAAGAAGAACAAGAAGAACAAGAAGAAAAACAAGCCAAACCTGTCCTGGTTAGATGTTTTGGGGAGTATGCTGCTTTTCATTCACTGCCTAGCTAGGGATCTGCTTATAAAGACGAAACGAGTCTGTTATGCATTGCTTGCCTATAGTATCTGACTCGGGGCCACCCCATCTCTCTGGCTACCTAGTAGGTACAGGTAGGTATGGATTGCGTGCAAGTGCCGTCCTCGTTATTAATACTAATCAAAGTGTCGAGGTAGCATTCTGACTTGTGTAAATCAAGGCACTTGACTTTTGCTGACTGAAGATTGTGGAGCCCCATGAGTCCCCATGAGTCCCCATGAGTCCCCCAACTGCAGCAACTGCCGGGCCCTGATTTGCGGAGTTGCGGAGCTGCGGAGTTGAGAGACCGCGTGCGGATTTTCAACCTTCTCGGGTTCCTTTACCGTCCCGGTCGGGGTCTCTGCATCGATGCAAACGACCCTGCTACCTTGTCCGGCTGTCGAATCAGCTTCATTCATTCATTCGTCCGCTGAGGTTTATGGATTTTACAGACTTTCGACCGAAGCCTGTGTTCGACCGAAGACTGTGTCGAGTGTTTCTCTAGGTGGGAGATTGGTTGACGCGGCCGATTGTTCAATCTTTTTCTTCCCTTTTTCATCTCACTCTCTCTGCCTCTGCCTCTTTTTTATCTCTCCTCTCCAAGAAGTGTACCCCCCCTTCTTATTCTCAATCCCTTCTCCCCTTCTTGCCATTTCTCTCTTTTCTCAACTGCCGTGGAACAACACCTTATTCTGCGGAACTGAGACAAGCCCGCAACACATGAGAAGCGGAGGGACCTAGCGCCTTAGCAATTCTTTAATTCCGCCGACTTCAACACACAAACCCAGACCTCCGACTCAAATCAAATTAAATCAAATCATGGATTCATTCGGAAGCAGTTTGAATATGAGGAGGCCGGATCGCTTAAATGGCGATGGGGGCGCCGCCTCACGTCAGAAGAGTTGCAACGCCTGCGTCCGGGGCAAGCGACGCTGCGACAAGCGGACACCGCGATGCACCCGCTGTGCGGCCAAGAACCTTGACTGCGTATACCAGCGCCAGCCTCCTCCTCCGCAGCCGCAACATCAGTCCGCGGCGCCGCCAGTGTCCGTCTCTTCCTCGTCGACCGTGTCGGGGTGTGGCGGCGGCGACAGCACGCCTGAGATGCCCGACTTTGACATGAGCTTTGATATGGAAAGTCTAGGCACTGATACCAGCCCCGAGAGTCTACAGCAAGACGTGGGACTACAGCTCGGCGACAGCCCAGAGTTGAACTTTTCTATTGTCGACTTTTTGTCTGGTGGGCATACGGGCATAGGAGGTGGGTTGTGGGATTTGCACGGCTTTGGGGAGAACAATAAGATGGATATCCCACCTGTGCCCGCGCCGCCGCAGCAGCAGCAGCAGCCTGAGCATCCGGTTCGAGATGTCTCCCTACTCACAGACTGCGACGATTGTATTAGCGCGGTGGACATACTGCAGGTCCACGACCCACGGAGCAAGATTGGCTTCATCGTCGAAGAGTTTACGAGACTGCACACGACGTTTGCGCAGAAGCGCGCGACCCACTTTATGCACCCGCGCCTATATACGACGCAGCTGCCAAAGGCCATGCTGATTGCCTTTTCTGCGGCGTCGTCGTACGCGAATCGCACGCCCGAGACCAAAGGGTGGGCGATGAGGGTGATTCTGGATGCGGTGCGAGAAGTGCATCGCGAGGGGGAGAGGGCATCGACGCAGGTCGACAGACTGGCGCGCGTGCAGGCGCTGTTGGTGCTAAATACTATTCGCATATTTGACGGGGACGTGGGCATGAGGGCCGCGGCGGAGAGGGAAATGAGCGTTGCGATTGCTTGGGCCAAGGACTTGGTTGAACTCAGGAATGAGATGGAAGACGGGCTGCCCTCGTCGGCGCATATTACCAAGGAGCGCTTGCCTAAATCTTGGGAGGTATGTTTTTTTTCATAATTTTCCCTTTTCTAGTATTCTGGCTTTCGTTGCATGAGGACTAACTTGTGGGTTACAGAGCTGGATTTTGCTTGAGAGCGTAAGGCGAACTATCATAATCGCATTTGCTTCAATGTGCCTCTTATACGTCCTCAAAAACGAAGAAGGTATGTAACATTTCTCATTTCTCTGCTTTTCCCCGTCGAGTATGAAGCTGACATGGCGTTCGCAACAGCCCCTTGCGATCTTTGGCAGGACGGCCAGAGCTTCACGGCCTCGCGACACTTGTGGGAGGCGCAGTCATCCGTTGAATTCTTCCGCGCTTGGCGGGAGAAGCCGCAATACTGCGTGACGGATATGGGCTTCAAGGAGTTTTGGCTGTATGGCCGGCCCGAGGATATGGATGACTTTACCAAGGTCATGTTGACACCGTACGTACTATTTCCCCCTTGTTTGTGCTTGTTATGAGTGTGGCTTTGCTGAAACTAATTGAATACAGACAAGTTGGGCTTGATGCCATAGATCACTTTATGATGGGTGACGCAACAATCCCAGTATAAACAGTGTCACAATGGAATGAGCCACTGAAGTATGCTGTGAATCGGTTCAGAAAAGGATCTCATCACAGCCGAAGAGGTATCATGTCTTAGAGGAGGGATATTATACGACATGAAATAAACTCTGTCTGAGTTTACTTGTACAACATGGATGGAGGCTACGGACACTTTTGGATATGGAATAAGATTCACCGGACTGGGGAATACAGCACTGGGAACAGTCATGGATCGGTTGTGTGGAGAGGTCTTGCAAACGCAATGAGTCAGTCTTTCGGCGTAAAGGTCATGCTATAATGTTTTTTTTTTCTTTTTTCTTTTTTCTTTTTTCTTCTATATGAGGGGATTCGTTCCTGATATGAATCCCTGGATAACACGCATGCAAAATAATGAACAATTCTGCTCCTTTCTAACTACGATCCGTGGGGCACATTTACTGCTCTGATACTCGCCACACCAATCTCTCACCACTAACAGCCTTGCTCTTTAACAAAGTGAGTGCCTTTTATGCCCTTTCCAGCTTCGTCGCCCCCTCCACAATGCGATAATTGTTTGGTTTGACGACCCCCTGAGCCAGCAACGTCGGCACCATGTCCGACGGCAGGTTCTCCCTCAAGAACGGGTTCTGGAGATAGAACATGGTCCGCACACCAATCAGTTCCACGCCCTCGGCCCAAGAACCGGCAAAGAATTCAGAAGGGTTCATGGAGTACTCCCCGGCCTCGGAGTCGGTCGGGTCCCTGACGACGATGGGGAGCATGGCGGCGACGCGGGAGCCGCGCTGGGCGATCTTGGATAGGGGCTCGAGGGTTCCGGTGACGGAGCCGATGCAGTCGATGATGTATGGCAGTTTTGGGTTGGAGGACGAGATGTTGTCCACGATGCCGGGTTTGGTGTAGTCGAAGCAGGTCCTGGCTCCGAGGGTCTCTAGGTACGCGTGGTGTTTACCGCTCGACACGGCGATGAGGTTGTTGTACCCCCAGTGCTTAAACACCTGCACCGCAAAGATGCCCACGCTGCTGCTCGCGCCCCAGAGGAGGATCGGCTCATCCGCTTCCTTGGGCGTCCACCCCTCTGGTTTCGGCCACGGCAGCTCCAGCCGGAGATCTGTCGTGGCCGTATACACCACGGTTACGAGGTTGGAGGGCACGGTGACCGCCTCCTGCAGCGATATACCCTCGGGAACCTTGGACGCCATGTGCGCCGGAATGGTAACGTAGTCCCGGTGATTCGCCTGCCTGCCCCCAAACGGCGCCCAAGCCGCGATCCTATCACCCACACGCAGGCCCTTTACATCCCCCGCCCCCAGGGCGATGACCGTGCCTGCGACGCCACCACCGCCCGAGAGGTACGGATAGGCATCCTCGTCGATGAGGACACCCCCGTCGGAGCGGTGGAGGTCAAAGGGCGTGGAGGCAGTCCACTCGTTGCGGACGAGGATCTCGCCCTCGGAGGGGGGGTGGATGGGGGTTGTTACCTGGATGTAGGGTGAACGCTTGGCTGGGATGGCGATGGCGGTTTGAGTAGTTGGAAGATGAACCATTGTGAAGTTTTTTCTTTCTTTCTTTCTTTCTTTCTTTCTTTCTTTCTTTCTTTCTTTCTTTCTTTCTTTTCGGGAGAGGGTATTATATATCTTCAAGGCTGGATAGAAATGATGTGGTGTAATGTGATGATTTGTAACTGAGAGTGTATTGATGAGGTTGTATCCTTTTCTCTAAAGCACCAACGATGTTTTATACTACCACCTCTAACACCATTTCCAACATTACTTCCCCCATCACCATCGTCATACCTATCGTCATTCCAACAACGTACTGCTGTTAATCCGTGAGACTGATTGCTAAGCCCCGTGCCAGCACCACCCCCTCAACCACGCCATCAGTCATACACAATGCGAAATTGAAGGCACTGTGAGCACGCCCCATCTCGCAACTCCCACGTTTGCCGAATCCCATCTCAATTTCTCGTAGAAGAAAAAGAAAAAGAGGTTATTGATTACTATGCAGTCTCACTTGACAAAAGATGGAGGTTGATACGTGCTATTTCGGAGAGTACTTTTGTTATCCGTGGGGGGTAAGGGCCTCGTTGGGGGAAGTGGAGGCAAGGGATAGCAAGTTAACATCGGAATACTGAATAGGGGTAGACGGATGTGTGTCTATTGTCAAGGTTCTCTTGATCCCTCTTGTCTCTGACTATATCTTATATTTCTCGGTGTTTTTGCTCATGTCTATTGTCTTGTTCCTGTCTTTTTGTCTTATTTCTGTTTATTCTTCTCGTATCTCTTAATCTCTTTCAATCTCTTCTTCTTTTATTTTCAGTATTATTTATGACCTATTTACCATGAGCTACAACCCCGTATTTCCTCCCCCGCGTGGGGGGTTCTCCAGTTTATAAGCAGAGCTTAATAATGTTGTGGGCATCCCAAGGGTTGAACGGCAGTAGACATCGGGTCGGGTTTCAGAGTTGATAAGACAACATCATCGAGAGCACTTCCTCGGGGTTGGGATTCTCGATGTAGTCGTTGGTCCCCCATTGTATTGACTTATGACTTACGCAACCGTCTTGGTGTTGAGGACTGTTATAAAAAGGGCATCAGAGAACATCTAGGATATTTATCATGTCACCGAAGCCTTCCTCTTCATGATCAATATCCTTCTCCCTCTGCTAATTTGTGTAGACTAAATTAACTTGCATCTTCATATACCAAATCCCCTGTTGGCTTGACATTGATGGGCAAAACTCCCCATAGAAGACTGCCAGACCTTATCGAGAGTCATACCCACTGGTAACGTCGCCAACAGGGAGAAGCAGTATAAGACCTAATAATACTCTTTTTGTTCCCCCTTTCATCCATCATGACACATCATACTAACTTGAACCAATCCAAAATCCCAGTCCGTTGCTTCCAACGCCTACCAAAGAACCCATTTCCTAATTCCCATCCAAAGTTTGTCGTTTAGTAATAAAAAAAAGGGCCATAAAGCCCATAGCCTGTCTCTGTCCCTCTCACTTAAATCCTCGCCGGCCTCGTCAACGGCTCGCCAATCATGCCACCCAAGGGGGCATAATTCAGCGTCTGCTTCCCTTCCTTTGCGTCGTGACGCGAGGTCGGCGGGGTGCCCATGTCGTGCACCATTTCGCGGGCCCTCTGCCTCAGGCTGCGTCTCTTCTTCTTCGTCTCTTGGTCCTGCGCTTCGGCGTGGACTTGAGCCTGGGCTTGAGCTTGGGCTTCCTGCTTCTCTTCGTGCAGGTCGAGCTCGGGCTCCTTGGTGAAGGAGCAGAGGGTTGAGCCGGAGGAGACGGAGACGTCGGAGCTGGTGGATGGGCGACGCATGGTTGGGGATTTATTTACTTGTGTGTGGATTTGGGAACTGTGGATTGAGGTGGTGTCGCAAATGGTACTTTTGCCTTGAATAGGCAAATACGCGTAAAATGGGGGATGAAAGATAAAATGACGTGCTTAGAAGATTGATTGATCGATCTCTGACCGGAGCCTGGCGACCTCTTCTCTCTGTCTCTCTCTTTCGCTCTCTCTCTCTTACTCAAAAGACCACCCAAGTTTAGGAGAAAAAAGATTGGGGGGGGGAGAGAGAGACACACACACCAAGTAGGATATGATGGGTTGGGGGAATATGAAATCAAATCGTAGGTACGCAGGCAGTGAGACGGGGGAATTGAGAGCCCAGACGCAGACGGACGAGCAAGTGAGAATGGGCGGGATGAGGGGGTGGCGTGCCACGCGCTGAGGAAGGGCTGGTCTTGGTCTGGGCCGCTCCTCTCTTCTTATGCTTTCTGCTGAGGATTGCAGAGGCGAGAGCGCTCAGCAGTCCAGCCCTTTGGATAGATGAGCCAAAGTATGGTGCCTCTGCAACGGGGGGTGTGGTGGTGTGCGATGTGCCCCCCTGGTCTGGTCTACTGGTCTGGTCTGACTGGGTAATTAATGGCCTGGTCAACTTTTGTCTGCCTCGCTTTCAGCTAGTCATGGCCTCTTCACGTCTCACCTGTGAATAGGATCTGTGGATTCTTCTTACGCTTCTCATCCGCCAAACCACGGCAGAGTTGCCCCGCCATTTCCCACAGAACAGAAGAGTAAGAGTACCAGATATAGCAGCACATATAGTATGAATCATCTTCTCCAGTTTATTCACTCTTAGTTACATCTCCCACTTCATCCTTCATCCCTCATAATCAATACCTTGGCTTACCTACTTGACAAAGAGCAAAATATCCAGCTTCTCTCTCCAGCTAGTCCCGATAAGCTATCGCGAACCCATGTTGGCTCACTCACCCTCCCTCCAGCGGGTTGGTGGGGTCGGTGGGCGGGCGAGATAGCAAGATAGCGTTGCAGCACAGTAGTTGTGGCGTCGCACAGCATCGGAGACTGGCTGGGCCGGTTAAATAGATATATTAAGTATTATTATCTAGTCGAAGAGAAGCTTGAAACGGTTTGTCGGAGGTGGGAATCTTAGGTAAACCGGGTCGCTGGGATCTCCTCCGAGTGGCTTGTTGGCTACGGAGTATATTGAAAATAGATTGAGCAGAGGAGCAAAACCTCCAGGGCAAATGCTGGGAGGAGCAGTGTTCCTTATCAATGCCCATGGATGTGGATGGCGCCATGCGTCTGAGAAGCTATAGATATCATCGGCCTTTTAAATAGAGACAGGCTCCATATCTATATGCTGCTGCTTAAATATAGCACAGGTTAATTGGAAACTTAAAATACCCCTAAATTCAACAAGTTGCAAATATATAGGTTTCTTCATTTCAGCATATTGCATGCATGCATCATGGTAAGATGGATGCAAACTTGTAGTCATTACCGCTACTCTCGTACTCAAGGCCCCCGTGTCAAATTCTACGGTCCCATCATACATGAAAACATAATCAACTTGCGCCAAAAACTCCAATTATGCCAGCTTGAGTGCCGCCCCATCGCAACCACCATCCATGGCCTTTGATCCATGGCCTTTTAAATCAACCGATACCATCCATGGTGCAGACATACATCGTCATCAACCCAAACCGAAAGACACATTAGTGTTTGATACAAATACTGATATTCATCCTAATAAGGGGATCCCCGCTAGTGATGCGCACCGGCAGCGAACCGCTCGGAAACCTCAACGCGCCTCTGGCCTAGGTCTCGAATCTTCCCTACAAGCTTGTCATCGTTGTCAAGCTTGACGACATCATCAGCACCGCCGATGCTAATGCCGTTGACCATGATGTTGGGCACTGTCCTCCGCCCAGTCTTTGCCAGAAGATAGTCCTGGAGGTGGGGTCCCAGCGGGTGCTCGTCGAGCTCGACAATGTAAGGATCGGGCGTGATGGCGTACTTCTCGAGAAGAATACCCTTGACGCGCTTCGAATGCGGGCAGTATGTCTTGGAGAAGATGATGACTGTTTTAATACATGGTCAGTACGGCTGCGAAGACACGACGGTTCGCACCAACTTACCGGGTGATTTCTTCAAAATGCTGTTGAGCTCTACCTCAGCCTGGTGCTGTTCCTCCGTCTCCTCGGGTTCTTTTTTGGGTATGGGCTTCTCTTTTTCTGTTGGAAAGGGGGCCTCGGCGGCCTTGACGCCCTTCTTGTCCTGTCCATCGGCTGAGCTGCCCACGCCAACAATCTTGCTGGGAGTATCCGGCTTCAAGCCGCCCTTTTCGTTGGCTTTATCCTTGGCCTCTTGCGCAACGGCTTTCAAGCGCTGCTGCAATTCCTCTCCGGCATGCTTATCGTCCTCGTCGATATCCCCATCGCCATCTTTGTCAGCCGGTATATGCCCCGCCTTCTGCCCCGTCTTTGTATTTATCACCGTTTGCCCCCGCGTCGTCCCCCTATCGATGGCGTCTTTGGTTTTCTGGTAAAAGTCTTTGAATTGAATGTCGTGCTCGGGTTCCCTGCCGGAGGTGTAAAATAGGATGAGGACGACGGTGACTATGGCAGCTGCCATAAGCAGGCGCATTCGTCGCATGGAAGGCATCTTGGGTAAAAATATGATTCGGCGCGAACCGGAACGAAGCAAGGTATCGTAGTAATTGCGATTAGGAATAGGTTATGGTGTAAATCGATTATGGATAAAGAGCTCCTCTCTTTGCGCTTGGAAGCTCAAAACGAAAAACGTTGGATTCAAGTCCGCATTCAAACGGTGCCAGTCAGTGGCCAAGCGCCCAATGGCAAAAAAGGAGAGTGGAGGGATATAAAACTAGGGATTGCGAAAGCAATACCGATCCGTTTGGAGCTGATTACAAACGTAGAAATAAAGCCTGGATGTTGTCGTGACACATGGTCAGTCGCAAAAGCTGGCTTGGCTTGGCTTGGAGAAAGGAGACAGACGCGTGACCTAATGGACTTTGCTGGGATCCGTTAACAGCTAGATCAAGCCCTTTCAATTGGGTCGCACACCTCTCAAGGGCGCGGTCTGTGCTTTAGTGACGCAGAGTACTGTAACGCCACTGTTACTGAGTGCTGAATGCTAGTCCTAGCGCAAACAAGCGCTGAAGGGCACTGAGGGGTCGCACACTGTATCACTAAAATCACCACCGCTTAGAATCGTCATTGATCCAAATTTAGGTGGCAAAAACAAAAGAATTCGTGTTATTCAAGTCTGATAGTAATTGTACAAATATATGAATATCGATGAGTCAATCTTCCAGATAATCCCCTCAAGAAAAAAGAAATGCAGTGAATATAGTCGTCTGTTTTTTCGAGTGCCCGCACCTCGACGCCTTGTTTGATAGACCCCAGGTCTTCCATCACCACTCCTCATCTTCGCATACCATACAACATCGTGTTGTCTAAGGCAAAGTGTTTGTCAGAGTCTATACTAGCTTCGTCCCTGTTATGAGTTTGACTGTTGGAAAAGCTATTCACGGCTCGCTCAACTCCTGGCGAAGGCCCAGCGGATGATGAGACGTGCGAGTGGTGTAATTGATAGCCGTGATTGCGCAGTTGGTGGTGAGCCTGTTTATGGGTAGCGTGGTAACGAAGAAAGGTTGGCGCAGCCTGTGTGCCATTAGTAAGAAGTAAAATGTAAAAGAAGATGATGCTTAAAGAAGCCATTTTGAATTCGTTTTGAATATAAAAAAAGAATAAATCGAATAGTTGATGCTGAATATGGATGCTGGATTCTAGACAAGAGCTGACCTCGCATTTATATCCCATGATAGCAACTTACCAACCTCATCTTTTCGATTCAACCTCTGAAACGAATGATAGCTATTATAAGAATTTCCTTCTATTTCGTAATGACCTGATAGACGTGCCCATTCTTGGAATGTTCGTAGAGCAAGGCATATGAGACAAGATGGTTGATGCACCTATCGCCATTATCCGGAATCCAGCCCCATCAAGTAATGGAACATACGGCACAACAACCTTAGGCTCTTGGTGAGTAACATATTCTTCTTTTATTTTCCTTTCTATTCTCTTGCTAATTTGACACTATAATTTGTGAATTTGTTGTTTTAGGCTGCTGCTGTTAAAGGCAGGAGATTCAAGATCATCAACTTCACGATGACTCATCGGTTTGAGCCAATAGGAATTCGACAAGATTCGGAAAACAAAAGGCAGAAAAGACAGATTTCGCCAATATGTCAGCAGTAACACTCACTATTCATGCCACGGACACTTCTAGATCCACCTCATGAAGATATATTAGGTGTCCTTTTCATGATTTGACTCATTTAAGGCAGGCTTGCCACTCATTTAATGTTTGAAACTCCGTCCAGCTTTACCTTTCAAAATAAGTTTCATCTAGGAACTTTTACATTTTTGGGCTACACTTACAGCCATCCTACCAACCGTCTAATTGCATTTACCACTTAAGGTGTTTGCCCTGCTATCCTCGCGCATAAAACTTCACACAATACTTCAACATCTTGAGCTGTCTACAATGGCTACAGTTCGCTTAAGATTCGGACCTTTGTCCCTCTTCCTTGTGGTTTTCCTAGGCCTTTTCCTCGGTTTCGCCAGTGCCTCCTCTCCATCAGGATCAAAACAGCCCTCAAAGCCTGCATCTGACCTAATATGTCACACATCAAACCCAGATGAATGCTACCCTCGGATCTTTCAACCTACAGACGAATTCCAAATAGTTCACGATGACCAGGAATTACCAAACGGACTTCATGTTCGTCTAAATATCTGGACAGGGAAAAAAGAGGCAAAGATCAATGTACCAGACGAAACTGATCCCGCATTGGAAGGATTGCCTGTCGAAAAAGCCGTGGTTCTCGTTGAATCAGAACAGCTAGATACTCCTCAGATCCCCAAGGGGGCTCCCGAGTATGATCCGATTGGTAAGATCAAGGAGCCGCTGCAGAAGGGCGCCGTCACATTTGCCGAAGCATTCAAGATGCTCAAGAGTGGCAGCATTGAAGACGAGCACAGATTCGACACGGCATTGGAGGAGATGGAGGAACTATCTCACGACATCTATTATGGACTCCAAATCACCGAGGATTCCGAGGTGGTCAAGGCACTCTTTTGCCAGATGGGACAGCATGACGGTCGTGTTATTGATGGTGTTACTCCCCGAGATCAGCAAGCGGCCGCAATTTTGGCCGGTGCCTTGTCAAACAACCCCTCTGCATTGAAAGAAGTGGTAAAGATCTGGGACGGCCTTATGGACTCAAACTGCCCCCAGGGCGATGTTTCATTGCGCAAGAGCTTCTACTCGAGTTTCATCCCGGCCGAGAACGACGCTGCCGCCACCAAACAATTACCCTTGAAAGTCAAGGCCAAGGTCTCTGCCATCAACGGACTTATCAAGGACAAGTCAATCAGAAAGGACTTTTTGGAGAATGGCGGAATGAAGTTGCTTCTTGAAGTCTTGATCCCGGAGGGCAAAGAATGGACCACCGCTCAGCGCAAAGTCGGGCAACTTGTTCTCGACACCTTCTTGGATGAGGACATGGGCGCAGAACTGGGACAATGGCCCAAGACGGCCAAGTTGGATAACAAGGAGTGCAAGACCCCTGAATCGACGAGGGAGGAAGGCTGCTGGGACTATCATGTTGAGAGAATCATGAAGGTCAACAAGGGCAACAGTGGGCATTGGAGCAAGGATTTGCATGACAGACTGGCAAAGGCGCGAAAGGCGGGCAACAAGGCACCAAACCATGGGGAGCTCTAGACTGTTTGATGGATAAATTTGTATGATATTGTGTTTAGAAGTCTTGATACCCTCTGTATGCTCTAGCGATCCGCCGAGCAATAGACCCTACTGAAGGTGCCACCAAAAAGGGCTCTTTCGTAAAATAAAGTTGCACAAGTTCAAAATAGCCTCTACAGATGCTTCTATTTCATAATTATGTCCTATTTTTGTACTAAATGCGAGGTGAATTGGAGGTGGCTTATGCAAAATCCGCACTTTTCACACCGCACTTGTGTGATTTTGCAGCATCCACAATTCATCACCACCAGCTTCAACCCTCCAACAACCACCCACAAAATCAAGAACCAAGTACACACTCGTGACTACAAAAACACACCCATCAACCATGCCACCTTCAACACCTTCTACAGTTCAAGTGCGGCCTCATCCCACAAAAGGCCGTGCCCTTCATGCCGCTAAAGATTTCCAACCTGGTGACATCATCCTCTCACTCACTCCTCTCCTTCTTCTACCGAGCCAACCTTTCCTCTCCGTCCTCTGCACATACTGTCTTCGCCCTGGTTCTCCGCGCGCCTGTTCTCGCTGCCATGCCGCGTACTATTGCAACGCAACCTGCCAGGCTGCGGCGTGGACCGCCATTCACTCGCGTGAGTGCAAGGTCCTGCGGCAGAATCTCGACGAGAGGCAGAGGGCTGAACTGCCAACCCCGGTGAGGGCGTTGATTCAGGCGCTTTTAAGCAAAGACGTTCAAGCTGGACTACAGCATTTGGAGGCCCATATGGCTCTAAGAAGGGCCGGGATGGAATGGGAGGGTCTGCAGCTAATGGCAATGGGTGCCTCTGCATATGCTGGCAAAGGAACGTCAACAGAAGCTATTCAAAAAGCAATCGAGTTCCTTTCCAAGGTGAGATCATTTTTAGATGTTTACCGGAATTTCAACATCTCGTACTTACCGAATCTTATAGATTGAAATGAATTCTTTTTCTAGAGTCGACATTGACTTGGGTCCAACGGGCATGTTTCTCGAGCCTACACTAGCCATGGCAAACCATTCCTGCACGCCAAATGCTCTGGTTCAGTTTATTGGGAGAAAGATATACCTCCGAGCAGGACACTCTTTGCGAGCTGGAGATGAGATTGAGATTGCATACACAGGTAAATCTCTCTTTGAGTAATAACACCTCGTTTCTTGACATTATACTAAATCTTTGCACCAGGCTTCGCAGAGCCATTATCCAAGCGAAAACAGGCACTATCTCTTTATAAATTCACGTGTCATTGTCCTCGTTGCAAGGACGATCTCAACGTTTACCAAGTTGCGGCCACTTTCCCTAATCTTGACCTGAACATTTTCAGTTTGGTGACAGATCTCTCCAAGTTTCGCCAACACCCTTCGCTTAATAGCCCTAGAAAGCAAACCATTGCGCGAACGCACTGCAAGACGAGTGAGGTCGTGGAATCTCCAATGTTGGCAGATACCCCGTCGATGTGGCGGATGCTACTGCAAGAAGAGTACGACGAATGTGCGGAACTCATCAAGGAAGAACTTTGGGCTGTCTCTCCGCTCCCGGAGCTCCTAACTGGAATTTCCGTCTACTACGTTAGGCAGGAAAACATTCCCTTTGCATTGGCCATATCTTGCCTCTTTGCAACGGCTTGTGACCCATACCAATACATGGCCTCCTTTCATCCTATGAGATTGGTGGGTCTGTTAACAATAGCTAAGCTGATCAGTAATACCGCAGCCGATACTGCTTCACTGAGCAAATCGCTCAAGTCTATGGCGGCGGAGGCAAGCCTGGATCAAAAGGTCCAGGAGACCCTCCAGGAAATCGACCAGGTGTCTTTATGCCAGATGCTGCTCATCATGATTCTGCGGTCGACTCCTGCCGATTGCGCAGTCGACTGGGATATTGCGGTTAGGGCACGAGAGATGCTGAACGACATTGATCAGCTGTCTGGTCGTGAGAAGGAGTTATCCCTCATTGACGCATGGAAGCGTGATCCGAAAAGTGATCAATCAAAGGCCTTCTTCGAGTATGCCGTGGTGCAGCAAGTCGATGCTTTGGCAAATTTGGGGCGGACTGTGCTCAAACTTGACTTTGAAGGTCGATCACCGGAATTATCATAAGTTCCACGAGCATCGACCATACATTTACTAGCACCATTGACTAAAGTTTCACTTTTTCGGTTTCCATGTAGTTCGCCTCAGCTTGCTTCTATCTGTAGATGTTGCCTTGGCCCGGCTTTGGATCGGGGATTCAATCACACGAACCCCCGGGGGCGATGATGGTTGCTCCTCACCAGTGCTCATGTAGCCAGCCGTTATAAGGGTTGGGTAATCTGAAGAAATCGCCATGCGTTTTGGTGGGGTGGTATCAAAACTGAGCGGATCCTCCCTCCCCATGGAAGATCGTTTCTGGACTGTACTCCCTATATAGCGAGACTGTGTGCCCGGCTTGCGCTGGGAGCTATAATTGCCCATCGATGGGCGACCATCATTTCGATTTGCGGTGGGGGTGCTGCTAGCTTTAGCCTCCAGGCGTTGCACTCTGGTCCTGAAAAGCTCGAATTCCATTTGGAGCGACTCTACTTGATTTGCTCGATTTCCGATTTTGGATATGTTGCTGGCGAGGATATCTAGTTGGTGTGATGAAAAGGAGGGATTTTCGGTTACTGGGGAGTGTGAGCGCTCATGAGCAAGCTCAGATCGTAGCTGTTTAATCTCTCGCCTCAATGAGGATACTTCCGAGGCATATAGCTTGGATGTGGCGATGCCTTCTTTAGCGACATCCTTGGCCTCTTCCGCGTCTTGTTTGAGATGTGCGTTATCCTCTTTTACTTGCCGAAGCTCTTGCTGCGTCTCCGTCAGTCCGTCCCTGAGACTTGTGACTTCTGATCTGGTCTTCTGGATCGCCTGGCGCAATTCTGTAACAACCCTATCTATAGTTTGAAGTTGCGCGTCCAGACGAGAGACCACCGAGTCGTTTTGACGGTCCCATTTGACCTCGGAGATGTCTGCCTTTAAAGAACTCAAGTCCTTCCGGTTGCCCTCGCCATCGCTGCGAACGCTTTCAATGGAATTGTTGAGCTGCTTCATCTGTTGCTCAAACCGCGCAATGGCCGTCTCGAATTGCGACATGACCTGGAACCCCGCTGCCCCAATTCGCTGCATTTCCTGCCGCTGCGCATCAAGATCCGTCTGGATTTGAAGAATGTCAAAACTATGCATGCTTGGAATCTCACCGCGCATGTCGTCGCCGGCTTTGTGCTGCTCATCAAGATAAGCCGAGCCCGACGACGGCTCGCCTCGTACTTTGAGAATCCGTTGGATCTTGGGCTCGGCTTTCCGCCGCTGGTCAGAGGCGGACTTGAGGATAATGGTTGAGGTGCGAAATATGATTTGGCCGCTGTAGGATTAGCCCTGATTGATTGGCTTGGTGTAATAAGATGGAGGCTCACTCATTTAATACATGATTAGGAGGACTGTTTAAGCACTTTTGTCCTAAACTTGAGTGGCACTTTTCACACTCGGCCTCTTGCAATTCGCTATCAAAGGGGTTTCATTAAAAGACGTTCAATAAGGCGGGTAAGCACATTAGGACATATATAGGAGAAGAAGAAGAAGAAGAAGAAGAAGAAGAAGAAGCATACCAGCCGTCGATAAGAGTATCCGCATCACCCAACCGAACGGTTCCAGAAGCCAATACTTTGAGAGACTTTTTGATATCCTGAGAATACACAGCCGGAGTAATGTACTTTTTGCCGATCTGTGTCCAGAGATTGGTAAGGCTGCCTAGCATGGTGTCGCAATTGGCACATTTGAGAAGGACGGAGTCCATGATGAGGCAGAGTAGTCTTTTACAGAGGTATGACGATATATATGTGTCTCAAAAGTTTTTAGCTTGTCAGTTTTAAGCGCCTATTATATCAAAAGTCTACAATAGATAGTAGTTGTAGTTGGTTTCGATAGAAGGTCGGATGTCACTATCGCGTTGCCATGCGTCTAGTTGTCGCGTGCAGAGAGATTCCCTAAAGAGCAAGTCGTTGTCTGATTGGTCAATTATAAGTTTGTTGTCGTTCGGCTGGACGCACTAAGATAAGACAAGTGCGATAAGATAAGATAGTAAAGGTACAATATCAAAGTACCTTGACTGCTCTGGGTTTTCAACATTTCATTGCCTGGCAACCTGAACGACTTCACTTTGCAAAGTCATCGTCGAAAAGAATCGCAGATATCAATCTTTAGATATTTATCGATATTTGTGAGACCAGGGTCTTTTTTGGAGCTTGCGGCGAAGTTGGCCGCCTTGGATTGACTCCCATCTCGAGCATAGGGAAGAGGCTAAAGCTTCAGCCTTCGCGTTCGGCATTTTTTCTCCAATTTTTTAATCTACTGTCAGTAGAAACAGTCAAATCATCAGTCAACTTCTGGAAATAAAGAAGGAACGAAAAGAACAGGCGACATACCAGGCATGACTGGGTCCACCAATGATGATGCCGCGGAGACGGGCTCATTGAATCAGAGTGAGGGAAGCCTGAAACGGCCAAGCCCTCATGATGCCGACGACCAGGGCGACGACCAAGGTGAATGGCAGGTTGTCACACGACCGTCAAAGAAGGCGAAGAAGGTACCCCGTCCAGGTAAAGGAGGATATCCATCCATCGTCTTCTCCCCCAATGCTCGTCTCCAGTCCAAGATCAATCTGAACCAATTGCGCGACCTGGTTACGTACATATTCGCAGATGGAACCGGCCCGCAATGGGTCGGTATCTCTCATCGCCCCCAGTTTCGAAAGATTGTGGCCATCATGGTTCCGGGCCTTGAGGAGGCTCTATTCAAAGAAGGTATTGACTACGCAACATTCAATGACCGAAAGGACGACGAAAGCGACGAAAAGCCTCAAGTCGCCACTTCGCCGGATGATTATTATCCACGTAAACTCACCAAAGAGAAGCTACCAGAGCCGCTACAACCTTTTGCGGACATGTTTCCTCATTTATGGCCAGTCAAGACTCCGGGAGATGATAGACACGCAAAGATGCACTCCCCCATGGCTGCTTTCCTGACAGTCCCCGCGCCAAAGGAAAAGACATCAAGAGGTGGCGTCAAGCCGGCCAAAGAGCCCCAGGGATGGAAAAACGAAAGAACTCGCATTACAGAGTTCCTTGCAACGGCCGATGAACTGGCGGAAAATGGCTATCTCATTCATCCAGCTTTACTCCCGGAAGGTGAACGTCGCGATACTTTTACTGTACCAGAGGGATGGGTCATCACCAACGTTGACAAGCTTGAGGACGGCGATATTCCTGAATCTGAGATTCAGCAAGGTAGCATAACAGCTAGCCGAGAGGTCCTGGCACTCGATTGTGAAATGTGCATGACTGGCGAGAGTGAATTCTCTCTAACACGCATTAGTCTTGTCAATTGGGATGGTGATGTTATTTTAGACGAGCTGGTCAAACCTGACAAGCCAATCACCGACTACGTTACCCGCTTCTCTGGTATAACGGAGGAGATGCTAGCCCCTGTTACGACTACGCTGCGCGATATTCAAGAAAAGCTCCTCGAGATTCTCAATCCACGCACAATTCTTATCGGCCACTCCCTTGAATCCGATACAAAAGCGATTCGGATTGCACATCCTTTCATTGTTGATACTTCCATTTTATACCCCCACCCTCGCGGCCCCCCGTTGAAATCTTCACTCAAGTGGCTTGCTCAAAAATATCTATCCATCGAAATCCAAAAGGCCGGCGCTCAAGGTCACAACAGCATCGAGGATGCCAAGACCTGTCTGGATCTTGTCAAGCAAAAGTGCGAAAAGGGCAAGGCGTGGGGTACCTCTGATACACAAACCGAAAATCTATTCCGTCGTCTGGCGCGGGCCGGCACAACTTACAAGGCTCAGGGGGGGGATGCCGCCTTGGGTGGTATTGAAGTTGGCAAAACAAGCGCAGCTGTGGATTGGGGTGACCCGGCTAGGGGATTAGGGTCTGGAGCTACGTATAAGCTGGGCTGCAAGAATGACGAAGAGGTCACGACTAATGTCATCCGAGCTGTTCTCGGTGATGAAGATGGTCTGGAAATCAAAGGTGGTGGAGTCGACTTCGTGTGGGCCCGGATGCGTGAGCTTGAGGCTCTGCAAGGATGGTGGAATAAAAATAGAGTGGAAAACACGAGCAGTGATGGTGGACCACCCAACGCGGACTCGGATGCCGCCGCGGGGGATACAACCAAGGCCGAGTCAGGCGCATCACCCCTCGAACAGGCCTTGGTCAAGCTTACGGAACGCCTCGTTCGTATTCACGCAGCGCTGCCACCCTGCACGGCATTCATCCTTTACAGCGGCTCCGGCGATCCCCGAAAGATGGCCCAGATGCAGCAGCTGCAGTCCCAGTGGCGCAAGGAGTACAACACACCTGGGAAGAAGTGGGACGAGTTGAATGTTAAATGGACCGACGTGGAGGAGCAGGCTTTGAAGCGGGCGGCCCAGAAGGCGAGATCAGGAATTGGTTTCATTAGTGTTAAATGATGGTGATGCAATGTAGACATATACTATATGCACGCTGTCTAGAGGTTGTGTTATGGGCGAGTTTGAGTTGGGGTAGGTGGAGGGCTACATGGGTTTGGGAGGTGATGGGCACTAGACATCTATATCTAAAATATTCCTCCTTATAGAGAGGTACTTTAAACATTTAGTTGGTAGATGATCTTTAATAAATTTAGGAGTATTCAAGGTGTGATGTCTGATGAGCTGTTTTATTCTGTGTTAACATGGTCAAAAGCATGAGTTGCTATATCAACTAGATGGGTTCATAAGGCGAGAATATATGAATTCATATAATGGGTGGTTTATTCAGCTATATATTTCCTCGCATTTATACGAATGAAGCACGTAAGTAAGTCCACACCCTGAATCAAGCCCAACCCTCTTCAATCACCTCCCTCATCGTCTTTGGCCGAATATGAGGGAACAAATCATTCAACAAGGCGCCATCGGACGGCGTCTCAAAGTCAAAGGCCCCTTGCTCCATGGCCATGCCGAACCCAGCAAACCGACGCTGAAGCGCCTCCTTTGAAACACTTTCGTAAAGAGCCTGATGCGATGGAAGCTGCGTAATCTGTCCCCCCTTTAGCTTATCCATAGAATCATACCGGACGTCAAACTTCCCCAGGACGGACTCTGCCGTCTGCAAGATCTGGTTCAGGGTCTGGCGCTGACCGACCATGACGCTCTGCCTCTCCCACGTCCCCTCGGGGAGACCCACGGCGGCGGCGACGAACCGGGCCACGTCGCGGGAGTAAGTGTACACGCAGGGGACGTTGCCGGAGCCTGGGATGCCGGCTACCTTGTGGGCCAGGTCGATGGCGAAGACCCAGGGCGTGAGGTGGGATTTGATGCGGGGCATGCCCTGGTAGTCCATGAAGATGCCGTGGGAGAAGAGGGTGTATTCTAGGGATGTTGCGTTGAGTTCTGCGACGGCGTGGCTTTTGAAGTCGGTTGGTGGTGGAGCGGGGGCAGGAGTAGTAGAAGAAGGAGAAGAAGTGTCTTTAAGGGGCTTCCGCGGAGTACCGAATTCACTCGGTGTAAAGCGCTTCACGGACGATGATAGTGCAGAGCCGCGTATGAGATTCAACTGAGCATCGCGCTGTTCCTCGCTTTTGATGGTGATGGTGGATATGACGGTGTGTATATTGTGCTCATCAAGAAGTTGGGCGATGCTTTCGGGGTCGGTATAGTCGATTGGGATAACTGCTGTTGACGACGACGAAGACGATGATGATGAGGTAGTCTCAGTATTTGGAGAAGGTGAAGTCTATTGATCATGATAAGTATGTCTGAAACCCTGAACCCCCTCTCAAAGCTTCGTATAGTCCTTATAGTCTTATATTCCGTAGCTTCCATGACTTATAATACTTATAAACCCGACGACCTGAACAACTTGGACATACCTTTCGACTCAAGACCACAACTTCATGCGTCCCGTCTTCCTCCAGAGCTTCCACAATGGTACGTCCAACACCACCGGTCCCGCCAGCAACAGCAACTCGAACCATGATGATTAATATAAGAACAAAGACGTTTAGTACTAGGTAAAGAGTAAACTATGACTTAGGCTTTTGTTTAACCCTATAAGTCTCACTCCCTAAGCGCTGACTTACAACTATATATATACTTATATATACTTACCTGGTATACTCCGTATATATTCATCACTTAGCAATATCAATCATGTCATACACCCACCATTGCCCACAACCATCATCTCACCACCTCATCTCCAAACTTCACCTTTACAAATACCAAACTCCATTATTCATCCATCCATTCATTCATTCATTCATTTATTCACATCTAGAAAAAACTTGATGACCAAGTTCCCGCGCGTCTCGCCCGGAGTTTGTGGAGACAACATTCTCCGCTCCCCGATTTACTCCATTCAGCTAGTACAATAAAGAACACATTTCATTCATTGATGACATTTCCCTCCCAGACAATCTTATCCATCTGTCCATCCATCCGCATTTGTCATGACCATGAGAAAATCAGCCCACTTCTAGCCAAATTTTGCTCAGCGGACTTTTAAGAACATTATCATCACCATATCTTGGCGCGCGTTACGCCGAGTAGCAAGATAGGATCCACTCACTATTTACCGCAAAGCCGTCCTCATTTACACAACCACAGCACCGGTGGGCACCGACACCACATACTCCAAAGAAAGCTTCACGGCCTTTCCTACATTCAGTCTCACGTTCCAGTGCACTTCGCCTCCCTTCTTCAGCTTTGCGTTTGCATCTCCCCACTCCCCGTCTTCACCAGTCTCCCGTCCAGGGGCGCCAGTCGCAACAGCACTGCCATCCGCCGACAGGCCCTCCGGAGACATGATCTCAACCCCCAGGCGTTCATCCTCGGCAATGGGGACCTGATCCAGCACCAGCAGCTTGACAAGCTTGCTCGCAGCCGCGCGGGCGTTGTGCAGAGTCATTGTCCGCACATACACCGACTTCTCAAAGTTGCTAAACATGCTGGTCGCCGGACGCCGCACCTCTGGCTTGTGGTAAATGACCTTAATATCCGGATCCACGCCGAGGTTCAGGTTCAGTGTGCCCCCAGAGCCGCATCGGGGCAGCGTCGTCTTGCCTATGAAGCTGCCGTCCAGCGTGAGCCTGGCCTCTCCCTTGATCAGCGTCAGCTTGCTGCTGTTCTTCACCTTTGCCTTGATAAAGGCCACGGGCTTGTACTTGGCAACGACGGTGTGGCTGAATTCAATGTTGCTAAAGGAGACGCGCACAATTCGCTGCTTGGAGGATGCCGACTTTGGTGCGAGTGTCTTGAGTCCCGGCAGGTCGTATGTGGTGGTGAGGCCAGTTTCCTCGATCTGAGAGTCTTGAAAGTCCAGTGTCTCTCCGAATCTTCCAACATCCCCATATATCGAGGCCGGATCGGGTGTGTCTGCTATAAAGAGGTCAGCAAAGGGGAATTCTACATCATTTTGAAAGGTGTCAATACCATTCATCGACTGAAACGACGTTTGGGCTGGCGTTTGCCTCGTCTGCATCGCCCGAATCGCGTGCTGCTGCTGTTGCATTTGCATTTGCTGCATTTGCATTTGCTGCATTTGCATTTGCTGCTGCGGGGTTGGAATCTGGTTCGCCTGTGCCATTTGCTGAGCAGCAATAGCCTGTTGACCGGGCTGCCCCTGCGGCAATGCAATCGGGTCCTGCTCTTGTCTTGCCATAAGTCGCCTCTTATTATTTTCCTGCTGGAGTATCATCACCCCTGAATTATAGTCAGCCAGCGGATCACCATGAGTAACACCAAACATGTGCCAACGCAGCGTCTGAAGGCTAGGGGCCATGTGCTGCGCACGGAATTTTCCCATGCTATCACGCTCCTCTTGGCTGCGGAGGATACCGTTCTGATTGGGGGATGTTCCCTTGGATGCGAGTTTGATGAGCCAGGGTGTGAGTGTAGGGATGCTATCTTGTAGGCCCGAGACAGTAGCCTCCGAGGTGGACAGCGTCACCTTGCAGTTGGCCCAGGTCTCAGAGGTGGAATTGTGCAGCTGGGCATCGAAGCAGAGTTTGCCCGTCGAATTTGAAGTCGAGAGCTGGAGATCATAACTAGGTGACCAGTGAGCCGAGTTGGTCATATATGAGAGCAGCAGATCACACGATGAAGCATCATCACCGGAGGAAGGCTGAGCAATGTCCAGGTCCATGTCGCCAGAGATGGATGCCCTGCGGGAAGATGCGGGCGTGGACATGACCTCAAGTGTGACGCACACCGAGTAGCAGAGCCTAGGCCAGAAGCTCCCGCGTTCATCGCGAACTCTCTTCCTTTCTCTCGCATGCTCATCTTTCAACCTGGCTTGTCGAGCCGCCTCTTTGGCCTTGGCGATTTTGGCCTTCTTCTTCTCCTTCTTCGCCTCAGCTTTGGCCTGTTTCTTCAGTTTCTCCAATGTAGCCACTTCTCTGCCAGCCCTGGCGACCTCAGCTTGAATTTCTCGCCGTTTCTTGCTACCAGCCAGGTGTTCGTTGAATGCCTTGGCACGTTCATGCTTGATTTCCTCTAGCTTGCTCGGAATGAGCTCGCAGGTGTTGGCGTTGAGAGATTGGCCGTACGAAATGAGTATTTCCATGCGCTGCGATGAGCTGTTGACGACCTCTGTAGCGGCCGTGAGATCATCCCGAAGCTCGACAAGACGCTCCCTGGCAGCTTGCAGTTCCGCAGCATCTTCATCTTGCGGCACATCATGGTCTTCGTCACGCCCGTCCTCCTCTTCATCCGAGCTGGTGTCTGAGTCTGGATACACATCCTCAAAGATGTCTCGATTGGGCAGGTACTGGATAGCAATGTCCGTGATGACGGCTGAGCCGCTACCTTCAACCTTGATGGAATCTTTGTCCACTGTGGGACTGAGTCCGACAATGGTGATTTCATTGACACCCGTCTATTCATAAAGAAGATCCATAAGCCGATGATATCTGATAAAGGGTCATGTATTCTTGACTTACCTTGAGACCAATATCCTTGACCTCCCTGTACACTTGGGCTCTGGAAGGGAAGAGTGTGACGGAGCGAGTGCCCAAGTCACGGATGTTGAACTCAATCTTGTTGGCAGAGTCCATGACGTTCTGCTTGCGAGGGATGGTACTATGATAGTACAGTGATGAGGTAGGTCTTGGTATACTATCGAGTACCCAAGGGAGGCACACGGAGGTCCCTTGGAGGGGGGGAGGAAACTGCTCGAGTAGTAATAAAGGAAGATGGTAAAGTGTCTGAAGAAGAAAAGGGGATGATAGAGAAGGATAAGAGAGAGTAGAAGAGGGTGGGAGAGGGGGGTTATATAGCCATGAGACGAGCTGTATTCACATGATCTCACGACATACCTCGTAGTTACTTAAGAGGTCTTACAAAGGTAATTCTCTTGGCTTTATTACTCTACACGGAATCGATTGGCCGTTCTTTACGGGCAAGTGAATCTCGCCCCGTTCACTGTGTAGATGGAAATGGTTGCCTGAATTCTGCGGCACCAGGCCTCGTTATTAGAAAATCCGTCTCCGCGATCTAGTTAAGACAACACAGCATAACGCGTGAGTCATCTCGCAACTCACCAATGGATGGTCAACGATAAATCCACGTGAAGGCTACAACATAACGGGACGAACTATATCCACAAGGGTGGTCACAACTTCTCCAAACAGTGTCAATGCTTATGCTTATATATGTAGTTGCCAGTAGCTCACGTGTCATATGAAACTAAACCTCAGCAAGCTAAAGAATAAAATAACAACTCTCTTCGCTGTATTAATTACACACCCCGTCTCACAGCCATGTAATCTCGCTGGCCTATATCCAAAAACAGCCAAACCATGAACAAAAAACACCTCTCATGCCGCGCTCGGACAAGAGTAAAAGCAGAGAATACCATCCATCCGACCTCGTGGGCGCAAAACCGCTAAAACGATCAGGATAGCCACATAATCCAGCAACAAGAATTCCGTAAAACGCCAACTTCCATTCATCCCCAGGCCAAACCCCCCTTTTCTGTATCAACCTTGGTCCGTAAACGTAAAAGGAAAAAAAAGCAAAAGTAAAAATGACCACCATGTTCTCACTATGTCTCCATTACTTGTGACTCAGTCGAGTACGGACGTGTACAATCAAGCTGGCAAATCTATGCATCCGTGATAAATAATAAATAAGAAAAAGAGGCCGTAACATGCTAAAAACTTTCAGAAAAGCAGATATTGTGTACAACGCTTCGTCCATGAACGTTGCGAGTGATTGAATCACGCTTGGGATTATTAGATATCCATCATTATTAGTATGGGCCATTCCATTCTCTCCGCATCATCTCTGCTTCATGGCAGGATGTTCATCCACAAGCTCGGCAGATGCCCCCAACAGATCAAAGTCACCTCCATCAGGATCAATTCGGCTGATGCGCTGATGAGAGACCGAGCCAAGGCTGAGGGGTCTCACATTATCTCCAAGATCGACATCCGCAAGCCCTTCGGGAAAGACGAGGGATGACTTGGACGACGGGCGCCTATCAGACCCTTGACCGTCGAATGGCAGACGTGGCAGCAAGGTCATGTTACTGTCCCTGCCGTTTGACATTTCGGCCTGGTTGGATCCTCGGCTTCCAGGCGGTTGGGATTCGGTATCCATGACGCTTATGGATTGATGGCTAATCATTCCCGAGTGTCGTTTAGAACTTTTTCGCGGAATCTCTGGTGCGTCGTGAAAATCGTCATCCGAAGACGACGAGCTCTCTCGTCGGCTTCCATCAGTCTCTGCTTCCGGTTCTAGCCCAGTCTCCGGCGCTTGAAATTTCAACTTCGCCTCTGCGCCTTCAGATAGTCTGCCACGGGGGAGTCGTTCAACTACTGGACTGTCCGGCTCATCTGGATCTGACTGAGGATCGCCGTCTTCGGTCAGCAAGTCGCCTTCCCGGTGCTTGGAGCGTTTAACTTGTGGCTCGTCGTCGTCGTCGGAATCAATGGGTCCGTTTCTTATGACTCCCATCGCAACAGGAATACCTTCCGGGGGAGACTCGATGCCTCCATTCCGGGCCCTCATAGAAGGCGGCATCCTCGAACTTCTAACAACCTCGAAACCTTTACTCTTCTCTTTCGTCTTGCCACCGAATAGACCTCTAAACCATCCCGCGGCTGTCGCCACTGGGCCAGTGGGATCAGCCGGGCCGGTTCCAAGCCTGCGACGACCCAGTCCATCCGAGTTCAAAGCAGGACCGCGGACACCATAATAGAAGTCAACTTCTCGAGTCGAATAGTCGGGTCGGTTAGCGGGGAAGAGTCCTCCAGGCCCTCCAGGCGCCGGTGTAGCACCTCGAGAGATTTCCGCAGCAAGCTCCACAGGCTCCATCGGTTTTGTCTCCAGAGTAAGCGAGCCACGTTGTGAATCAGCCAGTGTTAAGTCGCCTCCAGTATCACGACGCCGGCGTGGAGGGCGGTAGTAGGGATCCGATGCTTCCATGGGAAGGGCGAGAGGTCCATGGCGTGCAGGTCCGGGTGATGTGAGGAATGAGAATGTGCTAGCCTCGCCAGGCGTCCCTGGCATATATGAGCTACCGCTGTCGACATTGCGGTGCGCGCCCGAATACATGTCGATGCTATCGAGAGCCGAGCTACTCCTATGTCTGTGATGGGCAACCATGCCGCTTAGGCTTGCCACTGAGCCACTGCGAACTCTACCGCTGGGCATCACATATCCAGACTTGCCCGAATCGTCGGCCTCAAGCATGGCTGTGGTGGATAGGTGGCTGGCACGAGATGGGCCTTGGCGGCGATGATTGACCCGCCGTGACAGCTGTCGCATGCCAAAGATCTTGGACAATCCACCTCGCGTCAAACCAGTCACATCATCTCCACCGGCTCCAAGCATGCGGGCTGCTACCTCAATAATCGTTTGAAGGGCGCCAAGGAAGAAACCGAAGACCAAAACACAAGCATGAATCGCCAAAATGACGTACCCAATCCAGCCTTTGGGACCTTCAGTCAGGCCCAGGCTGGGCGCAAAAGAAATCATGAGCATGATGACAACCAAGCGCAGAAAGCAAAAGAGGGCATGATAAATATTCATCGACGTGGCCGATTGGTAAGGGCGAATAGCATAAATCATGAGGATTTGAATGACTTCACAGATGGCAAGGAGAACCACCTGTGCGACACCGCTTGGCTGGACAGCACCGATAGCTATGCCTCGAATGAAATTGAGCAACAGGGGGATCAGAGCAAAGGAGGCGACATTGTCTGAATACGTGTTATACAGTGGGCCATAGCGCAAGACGGTGGGCAAGTCGTCAAACAAGACCGACTTTGGTTTGGTGCTGATAACGAGGTAGAGAAGCCAGGAGGCAAACCCAACCATCAGCGCAATAGTTAGAGCGGCCAGGGCAATGCTGTATGACGGAGACTGGCTCGAGGCGACAAGTTGGAATGCGGACAGGGCCACGATGGGTATCAACATGAAGTTGAAAACAATCCGTACCACGTTTCCAATAACAAAGGGCAGATTTTTGGCCCGTAGGTCTTCCTCTGGAATCTTCTTTATTTTGCGGTAGATCCACTGGACTGCAAACCCAACCTGGATCAGCACAATGACGGCGCCAATTATGACGCAGAGCCAAATCATCATTCCCGGCCATATGTCCTCGGATTGGGACATACCAATGAGCTGGCCCGTCTTCTCCAATCCGTAATTCGAGGTGGTGTTTGTCACGTAGATGCCGTCAACGACACTATGCCAGGGCGCAGCACCGGAAACAAAACTTTCGTTGAACATGAGAGACGACCAGCCGACTTGGCTTACAATGGGTTGGAAAAATCCAGGATACTCGAGGGTCAAGGCTCCGGTGAGGGCGATAAACTGGATGTATTGGAGGCAGTCTCCAAAGCCAGGGGTTACAAGCCTTAGCAGATCGGCATCGCGTCCGTAGTTGGAGCTCCAATGGAAGATATCCGTCGTCCCCCACGGGCTAAAGATTCCAGCAAAGGGCACCGCAAATCCAGCAAATATTAACACAAGGAGCGGTAGGAACTTCAACACCCAGGAGAGGCTACCCAGATCGGGGGTGATGGTGGCAGAAACACACCCAATGTTGGAGCCATTCGTTTTGCCGTACACTATGAGGAAAGTTGCGGAGAATGAGGTAAAAGCGAAGGATGAGAGGAAATCATGGCTCATGTTGAAGGACGGAAGTTGGTGGAAGTCGCTTCTAGAAGAAAAACCGATAATCAGTGGCCATCATCACATGCAAGTAGTATGTCTTCGTGATGCAATACTGAGAGGTGGGGGATGTGAGCTGTCGCGACTTACACGTTGCGAAATACAGGGCCCAGAGGGCATGTGCCATTGACCAAGTTCTTACAGAAGTTGAACGTGTCCTTGTATGGTTCATACGTCAAGTACTTGACATTAGGAGCTACCGTTGTTGCGAGAAGCTTGTCATCGCTGTCGGGAATCTTGCCGTTTGTCTCGTTCGCATCCGTCCAATACGGGTCATTTGGCGGAGGCAGGACGCCTTGGTAGGCAGCACCGGTGACATTCCCCCAATTAATAACTCGAAGATTATGTGTCGGGTTCTTGGTATCGAAGACTGCGTCGACGTATTTCGGCACCCACTGTAGCGCTGGGGGTTTGTTCGCTTTGTAAGATTGGGGAAGGCAATTCTGGAAAGGTACTTGAACGGCGGCAGCGGGAGTGGCGATGAATAGGGCAATCAGAATGGTCATGAAGAGAGTAGGTCGAGTAGCCAATTCCATGTCGGATTTGCGACACCTCCGTCTGCTTCGCGCTCGTGTGACGCAGCTCTCCCTCAATGTTCCCAGCCCCTCCACAGCTGGAGCTAGAGCAGTCAAACGACGATGATTCATGGCAATCGGCAACGCTGACGTAGAGTCAGTGCTCCCCTTCTTCGAGTATGGTGACGGGCGAGAAGCATGCCGGCTGCAGCGTAGTAGATATGGAGTATTGTTGTGGCTGTAGTTGTGGTTGTGGTGGTTGTGTTTGTGGCTCTGGCAGTCGGGATCAGCAGCCAGACCTGGACGCATATTTCGGTAGATTTGTTTCGAGGAGCCAGGGACGGCGATCTTTCACAGGCTTTAGAAGTCGCGCATCGTGGGGAGGGGGGAAAGTGATCTGTTCAAAACGGTGAATGTAAAAATGAATAAACCGGTGTACGCTCCACAGGCGTAGGAAGAAGAAAACGAAAGACGGGAAAAAACAAACAAAGTTTTAAAGACGGTAAGTTGAAGTGAAAGGGGGAGAGGAGAGGAAGTAGATTGAAAAAAAATACGGTTGGAAAGAGGTGAATTGGTGATGGATTGGATGGATGGGATGGGATGCTGCGAGAGCTGTAAGAGGTAAGCTAGAGTGGAGTGGAGTTGGAACCTTGAGACTCAGACTTGCAGGCCTGGCCTGGCCCTTGGGAAGGTGGCAGTGTGGCACAGTGGCACTGGTTCACTGGCTTTACTGGGGGGAACTAGCAGGGCGAAGCCAGCAACTGGGGGACCTAGAGGGGGGCTTTTTTCAGGTTCCCTTGCAGGTAGTCTCCAGGGCTCTCTCTGGAGTCTAGCACCTGGAGGAGCACCCGGAGCAGCTGGGCAACCAAAACTTCCAGGTTCCATCCATGGATCCATTCTAGAAAGAAAGAAAAGAAATATTAATAACTGTGGAAATTGTTCGTGAGGACGAGACAAAAAGAAAGGCCTAACCCTATTCATCAACGCCCTTTACCAAAAGAAGAAGCCTATTTACAATGAAAGGCTGCATGTAACTTTGTTAATAATAATAATAAAAATAATAAAAATTACTCCTAAACTTAAATCCTAACAATGGGGACAGGCACATGGCATGGCATGGCATGGCATTGGCACGACAGAGAGAGTACAAGTGCAAGTGCAAGTACACGTACACGTACAACCTGCCACCGAACCACCAAAAGAGTCAAGACACACAGGCAACTGGCAACCTACCACTACCACTACCACTACTACTACCACGACCACGACCACTACGGAGAGAGGCAGTGCAAAGCTGTTGCAGCCCACTAACCGTGTGTTAGCGCGACCAGCCTGAAACCATCCCCCCCCATCATCCCCTCCCCCCAAAGGCCAGCCCAGCATTGATCAATCTTTCTAATCGTGGCCGTCCCGTGTCTCTGTTGTCCCCCCTCCAAACCCTCCAACCCTCCCTCTCCTCTTCCTGTCGCTGCGACATGGCGGCACTTGGGTCGGGGGTCCGGTCAGGTCTGGTCCTGTGCTTGATGATCACGACGTCCTGTTTATTTATCTATAGTGCTGCATTGGCGCCAAAGCCCCCAAAAAAGCAAACCGAATAGTTCCAATCCATCCTCATCATCACCATCATCATCACCATCACAATCATCACCACAAACATGCAAAACAATTCTTTGCCAACGACATAAATCCTCATGCGCCCTAATCCTAATTGCTAAATCCCTGCATCATGTCCACTGGAGGGTCCATCTCCTCTCTTTCTCTTTTTTTTTTCTCTTCCTCTCACAGAAGTTCAAGTTTCAATACGAGGTCATGGACCAATCAGCGTAGCGTATCAGGCTCATACAAGTGGATTTTCCTGTTTTTTCTTCTAACAAAAATCAAACCAAAAATAATTTAATATTGATAAATCGATAAAAAAAGAAGTAATGACGTTGTTAGATAAAAAGGGCCCACTTTATATAAGTAGCAAAAAAAAAAAAAGGGTCAGTCACCGTCAGCTCTAGAAACCCTTGACAAGGCACATCCGAAAAGGGATCGAAACATGTAACACTGCATGAGCATGAGCATGAGCATGGCAAGGGAGAGACAGAGAGTGTGAAAGAGAGAGGGCGCAAAACTCGGATACGCACGTTTCCATGCTCGCCCAGAAAATAAAAAGTAACCTGAGAGAGGCATGTTTTGCAGGACCCATATCAACTTCGTATGGCTTGATGGCTTGTATGTATGCAGCCCCAGGCCTCGTAAAAAAGTGATGGGATTCGATGGGATATCCGTGGATGGCGTCGATCTTCTCACATTGCATCAGCAGATACGAATGCCCTACAGCACTTGGCGTCCCCCCCATGTGCTAGGGTCATCCCAGCAGCCCTTTGCCTATTTTCCCAGTGGCCTCTCTCTCTCTCCCTCCCAAGACCTCTAACAAAGCTCTTTGGCTCTTGGCTCTCTCTGCATCTCTCATTTGCTCAGCCGTCTCAGAGGGAGAAAAAACAAAAACAAAAAGCTCCCCACTGAAAGCTTCACTGTTCCTATTTATAAAAAGAAAATCATGACAGATCCACGGGCAGACCCAAAACATACGATTACCTACAACAGGTAGGAGGACTCCACACGAGCTTGGCACGTCAAAACACCCGACTCCTGCAGCTGACGGCATCTCGTGTTTTTCAAACAAGTTCAACAATATGAATGGTCAACCTTACAAACTCCAACACACTCGATCCATTCTCCTTGCGATCCTTCCTTTTGGCATACCAAACCATTGCATCAAAAAGACGGCACGTTTATTAAACAAAATCAAGAAAAAGACCCTATCTGCATTGCATAATAAGAAAAGAAAAGAAAATGCCTGCCGCCATAATTACCCATCTTACCTCTGGTATGACTCCCGTCCGTCTTCTGAGCTAAGCCTGCAATCCCACGCCGCCGCCGTCTCCGCGTAATACTACTATTACTATTCCTCTAGGCTGAGTCTTCCATAGTGATCCATCCCGCTCTCCAAGGCTTGCGCTGCGCTGCGTAGTGTGCGTACTTGTAGCCTCTTCTTGTTGCCGAATCGCGAAAGTTCCGGCATCGCGCGATTCGGGTATCGCCTGCGTAATTTAATACGGGACTGTCAAAGCCTTTTGATGATGCAGCCTAACTTCAAATGTCAAAAGATCATCGTCCACGCTTCAACTAATACCGACGCCAGCTTACCACGGCGCCTCGGATCAACAATCTTACCCTGCAGCAGAGTCACGATTTCAAATCTTTCAATCCTGGTGGCATCATCTTGGTTGTCAAGTTGTATACTGTGGATCAGCAATTAAGTTTGATTGAAGCTCTCTATAAACGTCCGTCCATTTCGTGCCCTTTAGCTCCCTAGTACTGATAGATGAGAGGCCGCTTTGCCATGCTAGCCCCCCTCCCTCCATTAACCTACCCGCTTGCCCTTTGCCGTTGACTGCATCGAGTATTCTACCGTGATATCCTCATCCATTCCTTCAACCCACACATTCACCGTCTCCCGTAGGCGAGTTTCCGTCACCCGAACTTCATCCATATTTCTGAACGGTAATGACATCTCCAAGCTTCCCGAGATAACGTATGGTTCCCAAGTGGTGAACATATGCTCCCAACGCCCAATATCCTCCTGCAGAAGTTGGAGATCCACCGATACGTCTTGAACTCTCATATTGGTGGGCGTCGTTTCGAGCGGCAAGCCTCTCGAAGAGTTCCGTCTTGGTTGGCCATGGCGAGACCGTGAACGCTGCCTTTTGGTGACATGGTGTATTGGATCGACAACGACCTCGGTTTCGGATACGAGGTTATTATTAGAATCCTGAGTCAAATGTGTGGACGTTGGAGGAGCATCGCCAAGGCCAATTAGAGGGGGGCCCTCTTCCATCAATGCAGCATCTTCCGCACTCCTTTTGACTGTGGTGCGTGGTGGGCTCCTCATGAGGAGCGTTTGTAGCATATGGGAATACTGTCGGGGTTGCCGTGGTACATCCCCCTCCGTATAACCTTGTGAGATATCGTGATTTTGATTTGTCCTTTGAATGAGGGAAGAAGCATTGGAAAAGCCCTCGGCTCGTCTTTGTGAACTGTGTCTTTCAAGGTAAGACGGCAAAGATATACTGTGAGGCGCATCCTCTCTGCCTGTGCGAGGTAGTTCTTCAGCAGGCACCAATTCATGGCTAGCATCAGAACGGACTGCTTCCCGCCGCATAGTGCTTCCATAAGCCACCCGCCCCAATGAGGTCCTGGCTCGCCTCAACACATTTACGTCTACACTGTTGCCGTTCACATCTCCGTGATTTCTTGGTGACTGGGTGCCACCGCCTGCACTGATATTGCTTCGATGTGATCTGAACAGAGGATTCGGGTTACTCTCATGATACAACAGATTAGACGAAGGAGGTGTTCTTATTCCAGGAAACTCGGTGAGCATTTGAGGAGAGGAAATGTCGTTCAGTAGCTGCCTGCGTGACAAAGGGCTGCTGTTAGGAGGGGTTCTCTGGCCAGACCTTTCAACTTCCCAGTTGCCAGGTAATATGGGACCCCTCCTTGTAGGAGGTACACGAGTATTCACTCTGGCAACCTGGCGGCGAAAGTCCCTAAATCTAGAGCCGGGAATATCTGACTCAGACTCTTCTTCTCCTTGTATCTCATTGATTGTGGAATTGCTGAGGGGCTGTAAAGGTAGGCGCTCCAAATGGCTCTGTGATTGGGTCAAATCCCGAGCCAGCGGCTGTTCCCCCATGGTTGCAGTTTCATCAACTGCAATCTCAAAGTCCTGATTTCGAGCCGGATGAAAATAGCGCTCAATGTTCTCAGAAATGTACTTCGCAGCTAGCGATTTGGGACAAATTTTGGGTTTCGATTTCAATGAAGGGACCTCGGAATGGGAGGGTAAAGAAGGTACCTGGACAGACACTGTCTCGCCCATGGTATTTTCGTCACTTGTATTGCTCTCCGTTCGAGCCATATTGACGTTTCTTTTTATTCTCATTGTAGCTGAGATATACGAGTGCTTGTCTGATTGATTGTGTGGCGGACATGATCTGATTGTGTCTGCACCGGCTGGAAGGTCTGGCCGCGAAAGTCCCCCAAGAGAGTCAGACTCTTCTGTATTGAACGAAACTATGGAACCTGGCATTGATGAAGATTTTAACGGAACGATATTTCCATTTGCACTCAGATTTGGGTGCTTGGTAGCCGGACAAGATGTGTTCCTTGGGGACGTTGCGTCTTTCAGTGTTGTGTTGGGTTCCTCACCAACAACGTTTTTCTGTGTGTATATCTTTTGACAAAGAGACTCGAAACATTTGAGGAGCCGAGGTTCGTCTGCAAAGATGATTTCATCCTTTAATGGTGTCACGTTCGGATCGTAACTGCAGGGAGGACAACGAATGTTGAGTTGAATGAAAGGGCTAGTCAGCGAAGTAGATGGGCTTCGATTGCTCGCGATGCTGGTGATATAAGATTTAAATATCTTTAGAATCCTTTTAGAAAATCCCCGAGTAGATGAAACTGGTCTGAAATCGACGGATATATGAGCTCCTTTGCCTTTGACTGACTTAACATCACAGTCGGGGCCTGGGATGAAGGCATCAATAGTAATAACCGTGGGTAGTTCGATATCCCTCTTTGGCGATACGAGATTTTCGGATCCAAGTTTATGGGAAACCTGGACGCAGTTGGTAGCTAAATCTTTTCTAAAGATCTGCAGCGCTGCTTCATGAACTGTTGGTGAGTGAATTGGAGCATATGACCAAGCATGCTTAGGATCTCCAAGGGTCTTGAAGGAAAGTCTGAGGTAAGGTCGTGCAAGAGCATACATCCTTAGAAGGTCCTTGATCTCGGATATAGTCTTGTTGTTATTCTTCAAGACGTATTGTTTTCTCGCGGGCAATTTGTCAAAGAGCTTGGAAACTTGAACCGTGGTACCGACTGGAGCGGATATCGGCCTCGTGTCCTCTACGCCGCCAACACCAAACTTCAAATGCATGCGTGTTGCCACGGGGTCCCCTTTCGTTTTCGTCGTAATGCTAAGTGCTGCAAGTGAATTGATAGCGGCAAGGGCTTCTCCCCGGAAGCCCAGTGTTTCCCCTCCCCTCGTCTTGAGTTCTTCAAATGTCGTGAGCTTGCTGGTGTGGGAGCGGCGACCCAAAGATTCGAAATCTTCAACTTCGATACCGTGGCCGTCATCTCTAACAATGATTTTATCGATGGAATCTGGAGATATTATAACTTCGATCGAGGTCGCTCGAGAATCAATGGCATTGTCTATCAGCTCCTTGACCAAATCACAGGAGCTGGTGATGGTGACGCAGGAGCCGAGAAGGCGGACGGTCGACTGGGGCAAGGCGGATATAGCCATTGTCTTTTGCCATTTGATCAAATCCCGGATAAATGATATAATGATGAAACAATAACAATATCCCGGTAATGTTGACAGGAGAGGCCTCAGCGGATAGACATGACTACAACATGCTTGATCACGGAAGCTGAGGGGACACGAGGGCATTCACGGATGAAAATTTTACTTGATTTCACAGATAATGGGGAGGTTCTGAATTGGAGACAGAACGGAAGGAACACCTTCCCTTCGAACTGGGCCGTTCAATTGAGTTTGAATCACGAAGCCGGAAGGAACGACTACGGTGTAAGTCGCATTTGGATTAGAAGGTGCTGCGTAAGCGAACCTAAACCGACCGCAGCTTCAGCTTCCTCGCAATCAGCCGTTCTAGTTCCTGCAGCAAAATGACGTTTCCCTCCCAAACGGCCCTCCAGTACCCCGCTGTTGCCGAACTCGCCCCGCAGCTGACCGAGCTTCACGACGACCTCTCTCTCTATATATGCTGATCAAAATTCCAGGCCATTGAACAACAGTCAGGTCACTCCCAAAGCCAACATCATTCAAAATGTCCTCTCTCAAAGGCCCCGCTCCCCAGCACCACGACGGCTCCGGCCTCCGCATCGGCATCGTCCACGCCCGGTGGAACTCCACCATCATCGACCCCCTCGTCACCGGCGCAAAGGAGAAGCTCCTCGCCTGCGGTGTCAAGGAGTCCAATATTGTGATCCAATCCTGCCCCGGCTCGTGGGAATTGCCCATTGCTGTTCAGCGGTACGTTGCTTCTCTGACTAGCCGACCCGCTTCCACACCTATAACCGGGCTCTGTGAGAAGAAGGCATTCCTGACTTGATTTCATACATAGCCTCTACTCTGCCTCCCAGATCCAGTCCAACGCCTCTGGCCTCCCCTCCGCAACTGACCTCCTCGCCGCCTCTACTACCGACCTCACCTCCCTCGCCAGCACCGGTGCCGCCTCTGGCCCCTTTGACGCCATCATCGCCGTCGGCGTCCTCATCAAGGGCGAGACCATGCACTTCGAGTACATCGCCGAGTCCGTCTCTCACGGCCTCATGCGCGTTCAGCTCGACATTGGTATCCCCGTCATCTTCGGCGTCCTTACCGTCCTAGACGACGACCAGGCAAAATCCAGAGCTGGCGTCGAGGGCAAGGGTCACAATCACGGCGAGGATTGGGGTCTGGCGGCGGTCGAGATGGGAGTCAAGAAGCACGAGTGGGCGACGGGCAAAATTCAGGGTTAGAATAGCATTAAACCATATATATAAAGACAAACAAGAAAAAAGCTAAATGATGGACTTCATGAGTTGGTCGAATCAGGTCTTGTATACTAAAAGAGCATAGATCCAGCCCCAGGGATGATGATGGGGGTTTAAAGCTACAAAGGATATCCCGACTGAAAGGGAAAAAGCTGCGTCTAGTCTTGACAATGGTGTTTCCCCAACAAAAAAACAAACAGAAACTACCATCCAATTACATCAATTACGGCGTAGAGCCATGTCTATCATGCGTGACGCGAATCCGTCCGAACCAAATAGTTCCCACCACGCTGACGCCCGATCCGCCAGGAAACAAAGGGGGGGTTTATCTAGGCTAGGAATAATTATTTTTTGTGTTGTCTGGCGCAGTGTAAATAATAGGGCCATCATGACGTCCAAGCATGTGTAAAAAAGGCCGCAAATCCAATTATCGCCCTTGTGCCCATGTTCGATACAAGCACACACCCCCACGCACTTAACACACCTTCTCCCAATAAAAGTAGCTGAAAATGGAGATAAATAACGTGATATCGTCCTCTTAAATCACAGAGCTAAGAGTCTTTTTGCTTTTCCACAATGATCGCTTCTTGTCTCGCTTGTTCTTCATCGCTTCCCAGCCTTCCTCGTCATCGTCGTCAGAGGTCGAGGCAGACTTGTTCACAACTCTCATGGCGGATTTGCCCTTGTTATCACCAAGGGAAGAGAGGACTCCCGAAAGAGATCCTGACCTTCCGTGATCGGGAACAACGGCAGCCTGAGAGACGGGTCGGTAACGGTTCGGCAAACCAATGTTGCTACGTTCTGAGGGGGCAATGGAATGTGAGTATCCATGCACAGAGGATCGTACAGATCCGGCGTATCCTGGGTTGACCATGGGCGCAGAGCTAGGCTGCACCATGCTCATGGTTCGCATGTTGTAGTCAGGGCGGCGAGAGTCCATGACCGGCTCACCAACAAAGGAGTTGCGAGAGGAGAGGTCCATCATTGAACCATTGCCTGGCATGCCAGGATATTGTTGAGGCGCACCATTACCCTGGTTGACAGCCATCATTTGCATGAACTGCATCTGCATTTGCATGAATTGCGACATCTGGTGTGTCATGTTGAGCTGAGCGTGATCGCCAGGTGACATCATTGGCTGCTGCATCATGCGAGGAGGCATGGGAGTTGGCCCCCCCGGCATGCCACCACCACTCATAACAGGTTGGTTGTACATCATGTGATGGGGGATACCTGCAACAGGATCAAGGCCATGAGCTGCGTGGAAGCCACCGCCGCCGCCCATCAGGTTTGTAGCATCGACGCTGGGGCTTCCACGTCGCAAAGCCCTGGACCGCTCCTCGCTAGCAATGACACCGACCAGGCCGCCAGGGGGCAAAGGCGATGGTGGCTTGGGAAGCTGGGTAGCATCGCTAAAAGCCAACGATTCTCTCAAGGCGGGTCTAGCGATGCTGGCACCAAAGAAAGGATCCTGTGGCAAGTTGCGAGCAAAAGCAGGAAGGGTTGAGTGACGGCGAGCGGCGGAATCGCCAACAATAGACGGTGGACGTCCTGATGCTGATGGAAAGTGAGCTGAGGCTCGCATGTTTGGGTTGGATCCCATGTTGCTGAGGCGAGTGGGTGGCCTGTTCTTATGGGGGAACCCATGAGCCTGAAGAATAGCAAGAGGGACTTCCTCATCTTCATCTTCATCCGAGGCACCAGTTGGCAAGGGTAAAGGACCCTTCATCTGGCTGAGCTGCGGTGCACTCATGGAAGATGGAAGCCCTGGGCGGCCGGATGCTACAGCAGGAGGAGGAGTGGATGTTTCACCAGTAACCTTCATCATCTGCTGTCTGTAGACAGCCATGTGAGCCTCCTGCTTCCGCCTTTGTTTAGCTTGCTGCTTGGACTTCTCAGCTTCATCTTCTTCGTCATCATAATTGATTTCCTCATCATCGTCATCATCTTTAACCGCTGTGTGATTTGCCTTATCAACCGTATCCTGGCGGATCTTGTCCTCACGATATTTCTCAAACTCTGCCGGCGTCATAACCTTGTTTCGAGGCGGGTTAGCGGCCTTGGGAGTGGCGTATCGATAAGTTGACCTCGCAAACCGAGACGTGCTACCCTCAAACATGTTCTCTTCCTCTTCTACGATATCTTTTCTGCTGGCAAAATTGGATGCAGGCTGTCTCCGTGGGATAACTGTAAAGCTATCCTCTTCTCGTCGATACCGGCCAGACGGAGAGCTGCTGGTGTACTCATCCGAGGCAGACAGGAGCTTGATGGCACTGTAGGTCTCTTGCAGCAATTTGGATTCTTCGTCTGGCTTGGCTTCTGATGGACGGGTTGAAGGTTTGGCCTTGGAGGGGGTTTGATGATGAGGCGGGACGGGCGGCGGGCGATCGAACAGAGGAGAATCGGGATTCGACCCAAACTGGTCACCACTGGACTTTGGAGTGCTCCATGGGCTAAGCAGCGGATCGGCCGGTGTAGCTGTGTCAGGGCTGGGTGGAACAGCTTGGTTGGATTGAACCGGGCGATTTCCCGCCAAAACTCTTGGAGATGCCAAGTCATCCATCCTCACTGTGGCCATGCTAGCTCTCTTATCAAAGTTTGGCATCATCGACCCAAAATCGCCGCCTAAATCAATTGCATCTGCTTCCAGCGTCGCCGTGCTTGTTGTCGATGCAGTCATACCTCTCACTCCATCTTGTGGGTGTTCCGACCTCAAAGTTAGAACGGGTGGCAAATCGGGCACATAATCCTCCCTTGGCGGAGGAATAGTATGCCTCTTCTGACCACCAAAAGAGAAAGTCCGATTAGCCCTATCGAGGAATTTTGACCCGATAGATTTGTTGGAAGGCCCTCTTGTCGGGACCTCTGGTGACGATGCCTTGGATGAAGAGGCAAATCGGTTTTCATCCTGAACATGTCCTCCACTAAAATCGGCAGACGACGGCGCTGTTGAGGCATTGCTATGCCTCGACGAGTTGTCGGTTGAAGTAGCATGGGTGGTGTTTGAAAGACCACTTCCACTGGTTCAAAGTTAGCGTTCAGTTCCGTGACAAGCAATGGTGTGGTACGAGGTGGTATGACACCCGACCTCTTGTCTTGTACCACAAGATATTCTTGGGACTCACCGATTATTAGTCTTTAGATCAGCAAACATATTGTCCTCGACGTGAAAGTCGGGCTTGGGGAGCAGAGCAGTAGTAGCTCTAGCCATTCTTGCGCCTCCGTCGAAAGACTTGCCAGGCACAAAATCATTCCTCTCTAACACGCGAAAAGAAGGCTGCACAGGCGGTGTGACATCAACATTTTCCGTTTCGTCCGTGTTGGACCTCCGCTTGGCGAATGCAACCGAAAATCTAGGCATGTAGACCACGCGTTGAACAAGAAGGACGTATCAAGTTTATTCGTAGCCCATATATCAACGCAGAAGAACCCTCAACAGCACGAAAGAAAATTCTCCGGCCGTCGATTGTGGAACTTGTATTGGGACTTCGGCCGTGGCGATACGAGGTCCGGCGGTGGACAGGGAGTGACGAAGTTGATGACAGCCTTTCCGACTGGCTGTAAACTATAAGGCGCGTGGGAGTCGTTGGTACGACGTGCGTCTAGGGGTAGCTGCATGCAATGTGATCCCCGATTAGTAGGTGTTCAAACATTCTCCCAACTCAGGCAGAGAAAGGTCATGGTTGATGATGAATGTGAGAAATGATGGGATGGGAGGAGATGGAAGTGAAAGTCAAAACGCGATTTGTTTGGTGAATTTCCGAGACATCATGCCAGGTGGTTGGCCGGGAGTGGCCGGCATGCTTGTGCGGCTGGACAAAGGAAAAAAAAACCGTGAGACTCACATTAATCTCGGAATTACCAGTAATAAGAATGCGCGAGTCGGCCGGCTTCGAAGGTCGCAGCAAAAACGAACGAGCAAAGAAGTCAACGTCAAGAAAGAGAATGCAAAGAAGAAGAACCGTGAAGGACGTGAATAGAAGCGGTGGCGTAACGGTAAACCGGGCGAGCGAAACAGAGGTGGAAAAACGACAACGGCGAACGATGATTAGGGGCGGATGTTGAGGAGAGTCCACACAACCGGGCAACGCAGAAAATGGGGTGATTCACAACCCAGCCCAGGCAGTAATACCAGGGAAAATGAGTCGAACGATTGTGCCTTGGGCAAATACGGGCTCAGTAAGCTGCAGTCCGTATTGTCCAGGCGATCCTAAGATGGCCAAGTAACGAAGGATGTCGACTTTTTTTTTTCGGAGTTGAAAGAGAGCGAGCGTCAAAGGGAAAAAAAAGGCTGGCAACCGACAGGAAAGGGTTGAAAGGAAAAAGGGAGGCGACACACTAGGAGAAGGACGGGAACAAGGTGTTATGATGCGTGCCGGCTCACTAGGATAGCTAGTTCATTCACCACTCCAGTCCATACGTTGGTCCCCTGCTCGTTGGCATGGCCTGGCAAAGCCTGGCTTGCTTTGTTAGGCCGATCTCGTAAGCCATGGGTGCCAGACCAGAAGCCGGAGCCCAGTGCTCAATGACCCAAGATCCTTGCTGGTTGGTCTCTGCCCTCCCCTTGTCCTGCAGACGGAGGACCCAGACGCCTCATTCCACTAGCCATGTAAAGTGGAGGATAAAAAAAAAACTGGAGGACGAATCAGATGGAGTGGCTGGGCGACGGCTGCGACATGTGTGCTGAAGTGCGTTAAGGACTGGCCGGGGGCACAGCAGTGGTGGAACATTGGAAATTGATGAGCACAACCTGAAGGCCATGGAAACAAGAGATGCACGGCGACCTCCAAGACGACCAAGAATGTACCGGTATTTTCCACTTCAGGCGGCAAAAGCGGAGGTGGTTTGGGGTTTGAGTTGAGGAGGCGGTTAAATTGGTGGAGACACGGCAAACAACTTTTCTACCAGCGACAGAATATTAGTACGAGATGATCGCCTGCAACCGAGAAACTGCTGACGCTCTCCTTTGCAAGATGCAAGTACTAATTATGTATGTAGTACTCCGTATGTGTGTATGTGTGTGTGTGTGTATGTATTGTTGCTCAAGCCAACTTTTCTGTCCAACGAATGAGCCGCCGTCGGTTCCTGGGCGGAGAAGCATTATGATGGAATTGGTCAAAGGGGGAAACACGCGTGCCCGCACGCCTGTATGTGATATTATTCTGCTGCATATCCATACATACATCCATCCATCGTACGACCAATAGGTATGGAGTGCTGCGTACTTGATTGCACAGGCGCGGGAATTTGTCGGTCGGCGATGGCGTTCCATTTGTGATTGACGGTATTGGGGCCACACAAAGTCCTGAGCAGTCACCGGATGAGTGATACGGGAGCGGACCGTGGGCGGGATAGTAGACAAAGCACCGAAATTTGGCATTGATAACGACTTGGCATCTGCTGGTGGCCGCGAGAACTGAAATGTCGTTTGGACCAGAGAGTACAGAATTGAAACGGGCCAAAAATATCTGGCCATTGTCATGATTCTTTCCGTTGCCATTTTCAGCGTCTGTAGCCGGACCCCGGAGACTAGAGGATTGGCTTCAAGGCGCAGCAAAGCGTGGGACCCAAATCCTCCCAACCAACGAGGAAACGTGCATCAGCGGCCAGTGCAGCGTATCGATCGGCCTGCTGAGAGGCTACCGCCCTGTGGATGGATTAAACAGGTATTATTAGCATGCATGCAAATCGTAACCACCCAAATCAAACCAATGCCCCCCAGGGGTATGGAGTACGTGGTTGCCACTACTTAGCGCGGCTTGCTTTGGGATGAGGGTTGACCTGGAGACAGTTTTTTATTTCGGTTTTCAGCTGCATTTTGTGCCAAAAGCCAGTTGGCGAGATTCCTTGTGCCCCCGTGCCGGCATGCCCGTTGATTCCGACTCGGCAATATTGGAGCACAACGGGGGTCCGCTTTCCATGGAAGTTTTTTTTTGTTTTCTTTCCTTTTTTCCCTTCTGTCGTGGTCTTTGCCCAGCAGTTTTCGGTGGAGATGACCCATGACAATGGTTTGCATGCAGGTGTGACGGACATTGCAACGTGAGCCACAACAAAACCTAAATTCTGATAAAGGTCCGAGAACAGTCTCCATCTGCTATAATCGAAGCTTTCTGATGCGTGCCATTGCGGGCTGATGGAATGGACAGTTCGTTCCGTATAGCCACCGATGCGGGAATCGGAAAACGGAGTCGTTGATCATCAGGGAGACTTGAAGAAGCTGGAGGATCATTTAGATTCCTCAAGTTTGATCGGCGTATAACAAGCTTTCTGCCAGGCAAGCTTATGCAGAATTTGGTGGGCTTAACTCCACCTCCACATATTCTTGCAACGGCGACCGAGGTTTTCCTGTTCTCTCGAGTGGCGTGACGGCCTGGAACAGAGTGTAATAAACTGGATCAAATGGAGCAGCTAAACCGTCCTAGATAATGTTTGATAGGCAACGCGGCAAGTTTATGACATCCAGTTTAGACTTGGCCGCTCGTTTGCATATGTATGTATGTATGTATGTATGTATGTATGTATGTAGAAAGCCGTCGATGACGGTTCAAACAAGCGAAGAGGCGTTCTGAATGCAGTGTATATGCACGTCATGTGCATTGCGAGATAGCAGGACAGTATGCAAATGGTTGTTTGCAAGCGAGGCGAGTTGGTTGATTGTCAATATTGAGGAAAGATTAATCAAGGTTGCATGCATGATGATGGATTTCTTCGGCATAAATTGGAAAAGAGGTAATATGTGCTCGTACGATCCGCCGGGGTGATTTAAGACTGGAGACACTCCGCAAATGAAGCGAGTATGCGTACTCCGCAGAATGAGAAAAAACCCAGCATCTAAAGGGACTGACAAAGGAACTCTTGAAGGCGAGTGTGTAGGTGGAGAACAAATATCTTCAACAGACAGAGATGATTGAAGCTGAAACAGCATCATGATAGCACCCCATATAGCGGTTTCCATTTCCAATTTGGTGATGCGGAGGCTCCTTCCTTCCTTCCTTGCTACATACCACTTGTACCAATCTAGCAAACTGAGGCAGGTTACAGTGTGTCTCATCGGCCGGTACCTTGTTCCTGGCACTATCTGAACTGAGGCTGGTGAGTTGCTTCTAAAAAGTGCATCCCTCCAGGGTACCACTAATGATTTATGGAACAAGGGGCCACCCCTAACGGTTCTTGCATTAACATGCTGTAATCCATTGAGTAAACCGTCATCATGGGCATCAGCAATCCCAACATACATAAGACTCGTCTTCTGCATCAATATCAGGAACAAGTGGGGAAAGAGCGAGAAAAGGAAAGAAAGAAAAAGATGTTCGTATGCAAAACGCCATTCTGTTTGTTTTCGTTTTCTTTCCTTTTCCCTCTTACGTCTTTGCGCGCCCGGCAATAAAGCAAAAAGCATGTGCTTCGCCAGACCTGGGCCCTCAACCGCCGCCACCGCAGCAGCCTCTCCGCCTGAACAGGACAGGGTCCGGGAACATTGAGAAGACGGGACCCAAGCATGAGAGATGGATATTTTTATTAAAATTTTCTTTCCTTTCCTCGCCTTTGCTTTACCCCTTACCAAACGGAGTAGCCCGTCTAAGCTTAGTCCACTCCGCAATCCTTACACAAGACAAGCCTCCACTCTCGTGTTTTGATCAGACCTCTTTTTCTTCTTTCCCAGGCAAGTCATCATCCCTGGCAGGGCTATGAATGGATCTGCCCCGGAATGGAGATGCTACTACGACTCATTAACGCCTAATACAGTAGCTGATCAGTCTATCGACACGATCGATGACTATCTGATTCTGTATATTGCGTATGTATGTATGTGCCACTGTGAACCACTGACATGGAGTTACGTGTCAAGCAGAAGAGAGACAGGCAGAGAGACAGGCAGGCAGACGAAAGACGAAAGACAGAAAAGAAGACGTCAATTCCAGTTGATCCATATCTTACCCCATCCAAGCTTACCCTCTCCCTCGTCACCAGCGGCGTTTAATCTCATTCAATCTCACCGTCCGTATTCAGAAAGCAAAACAACAAACCAAAAAAAAAACAAAAACAAAACAAAACAATAACAAAACAGCAATTCGATCGGAACCCCCGGGCCTTTTGCCGGATCGGTGGAGCTGTATCGCTAAAAACCAGAAACCAAGTCAAAATAAATGAAAACAATTCCATCCTGGATGCTTGGTTACGGTGCGCCACCTACGTTTGCCCGTCCTCAGCTCACTTGGCATTGCATTCCCCTCTCCTCTCTCGTCTGCCCTTGTCTTGTTCACTTTACTTTACGGTAGAAACAAGTAAAGTTTGTTTGTGCTCTCGTCAACCGATATCAAACCGTTCGTCGGTCAAGCAGGGGTGGTTCTCAGAGTGGTCTTCCCCTTATCCAGAAGGTGATACACTGATACTACATGTACTTGTACCTGTAATTGTACATGTAATATCACATGTTTCTCTTTAGATCCACATTTACAACCTCACGGACTCTCGGGTCACATGAACATGAACGGTCCCCTATAAACATGACATCTTCCATCTGAGACTTTCCCCCTCTGCTCTTGAAACAAATGAGATGTTTCTATGCAACGATGGCCGATTTCATTGCGGTGCTGTTGGATAATGTACTCCGTGCCTACCTAGTGTTGTACGGAGTACCATCGTCATACTTGTGGGTAGCTGGGGAAATGGAGCTTCATCAGAGGCATTCAGCTTGACAGTATGAGCCTCTCAAGCCATGCCAGTGTATAGTCACAGATAGTTGGAAACTGCTTAGCGCACGTCGTTTCTTGATTCTCTTAGCCTTTTTCTTTCCTTATTGCTTCATGCCCTTGATGCATATCGGATGCATCGCAATTGGGAACAAGGGCGATCAGCAAGCAAGCATCAAGACCGAGGCCTCCAGAGCTAGGACCCTAGCATCAATTGACGTCAGATAAACTTTTTTCTGTCTTGTCCGTCTCCTTCCATTTCAATTAAAACAACAATCGCACTTTCCATGCAGCCAAGAAGACATGACCATGACTTCCTCGCCTAGTAGTCGACCGATTATTGTTCGCAAGTCATCATCGCGTGACGAGAACCCGTATCCGTCTCCATTGCACACCCGTACTAGCACTCTAACGTCCCTCATACGGAGCCGATCGCAGCAGAGCGTCGCTGGCTCTTGGCCTCCAGCTCCCGCGCAGCGCATCAACAGCCATGAAGATGAAGAGGCCGCTGCCGGTTCCCGATACAGCTCCTACATGCGCAATGATGATGCAAATGAAGACATTGAGCGCCTGCTTCGGGACGAGACCCGTCTGAGCCAGATTCTAAAAGGCCCAATGGCACGCAGTATGAAACTCATCGGGAGAAGCAATCCGCGATATCGCTGGGAGCGCTATTGGAAAACTGAGGCGAAGCTCAAGTCTATGAAGAAGCCCATGTGAGACATACCCTGTTTTTAGCCTTTACACTCATTAATTGAAGACATTGATGAGGATGGTAATTAACCATCTCTGCTCTGAAGACGACAATACTATGAGAGAACCAACGATCTTATCCAGCAGTACCTCTACATAGACTGCTTATTAGATTCATCCATTCCTCATGAACTTCTCAACGAGTACGGCAACGAGCTTGAGGCATCTGCCTTTAGGCCCATCACCGTTCCAGCCACCATCTCGGAGGAGGGATCTCAAATCTCACCCCAATCTCAGTCTCAAACTCCGATTACCCAAGAAGCTGCTGCTAGCATCATTGGCTCATACGGCTCCGTCACGAGCCCTGTTAATGCCACCCTAGAGTCGCCCACAACGGCGCCATTACCCCAGAAACGCACGCCAAAGGATATTTTTCGTGCTTCGGAGAATATGCCTTTACTACAAAGCGTCGATGAGAATGAGGGGTTAACGTCATCTCAAGTGGTAGCAAAGTCTAAAGTGGAAGGACCAAGGCCACATCTTCCTTGGCTTGAGGATGCAGATCTTGATAGTGATGATCCAATTGTAACTTTCGCCATCTGGGTGAACCTTATAGCCAACCTTGTCCTTCTGGTTGGTAAGATCGCCGTCATAATCTCGGTACCATCCATGTCCGTTCTCGCCAGTTTGGTCGATGGCGTTTTAGATCTCCTCAGTACCGGTATTGTTTGGACTACTACACGACTCATCTCAGCAAGTCAAGGAGATCGATATAGCTACCCTGTTGGTCGAACAAGGCAAGTTGAAAAACAGCATTAACTGCCATCACGATTAAGACTAACCTAAAGTACAGATTGGAACCCCTTGGAGTCCTTGTCTTCTCTGTGATCATGGTAACCTCATTCTGCCAAGTCAGTCTCGAATGTATTCAACGCCTGGCGAATACAGAACACGAGATTCTTCAGCTTGGCACCCCGGCTCTTATCATCATGATTGGCACAATCGTCATCAAAGGCGCGTGCTGGCTCTGGACCCGCCTCGTCAGAAACTCAAGCGTCCGAGCTCTGTAAGTCTCCCTTATCCTTCCTCTGCAATACAACAACTTTTGTCTCACAATTGGTTACCCCTAAACAGAGCCGAAGACGCTAAGACAGACGTTGTCTTCAATTTTGGATCCATCTTGTTCCCTATCGGTAAACTTTCCATCCGAAATCCTTTAACCCCCCCTATTTTCAATATGATGATCCAACTAACCTGTATGCCTCCTTTTCCTAGTTGGGTTTTACGGCCGCATCTGGTGGCTAGACGCTTCCGGTGGTCTTCTCCTTTCCTTCTTCGTTATCTTCGTCTGGAGCCGCACCTCCGCACAGCACATCCGCAACCTCACCGGTTTCTCCGCCCAGCCTGACGAACGCAACTTACTCCTCTATCTCACCATGCGCTTCGCTACTGCCATTAGGCAGATCCAGAATCTCCAGGCTTACCACGCCGGGGACAAGCTCGTCGTCGAAGTCGACATTGTTCTCTCAGCTATTACGCCCCTCAAGGACAGCCATGACTTGAGCGAGGTCTTGACGTATTTTCTTGAATCTGTGCCCATCGTAGATAGGGCGTTTGTGCATGTTGATTATTTGAGTTATAATGCACCGACGCATATGCTTAAGCAGTCCAGCACGTAACATTGAAAGTAATGCGAGAAATAAAAGGGGGTATGATTTTATGATAGATTGTTGGGAACTAAAGGATCAATGCAAATTTAGATGTGCAACGAGGGCCACCTTGGACATCATGTATTAAAAACTATCTCGGTACTAAAACCAATTACATTATGCAATCCTCCTCTTTTTGTGCTCACCATGCCGACTACCTATACATCCATAACAAGACCCAAAAAAAGAAATCCGCAGTTGAAACATTTTTTGAGAGTTCAATCTGTTTTTAATACGGAATACCGTTGGTAAGAAGCTGGAACTGATCGTAGATGCCGGTACTGTAGCTCGAATAACTCTTCTTGATCAGGTCCTTCATAAAGTCCGCCGCCTCCCGCTCCGTCTTCTCCAAGACGAACCGGTCTTTGAAGTGCTGCACGCTCTCGGGCTTGAAGCACGGCAGGCCGCTGTCCATCATCAGGAGCACAATCTGGCTCAGCTTCTCGCAGTACTGCCGGCTGGCGAGGAAGGCCTTGATGCACAGCTCCTCGAACCACTTGAAGCTCTGGTGGTCCGTCGAGCCGCCCATGACGGCGAGCATTTCGCTCGTCAGCTTGAAGGGGGCGCGCTCGAACTTGATGCCGCCGGGGGCGATGTCGAAGCAGAAGCCAAAGTCGATGTGCAGGATGTGACCTGCGTCATCGATCATGATGTTGCCGTTGTGACGATCCTTGAACTGAAGCAGGAACGAGATGATGGAGTACGCAGCCATGGACTTGACAAAGTTGCTACGTGCTTGCTGGAAGCGCAGCGAGTCTTCGTTGCCGTATTTGGACACAAAGTAATCATAAAGCCCGTTGACGGCTTCACGACCCAGCATGTCTCGGGAAATTGAGTTGGGAAGCACCTCAATGACACCACAACCAGGAGCAGTAGCAGTGACACGGTAAGGGAAGACAAAGACATCGAGGCCGACGTTGTGGAAGATGCCTCGGAAGGCTGCAATCATCTGCAGGGCCAAGACGTCCTGTCTGCAGTCGTCGCCAACCTTGAAGATGGCGGCTTGCCAAACCTCAATCGTGTTGTCTTGTCGCAACTCATCTTCATCCTCATCTTCTTCCCTCTCCTCCAAGAGTTCATTCTCATACTGTAGACTTCCCTTGCTCTTCTTGATACGGAAAGTAGCCATGTATGGCGCCTTGGCGTGACTCTGAAGTGGCTTGCCAGACTTGCGGTCAATACCAATTACGATGCCATCAGCGTTAATGGGAAGATAAACTCCAACGTCGACCTTGATCTTGCGAAGCTCTTCTTCAATCTTTTGCTTCTTCTCGGGCTTCGATCTCTTGATGTAGGGCTTCAGCTTGCCAGAGATGCTTGTAACCTCGTCGAAGAAAGCAAATTCTCTTTCATAAAACTCCCTATCTTCGTCGGCGAAGCTGTCAACCATCTTGGTCATGACACTATCGAGAGTAGGCTTGATAGCGTCGGGAATTTGCGCATCGTCATCCTTGTACGAGGTGGCCTTCATATTCCAGATGATCTGGTGGGCAAAGTGTTGCGAGAATTGTGCCGTCTCGAGGATATAGCGTTCAACATATCCTAGAGTATCGTATCGTAAAGTCTGGACAATCTGAGGTACGTAGAAGAATGTGATATCTACAAGATGACTTTCCAGAGCTCGCATGGCATATTGGATGAGGAAGGGATGGTCTTTGTATGCGGGTAAGAACAAAGTAATCGCCATGAGAGGGTTGACTGGCTGCCAGAAGAGCAGGTACTGCAAATATGTTAGAATAATTCTCAAGAGGGTTAAACTAGAAATCTTACCTTTAGTTGTGAGCCGACATCATCTGGAAGATGGCCGCCAAGCATCAAAGACAGAGCCTCAGGTTCGCAGACAGCTCTCTCAGGCATTGCGAGAAGAAGCAGTCTAACGTCCCGATGGAGGCGAGGTGAATGGAATCTAGTCGCCAGCTCGATGGCAATTGAGGGATCCTGCCACCAGGCTGTACGAACTAGAGGAATCAATGCTGCCTCATTGACCGTCTTTGATGTGAGTTGAGACGAGTGATGTGTATGCACCCCACGAGGGTTGACCCATACTGTCAAACGAGATTGTTCGCTTTCTAGGAGTATGATTAATAATTGCTCTTTGGACTGGAGCGACTTGACATTGCTTCCTGCTTTGGCTCCAATGTCAGACACTGCCTTGAATGCTGCCAGGAGCTCAGAAATGAGTCGATGTTCGGTCTTTAGCTGCAGAATATTGCTGCCAAACGACCACCTGGGTGAATATCTGAACCAGCTGAGACCAGCAGAAAGAATCTTCTCCTTCAGTCTATAGCGAGCAGTGGTTCCAATAGTGGTGCTCCAACGCAGGACCTGCAGTCCAAACAAAACTATCTGGAAGCGCAATTCCCTAGCCATAGGGTGAGATGTGCCTTGCTTGACAGCATCAAGGGTCAAGTCAAGCATGCGAAGGAACACTCTCTGGACATCGGGGCAACCCAGGCGTGTAGCATTGAAGTGACTGCTGAAGAACTGTAAGAGGCGGGCATGAGGTGAGAGGATATCATGCACAAGTTGCTTTCGCTTTGCCAGCATCTCAAGTTCACTTGGGGCAAACTCCTTCTTAAGGAAGAAGGGGTCAGGGTGGGCCAAAGCTGGGTGGAAGAGTCCGACCTTGCGAGTAATGGTAAACTCCCATTGTTGAGCAATTGCATTGAGCAACTTCGCCTCCAATTTTGGGTTTTCGTTCATGACGCCGAGCCACAACGAAACACCAAGTTTAATGGAGTGCTTTGTGAACAGCGCAAATGGTATGCTCACGAGGTAACGAGCAACCGCCGACTCGTCCTTACCACCACGGCAAAGCAAAGCAGCAGCTCTCCGTAGAATCTCGCGGATGTCATCCAATGATGTAGTTTTCTTGCTCAGAATTCTAGCCTCAACGTGAGCAAGGGCAGCAGGGGCATTAGCACTCTCACTTCCGGTTGATTGCACGAATGAGGATCGGCGGTTGAGATTCATAAAGCTCATAAGCTCATTTCCGCGGTCCGGCATTATCTCCCCATAGCGGTATTCTTGACGAGTTGTGTACTGCGCAATGAGATCAGATGCTGTGTTGATATTGCACTCTCCGACACGATCTAGTGACTGCAACCTGTTCTCAGTAGAGGGAATAACGGACCCGAGTTCCAGGGCAAAGGACCTTCCGAGCGAAATATGGCCATACGCGCCCTCGTCATTAAACTCAGAAAGGTATGTCTGAAGCAGACCCTTGACGTCCAAGGGGGCAAGGTTGATTGCGGCATTTACCCAAACCTTGGCTTTGCGATTGAGGATATCCAGGGTCCATCGGCGGAAGTCATAGTCATCAGATAACTCTAGTGTAACCTTTCCAAGCTCAGAAGTAAAGATTGACCTCGGAGTGTAGATATCAGTCTCAGCTTCAAGACAGCTCGACCATAGGAGCGAAAGTAGTTCCAACAATGCGAAGAGAGAAGACCTATGGCACAGGGCGGAAGGCACATCCTTTATGATCCGGTCTGCGCAGGCGAACGCAGCTTGCTGAACTCTTTCAATGCGATGACAGCAGCCGCGGAATATGGATGCGAGCTGCGTAGCCACATATTGTGATGAGAAACTTGGGTCCACTCCGGTAAGTGTCTTTTTGAGATATTTATCGACCACTGCCGCAGCGATTCCCTCCATTGTGCTGCTCACATCACCCTTTCTCATGCTAGGCTCAAGGAAATATGTCAATGCCTTGGTACAATCGCCGGCGTCAGCACGAAGGCTTTCAACGAGATAGGCGGCTTGGAGGAAAATGATCTTGCGGTAGCTCAGACCCTTAATGTCGGCTGCCTTGGACGGAACGAGTTCAGTCAACAATTTCTTTTGCATCGCCTCCCTTTCATTGCTGGATCCTCGCCTCAGGACAGTGTTAAGCTCAATGTCGCTTTCCACTTGTTCACTACGTTGACCAGCCACCAAAGGCGGCGAGTGTACGGCTATCATGCGAAGCTCGTTGATGTACTTCTTGCCACGGTCTGTGGTAGTCATGAAACCGTGCACAACTATGTTGAACCAAGCGTCACGAAGAAGTGCGCAAGACTCATCATTTGCAATGGGTTCAGATGCCAAGTCATTGCTTGCCATGAAAACGGCGAGGGGATGAAGTAGCTCGCCAATTTCTTGGGCTGCCAGTTGAACATCGGCATCCTTGGTATGGCCGTGAGAGTGAGCATCGCCCAATGAGATGATACTGTCCAACAAATGCTCCCAATAAATATCAAATAGGGGCGAATCGCGGCGGAGACGAGCAGAGATGTGCGTTCGAGCTCGTCGTACAGATCCCAAGAGAAAGTCCTTGCTCTCAACAACACCGATATGGCAGATCCTTGAGTACAGTTTAAGGAGAGAGCGGAACTCAAGCTGTCCGCCACTGAGAGCCAAGGTAGCAGCACCTGCAATCACTTGTGTATCAACGCTAGCATTTACCTTGTCCAATTTCTGGAGAAGCATGGACTGTGCCAAGGCCGTAATCTTCTCATCATCACATGCTGTTGCAATGCCGCATATGGCTTGCACAACGTTGCCATAGATGATAGCAGCCTCCTCTTCGCCGTTCATCAGAAGAGATATCGAACTTCCCGTAGAATGTCGATTAGCATAAACCGATGCCGGGCCCATTTCACCGGTGACACTTCCATTAGTTTGCCCGGTGATAACCGACTCCTCCGATCCAGGACTAAGGACATTCCCTAGAGTGTACAAGGTGCTAATAACAGCGTCCTTGGACAACAACTTGAGAACAAATGCCAGACTCTTCGAAGCAACCCCAACGGTAGTCCCCTGAGGAATGGTCTGTACGAGAAACCTTGGTAGAATACGGCTAACAACTGAGGAATACGAAGGCGATATGTGACAGCTCAGAGCTAGACACTGCAAGACTGTTGTCGCCAGAGTCTCATCAGTCATCTGAAGGGGGTCCTCCAGGGTCTCTTGCAGCCATGCCATGAGAGTATCAGCATCGGCAGCCTCATCGTTTAGCAAGGAGCAATTCAAGAAGGTGATTATAGCCGCAGATTTCACTGCAAAAGCGAGCTTTTGCTGAGGCAAGGCCCCCATCCGCACAAAGTCTGCGCCAGCTTCAATGTGATTCATCTGCTCAATTGCAAGGTTTGCATATGTCTCAATTGATTGAATGTCGGCTTGTACGTCTGGATTTAGGCTTAGGTTAAGCTTTCCACCCTTGGACATGAGCAGATCCAGAATGTGAGTCGTCCTGAGACGCTCACCATCAGCAACCATCAATGAGCTGCTAGCGAGAACGAGCCACATAAAGCTACGCTGCAGAAGCATAGCTCCCAGAGGTCTTCCCGATGCCGCATAGTGGCGCATAAGTCTTTTCCATTCCTTCACATCTCGTTCGTGGCTATGAGCGTTACGAATCGTTGACAGGGCGGTTTCCACAGCCACGAGGAACGGCTCCGACAGAAGCTGCCTGATTTTCTGGATGAGGACGAGTCTACCGCCCGACTTCCAGAAATCCGCCTGGGCTGATGCAGCATCCAAGAATCCAACAAGGGCAACAGCGATGGTTGCGGTTCTAATAGCGTCCTCTAGGTGTGGGTTCTCGGGGTCTCCCTGGGGGGATAAGACCATGTCTGTAGCCTTACTACATTCATTGGTAAATCGCCAAATTCCATCAGCGATAGGCTCCTTGAGCTCAATATAATTGTTTCCTAAAGATAAGAGCGCGGCAGTGACGTGGAATGACAACGATTCGGTCGGGGATGGATCGATCTTGCGGAAGAACGGTGAGGAGACGAAGACTTGGGCATGGGCTTCGAGTACGTATGGAATCAATCGGTAAGATAGTCTCTGAGCACTTTGGGCGGATTCAATATTTGGAGCCGTTTTGCACAGTGCTATAAGCACCTCGAATTCTCGGATTGACTGTTTCGATTAGCTCCTGATCACGGCTCTCTCTCTCTCTGAGCTCAGATTGGGATTGCCCACCATGGGAACACGGCCCAATGAGCCCATTGACTTTGAATTATAAGCTCCATGGGCGAAATCTCGTCCTCTCCCGCCTGAATGACATGCTTTACATAGTTTATCGAGGTCCGATCGTTCGAATGAAGTCGTGGGGCTGCTCGCGGCCAGAGAAGCTATCTTCTCTAGCGCTCGCGCGCGGATATTGCGCGACATGAGTATTATTTGACGAGTCGCAACGTCATATAGAAGCAATTAGAATTATTAAGTAGCTCTAATAAGAGCTGCGTAGATGAATTTACACGGTTGCGATGTCGAGATCGCGGCTCTACACGAAAATGACGAACTGGTTGCTCCAGGGGCTCGCAGCTAAGATGCATGCTTAGTCATCGGAGCTACCCCGGTCGTCAGTTAGGCAAGGCTCCCATCTGACGCGTGCCGGCTGTAGCGACATAGCATCAAGCTCAACGACCGGGCATCATCGCAACCACCAACCTTCTTGCACCTCAACCCGAAGCTCTCACCAAGATTGAAATAAAAATGGCCGCCATGTTTAGCCAGAACCCGCTCTTGAATGGGCCCAACTACTCCTTCTCGGACGCCCCGAAGACGAACAATGGCGAGCCACGAGAGCATCGCTTCAACCCGTACGTAACCCCTCCATCATGCAACAGACCCTGGCTAACATCGGTCTCAGCTACACTGACAATGGTGGCTCTACTCTCGCTATCGCCGGCGCCGACTTTACCATCATGGCCGGCGACACTCGTCACACCAGCGGCTACAGCATCAACTCCCGCATGGCTCCCAAGGTCTTCAAGATCGGCGGCACCACCTCTTCTCAGGAAGATGCTACAATAGTGCTCTCTGTTTGCGGATTCGCCGCCGACGGAGAGGCTCTGCGTGACCGCCTAGACACTATCTGCAAGATTTACCGCTACCGACATGGCAAGCCCATGACTCTCAACGCCTGCGCCAAGCGTCTGTCCACCATCCTCTACCAGAAACGATTCTTCCCTTACTACACGCATGCTATGCTTGGAGGGCTTGATGAGGAGGGTACAGGTGCCGTATACTCGTACGATCCCGTTGGAAGCTATGAGAGAGAGCAGTGCCGTGCCGGAGGTGCTGCGGGCAGTCTCATCATGCCTTTCCTGGACAACCAGGTCAACTTCAAGAACCAGAATGTTCCAGGCAGCGGAACGGGCCATGACCTGAAGGCCCGGGAGATTGTTGCTCTTGATAGGCCAACAGTTGAAGCGCTGGTCAAGGATGCATTTGACGGAGCTGTGGAGCGCCACATCGAGGTTGGTGACTATCTTCAGATGGTCATCATCACCAAGGAGGGCATTCAGGAGGTGTTCCAGAAGCTAAAGTGGGATTAAACATGACGACTGGTTTCTTAACGATGTATAATATCCGTTCTAGAGGGAACAATGATATGGCTGTTTGACTGACGTCTGAGGTTGTCAAGGACTCCTTTTCCCCCTTGGTATGATGTTTGATATTGACTCTCATGGCAAGATATTGATGACGTTGTGACGTTTAACATGAGGCAAAAGGTACAAGGACGGAATCCCAACGTCGTTGGAGCGGAATCAGGTCCGAGATGAGAGGATACGGTTCCATACCCTCGGTAGATGTCCTCGGTAGAGAAGTATTCTCGGTGGACCATCCCTTTCTAAAGTTAGTGAGACCAGGTTTTCAGGCAGACGTCAACAACCATCCCGACAAAGACATGTAGTCGGTTACTGATAGGTTGAAGACGTTTTTAAAGTGGTTTCAAGGCGTTAGACCGTTGAGTCGGTAGGGAAACGTGGACTCGGAGACTCCGAAGCTAGGCTGCTTTGAGGCTGCGCATTAATTATCCCGCAATGCCAAAGCTGAGAAATTTCCCATGCGTGAAACATGGGAAATCCTGATTTAACGATTTCTCTCCTATGGTCAATTTTAGAAATCGCATATGTTCATAAAAAAAAAAAAGCTCAACGGTCGCCCGCACCTCCTTGTTCGTCGATGGACGTTGTTCTCCATGACCCGAGGGGACGTGTAGGATGATTGCGCATCGCGATGGTGGGGGAGTGCCCAGCGGATGGTGTTGAGAGGTAGTGGGAGGGTAAAAGTTCACAGTGATGCCAAGAAATGCGGGAAAAGGGGAGAATTGGCATTTAGAAAATCATACGAAAATTGGCAATCATTATTTTCCATTTTAGAAGACATTTTATATGATGTTTTTAACCGTTACGTTTGTTCGCTGTTCAATTGCGGATGTTTTTAGCGGGGGAGAGTGTATTTTTTTTTGAGACTGGGCGAACAATCTTTTCGATATAACACAACAGCTGAAGGCCCAAGTTCCCCTCCCATTTTCTTCAGAGCAACAATTGAAAAACACACCAGACGAAATCATTCAAATGATAATCGATTAAGCATGATAAGGTATCTGCATTGTCTAAAAATCGATAAATGATGGCGCATTGACAAAATTCGGATATGCCGTTGTTTCTGATCACGATGTCGTTGGTCTGCCTTCATCGATCCCCCCCTCCCCATCCCGTTCCAGGCTTTTCCTCCAGCGCTCGTATACTCGTTAATTTTTTTTTCAACGTCTCCTGCAGGAAGATCCAGCACACTGGACAATTTCAAAAGGCTGGCCATGCCGTAAAAGCCCAGCATGACATCCTTGGCCTCCAAACTAAAAACCGCCGAAACCGAGTTACATGCCACCCCTCGATGTGTTCAAAATCTCGTTGCCTTGTCAGCAACACACAAATGCGGCAGAGCAGCAAGCCATCATCTGTCGACATCTTGCATTACATGGCAGGAAAAAATCGATGACACCCCCCCGTCAGGCCTTTCCGGATGATACCCTTTCGCCCATCCTCCCCTATTCGGATCCGTCCCAGCATCACGCCTCCTATCGAATCTCCTGGCGGCCCTGTACACTGTACTTGGGTGCTAGTCTTAGACAGCCAGCCTGTTCAACATGGTACCTTGGGATACATGGGAGTGCGGAAAACACAAGCGCCACGGTCACACCCCTTTAGCAAAGAAATTATTGACTGATTATTTTTTTTGTGTCTTCCAGCCCTAAATGTGGCAAACCCTGGAAGAAGCTGTCGGCTGATACTCCGTACACGTGGTAATGCTTGCTTTCAGGAGAAGCACGGAGAGTCATGTGCCACGACATAATAAGAGGACTTCAACTCAAAATCCAGGTCTTATATCAGCTTATCACGACTCCTCTCGAGTCATTCCTCTCATCGCGACATCTACAACAAACTCCACTCTCCAGTCAATGAGAGACTTCGGTATCGATTCGGGAAGCTATCGTGACATATCAAAATTGCCGGTTGCATTTGCCAAAGGACCGTGCAGAGAAGGATCCGCGGCAAGGCCAACTCGTAGGGATTCTATGCATGGATAGGCACACTGAAACAAACTACTTCTCTACCTAACATTCAAGACTCAGGAGGCGGTGTACGCTCGGTCAGGAAGAATCACGATCGCGGCGTCAAATGATCGATCCAGAGGTCCTGAGCCTAGCCTTGCTACCACTAGCGTCCAGGTGCTGAGGGCTCAGGTTCAGGTTGTTTTGATATTTTCCCCAAAGCTCCCCCCAAAAAGGTCATCGGGATCGGGTCCGAAAGGGAAGTGGGCTATGGCAAGCCACCATTTAGGGGAAAAAAAGAAATGTTAATAAGTCTGCCCGAACCTGAATCTGTTTGAGGGGGAGATGACATAAAACTGGGTGAGAGAAAAAAGACCAACACCTCAAATCAAAAGCAATGGATCTTTTTGGGGTCGTGACCTGTGAGACAACAATGACGATCAGGGAACCGCCTGGGCCGGCAGTGAGATCTCAATTAGCGAAGGATCACATAGATTGACTTTTTGACGTTGCAGCGAGGGGTCTTCGAATCATTAGGGGATGCAACCAGGATAATTCAGGGCTACGACATCAGGACAAGTCACTAAGTTGATAACTGACTCATGCTGTTGAGTAATGGCAATGAAACTACGGCCGTACGACCAAAAACGAGTGCATATCGCGGGCGCTGTTTGGGCTCAAATGTATCGTTATCGGCGGAATGGCCTTGTCTTGGGTCCTCAGGTCAATAGCAGTGCGCCTGAGAGCTGCATGCACATGCCATGCTCTACCATACCTTGCCTCGTAGGCCCTGATGGCTCTATTTGCTGTTGTTATGATGAAGCGATCCAGCGTGTGCCGGCCCTGCTGAGCTATTTTCCCACCATTTTCTTTGTTGTCGTGCGGATGCGGGCTTCATCGGAATCTCGGGATGACTTGATATTTGATGAAGAAGCGGTTGGGATGAGAGTGGGTTGGTTGACACTGATAAATCGCGTCGGAAGCTCGGATAAACGACCGTAGCAGAGACACAGCAGCTCGCGGCGCAGAGAAGACACTAGAATGGGGTTAAAAGGGGACATGATTTTAAGGTGGTAGCGGAAATGGCAAGGCAATAAATAAAGTAAGCATGTTGGCAGGCAATCGTGTCTCAACTCAACTAAGCTTGCGCTGCAGTATCTATCATGTGCTTGAGCTACAATGGAAGGGTGGTAGCTCGGGCAAGCGAACATGGTTGCGAAAAAGTCCATGGTACATGCCTACTCCAGGCTTTCCATCTCTCTAGGTATGTATATCAGTCTGACCGGTCGCTCAACGGAGCCACGCCATCGTCGGAAGCCCAGGTTTTCGGGTCAGGACTCAAGTCACAGGGCCCGTCATGCCACCCCTGGTGCGCCGGGTTTGCAGACCGGCCCGCCATCTTGGCTATCTCGTCCACGGCCCTTGGCCCATGGACGTCAAGGATGTCATGGATGCCACAACCATGAACCCCGGAAACTGGTCTGCGACTCTCACCCAGCGCATTGGCAGGGAATGCACCGAGATGTGTGCTACGTCACCTGATGCGGGGGTAAAAGAAGCAATGAGTGGATAGGCCTGTCCCTCCTCATCTCAAAGTTGTATATGACTGGTACGTTCGTACCTTTTAGGACCCTAAGATGAATGTCAGATCCAGGGCATCAAAATCTTAAGCCTGCACCCATGACTAGGTACTAGGTACCTGCACCAACTTGGCAACCATAAATGGGCTAAGCTGGCTTCAAGTAGCCCTTGAAGAATCTAGAGCAGGCTATAATTTAGAAATTTTTTAGTAATTTTTGCTCCTCACATGCGCATCCGCCTACTATCTGATAGCTCATTGCGTTTGAGCCGTCCATGGATGTCAATTGGTATGCACTCTTGGTGCCTCGTGTCTGACACCACCTCAGGAGTCAAGACCCAACTCCTTGACTGCGCATTCCGAAATGCTGGTTGCATCTCCCGATGTCGTCATCGTGCAAAGCCAGATTGAGTGGGTAGCCGAAAGATTTCATCCCAAGTTTGGAAAGGATCAGCCTCCTTTGTCTAAGAGCTGGCAGCGATCCAATCAATATGCATCCCGCCGCTAGTGGCACTCACTCGTCTCGCTGCTGTTGCCGAGTAGAAGGGACGTGAGAGGGAAAAATTTTCCCCCTTGCTTCTGTCACGTCTATACTTTGGAACATCGGGCTGACATGCGCAAGATCCTCAGTCAAGATCTTGTCTTCCTTAATAATCATGTTGACAGGATTTAAAGAGTATTTGTGCTGAGAAATAAGGTGCCATGAAAATCCTGATGAAAAAAAAACGAAATAGACGCGAGATACGGAGCAATCAATCCGGCTCTTGTTATGGACCTTTGATCTCCATGTGCGGCGTTTACCGTTGGAACTTCAGACGCCACAGCTATAAAGAACCTGATTCTTGGGTTCTACCATCCTGTTTGGTATCACTGCATCTGACTTCATCGACTTGTCAAGGGTTGTGCACCAACCTGAATAGTCCATGCCAGGGTAAATTGCGGAGAATCGGAAAATATTACTTTTTTAGGTTTTCTGCCAAGACCACCTCGGCACAACGAAAAAGAGGACGTATTTAACGTGTATACATCGATGGCGATGGGAGGAAAGAGTAAAGAAAAAACTGACGGTTGAAAAAAGAGAAGAAAGAAAAAGGAAAAATAGGGTGTGGGAGAACGGCGTAAGCGCGTAAAAGGGCACGGATGGGAAATTGAGGGAAATTCGATATTTTCCAGTATCGTGAAGTTTGATTCCCCATCCTGAGTGGTCCAGCCAAGCACAGTCCACCTCCCAACGGGCCAATACCATGCCGAAGCGTCCGTGGTATTGCAGCCGATTAGGGAATTTTTAAGTCGCGGGACGGCTTCTGTGCCCCGTTTCGACGCCTTGGCTGTGGTGGGTGGGCCGGTAGAGAAGAGCGAGGGAAGGGATCGACGCAGCTCGGAACCAACAAACTTGAAACTAGCAAGTAGATATGTCCTTCGGTTTGCTCAGACTTCTGTGCTCCTCCTCCGCAATCATGATCGAAACCTTCTTGGAGTGTGATTGAGTGGAATCAGTCCGTCGTCGATCCTGCCGCCACCTGCAAAAGTTTGGAACGGAGTTGACACCTAAAGGGCCAAGTAACTGACTGTATCTATGGACCATGGCTGCAGATGTGAGAGCTAAGGACTAAACTTGAGTACATTAGCCTTGTCTAGGACGTGCATATCCATGATCGATTGAGAGAAATCATCAAGCACGTTGGTAATTTTCTGGACCTCGAATAATGCCTAGAACCCGAACCTAGGGCAGGACTTGCCGGTCCAGGGCCACAATCTCAAGGCAACAAATTTTCTACCCTAGTTAGTTTTTGAATGCATTTGAGACTTTTGGGCACGCGATCTCGATGTGAGAGCGTGTACAGGATCTTCCCATTTTGGCTCGCACAGGGCACGTTGTTCACCGGTAAAAAAAAAAAAAAAAAATCATAGTTCCACGCCGTCTGCCGGCCCGGAGAATTGAACGTTTGGAGGTCCTTGCAGTTCTCGGTGTTTTATTATCGAATAGATGGATTCGGCTGTTCCGTATCTCTATACATGTAGCTATTATGATGGTGTGAAGACGCTTACGACGTCGGACTGGCGGTAATTACTTGTCGAGTGCTATGTAATAACGCGGAATGAGTAACTCCTGTTAAGAATTGGCTTGAAGCCGAAGCTAACGGTAAGAGGGAAAACGCCAAGCTCAGATCGAGTCGGTAAGGGGAACCCGTCTGGTAGAGACAATGAATTTGCCCTCTTTTCTGGGATATTCCGTATGACGTTCAGAGGATGAAGCATTGGTTATTAGCCCGTCCAAAGTGAACAAAGTGAGTGTGGGAGAAACAAGAGGTTACTGACTGGCCTTGTTTGACAGACCTCGTGGCGGCAAAACCTTTGATTTCTTGATGGCCGCTTAGTTTGCCAGCCACATTGTCTCGGGATCCAATGGACAGCGTGCTGACTTTGTTGCGACAAGCACTTCCGTCCCCTGCCGGTCCCTTTAGTTGACTCCATGTTGGCTGCACACCCCCCCTGGAACGAACATGCGTGCTTGGATTGGTGTCCCTGGTGTCTTTGTTAATAAAACTGTTTGGAACGAGGTGAGCCACACCCTAGGGGCATTGAGCCCAACGCCACTTGACCACCACCACCACAAGGAGGCACTGCACGTTTTTGGAGGGACTCTTGCAGATAGAATCCACCAGAGACTCGGCGGTACGACCTTGACTTGGCGTCTTTTCGAACGTGATTGATGGTAGCGGAAGTGGTAGTGGTAGTGGAAGTGGGCGAGGAAGAGTGGGAGCGTTCAAAATGTGTACCCAAAAGTAGAGCGTCATTCACCGGGTTCCTGCCCATGGTCAAAGGTACGAAGTACTTGCTTGGTGTCCGTCTTTCCTGCACTTCAAGCCCAAATCCAGCCAGTGTCTTGCCTCCATTCCAAATCTCGGCCGGATTGTGCCTGCCCTTTCGGCATGCATTGTAAATACCTGTAAGGTAGGAAGTACATTTATGTACTGTTTGTACTCGAGGCTCTAAACAAAGTACCTCTATACACGATACACCCCAATTGATTCCTCACCGTTGAAGACTCTGCTGCCCCCCCCTCCATCAAAGCAACGACAGCGAGCAACAGGCAACGAGCAACAGCCATTGGCACTTGAAAAGCAATGACATACGATTTAAAGAAGCTTATCATGCATCTATAGACCCTAGTAAGTGCAAAGAAAGACCCCTTTTGCGTTTATTTCACGTCCCTGTTGAGTGAGCGAGTACATACATAGGTAGCTGCATGGCGCTGGCGCTGTCCTGGCCCTGACACCCCAAACGCCTGGTCTCATATCTTCCGCATGAACACACACACATCATCGTCAACTCGTGGCGTACGTTGTAACTACCACCTCTCTTGATTCAGGTACTTTGATCGAGGCCTTTGTGTCGTTTCATAAGTGTTCAATACTTACCGTACCAGTACGGAATAACCGTCAGCTCCGTCACTTGTCCCAACCAGGTCCCGTTTGCGAGACTTTCTCTCGAAAAGACTCACTCACTTTCGGCCTATTAGCATCGGCCCATACTTGGCTTGGTAAGTACACTCCCGATATTCTGTGACCTGGCGTGGCTTTATCGACAGGGTGTCACGGCTTAGCCCTGACCTCCCGTCAAATGCTTTGCAGATGTGAAGAACAAGAGAGTGGACCGAATTGACCACTCTTCTGTTTTGCCTCCCCCCTCAAATCCTAACCATTCTGCTTGAAAATACCAAGAGGTTTTCAAGTGTTATTCAGCAAAGCTAGGAATATACTCATCAGTTAATAACACAGTCTGGCTCGTGGTCTCGATCGGTTGTAGCTAGTAGAAGCTTGTCTCCGAGTCGCTTCTCTTCATCTCGATCGTGCCGCTCGCTGAACATTCAAATTTCATTTCGGCCGTTTCCCTGATCTCTTGCAGCGGGCAATCTTGCAGTCTGCCTACCAACGCAAAATTCTCATCTCAGCCGACAAGACTCTGGTGGATTGGTCTGTTGTTTTATGCCAGCAAGCCCACCAACAGACACAGCTGACTTCGCCGCTGGCCAGCCCAGGGCCATCCAGCTTGTACATCGTATCGGCTTCCGCCCCATAGAGCAACATTACCCCTGTTCTGGGCACATTTCTTTGATACACACTCAGTAACGTAGGGTACATTGCCTGAAAATTGATTTCCCCAGACTGGCCATTGCTTCCTGGACACTACTGAGGTAAATCACATTACCAATCCCCCTCCACCCCCCCTGAACGGCAAAGACTGGTGAGTCCGTCCACCCAAGTCATCCGAAAAATCAAGCCCTACCATACGACGGGGACAACCCATCCATCTCTTGGTGTAAAAAAACAAATAACAAAAGGAGAGGGAAAAAAGCTTTGGCTGCAGCCTGGAGTTCAAGAGCGTTACGTTTTAGCTCTTCAAATAGTCGTATTTCCCTGCGAGTGTCCTCGTCTGCGCAGGCGAGTTTGCGACTCTAGTCTATATGAAAACAGACGATCATTTTTCACACCGGATTGGATGACTCAGGGTTTCTTCAAACTCCACGGACTAGGTATTCGAAACCGAACTGCCGTATTTCACTTTACATCCGCGACTCTCCCGGACTCCCCCCTCCCGGTATCGGTTGTGCCAACCGTTGGATTTAGCGGATGAACGATTTGGCACATCAGAGGGCTTATTCATTTCTCCCCTTTTCACTTTTCAATGAGCGACGTTCCAGCCCCTACGACTCCCGGGGCGGAAAATGTCGATCCTGCTCCACAGCAAGCTCCTGATGCCGAAGGGGGACCTCCAATCCTCGAAAGCGAGAGGGGAGCCTCCAAACAAGAGGGCTATTCACAACCACATCCACAACCACCATCGCAACCTCAAGATACACTTACTGCTACTCAACATGCCTTCTCATCTCAGCTCGAACTAGCTTCATCTCCTTCATCCTACGGCCGCCATGGACACTACAGCATGGCGCCGTTGGCAAATGCTTTGCCTCCGACCAACTATCGTCATGGACAATACCATCAAGGGAACCAACATAGATATCACCCCGCTTCGACACCATCAATGGTACCTCAGATGCCGCCCGTTTCCCAGTATGCGGGACCGTCACCAGTACCCATGAGTCAAGGTTATTACATTCATCAGTCACATATGACGCCTTATTATGCGACAGGTCAACTCGCTCCGAGTCAAGTACAATCATCAATGCCACCAAGACAAAACGTTGCCTACTACCCGAACCCAGTGCAAATGGGTCACCCGCAGACGGCTTATTACTACCCTCAATCAGCTCAATATCCAGGACAACACCAAAATATGCCAGCTAACGTGCCGCCCGGCCACCACTATCCTCCCGCCCATGTCCCGCCACCAGATACCTTAGCGCCCATTCAGTCGCAAGAAATACCCAGCGTGACGTCTCAACCGCAGAAACCTGTCCAAGGTAGGAGCTACAGGGATCCTAATTAATAACACAAGGCTGAGGAAAGCATAGATGAATCAGAGAGACGGAAAGGCTCTGTTCGCGGTCCGCCGCGCAAGCCGCGACAAAATGGTGCGTTGCCTTGTTTGTCCTAGAGTGTCTTGCTCGTTACCCGCTGACTATTGTCCTGTTCCCAGGCAATGCTGTTTGGATAGGCAATCTCCCACCCCAAACCGATTTGATGAGCCTTGTCCAACACGTTTGTAAAGAAACACAGGGGCTAGAGTCTCTGTTCCTTATTTCTAAGAGCAACTGCGCTTTCGCCAATTACAAAGACGAGCAATCCTGCGCGACGGCCCAACAAAAGCTTCACGAATCCAAGTTTCAGTCCGTTCGACTTGTTAGTAGGCTCAGGAAGAATGTTGCCGACAGTACCACAGGACTCACACCTCCGACCGGCCCAGCGGCAGGCACAACTAGTCATTCGAGTCAAGGCAACCATGTGCTGGCAAACCCTCCCATCGAACCGACCAGTCCCAGCCAAACGGCCCCTGTCAGCCCTCCCGGACAAAACCCCGCGATATCGCCAGGAGACCAGACCTCAAAACGAGACAGGTTTTTTATTATGAAGAGCCTAACTATGGATGACCTTGAACTAAGCGTGCGCATGGGAGCCTGGGCTACGCAATCTCACAACGAAGAGACGTTAAGCGATGCTTATAAGGTTAGTGTCGTCCTGTGCCGTCTATCAAGCTTGATTTAACCAAGGGAAATACAGAATTGTGACAACGTGTACCTTGTTTTCTCGGCCAACAAGTCAGGGGAGTATTTTGGCTATGCCCGAATGTCTTCTGAAATCAGCGAAGACGGCGAGGCCGGTATCAAGTTCACGCCAACGTCTCAAACTACGAACGAGCTAGACGTACCGAAAGCAATCCCTACCGATGCGACAGAATATGCTCCTAGAGGTAGAATAATAGATGATTCGTCTAGAGGCACTATTTTTTGGGAAATAGAGCGGGATGAGGAAGAGAGTGGATCTGACGATGAAAGCGAGGTTATAAGCAACAAGGGCGCTGGCTCGGTTGTAGAGGAGGAGGAGCGAACATGGGGGAAACCATTTAGAGTGGAGTGGCTGTCGACAAATCGACTGCCATTCTACCGGACACGTGGTCTACGTAACCCATGGAACTCTAACAGAGAGGTGAAGATTGCGAGAGATGGGACCGAACTTGAACCATCCGTTGGCCGAAGGCTGATTGGACTCTTCAACCGGCTACAAAGCCCCAGACAGCCAGCAACTATGCACCCACCGATAAACATATTACCAGGGTATCAACAGATGCGGCCTTACGGGCAGTAACTTTGGACCTACAAAGAATATAAACGACCCACTTCACATAGGCAACACGATTACCTCCATACATGGTGGCATGTACACGGTATGTTCCGACGAGCCCTGCTCAACGAATGGTCGATTTTTTCTATTGTTGGAACACCCCAGAAGAACCCTGAGGAATCTTTGGCTTAAAGATGTTGGGAATGCATACGATGGATATTGGACGTACACGATGATTAGGATTATGATAAAAGCTTACGATTTAATATGTACCTATAGACGCGGAACATATTCGAACAAACGTACACGATTTTAATGACTACCTCAAAAGGCTTGTTTCACACCGTCCCAGCTACCAGGTATTGTCTGTCTCTTGACTGCGAGATGACTTCCAACTCGAGATGAGAGATTTCGAAGCGCCATTCCGGATGAAGGAGACTCGGTGACGATTAAGGAAATGCTCTGGTAAGCATTTATGGTCAAATCCCTTCCAACCATGCCGTCAAGAAGAGGTAAAGCAGTCGGCTGATGTTGAGGTTTGATTTGAGCTCTTGAGATATCGTAAAAGTAAGTATCGTTTTGATCCACAAGGTGGCTTACCTATCTGTCCAACTAAATAGCCGAATACTCCACTTCGCAGCTCGCACAGATGCTATGAACAGAGCATAAGCGGGTTGCGCCATTAGTCGATGGGGAACAAGTTCACGGGCCACAGTTTTGCTGAAGATGTTTATTTTTATCTTTTAAACCATTCCTTTTCCCTTTATTTTATTTTTTGGACTGACCATATTGCAGAAGTCTGCTATGAGGCAAGGCGCCAATATCCTACTTTGAGCCTCCTTTTTCTTTGTGAAGCATGCGAATGCGCAACTATCTCTGCAACACCATCATTATCCTAGCCGATGGGTGAGGGCATCTCCGGGTATAGGTATTTAACATGTGGTTATGCAAGTCATTTGGTGATCTCGATGCATTCTTCCGACGGATATTTTGATGGTCTAAAAATACTTCTACTAACAATCTCAAGTACTACATAATATTATGTTACTGCATATCTACGGAGCAGAAGGTTGTGATTGCGAGATCATACAGTGAGCACAGACCAGTGGAATCTTCCATGACTGCATCTACAGGCTTCTTTCACAGGCGGCTCCACTCTTCACCTCGTGAGAGGATGGACGGATGGAGTTGAGAATGAAAATAGTAAATAATGAATAGAAAATGATTTGTGATGCGATGACGCCTATTTTTAATTTGTTTGTTAATTTATTTCCTAATTCCAGCTTTTATGTTTTCTTTTCTTTTCTTTTCTTTCGGTGTTGCCAACTTCCATGCTCCGTGCAAAGAGCTGCGATTCTAGCTGTGGCAACTGTTGGCAGCTGGTGGAAGCTTCCAGCGCCTGCTAGACATCTCTCGTAACCACCGCCACCAGTTCTAGCTGTTGTTTGCGTCAGCGCCAGGCTGCGAAATGCAAACGACAAACATTTGTAAACGCAATTTAGTCACAACTAAAGAATTCAAGTCGTTTCTACAAGATTCTGTTTGCTATTTTGCTATTATTCTATTACTCCTCAAAGTTGAAGAGAAGTAGCAATTGAGTAGTATAAAGGAGAGTCTCTAGTCCTCCCAAGTTCAATCCCCTTCTCTCATCAGAACACACACAAACACACTCAACACACAAGCAACACTTGCAAACAATCACAACACACAACACAACTCTTCTTCATCCAAATCTTCCACAATTCCAACACACATTTCTCACTTATCCAACCCCACTCAATCAAACAAAATGGCCTTCTTCCCTCGCAACTTCCACCACCCCGCTGAGGCTTCCTTCACTCCCCTCTTCCGTCTTCTCGATGACTTCGACATCTACTCTCGCCAGTCCAACAAGGGCTGCCATGTCCGCCGCCAAGAAGCTCCTCAGTGGCAACCCAAGTTCGACATTCGAGAAACTACGGAGGCCTATGAGCTCTATGGAGAGCTCCCTGGTCTGAACAAGGAGCATGTTCATATCGAATTCTCCGATCCACAGACTCTAGTCATTCGAGGAAAGACTGAGCGAACCTACACTTCCGGCACACAACCAGCTGTCCAAGTCGAAGAAGCTCCTGCCACTCCTACTACAACTGCTTCCATTGAGGACCGCAGAAACTCCCACCAGGCCACCGTTGAGGATGAGGATGAGGCCAGTGAGCATGAGTCAGGCTATGAAGTTGTCACCAGCGACGATGAGAAGGTGTCCGAGGAGAAGCCCGAAGAAAAATCCGAGGAAAAGCCAGTCGACAAGGCCAAGTACTGGCTTACTGAGCGCAGCATTGGAGAATTCACTCGTAGCTTCCACTTCCCATCCCGAGTCGAGCAAGATGCCGTCACTGCCGCCTTCAAGGATGGCATCCTCAGCGTTTCTGTCCCCAAAGCCAAGAAGCACGAAGCTCGACGCATCAACATCAACTAAATCAAACATCATGAGCATTCCATGCCACTGTACCATCACAACTTTGACAAGCTAATACGGAATCGGTTTGCAACATCTGGGCTTTTTTAGAGATTTGCATCGGGAGGTGTTTGGGAGGATAGGAACTGTTTCGTTCATTTTTGGAGGATCAATAGACTGGTTGTTGATTTAGTTTCCTTTGTACACTGTAGCTAAACAGAAATAAATAAGATCAACTATATCGCAAGACCGAAACTAAATGAACCTTAATGCATTGTGATTAAATGAGGCAGAATGTGCATAAATGATCCATAGGAGATGGCGCACAAAAAGGAGAAAAGCAAATAAAGGGGTTTGTATTAGAAATCAAGTCTAGGCAGCATCACGTGATTTGGCGTTAATTAATTTGTTCGCAGAATGTCAGCGACGCGTCCCACCGCGCCTAGTAGATAAACATATTCCATCTCTTCCCCTCCCTTTGGAACTACGCACTCCAGCCTGATTGTTCGCCTTTAATCCCATCAATTTGTCCGCAAAATATTCACCTTGGTGTATACACTCGTTTCATAGTCGATATGAGTGAAGAGTATGAGGAGACCCAGACGGGTGAGGAGGGCGGACAAACCGGACCTGGAGCTCCTACACCACTCTCGGCCCTCGAGGTATGACCAATCAGCTGAATTTGAAGCACAGCATGCTGATGGGCTTATGTTAGGGTGTTGCTGGTTTAACGAAGCGTGATATTCAACTCGTTGTTGACGGTGGATTTAATACTGTTGAATCGGTAGCTTACACTCCACGAAGAGTGCTTGAGCAGATCAAGGGTATATCAGAACAAAAGGCTACAAAGATCTTGGGCGAAGGTAAATCTCCCGAATCTTTTTTTTTTCTCTCTGTTCACAGTGGTCTGACTCTTTGAAGCATCAAAATTGGTCCCTATGGGTTTTACGACAGCCACTGAGATGCACCAGCGCCGCAGTGAGCTCATCTCTATTACGACTGGATCCAAGAATCTAGATACACTTCTGGCCGGTGGTATCGAGACCGGTTCTGTGACGGAGCTCTTTGGCGAATTCAGAACCGGAAAAAGTCAGATTTGCCACACATTGGCTGTGACATGTCAATTGCCATTCGACATGGGTGGTGGCGAGGGCAAATGTCTTTACATCGACACTGAGGGTACCTTCCGACCTGTTCGATTGTTGGCAGTCGCCAATCGCTTTGGCTTGTCGGGCGAAGAAGTACTGGACAACGTCGCATATGCCCGAGCCTACAACTCAGACCACCAGCTTCAGCTGTTAAATCAAGCTGCCGCTATGATGTGTGAGACAAGATTCTCTCTGCTCATCGTCGACAGTGCTACTTCTCTATATCGAACAGACTTTTGTGGACGTGGTGAACTATCAAACAGACAAACACATCTTGCCAAGTTCATGAGGACATTGCAACGTCTGGCGGATGAATTTGGCATTGCAGTTGTCATCACCAACCAAGTCGTTGCGCAGGTTGATGGTGGCCCAAGTGCAATGTTTAATCCAGACCCAAAGAAGCCTATTGGTGGCAACATCATTGCTCACGCCAGTACGACGAGAATCAGTTTGAAGAAAGGTCGTGCTGAGACCCGAATTGCCAAGATTTACGACAGCCCATGTCTTCCAGAAAGTGACACTCTCTTTGCCATTGGTGAAGATGGTATTGGAGACCCAGCACCAAAGGATATGGAGAAGGATTAGATGGTGATGAGCCGTATTAAATGAATGGTCAGGTTTGGTGTTATCTCAAGTTTATGCATGGATTTGGCGTTATATATGGTTGCTTGGCTGTTAGCTGTCCTATTCTATATGCAGCTGTGATACTTTAAAGCGTGTTGGGGTAGAGACGATGAACGTGTTAGCATAGACCTCTATAAATTACTGTCGTAAGAAAACTTGATTATTGAATTCGTTTAATTATTATTTTTTTTGAACATATTTCCAGGCCGTCCTCCGTTGTGATTTAAGATCCAGATTGTGATTGGGATAAGAGAGATAAGATACTGGCTGAGTGTGGACATGATGTTTGCGCCAAGCTGATATCCGATTTAGGTCTAGCGTGGCGCGACGTTGAAGTCGAAACAGAAATTCTGGCCTGCAACGCGACCGACATTGAATCAAACTACGACGAAGCTGCTTTGCGCCAATTGCCACTACACAACATCTCCTATACCCACGATACGCAACTGATGCAATTTAGGGAGGCGAGATGGATTCGGGCGAGATTCAGTATCTCTTCAAAGAGACCCGCTTGAACCTCGATCCTCCCTCCCCTTCATCCGTCATCACCATCAGAGTCCCCTCCAGCTCCGGCAGCAGCAGGGCCCGATCCAAGATTACGTACGATGTCGAGGACGAGACGAGTTTCCGGTTGAAGAACCTTGCTACTTCGGCATCCATCTACCAACGGAAATGGCACGATTCGCCGCGGCGCTTTCTCTGGCGGGTTTTGGAGGATGGGACGCTGCTGAGCATTCGGGCGGTGGATGTTTGCAAGAAGGACAAGGATCTTGATGCGTCTCTGATTTTCAACTTTCACTTTACGGTGCCGATTCAGCCTGGATGCGTGACCTTTTCGGACCCCGAGGAGCACGATGCGTTGTGCGTCAACGTTCTCGACCAGACCTGCCATCTCTATACCTTTACCCTCCGGCCGGATCTTTTCAAGAGGAGGTCAGCAGTGGATGCCGGGTTGCCTGATCTTTGCAAAGTCCAATCTCCCTCCGGCTTGAGCTTCAAATACCCGCATCGAATGGTGGCTGTGTCGGCAAACACTCTCCTAGTTACGGTCAACGATGGTGGCATGATTCGGTTTGATAAGCAAAAGATGGACGAATGTAGGTGGAACGATGCAAAGTGCTTGTTTTCCTCTTGACTAACTGTATACCAGCTTCAACTTTGTTGTGGAAAGAGTCGTTTTTTAATGTCCAAGGATGGGCTCAGAATCTTCGCAGTCTGCTACCCTTCCAGGGGAAAAACACAATCAAGTACGGCAAAGTCAACATGGAATATAGCTCTGCGACGTCTATTCAGGTATCATCCTTTGGGCTGGACAATTGCCTATTTGCGGTTACCGTATGTTTGGATCATCGCATTCGAATATGGAATGTCAACGATGGTCAAATTCTCCAGACGCTGGACCTCCTGAATGCTGAACGGTCACCGCAAGAGATGGGCAAGTGGTCCATTGACCCCTCGCAGTCGAACCTCGTTCAGATCGTTGGCAGAAATCGGGGACAGAGGATATGCGCCACCTATTCTCCCATTGGCACTGGTGAATTCAAGTTTTGGAAAATAATCGCCAAGGACTCTCACAACATTGTCGTCGAGGACTTATTCCCTAAATGCAATCTGGTCCCCGTTACTCCGTCATCCTCGGACATTTGGACTCTGGCCGACTTCGTTTTGTCCTCTCCCGAGGAAGGCCATATTAACCTATGGACACTGTGGAAGAACAACATGTCATACAGGGTACAGCGATTGGAACTTGATAGAAAGAACATGGCTCAGTCTTGGGAGGATAACTGGGATGGTGTCTTTGCCGAATCAAGATCTCTGTCTGCACAGTCGTCTGGTCCGTGTGATCCTACAGACGTTACCGAAAAGTGGCTGCAAATGATCCTACAACCAGGTAGATTCACTAAAGCCACTTTAGAGGTAGCCCTCGCTATATACGAGAGGGGCCTTGGTGCATCTCGAGAAAGCAGCAAGGGACGAGGGCTTGCAGAGTCCATTTGCTCTGTTCTCGGCTCTACTGCTTCTCTAGATCGTGGCTCCTCTGGAGCCATGGATTATGAACAATTCCGAACCTCAAGCGAAACTCAGTGGCGAAGATTCTACCGACTGCTTAACGAGCTAGATAAGCAACGAGGAGAAGCCCTTGGTCTTGCTTTTGACTCTGATGCCGATATGGTTTGGGTTGTATGTGCTGACCTTCTCTCCGCTATCCGAGAATCCAGTCACCTAGAACGACTATATCACAACCTCACCGCACCAGATGAGAGGCAGACTAGACCATCTACACTGATTGGATCTGCACTAGGGTTCATTGAAGGCTTCTCTGATAACCATTTGCAATCATGCCATGCCGCATTAAGACCAGAATTATTTGAGGAGTCGTCAAAGACGGATCTTGAGCGAATACAGTACTTCTCAGACAAGGCTGGTTTCTGGCGCGGAATCACGGATGAGGACGCGGCGCAAGTCGTTGACGCACTTGGAACTAACTTCTCGCTCGTAACAGATGAACTTTATATGAGCGTCCTTGGCCTTGTAGCTACCCCATTGGATGACCGCAACCGAAATCCAAGCCATCCTCTGACCCAATTCGGAAGGAAACTAATTGTCAAAGCCGTTCAGGAGAATATCAGTTTGCAATGGAAAGTGTGCTTCAGTCAGCTCATCCTTCTAGTCCACATGGAGTTTGAGTTTGATAATGAAGAGGATGCTCTCCATCAAAGAGTGGACATTGGGTTGGTGTTTAAACAACTCATTAGTGCTCTGCGGAGATTAGAGCTTATGAAGTGGCTCGCGGAAACTGAACTAGTCGTACCATTATTCGAGCACGGCTCAGGTCCGATCATATCAAAGAAGGGCGAAGATATCCAAGTTGTAACTGCATTGGAGGCAAACGTGGGACATCTGCTAGGGTTTGAAAACGGCACAGACGAGCACCTGTCCACCAGTATTACGGACCTGGTCACCAACCTCTGCTCCCCCGACAGTGATATCGAGGTCTCACCTTCGCTTATCCAGTGCTCACTTATCAAACGAGAGAGAGCTGACTTGGCGTTGGACCTGGCACCGTTCTCTGATCAGAACCCCTTCTCAGTATACGCTCAGGGCCGGGTTCTCCTCGCACTGAAAGATTTTGAGTCGGCAGCCATCAATTTCCGAAGGGCCGCTATTGGAATGGGTAAGATATAAATGCATCTTCTAGATGAAATAACGCTAACATAAAGCAGGTAGCGAAACTGTTCAACTTGAGCGGCATAGTAGCGGTCTCCTTGATGACACAGAGTGGAATCTCCTAAACAGCGGCCAGGCGAGCTACTACTCTCACATTGTAGCTTTATATGAGAAGCAGAGAGCCTATTCATATGTAGTTGATTTTGCCAGGCTGGCAGTCCAGTTTATCAGCATCAAGCCAGAGCGTGCCGACATCAAGACGGATATGCTAAGCCGACTATTCAGTGGAGCTTTGGTGACGTCCCAGTTCGAACTGGCTCACACCACTCTGCTCTCCATCAAGGATCAAGCCCTTAGGCATTCAAACCTAAGGAAAATGGTCGACAAGATGTGCGAGACCTATCACAACAGCGAGCTCGTCAACCTTCCCTTCCCCGGAATGCAGCAAGAAGTCGACGATATCCTCTCACAAAGGTGCAAGAGCCTCATGGACGTCACCAACGGCTTCCCCTACCACCAAATTCTCTACGCATGGAGGATCAAGCGCAACAACTACCGCGGCGCCGCGTCCGTCATCCTGGACAAGATCCAGAAGCTCAGGCTCGCCGGCGAGGGGGACCAGATTGCCGGCGAGGACATCCTCGACACGCCGGTGACGAGGCAGTACCTGCTGCTCATCAACGCGCTGAGCTGCGTGGATGCGAAGCAGGCCTGGGTCTTTGACGAGGCCGTGCTGGACACTGATCAGAATGGGAATGCGACGACCAAACGAAGGGTGCTGTCGTTGGCGGATATCAGGAAGCAGTATCAGGATGAGTTGGATCGGATTGCTGCCATCCAGAACAATCAGTTTGGATTTGAGGCAGACGACGTAATGGACATTGCATAAGGGGTGGGTGATTTAGGGAAAGGGGGTGAGGCGCAAATTTTTAACAAAAAAAGATTTATGAAAATGACAACCACCATGTAGATTAACAGCCTGTATCTTTCTTCGCACAACAAAATCACAGGTTCACGGGCTAGATACCTTGGGGAAATTAGTTACAGGATCAATAAGGGAAATAATTATTCGTTCTTGTTTTAATTTCGTTTGGAACATATACATCTACAGCCAGCCTCTCTGCGCGAATCTTTCCCCGACAGTTTCCCCTCCCCTCTCCTTCTCCCAACCTCACCCGCTTTCCCTTGTTTCAAACCCGAAAACGCCGATCCTTATGCTAGAAAACAGGTCTGATATGGCTGCTAAAGAGGTCCAAAAATCGACAATAAAAGTTAGAGCTGCCTTTTTAGGCCCCTAGACTGGAACAATCTTGTTCTCGGACGGCGGGGGTACGCTCTGGATGCCCGTGGCCTGGACCGCCGCGGCGTCAGGGGCCTGGCGGTAGAGAATGATTTCCGACTGCTTAAAGTATCGTCGCGCGTCTGCTCACAGTTAGAATCGACGGGGTTGGAGGGAACATTAAGAGAAAAGAAAGAGGAGCGCTGAGGCTCAACCAACCTTCATCAATGAGGACAAGACTTAGGTAATATCTTGTTGAAAACTTCTTGTTGACGTCCCGGAACGTGGGCGTTAGGTCGAAGCCTCCGAGGAATAGTCTAATGGGGATAGTCTCTCCTCTCGATGGCGAACCGTCCATAATCTCGAACCTCACCAGTGTTTCGCTTTCGTTGTACTGATTCGGCGCCGCGCCGGTCGTTTCTCTCCTAATTATAGATAGCTCCATGTGTTTAATCTTCAATCTTACTAGCAGGAAATAGATGCGGCCGACAATGACATCCTTGAGGTGGTACTTGGACTTGCTGTACTCAAACTCAATGTGCAGGCAGTCCTCGATGCCGACGTCCATCTTGATGCTGCTGTTCATCTCCGGGGGTATGCGGTAGCTGTACACCCAAAAGTCCTTTTCGCGAATCACGTCGGCCATACGGCGGGAGACGGTGACGCGGACAAAGTACCGCAGCTTGACGTTGATGCCATTATACGACTCGTACTGCTTCTCCACGTTCTTGAAGTTGAACTCGAACGTCTGCGGGTGCTGGAGCTCGCCGGGGGCGGCTAGTTCCTGGTTCAGGGAGAGGAACTCGTAGTGGTTGCCGCGGTCAAAGAACATTTCTGTCAGCCCGTCAGTATGCTGTTGCTGTTGTCGCTGCTGGAGACCCAGCCGGATGGCAGGCACGGCGACGGCCCATCTGGGGAATCCGACGACAAAACGTCCGCCGGCCGCCGCCGCCACCGCCGCTGCTGCCCGCCCTTGCATACCTATCGTGCCGATGAACTGGACCTTGATCCCCGTGTGCTCGAGGCGCTTCCCGTCCTTGGGCCGGACCGTCACTGCGCCCTTGACGGATTCGCCGTCCATGTAGAGGGGCGCCTTCTCGCGGCGGTTCTTGTCGAGCTTGACGTCGACCATGGACCGATCGTCGGCATCCTCCAGCACGATGTCGATGTCGACCGGCGTTGAGAAGAAGTACGACATGTTGGGCGACAAATGATGGCGAATGTTTTAAGCCTTTCTCTCTCTCTCTCTTTCTACCTTGGATGGGACCGATTGTTGCTGTATCGTCGTCTCTTGTCGCACAATTGGCCCCGCGAGTCCGGTTGTCGCGAGGGGCTTTGACGAATGTCGCGTATATAAAAGGGTATGGGAGGATGGAGGGAGTTGGCGACGAGGCTGAGGCCTTGCTGGCGCTGACGTACGTTATCGTTATTTAGTGGGGGACGCTGTGAAGGACAGAGCTTTGGTGGAGAGCTGTTGCGAAACTGGTACGGAATACGGATAGAGGTACCTCGCTTTTCTTACACTGAAGGAGTGAAGCGAGGTAGCACGACAATGAATTACAAAATTAACATTAATATTCAATTTCTCATTGAGAATATCTCTCAGATAGAGATTATAGATGGCGATAATTAATTAATGTTTAAAGTGATGGGAATTGTTCGCTATTCTAAAGAGCAGTGCTGTTCACCCCTACCAATTTATTACTGCAGCCCCATTCGTCGTCCTTCGATATCGTCACTCCTCGGCGGTCCTCTTATTTTAGCGGGCCAACTGTTGTCAATGCCGCCAGCCTCATTTTCCTGATCACGTGCAAAGTCACGCCACCCTCGCCAAAAATTCTCCACCCCACGGTTCAATCCCGGCAGCCGCAACTTTTCGCTCACGTGGGAGGAGCGAGCCCTAGAACTTTTCCCGCCCACACGAATTCGCCAAACAATTCGTGATCTGACGACTGCGGACGACTTGAGATACCCTCAACAACCGACATCCCCCCAATTCACAACCGCCAGGATGAGGTACATTCACACACAGGAGACTCTGGAAATCCCAGAGGGTGGTATGTGTGCTATTTCTTCTCCCCCGTCTTGTTGGCGATCGATTGCGCAGGAAGTTTTTTTTGGGAATGACAGCTGGGATGATGGTTTTTACTGTGATGGGAACTTGGGGGCAACAGAATGAGGAGGAATTTCTTGGCCGGCGCAATCAGGATTTGCAAATTGGAACGACAGAACGCTGACTTGAATTTTGCGATATAGTCAAGGTCAGCATCAAGACCCGAACTGTCACCGTTGAGGGTCCCCGAGGTACGAAAAAACTCCCAAGAACAGCTGCAACTTACAATGCAGGGTAAAATAAAAAAAAACGTTTATCTGACTCGGGAGGGAAACAGGAAAGCTGGTCAAGAACCTCGGTCACTTGTCCGTCAACTTCGGCCACCCCAAGAAGAATACCATCTCCATTGAGATCCACCACGGCAACCGCAAGAATGTCGCCACTCTGCGAACCGTCCGATCCATCATCGAGAACCTAGTCATCGGTGTCACCAAGGGCTTCAAGTACAAGATGCGTTACGTCTACGCCCATTTCCCCATCAACGTCAACCTGGAGAAGAACAACGAGTCCGGTCTGTTCGAGGTCGAGATCCGAAACTTCATTGGCGAGAAGATTGTCCGACGAGTAACCATGCACGAGGGTGTCGATGTTGAGATCTCCAAGAACCAGAAGGATGAGCTCATCCTGACCGGTAACTCCCTCGAGAACGTTTCCCAGAGCGCCGCAGATATCCAGCAGATCTGCCGTGTACGAAACAAGGATATCCGAAAGGTACTTACTTTGTTCTCTCCCTCGTCTCTGACAAAACTCTCCCCCGCGCGCATGTCAAGCTAACTGGATTGATTAGTTCTTGGATGGTCTTTACGTTTCCGAGAAGGGCAACGTTGTTACCGAGTAAACGGTGGACACGGATCTTGTTTCTTTTGCGTTTCTGGGACTCCGGAGTGGCGAAGGTTCATCATTGCATGTCATGTAGCAAGGGGCTACAATTCAAATACACCCAAAAAAGTAAAGAGAACCGATGACTCTTGATGTGCCAAAAACAATTGTGTCCCTCAGAAAATGGCTCTCGTGTGTGAATAGACAAAAAGGCAGAAGTGGAGACTTGGAAACAAAACAAGGAGCGGCCCAAGTGGGCAATGAATTAAGATGACGAAGAACAAAAGACATCTTATCGTCATTATAATAATCATGAGCTACCTGAATCTTAACTAAGTCTTTCCCTGTCTATTGCTGCGAAACTGACTATGCATGTAAATACTCTTCTTGTAATGCCAATCAAGAGCCGGAAGTGTTTCCAAACAAGCGGTGAAAAATAAAGAACCATCTTTCACCCCTGACAAATCTTTCATTCTGCATGGCTTCTTGAATCGAATATTCATCTCGTTCTTTTTCCATCATAGTATGTATATACTTTCATGTGCTCATCCTTCCATCAATCTTTTTCTTTTTTTCCCCTCGACTTCGTTCAGGCCAATGACCTGTTCAAACAAATTGGAGCAAAAATAAGCAATAAAGCAAGAAGTGCCAAAAAAAAAAAAAACTTTCCAAGCAAAATAAAAACCAAGGGGGCATTATGCATGCCCCACTTCCCAAACGCCCAGTGTCTTGTGCATGCTCTTCTTAATGACAATGAAAACAGGAATAAAAAGGGGGAGAGGGGAAGAAGGTTGAATTAAAACGGGAGTCAAACTGAATAATATGTTCAAAATGTTTGGTGTGTGGCGAGGTTGTTGATAAGGGGGGTTGAGGCAAGGGTCATGTACAGCATGTCATGGCCAGAAGAGCGACAAGTCTATGGCCGCTTCGGCTGGCGGGAGTATCGCGATGCTCTTGTGCCCCTGCTGTCCCGGCTGACCTGTGTGCGTGTCCTGCCACCAGAGCTTGAGCTGGCTGCTAGGGGGTTGTTAGCAATCATGAAATCTTCAATAAAGTCAATGGGATGAACTCACTAGGACTGGTGACATCAGAGTAACTATAGTAAGAGTCGCTGTATCGCGAAGGTGTCTTGTGAGAAGCAGGACGCTTATCCTTCTTTAAGTTGAGTAGCGCAAGCAAAGTCGCAGCCGCGGCACCAATGCCGAGCCACTTGGCACCGCTCTTCTTCTTCTCACGGCGCTCGCTAACGGAAGATGTACCACCGTCTCCACGACCGCCAAACCAACCAGTGTGACGTTCTCGGCGGGAGTAGGCAGAAGGAACGCGGCTGCCTCCATGCTTGGAGAAACGCTCCTCAACAACCTCCTCACGGACGCTGCCATTATCCTTCTTCTTGCCGAAAAGGGCGACCCAGAGGCCACGCGCGATACAGCAGAAGCAGAGGAGAAGGAGAAGAGCAACACCAGCAAGAGATCCAATGACAATACCAGCAATAGCGCCGGGGCTAAGACTACCGTTATTGGTACCGCCAGAACCACCGCCGACAGCCTCGTCACCGGTAGTTGTGGCAGTAGCAGTGGCTCGGGTTCCGGTCGAGATGACTCCAGCCGATGTAATTGTAGTCGTACCGGTAACTCGGTAAGGGGCAGAGTATTGAGTTGTGACAACGCCGTTGGAAGTGACAACGACAGTCGAGGGGGGGAAGTACCCAGGCTTGGATGAACACTGGCCCTGGAAAGCACAAGTCTGCCAACCAGCGCAGCAAATAGGTCCACAAGCCTGTTGTTCGCTGTTCTGGGGAACACAGTCGACACCAGCGGTTGGCTCAGGTACGGGTGCCCATTGAGTATAGCCAGTGCTGGTATATGTTCTCGTTTCAGTCCATGTCGTTGTGAAGTGACCATTTCCACCACCCACTGCTAGACAAGTCGCTTGATTTCCATTGACTGTTGTGCAGGTCTCGCCAGATCCGCAGCAGTACTGGTTATCAGAGCCGCAGTACGTTTGGCATCCTCGCGCCATGAGGTATGAGAAACCAAGATCGTGAAGATCATCTTTGGGGTATGGACCAGCAGAAACGACAGAGGCGGCAGCTAGAAGCAGCAGCGACTGCGCTGTGAGAGAAGAAGGGAGCCGAGTAAGAGAGCGCATTGTGCCGGGGGCGTCGTCGCCTTCAAGGCGGAACCGAACTGGATGGAATGTTGACTCGAAAGGTTGCCCGTTTGTCTGAGGCTTGACAGGAATGCGAAAAATGAGAATGTACTCAGAGGGCGAGTCGAGAAGGCGGGAAGGCGAGAGGGAGGAGTGGGATCGATGATGAAATCACCACACAGCTCAAAGTTTAGGTAGTTGCTGCAGCAAAAACTCACTTGGAGCTTTCCTTGACGAAAGAGTCCCCAAAAGTGTCCCACTAGAAGACGTGCTGTAATGAACTTGTAAGACCAAGACCAGCGGTGACACAATCAATATGTTTGTAAGAGAAAAGTGAAAGAGAAAAAAACAACAACTACAGAAGAACTCGGTGCTCTTTCTGATCGTCAAAGGTTTCACTCAAGGAATTTCCTCACAGAGGAAAACGAACGGCATGAATGAATGAGGAAAAGAGGCAGAAACAATGAGGCGGTCTCGGCGCGTCTGCAAGATGACATTTATTCAGGTGGTGGGAAGGCCAGTTGCAGGCGGCCACTTTGACATCCCAACCTCCCACTTATTTGCAATTATTGCCCTTGCAAAGGTACTTTTCGAGTGCACGGCACACCACACTCATTACTTGTACTACATGGATGGATGAATGGATAACTGACCAGCCCCTCCATTTCGTCAAACACGGGCGTGTGCACCACCAGCAGACGGAGTACGGAGTATGAACGTACACCCTTTTCTTTGCTCAACAGCTCATTAATACTCGGTAGCTCAATTGAAATTTTACAAGGCCCGCGGTGTGTGCTTGTGCTTGCGTGTGTGTGTGGACAGTGGACAGTGGAGGGGATGACTGGCCTGACGGATACTGACATCCATCCAAAGAACCAATTTAGAAACAACCCCCCTCCATCCACCCCCTGGACCAGTGAGGCAAAACGACTTGGATAAAATTGGAGAAGATGCAAACCAGGAACATCATACCTGGTTCCTGAACGTCATTGGTGCTTCCCGCGACTCCCTATGCGTGTCTCGCTGGCGGTCACGACAACCGCCCCTCTTCCTTCATGGGTTAATGGGCAATGGGTTGCTAAGGGCCAGTCGGCCGCTTGCCAGCTCATCAACCAAGCAAGGGGCAGGTTCTCCCAGCTGCACAAGTGAGCGAGAAAAGCCCAATTTTCCTATTCACTTATGTTTTCCAGCTTCCCAATCGAGACATGATGGCTTTTACCACTGGGCCGTTATCGATAATCGCTGGCCAACGCTGGTTCACTGCCCGCTCTGTTGGCGTCTCATCATGGGTCGCCTTATCGCCCATCGAACAACAATTTATGCAAATGCTTGTCCCTTGCTTGTCTCTGTTGTTTAATTGCTGGCCCTTCAGTGATGAAGTGTTCAACTGGTTCGCCCGGTCTCCCGGACTAGCCCGCAGTGGAGTCATAAAGTATCAATGATGCATCACGCAAAGGAACAAAACGAAGAGAAGCAAACATACTTGGAATCAGCTCCATCCGGAGTGCATAATCTGTTCATTTAAAAAGGCATGGCAAAGGCTCCGCGATGCTTGGCCCTCTCTCTCAGTTGTTGAGGGAGCATATCTCTCCCCTCTCCTCTCTCCCCCCCTTCGGCTCTTCCGCGGGGGGGCATTCCAAGGCCAAGGGAAGCTTGGTTAGATTCCGAGATGCCAACCCAATCCAAGGAAACCAAGCAACCAAGCTTATTATTCCTACCAGGATCTTTGTGAAAGGATTTTGATGCTTAAAAAGATGTGGCTGGGCCGGCTTGGCAAAATGGCTAGTGCCGCTAAGCCTCGATCACGGCCCATTTTCGGATAAAAATCTGACGCCGCCAATTGTCAGTCCCCTCCCTGGTGGGGCAGCCTGTGGCTTGACGCAGCACCAAGCTTGCCAGAGCTGGAACTCGATGTGATGCTGCTTGCTCTGTGCATTCGTCGTCGTCTCACTGCTTGAATGCTTGCTGGCTTGCTCGGAGAATTGCATCACCATCGCATCTCCAATCAACCTCATCTCATCTCCACCAATATCGTCGCCAGCTCCTACCGCTCTTCGTCTTTCTACCCCGCCTTCTAGAATCGCCTTGGCACCTGCAGCGCCATCACAATGTCGCTCGACCCGCCGACCTATTTAGCCTCATTGCAGAGCAACATTCGACAGCGACCGATTCCATGGGAGGGAGCCGTTAGAGCCAACAGTCTGACCGAGGACAACCACAACAGAATCCGCACCGTCGACAAGGCCAAGAAGCCAGAGCAGAGGAAGGAGATTGTAGAACAGGATCTCGATGGCTACCGATCGCTGTTTGTGGGCGGCGTGGGAAGTCCCAGCGTCCTCGAGACGGCTGCGAAGAATGCCAATGTGATACAATACATTTTGGTGTTGCTGGGTGATTTGCTTGATGGTAAGCCTTGCGCCTCAAGCCCATGCCGATGGATGCCATCCACGAGACGGAATTGCTAGGCAGTGGCAGCCAATGCTACTACCCTCCTCTAAAGAGCGACTTCCTATTGATAAAGCAAGCAGGATGCAATGCTAACGCCTCAATCCTCGATTATTAGTTGTGCCATCTCTTGCAAAAGCCATCTTCAAGTCTTCCGATCCGTATGAGCATTTCTTACCGCTGCTCCGCAACAATAATACTGAAGATCAGATCCCTCTGCTCGCCGCCCACGCTCTATCGAACCTCATGGCACAAGCCCGCGATGCTTCTGCGGCGACCCAGCGCGCGCTCCCTATTATTTTTACCTATCTGTCTGGACTAGCCAAGAGCACCGATGCTGGTATGCAGGATATAGCTGTGCAGGAGTATTCATCACTGCTTTTCGGACACGCTCCTCGAGAGCAGTTCTGGAACCAACAAAGCGAGACGATTGCACCTCTTATCAAGATCCTCCGAACAGCTGCTAGTATTGGTAACGACGGAGACTCTTCTGCTACGCTCTGGAGCGGTGCTGCTAGTGCTCGCAGCGAGGGTTCCTTTGGAAACGGTGTCGGCATCCAGCTCTTGTACCATGTTCTCATGGTCATGTGGCAGATGAGCTTCGAGGCCGAGCAAATTGGTGATGATCTAAACAAGTACGTTTGGACAAAGTTCGTTATCGCTTGTGACGGTCGCTAACAGCATTGCAGTGAATATGACATCATTCTGCTGTACACACATCTTCTTCGCTTGTCGCAGAAAGAAAAGACAACTCGATTGATTGCGTCTACACTATACAACCTGCTAGAGAAGAACCAAAAGTCTCTTCTTCCTACTGCTGTGCTCGCACGACTGCCATCGGTGTTGGAAAACATGGGCAGCCGCCACCTTACAGACCCCGATTTGCTGGAAGACCTTTCGAGCCTCAAGGAGCTCCTAGAAGAGTACACAAAGACCAAGACCAACATTGATGAGTACGTTGCCGAGGTCCGATCTGGCCATCTCCGCTGGTCTCCGCCCCATCGCAGCCAGGTGTTTTGGGCTGAGAATGCTCGAAAGATCCTGGAATACCACAACGGAGAGATTCCCCGAAAGCTGGCCGAAATCATGCAGGAACCCTGGGATAACGATAAGCAAGTTTTGGCGATTGCATGCAACGACATTGGATGTCTGGTTAAGGAGGTTCCGGAGAAGAGGTCTCAGCTGGAAAAGATTGGTCTAAAGAGAAGGGTCATGGAGCTCATGCAGTCAGATGATGAAAACGTCCGATGGGAAAGTCTACGAGCTTTAGGCGGTTGGTTGAAGTACAGTTTTGAGAGTAATTAGATGAAGGCGAGAGGCAGCACTTCCAATCGTCTAGACTTGAGACTGCTGTTTGGGGGCTGTATTGAGGACGAGTCATTGAGGAACTGAGTTATACGTCTCTTTTGTAAGAAGCTTACTGTAGATGAAGCATGATTGGGGTATTAGTTGTTTGTATTTGATAGAGTCAGTCAAGGAGCAGTATAGTACGTGCTCTTGTGGTGTACAAGTAAGAGAACCAGTCACCCCCGAATGGAGCTGGTCTCACGTTATAATCGTGCCTTGGAATTTATTACAAATGATCAATGGCATTGAAATATTTAATCCTGAAAGATCTATTGCGTCTCATTGCAATGCGTGAACCCTCCAACTATCGTGAGCATCTATTACCGTAGTTGGTAGGTGGTAGCCAAAAGTTAAGATCGATATCGGAGCATCACCCGTGGTTATCCGAGCCCCACCAATGATTTTCTTACCCAATTGATATCATATCGCAACTCTTGGTTCATCTCACACCAGCGGACCTTTAAACTCTATTGAGCAGCTCATTTTTTCTTCTTTCTTTCTTTCTTTTTCTTTTCGTGCTCATCTCCCCTCTTCCTTCTCTGTTATTGTCACCCGTATCCAATTGAGTCGAAATGAACAGCATTGGGAGAATCGCTCGGGTAGCGCCCCGCGCGCAAACTGCTCTCATGAGCCGTCAAGCGACTCTCCTTCGCTCAGCAGCGTTGCTCAGGCAGCAGGGCAGCGTTCGACACGGCTCCGACGTCGCTACCGGGCCGCTCAAGAAGACACCTCTGTATGACTTCAACGTCGCCAACGGGGGCAAGATGGTGCCCTTTGCGGGGTATCACATGCCAGTGCAGTACTCGTCCCTGTCCCTTACCGACTCGCACCACTTTACGAGGAACCATGCGTCGCTGTTTGACGTGAGCCATATGGTGCAGCACATATTCAAGGGGCCCGCGGCCGCGGCGTTTTTGGAGACGGTTACGCCCTCGTCATGGGGGAACCTGGGGGTCATGCAGGGGAAGCTGACGACGTTCCTGTGGCCGGGCACGGGAGGCATTGTGGACGACTCGGTGATTACGAGGATTGGTGAGGATGAGTTTTACGTTGTTACAAATGGAGCCTGTCTTGAAAAGGACACCAAGTACCTTGATGAGGAATTGGGCAAGTTTGGTGGCAACGTGGAGTGGACAAAGTTGGACAACTCTGGACTGGTGGCGCTGCAGGGTCCCCAAAGCGCAGAGATCTTGAGCGAGGTTTTGGCCGGTGATGTCAACTTGAAGGATCTTTACTTTGGTAACGCTGTATGGGGTGAGCTCAAGCTCGAGGACGGCAGCAAGACGCATCCTGTGCTAATCAGCCGTGGTGGATACACTGGCGAGGACGGTTTTGAGTTGTCCTTTAACGGCAAGCTTTACCCTGCGCTGGAGAGCACAGTCAAAGCTGTCGAGTCGCTTGTCAAGATGGCTGGACCCGGGCGTTTGCAAATGGCTGGTCTTGGTGCCCGTGACTCGCTTCGTCTCGAGGCCGGTATGTGTCTGTACGGTCACGACCTGGATGACACCGTTACTCCCGTCGAGGCGGGGCTCAGCTGGATCATCCCCCCCGAGCGACGAAAGGCAGGCGGTTTCCACGGCGCTGAAATCATTCTACCACAGCTTACGCCCAAGTCCAAGGGCGGCAGGGGAGTCGACCGACGACGTGTGGGCTTTGTCGTTCAGGGTGCTCCTGCGCGAGAAGGAGCCGAGGTGCAAAAGGACGGCGAGACGATTGGCAAGATTACCAGCGGTGTTCCCAGCCCTACGCTTGGAAAGAATATCGCCATGGGATACATCAAGGACGGTTTACAAAAGGCTGGCACCGAGGTAGATGTGGTTGTCCGGGGTCGCAAGAGGTCCGCCGTGGTATCAAAGATGCCCTTTACTCCCGCCAAGTACTGGAAGGCACCGGCGTAAGAGGGGGTGGTTTTTGGGGAGCATATATGATTTAAAAATGGGTGGAAAGGGAAGGTGTTTTTACTTAACGTTTTATTCATGAAGAGGAAAGGGATACTTCAACGTGTTTCATGGTTTACGGGGAATCTGGGACTAGGGTTTTTTGCAAAATTTGTTTCTTTAACATTTTCAGTGGGGCAGATGAAAGGTATACATAAGATATCTCAAAAAAGATATGAAAGCGAATAAATGAGCGAAATATGATATAACATGCTGTGCAGGATGTTGAGGCTTAGACCGCTGGGGATACAGTCTGAGTCCGGATCTGACATGCCGAGGTGTAAAGTCCTTCGGTGAGAATCTAATCATATCTTGTACACCTAGGTCAACATTACTGTCCTATGTTTGAGATATCAGCGGGTAGCTATCTGCATTCCAGCGATTCATTGGAGGGAACGCTTTGGAATGGGCGTGCTGCAGTAAATGTCCCTCGGTTTCTCATGTCAGTCTGCTCTACCATGGCATGAAACCAGTAACGTTCCTGTTGGTGAGATATATTATGATCCTATATAGTATGATGTAATAGGTGTTTTAGAGGAATGCAGTGATGGAAGACATCAGTGAGACTCCCAATAGGTGGGTTTTCCAGCTACGTCGCTGCAACTGACATAAGATGGAGAAGAAACATGCAGGTGAATCATCCCCGAATGGCAGCATACTATCTCCCGTATCATTAACCAGCTATGTCATTTTATTTCCCTTGCGAGCATATCATCCACAAATGTGCTTGGGCCGCCCTCCCTCGGACATTTTGTAGCGTTTTGGGGCCTAGGAGCTTCCTCATTCATAATGTGTCTTTTTTTCTTCCATGTCTTACGAGGGCGGTTGGGCGATGAATTGGGGGGCGGGGTTATACCACACACTCTCACACACATACGCCTTTTGTCAAGCTGCTGTAGCTCAGAATAAGGGGGGCCCGCCGTGTCAACTCTGAATGGGTATTTCCCCGGAGTTGATACATTTGGGTGGACAATAGTAATGGGGTGGGTTGCTCATGTGTTTGGGTCTGGATGACCGGTGGCACCACATCCTCGGGGATGAGGAGGAGATGGAGGGTGGGAGAACATGGGCTGCGCATCCATCTCGCTCATTGTCATGGATACACGAATAGTGGAAGATCAGTTAAGGGAGGGTGAGGATGGGGGTGAGGGCGAGAAGATCACCCGTCGCTGGTTTTATATTAAACATGTCAGGTTGGACATTCATGACAATCATGGAAACCTAGCGAGCGATCATTGTGTAACAAAAACAGTAGCAAATAGCCAGCCAGCAAACAGCCAGTCAGCCATCCGGCCACCTATCTGTCAACCTCTGACCCAGACAGTGCCCATTCTAGGTTCCACGAAAGAAACCACACAACCTCCCCATTCCTAGCGCAGCGCATGTCCCAAAATATCTCATTTATGACATGAATCTCGGGCAACTATTCTCGAGGTCTTGCGCGATATTCTGGGAAACGAAGCACTCACACTCATTCAGACACACCACACACATCATATCAAAACACAATAGTACCCAGTACCCAGTAGGTAGGTAGGTAGAAGATATGTTGCCACAATTAACCATGGGGAGCCATCACACATTAAAGCATTCTATGACCCCCCTCAAACGAGCGGCACGGTTTTAAAGTTAGTCTAGCAACGGATCCTTCCTGTGACGTATCTATCGGAGAAGTAGAGAAGTGGTCGTCGCACCGTTTTTTAGAAAAACGATGCGGTGAAGGACCTTCATGTTGCGCTGATGAAAGGAAGAAGAAAAGAGAAAAAAGAGAAAAAATCGAGAAAATCTTTTTCTTCTTGTGTTGGGCTAGGATTTTCGGGACTAGCGTGGAAATGGGGTTGGTGTGTGTTCCCCACATTCGGCTAATCATAAGCCGTTGCATACCTTGTTAGACTCGATGCTGTCAAGGTGCATATCAGACTACCCTACAGAAACACCAAAAACCCCCAATAGTCAAAAGATATTCACATCACGGTACCATTCACATCATCTTGCATTCCTCCTTTTCTCTCTCTCTCACACTCCTTTACTCATAAAACAGGCAAACAAAACGGTAGCTCAGCGCACTTTGCGTCAGTAATGCTACCCCATCCAAGACACAATTCTCTCATAGTAATTGCCGATCTTTTCTCTCTCGCCCGCTCGACCGGTGTGGTTGCTCCATGTTTGGTCAAATGCCGAATTGGAGAAATGATAATACTAAAAAGAAAATGGCGGGGTAAATCAGACAATAATCATCCCATCGCCAAAAAAAAAAAAAAATAGACTGGGCTGGACTGGATGCAACTCCAGGTCCATCGAATCCGGGGTCTTCTATCGCCTAGGGCGGGAAGGGGATTTGGGGATCACAGCGGTGGCGGAGCCCTGCATTTCGCCCTTCACTCGTCCATGCCCCCAGGGTTGTTATGTCTCTCCCTCTCTGCCACTTAGCTCAACAAGGGGCCCTTTTGATTGATGCAGCCATGCATGTCGTCGATCCAATTTTCGGATTGACGCCGATGGCACATACGACACAGACAGATACCACCTACGACATAATCCCGCATAGTGTTCCACTTTCAACATGGTTGCGCGCATGTAGTAATATTATAATTAGTCGGAAACACGGCATGCTTTTGTGTTAGGCAGTGCAGCAGCCCAGCCCAGTGCAGTTTGGCATGTAGGTATGACCAGCTTTGTCAATCAATCATATCCCTTTGAAGCTTGAAAATGGCTGGCTGGACTGAGATGGTGTCATTGGGGAGCAGCAGCACCAGCAGCGGCAGCGGCACCTTTATCATCATCAGCAGCATCATCAGCAGGCAGGCTGGCTGAAGTTGTCTCTTGTCCTCGCCATGTTACTGTATCTAGTACGATATGCATGTCCTAGCCGTTAATGAGTAATGGGAGGATGGGGTAAGATAGACGGTGAGTCTATTCAATAGCCTCCTTCGTTCCCGTCGTCTTCCCTCTGTTGGGGGCGGAGTTGATCTCGGCATTAGCTAGTAGACATCCCTCTTCATATACCACCTCCTGCAAAGCATAGGGACGGACATCCAAGGGCATCACGGACGTGCATCCAGAATTCCAAACGACGTCATATGGTGTTGCCAAGCCCATTGGTTGTTTGAGGCTGCCGTCTTGCATGTTACTCCACCCAACACTGCAGACAGGAAAAAGAACAGATTCACATCTAAACGCCCGTATTATGCATCAGAATCCGGCTGGATCGTCCGGTCCTTGTCAATCGTCAGGGAGGATTGGTTGCATGGGATAGGATGGGATGGGATGGTTGGTGGTCAGCGCTTTGGCACACGCGACCATGGCCAGCCCACCACCGTCACGCGACATGTCTTTCCAGGACCAGACAAAGCGGGTTCAGGTGAGCTTGCGTCCGCCACGCATGGGCATGAATACCTACCCAGTAGAGAGTACAGAGTACAGAGTACGGAGTAGAGAGTGCAAGTCCGTTTATTCTACCCCCACGAGCTCGAGTGGACAATCCGAAGTGAGACCTTGTCGTCCTGCAACCCATCGTATCTTGAACAAATGACGGGGGTTGACAGTGTGGAAGTGCAAGCAGGGAGCCGCATGCCGGTTGAGGCCAGTCTTGTGCTCCCTCCATCATCGCCCTCCCCGTTTCCTGTGTGGTGGTGTCTTGCGTCTTGCTGTAGGTTGCACGCAATGGAAGTAATATTTTCTTCTTCTTTTTTCTCTTGTGAAATCATAATGCAACATGACATTACTTTTCTGGCTTGATTTTTATTTCTTTCCCTTTGAAGATCCGTTCCAGCCATCGTCGTCGTTGTGCTTCTATTGTCGCACGTGTAAGCCTCTCGGCCTTGAGATTGGTTCCTCCTCTTTGACTAGCTTGTAAGCCCACGGCGTAATTTTTTGTCGTCTTCTCCTAGGCGGCGTCGCTCGCAAGGAGAAAATAGTCAGACATCCGAGACTTTGCCAATCTGGCAACGTGCAAAGGAAGAAGAGACCCTGGTCCTACCCTCCTCCACCTGCTCCTCCTTGACCAAACGGAGCGACTGAGGCGAGGTTCTGCATGTTACTGGTTGCAAAAGGTGGATGTAAAGGTGGCAATGTGAACAGACGACAGGACCAGCCAGCTTGTCTTGTGTGCAGCTTCTGAGACCACGGAGACGACAGAAGACCCTGGCTTGCTGGGCTCGCACCATCACGGTTCTCCCAGGTTAGCCCGTCCGGACTACGTACCCGCATGTACTAATAGACTAGGAGGTAGTTGGTGGTGGGGTCTCGAGGGGTGCTCTGTCCATTCTTTCTTAAAAGGACTCCGAGGAAAGATGCCTCCTCTCGCTCTTCCCTTTTAGAGATTTTATAAATGCCACCGTTTTCTCTTTGAAGATGCCTGCAGTCTTGTTCTCTTACCGTTTTACATCTTGTTCAAAGTGAGACACAGGGAGGGTGTTGCTCTTACTGTTGACATAGACGACATATTGGGCTCTTTTATAGGACACGCACACGCACACACCCTGTCAACTTGGAGGCGTTTACATTCAACACTCCCAATGACCTCATAGGCAAAGGCGCAGGCGCAGGCACAGGCACAGGCACAACCAAACCTTCAGGCTTCAGGGACCCCTAAAATTTCTGGTCCAAACTTTCTCGCCCTACGAATCCAAACGCCTCAACCGTTTTATTTTGTTTTATTATACCGACTTTCTTGACTTTAAATATTTTATTCCTCCTTTACTTTTCTCTCCTGCCTTTTTCCCTACGAGATACCTTCACCTGATTCTCACTTACTCTCCCCTCGATTCCTCCTCCCCCGCCGCCTTCAACGCTTGGCAGAGAAGCCAAAAAAGGACACCCTCGCTCGCCCTGCTTCTTTCAGTCAACATGCCTCGCGCAGGCGGCGTCCGGCTGCAACACCGACTGGTGCTGGGCCTTGCAGTCCTTGCATCTGCAGTCCCAGTCTTTGCGTTGCCTTTGTCCACCGATCCAGACTCGCAAAAGGTTCTACGACTGCCTCTCGATGCAGACCTTCAGCCACAAACACAACGCAAACTTCAAGGTCGATTTTTGCATATTTCAGGTATGTGCCTATTAATTTGGGTGCCTTAATTTACACAGTTTTCCGGCCAGCACTTGCGTCACCTTGCTGGCCAAAATACCACCCCTTGACATTGTGCAACCCAAATCAATTGCTAACCAATCATTTGCTCAATAGATTTCCACCCTGATGAATTCTATAAGGTGCACTCCTCCACCGAAGAGGGAATTGCATGCCATCGAGGCACAGGCTTGGCTGGCACATACGGTGCCGAAAAGACTGACTGCGACACTCCTTACACCCTCGTAAATGCTACTTTTAAGTGGATTGAAGAAAACATCAGCGACTCGGTCGATTTTGTCATTTGGACAGGCGATTCAGCGAGACACGACAGCGACGAACAAAACCCTAGACACGAGCCCGAAGTTGTTAGATCCAACCGATTCATCGCCAATAAGTTTGTCGACGCTTTTTCCACCAACGACCAACTCTCAGTCCCAATCATCCCGACTTTTGGCAACAATGACTTCCTCCCACATAATGTCATGTATGCCGGCCCTAACAAGTGGTTTCAACACTACACCGATATCTGGCACCGTTTCATCCCGGAGGAGCAGCGCCACTCTTTTGGCTTTGGCGGCTGGTTCTCCGTTGAAGTTATTCCCAACCAGCTCGCCGTTTTCAGTCTCAATACCATGTTCTTTTTTGATCGCAACCCTGGCGTCGATGGTTGCGCTCATCCCGATGAGCCTGGCTACAAGCAGCTTGATTGGCTGCGAGTCCAACTGCAAATCATTCGAGACAGAGGCATGAAGGCCATTCTCATGGGACATGTCCCCCCTGCTAGAACCGAGAGCAAGCAACTGTGGGATGAGACATGCTGGCAAAAGTACACACTCTGGCTCAAGCAATACCGCGATGTCGTCACTGGTTCCTTGTATGGACACATGAACCTCGACCATTTCCTACTCCAGGATGTCGAGGATCTAGAACCTAGTCTTGGTGCCGAGCAAGTCACCACTCGTGACTTCTTGGAAGATGACTTATGGATTGAATCCAAGGAAGACTATCTCCAAGAACTGCGTGACAAGTGGTCCGACTTGCCAAAGTCCATTGTTCACACATCTGATGGTGGTGAGCAGGATATTCAGAACGGCAAGAAGAACAAGCACAAGAACAAGTGGGGCGAGATTGGCGGCGAGCATGCCGAGCGATACCAATTGACCCTCATCAGCCCCAGTGTTGTACCCAATTACTTCCCTACCCTTCGCATCGTCGAATATAACATCACTGGTTTGGAGGGTGCTGCTGTATGGAAGGATCCGTATGATGCCTCCTCAACATCTCTCGAGTCTATCAAGGAAAATGAAATCTTTGAAGATGAAGAACACAATATCAACGAGCTGAAGAAGAAGAAGGAGAAGAGCAAGCCGGGAAGGAAGCCACCCAAGGACCATGATCTCATTGTCCCTGAGAACCCCCCGAAGAGCTTTTTACCTGGACCGGCTTATTCTCCCCAATCTCTCAGTCTTACTGGCTACACTCAATATTTTGCCAACCTCACTCACATCAATGATGACATCCCCGATGAGGTTGAAGGCACAAAGTGGCGCCAGGGAGAACACGATGACAAGACACCTAAGCATGGAAAGCCAAAGCCTCGCAAGTTTAAATTCGAGGTTGAGTACAGTACTTTCCACGACAAGGTTTACAAAATGGCAGATTTGACAGTCAAGAGTTACCTACAGTTGGCATACCGCATGAAGAGCAAGGATGACGGAAAGTCATTGGGTCCTTTCAGCGATGGTTTGATTGAAGACGAAGAACAAGAAGACGCATTAGATGCCGCGAATGAAGACATAAACACTGATTTACTCGACCAAGAGGAGGCTGAAGAGAATGCCTCGGAAGACGTTGATGCTCTAAAGAAGAAGCATAAGAAAAAGAAGAACAAGAACGGCAGAGAAAACAACAAGACGTGGCTACATTTCCTTAGCCGCGCTTTTGTGAGCACTGTCCCTATGAACGAGTTGAAGCAAATGTAAAACGACTTTTTGTATCATGTGTGTACGATTGCATAGCGGGCGCTGCTTTTTTACCTTGGGCATTTGGAAAATATGTCGCTGGACGGCAGACATATGGCGTTTGGGTTAAATGGTGCAACACTGACCATGGGGGGCGGGAACAAGAATTGTTTTGAGCAGTGTTATGATTATGAATATATGATACCATGTTATTGACTTGCGGATATCTTTACCTTTTTATTCCGGTGAACTTTGCGATTATTACAAGTATTTTGTAACTCTGAGATGGCCCCTTGCTAGGATATTAAACATATTCACGTCATAGAGCACCAAGTCTCATTTAGGACTTGAACGTCATTCCTGGCTTCGCATGTAGTCCTCCCGACGGGAGATATTAGCCTGATACTGCGGCAATTGACCATTCAAATTAAACGCATAATGTTTCAAATATCCCCCCATGTTTCTCCAATCGGAAACTTACTTGAAAGTTTCAATGACGTAAGTCCAGAGTGATGTGTTGTACAACACATGCCATCACACACGTAATACAGAACACCCTGTAATATGAACTTTCCATGACCAGTGATGATGCAATGCAATGTATTGGATATATTGTTGATGCTATGTGACATGGATGCAGTATAATTGAAAACGGAAAACAGAAAACGACAGAAAAAAAGGGTATCTACCAGCGAAGGCGACCCGTAGCAAATCCAACCGAGTATGTATATGCCAGGACCTATTATAATATCGTACATGGTGTTCAAGCTTTCATTTTTAGTACTTTTTTTATCATATTGCTTCGATTCCTGATGGTTGTCGCAAAATCGACACGAGTCTCCCATGACTCTTCTTGTACGTGTTGTATTTGTATGAGGTAACAGTGAACGAATGAAACGGTCCGTTCAAGAGGACCAGCCCCGTAGAGATTATTTGAGCGCAATGGCAGTTCTAAAACGCCATCATGATGTAGTGCCTTCTAACACTGGCGTCTCTATGTTTGGCATGTTGCGAACATGCTGATGAGAAGTTGATTAGGAACGAGTGTGGTGATGATTCGGGTGAAATTGTGTTGTTATTGTTGCTCTATAGGGAATTGTTAGTTGGGTCCAATGATTGCGTGAGTTTCAGCTTTGCATACCATGATTTTGATTGCATCGAGTCTTTGTCTGTTGTGCTAACCTCGCTTCGTGCATCGCTCCCTGAAGGATATGGATGCAAGTCCTGCATAGACGGGGCAGACTCGATTGATGAGGGGGAGGCATAGCCCATCTCGTTACCGAGACTGCCGAGGTCATTATCAAGACCCATCTCCTTGAAGACGGACCTCCTGCCCTTTTGGAGGTTACTGTTGGTCTTGAACAGGGCTACGTAGAGCCCAGCACCCTCACGCAGACGGTCCTGGGTGTTTTGATGATGGAACTTGGGTCGGGTAGGTGGAGAGACGTTTGATGACAGAGGCAACATGGTGGAGGCAGAGGCGGTAGCAGGAGTAGAGGCAGTGGTCATAGTCGTGGGTAAGGTGATTGGATGAAGTGGATGGACGGACGGGAGGTCTCCTGGGTAATATGCACAGGTGACGATCCTTTGGGAGAAGATGAACAAGAAGATGGATGGACCTTGAGAGAGGCGCAGCAACCCTAAGCTCGAGGAGACAAGGGATTTGAGATGGTGATATATATAGTATAGAGATCACTGGAGAAGCATAGCAGGGCGATGGAGACGAAGGAGAAAAGGCCTTGCCGAGGAGGGGAGGGGGGGCTTTTCAGCATACAAGCATTGTCACAATATCGTCGGGTCCGAGGCTAGTCTCTGATGGATTGTGGATTCAACGGAGTGTAAGCCAAGACCCAAGACCATCCCCACAACACAAGATCTGCCCTTGAGACCCAGGCCAGGTTTAGTCATGTCGAGTGGAATGGTGGTGCGGGTTCCCATTTGAGCTGGTCGTGTTGGTGTAGTGCGTCTTGGCGTGAATGGGATTTTTGCTTTCCTGTTGGCAAAACGACATCATAGGGTGACTTTTTTTGCCTTTTCTCTCCGATAAGGGACCGAGCCGGATGAACTGTGAGGGATTGGGGTCATTGTGCTACCATTTGTTTTGGGTTCATCGTATGCATGTTGTTTGTTTGTTCAATTAGGCATGAATGTTCCGGAATCTGGAGGGCTCGACAAGGGGGGGACCTTGCAGAAGTGGTGACTTCGCCGAGCCAGGGTCTTGATGTCTGCAATCGCGATCCCAGAGAAGCGTGCATATGCGACATGTGTTTCCTCCTCTCCCCCCCTCCTCTCTCTCCGCCCATCCTATCTACGGTACTCTTTGGTCTCCCGCGGTAACGGCCATATGCGCGCTTATCCCACAGCAAACAAACACCGAGAGAAGCCACTCAAAAGAAAAGACCCGAGACCAAGGAAACTTGATGTGGATTTTTGCCGAGTCAGGACGGCGCCTTCTTTTTTTCTTTTCTTTTCTTTTCGTATTTGCCCGCGTCGGGTTAGTCAAGAGAAGAAAGAAGTGAGGCGGAGGATTGAAACATGGCAAACGCATAGATACCTAGTACTGTAGATAGTCTACACGTATGAATGTTGTTTGAATGGATTGAGTTGGGATCAGCATTTTCGTGGTGGCCGGTTTGGCAAATGGATGCCATGGAAGGAAGTTGCGAGTGTATTGATGACATCATTGGCAAGCGGCAAAAACCCTGATTGACAGCACAGTACGCATTGGATCAGACTCACTGTATGACCTAACCAAAGCTATTGTGTATTAACACAGTACATAACCCGGTAGGCTATTACTCGCACTTTACAGCATACCTCTCCCGGATGTACCCTCACCCGAGGCCAATCAATCCAAGCCTCTGAAAGCGGTAATCGCCTATTTCTTCCCGCCATGTCTTGGAAAATTTCCAAGCATCCATGGATCCATTGCTTATTCAATCTGGAACCCTAGAATCTAAGCCCTCTTGCCCGGGAGTCAGTATGAGTGAGTTCTACTTGTACTAAAAGAGGAAGCTCAATCACAAATGTACAATGCCGAAGCCGATGGCAGTGTCAGTGCTCAAGAGGTCACGACACGAGGACGGGCGGCTGTGAGGTCTGTGAGGTCTGTGACTAACATACCTACATACCTTCATGGACAAAATAGACGCCCTGCCAACCAAAGGACGTTCCATCATCGGTCAAGCCGTGAAATGGGTCGCCACCGATTAAAGTTTTGCCTTGAACCACTGGGGGCTTATATGATAAGCAGTAGTCGTGTCAATTAGCACCTTTGCCCAGTAAAAGTCACGTTGCAGTGGCGGCGGCGGCGGTAGAAGTCGAGTTCTTGTTTTCCGTGGTTACATTTGAATCCCATTGCCCATTGCCCATTGCATGAACTCTATCATATGCACCCGATCCTCTAATCGAACTAACAATCTCTCTCGTTCGAACTAACTCTGGGCGCGCTTCATAGTCTAATTCTTGTTGTTTGTTACCAATCGGCTTCCCTCCGACTCGATAAGCCTTTTGCCCTGCTCGCATGAACCTCACAACACCATGCACTGCGCTGCACCGTGCCTGATCCTTCAATAACCTCCCCATGCATTCTTTCAATGGTTTGCGCCTTGAGAGTTTATGGCCGTCATCCGCATATTGATATACTCTATAGCGTCCACCGGCTCATACTTCTTCGGCCTATCCGGTCCCCAGCATCCAGGCACGCAGTCAACCGTCCTCTCTTTATCTACCGCGCAAAAGTACGCCATCGAATATCTTGCCTTTGTCATGCGTCCCTTGGGTTCGTCATCCTCTTTCTCTCCTTCTGCCAGAGGTGGCGCCACGACTCTGTGCATCGTCGACCTGAGCTCGTCATTGCTCCAGCGCATCAGCAGGTCTGCAATGTTGACCACCGCCGTGCCGGCAATATACGGCACAGGATTAAACTTTCCCTTTTCGTGAATGTCCTCAACCTCTAGGCCACCGACGTCGTCTTGGAACAAAATTGTAATGGTTCCGAAGTCGGTATGCGCTGCGACTCTCTCCGCCCTGCCCTGCCGGAGGATTTCTTCCTCGACGGGCGGGTAATGCAGCAGACGAATCTGGTTGTCCTTGTTCCTGTGATAGTCCACGAAGAATTCTTTCTCTAGTCCCATGCCAATGGCAATAAGCCTCAAGATTTCCACCTCAGTCGCATAAAGAGTCTCGTAAAATTCCACAAAGTACTCTCGGAAGCCAGGCAGCACAGCCGGCGGAAGCCAGACATTGATCAGGACATCGTCATCTTCACGTCCTATATCGAACGTCTCCTTCACATCCGGAACCTTGCGGTGTTCTGTAATAGACGCTTCATCAAAGATCATCTGAGAGACCTTTTCACGTCCAACGCTAGAGTACCCCCGCTGATGCCAAGGTGCTTCTGGATGGGGTGCCTTATCCTTGTCGCTCTGCGGTAGAGTAAAGAATTTCCGACTCTAAAATGGATCTTGTATATTAATATATCTGTGTGGCAATGAATTGGCATGTATGCTCATGATAGCAAATGAAGAGCGCCAACTTACCCATCGAAAGGCCTCATTCAGGGCATCTTCGGGTATCCCGTGGTTTTTCACGTATGCAAATCCCACATTCTTGAATGCTTCATACAGCTCCTTTGCAGTCTTGGCTGTGGCCTCATCGGAGCCGATACGGGACGGCGCGAGGTCGATGATCGGGATGCTCATATTGTGGCTGATGACGGACATCTCGATGAAAACTGATGCTAATCTAGAATGGGATGTGGTCCCTTTGCTTATAGTTGCTTATCCTTGCTCTCAGGCAGCTGTAAATTAGCATGTAATGTGAACACTCCCTTGCGTTGCTGTCTGTCTTGATAAGAGTGAGTGTTTAGAAAGCTACCAATCAGATAGAAGGAACCCCTCATTAGGTGACCTCTGGGACATTTGTAATATGTAAGAATGCATGATATCACCAATTATGTACTTGGCTGACTGGATGGAGCAACAAAAGGCATTCATTGTACTCTGTATGGTACCGTCAAATTGGCACCTGCCACGAATGTCTTCTATCGCAGCGCTCTGCATATGTCATCTTTTCCTTCTGTCACGAGATAAACCATGAATGTTCCATACATTGGGCATGTGGTATACATTGTAGTAAGCATTTGATGACGAAATTAATTGCAAACGACGTAATACGGAATCCGATGTTTTCTTGACACTTGATGGAAGAACTATGATGATTTCGGTAGGTATGTTGAAACAAGTAAACTTATATTATATATATACCAAATATAGAAAAAGATATGCCGTAATACTGGCGCACTTGGTATTCAGCTTCGAGTTAACTCAGCAGAGAAAAAGAAGAGTCGCGGGCATGACTCCTAGAGACGTAGAACACTACCAATGGCAGTCTAAGCAGAACAGAATAAGGTAAACCGAAGCCAGGTCACTGTCTTCAAGGGACTGTAAGATGGAATGAACAAGATACAGGATTCTAAATGAAAATATGCTCTAACTACTCCACCGCTTTACGGCTTTTATATATGAGAAAGTGTTTGGATGTTCTGGGCCAAGAATCCGCTGCTTAGCCTGGATACAGTCCTTCATCAACGCCATGGCATTTGCATGTCGACCTTGGGATTTCCAGGTAAGAGCAAGGTTATACATGCTAGTTAGCGTGTCAGGATGATCTACCCCGAGCTTCGTCTTGCGAGTCTCCACCACCTGTATCTGTAGCTCCTCAGCCTCATCCCATCGACCCTGGTTCAAATATGTTGACGCTAGGTTATTCATGCTAGCCAGTGTGCCAGGATGATCTGCCCCGAGCTTCGTCTTGCGAGCCTCTATTACCTGTATCTGTAGCTTCTCGGCCTCATCCCATCGACCCTGGTTCCAATATGTTAACGCTAGGTTATTCATGCTAGTCAGTGTGTTAGGATGATCTACCCCGAGCTTCGTCTTGCAAGTCTCTATCACCTGTATCTGTAGCTTCTCGGCCTCATCCCATCGACCCTGGTCCCAATATGTTAACGCTAGGTTATTCATGCTAGTCAGTGTGTTAGGATGGTCTGCCCCAAGCTTCGTCTTACGAGCCTTCCAAGATTTATAAGCCATTCGCTCTGCAATATCATATCTACCTTGCGATATCGCATACCACCCCCCATTATGTAGAAGAGTCGCCCAACTCTCTAGGCAACTATCGCTTGGTCGATAATTAACTGCAGCTTCAACATGAGCAAATAGCGTCCGGCAAGTTGCCCAGTTGCTGTAGTCCCCTGTTGGGAACGCCACCGCTAGTCGCTCAATAAATTGCCGCTTAAACGTCTCCTGTAGTCCAGAGGCATCCAAGCTCTTCCTTGTCGATAGCTGCACGAGCCCGTGCATCTTAAATATATCGCCTTCCTCGTTCATTGTAATGAGACAGTAATCCTTCAGCATCGCTATATCGTCTTCAAAAATGTCGTCTGTGTCGTCTGCGTCGTTGCAGTCGCTACTATCCGACTCTGAGTCTTCCGCTTCATCGGGGCTATTTTCTCGAGTTGTGTCTTTAGCCTGTTTAGAAGGCTTAAGAAGATCCTCGGGGATGCCTTGTGGATCAAAGAAGCTCATCAGTGACAGGAGATCAGTCGCAGATCCTCTTTTTGAGCGGATGTAGTCAAAAGATATCTGCCAGGTCGTGAGAATAGCGTTCGATGCGCCTCCATCGCGACGGAGGTCACCGGCATCATGTCCCAATAGCCGGAATTTCTTCCGCTCGCTCTCTTGGAATTCGGCCAAGTACTTCTCGAGAGAACTCCGCGGTGCCCGGGCTTGTATATAAGCTGCCGCCTGGCTGATGGCTAGCGGGATACAGTCGAGAGCTTTAATAAGATTAGCCGCCACAGCTACATTTGAAAGCGACTCCAGTCTCTTCTCTAGGAGAGTGAGAGCATCAGCCTCCGTCATAGGCCCAACGTCAATCACGTTTCGGAGGTTATTCCCAGTCAACCTGGAGCCTAGGTTTCTATCGCGAGTTGTGATGATAATGGATCCATTTTGACTCTGCGGCAAGTACGCTGCCAACGGCCGCTCTCTGTCAGAAGAATTTCCGCTCGTCTTATAGAATACATCATAATCATCGGCGCTATCGAGGACCATGAACCATCGGCCATTCTGCTCGTTGGCTAGCCAATTGTACACAAGCTGCGGAATATTGGCCTCAGGTTGGTTCCGTTCGCGCAGCTTGACAGTGTCTGCAATCGTTTTGAAGCCTTCTTCGACACGCGCCTGAGTACCGGCATGGATCCAGAATACCCAGATCCCAGCCTGCCTCGCCGCGATTCGGTGGACGAACTCGATGGCTAGCTGCGATTTGCCGACGCCGCCCAGGCCCACAAGGGCTGCACGGCCAACTGATTCGGAGCATAGTTGGTCGATGCAGGTAAGAATATCTCCACGGTCGACGAAATCAGGATCGCGCAGGAAAGGGATCGATGCGAATGGCGTTGGCGGCGTTTCAGGCTGTTCTACAAGTACGTTAAACATGTTAGTCTTGGCCTAGACATCAGCCTAACTCTATCTACATGGGCAATACTGCTTACCACCTCCAAGGAAGTTATTATTAATTATCCCCCCAGAGACTTGTTGGCTTGCGACGACATTGTGCCCTTGTGTGCTCCCGAACGTAACTCTGTCTGTCGACATCTTAGATCTTGCTATTATCAGGTCGGTCTCAGTTAAGCTGTTTTGCTTTCCGTGTATGGTTTATTATTTAAAGCAGTAATCGCAATAATTTTGAATATCGTCAGGTTGTTCTAAAACCAAGGAATTTGTGCTTGACGGATGGACAAGCAGACGGCGGCCTCCAAGCTCAAGTGCAGCCATCTCCAACATTGGGCTGCCCCGCGCATTGCTGCCTTACGGGTCTTGGTATGCGGAGGCTTGACAAATGTATATCGGGCATCTTCACTGCTTGATTGGATGCCCGAGTCAATCCTGGGCGGCATCCTTGTCTGCTTTAATAATTAGCTAATAGCTGTTACTGCTTCACATATTCTTCAGTCCGACTTGTTTTTGCCTTTCATATGTTCATAACTGTATAAATTAAAATTCTTTTCAGAACTCCACCTCAGTGCCAGCAGTCGCCCTCACCATATCGTATATGCTCTCCCAAAGGCTCCTGAGCTTCTTGCGGCAGAAGCATATCTCCTGGGTATGTATTCAATGCCTGCCGTACTCCCAACTCTTTTCCGATATACACGAGAATTCCCTCGGCGGCAAGTCTATGCTCTGGCCGTCCCGATGGGATGATGAAGATGCAAATCAGCGGCCAAACAACCTTCAAGGCATCAAACAGAACCTTGGGAGATCTGTCTTTGCCTTTCGCAAGAGGCCCAAGTGCCTGTGGCACGTTCTCAAGTATTCCTTCGGCTGCACTATGGACCTGCTGCAAACAGAAAGCTCGATGCTCCCTGAGCTGCTCAAGGGGTATGGGGCATGGTGGGTAGTGCGTCAAGAAATTAACCAAGAGTTGCATGATGTGATAGCCTTTGACACAAGCGGAATGCTGCAAGTTGACCATGTAAAGGTCTAATACGTGATCTCCGATTTTTGAGTCGATATAATCCTGGAGTTGCTGCTGGGCCTCGATCATGCCATTGAAGAGAGTGTAGAATTCGCTTGAGGCAAGCGGGAAATCTCGCCGACGAAGAATGCCAAGGATGCGGGACTGAATTGCCGAAAACCTGGTAATGAACTTGGAGACGTAGAGCGTAAGGCCTTCACCTGGGTATAATGTCTTTTCTATAACCTCAAACCATTCGTCGGTTTCTGGTGGACACTCGGTACTGGTTACGAGGCATTGGATTTGCTACTCTTGGTTAGAATAAATTATACGCTGAATTAGATAGTTGACTTACCACCATATTATAAGCTGGCCAAAAAGAGGTGCGACCGGTGGCTGTGTAGAGGGGTGCCGTGCCTCTTGATTTGAGAATGCTGTATAAGCCCCTAGTATGAAGATGCCACGGACTGTGAGGCTGCATGCGACTCAGTGAGCCAACAAGGAGCTGCCAGCGAGTAAGCATTGTATTTGAATATCAAAGGGGAATGTAAGTGGTCGGTTTACCTCATAACTAGCAAGTATCCAAACCGTAGCAAGAACATCATCTCTTTTAGTTCCCTCAGGAGTTGTCAAGGCATGGCTCACTGAACTCAGCGTCTTGCCAAGGTAAGAGCCCAGTTCTTTCTGCGTCTCATTTTCAGAACCTCTATACATTGCAGTGGGATTGCGCAGGTTGGTGACATAGGTACGGGAGAAGAGGTGAGCAGCCCAGATCAGGGGGCCATTGTCTCTCTGATCGCGGTAGATGTTTTTGATGAAATCGAGGTTGTCATAGACATTCAGAAGAATGGGGATAGAATGATTGGTCCAATGTTCAAACAAAGGCCTGGTGAGCGTTAGAGCGGTGCTGGGACCGGCATGGGCGTTGATATCGAATTCGTTGACGAGGAACGGGTCAGTAAAGAGAAAGTCTCCGTCAGCAACGAGGGTTGGCGTTGAGATGTTTGACTCTGGCGGTGCAGGACTTGGATCATGGTCATCGTCAGTGGTTGGAGGCGACTGTTGCTGACGCTTCTTGCGCTTCTTAATCGTCGTAGGATCGGCATTGCGAAAGACGAGTTCCTGCTGATCTCGATATCCAGGACATTCAGCTCCATATTTGATGCATCTCTGACACTGAGGACGGCCAAGGTCGCACTAGAAAGATTGCCAAGAGTTCTGCATGTTAGCAAAGAACCAACACACATTCCTCCCCCAACAAAAAAAGGAAGCAAATAGGGCTGCAGATCCACTACGTAACGAGCTGATGATGCGGGCGTTGGAGAATGAAACCTCACTGACCTTGACACGTCGTTGGCGACACAGGTGACAATCCCGGCTTGGTTTGCCTGTGTTTGGCATGGCTGCATAAACTCGATATTGGCACACAAGCTTTTAATGAGTCTTCAACGTTCAATCAAGAAGTGAATTCGAGCAAATGGTGGGCGATGTAGGCAATTTCATCATGTATGAATCCTTCAAGAGGAGGGGACGTAATTGCCGAAAAGGGAAATGCATTCGAGCGTGCCCGGCAGTGCTCATCCACAGCCACATGGTCGCAATATACAGTGCATGCGGCTTAGCTTGGGGAGTGTCCAGTGCCTTGCGGAGTACAGTGCAGTACAGTGCAGTGCAGTGCAGCTTACTGCATCGATTACGACCGCTAAATCGTGCCCGGCAATGGCCCGGAATTTAGTGGACTGATGGAGCAAATAGGGCTCCAGGGGCTACGTGCTCACTGTAACCTAAGCGGCCTCCTGTAGTTAACAGGTCCACGGGTACCTACCCAGGTACATCATGTGGGGGCAGTCTATTCTACGAATCCACCTATGGATCCATACTACAAGTAGTAGAAAACGAAATTGTCTAGTAGTAGTAATCAGCTCATCGAGATAAGCATGCATCTGGTGTGACCTCATAACTTCAGAAAGAGAATACTTGTCCCGATTCAAGATATTCATTATACAGAGTACCCATAATCCAGATACATTTCATTTTATGTTGTTCCTTTGGGTGAACAGGTGTTGTGCATGTCATCACAAAACTATAGTAAGATCAATAATACTTCATACATACCGCTGCGGAATCTCTTTCAGATACACGGCACTGACATAGAGCTGTCTCGATGCTTGTCTCTTGTATTCCATATTCCATACACATCAAAAAGTGTTGAGCTGTTCATCATCTCAGCTTCTCTCTGTGTGCGTGTGGGTGGCTTGGGAGGGGGAACGTTAGTGTCCTTGAAGCAAACTACAGTCTTAGAGTCGGCCTGGCAACCTAAACGTCGGCTCTCCAACATCAACTCAATTATGCATAGTCCGTCACACTCTTCATTAGCCACCTTTGCAAAAAAATGAAGAGGAGAAACACTAATACGATAGATGGAGCCGATCTCACGAAGCGTTCGCAGCCCCAGGCTTCAAAGGAGTCGCCGCTCGTCTTCGACCCTGAAGGGGACCTCATCCTGGCCGTAGGCCCCCAGCCCCGCAAGGAGATGAAGGTCGACTCCAACGCCCTTTGCCGAGTGTCGCCAGTCTTTCAGAGAATGCTGAGGGGCAACTTTGCCGAAGCGAAGCCCGAGTCCGGCGAATGGCGCGTCAGACTCCCGGAAGACGACGTCGAGGCTTGCACTGTTGTTCTGGATATGGTTCATTGCCAGCATCAACTTACGCCGAGCAATCCTTCTCCGACTGAATTCTCCAATATCCTAATATTTACAAGCAAATACGACATGACGCACATAGTGAAACCAGTTGCCAAGGACTGGTTGTCGTCCATATTTACCGACGACTGGCCAGGGTATTCAAACAGTAGATTGCAGGCCTGCCTCTTCATAGCTTGGGAACTCGGTCTTCCGACCCATTTTGGCAAAGTAGCACATGCACTTGCTTGTCAGTGCACCCTAGACGGGGATGGGTTCCTTGTCGGCTCGGATGGCTGCCGGTTCTTCGCAGAAGGAGATCATCCCTTCAACGCACACTATATGGTTGGTGAGTAATAGAATCTGAAACCGGCTCGGTGTTTGTTTGTAAGACTATCTACCCCTTGACTAATATCTTGAAGAGAGGCTGAATCAGCGCCGCCTTGAATTGATCGATATAATCAGTGAGGCGTGCCGTGGTGTGGTTACGCAATTAATGTTCGAAGGAAATGGTTGTGCGTATTTCACGCATAAGGATTCGAATTCAACAGGATGCAATAACCTTCAACTTGGTAATATCCTTTCAGGGTCGGTATTGCAGGACATCAACGGTCTCTTTATACCAGCGAGGGTCGATGATTCCCCCATCACGGTCGTTTCAGACATCATGCGACGCCTCCACGATGTCGTCAAACACACGGTCCAACTTTCAGTCATACTCGGCAGGCATCATTCTTCCTGCTTGCCTTTACATGAGAAGTTCCTCCAAATTCAACAAGCTTTACAAGATCTACCTGGTGCAGAGTCATTACATTCGGATTTTTTCAAGGAACAATCAGCCAAGATGGGGCTACAATTTGCCTACGTTGAACCACCCAAAACTAAAGACCCAATCCAACAACTCATATTCCAGTAGCTCTTCAAAATAATAGGAAGATTTCCTCAATATATTCAAACTACCGATGTCATAGCTCACTTATAGTCTGTCCGTATATTTCAGCGGTGATGCTCAAGAATTTAAAGGTTCTCAGATTTACGTCTTAAAACGCAACCCTGAGAAACCCCCCATCATCCATCTCAAAGTTCTCCATGTGCACGCAATATGGGCTCCTCCAAGGCTACATTAGTTAAACTGCAGTCGTACAGTCGACCTAGCAGCCCCAACTTCAGCTTGCTCTCGCCCTCAAGCTGGTTCCCACCTCAAACAACATTTGTCTATTCCGAAACAAAGTGTCCTTCCGTTCCGATTGTACTCCCGAAATTTCCTTCCACATGTCGTTTAATTACGAACAAATACAGCATGACTCGCTTGTTGCAAGTGGGCGGGCAAGGAACGCCTAGAACCCATACTCTCCAAACCCGTGGTAAAGTCTTTCCCTTTGTATGTAAAGGACTATCTGGTTCATGGTATGGGAGACTAGCAGCGAAGAGTACTTAAAGACTTGTACAAAGTCATTGCCGATTTACCTCGTTTATATCTTCCCTGTTGAGATTACCTGGAGAAGCAACGTATCAAGGTCGATATCTGGGACAAATATGAAGATGAAGCTGAAGATGAAGATGGTGGTGATGATGACGAAGATTAGAGGGGTATTTTGTATCATAACCCCATGTCTACTAGTTGTTGCCAATTGTCTTACTGACTATAGATAATACTTCACAATTACAAACGCTGAATTCAGCCGTCTTCAATATTCTTCCGTCGTTCAAGTTGTTTACTCTTCATTTCTCAACCCAGCAGGTGTATATGATCAAGGAACAACTTCCGACCAGGGCCATCAATTTCCCAATGCGGACTCAACCAACATCCTAACTGGTTGCATATCTCAACATCACCAACCTACCCCTTAATGAGTTGGGACGGAAAACCCAACAAACGTAAAAACCTTGATATAGAAACACGACATCACGAAAATAGTATAAAGAGAACAACAAGTTCCATCATCTGAAAGAATATATTGAATATTTGTCGTCATTTTTCTTCTTTTTAGACTGCCTTTCATTCCTGCAGCCTCTGAAAAGGCATCATTATGAGCCAAGGGGGTATCCATTCCTCCGCTTTGCCAAGTTACTCTTTCATGGTATATGTTACAAATACGTATGTGATAAAAAAAAATAGATATTCCGTAGGTGACCACGGGCACCAACGCCAAAAAAGAAAATGTCATGAACATGCCCCTCTTTTCCTTCCCTTTATTAGGCGATGTTTTTTTGTTTTTGTACTGCGAAACAAGAAATGAATGTGTGGTTGTCCCTTATTTTTTTCCCCTTTCCTCAATACCAAAAAAGGCCCTGAATTCCGCCATATCGTCCGTATTACGCGAAGAAGGAATGTACGTATAGAGATCTTGGAACCTCGCCAACGCCATTCGAGCTGCCATTAGCAGATCATTAGAAGTTAAGAAGAGAGCATCTGAAGATGCTTGCCCGTTAATCCAACCTGAGGAGCAGATAGAAACAAATAAAGAAAGAAATAGAGAGGGGGTTTAATGATAGTGTAATGCTGGCCAATCATCATGTGTCGGCAGTTGTATGAACATGGTATTGTCAATCAAACAAAATTCCCGTCGCTTGCAAAACTGAAACAAGGCTGTAAACGCCAAAAGTCCACGATATTGTTTTTATGAGGATAGCAAGGTTGACTGAGCAAGTATAATGACGAGCGGGTCTACCGTTGCTTGTGTGGCTGTTAGCCATTAACCTTGCGGAAGCCTTCTACAGTAAGCAGAGGTACCTCCACGTCGTTGAGTCCGAGAACGCCTTCATCGCGGCGTCGTTCAACGAAATTATTGCACTCTGCAACCACTAAACTCCATTCCGCTAGTGATCGTCCCGAGTATACCGAGGTTTTCTGGTATATGCCAGCTGGCTTGATAGGCTGGGTGATGGATTCCACAACTTGACCTGCTTCAAACATAATTCCTGAGCTGCTGACGCTCGAAAAGCTAGCTAATCTGTCTGAGCGAGGTGTGGTAGTACCACTAAGAGGAATCGGTTTAAATGCTGCAGGGCTTTCATCAGGGGGTCCGTTAAAGCTAATGGATGAGGACCGGCGGCGGTTCTCAGATGGAGGGGAGTCAAGCGGGCTTGCGTTCTTTGCGGCGTGAATTAAACCACCCTGAGAGCCTCCAGATACCGTTCGCATAGGCGCAGGAAGACTTGCAGATGGCAGTGGCGGACTTCCTCCTCGCGATCGGACACTGACCCTCGCATGGGCGGGTGTAGGAAGGCGTGGGCGTACGAGAACGCGTTCTCGCAGAGGCATAGGTGGCTGTTGCCATCCTAGAATGAACTTGAAAACATACTTTGGCTCCTCAAAAACTGGCGACGAACGGCCAGAGTCGCTAGACTTTGTTGATTTTGGTGGAGGAGTTGGTCCAGGCCGGAGGCGAGACTCTGCTACCTCGCGTCGTGCGCTCTGAAGGTCGCCTTCCATAGAATGCCTTGCTTGAACTCCATCAGCCGCCGAGCCCTGGCTAGAGTTGTTGCCTGTCAAGGACAACACTTTGCCCAGAAGAGACCATCGTTTCTTGTTGTCATTCTTTCCAAGGTTGCCATCAGAAACACCATCTCCGGGGAGCAAGTCTGTGCCTGCCAGTTTAGTAAAAGAATCAAAGCCCATGAACAGCCCTGGCTGAGGTGCGTTCATCTCCTGCCGAATGATGATGAACCTCTTTCCCATGGTCGGAGACATTGGTGCTGTAGCAGGCCCCATACGGCCGGCTTCCTCGGCGGTTTGCTTGAGATAAATGTAATGGGACCAGACTGTTTTAAGCCTCTCAGCTACTAAAAGGAAGATTTCCCTATTTCATCTCGTTAGTGTGATGCATCCTCACATCAGGAAGTTGTCGACTTACAAATCGACCTCATTCAGACTCCCCCTGTCCCGGCAGATTCTCCAGCAGAGCAAACGCTGATAATATGCTCGTACCATAGGACACCAGTTATTGAAAAAGGCGTTGAAAGTCTCCTCGGTAAGCAACCAGTCGCGACACAATAGCAACTTCCTCCTAGGATCCTTGGCCACAGCATCCCATATAGTGTAGATAAAGGAGAGCATGCGAACCTCAGACATGGTGTTGAGTGAGGTCAAAACCTTCTTGCAGACATCAAACCAAAACGTCCAGTCAATGTAAGATTTAGGGTTCTCGGTTGTCTCAAAGTCGTTGTAAATCATCAAAGCTTCCTCCAAAAAGTCGCACAGAGTGAAACAAGCATTGCTGTTGTACCGAGATGTTCTACATGTAGCGCCCTTCATCATGGCGGCAAACGCTTCCGCAAATGTGTGCTTCGCCCCTTCGAACTTTGGTGTATCGTCCGAGAGAACATCTTTTAATAAGATCACTAGTCTATTTTCAGACATCCCTTTCATTACATTAGTAGGTGGCAGAGGCATTGCCAGAGCCGACGCATCAGCGCTGTGCACCGAATCGATCAAAGGAGACCCGAAAGGGGTCTCAGCTGCGTTTTGTCGATGAATGGTGGCATCAAATGTGGACAGTAATTGCGCATGAACAAGCACAAATGCAGGCGCCCTGGCCTTCTCGGTCAGAGGCAAGCCAGGTGGCATAAACTGGTCAGACAGAACGTGGAAATATTTGCAGAATATGAAGAAAAGATCAGTATCACGACCTTTCCAGCGCGAGACCCAAGGGCCAGTCCATGGAACTCGCGCCACAAGCATCGGCATTTTAGGGATATGCTTCAACGTCTCCCACATGGTTCTAGGCGAAGTCCAGCCAAACGTGCTCAGCTTGGGCGGGAACAAAGCCACGATGTCGTCACTCTCTCCCGAATCCTTGCGAGGAAGTTTGAATTCGTCCCCGGCTCGTCGAATCAGTTCAGGCGTCAAACCCCAAAGTCGAACCAAAATGTCAGGAACCCCGGGTGCGAAGAAGAACGCATACGCGCAAGTCTTTCCCGCAAAATTGACCAAACTCAGCGGTGCGTGGCGAAGCGACATTTTCTCTACAACGAATGCCATTTGCTTCACCAGATTGGAGACGAACATGGTCCTCACGTTGTGCTCGGCTGACTCCGCCAACATGGCAGACTGGCTTGAGCTTTCAGACGTGTCAGATGCATTGGTCCAAGATCTTGATCTTGACCGAACACGTTCCTTGGGCGAGCGCTCCGACAAGGGTAAGAAATAAGAGGTAGTCTGTCGCCACTCGGGTCGCATCATAATCATTGTCGCAGCTTCAAGCAAAATTGGTCGGTCGACGCCAGGGACAGGTTGCTGATAGTGGCCTTCAAGGATGTCGAGAATGGCACCCCACCACTTGTTGAAAATAGTAGCCCTGCGATCAACATCTTCGGGTCGCAGATTGTTGATTGGCGCTTGGCTCATGGTGCTCTTCAGAAAGGGTAAAATCAACGACTGAATCTGAGAGGTCTTCTGTGGCATCGGCTTGGCAGCAAATCCCCTGAATTCCATTTCCAGAGTCTTGAAGGATGACCATTGTGGATCGAGCATCCGAGGCGGCATGTCGATTGAGGATTCATCGGTGGTCGAAGGCGTTGTAACATTAGTGTCGCTATAATTTGAGGATGAACCGTGTGTATCAATGCTGGTAGACGTTGGCTGCCCCAAACTGGCCGCCGAGGAGGCACAGCTCAAGTTTGAGCCGATACTCTCATTGGCCTTTGTGGAATTGCTGGCTGGCTTTCCCTTAATTTTGGCAAAGTAGCGTGCAAACGACTTGGGGGCTGGCTTGGATGTGTCAAGAGAAGAGCTCTGACTGGTCTGATTGGCCGCAATTTCCAGGCGTTTCGGTACCATGGAGCGCTTCATCTTGCCGTAGCTGGCTGTCATGTCTGGCTTCGAAGACTTGTCTACGGGAGAGCCTGGTCGACTCTTGGGTGATGCTGATCGAGAGGAAGACATCCATGATCGTCTGGCAGAAGTAGCAAAGGTGTCGGTGGACGTCTGGCTGCGCTCCAGCGGGTGAAGGTGATCCGAGAACCTTGGCTGTCCGTCGATAGAGTATTTTTCTTTTGCCGAAGTCGCGGGTCGTCGTTGCTCCTGTTCTGGAGCTTCTCGTGCAGACTTAACGGCCGTCATCCATGACTCTTGTAAATTGGCCAGCGAAGTTGCGGATTTGGCACGCGGGAGCACGACTGTCGCTTGTAGTTGATTCGGGACGTTCAGGGACTGAACGGAGGCGGCGGGTTTGTCGGAAGAAGGGTGTTTGTCACTAGCAAAGAGAGACGTGTCGAGCTCGAAGTCGGTATTAAACGAGGGAATCTCGAAAGACGTTAAGGAGGGTAAGCTCTTGTCATTGATGAGGAGGTGAGACTGAGACATTGACTGGCTAAGCGAAGGTGAATTGTCGAGGGCCGGTAACGATAGGAGGTCAGGGGAGGAGTAGGAACGTCTAGAAAAGGAAGAGTCGACGGCCGGAGCCATAATTGTGGTTGTTCCACTCATCGCATCACCAAATATCCAGACGGATGCAAGGACCCTCCCGCGAGTGCCAAATAGCTGGACGTTTGCTCTCGTGGAAAGAGTCCGTGTGGCCGTCTAGATATGCAAAAAGGTTAATTCGACATTACTCCAAATTATTTTCTCGGGTGGGTATGGGGAGGAGGAGTAAAGAAAGAAAAAAAAATGGAATCCAGGGCTCGATAAGAAGCTCGAAGGGGAGGGGGGTGTGAGGAGGAGGAGGAGCAGTAATAGTTGGAGGATGGATGGGAGCCAATTGTGGTTTCCAATGACAGCAGGAGTTGGTGGTGGTGGTAGACTACCAGGTACGTACATACAATTGGGTGGTGGTGGTGGTGGTGTGTATGTAGCCCGTATAGGTACTCGCTGTACTTGTAGCCTGTAGGTCCAGAGATGGACGGTAGGCCTATGCGTGTGTGCTAGAAACGGACTGCTGCCTCCGCATCGAGAGGGATCGCCACGGCGGCCTGGCCGAATGGATGTTGGAATCCCGCGAGGGGCGAAATTTGACAAGGGGACGGGCGCTTCTTTCGCTCCTCTCACGCTCACACTCTCTCGCTCTGCTCTGTCAAGTCAAAAAAGAATGAATAGATGGATGGTCTCCGCCCTGGCCTGGCCTGCTGCCATTACACCCAGGAGAAATGCAGATGACGGAGTTGGGACAGATTGGTGATGGTGACCCAGGTAGTCTGTGTTTTTAGTGCGCATAAGGTGACAAGGCCCAAGTACAGGTATCAAAAATCATTAATTACGGACTGCAGGGGATGAGGGATTGGGCAGATCAGGGACCCTCTAATAATATTTGCCTCCCTCTCAGTCTCCTCAGTCTCCTCTTTTTCTTTTTCTTTTGCTTTCTTCTCGGTATTGATTGCACTGCCTGCTGCGGCCAACCTGTGGGCATCCCAAGCTACTACAGGTACCCGACAATTGGAGGTGGGCGTCAGGTCAGGCGGCCGCCCTTGGGTCGGTCATGATGTTATTTGTGGTCAGAGCCCGTCAAGTCATGACGCCGATAAACTGTCCACCTGCATTTCAATCCACTCCGGTGTGTTGCCCCCGTACGTTAAAAATGTACTTGTATCATGCACGTGCAGTTGCAAAGCATCCCTTGACATCCATATGTATCTGCCCCCCTCCCCTTACATTTTGTTACTTGTAGTATAAGATCGACCAAACCCAATCGCTCTCCCAAAATGGAACAGATAGGGCAAGGCAAAATGCTATAACTGTCACCACCCTTTCTGCCAGAATATGCACCTTAATTCTGACTGGGCTTGAGAAGGATGTCATTATGCGCGTCTTGCTGGTGGTAAGTATTAGCATCCCTCATCCCTCCCAAACAAGGCGCTTGGGGGCGCGGGCGACATTAGCGGCCAGGCTTGCCGGCTGCCGTGCTATATCCAGATTGTCCATGGAGGGCACAACCAGAGCTGGACCTCCCCCTCCACCTCCACCACCACCAAACAGGAGGAGGGAGGGAGGCTTTGGAGGCTCAGGCACTGAAGCTTCAGGTGCTGCACACTTCAGATTCGCCTACCCGTCCAACCGTCCCCTGTCCCCTTTCTGATTTGCAAGCTTTGGGGGGAAGTGGCTGAAGGGGGGGAGGGTGACGGGACGGGTCTGATCCGCGTGTAAATTGATAGGCAGTCGTACGTAGTGTCGTCTCAGTCTTGCCAACGCGAAAGCCATTGTGTGTACTCCGTACTCACTCCGTATGGTCCATAAGTAGCGCGCGCGCATCTTGCTCTGCTACGATCTGTGAAGAACGCACGTGCATGGACGCCGGCGTTTCGTTTGCGCGAGATACCCGTCGGTGCGCTGTTATTAGGGAGTCATTGATGGATCCCATCATTATCTTGGCTTCTTGGCTTTTTCGTTTTTTGACCCTTGATTCTCAGGACTACTAGGTAAGCAATACTACCTACAAGTACAAGTACGGAGTACTCCCGAGAGACGAGAATTAGCAGGCACGCAGCGGCTATGGCGGTGTCCTTGTCTTCCAGTGGTTATTAGTGATCCATCCTCCGATGGAACTTTGAGTGACAGAAAACCGTCCCAATCTGGCTTGGACGGCAAGGTCACATACACCGAATAAGCATGTTTCGAATGCACCAGTCCTCTGCATTTTAACAAAGAACAGTTCGAGCTAGTCCTTGTGGCTATCCTCGATCGGATTCCCAACTTGGTCCAACTTCATGCAAGGCCAGGATAGACAAACATGCCCAGCCTTTCCAGAAAAAACGAGCACCTATAGCCATCGTCCATCCAAGACATTTTATAGACGGCCAACCAATCCCATTCATCCATACCAAATCTCGTTGCCGTCAATTAGCTCATTCGTTTGGCCATGAGCAACCCGGTCAGAAACACGTTGGCAAGCCATGTCTCTCCGACTCTTTTCTCAACCTTGCCGTCCTGTCAAACATGTAGGTACTTGTATGTATGTCTGTATGTTGACGTGACTCGTGAGACAAACAGGAGGACGAAAGGGAGGCGGATGAAAGAAGAGACAAAAAGCAATGTTCCATCAAAAGGGATAATTTGGCGCAATTCAAAGCCCTTGTTCATCCCAGAGTCAACGCCCCCCTCGTCATCAAGTTTGTTCTCTGGAAATTGCATCCGCGGCCCCTCCACGCACGGATCGATCTTAGCTCTCATCTGCCCTGCCCCTTGTCCTTGCCCGCAACAATGCTTCTTCTACTTCTTCTTGTCTGGCATCCATCACCAACGGCGTTTGCTTTCTTCCTTTTTTTCTTTTTTTGCGGTCTTACATATCTTCCGGGAGTCGATTTCTTCAAGATTGACCCGCATGTGAGAGGATTTCGCGCATGTTCCAGCGCTCACCACCACACTATTATCATACCCACACACACACATAGAGTAATACACAAGCACACACTTACTCACAGAAAATCAACTACATATGCTTAGACCTGCCTCCAAGCGATGAGCGGTGTACAAGTGATGTTAGGGTCTCAGTCTCACTCCATTTCACTATTGACGAAAAAATTTCGCACACAGTCATGGCCAACGTCAAATTGCAGAGAGGCACGTTGCAAAGCTCAGCCGTCTCGCAGTTCAGCTCTACCACTGTTGGTTAAAACTTGCATTAGCCTCCCTATCGATAGGATAGGGTCACCATTGCGGATTACCGGATATTGAAATTTTGCCCATGACATTTTCGCCAAAATTTAAAATCTGGGGGCTAGGTGCGGGAACTGTAGCATTGGGCTAAATGGGATGCAACATCATCAGGTTCGTCCAATAGCCATGCAAGCTGAACCAAAGTGGCCTGTTGCTCACACTTTTCCTGTATGAGGTGACCGGTGGCCTCGGGCCAAGGCCGCCAAGCGACCCTCCAATATTTCTTGCGTCTCAACAGCTGAGAGGGATCATCTTGGCGGTGGCAGGCAAGGAGATGCTAGTCGGAAAAAAAGAGGCCTGAAGAGCTGACATGTTGGTGGATTGATTGATACGCCACCCCGCCGCGTCACAAACTTGGGGGTCACGGTTTAGGCTAACTGATGTCCTATCTCGCAGAACTTCACCCAACAGGCTGAAACTCGATGGATCTGCCATCTTGCTGCAAGGACCCTGAAATCTATCAACCCGTTTTGAAGCTGCTTCCGCGGGAGGAATGCATTCGATGCCGATGTGACAAGTTCAGTTGGTCGAATCAGACACGGTTCGATGACCGGCGACATTATGCACAGAAGCACGAAAAGATTTTCTAGCAGGAAAAAGTGTCTCCCTAACGTCATGCACCCTGTCTTTCGAGAGCATAAAACAAAGGTGTTTGGTAATAGTAGGGAGGAATTTGATCTTGGCACGTTGATATAAATCCTTCGACAATTTGAGCACAGAGAGAAGCCCATTGTCGTACACACATATGCCATTCTAAACCATGTCACGAAACTGTTTTGACCTACCGTTAAGCGCTGTGATCCTGCAAATTTGGTTCAAAGTTGCTGGCGCCTAATGTGTTCGCCAACCACGAGCAACTGTGGAAAAGCGCGATGCAAGTTCCATACTTGGAGTCTGGTCGATGGTCTGGAAAGGCGAACACGCAGAGGTCGTGGTCTTAACCAATGCGTGGAGAGCATTGGCAAGTTCACCAGACTTCTCGCGGATGCTGCTGAAGATGATGTTGGATGGAAGAAGAAGACTGAGAAAATTTTCCATCTTTTTCTCATCAAGTCAAAGCGGAGCAAGCTGGTTACGTAATCATTTTCCGGGTTTTATTTCGTACACTCATACCATTACCCTAGACTTTGATGTGTCAAACCGATATTTGCCAACAACGTTAGTGCTTAATAGCTTATGGAAGTAAATGAAAGTAAATTATGGAGGATAAGGATAAGATATTATTTCATCAAATACTACTAATTTGGATTTCCTCCAACTTGTCAGAGCTAAAAAGCTGATCATACTATGTGTTTTTGTGCTCAACTACATGTTATTCCCGAGGGAGCACCGAATTGCTGATCTTCGGAACGGCATGACGTATTTCCTGTGCGCAAAATCGTATCATCCCAACTACAGTCGATCTGTGATGCCACTGCCCCACTGCAATCTAGCGTTCAACAGCTCGGTGTCTCAGTGCTGAGATCGGGGCATTGTTAGAGGATAGAGGATAGCACTATTGAATGTACGAGTCCTGAAATATTGAACAAAGAAAGTTCCAATGGAGACACGTTGTACAAGCACATAAAATTAGGGAACACGTCACGGATTATTGCAACAAAGTGATAGATTAGAAGCACACCATGAACATATTGACAGCTCTCATATGCCTCAAATGTGGATGCTCGATTATTTTATATCCCACCAGCTACTTGGGCATTTCGGTTCGTGCCTTTGCTTCTGCGGATGCGGAACATTAAGGCGCAGGTGGTCCTTGTACTACCACCCCTGACCAGCTGTGGTGCCCTTCTGCACGCTGCCGGTTCAGAGGTCGCTGCAGCAACAAGTTATCTATGTTTGATAAATGGAAAAGAAGGCGCAGTTTCTTGGCATTCGTCTTTGACAATCTACAAGTAAAAAAAATGCAATGTCACAATCTGATGAGACGAGAATATGAACCAAGCAGTGCATTTTACTCCGTACAGCTGGAAGGATGAAGCATAATAACAATAAAATACAATTTCTGATTGGAGCGTATTGCGAATGCCAACAGCGTGCTGCTGCTAAGAACAAGTGAATTTAGTTGCATGCGTGCCTCCATCAAAGATCAAGTCAAGTCCAGCTGGGAAATCTCGGATTAGCAAAGCTACTTGTATCAACAAGTCATGATTGGTGAAGCACAAAAGACTAGCAGCGGTACCCTACGTAATTTTCTTGTACTGGGTTTAGGCTGCTTATCCCAAACTTGGAACTGCTACTTGTACACTCCACTGTGTTTTACTGAGGTTGGCAGTGGGAACTGGCGTCACTTGCCGCTTGTTCCCCAGCCTTACCGGCTCCCTCAAGCTCCATTCAAGCTCCCGCCCTTCTGCTCCACCAACTCCAATCGCCCTGTAATTCTTCCCGAACTCAACCAGCTGTGCGGTTCGTGTCAGTCCAACCATTCAAACGTGTTCTTTTCTTCGTTCAAAGCTGCAAAACTGTTGCGCCTTGTTGAATTGGCTTTTGCGACCTGGACTGTAAGTCGCGACAAAGGAGCTTGGGCCTTCTCAAACTGTTTTGAGTCCGTGTAAGCAACTCTACCACTGAGTAGTGGTCGACATCCAGACAACTTCCAATTGTTGCTGACGTCTTTGCGCTTCACCTCGTTATAGATACTGGACAGTTTAGGCGCCTAAAATGGCTTCCAACGGCGGTGATGAACCCCATACCGAGGCCGGACAGAGCAACCCCAACCCCAACCCATACACGTCGTCAAGCAAATGGCGACATCAAGAGTCCTCCAAGTTCGCTCGACATGCCGCCCAAATGCAGGATAATGCTCGCGACCCCACTGTCAAAGGCGGAAGTACCGATGAGCTCGCTCAATTCATGAACGAAACGCGAATCGAATCCGAAGGCACTGGCGGCGGCAACTACCAACCTCTATCTCTCGCTGCCGGCCAGGGACAGCCAGATCCGGGTAGTGTCAATGGAGATGGGGTCCACGAGGAGGCGCCAGATGGAAAGGAGATTGTTTGTGGTCCGCTATTAAACTATCGACGAATGGAACAAGGTCGCTGGTATGGAAGCGTTCTCATAGTTGTAAAGGGTGGTGGTAAAGAGGTGCTCTACCAGCCTTCGTTGGTCCTGCGACGGGCTGGTGAAGCTAAACTTCTTGCTTCCACTACCGATGCCGAGGCTGTTGCTGAAGGTGAGACGCTCCAGAGCCAAGGAACTCCTGTAGAGGGTGAGCGCCTGTACTCCGACAAGCGAAATACCTTCTGGGCATTCGATATCAGTGTTCCCATGGAGGTCGACGAGATCAAATACGAATACGCTGTTCTCGACATGCGATTCTCTGGCGATCACAAGCCCCGCATAAACAACTTTTTTGTGCCCGCGGCAGACGAATCCATGCGCATCATGTTTCACTCTTGCAACGGATTTAGTGTTGGAACTGACGAGGAGGCATGGAGTGGGCTGGCATTATGGAATGATGTGTTGCGAAAACACAGGACAGTTCCGTTCCATGTCATGGTTGGTGGTGGTGACCAGATTTATAACGATGGTATTCGAGTAAATGGTCCTCTACGTACTTGGACGGCCATCGGTAACCCCAAGAAGCGACAAGAGTATCCATTCCCCGAGAAGCTCCGGTCAGAGTGTGATGACTATTACCTGAACAACTATATTCGATGGTACAACATGGCGCCATTTTCTACTGCGAACAGCCAAATTCCGCAGATCAACATCTGGGATGATCACGACGTAAGTATCCGAACCGCACAGGAGGTGTGGACGAGTGTGTATTGATTCGTCTCTAGATCATTGATGGTTTCGGATCATATGTGGACAAGTTTATGCGTTGTGATGTGTTCCGTGGCATAGGAGGCACTGCCCACAAGTATTACATGCTCTTTCAACACCATCTACCCCCACCTCCATCCACCTATACATCAGGTCAGTTTGTCGTCCTTTGTTCATGGCATTTGTCTAATAATACCCAGACCATGTACCTGAGGATGACAGTTCCCAAGGTATCGACCCTAACCAGATGATTGATACATATGTTGCGCCGCCAAAGACCGACGCACAGTACATTGTAGGAAATAAGCCCGGGCCATACGTTGCTGAACACTCGTACAACATCTATTCTCGTCTTGGAGCTCGTATGGCGTTGCTCGGAATCGATGCCCGGACAGAGGTTAGTTGACTGCTTTGAGTATTCTTCTTCTCAGCTAATGAATGTAGCGAACTCGCCACCAAGTCAACTATCCCGAGACCTATGATTTGATCTTTGATAGGTTACGAAGTGAGTTGGGCGCTGCAGCCAGCTCTGGACAGCCTATAAAGCACCTGATTCTGCTTCTCGGCATTCCAATTGCTTACCCAGTAAGCCGTTCTCTACTTTCTACTGATGATTTCATACTAATGAAACACAGCGTCTTACTTGGCTCGAAAACATCTTACGAAGCCCCATTATTGGCCCTATCAAGTTTATGAATCGGCGCTTTGGAGTTGGCGGTGGTTTCTTTAACCACTTTGATGGCAGCGTTGACCTTCTTGATGACCTTGATGATCATTACACTGCAAAGACGCACAAGATTGAGCGCGCCGACCTCATTGTAGCGCTTCAGAAGATTTCGGCCGAGTTTTCTGTGCGAGTGACTATTCTTGGAGGCGATGTTCACTTGGCGGCTCTGGGAAGATTTTACTCTCACCCCAAGCTCAAAATACCGACCGAGGAAGACCACCGGTACATGGTGAACGTTGTCTCTTCAGCCATCGTGAACAAGCCTCCGCCACAGGCTGTTGCCAACCTGCTTGCTAGACGAAACAAGATCCACCACTTGAATTCTCACACGGACGAGACTTTGCTTGACCTCTTTGACAAGGACCCTGGCGAATCATCCAAGACTGCGGGCCATAACCACTGCACAATGCCCAGTCGAAATTTTGCGATGCTGACGGAGAACTCCCCCAACAATGTTGACATAAACGCTGAGGCGCCCGTGGAAGCCAATGGGGAGGTGAAGTCTTTTATGGGTAATGATGGCCACTCTCACCTTCACATCGGGGAGGTTGGTTGTGGCACCAAGCACACTTCTGCCGCCGAGAGACATGGAAAAGGGTATGACGGCAGTCTGGACATTCGCATCAACGTCGAGATTGACCAACACAACCACGAAGGTTTAACCGAAGGCTATGGGTTGACTGTGCCAGCTTTGGCATATCGCCCACGGTCTATAGCTACTTCGGCAACAGGATCAGTTGCTGACTCCGCCACTGAACCAACCATCGAACCCAGCCAGTAGGATAGCAACGGTGGGACTGGATTTCAGTCGCGGACATGGTCTAATTTGAATTGCTTGATTCACAAACTCAAAACGACGCTTCATGATAGCAAGAAAGGAGGACAATAAAACGTATAGCATGCTTCAAAGTTTCAAGATACCAAGGGAGAAGAAGAAGAAAAAGAAGAGGAAGGAGGAGGAGGATGGAAATCGGGATTTGACAGCGTTTTATCGCTATGGGAGACGCTGCTTGAATTGTTGTATAAGATATGTTTTCTTGATTGTGTACAAGTATGATCATTCGTTGAAGTAGTAGTTGAAGCTCAAATTTAATGTACACTAGCAATTGATGAATTCCTATATGGGGAGGCTGATGTATGCAAGCATGATGGCTTGTGTTGTTTTGTGTTCTCATGATAACCTTGGTCTACTGAGCCAAACCTATTCACCATGAATCAGTCTTCTCAAGGTTGAACACGGCAAAAGTCAAGGGTCCACAAGTATTGGCCGTTCCAGAAGTGCTCGCACGGCATTCCACGGGATCTACATGCAGGGTTTAAACAACCTCTCGAACGACTTCCAAACGCCCAATCAAGGGAGGGCGGCTCCGGCGGCTCGTTGCGGGAGGAGAAGAGGAGATGGGATTGTCTGGCAAGCCGAAGTCGGGCTCGGCTCTTCTCATTGTCCAATTGCATGTCTTTGAAGTTGCCCCAGACGAACAAAGCATAAGATAACGTCATGGGTATTGGATCCACAGCCCCTCTTCCTTGATCGCTTTAACCCGCGATAAGCCGAAGCAAGCGATGGAATTGTTCGAGCTAAGAGAAGCTCTCTCTCTCTTTTTCGCATTACGCCAACTAAATAAAAGTCACAGAAAAGAAAATTGAATCCATTCTCCAACAAATACAATTCGTTTTTGTGTTGTTGCTGATAGAAAGAAAAAGGATTGGAAGAATTGAAGCTGTCAGTCTGATCAATATGTTGAGGAGAGCTGGTATCAAGAGCCTGCGCAGCGCCAACTGGGCGCCGCAGAGAGCATCGCTTGCGACTCTGGCTACTTTTACGCCGCCGACTATCAAGAACGAGCCCAATGTAGGTTGAAAAATATCTTCCCCATGGACCAATTGTCTTTTTGGGTTTTGAACCTGGAATTGACTTGGTTTTCAAGTATCATTATGTCAAGGGCAGCGAACAGCGACAGGGCTTGACGGCTGCTATCGAGAAGCTTCAGAAGCAGCTCCCTCTCCAAGTCCCAGTTGTCGTTGGAGGCAAAGAGGTACGTCGAATCGAATCCATTCATCTCCCCAACTTATAAAAACTAACGGCTGCTTTCAACTCCCCCCATAAAGATCAAGACATCTTCATTGTCCAGCCAGCTCAACCCCGCCGACCACGCATCCACCGTCGCGTCCTACCATACTGCCACCCCCGCAGACGTCTCCAAGGCCATCGACGCCGCCCTCGCGGCCAAGCCGGCCTGGGAATCCCTCCCGTTCGCCGACCGGGCCGCCGTCTTCCTCAAGGCCGCCGACCTCATCTCGACAAAGTACCGGTACGACATCATGGCCGCCACGATGCTCGGCCAGGGCAAGAATGCGTGGCAGGCCGAGATTGACGCCGCTGCCGAGTTGACCGACTTTTTGCGCTTCAATGTGCAGTATGCGCAGGAGCTGTATTCTCAGCAGCCTGAGCATCACTCCCCTGGTGTTTGGAATAGGCTTGAGTACCGTCCGTTGGAGGGTTTTGTCTACGCTGTTAGCCCTTTCAACTTTACTGCTATTGCCGGCAACCTCCCCGGTGCCCCGGCACTGATGGGCAACGTCGTTGTCTGGAAGCCCAGTGACTATTCTATTGCGTCCAACTGGTTGGTCTACAACATCCTGCTCGAGGCCGGTTTGCCCAAGGATGTGATCCAGTTTGTTCCCGGAAACCCCGTTGAAATCACAAACACTGTCCTGAAGCACAAGGAGTTTGCTGCTCTGCACTACACTGGTAGCACAGCAGTCTTCCGAAAGCTGTATGGTGCCATTGGCGAGGGTGTCGCCGAGGGCAGATATAGATCTTACCCCCGAATTGTGGGCGAGACGGGTGGCAAGAACTTCCATCTGATTCATCCTTCTGCAGATATTGAGAACGCGGCCGTTCAGACTGTCAGGGGTGCTTTCGAGTACCAGGGACAAAAGTGCAGTGCCACATCACGAATTTATGTGCCCAAGTCTGCATGGCCCGAGTTCAAGGAGAGGCTGGTCGAGGAAACCAAGAAGCTCACCGTAGGAGTACCATGGGATCATTCTCACTTCATCGGCCCCGTTATTCACGAGGCTTCATTCAAGAAGCTTTCCGGAGCCATTGACGAGGCGAAGCAGGACAAGGATCTCAAGCTGGTTGTTGGCGGCTCCTATGACTCCTCAAAGGGCTACTTCGTGCACCCCACCATCTACGAGACCACCAGCCCTACACACAAATTCCTCTCAACAGAATTCTTCGGCCCCATCCTGACAGCCTACGTATACGACGACAGCGCCCCAGATGCCTTCTCCAGGGCCTGCGAGCTGGTAGACTCCACATCCGAGTACGGCCTCACCGGCTCCGTATTCGCCAGCGACCGCGAGGCCCTGCGCTTCGCCGAGGAGAAGCTGCGCAACTCGGCCGGCAACTTTTACATCAACTGCAAGAGCACCGGCGCCGTCGTGGGCCAGCAGCCCTTTGGAGGAGCACGAGCGAGTGGCACGGACGACAAGGCCGGCAGCGCGAACCTCTTGACCCGGTTTGTCAACATTCGGTCTATCAAGGAGGAGTTTGTGGCTACGACCAAGGTTGCTTATCCTAGCAATGAGGTATAAGCTGGCTGAGGGTTTGGTTCATGGTTGGCGTTGAATTTTATTTTATTTTCTTATTTTTTTACGATTTTCATGTATCAGGGGTTATGGTATTGGAGTTTTTGGCGAGACAATAATTGCTCGCACGACAAGTGCAAGTGTTATAAAAATGAGATATATCAAAAGAATGATAGCATGGCATACTGAAAAGCATACAACCGAGTTCAACATCCCATCAACTTTGTGATATCACATTATCAGTTCACAATTATCGGAAGGACAACTCGCCGCCTGTTTCTCTTGGCACGGTGATTCACAGAGATATAGACCAAAGCCATTCACTAGTCTATCAAACTAATTAAGCTATCTAGGATACAACGTATGTATCCAAATTATATAGGCCACCGCCCAGTCCGCCGAAGATCAGCTGCAACATGCTTAATAGTGCCTCTCAACCACTTCGTTGGCATCTGCCTTATAAACCCAGGCGTCAAGATGTACATCGTCCCTAGTACATGTACAAACACGTTATATGTAATCCATATGAGCCAGCTATTCGGATCCGGCAGCCCAAAGTCCTTTCGGAGCCGTGGGGGTAGCCATGTGGCAACTACCGCCCTGTTGAGGAAGAATATCACGCAAAGCATGTATGGTAAATACCATGAAATGCCCACTCCATAAAGCGCCAGCTGAGCCAATTCCCACCCTTGTTTGGTAACCTCCAAAGTGGCTAATTTGTGCTCGAGATATTCATCATACTCGTCAATCGACTTGAACCACATCTCCTTTGGCATGCTCAAGTTGACGCCAAAGACGACACCCTCAAGGCAAAGCGCTTCTCTCATCGACCGCGGCATCTTGCCAAAGATGGCTTCGTGCACAACCACATACGAGTGAAAGATGGTAGCGGCAACCCAGCGCTGCGACTCCGGGTCGTTTGCATTATACTTTGCGCCTCGGATGAATTTGTGCTGGCGGTTGATGATACCGGCTATGGTAGCCACATCTTCCGGCGATCCGTATACGTGCGCGGAGATGTATAGAAGACTGCGGTAGAGGCGCGAGAACGGACGCTGCATGGCGGAGGAGTGCGCATATGACCCAAAAGCGACGTTGGGGTCGGCGAACTCGAGGAGCAGACCATAAACGGCGCCTGTCCAGTAAACCGACTCAACAGCGATTTCCTGGAAAACCGGAGTGGGGATGTTTTGGCTTGCACATATCTCGACATCGTCGTTGGGGTGATGACTTGGGTTCCCATCTGCTTGGAGAGCCGGAGCCGTCTCCATGACAGTGATGGTTCTTCTGGACATGTTCCTAAGTTCTGCAACTGGGGCGTGTATTTGATACAGATAGTTCAGGCAGTGTGAATGGAAATAAACAAAGCTGATGATTTCACGGTATCTCTTTATACCACAGGCTCGTTTGCTTGAAAATGGTAGAATAGCAGACAGCGTCACTTACCCATGATCGTTAAGGGCGCCGAAGCCTATAAAGACCAAATAAACGCCCATAGTCTTGTATCGTTCGCCTGAAAAAAGCAAGATTCGTGTCAAGTTTTTCTTCTGGAAGATATGGTCCGCTGAAGTGGATATATTCCGCAGTGGATGAGAGTTATCTGAGACACTCAGCAACCCAGCCATCCAGAGATGAAGTTTACGCACGGCGGAAAGGACTAAAAATGAAAGTTTTGCCGCCCCTCCCGTTGAAGACCGATCTTTATCGGCCCAAGGATCTTGAAACCCGGTCATTCCTATGTAATTAGTCAGTTCCTACCTCGGATAATGTGATATGATGTCTGGTGATACTACAAGGAGGGAGGCTAGTTTGCAGACCCACACTGAGTGTTTTCCCGATGTCTCAGTAAACTTGGCAAATAAGAAAATATGGGAGTAATAAGTTGTAGAACAGGTAATAACTGTGTTATGTTACTCCGTTACTCCGTATTGAGCACCCATAGGCAAGACACCGCATCAAACGAACGAAGAGCTGAAAGGTAGCAACATCCGATGAACATATCGTAATGGCACACTTCCAAGGCGACTTAGTGGAAGACATATGCCCTTTACAATGACATAAACGCGTCAGTAAACTTTTATTCCAAGTCAAAAGATGACGATATGTTGTTCCCGTAGGGTTGAGGCTCATTAAAAACGCGGGCTGTCTTGATCACTCTTAGCACCAGTATAATGGCCCAGGTTCAAAGTTACCGCGCGATTAAATCATGGGCCATCCGTTTATTTTGGGGTTGTCTGTCAAAAGGCATGACTGGCACGTCTGAAACCAACCGTCAATGTTATTCAAGTCAGGGGATCGACGGGTCTCATTGGCATAAATATTCCCTTGCACTGTTGAAGAGAGCAGCCGGCGAACGCCTTCAAAAGGTTGTCTCGGATCGCAAGGCACCCGCATGATCTACGGCCCGTCAGCCGAAAACGATTTCCGGCATGCTGGCAAGCTGCCCGTAACTTTATCAGTAACAAACCTGAATCGAGCGTGCAAAGTAGCTGCTTGGACATCTCAACATTATGTTCAACAATGCCTACTTTGGGCAGGTCTTGGTGATGGACATGGTCGTGTGACGAGCCTTCAAAGGGAGCCACTTTAGCGTCGAGCCCAGAATCTTGGCAAAAAGCTTGGCATCAGATCGGCTTATCCCGAATTGGCTCGGACTGCCCAATCGAGCAATAAAAGCATGTGCTGTCTCCGGAGGCAAAGGAACAGATGGCCAAACCATCCATGAAAGCTCAGATCCCTGCTAAAGGCAAAATAAATAAATAAATAAAACTTTATCAATAGAGTTGCTCGTATAAGTAACCAGAGGTTACAATGTTACTTGCTACTTTGGGCAAGTCCTGGAAGTGCCGGGAGCAGCAATTGAAGCCGAATTTGAGCCTCGTACGTTGTGCCCCACGTCCATTGTGATGCACAAGTGAGTGCATGCAGAGGATTGATAGGATGTAAGGGAGAGGGAGAGGGAGAGACAAAGGCCCGTTGTGTCTGAGACTCAGACTGCTCGGTTCTGGGCGGCATACGCGTCTTCTCCTCAGTATGGATATGGCCGAATACCGGACAGCGAGTGGTCTTCTCGAATGTAGCTCTTCACGAAGGGACTTTTTATTTCTGGTGCTTTTTTGGCAGCAGTTTTGAGAGTTTGCGATAATTCGGCGGGCGCCAATAATATGAACTAATGTGAGCTAATGACAGGAAGAAAGGTTGAGATTTTGATTGAGGCGCAGGGATTCCGTTGGTTGGGGCCGCGTTGCCCTTTGTGAAAGGAGCCTGCCAAGTTTGGTACATGTCTCGCGAGTGTAGATAGTAGTACGAGTCAACCTGCGTAGGCATTCATATGTTATGGCGACACTCGACTGCTGTATTTTGGAAACATGTGATAAAAATAGTTTCGTATTGAGCAGTGCCAGCATATGTGGGCTTCTTGTAGTCCTTGGCATCCCCGTATGTGTGTACAAAGTAAATAAGTGGAGGGCTGCATTATGCATGAAATGGTGTATGTATATTGCCCAGGTTAGTCATCAGGTAGAGAGCAAGGAGTAGATTGGATCTGGATCTGAAGCATCATCACTCAATTGCCATGCTGATAATCGACCTTTGCAACGTTGTGTGCAGAATCTGGGAATGTTCCAGGCTTGGAAGGGGACCCGTGGGCCGGATAAGCACCATGTAAGGTTGCTGATGGATGATGCTAGAAAGATTTCAGCAGCCAAGATGGGGGGAGGGTTCTTTTGCAAGCCATTGCTTATCGACTCGGAAACTACCAAGCACTCCGAGCAAGTTTAGTAGATTGGCTGGTTCGTGCCTTAGCGAGTGGCTGGCTGGCTGGCTGCAATAGATGAACGAACAATGAACGCACCAGGACTAGCGAGCACGAGGGAGAGGGAGAGGGCGACTTGGGTGCCAAAGACAGAAAGGCCCTCTCATACCTCGCAAAAGAGTCTCGTGCTCATGCTCGTGTGTCTCCCTGCTGCGGTAAGTGGAACATTCAGAGACAAGCCAAGCTTGGACGCCAATCTCCAGTCTTTCCAAGCTGTCGCTCACGGGTCAGCACTCACCACATGGGGAAACGCAGGCCTCTGATTCGCCAGTCGAACAGCGATACCATGAAGAGCACGCGACCATTTTCTGGATGATGCTTGGTCAATTGAAGCACGCCCGCTCAGATCGAGGCAAGCTTCAGTCTTTTGCCCACATGCAGAGGCGATAGCGAGTAAGAAGGCGGGGAGGTTTCATGTTACGGATGAATTATTAGTCGTAGTAGACATTTCAGAGAGCAAGGTAGTCGCAGCAGTCGCGGCTGCAGTTGGTAGTAGCTCCTAATACTTGTAGCAACAAATTCGAGGAAAGAGCCGGAATCAGTGCCTACTTCCCAATCTTCTGCTGCTTTGCATTCCGTTGATCTTGTTGATTTTTTTTTATCTTCTTCTTTTCTTCACCGTCGTCTCTCTTCACTCTCGCTCGCTCACCAATCCATTTCCTCGCTTTCTCCCCTTCTACTCGTATCAGAAATTGTTGAGTGGTCTCGTGCCGTTTGCCGTTCATGATATCGAGAGCTGCGGTACAAAGTACATACATTCTCATCGAGTTCCCCCTCCAAATACCATATTGCGATACATCGACAAGCAATAAATCCAATCGCTGCCACACGCACAGTTTGTGTACCCATGATTACAGTCGACTGAGAAAAAGAAGAAGAAAACACAATAGCAAACGAAACAAAGGAGCTGCATCACCGCTCGTCTCAACAACTCCAACAAGCCGTTCCTCGTCGCTAATAAATCAACTGCCGACATATCCAGAAAAAAAACATACTTGGACCCGCGGAGTTCCTTGTTCACACCCTCCAACAGTTACAAAAAGTGGTGCCTGGGCCTGTTTGTTACCGGTACCTACATATCTGTCTGTGTCTAAGGTCTAAGTGGGCAGTGCTCGTCTTGTCACTACTGCACAGGAAGCGATAAGGAGCCCCAGACTGTGACGACTGCGCCTCGCGCCGCACTTACACGAGCAAGAAACCAGGACATTTTATTTTCTGGCCCCCCTTCGACCATCAATTGGCCTATCATCATTCTATTTCCCGCATTGGAAAGAACCGATAGCCTGTAAAGGCACACGACCCGGTCCGCCGGTCCTCTTCACACTACTAGTCCACACCTGTGGGACTCGTCATCATATAATACTCAGAGGTTCGAATCAGTGGTCATGCCTCAACCAGTCTTCCCACCTACTCCTGGCTCCTCTTCTGATATCAAGGGCAAAGACGGCGTTCAGCAGCTGGCCTCTCTTCAACTAGCCTTTGAATTGCCACCTCCCGCTATCCACGATGCCGATGCATCACGCATCTCTCTAGTCGATACAAACCTCTCACCAACATCCTTGAACGCATCATCATCACTGAGATCCATTTATCCCATGCAAGCCGCGGAAGCTGTCAAGTCCCGTCGACGATCATCTGCAGCAAACAAGGAATCCAAAGATAGCACATTTACCCTACCTCCTCCCCCCACCCGATCCAGAAAAATCATCCAGATGAAGCCCCGAACTCAAGGGGAGTCTTCGGCGTCCGCCAAGGACTCTGCCAAGACCGGTGGCGGCAAGGCGTCGAAGGATTCCGCCAAGGCTTCCGGTGCTACCTCCGGCTCCGTCTCCGGATCTGGAACCGCTGCTACTAATAATCAAGGCAAGAAGAAGCAGCCAAGTGCAACGAGTGCTGCCGGAAGGAAAATTGCGAGAAAGACGGCCCATAGCCTGATTGAGAGAAGAAGGCGCAGCAAGATGAATGAAGAGTTCGCCCTCTTGAAAAGTATGATTCCTGCGTGCACAGGAGAGATGCACAAGTTGGCTATTCTTCAGGTTCGTGGCCTTTTTGCTCAACTCCATACAAGAGTTTAACTAATTTTCATTTACAGGCTTCAATTGAATATGTCCGATACCTTGAGGATTGTGTCTCTAAGCTTCAAGATCAGCAAGTCGAATCCCAACAAGGTCGATCGGAAGCCCCACCCTTGCCCCCGATTCGAGAGTTTCATCCGTCGTTCCGAGGCGACGATGCTGCCGACACCGAGATGACAGACTCTGAAGAAGCTTCGCCCGTTTTTGAATCTCACCAGCCTGAATACCATCAACCCTCTATTTCGCCTGCGCTACGTGCTCAGGATTCATGCTACCGGCATGCCTCGTACTCATCCGTATCTACAGACCAGAGACACTACAGCTATAGCAACTCTGTTATTACTTCCCCTGCGTTTGGACCCCAGCAGCATGCTCTTGGCGGCTATTCCCAAGACCACACCCCGACTTCAGGGTCAACGCTGACAAGCCCGGCCTTGTACCCTCAGACTGACCCTGATCAGGAGGCAACAGCTGCCTTGCTAATGCTCAACAGTGACAGGAGGGGAACAACGACAAATAGCAGTGGACGGGGTTTATCCGTTCGCGATCTGCTCAGTTCATGATGTCACCGTCGTCTTGCTTTACTTTATCTTGACTAGATACCCCCGTGCGATGACTCTTATTTATTATACTCGAACGACTATTTTTTGAATGTTTTTTTTAGATGGCTGAAAAGTCTCGGTCTTACGAATTGATACCGCTTCTTAGGCGAATTCCTACAGTTGGTTGGTGGTCCTGGGAATGCTGGGCTGAAAAAAAAAGCGTAATGTTTTGATGGAGTTTTAGGACTTATTAGCAGGCGTTTGCTGCAAGTTTTTGAGGACACTCCTTGGCGAGTGGAGCAGTTGCTCCCAGAAAGATTCCAGATACCTATTAATTTAGGATTGTATTAGTTACATTTACCTTGTTATCGTCTTACTCTTTATCCATAAAGTGACAACTCGCTGTTTGTACTTTTGATTTGCCAAGTCATATGCCAATGGCTCATTGCATCACCAACTTTTCGCTTTCTCATCCCATATTTTATCCTTAGGACTTCAATCTCTCACTACCAGCAATATCATCGTTTGCGTCCTTGACCAGGAAACTGTAGAGTCGGTTAGTTTAGATCAAAGCTTGTCTAATAAGATGTATAAGGTAGGAAGCAGCTCACTTATACCACAAAACGGTCGGCGCAATCGTCATCAAGTGCCACAGGCTGTGCGCATCTACGTAGCCCAACCAGGGCGGGAAATCGAATAACTCCATGCTCATGGCGAACATGACCCAGGCAACAGCCAAACCAGGCCATATGGCCCACATACGCCGCGACTTGCGGTAACGGTCAAAGGAGAACCAACTCCACAGGGCGTTATGGATGATGCCCACGACGACGTTGGCGGCCATGTTGTATGTGTAGTCCCAGCGCACACCCTTGAGGTATCCTACATGGCAGAGATATAGCGTTCCACAGAGACCAGTCCAGAGGCGCAGAAAAGAGCGCTTACGCGGGGTACGTCGATCGAGGCGGAAGATGCGGATGAAGGTATAGTACATGCCGTACAAGACGCTCGCTCCAGCAGCAAAGTAATCGAGCTGCTCGGTAGCAGCGAAGTCGCGGGTATGGAATATGGAGCTAAACACCCAGGAGGCGAGGCCAAAGTAGGAGAAGTACTCGTAATAGGGCCGGAGGGGGTACGAGGCGGGGATGAGGGCGCGGACTTTCTTGAGGCCCCGCCAGTGAGCCCAGAAGTTCCCGAGGGAGAAGAGGACGGAGAAGGGCTCCTGTATGCCGAGGAAACGGTAGAAGGGCCATTTTCCGTGGAATTGGACGACAGGATGGTGGGAGGCGATGCGGTCGGCTGTGACGATGTGTTGGCACGTGTAGTCGCATTCGGAGGCGCAGTTCCAGAGGAGGAGGCGACGAAGGGCGGCTGGGTCGTTGAGAAGAGGAATATGTTAGTCGTTTGTCGGAGAGCGAGAGTGGGATGGTTGGAGCGCATAGTAGATGGGGGAGGGCATGGGCATACGGATGGGAGTGTGGTCTTTTCCTGGCGCGCAGTTTTCGGCTTTGCAGACCTAAGGATATGTGTGTTAGCTTATGCTGTACTTGAATTCATAATGAGGGATGCAAGAGGGAGCTATGCGCATTTACCTCGAGACAATGCTTGAACTCGTGCAGCTGGTCACCAACAGAGGCATTCGCAGCGCCTGAGAAGAGCAGAGCAACGAGCAGGAATAGGGAGACGACACGAAGCCATGGCCGCCTCTGGTATGATGATATCATGGCGATACCATGAAAAGTTGAACTTGCTGGTAAAGAAAAGAAAAGCAAGGACTCAAGAGACCACAGTGTGTGAATACGGTTGTGCAATTCGTGTGATGACTTGGTGGTGGGTGGGTGGTTATGCTGGGCACACAAAGAAACAAAGTGGATTGAATTGGATTGGATCCACGACATCCCTGCACACAGTAAAGTTTCGGGTCTTCGGATCCGAGCTCCCTCGAGGGTTCTGTTTCAAGTGGAGAGTTCCTTCTTTATTCATTGTTACAACCATAGTCAAAGAAATTGAATTTTTAAAAACGTCTTTTCATCAACAATTTTAATACGTATAGAATTCAAGAGTCCTGAGTGCTTTTTACATCATAAACATATCTCGTTGCATTTTCTGATTTGTCTGATGCCTTTTATAGAACATAGCTTCTTGAGACGACAATACCAATTATACAGGGTACCTTATTTATCCGGCAGGTAGATGAATCTCCTGCACGATCAGATGGAAATTCTCGCATAGCCAAGACACTTTCTGCATCATCCAACACCATGCATATTATCATCAACCAAATACATATGATCGCTATTATCATAAGTTGTTGGAACTACAGACGTCAACGGCTTTATTAAAACACAGCTGGCTCTTATCAATCGATACAGTCGACTCATTTAAGCACAGGGAGAGAGTGGAACCGTTCTTTTCCAGATCCGGCTGGTTGGGTTTGTCGTTGCCTGAGCAACCGGGAGCATGCTGATTGGCTACCGTTGCTTCGCAAACGTCCATCCCAAAATATTCGAGTTTAGGGTCGATTCTGTCTCTTGATTATCCCGGACATGCATCTTAACGCGCTGGAGCTCCTGATTTTTTGAAGCACAATTGCAACATATTGGATCATGGGCTCGATCGACACGTAAATATTTCTACTAACTAATTCGACCACTCACCAGCTGCTCAACGACTCGACCACCTACCGACTACACGACAACGCGTATCAACAATGGCGACCACTTCGCCGACTCCCATGGCCAACGGCCTCGTACGGAGAACATCTCAGCGCCAAGCAATGAGGCGACCCCCTTCCAGATCAGGCCTTAGCAGAAGCGATAGCCACTTGGCTCTTTCCACACACGCTGCGTCGCGAACGCAATCGAAACAATACCACGACGATAGCTCCGAGGATGAGATTCCCGTGCCTATGAAGCTCAGTGCTCTCACCAAGGCACTCCTCAATGACGGCGAACCAGAACCGGCAGTCCAATCAATTAGAAGGCCTCCTTCTCCGCCACTCACAAGACGACGAAGTGCATTGAACGCGTCAGTATCAAGTGTTGCGGAACGAGGGAGGTTCTCGAGGTCTGGTAGCGAACAACCCAGCGATGGACAGTCTACTCCTCCAAGGGATCGAGGTGCAAGCCCTGTGAGGAAAAGAGTTGTTCGACTCAGCGGCGCATCGCAGAGTGTGAACCAATTGCAATCCTCCAAGCGACGTTCAACCTCGGGGACTCGACAACGACCAATCCAACAGACTCGACCCGAGAGCAGGGAAAAGTCAGCATCCGAGGAGCGATTCGAGGCGCCGACTGATTTCAAGACACCGGCACCTGGAACCCGAGTTGTGAGAATCTCAACCAGCTTCAGTGGAAGCCGTGAGCAGTTGGGATCATCTGGTCCATCCTCCGGTCGGTCATTTGATCGCTCTGCGGGAGATAGGTCCGCTTTGGAGGCTGATTACGACCAACTCGAGGCCCCCGAAACTGTCGCTAGAAACCCCCCACCCATCGGTCTCGGCAGCGTTTCGCGTTACACTTCGACTAGAAGTCGGCAAGAGGAGGCAAACCCGCAGAGCTCAATGCGAATCAAGCGAGTAGGAAAGATTCCCGGAAGCTTTCTCAGTGGTCCTGCGCGACGAGGCAGGAGACGACAGAGCGAGGAGGATGCTGAACTCAATGGAGAAGGAGACCATTTCAACTCAAACCAAGATTATGAGAATCGGCAGTCAGACGATGCGGCTGACCCATACTATGCCGATGGAATCCGCGACTATAGCTCTGGAAGCCCGGTTAGCGGAAGCTCTGCTGCGAGAGCCATCCACAGAAGACAAGTTTCGAACCTTGATCTCAAAGGAGGATCTGGAAGACCATCCCCACGAGGTATTGAGCTAGAGCTGGAACAAGAACCTCAACAAGAAAAACACGAAAAACGGGAAGAAGAGCAAGAGGAAATCCCTTATAGAAACTCTGTACGAAAATCAGATATGCCTTCAAGGAGAGACCAAGAAAACGATGTTCTTTCATCTTACCGGCGGTATAAGCCCTCTGTCGAAGATCTGAAAGAAAAGGCTGCCCCGCGACCCTTGAGCACTGATCTTGCTCAGGCGAGAAATGTTTCGCCTGAGAGGAAACCCCTGGCTTCCATTGCTAACAATACACCACAACGAGCTGCGCCGCCTCCACCACCAAAGATGTCTGTCTTGGAGGCAGCAATTTCTAATACCGGAGCTGCTGCGACTACGCAGACAAAACAGAAGAGGAACGTGCTGAGAGTCAATGGCAAATCATATACGAGACTGGAATGCCTTGGCCGAGGTGGCAGTGCCAAAGTATACCGCGTGACGGCGGAAAATGGCCAGATGTTTGCTCTGAAGCGAGTGGCTTTAGAGAACGCAGATGAGGCTACGATCAGAGGATACAAGGGAGAAATCGATTTGCTTGGGAAGCTTACCAACGTGGACCGCGTTATTAACCTTCATGCCTATGAGCTGAATTCGGAGAAGCAGGTTCTAAGTTTGGTAAGTTTTGAGGCAAAAAAAGACACGAGACACTCATAAGCTAACTGGCATAGGTTATGGAAATGGGCGAGAGAGATTTGAACAATGTGCTAGCAAGTCGCCAAAACTCTGATACAGCAAGATTCGACCCTGTATTTGTGCGATTCTACTGGAAGGAGATGTTGGAGTGCTTGCAATCAGTTCACCAATACGATATTGTTCACTCTGATCTTAAGCCGGCCAACTTTGTCCTAGTCAAGGGTCAGCTGAAGCTTATCGACTTTGGCATCGCTAATGCCATCCAGACGGACGAAACCGTTAATGTTCACCGCGAGACGCAGATTGGTACACCCAATTACATGTCTCCAGAGTCCCTGATTGATTCAAACAACCCTCGCGGTGGTCGCCTTCCCGGTCGCCCCAAGCTGATGAAGCTCGGAAAGCCTAGTGATGTTTGGTCATTAGGTTGTATTCTGTATCAGATGGTTTATGGCATTCCTCCCTTTGGCCATATCCCCAATCAAATGGCAAGGTGCCAAGCCATCATCAACTGGGATCATGATGTTGAGTTTCCTTCTCGAGGTATGGGTGGTGCACCTGTCCCACCTTCATTGATACGAACAATGAAGAGGTGCCTCAATCGGGATCTTCATATGCGACCTACATGTGAAGAGCTTCTTCATGATACCGATCCCTTCCTATATCCTGCGGAAATTAGTGACAAGGCACTTCCCATCGAGGAAGAATTCCTCGGCCGGATTATCCAAAACGTCGTCCAGAGGTGTCGAGATCGCATGCCCTCCGAGGCCGAGCTTGTGAGCACATGGCCACAAGCGTACTGGTCCCACGTTAAGAAGCAAGCGGCCAACAGGATGTGAAGATACAACTGAAATTTTTTTGCGAAGAAGAGATGGCATACTAGATCTGAAAGACGATAAATACGTTCGATCCATCCATTATCCCAGGGGGAAAAGAGGCGAAACAACGGTTCTTGAATTTTTTTTATAACGACGCTTTTTGAAGTAATGAGGGCATCGCCGGCTTGGTGTTTGAGGAGTCTTTTTCTTGTCTTTCGTTTCGTTTTTTGTACAAATAACCCCCCGTTTGGTGTATACTTTTTTTATTATTCAGGCGCATGTCTCATAATTTGGATTCGGGGAGAGGGTTAAAGCATAGAATAGCGTTGAGGTCGTTACCTTGCAATATGGCGCAAAATTGAGATGCCAGGATTGAGATTGTCACGAAAGTTGCAATAGTCTTAGGGGCGTGTGGGTAGTGTGTGCTTGTTTTTTTGTATATTTCATTATTATACAGTCCCAGCTATGTGCCGGTTTTACATGATGATACATATACTCCACGCTGTGAAGTTTATTCTTTTATATATCAGGGTTTCATGTCCTTTTTTGTGGTTGTTGTTTTAACTTGCGTTTTTTATAAGCCTCCTAAGCTGTTGACTCTTCAATGTCCTCCACATTCTTGATATTCAGCTCCGAGATGCGCAAGATGGTGTATCGATGTTTGCTCTTGGCCTGACGCTTGCGCCTCTGCCTCCGCTTCTTCTTGATCTTGATGCGCATGGGCTCCGACTCGGTGCCCAGGACGGTGGCGCGGCACTCAAACACCCGGTCGTCGATGTGCGGGGCGCCCTTCATGGTGTAGTCCCTGCTGCCGAGGACGCTGGCGCGGTTGAGGCGCAGGACGTCGCCGGGCAGGACGCCGGGCATCTTGAAGGGCAGGCGGATCTGGTCGCCCTCCTGGACCAGGTAGGGGAAGCCGTGGATGTGGACGGTGATGTAGTGGCCCGGCTGGGCGGCGAGGAAGGGGAGGAGGTTCTTGACTGAGTCTGTGATGGGGGTGGGCGGGGCGGAGGGGTGGCTCTTTTTGAAGGCGAGGGGCCGGATTTCAGAGGCGGTAGGGTTGGCGGCGTTGTTGACGTGGTGCTGCGTCGTCGTTGTCGCAATGGGTTCGACGATGGGGGTGGTTGAGTTGAAGGCCCGCGCATGGATTGGCAGTGTAAATCTTGCGGCTGCAGAGCTTGAAGCTCTGAGCCCCAGAGCGGAGCGGAAGAGTGCTCTGCTCATTGTTGGCCAACTGCAATTGCCCTCGTACTCTGTTGTAGAGAGAGGGGGGAGGGGGGTTTCAATCGCAAGCCGGGAAAGTGTGAATTGACCAATTCGGGACGTCCAATTCAAAACCCTCCCACCAAAAAGTTGTGATGGTGGTTTCAGTCAGAAAGCTTTAACGGTTTCTCTGCGCTTCCCGGATTAGTGTGGACCCGGGCTCCGGAGGAAAGTGCCCACTTGGCGCGGTTCCCTGATGAACCACCCGCCGCATATTTTTTTTTTGGTTACGAAGATTTCGATAGCTGGGAAATTTCACCAGTTTGCCGGCTTCAAGAGAACATCCCCACAGTTTGAATAGCAGCAAGTCCAGAGCTGGACATACAAATCGCCCAGCATGGTATGTATTCATATGAACTCATTGAGTCAATTCCTAAAAACGAAACCCAAAAAAAACACATGCATGAACTCACAATGCTAACTCTTACCAGCCTCAGAACGAGTATATGGAGAGGTGGCGCAAGCTGCACGGCCGCCGTCTCGATCATGAAGAGCGAACCCGCAAGCGCATCGCCCGTGAGGGGCACAAGGCCTCGCAGGACGCCCAGAACCTGCGCGGTCTTAGGGCCAAGCTCTACCAGCAGAAGCGCCACAAGGAGAAGATCCAGATGAAGAAGACCATCAAGGCGCACGAGGAGCGCAACGTCAAGACGGCCGACGAGAAGGAGTCCAAGACGCCGCTGCCCTCGTACCTGCTCGACCGGTCCAACCCCTCGACGGCCAAGGCGCTCAGCAGCGCCATCAAGAACAAGCGTGCCGAGAAGTCGGCCAAGTTCAGCGTGCCCCTGCCCAAGGTCCGAGGCATCAGCGAGGAGGAGATGTTCAAGGTCGTCAAGACGGGCAAGAAGACGGCCAAGAGGGCGTGGAAGCGAGTCATCACGAAGCCCACGTTTGTCGGTCCGGATTTCACTCGAAGGAACCCCAAGTACGAGCGCTTCATCCGGCCCATGGGTCTGCGTTACAAGAAGGCCAACGTCACGCACCCCGAGCTAGGCGTCACCGTCCAGCTCCCCATCATTGGCGTCAAGAAGAACCCCCAGAACCCGCTGTACACCCAGCTCGGTGTCCTGACCAAGGGTACGGTCATCGAGGTCAACGTCAGCGAGTTGGGTCTGGTTACGGCTGGAGGAAAGGTTGTCTGGGGTCGCTATGCCCAAATCACAAATGACGTTGAGAATGATGGCGTAAGTTCTCCCCCCCCCCCCCCCCCCCCCTTTTTTTTTTTAATATTTTTTTCTTTTTCTCCTTCCCATCGTTACTCGAGTTTCTTCAGTCTCTAATTGTTGTTTTAGTGCATCAACTGCGTGCTCCTGGTATAAAAAGGCAATTTGGAGGAATTAAAGTCTATTGGGACTGGAAATTTTTATTGCATGCATTGGCGTTTGGGTGTTTGGAACCTATCTAATGAGGAGAAAAGCAATTATATTAGAGGGATGGAACTCCTTCGATGAGTATTCTGCTGTTTTCGGAAAATAGGAATGAAGATGAAATAAATAGAATCTGGACAGTCATGTATCACTGTCTTTTTGATGACACGGGTTCACTATGGTATTGGATGCTTGTATATGTGTGAATTGCATCTCTAATGACTGCATTGTAGTAAGAATGTGATATTGGCAATTATGACACCCTTGAATGTAAAAGAATGAAGTCGATGATAGAGGATTGCAATGGCTTATCAGCCTGTTCAACCTGACACCGGCGCGGTCCGTTGGAAAAGGTTACCTGGATTAGACATGGGCTGCTGGGATGGGGGAGCGAGCCTCTCTGTGGGGGATAAGAAACGCTGCTATATGGTTGAAGTAAGAGGTGATGAAATGGGTGAAAATAGGTGCAGTAAAATCAAGGGCAGTAAGAGTCAAGAGTCAAGAGCAATAAGAAATTATGAGTGCATTAGAAGAATGCTAATTAATGAAACACAATGAATAGGCAGGAATAGGATAGAAACCCACCGCTGTCAGTCCTCTATCAAGTAGACACTAACAGTCCAGCGATGCAATTTTTCTCTTGGTAGGTGCTCCATAGGCGGTTGGTCCCCTAAAAAGGAACCCCCCCACAAGCCCCCAAGTCCCCCAAGTCAAAAAGTCAGGCTGGCCAGGGCGGTGACAGGGGTCAATTCGTTTTCTGCCCGATAAAAACGCTTGCAAAGCGGGCGCCATTCTCTTCTGCCCGCCCATCAAGGCTTTTGCGCTTCGACAACGACCTCTTTTTTTCTTTTCTTTTTTACCACCGGCGGTATAGAAAGAATTGCAGATTTTTTATTTTCCTTAATTCTTTTCCCTTTTCGTTACTCTTTTAGACTTTTCGCGCCGGGCCGCATCCTGTTTTTTATATATATTCATTCAAGATGAGTGGTGACAAGATGGACGTCGAGTTGGCAGAGGAGAAGCTCAAGACCATGGAGCACAGCGAGCAGCACTACTTCAAGAGGTATGGTTTTTTTCCTGGAAGCAGATTCTTTCAAAATTGGAAGAGTTTTTCTAGTATGTTGCTTTGGAATGCTAACTCTTTGACTCCTTAGCTACGATCACCATGGTACGAATTAATATCACCGCCCTACAGAGGGAACTTGAACTGACCAATTTTCTTTCCGTCTCAAAGGCATCCACGAGGAAATGTTGGTATGGAATGCCCCCCCTCCCCCTCCCTCCCTCGCTGCCCCGCCAAAGCGAAAAAAAAAGGACGAAAAAGTTCCCAGTCAAATGGGTGTTTTTTTTGGGCGAAACAACAACAACAATAAGAAGAAAGGCTGACAAGATGTGTGAAAATAAATAGAAAGACGAGGTCCGCACAAGGTCGTACATGAACGCTATCGTCCAGAACAAGCACATTTTCAAGGACAAGGTTGTTCTCGATGTTGGATGTGGTACCGCCATTTTGTCCATGTACGTTTTTTTTTTTTCGTCCCACCTCTTCTCGTGTCTTGCCTCCCGCCGCGTGCTCCCTGTGCAACGAGCATATTACATATTTACTACCAAAGGGCTTCGAGATACTAATGCGTAGTACCATAGGTTTGCTGCCAAGGCTGGTGCCAAGCATGTCATTGGTGTTGACATGTCTTCCATCATCTTCAAGGCCCGCGAGATCGTCAAGGTCAACGGCCTGTCCGACAAGATCACCCTGATCCAGGGCAAGATGGAGGAGGTTGAGCTTCCCTTCCCCAAGGTTGATATCATCATCTCTGAGTGGATGGGCTACTTCCTTCTCTACGAGAGCATGCTTGACACTGTCTTGTATGCCCGTGATACCTACCTGAACAAGGACGGTCTCATCTTCCCCGACAAGGCTACCATTTTCTTCGCCGGTATTGAGGACGGTGACTACAAGGAGGAGAAGATTGGATGTGAGTTTTTTTCTTTCCTCGTTCGCTTTGGATGTACATCTTTATTTCTGTGGTTTCTTTTTTTACTGACATAATTTTTACCATGCAGTCTGGGATAACGTCTACGGCTTCGATTACACTCCCCTCAAGGAGACTGCTCTCTCCGAGCCCCTCGTCGACACCGTCGACCTCAAAACCGTCGTCACCGACCCCACCTCGGTCCTCACCCTTGACCTCTACACCTGCACAACCGCCGACCTGGCCTTCACCACCCCCTTCAAGCTCTCCGTCAAGCGAGACGACTTCATCCACGCCCTCGTCGCCTGGTTCGACATCGACTTCACCGCCTGCCACAAGCCCATCCGCTTCTCCACCGGACCCCACACCAAGTACACCCACTGGAAACAGACCGTCTTCTACCTCAAGGACGTCCTCACCGTCCAGAACGGCGAGGAGGTCACCTGCAACCTTATGGTCAAGCCCAATTCCAAGAACCGTCGTGACCTTGACATCGATGTCGAATACGACTTCCAGACCGAGGACCCTAACAGGACTACCATCGGCTCATGCGCTTATAGGATGTGCTAAAGCAGCGGAGAATTTTGGGAGAGAGAAGAAAGGCATTTAGGAAATGCTCTAGTGAGGGGCGAGAGGATATGAATGGGATGGACTGCAATACATGTTCACATCAAACCCGATGGATGGATAGGAGGGATTAAAACTGGGCGGCGTATATACGGCTTTTTTTGCGGCATGTTGTTTTAAAGATTAGATAGAAACATGACGGACGCAAAAATATGGGTAGGGCTGATTCAGAAAACACATTTTCGAACTCACGCATCAAGTACAACGCTATAGATCAAGAAAAAGCCAGTTATGTATCCAACAGCAGCCTCAACATATGACAATCACACATTTGACAATCACTCCGTTTTCTTCTTCTCTTTTTTCTGCTTATCTCGAGATCTTTCCTTTCATACACACGCACACGCACACGCACACGCACACACAAACGCAATATTACTTTTGAAAGACTTCATTGGTTATGGGAACATAAAACTGTGCGTCAAATGTGAATCATCAACACACGGATTCGTGACCACAAGTCTACCTACCCATGCCTTCTTTTTGTGTGAGTAAATCAAGAACTGACTTGTTGGCCTGCTTTTCCCATCCTTCGTAATTGATCCCAATATTCATCAATCATACTTCGTCAACTTTTTTTCGTTCATTCATCATCCGGGATGATCTGGAGATGCCTTCTTCTCCAGTCACCATAGGTCATACCTAGTTGGTTTTCCACCCCGAGAGACTTATTTTGGTCAAAATTTTGACAGATTAAGAGCCATAGTGCTTTACAATCTGAGCAACCTTGTTGGCGAGCTCATCAGCTTCATGGCGGGTGGCCGCCTCGGCGTAAACACGGCAAGCATTCTCCGTACCGCTGGCACGGGCAAAGGAACGACCCGTCGTATACTTCCTAACGATCTGATCGATCTCGTCCTGAGCCCCAGCTGGGCTGCTGAGACGTCGCTCAGCATCCGTAGCGTGGAATAGGTCCTTGTCTCCAACTTCAACGCGGACGAGACGGTTGGGGAGGTCAGTGTAGGTCGTAGCCCAATCCTTGAGTGACCACGCCTTGTGGGCAAGGATGACCTCGACCATCAACATGTCTGAAAGGGCATCGCCAACAGTCTGGTTGATGAGGTCGCCAACAGCAGCCAGGGTATCAAGAGCATCCTTCTGGGCTGGAGACTGAGGCTTTGTCTCCTTGAAAACTCGGAGAGCCTCTTGGGAGAAGACAACGGTACCGTGGCCGTTGGCCTCAAAGTATACACCGACATCAAACTGGCATGCGGCGTGGTGCAAGTGCTTCACACCAGTGGGAGTGAAAACAACAGGCAATTGCAGGTTCTTCTCAATGTATGTAGTACTCGCGCCGTTGGCGTATGCAGTCTGAACAACGCCAATTCGGAGTTCATCTTGCAGGTTCGCCGAGCGAATGAGGTCGGCAATGAAGGATGCGTTGAGTGAGGAGATTCGGTCACCATCCAACATGAAGAAGCCAGTGTCTGGGTCGGTCCAGTAGTAGATCAGGCGGTCGGCATCGCCATCGAGGGAGCAGTATCGAGCACCGGGAATGGGCTTTGGGGTCGGAGGGGCTCGTTGCTTGGTCTTGACAAAGTCGGCTCCAGACTAGGACCGTCAGCATGAATATCATAGGAGTTATTGATAATAAACTTACGTCGAGGTTCAGGACTTCTGGTCGGAGAACATCATCATTGACAACCTTGACATCGAATCCTGTAACGTCCTTGGGGATCACTTTGAGGAGCTCGTGGAGCTTGGGACCGCCAACACCGTTGGCACAGTCGACTACAAGCTGGCCCTGGACCTTTCTACCTCGAAGGGCTCGGACAAAAGCTTCCGAGAGCTTGTTGTAGTAACCAGCCTCGCTAACCTCGCCGTATGCCTTTGGGGTACCCTCGGTGTTGACGCAGCGAACCAAGTAGTGGAGCTGAGGAGTCGTAAGGATCTTGTAGTCGGTGTACTCGATTCCGATGGCCTCCAAGGCATCAGCCAAGGCAGTAACAAGGCTGTGGCCAGAAGGGCGGGTATCGCGTCCGTAGACGACTCGGCCTAGCACGGACAGGTCGACCTTGAGCTGGGTTGCCAAGGCCTTGTAGGTTTCAAGGAGCTCCTGGTCGGTGGGAGCGTTGACAAGGCGAGTGGCATGGGCCTCCCAATCCTGCTCGAGCATTTCACCCATTGGGTCAACAATCTTGACGCCATTGTCGGGAGCAGGGTTGTGGCTAGCAGTGATCATGACACCAATGGCCTGACCATTGAGCTTGCGGCTTCGAAGACCAGCAAGGAGGCCAACGCGGAATGACACGCCGGGGAGAAGATCAGCCTTCATACGGAAGCCAGCAGTACCGTACTTGTAGACATGGCCAGCTTTGATGGGGTTTTTGGCCGAGGCCTCGATGAATTTGCTGTCATCCATGATGGATTTGTTGACTGGGAAACGAGGTTCAAAGTGTGTTGAACGAGTTGCTATTGGAAAGGATGATTGAAGGCGAAGGAAAAGGGGGGGTTAAGAAGGAGAGAGGTTGAAAAGGGGGGAGGGGAAAAGGAGGACGCCAATACGTCTAGGGGAGTGGGAGAGGGAGGGAGGCGAGGTGAATGGAGGGCTGAAGGTGAGAGAGAGAGGCCTTTATTTAGATTCTCACAGGTGGAGTCGATTATTCTAAGCTGCCCTATGCTGAGCCTTGCTGAGCTGTGCTGAGCTGTGCTGTGCTACTGCTGCTGCAACCACAAGGAGGTACCACTGCCTGCCTTGGTACCTGGTAATAAAGACCGTAGGACTTGCTTGGGCTGTACCTCCTGCTATCACCTGTTCAGGTCGCTACCTGGTGCTTGGAGCAACATACGGTGACCTTTTCTGTATCTGCACCAACCAAGTCTAACAATGAAATGGATGGATGGATGCTACCGTATCATGGCCCATGGTTGAAGTGCCCTGTCATGGATGGCGGACCCCGCGTTGAAAGCAGAAATACCCCGCCAAAGATCCCTGATGGTACCTAGAAGAGGCCAACCATGTTGTTACGAGGTATTAATCTTAGCACACCTCCAAGCCCAATGCACTACCGCTCAGTGTAAAGAAAGATTTTGCTAATTACCGGGCGGAGTGGCTGATTCATACGAGGTACTTTCCATTAACCCCTGTAAAGTCAGATGCATGAAACCGTCATACCTGGTTTGATGCGATGTGCAAGGAGGATCATCCCGACCGTCAAGGCACTATATCGGGTAGCTTCAGGTATCGATTGAAGCACGTGACTTCGCGCCCATGACGAGACTTACCATCCATGGATGTCTGCCTTTGAGTGGGCCTTCTTCAGGGTGAACGCGTTACCGTTGCTGGTCGTTCTGCCATGGCATTAACAAAGTCTTCCATGATTGATACGCATGCAAGTCTTCAATAGACAAAATTTTGTGTGATTTTCTCTTCTCCAATTTTGGTTTCTTTTGTTTTCTTGATGTCTTTTCACTGGTAGTAGTGACTTCTTCACAGCCGTCTAGATGACCGCATCTTTCCACCATGGACGACTCTGAGTGTGCAAATCCCCAGCTCCTCGCCTGGGTCAAGGAATGGCTGGACACGGCTAGAGAACGAAATTCCAAAGGCATCACGACCTACAAGCATGCATTTGATTCTCTCAAGGCCTGTCCCATTACCTTTGAGCATCCCGCATCGCTCCAGCAGCTCAAGGGGTTTGGACCCAAACTCTGTGAACGTCTCGAGGATAAACTAAGAAAGCATTGCCAACAAAATGGATTGCCAATGCCCCAACACCCACAATCGAAGAAAGCCGCTGAAAGAGCCGCTAATCAGGCTGCTGCCGATGATGCAGAGGGAGCGAGACCAAAGAAAAAGACTCGACAGCCCAAGGCATACGTTCCAAGCTTTAGATCCGGTGCATACGCCTTACTGGTCGGATTGTCTAATCTTCCCGAAGATGCTTCGTCTAGTATGACTAAAGCCGAGCTTATTGAAGCAGCTCAACCCCATTGCGACTCATCTTTTAGCGCCCCTAGCGATCCTACAAAATTCTATACTGCGTGGAATTCCATGAAGACGTTGGTACAAAAGGAACTCATCTATGAGAGAGGGCGCCCATTAAGGCGATATGCATTGACGGACGAAGGATGGGCGGTGGTGAATCGAATCAAAGAGACGAGCCAGTGGCAGTCTGGGCAAAATGCTGGTGACCGGGAGGAGCCAAGACAGCGTGCTGAATCGCAATCTGCCTCTAATTCAAGAGAGCAAGTCACAAGCCCAGAGCCAGCCGAGCCGACGACGCATGCTACCCAAACGACTTCGTTATATCAAAATGTCGTCTCAGAAGGCACAGTGGTATCGGAGGATAGCGAGTTGCCTACTTTTATTCCAATCAGACTTCCGCCAGGGTCGTTCACAGTTGAACTGCTGCTAGATGTTCGAGAAGTCAGGGCCAAGACAGATCGTGATTATATGCAGGAGGAACTTACAAAGCAAGGTGTCAAGCCCATCATGAGGAGTTTGGAACTTGGGGATGTTCAGTGGATCGCCAAGTGCCATGATTCTACTTTGCTCTCCAGAAATGGAGCAGAAGGCGATGAGATTGTATTGGATTGGATTGTGGAGCGAAAACGACTGGATGATTTGATTGGCAGTATAAAAGACGGCCGATTTCACGAGCAAAAGTTTCGTCTAAAAAGATCTGGCGTTAAGAAAGTTGTTTACCTCATCGAGGAAATCTCAATGGACTCTGCCTCGTATCAGCGGTATGAGGAAGCGGTTCAATCTGCCATCGCATCAACTCAGGTTGTTAATGGCTACTTTGTTAAGCGGACACTTAAGATGGACGATACGATAAAGTATTTGGCCCGATTGACCGCCATGCTGAAGAGGACTTATGAAAGCAAAACATTGAATGTTATTCCAACAAAGTGTATAACAGCCCAAAACTACTCTCGTTTACTCCAACACGTGCGAGAAAAAGAGCCCTCGGTTGGGTATTATGTCACTTATCCGGCTTTTGCGTCATTGGCATCTAAATCAGAGACGATGACTCTAAGGGATGTTTTTCTCAAAATGCTCATGACTACTCGAGGCCTCACGGGTGAACGTGCGCTTGAAATACAGCGCAAGTGGAAGACCCCGTATGACTTTGTCAAGGCATTTGAAACGTGTGGGACCAGTGAGCAGGGGAAGAAGCGCAAGCGAGAACTTGTAGCCACCCAACTGACTCACTTGGTGGGGAGGAAGAAGATATCAAAAGCATTGAGCCAGAAAATTGCAGAAGTATGGGGCGATGTTTAAGCAGTTTTACTGATCAAAGGACACCAGTCCACCACCTTACGCAGACTTTCACCAAAGAATATTGCTTTATGGAATTTGAATTATAGCAATTAGGTCTATTTATGGCTTTGCACCTTGGCTTTTGGCGAGAACTCGCTCAATAATCTTCTCAAGCAAAGGGACTGAAGCGGCGCTATCATCTCCCCCAAGAATACCTGCCAGCGACTTCTCGGCGTACTTGGCCATCATGTCGACCTCTAGATTGATGGATTCTCCCTTGGTCTTTTGTGCCAAGATGACTCTCTCCTGAGAGTAGGAAATCAACATAATCTCCCACCATCCCTCGGTATCGTTGACTTGTGTGACGGTCAAGCTGGTTCCATCGACAGCAACATATCCCTTGTACACGATGTACTTGAGGAACTCGCGTTTCTTGGGCTGGAATCGGAATGTGAGAGCATTTCCATCTGGCGTTACAGACAAAATCTCGGCTGTTGTGTCAACGTGACCCTGAACGAAATGCCCGCCCATTCGGGTATCCGCTCGAACAGCACGTTCCAGGTTCACCTTGCTTGACTCGACGAGCACACCGAGGTTAGTGATGCGCAGAGTTTCAGGCGCGGCACCGATTGTGAAGGTGCTGTCTGTGAAGGAAGTGACAGTGAGGCAGACGCCATTGATTGCGATGGAGTCGCCGAGGTGGCAATCCTTCAGAAGCTCAGAACCCGAAGGAATGCTGACGGTCATTGTTGAACTGCCAGTGGCAGCATCTTTGACCAGCCGGGAGATGACTATAAATCATGTTAGAAATGAATTAATCCAATAAATGGTTAGACATTGAAACTAACCACCAACTTCTTCAACGATTCCTGTGAACATGGTTGCGATGGAGCTCGTGCGTCTGAGCTATAATATACCGAGGTTGCCGAGTTGAGAGAGAACCGGTGCTGTGTGCCTGGATTATTTGGCACAACTGTAGTGAGTGAGAAGCGAATGCGTTGGTTTTGGACGATGACCAATTCAAATGAATTTAGTGACTTTAAGTAAGTTGTCGAGCAACAAGTGTGCAAGATCCAATTCTTAGCAAGCCAAGCTTATGAATTGATCGACTTGTATTACCGTTGATGCCAAAGCATATGGAACCTGTGTCGAAGCCCCGCATATGTCGAGCCCCTCCATCATCCCTCCAGTTCTTATCGATAACACGCAATCCAAAAATTTTAGTGAAGCATTGGTCGCAAGTGCGAATAAACCAACAAAAATTCGACTGAGCTCATTGAAATTCCAAGCCTTACAACTCTGAAAATCTGCACCTGAGATAAAATCTTCTTTCTTTTTCCATAATTGATATCCCGAATATTCGAATAATAAGCATATATAATCTTTCACAATGGCGCCGAGCCGCCCCGCCGACAAGAAGGGAAAGCAGGACAAAGACCAAAATCCAAGCACACTTCTCACCGATGCTGAGACACAATATGAGGTTGGAAACGTTGATGAGGCCCTCGAGCTTGCCTCAAGAGCTCTCGAAGTCACCGGCAAGGGAGGGGACTTTGAGCTCAAGGCTCTGAATACTCTTGGAATTTTCTCTTTGGAGGCAGGGGATGTCGAAGAAGCAAAAGAGTACTTTGAGCGGGCTGTGAAGCTGGACGAGGACGGCTCTTTGGACGAAAAGGTTGGCGGTGGTCCAGAGAAATTCCTCTTCCTTGCTCAGCTCAGTGAAGAGGGCGGTCAAGATAGCGTCGGGTGGTTTGAGCGAGGCGCTTCAGCGCTACGAAACCAGATCCAGACATTGACTGGTGTTGCCAACAAAACACCAGAGCAACAAGCTATTCTCCAAGAGGCGCAAAACAAACTTGGCGGCGTGCTCTGCGCCGTGGCCGAGGTTTATATGACTGACCTCTCGTGGGAGGAGGATGCAGAGCAGCGCTGCGAGACCCTTGTTACCGAAGCCATGATGATTGCTCCTGATTCGGCCGAGACATGGCAGACGGTTGCCAATGTGCGCATTTCACAGGAGCGGTTTGACGAGGCCCGCGCTGCGTTGAAGCGAAGTCTGGAGCTTTGGCAAGATCTGCCCCCTGAGCACCTCGATGTCCCCGAGTTCCCCACAAGAGTCTCCCTGGCGCGTCTTCTCATGGAGACGGAGATGGAAGAGCAAGCACTTATCGTTCTGGAACGCCTCGTGACGGACGACGACTCTAGCGTTGAGGTGTGGTACTTGGGCGGTTGGTGCTTGTACGTTGTGGGCGAGAAGTTGAGAGAAGCCAAGGGCCAGCAAAACGGCGAGGCTGCGGAGGAGTGGACATCGACATGGAGATATTCGCGGAAATGGTTGACGCAGTGCCTCAAGCTCTATGAGCTTGAAGAGTATGAGGATGAGAGACTGGGCCAGCATGCGGCGGAGTTGCTCGAAAGCATCAACAAGGAACTTGGAGAGCCACCGGAGGATGAGGATGAAGAGGAGTGGGGTGGTATCAGCGATGATGACGAGGGAGATGAGGACGAGGAGATGGAAGGTTAAATGATTTATGAGAGATGACGAAAAAAGTGATATTAGATGGCGTTGGAACCGGGCAGAGCACATAAAAAGGGGCCTTTTTATTTTGTGAATAAATAATGGGAAGCTTTTGGTTTAGCTTCCTGTAGATGTACTGGGAATACCGGTTGAAATTCCGATATACCCAATCCTTTTTGGCGTTGATGACTTTTACGACGAGATTCTGTTTTCTATGATGCCTGAACATGAGTGTGCTGACAATATCTTTTGATTGCCAATGATTGCCCTTTTCAAGAATCCCGTGGATAGCACCCAAAACTCCATTACTTAAAAAAAATGCATTATTCCAACCATGTGCCCCTTTGATTCTCAAGTAGCCTCAACCTTGAGCTGTTCAATGCCTTCCGTCGGCAACCCCTCGTCATCCTCTCCCTCGTCAATCTTGCCAACCAGGCCCTGCTGCCAGAGCTGCTTGCCCGTCAGCTTGACAGGCTCCTTGATCTTGGCCTTTTTCAGCTCCGCCAGCCTCTCATCCTCCTCCCTGACGCGCATCTCGTCCATCTCCCGGAAGAAATCATCGCGCCACCTCGTAAACGTCTCGGGCGTCACCGGCGTGCCGTGGAACTTCTTGTTCTCCTCCCGCTCGGCGGCCTGGGCCTTTTCCTCCAGTATCTTGAGGTCCACGTCCTTACGGTCCTGGACGAGCTGCTCGGCGGCGTCCTTGAGGGTGGAGACGAGGGTGAAGATCATGGCGATGCCGAGGTTCTCCTGGACGGTGTCGGCGAGGCCCTCGAGGAGCCGGTCGCGGTCCTCGCCGACGGAGAAGTGGGCGTGGAGGGCGGCGTTGGGGGGCGCGAGGATGTCGAGGTTGGGTGGCTCGTCTGGGTACTCGTCCGGGTAGCGGACCGAGAGGATGAAGCTGGGGGGCTCGAAGTCTTCTTCGCCGGGGATGTCGAGGTTGACGGCTATCCTGAACTCGGTCTCGGATATGTCTGTTTTTTTAAGGGTTGTGTTAGAAAACGTCTTTTCTTCTTCTTTTTTCTTCCTCTTCTTTCTTTTTCATGGTGGGATGGAGGGGGGATAGGACGGACCAGTGATTTCGTCGGGAAAGATGGATTCGAGCACTTCGCGCTCTTCAACTTGATCTTCTTTACCCATTGTGAGGGGCTGTGTAGGGGTAATGCTGGGGGGGTATATGGAATGGGCTGGTGGCTTGGACTGAGGTGAAGTTTTGGAGGGATGATGGACTTGAACATCTTAGGTGGGGTTCCCGCAGCCTTGATGGCGGGGTTCAACGCAGCAGTTCAATTGATCAGTTATGGATGGCCAACTTTCGTCAATCACCGTCTACATCTGAGAGAAAAATATAATAAATATTTCTGGAATTCTCTATCAAGTTGGAATTGCTCGCGTGAGCATCTATCGTAATTCTAAAAAGGTCTAATCAACTTCCATCTCATTGGAACCTCGGTGCGTCGTTGCATCTTCAACTCTCCAACGGTGTGTCATATTGCTTCCCATTGCAATACTGAACAAAACCATCAAGTTCCATCTTCTTCAAAACGGTGCTAAAGTTTGCAGATCCAGCTCCAATACCGGTATTCGAGCAGAGATCCCCGGCTTTCTTGGGATCAATCTTGGGTGCACCACTGGGATACTCGATGTGAAAAACAGGTTTGCCGGCTTTGATAAAGGCAGCAAAGGTCTCGCACTCTGTATACTGGGCGCATTGTTCGTTTACGGAAAAGTCGACAACATTGAGGACGTCGGGAATGATGTCGCCTGCGTTCTTGAGGCCGACGGCCATGTGGAATGAACCAGCTTCTTCATGGAGAAACTTCATGTAGTCAATGGAGTCTTGCTTGGTGAGACCGAGTCCATTATCATTTTGCTATTCGGGTTCGTCAATTAGATGAATTCTCTTCGTCATTACGGACAGAAACACTCACATAACCGTCAACGTTGTCTGCATCGATAGCATCACAGCCCTTGGACCAAGCAAGCTTTATCCGGTCCTTCATGACATTGCGAACGCTTGCACTGCTCAGGTTCAACCAGCGCTCGTGCGGCCACCCATCCAGCGGTTTGCCCAAGTCGGACTTGTCAAACTTATTCTTGTCCGACCTAAAGTCCTCCCAAGAACCGGCGCTGAAGTAGCAAATGACCTTTTTTCCTGCATCTTGCAAGGCCTTGAAAGTCTCGACGTCGTTGTCGAATAGGTCGAGATCCCAGACGTCAACATCCGGGTTAGCGGTATTGTCGATCTTTATGGCGCCCTTGAGAACAATTTGCCATGTGGCATTGACCTTTGGTTGCCAAGTAGTTGTTCGATTGGGGCCATCCCGAACATCCCCAGGGTTATTGTTGGTATCACTCCCGTTGTCAGAATTACCGTCACCTCCCTTCCCCTTCTTTAAGCCAACAGCTAAGCCAACCGATAGAGCAATGGCGATGACAACTAGTATGGCGCCAATAAGCACCATCTTCTTCCAGAGGGGCCATGGCCGCCTGTGTTTGTCGTCTTGTCCTTCCGCGGCAGCTTCACGAAGCTTGGTGTTTGAGCTCATTTCGCTGTCCAGTTAGAGTTGTGATGAGGCATTGATTCAAGCCATGGTGGCTTCTCCGGGGCATCTTAACATCTTTTTTAAAAACAACTTGTGGGACTCGTTCTTTCACATCACGATCCTATTTTCATTCTAAAATCCCTCGTTAGTCTACGGTTTATTGGATCCAATCCTGCCCAATGCCTCACGATCCCATCAGTCACTGTGGAGGATGCGGCGCAGCAGGGGCCAGAACAGCCGGTGTGGCACAGAACATGAGTGAACCATGTATCTGGGACTTGTTGTTACCAAACATAGTTCCTGAACTTAAAAAAGACTTTATGTGATGCAGAGCTGAGATAGTGGCGCTCAGCAAAAACAAAACAAAAGAAAGGACTCCAAGCCATTGATTCAACGTGTCTTAAGAGCAGACCGGTAGAAAATCAGAGGCGCTCCACTGTCGTGCGTGCCCTGTGAGAATATGCATGCCCTACCGAGGGAGAGAGGGGGTTTGGTGACGATTGCTGAATCAGACCAAACCAACATTGATCGGGCTGCAAAGTAGGGCGGTGATTGATTGATCCCTTGTTCGCCCTGCTCTTAAAGGGGGGAGCAAGTCATTCGCAGTTCCGAGTAAGCAGAGAAACCGTTCTTATACCTGATAGTGCAAGTATAGGCAACGTCATGTACAAGTACGGAGTCGGAATGCGACCTGGATTCGAAATGTTGAGTTTTCCTCTCACACTCTCGCACGCTCTCGCTCTCTTCCCCTGTGGCGCATGAATCGCATCTTTCGACCAGTCCCAAAGAAGCATCATGCACGCGAGTTGTCAAAACGGCGGCGGCACCCTCCCCCTCCCCTGCAAACGATGCAGGACCCGAACAGCTGCGTTTACGATTTGGTCCACTATTGGTTCGCCAAAAGTGAACCATCCTTGTCTTCCCAATCTCAGGCCAGGCCCCAGTTGTTGCAGAGACGATGCGGATGCGAATCATCCAGTCAGAAAAATCGGATCATCCGATGGGGCAGGTCTCAAAGATAATGTAGGTACATACAATGTAAGGTAGGTAGGCAGGCATGCATGCATGTAGGTGGTTCGTTTTGCCTGGCCCTGGGTTCGTTTAAGATGCTGACTCGATGACCGTCTGATATCAACAACAGCAACGATGATGATACTCCTAATAGGTGCATATAAAGGGAGGCGAGGCGAGGCGAGGCGAGGCGAGGCGATATCAGTGACCACTCATCTCATTGACCGGCTCTCCTTGTTGATCAAGGTACACAGATTAGCCCTCGGTGAGCAAGCAACAAGTGTGTTTCCATGTACTCCCTTAATTACACTGTGCGACCAAAGTCTTACGAGGGCGGAGTTTTTCTTTCCCATCCCTCCCTCCCCCTCTCTCTTTCTCTCTCTCTCACCAAAAGGTCTTCCTCCCAACTGGCCCGCCTTACCATTCATGCAGGTTTAGTAGTATGGGCCTGTATTAGTACAAGTACCTACTTACGATTGCAGCAGAGCCAGAGGGGCCACCTGATCGTGCCAAGGAACAAACCGCAGTGGATGTAACGCTACCGTTTAGCAGGGCCGGTGGGTTCACTCAATGGAGCTTCAGGCCTGGATGTTCCCGGTTTAGTGTAGGTTCCGGTATCCAGCCACCCATCAATACGTACTTGTAGCCTGACGGAGCTACCAACTAGCACCTCGTAAGCTTCCATCCATCCTCTTCCTTTCTGAATCACAGCCTTGCCAAATTTTTTAGGGTGTAAGAAAAAAAAATAGTGTAGGAGCCAGCAGCACTGGTAGCCGTGGAGGGCGGCATTGAATTTAGGTGCCTCAAGTATCTAGAACAGACTCCAACTCCAGTAAAAAAAAACAAATTCGTAGATGGGATCGCAGTGAACAGCGAAATGCACCCACTCACCCGCTCGGCAGCGTCCTCCCAGTGATCCGATCCATGATGCAATTTCACATGCTTTCACACCTTCGTCATCGACGACAGCAACGCAAGCTTATCTCTATACCGCGTTTCCAGGTTCCTCAAGGTTCACTTCCCTGCCTGATACCGGTTCCTCGCTCATCCATGGTCTCCACCGGCTTGGACCTCACCAGCCACATTTTAATTTCGCTCGATTGTAGACCATTGCTTTGGTGTCGGCTCGGGTTGTTTGTGCTATGCGCTGTGCCTTGCCACCACCACAAACCAAAACGGCACCCCTCCAACTTGCAAATTTACCTACCCTTCGTTGCTGTTCCTTCTTTTTTAACCAACTCTTCCCCTAAGAAAAAAAAATACTACCTACTCTTCATTTTGTTATCCTCCGGCTCAGCCGAATATCTTCTTTTTTTCCTTTCCCTTTTACTTTCCTAATACCTAATCGCGACAATGGGCAGCTATACCTTCAAGTGGTACGTGTGACGTTCTCCAATGGACATGGATGTTTTTCTTCCTCCTCAGGGCGAGCCTCAATTCCAAAGTGGGCAGCTGCAGTGTCGCGCGCTGCAAGGGAGACAGAGAGAGAGAGGGCTAGAGGGCGCCGCATTCCACGAACACCACAGAGTTTTCTTGTCTTGCACGCAAACATACAATGTCTTGAAGCGCATCGAATACAAGGGAGGCGCAAATAACTGACACATGTGGTTTTCTAGGGAGCATCCTGCAGAGGAAGTCTTCGTCACAGGCACCTTCGACGATTGGACCAAGAGCGAACAGTTGGACAAGGTCGGCGACATCTTCAAAAAGACGGTCCAAATCAAAGATGCTTCGAAAAAGATATATTACAAGGTAGGTCCAGCTCTGGGCTGCTTTCGTGCAGCATCTGATCAGTTTTTCTTCTTCTTTTCTGCCTATTATTGCCTTTGCTTTCTCACTTGCACCTATTTTTACCTTGCGCAGCCTGCTGTCGTCAGCTGGAAGAGCTGGAAGGGGGGTGCGTTGAACTTCAATAGCCTGGTTGACTTTTAATATGGCCCCCCCCCCCCCCCCCTCCCCCCAATTTTATGAGCTCACCAGTGGACATCATGGCGAAGTCGCAAGAAACCGAGTCGCATCCATCGAACATGCCCATTGATGCAACCAACTTTTTTCTGCTCGCTTCCAGGGCAAGCGGATCAAGTTCGGCTGCGGCCTATCAATGTGCTCGGCCTCTTCTTTGCGACGTTAGCTCATGTGCTGGGGTCGAGAATCCCTCGCCCTGCCATTGTCCGTGTTGGTTGTCTTGGATGTGACGCAACTCGACGTAACGACCCTCCGCGGGGCTGGAAAGGTTGGACCGTCTCAGCGTCCCTCACCATCGGCTATATCCCCTCATCCCCACGGTCGCAACGGCTGGAGCGGTGAGAATGCCATTGGCGCCACAACCACAAACTGGATACCTGGTGATCACGCAGACATTTGCCCTCCAGCTCTTTTCTGCTCACTAGGCAAGTTTCGTTTTAACCGCCCGCGGCTTGGTTCGGATTCTGCTCTGGGGAGGAGGCTTGCGGCCCCTGCAAACATGCCAAAGCGCCTCCCCCGCACTAACTCGACCAACCCCCTTCCTGACTTGGCTGCTCTGCATATATCTCACGTCACACCCACCCCCAGAATGTTTCGGCCGTTTTACAAGCAAAGCATATATACTTGCAGCTCTTGCATTAGATTCCATAGCTAACTCGTTCTGCTTCCCCTTCATTTAGTTTGTCGTTGACAACACCTGGACCATCAACGAGTCCATTGCCAAGGAAGCTGATCACGAAGGCAACGTCAACAACTTCCTCACACCAGAAGACATGACCAACGAAGATCCTGTCGCTGCGGTTATCAACACCGTGACTCCCGAGTCGACCACTGCCCAGCTAGCAGCTGAGCAGCCCATTGAGAAGCACGAGGGAATTGCCACGCCATCCGACGTCCCAGGCGGTTTCCCTGAAACCCCCTCCGAGCTGGACAAGCCTATTGGCATTAACCCTCTTCCCGCCGCTGCTGGCGCCGTCAACCCATTCAAGCTTGCCCCCGGCGAGCCAGTTCCTGAATTCAATGCCGAGGACTTGCACAGAGAAGTCAAGTTAGACGAGGCGTCTTACGAGAGGAGCGACGCTCTTCCCGGCATCGAGGCTTCTGATCTCGAGCTCCCTCCTGTCAGCGCCAACACCGTCCCTGAGTCTAGCCTTCCTATCGCTGATGTAAGCGCTGTTCACATCAACACGGTTGGTCCCACCACTCTTGCTTTGGCCGCCGAGGTTCCTCTTGAGGACAAGGTTCCCGAGATTGTCAAGGAGAGCCAAGAGGAGGCTGGCGTCGACCCCGAGGCTAGCGCTATTCCAGAGGAGGTCCATGAGAAGGCTCTTGTTGAGGAGGAGCTCAAGGAGAAGGTCCCTGAGGTGCCCCCTACATCCGATGGCACTACCGGTGAGACATCGCACGCAGGTGCTATCGCTGCCGCTGCTGTCACTGCCGCCGCAACAACCGGCGCCGCTATTGCTGCCGCTGTTTTTGCTGCCAAGGATAGTGTTGTAGAGAAGGCCGCCCCTGTGGTCGATGACGCTACTACTACCGCCGTTGAAACTGCCAACCAGAACATCCCTGAGACCGTGAAGGAGCAGCTTCCTGAGCCTGTCCAAGAGTTTTTGGCTCAGCATGACAAGGTGGAGGAGCCCGCGGAGGTGTCTCCTGAGGTTCCTGCTGAAGTCAAGGAGTCCATCATTGAATCTGGTGAGAGCCCCGAGGCTGCCGCGAACACCGCCGCCGTTGAGGAGAAGAAGGAGGTCGAAGCTGAGCTGTTGGAGGAAGTTAAGCCTACACCAGCTATAGATGAGGCCAAGGTCGAGGAAGTCAAGCCTGAGGAGACACCCGCTGAGGTCAAGACCGAGGAGGTTGCTCCCGAAGTTCCTGCAGAGGTCAAGGAGTCTATCGTCGAGTCCGGTGAGAGCCCCGAGGCCGCCGCAAACGCTGCTGCCGTTGAAGAAAAGAAGGAGGTTGAAGTCGAGCTTCTAGAGGAAGTTAAGCCTACACCTGCTATCGACGAGGCTAAGCCTGAAGAAACCGCGACTGAAGAGGTCAAGACAGACGAGGCGAAGCCTGAGGAGACCAAGGTTGAAGAGACCAAGGAAGCTGAACCTATTCCTGAGATCAAGGTCGAGGAGACTAAGCCTGAGGAGGTCAAATCTGAGGAGGTCAAATCTGAGGAGGCCAAGCCTGAAGAGACCAAGACGGAGGAGGTTGCCCCTACACCAGTCATTGCCGAGACCCCAGCTGCTGAAGTCGAGAAGACCGAAGCCCCGGTCACCGAGGTATCAAACATTGAGGTGACCAAGACTGAGGTCCCAATCATCGAGGCACCCGCCACTGAGGTGTCCAACATTGAGATCACCAAGACTGAAGTCCCAATCGCTGAAGAGCCAAAGGCTGAAGAACCAAAGGCTGAAGAACCAAAGGCTGAAGAACCAAAGGCTGAGATTCCCGCGACTGAGACTGCTGCCGTTGAGACCCCCAAGGACGAGGTCCCCGTGCCTGAATCAACTGAGGTTACCCAGGTTGAGGATCCCGCCTCTCTGGCCCCTGAGACCGAGAGGCCCCGTGTTGAAATCCCTCCTGCCGAGACACCCAAGTCTGAGAAGACGGAAGTTTCTCCCACTACTGATGCTCCCAAGTCTACTGTACCGGCCAACGGAACCGAAGAGAAGCATGCGACGTCCCCTACTGATAAGAAGAAGAAGCATCGTCTCAGTGCCTTCTTCAATAAGCTCAAGCACAAGCTGTCAGATAAATAAGTGCGGCGTTGATGAGATGAGCTATTAGGAGGTGGGCTCTCGGTTTACATAACAGATTTGGCTTGTTGGATTGTCTTGTTACCTGTGTCAATGATTCCCCATATTCGCAACTAGGTGTGCCTCGGCCGAATATGACGGCACTTGGATCACCATCATATACCTGAATTCATGATGAAGTTTTTTTTTTCCACATGATGTTCCTGTTTTTGTTTTTTTTCCTCTCAATTTATTTCATTTATTGGGTATCTATGTCTGCATCGAGGATGTCGGTTTTGGTTCAGCTCACGACAGTAGATAAATGGGCTACCTATGTAGTAGCTAGGGTCCTTGAAACGGTTGAATGATATTTGATGATATAATATGCTACCTAGACTACTTTTGTCTTGACTAGGCGCATTTTGGTGACTCATTGTTGACTCTCACTCCTAGCGAGTTGAACCTTGAGAATGATATGAAATGTATATAGTAGAGCCATCTGAATGTTCTTCTTACCCTTGGCAAGAAGTTTGTCCATTTCAAAAGAATTAATTACTTGACACAAGAAATCAAGAAGTGAATCACCTGGTCACGCACGTGGTGGTGCTAGTTGCTGACAAAGGAGCCGTCGGCAGCATTGCGACACCAGCCAAAGCTCTTGCCGCTCCCAAAATAATTCTGTCACGGTTTTGCCCCGCCGAATGAGTCGCTGACTCGACATTCCATCTCATCCGTCAACACCAAGCATTGGGGTCCATCCAACCTGGACCCCTTGGATGTTCTAGGAGCGCTTTTCTTCCTACGCCACTACTCATATGAATGATTCTTCTAGCGCCTTCTTTTATTGCTTTCGATTTGCCTTGATCAAGCTGCGAAGCCAACGGTGGGACTAGCTTCTTGCTTGGACATTGTGGCATGCAGCAGACCTCTCGGACTCGCCTTCAGTTGATTGATTGAAGCCATTGGATGCGATCTCTCTTTCATCTCACATTTTCTACTCCACCATCCTCACACCTGCAGTTAATATCATGAATCCTACGAATTCGAGCGTGGGCAAGTCCCTTCCGATTCCGTCGACCCATCTTCCGGCCGTTCAAACCGGACCCCCAACACCGAGCTTCGAATCCTCACGCCGAGCAAGCCAAGCCGGAGCGACTGCCCCCCAGCCCGTGCCGAGAAAGGGACAAGGCGCCCGAAAGCAACATAGAAATCAGCGCCGACCGAATCTGGGAGACAGAGGCGGCGACTCTTTGGTTGATGAAGACGATGCCATGGCTGAGCTGCGAGCGCTGCGTAACCCGTCCAGCAGGCGGGGGCAGACATCCATCACCCACCTGTTGAATTACTCAGCACCGTTACAATACCAAGACCATGGCCATCAAAACACAAGGTCCTATAGGCGACCAACGTGGGGACCCGGGTCTGGATACCATGCGGCCGACAAGGCCAGATACGTGCACGCCAATTATCGCTTCATCGTCTCTCCCGAGGGCGCATACTCCAAGCAGGCTGCAGATCCTGATTTATTTGTGGATTGGTCCAATGTGATGCAGGTGCTTGCGTCACCAGAGTCACAAGCTGCATCCTGTCCGATTTGCCTGGAAGAGCCTGTCGCCCCTCGGATGGCCAAGTGTGGACACATCCTTTGTCTACCTTGCTTGATTCGATATATGAATTCACACACCGATGAGGAGACGAAGCCGAATCGAGGAATCAAATGGAAAAAGTGCCCCATTTGCGAGGATAGCATTTATATGAATGACGTCAAGCCGGTTCGTTTCTACGTTGGCCAGGAAAGTCCACTCCCTCGAGTTGGCGACGATGTCGTGCTGAGGCTCATGGCAAGGAATGCAACTTCCACCCTTGCGCTTCCCAAAGAAGGCGGCGCTGAGGTTCTTAACTCGGGCAACGATGTTCCATGGCATTTTGCCGCGAATGTGTTGGATTATGCTCGCATAATGAAAGGCTCTCGCGATTACATGATTGGTCAATTCGACGAAGAAATCGAGACGATGCTACAACAGGCAAAAGAAGATGAGCTGATGTACGGACAAGCTGGAGAGAGTACACAGAAAGCCATCAACGCAGTCACTTCCTCGAAAGAGAGGTTGGATGATCTGCGCGCTGTTGAAGAGGTGGCCCAGATCTTGGATCTGAATACCACAAAACAGTCATCCGCAACGGATTTTTACTTTTACAGCGCTTTACCTCATCTTTATCTTTCTCCTCTAGATATCAGGATTTTGAAGACCAAGTTTGGTTCATTTTCTTCGTTCCCTTCGACATTGCTGCCTCGGGTTGAGCATATCTCAACTGGTCATGCAGTGGATGACGTACAGCGGAAACGTGCCAAGTATCTTGGCCATCTTCCTTATGGATGTGTCATAAGCTTCCTGGAGTGTGATTGGACCGACATCATCCCAGCAGAGACATTAGAGACATTTGCGTCGGACATTGAGAAGAGACGAAGTCGTAATCGTGACAAGGCCGCCCAAGAGGAGCGGGAGCGGATCCAGTCTGAGCGACTAGAGGCAGCAAATATTCGAAATCTCACCGGTTCCCGCAGGGTACCGTCTCCTATTCATGACGACTCTGTGCCGCGTATGGATATGTCAGAATTTCAGCCCCTGGCCAGTGCCTCTGGCGCAACACCCCCCGATCCTCGACCTGGATTTTCCACGCTTGCGTCAATGTCAACAAGCCCCTCGAATCAGAGAACGGTGTGGGGCACACCAGCAATACCAGTCTCGCCTACTATTGAGCCGACAATTCAACCGAATTCTGATGATGGATGGCTCAAGGACGATAATCTCTTGTCTCTGGGCCCGGCCGAGCTCGCAATGCAACTCGAGGCCCTGACTACGATGGAGAAGGAAGAGGATAACCCGGGTGGCAGCACTGGCAATCGTGGCGGTAGTAAGAAGAAAAAGAAGCAAAAAATTACCCTGATGAGCACTGGTGGTCGACGGGGATTTTGATATGTTCTTTATAGGATGTACAATGCTTGGTTTGATATGATTTTATGGAGTTTGGGCTTGTGGCATGGACGGAGTTTTTTTGGCTTGACGATATGAGCGAGAGCTGATTGAGAGCTACTATATATGGCTTAGGGGATTCCTTTTGCGAGATAAAGAGAAGAGGGCGAGGCGAATTCGTAGGGATGAATCCCTTACAAGACCAGATCAATACAGGAACAGATCGCTACAAGAAGGCTACAAAGCGGAGGCGCCAGGGAAGCTTAGGACTCAATTAAGCGCTGTTTGGTAGCAATGTAACAAGTAACAACCAAATCATTCATACAGACAATCCAAGACTATCTAATTACTCGACATATTGCATCGTTCACTTGGCAAAGGAAGAGAGTCTCTATATCTTGGCTGGTTGACCAGGATAGAATAGTGGGGCTTCTTATCTCAAGATAAGGCAGCGATTAGCGGATCTGCGTTGGTGCTAAACAGTGGGGTCGCATACCTTCAATAGTTTGACGCCAAAAATTTTCCTACAGGCCATTGTAGGCTGAACGCCTTCGCCCAGTAATTCCAGCCAAGCAACCATAGATTTTTATTCCATGGCTGCCAACACATCGCCGTGTTTGACGTCGTCGTCGCATACCCTTGACGTTTTGCCTATCATGGTGCCCCCTTCTTCGAACACCAATGGCGAGGTGCTGGCGCTGCTGGAGAGCCTCCGCCCGGATAAACGTCACGTTTTCCTGCAGCCGAATGTTTCGCTACCAACTGAGGCCCTCAATGTTGTGAGGGACACCCTAGAGGGCTTCGCCGCCCATGTCAGCGACGAGCAGCAACAAAGATTAAAGGAGAGCAGAAAGAGGAAACGGCAGGGAGGCGGCGGCGGTAGTGGCACGGCGCAAGATGTGCTCAAGTTGCGAAAAGTATATGTTGATGGATTTGAGACTGGACAGGTGTGGCAGCAGGCCAAGAAGATCATTGGCAGCGTTCTGGCGTTTTCAGAAAATCTGTTGGATGAACTGGAAGAGAATAACCAGGTCGTGACCAATGGCGTTGCACACGCAGACCTTGACGAGAGCGCTCTGCTTGACGGTGAGAGCCAAGACGAAGAGGAGGAGGATGAGGATTCGTTAGACGAAGACGAAGACGATGAAGACGCTGAAGAAGACTTATCTGATGAGCAATTGTCTGAAGACGGTCTAGAGGGCGAGTTTGACAATGAAGAAGACGAACTTGAGAACGCGGTAGAGGAAGGTGATGAGGAGGAAGAAGAGGAGGAGGGAGGAGAATTCGTTGAGGATCCCAACGGCCTTAACGATGGTTTCTTTTCCATCGACGATTTCAATAAACAAACACAATGGTTCGAAGAACAAGACGCAAAAGGCGACCCAACCACAGACCAAGCCAGCGACGACGAAGATATAGATTGGACCGCAGACCCAATGGCACCATCCAAAGACGGCCCCCAAAAGTCTTCCAAGCGCAACATGGGAGACGATGATAACCATTCGGACGCCGGTGCTGGAGAGGAGGATAGTGACGACGAAGATGATGGGCCCACATTTGGCGACATGGCCCTTGACGCACCCGAAGGTGACAGCGATGATGAAGATATGGACGAAATGGTGGACGACGAAGGCAACGACTTCAATGCCAACGAGGTTTACTACAAGGATTTCTTTGCGCCGCCACCAAGGAAGGGTAATTACAAGGACCGGAAGCCTAAGAAGTCTGTCAAGTTTGAGCCAAAACAGCCAGCCGAAGAGGATGTTGAGAGGGCCATGGCCGATGTGCGCCGAGACCTCTTTGACGATGAATCAGAAAACGAAGGCTCTGATGATGCATTGTCTGACGCTTCTGCTGGAGACCCTAGATCTCGACGATCAGCACATGAAAGGAGGCAGGCTAAGCTCGCCGAGGAGATTCGCAAACTGGAGGCTGCTTCCGTGGCCAAGAGAGAGTGGGCTCTGTCTGGTGAGGCCACCGCCGCTGAGAGACCCATGAACTCCCTTCTCGAGGAAGATTTGGACTTTGAGCATGTCGGCAAGCCCATCCCTGTGATTACTCCTGAAGTCACAGAGGGCATCGAAGAGCTCATCAAGAGACGCATTCTTGCCCAGGAATTCGACGAAGTGCTTCGCCGGCGACCGGATTCAGAGAACGTTCCCAACGGAACAAGGCGCGGCATGATTGAGCTAGACGACAGCAAAGCTACCAAGAGTCTGGCGGAGATTTACGAGGAAGAACATGTCAAGAACACTAATCCGGATAGCTACGTCAGCGCCTCGGATGAGAAGCTACAAAAGGAAGAAAAGGAGATTGAAGGCATGTGGAAGGACGTATCCGCCAGGCTAGATGCTCTCAGCAGCTGGCACTACAAGCCCAAGCCCGCCGCGCCAACACTCTCCGTCGTCGCCGACGTCGCCACTGTCGCCATGGAAGACGCCCAGCCCAGCACCGCTCTTGGCGTCGCCGGCGAGAGCAGCCGCATGGCGCCCCAAGAAATCTACAAGTCCGGCGCCGACACCGCCGCGCAGGGCGAGGTCGTCACCTCGGCCGGCCTGCCCATCGCCCGGCAGGAGATGACGCGCGAGGAGAAGCTGCGCCGCCGCCGCCGCGCCAAGGAGCGCGTGCGCAAGGCCGGCGCCGAGGCCGTGGCCGCCGCCAAGGGCAAGAAGCCCCTCAGCGGCAAGGCCAAGATGCAGCGCGACACGATTGCCGAGCTGAAGAAGGGAGGCGTCAAGGTGATCAACCGCAAGGGAGAGATTACCGATGTGGAGGGGAACAAGGCAAAGGTCGCCAAAGTGGCGTCGAGTGGGAGTTACAAGCTATAAGCTGTAGGGGAGGTTTTCTCTCTCTCTTCTTGTCTTTCTTTTTAACCCTCTACTGTGCAGGAGTGCGATGGATATGGGGAGTGTATAATTGAGATGTGTAAAAAGTTGCATGATGAAAGGGGATGGGGTTTCAAGTTCCATTATGTTCAATCCTCGGCAGGGCGCGCAAAAAGCATCATCATTGGGATAAATGTTCATGAGAAGAAAAAAAACCAAATACCAGTTCTTACTTATTTCGTTCTTGTTAAAAAACCGAGGCCCTTTCCTTTCCCTGGAGGTTATGCCAAAAACCGCCAATGCTTGTCTGTTGTACATGTGCTCAATAAGCTCCAGTTCATATCGCCAGTTTACTTTCTCCCTTAAGGGGGGGTTTTGTGTGGCTGCTGTATTGCCCCTCCCGTAAATCCTTTTTTCCGTGCTCGGGCCTGTTCCTCCGGATTGTTTTTCCAGACTCCCCAAAACTCCAACCTGTTGACCTTATCCCATGCACATGCTTCTGTAAGCTCTTAATACTCCGCATTTCCATTTCATGTGGATGCCCATCATGTTGCTCGTCTAATTCTCTTCGACCTCGTCCTCCACCTTGGCTTTCTTCGAGTCTGCTTCCTCAGGGACCTCTTCCTCGGCCTTACGTTTACCGTTGGTTGCTGGGGGAGTGGTCGCGGCAGCGTCTCCATCGGCATCAGTATCCTTGGCCTTCTTCTTTCGGACGAGACCAGTTAGATCCACCGCAGTCTTCTTGGCTTCCTCGACGCGGGCTTCCACCTCAGCGGTAGATGCACCCAACGCAGCACCAAAGAGGCCACCGAGGGGGTTGCCCTCAGTCCCACTCATCAGATCCTCAGCACTGATAGGATCTTTTCGAAGATCAACAAGCTATCATCAGGTTAGTAGAGGTAGGCCAGGGAGGATATTTGCAAAACGTACTCTTTGTTCCATGTCGGCGATGATTTCTTTCATTTCAACCACGGCTTTGTGAGAGAGTTCATTATCCTCCGGGGTTTCTGGGGAAGCGGCCTCGGCCTCAGTGGCCTGCATCTTCAGACGGAAGCTCTCGATGGCCAGTTCCATCTCCTTGACAGCTTCATCGCGCAAGCTCTGATCCATCTCCTCTCGCTTGCTGTTCTTGCCATCGTCATCAGAAATGGTGACGGAAGCAAACTCGAGGGCAAGGGAAAGCTTGTAATGCGCCTCGGCAATAATGTCTGAGTCTTTAGAGTACAAGTCCAACTTGTAGTTGAGGGACGTCCGGCCATCCTCAATGGCATTTGGGTATCTAATTCCAGTTAGCTCTCCAATTTTGAGGCTCAGTGGGGTCTGTGTGCACTACATACCGTTCATTCTCCAGGGAAATCTCCGCAAGGCAGTCGTGTGTCTCTGCGAGTCGTTCCTTGATGTGTCTTACAGCCGAAGAGTCCTCTTCCGCGACCTCTTTGCCCTTGTCATTCTCATTCTCCTTTTCTTCTTCTTGCTGAATCTTGTCTAGTTGCTTGACATAGCAGACACGCGCGAGATCAAGAATCTCGAAAGCAGTGGCAAGATCATCGTCCTCCTCTTCTTGCTCTTCGCCTTCTTGCTCCTAAAATGTAGAAGTCAGAGGTGAAACCAAACAGTCAAAGTAGGGAGTTACTCACCTCATCTTCCTCTGATTCGTCAAAATTCTCATCACCAGTAAACTGGAATAATTGCTTCTTTCCCTCGGGGATGTCTTTGCCCTCGCCGTCAGTCTTCTTCTCTGACTGCCCCGCGGCATCACCACCATCTCGAGTCGCCTTAGCCTTTATCCCAGCTGACTTCTTTGCTGGCGCACCATCACTGGCCTTTGTCTTCTTCTCAGCGGCGGCGGGGCCACCAAGGACATCGCTCTTGCTCTGGCCAACCTTGAACAAGCTACGACCGTAATGGAAGAGAATTTCGGCGTTCTCTGGGGCTGTCTCGCCATTGATTTCGGCCTGCAGATCGCTTGCTCTGGAGAAGATGTCGGTAGCATCTTCGTACTTCTTGTGCGCATATAGAGCAGTGCCTTTAGCGCTCAGGTCTGCCAAAGTAACTTTCTTTGACTTGATGTCTTCTTCAGGCTCCTCAGCGGGGGTATCGACTTCGTCCTCCTTGACATCGCTCTCTTCGACTTTGGTTTCATCAACCATGGTTTCATCAGCCTCAGTTTCGTCAACTTTGAGCTCATCGATCTTGGGAGTCTCCTCAACTGAAGTCTCTTCAATTGGTCGCGTGTCTGTAGTGGGCTCGGCCATCGCGACGGTTGCAGCAGCTTGGTTAGTGGCGATGGCGATGGCGATGGCGATGTTTGAAAGGATGAATGGAGAATCGAAAGCTTGTCGTTTCGACTGAATTATTGAATATGGATGAAATTGGCCGATGATGAATAGTAGCAATCCGATATTGTTGTATTGGTAGGAATAAGCCGAGCCTTGATTCGACACGCCCTGAAGAGCTTCAGTAGGTGGGATGGTTTGCTGCAGCAACCGTGACGCACGTCACACTCAGATGGACGCGTTTCATTGGTTCAGCGTGCGTTAGTGGGAGCTTTGAGGCCCTGCAGCGAGCAGATACAGTGGAGTTTATCGTTATCGTTATCGTTATCATGCATTGCATCCAACCCTCGAAAACGGCATCTCAGCAATTGCCATGCCAGTGAGGCGGGCCATGGAAGAAAAATGGGAATCTATATCGAAGATAGAAAAGAACCATAGAACAATACCATGTTTCCCAGTGTGCCTTTTAGAGACATCAGTAGAAATATATAGGATATGATGTCGTTTGCAATGTGGAGATAACGATAGCAGCAGTCTCAATCGCATAGATTTCTTTATAGAAAATAAGTTCTTCTACGTCAACGTGTTCCGGTTATTGGTATTTCATTCTCTCATTCCTCAAGAGGCATATATATAAAGAATACTACAGCAGAAGCACAAATAATCTGGTCAAAAATAGGCATGCGTCGAATTATTCCATCACCTAGGGAGAAACCAAGCACAAGACTTGATGGTTGTCAAGAGACTGGTAGTTTCATAACATCTACTCCTATAGTACCCCGGACGCCATTTCTCGGAGAATTTGATTACTATTCCAAAGATTCAGCTGAATCTCCTAACAAACGGCCAAATATTAATTCCGCCATCGCTCGTTGCTGACTGAAGCTAACGTGAGGGGAAGTGCGCCACTGATGAAGCAGTGCACAGTGGTCTTAAATGCACCATTTGTGAATACTTCTCGCCATAGAAGCAGCCTGGCTTCACGGCAATCGTGAAATGCTTCCTCACGATGCTGAAAACTTGTTCATGTAGCGCGCCACTTCACATCATTCATTGGTGTAGAAGCCAGCTTCGCCAGGCAAGCCATCTGCTAGACTTCAAAGCCAGAGGCAGAAGAGAAGATGAAGAACCATCATAGCGGTAGTCAATAGTTCAGAAGATGGGCGTATAAACGAAGTATAAAGACGTACGAGTGAAACGGCTTGGTCCCAGTGATTCTCTTCTCATTATCAGTGCATCAAGAACGCAGTCTCCTGAATCCATTTATAAGAATTATACCACATATCATCTTCAACACTTGTCAACCAAGTCTCATATATTCATCCACTCATCATGGCGGAACAAGAATCTGGCAAGGTATGTGCTTCTCCATATGCAGCAGTAGTCTTCAAATAGCACCTCACTTACCGATTCCGTAGCCGGGCTGCATTGGCCAGATTTGCTGGCTCCAGATTCCTATCATTGACAGCACCCGAGCCCGGAATTTCTACACAGACATCCTGGATTGGGAATGCCCACCTGAGCCTGTCCAAAGCGACAAGTCAGGTATCAAGGCTATGCACTTTTTCAACAAGGGACATCTGCACGGCGCATTCACCGTCATGGATGAGGGCTATCAAATCACCAATCATAAGGATGGTGTGCAGGATGCTCTTCCAGTCCTGCCAACCTTTAACGTTCATGAATGCAACGAGACACTCGACAAGGTCCAGGGCCTTGGTGGTAAGGTTCAGTGGTACGTCTTCAAGCAATTCAGCCGCAGTCTGTCGTGAGAATCTGACTGACATTTTGACCAAGCCCCAAGACGGCGATTGGAGGAGAGATGGGACATTATGCCCGTTTTATTGATACCGAGGGCAATATGATCGGCATCTGGTCCCAGAACTGAGGGCCGACTCAAGGGTCATGTGATATGAGTCTGTGGTTCGCTTGTTGCTTGCTTGGGCACCTTGATGGTCTGATCTGCAAAACACCATTTGGAATCACTGGGAAGAAGCCGAACGTGGCATTGGAAGTTGAGTAATCCCGTGTCTGGGGCGCCTGCATGTCTTTCTATGTTGCAATTGTTGGTACGTGCGAACTGTTCCGGCTCAATAAAGATTGACAGGTCTCTGTGTGACTCAACTTTGTCCTAGTCTTTTGTCTTTCGCCTTTTATCAATATCAAGTTTGTGGATTCAGTTAGTAGTTTTCCGGAAAGTCCAAGTTTTTGCGCTCTGATTTCTCCGTCACCGCCAGAGCGACGGGAAAGCAATTAATTAGCCCTTGAGGACAATCAAACGCTGACGTGAGCCTGGTTAAACAAAAAGGCTGTCATGTCGGTAAGAAAAAAAAATAGTATCCGTTCTGGTGAAAGAAGCTCCGCAGTCCTGTTACAGTCGTCATCCATCGCTTAGGTTGAATTTGGTAGGTATCATTTCAAGGTGAAGAAAAAATAATTCTCCCGTGCCGCGTGTAGATTTCCATGCAATGTCTTGCGCAATGTCACTTGGTTCATTCAACGAAGGGGGGAAAATGAGTACTAGTAGTTGAAAGAGGAAGAGTGCAAAGTCCAAATGGAGTTTTTGTCTTTGCAATTCCAGAGTTGCATTGCACTTTCCGTTTCGTCTTGATCTCCGGTTCCTATTGCCGAATAAGAGAACGTTCGCCTATTGGTCAGTTGCATTCAAATCTGACGGTCAGATCGCTGGGAACAGAAGGTCCGCGTCTTTTTTCCCTCGTCTCAGCAGCGTTTGAGGGGAACAATGGCCGCCCATTCGTGGAATTTGTCTGCGGCAATGTACCAGTACATAATTCCGTCCCGTCAGTTTGGTACATCTACAGTGGTATCCAGGCAGCAGGTATCAGGAAAATATTGGCAGCGACCTGCATGGGCGCCATGTAGCAGTACCTCCCAATGGAGGAACCTTCCGAGATTATCGGAATATTTTCGCATCGATCCAGTCTAGCTTTGTTTTTCCAAAGTCAGTCAGTCAACGTTGCATGTCGGTCGTGATCGAGATGGCACAGATGAATTTTGGCGTCGCACGACATTTTCTTTGATGCACCTCTCTTATCAATGGTTCATGGCCCAACATCTGTGCTTTGACTCTTCTTATTGACAGATGCAGATACAGGGAGGGAGAGAGGAGCTCTAATCCACAACGTCAAATTTCTTACTATTGTTTACATGTGTTACGTATAGCTTCTCCCCCACAGTTCGGGCAGCGATTCGGTCTTATTCCTACCAAGCCAGTAGACGAATGCGGGGACATTCCGAAGGATTTGATACAGAATCGAGCAAAGCAAAGCAAAGCAAAACAAGGCAAGGCAAGGTAAAGCGTGGACCCTACTCGAGACTACGGCGTACTTGAATATTGGTACTATATGTGTCAGATAACGGGACGGCGCAGCGATGGGACGATGACTGAACGGCATGAAACGTAAAGGGCAGCAACAAAACGGAAACCCTATTCAGCCCTCTGTAGTCTAAATATGTGGCTAAATCCTTTGGGCTGTTGTGAATAAAACGACAACTATGGAGAGAAAATAGTGCCATGGCTCCCTGACTGCTTCGTTGCCTTGGCATACCTTGTCGTACGTATGTACTTGCAACATGGGCTAAACAAAGGGACGTGTCACTTGGTTCGAGTCAATTGCGGCCGAACAGATAACCCGAAATCTTGAAACGTCAGCTGAAGTGATGGCTGGGGAGAGAAGAATGGCAATCTTTATAGCTGCTTTTATAGGTTCCATCGTTATAGCCCACCACCTTATATCCGCGGTACGTAGAGCTGGGAGAGATTAGATATTTGTAGACGGGATAGCAGAAACCACTGATGCAAAAGAATTTGGATCAACCGGCATGTTTGCTTTTATTATTTGGCTGACCCCTTGGAGTAAAATATCGGGAGAGAGGGAGGGAGGAAGAAAGAAGGGGGCCAGCCTATATTAATCGCCACTTAATAAGGGTCAAGTTGCGAAGTCCGAAGTCCGCCATGCCCATCACATATCTATGTATGTACCAACCTACTCGACATCTGGGCGGGCTGGGCTGGGCTGGGCTGGTGATTTCTTTTGGTGATGGTGATGGTGGTGCATGCATACATGCATGCATGGGGAAGGAAAATATCACACAAGCATGGGTCAAGGATCGGCCTCATTGGGGGGGAAATCAAAGCGATTCATGCGGGGCGTCCAACTCACGATTGGCGGAGAATTGGTGCAATCTCGTTTCCAGCTAATAGGGAGAATTTACAGCACTCTCTGGCCTCTGGTGGTGGAGCCAGGCGCTGTAGCGTCCAGTGTGAGGGTGCCATGACAAGGCTGCTGGGACCCGACTCCACTGGGCTCTCTTAGCATGGAGCACCTGTAGGGCCGTCGGCTGGGCTGGGGTTTGGGGCAGGACGTTTTCCATAGGACCTCTGCAGCACCCTGGAGCACCATGGAGCACCTTGGGACCCTTTCTGGCTGGCAACGCTGTCCACTGACTGGTCCGTTGGTCACACCAACCCCACTACAACCTTTTTTCGCGGTAAAGTAGGGAAGGCAAGCTTCATCCAGTGACAGCCCACGGCGACGACATCAACAAATCATCCCTTTTCTCCCTCGCCTGACTTGTTTGCTCTGTCTACTTTACTCCTCCTGGGCCACGCAATCACAATAACCCGCCGGGCTTGATTGAAGGCGGGACCTCAATTTCCCTCTCCTCATCCTGCCACCATCCCGTGGCATCCTGACCACGGAGTTTACAAAGGGAGAAAAAGATCTCTGAGAGAGTGGGTGTTGTGCTGTGTGTCCCGCCTCCCAGCAGTTCGCTAGACTCTTCTTATTCCATCCGGCAATCTCTTCTTCTCTTCTCCCTTGCTTGAGAGTTGAGACACAGTCACAACCGTCAATCTCGCCGATCCTGGCGCGCGGGAAAAAAAGCTTTGCTACGTTAAATTCGACCTCAGACAAAACGCCCGGCCCGAACATATCTCTCCGTTAGGGATCAGACCAGACAACGCGCACGGAACTGGAATACTACTTAAACTATTGAGCCAAGAGCTCGGATCCGGCCTGGATGCTGATGTGAATCACGGCCATCTGGCTAATGCAAAAGACCCAGTCGCGCTTGATTTGTTCACAATCCCTCCACCAACGACAGGCCACCAAATCTGGGGCTCCATCACCACGCCCGCAGGATAACTAAGCCTCCGCTCCTGCAAGTGTGCTGCCGCGAGACACTGGGGCAATCTCCTCTCAACCTCACCTCACTGCTCTTCTCTCTGGACTAAACGGACTATATCTATATCCGAACTTCTTTATTTCAAACGACACCGCCATATCATCTTCGAGAGCCGAGGTAACGTGTCTCGTACTTGTCTTCTCAGGTCAAGCAAAAGAGGTAATTCATCACTCCATCATTCAACATCATCTCTTCTTCATCATCATCTCCCTTCCACCCATCCATCCCCTCTTGCCTCAACACCAACATATCGGCTCCGAACCTGGATCGACATCTCATTCCTCATTTCCCCATCACTGTCATACCATAGAGCGGTCCAAAGGAATTCATGAGTTCTACATAATCCGCTCTTAAGCGCCCATCCTTCACACTCGCGACATTACGTGTACACGTCTTTATATCGTTATTACCTTACTGATATAGCCGCTTTCCCCCGCAGCCTGTCCGCGTTGAGCATTACTACCTGCCTTAAACGGGTCTTCACGAGGGCCATTCATCAGCTGTTTCAAACCCAGCTCGTCGAGCTGACGCCTGTCTAAGAAATCAACCTGGAACACTTGTTGCCCATCAAGTCTTCCCTTTTGCCTGAATCTGTGTCGCAGGGTTCACATCACCGCCGTGTTTATCCTGTCTCCACAGGTGACCAACCCTCGGTGATTAACAACATCATTCTGTGGGGTTCGTCTGCTTGGTGTTGATTATCAGGTCATTTCGTTATTTTTATTCCTGGGAATGCTAGACAGAGTTGACCTAGCGTGTCAAAAGACATAACGACGCCTTGGGCAGGGTTGCCTACAGGGACAACTGACAGAAGATACATATAGACATCAGTCGTCCCGTGAGGGTATATACAGCAAAAGCATTTTTTTGGGAAATAAAACCGATATCATGGCAGCGGTTCAGCAGTTACTGGCGAGCCCATCGCCAAGCCCGGGGCCAGCGCATTCCCTCAACGACAACTCAAACTCCATCAACATGGATGTAGACAACGCCAGCAGTAGCCCCATCATAATCGATAGCGGATCGCTCGGAGGCGCGCCGAAGGAGGGCGACACCCGAATAGTCGTCATTGTTTACGGTGCCAGACAGGAAGAGATCGTGTCTGTTTTCGCAGATGTGTTGGGAAAGCCGACTAAACTAAAAAGTAAATTTCAAGACGTCACTCGCGAGGATGAAGGCTTTGTAATTGGTCTTCCTCACGATGAGGCCAAGACGGACGTGGAGGATAGGGACAAGGGGCTGCTTGTAGCCATTCATGCTCACTGCGTCAACTTGGGGATGCCACCAGACCTTGAGCTTTCCGCTCACTGCGACTACGAATTCCTCTACACAGAAACCCCTTTCTCCCGACGAGACTTGGCGAGATTTATTTCCTTCACACTGGGACAAACCAGCCCTCATGTCCAGCTGATGGCGAAGCCCAGAACCTTTTTCATCTCGACGACATTCCCAGACGTCCGCGCAGCCCTGCCGAATATCGATATTCTCACCGTCGGTTCCGATGCCGTCGAAATCCGTGTTGATCTTCTCCGAGAACCTCTTGGCAACGGAAACTTTTCTCAGATTCCCAGCCTGAGCTATGTAGGCCATCAAGTTATGCTTCTACGTCAGAGGACGGAACTTCCGATCATCTTCACCACTCGATGCACGAACGAGAATGGCAGGTTTCCCATGGACAACCCCGACATCTACTATGACTACCTTTACAGGGCGATCCAATGGGGAGTGGAATACATTGACATCGAATTATGGTTGCCGGAATCGATACGGAAGAGGCTCTGGGAGAAACGAGGAAACTCTCGCATCATGTCGGCCTTTCACGACTTTTCGGGCACCTTCAAGTGGCCCTCTCCTTATGCCATAGACGTATTCCAAAGATCGCGGAAATATGCCGATATCATCAAGATGATCGCCATCATTAACGACCCCAACGAGAACTTCGAACTCGAATACTTCCGGTCCAAAATGCGAGCCGACTACCCAGATGCACCACCCCTCTCGGCAGTCAACATGGGCGAGATTGGCCAGTTCTCTCGAACTGTAAACACAGTCTTTACTCCAATCACACATCCTCTACTACCTATGATTGCCGCTCCAGGTCAAATGAGCACAGCGGAAATCAACGGTGCGCTGGCACTCCTTGGCCAACTACCCAAGAAGTATTTCTATGGTATCAGCAACGCGGCCGCTCGAAGCGTGGCTGTGCGAGCACCCTTTTACGAGAAATGTTTCAACGAACTCGGTCTACCACATCACTTCACCGTGATCGAGAGACAACACAATAGCCCGTCGGGCATACAGGCTTGGTGTAACCAGAAAGACTTTGGCGGTGCTTACTTGGATCCAGGACTTTCGTTTCAGACAATAATGAGGCATAACCCATTCTTTTCGACGTTACGCGGCGGCCAAGGACCGACCTTGTCTGAAGCTGCTCGAGCCATTGGCATCATCGATACAATCGTCGTCAAACCTGGATCACCAACGGGGTCCCCCAATCCCCAATCCGACTCTTCGGGCCACCAAAGCGATGGATTTGCAGCACCCAGTCAGCAGGGTCTCCCGCCGAACACGTCACTCGTCTTTGATAACGCCGGCTGGAGGGGTATCCTTTCCACACTCACCCGCGATCTGGCGCCGTCGGCATTCTTCGGACGAACCGCAGTAGTCCTAGCCTTGACCCCCGATGATGCTGCGCCAGTGTTCTTTGCGATGAAGGCGCTCAAGATATCCAAGATTTACACTGTTGGATTCCGGACACCGACAACGCTGGCACGCAACGCACCACCAATCGAACAGTTTATCAGCATGGAGAGTCTACAGCGAGCTCGCTCAGTGGCGGACAACCGAGCGCCCTTTGTCATAGTCTCCGCACTTGGACGTGGAAAGAGTAATTTGGTCAGCATGCTTATTCGGGTTTTCGGGGCGGCGGATCCGTCGGGGGCATCAAACACCAAGAAGGTCTTCTTGAATCTTGCCGGTACAGCGACGCAACAGGAAAATGATCCGGTCTTGGTCGCCGAGAAGAGTGGGTTTACGGCATACGACGCCGCCGATGTCGCAGCATTTACGACGGTAGAGAGCTTGCGGCTGCTCGTGGGCCAGAACGTGCCATACAGTTTCGTACGATTAGCGAGTGGACGAACTCTATTCTGAAGGATCTTCATTACAGGAAGCGCCCAGGCACAAGCTGGGTTTCGGAGACAGGGACCATAAACACGAGGCGAGACGGGACGAGACGAAGCGAAGCGAAGCGGGAGGGATCCCTATTTCGAGGATTAATGGGGGTAATATCAATCAATAATCTGGAGCTTGAGACTCAGGCAGGATGACGACATGACAGAAGATGGCGTGGGACTATTGGAGGAGTGGGCACGGTCTCTTGGATAACATGGGCATTGCGGCGTTTTTGGGAAGCGAGCTGACACGGAAGACATGATATTATCCATGGCGAAAGGTCACGAGATGGAGTTTGTTTTTATTCAACTTTTCGAATATGCATGCAAATCTATACAGGTACAGATACGCGGGGGATGTTGATTGGGTTTGGACTTTTCTTTGTTGCAGGGCAGGCGAATATCGAGCTGCACGACATCAGACGAGGGTAGCTAGAAGTTTGAAAGATCAAAGCACGTTTATGTTTACGAATCCGGTTATCCGTGTGATTGTAAGGTTCCTGGGATCCCTTGGAAACGAGAGCCGAAAGATCCCTGTGCAGGGGATGTCGTGATTCCTTTGGGCCGTCGTCCCCTGGCTATGGTCGCCTATATATGCCAAATTGGATATTCTACATGTACATGGACTGGGTAAGCTTACACCGAGATTCGGAGCCGGAGTTGGCGGCGGAGTAGGAGTTGGGAAAATGTGTGGACTTGGTCATGATGATGACCCGCTCACACACACACGCTCTCTCCCTCTCCCTCTCTCTCCCTCTCTCCCTTTCCCTCTCGCACACACACACAGACACACACACATATTGCAACTGGAATGCAAATCTACTGGTCGTCCTGCGTTTCTCCCGGCCCGCTTTGGTTGGGGGCCTTTATCCGGGGTAGCGGATAACGAAGCCGTCAAGTGGACGACGGTCTGCATACTGAGTCTAGGCAGGCACTCGATACACACACCAGGAATATAGCCGGAGGAAAAGAGGGATAAAAACTGGGCATTGTCATATAATTACAGTCTTTTCATTTGTGCAGGATATATGCACGACCTGGAAGGACGGACCGAAGTTGCGGACGCGGGATGACCCTTGCTAGCAGCAGCAGCAGCAGCAGCAGCAAGATATTCAATATTATCTGCACTGAGATTTGAGAGATTTTTTCTTTCTCTTTCTTTCTCAGAAGCCAAGATTATTATGGAGACTGCTGTGGAATGTAGTGATATTGCAAAGTAGTACCTACTTTAACACGGATGGGTAGGGGTTTTTTTCTTTTTCCTCTTTCTCACGCTGTTATGGATGTTTTTTTTTTGGCCTTGCATTGCATGAGACGTATGACCCCCTTCTTGTTGGTGGCCAACAGAGACAAAATGACAGAATTGTGTGTGTGACCCGTGCCAGGTCGCGGATGGAGGTCTCAGTGGATTACCTAGTAGACAGGGTTGCAGAGTGTACAAGGCATCCTCGAGCCGCTGTCCCGTATGTCTTGTTCCGCTGTTCATTTTTTTTCTCTGTCTTCCTGGTTTTAATTTTATGGAGTTTTCCCCCCCTATGTACTCTATTTTCCCCATTCCGCATCTTTTGTCATAGGGGTGGCAGCAATCCCGGAACGACAAACAAGCATGTCCCATGTATGCGCAACTCCAACTCAACACGACACGACCAACCAACCCTATCCAGAACCCGCGGGAAGATATGCGGGGTACCCGGTATTATGTAACGATACCTACACGAAGGTTGCAGGGGAAGAAGAGTTAACTTGCAGCAAGCAAGCAGAAAGAAAGAAAAAGCGGGCAGACTTACTCGCAGTCTAGAAGGTTGGGGGCAGAGAAGGAATGCATGGAAGGGGGGGCGAGAAGGGTAAGGATTGTAGATGCGCAATGCACTCTCTTTCGTTTGTGGTGTGATTCGGCGCGTGCGATTGCTATCTCTTGATAACGAGAGAGACTGAGACTGAGACTGAGACTAAGAAAGAAAAAAAAGGTTTTAAAAATGATTTGATTTTATTCCCGATGTCTTGGTTATTACAAGTTGGCAGTAGTTGGAGATGAAGGGGGAACACGATAAGGGTGAATGAAAAAAGACAGTGTCTGAGATGATTGGACAAATGTTCCGAGGCGAACTGCCGCCGGCAAATGGGCCCCAACTCACGAATCACGACGAAGAAATCACCAGTGTGTGCTTGTGTGCACAAACACATTAAAAAAGTTCTTAAGGCTGGAGGTACATGCTCGGTACCCTAGGCGAACTGCGGCGAGACATTGCTGGTCAAGGGCATCGGGCATGTAGATGTCTTGGTATCTTTTTGAAGGCTCCGAGACTTGCTCCTCTTCCAACTCCACTGCTCACTACTCACGCCGTACTCACGCCGGACCCCCCTTGGTGTTGGTGGAGCTCACGGGCAAGCCTCGCTTAGAAGTTCAGGGTCAAGGGGTTGGCGGCGGCTGTTGCTTTGGCCCTCTACATACATCATCATCATAATCATCAGCAAGTACCCAGAGAGAGGATGGGATGTATGTAGATCCGTGTGTTTAGACAGGTACCAAGTAACCGAGTACCACTCTAGACGAGAAAGCGAAAAAAGAAGAAGAAAAAAGCAAGGGGAGTGTGCTGGGATGGGGGGGATGACCGTCTGTCCGTCTTGTCTGTCTGTGCTCAACTGGGTACTGGCCACTTTGCGGGAATGCGTGGAGCACTGCGCTGCACTGCACTGCAAAGCAAAGCCAGGTTTGACACTTTACTGCAAGTAGGTAGACACTACAAAGTACTTGTAGATACTTGTACCTACATGTGTATGTATGGCAGAGTCGAAACTCCCGTATTTCGTATGGGGCGGCATGACGGAGACTTGCGATGACCCTTTTTAACGAGAATGACGATGACGACCCCCCCGACACCGACCCAAGCCAAAGTTGGAACGACGACGCAAATCTGCGGTTCCATAAGCCCTTTTTTCTTTTTTCTTTCTTTTCTTTCTGATCGGTCGATCAGATCCATTTCCACCCCAAAATAGTCTCCCCCCCTCTCAGCATCGTAACCTCGTCCAATGGCTGGGCCCTGTTCGCAATTCTAACTGAACTGGTGCATCTCTGGTCATCGTTCGCCGCATCTTAGTCATGACGCCGAAGGAAAAGACTGAGTCCTGTCATGTTCTGGAATGACCCCCAAGCCCTTGGGGGATGGGGGGACTTGCTCTTGCTGCTGAGCATCTTGAGCATGGGGAGGGTGTCGTGTCGTGGGCTGCGCAACTTCAAGGCAAGGCAAGGCAAGGCAAGCATGAAAGGCAAGGTCCCCAGCCACCCCACAACGTGTGCGACCCCATACCTACATTACACACTTCTTTAGTGTTTTGACCGTGCACACTGCAGAGAGAGAAGGAGAAGGATCATTCAGGTTTTTTTTTTGGACCACGAGGAACAATGTTGTTGCTACCTGCATAGCCTACTGGAGAGAGCGACAGAGTAGAGTATGCTCTAGAGGTGTTGGGGTGTTTTGGGGCTACTACTTGGCAAAACAAAGTATGATGTGAGAATAAGGATGATGCAGGGAGAGAAACAACTAGTTTCATGTTGAAGAAAGTCTAAAACTTGCTTGCCTGCTTGCTTGATTTGATGCTCATTTGATTTCACATCGTCGGACCGGGAGAGGAGATGCTCTTTTGCACCTCGGTATTACAAAAGTACATTTGGTATGATCAGGTACCGGCAAGGGGGGAGACAGGAAGAGAGAGAAGGAGAAGAAGAAAAAGGTACAAGATTGTTTGATTAATACGCGTAAATCACTTGGCTCGGAAACTAGCCCAAGCAAATGACGAGACCCGAGTCGGTTGCCGGTTTCCTCAAAGTGGTCCATCTGGTTACGGCATCTCTTTACGTCTCTCTCTCTCTCTCTCTCTCTCTGTGTGTGTGTGTGTCTGTCTCTCTCGCTTTCTTCCTTTCTTTCTCTCCCTCCGTCTCTCTCTTCCAGGTTTGGCATGGGGCCTCCCCCCTCCCACCCCTTCGATAGCCCTTCCCTGCAGCCCACCCTGCAACCCGTAAGCAGCCACTGATTCGTTGGCGCGACCTTGGATCCCCCTTTGGATCTCTGCCTCTCTGCTTCTAGTAACCTCCGCCTCTTGTGTCTCTGGGCTGCTCTCTCTCTCACTTTGACCCTGATGAGGCTTTTGGCTTTGATGCCGTTGGCGTTTCTGTGCCTTGGAAAGTTGTCCTGCCTAGGATGTTTTACCGCATATGTGTTACTACCAAGGTAAGGTATATGTATATGCATGTGCGTACTATGCGGATTACCCTTCGGGGTTCCCCATTTGCGCAACGACAGTAGCTGATCGCGTGGGATGGACACACACATCCATCATGTGGGGTTCACTTTGATAAAGAACGTTGAAATTAGTAGGCCTACTCTGTCGACCTAGGCGTGATGGACACGTAGACGAATAGAAGAGGTTGAACGTGTTGGACAAAACCAGCCACTCATCAAACACTAAACATATTCAAGGGCAGTCTTGATTTAGCCATAAGACACACACTCACACTCACACACAGACTGGTTGTCTGAGTCAATTTGTTTGGCATTTCGGATAAAACGACCGAGATGCATAAGGCCCGTTACCCTTGATTCTCATGCCAGGTGTGGTAGATGGCATGGTAGTATGGTATGGGGGGAGGATGAGGAGGAAAAAAGAGGAAGACGAAGAAGAGAGAGTTAGAGTGTGTAGTATTGAATGACAATAGAATACGGATACGGAATAGATTATCCCCATCCAGGGTACTCTCCTCATTTCGTTGTTTTTTTTTACAGCTGTCATGCTGTGTAACTCGAAAAAACAAAAAGAACGTTTTGTTCTTAATTTTCGTTTGAACGCCTCTTCGGCTCTTCTTCAAGCTCGATGATTGCATGGCTTGCTCTCGGCCCTGTCCGTCCACAACCGCCAAGAGGTCTGTCCGCATTTGTCGACAGGTTTACGTTGCGGACCTGTGCAGACAGAGCAGACATCCATTCCGTTTGGATACCTTACCCCGGCCATACAGACATAGTACCTACATACAGCCGTACAGCCGCCTCACCTTGCCATATTGCAATATGTAATGAATAGTACATAGGTGCATGACATTACAACCATACAATATACAGCCGGTATTATTATAGGAGTTGATTTCCTTACATTGCTCTCTCTCCACACACCTTTGCTGTTCGCATCCGGGGAAATGCCCGGCACTGGGGTTTTGTTGTCTATGCTCCTATTTGTCTTGTCTTGCTGTGTGTCTCTTTTTTTTATTGTGTGTGCATACATCTTCTCTCCCCCTTCTAAAAGTTCTAGGCTGGCTGCTGCTTGTCCCCGGTTTCAGGGTGCCGAGTGGGGAAGGGAATCTGGCGCTCTCTCTCTCTGTCTCTGCTGTCTCTGCTCTCACGGAAACCCAGAACACAGACGCACATACACACACACTCACTCATTCTCTGTGCGTTGCTGCATGTCTATCATGACCTGTTCGGGGTGTGGAAACCTAAGCAAAGACCCCCAGTCCCAGTCAAGTGCGTCTCCCCCCCTCCAACCCCAGTAAAGTCCCAGACGCCAGGGCCCGCCGCGCGCCTCTTTTTTTTCTCTTTCTCGGACCTCTTCCTCGTCACTGCAGAGGGGGAACGAACACACCCACTGGAACTCAACTGACAGCCCTTTTTATAGGCTCCAGCTTATAGTGCAAACACCCCCAGACTAAAAAGGCGTTAATGGGCGCTGCTTCTCGATTGCCACCGCCGAACTTGCCTAGCAGCCCCCTCCCTCCCTCCCGGGCTCCCTCCACTAGAACTCAGGGCTGTTCCCACGCAAGCACAGAGCACAGGGCACAGAGCACAGAGCGCTTTCAGCACCAACTTGCAGCGGCAGCTCCAGAAGGAAAGGGTCGGGTGCACAGCGCACCGCAGCGCAGCGCAGCACAGGAGTGGACATCGAAACTCGCCCACCTCACCCACCTAGACAAGCTGGGAACCTACCCTGTCTAGACGCCTCCAGAACCCATAACCCCATTAACCTTGCCTGTGGACTTGACTGTACTCAGCAACGGGTTTCGCACTATTGAATCGTCTCCGTCAGATTGGGAACCTGTGACACTACAACAACTCCCGAACGTCTACTCTAACTTTACTTGTTACTACTACTACTACCACTTACTACTTACTTACTCACTCTTTTTTTGTTTTTGTTTTATTTTCTTTTTCCTCTGCTTCGTCATCTGTCTTTTTGTCCCAATTCCTCGCACCCACCAATTCAAGCTCTCTCTTTTTTAGTTGTCAAGGACAGAACAGAAAAGAAAGAAACAAAAACCAAAGGGGGGCAAATTCCTTTATATAAAAGGAAGAAAAAACCGTTGCCTTTTTTAGACCCGGTCGGCGCGCCAATCTGCAGCATCGGAATCGGGGTCCGAACGTTTTTTTAAAGGGTTCAACAAAACGACGACGGCAAAGTTGGAACGACATCATACATTCCCGCGCACGCGACGAAAAAAAGAGAAGAAAAAAGAAAAGACCCAAACGAAACCGAAACCGAACCGAAGGGACGGAATACTTTCCTTGGACTGGGTGAAAATGCGCGGCGACTCGATTCGATAAAGCGGAAATACTGTCTCTACCCGTTTTCCCCTTTCGTTCAGCTTCTCCCCGTGCTGTAAGGCAGCGGACTTGCTGTTCTAGGTCCCATCATACATACCACTACCTTACCACCTACTACCTGTCTACTACCTGTCTACCTACTACCAACACTTGCCGCGAACTATCCTTACTTGGTCTTCTTCCGCGCCATCTGCGCCCTTCCGACTTCAACATCCAATTTCAGCCTCGATCCTCGAACCCTCTGGCGCCACAGGCGCCGGGTGGTAGTCCCTTTCGCGCAGAGCCCTCGCTGCGAACGAACAAACCAAACCAAACAAAACAAAACATATACCAGCACGACGCGGCGTCCCTGTCTGTCTCTCTCTCTCTCTCTCGGGTCTGAGTTCGAGTTCGAGTTCCCACCCCCCACCGTCGTGTCGCCATGAATCCCCCACAGAGACCCGGAGCCCAGCCCGTGGCTCTGCCGCCGCGGCCGCAGGTTGGCATTGAGCGTTTGCCTACTCGGCATTTGGCGACGGAACCGCGAGAGTCCATGAACTGCAAGTCATGTCGGAAACGAAAGGTGAGCTTGCTCTGCGCTTATGCTTCTTCACCTTGCCCTGGTGGCCCGAAGCTTGCCGATTTGCATGTTCCCATGTCGGGAATCTAACACTGTGCTTTTTGCCATCTAGATCAAATGCAACCGACTTCGTCCTTCGTGCGAAGCTTGCCAGGTCTTTCAATGCCCTTGTATATATGGTGAGCGCCCTCTCCTTCCCTGCGATGCCGTTCGGGATGGCCCGATATTTTGCCTCGGAGTCTCGGGAGGACCTATCTTGAGGAACCCATTACTAAGCTATAAATGGTTGTAATATAGATGCCGTACCGAAGAAGCGTGGTCCCAAGACGGACGTTCTAGAAGCTCTGTTAAAGAGGGTCGATGGGTTAGAAGCAAAGTTAAAGGAGAAGAACGCCGAGGGCGAGCGGACATCGCAGTCTGCGACACAAGATCCCACGACCGAGTCATCGTCGTCTATATTGAAAACGGAGCCGACCGAGCCCGATACGTCAGAACCGGCGGCGAAGCGAGTAGCCATCGAAGACAACTCTTCTCCCGCGATTAGAGAGTTACCCGTATATTCTCCGCGGACACCTGCTGTCGGGTTCGTGATGCCGTCACCAGAGACTTGGTCGCCGTATCGTGACACTAACGCTCATTGCAGAGAACCTGCCACTCCTCCTATACACACCGATGTCCTCCTCGATTCCTTCTTTACACGTTTTCATAATAAGCCATATCACATCCTCGACGAGTCCAATGTGCGAAAACGAATCCAATCAAACCAGCTCCCCACATATCTCTTTGATGCGATTGCTGCAGTTGCCGCCAAGTATGTTGTTCAGCTCCGCATGACATTGCCAGTTAGCTAACCTATGTAGGCACACACTGCATCCGAATGGATATCAGGCCGCAGCCAAACTCAGCGAGGAATATGCGGCACGTGCGAGGAGTGCCATTGACACCGATGAACCGTGCATCGATGCTCTTCAAGCCCTCTTGCTGCTGGTCCTTGCCTACATAGCCGGTGGCAAGGGCAAGAAGGCGTACATGCTCATGAGTATTTATCACCCGTTCCTTTTTTGACTGATGACGTGCAAGCTAACAATTCTGTAGCCAGCGCTGTGGGCATGATTATGGCTCTTGAGCTTCATCGCGAAATTGACACTCATATTCGAGTACCACACGGTGAGCGTGAGCTGAGGAGACGGATATTTTGGTCGTGCTATCTCCTCGACCGATATGCCGCCTCGGGCTCTAAACGTCCTTCACTCATTAGTGACGAGTCCATCTTTTTGCGCCTTCCCTCGTGGACTCCAACCCCCTCGGCTCTCCCCATCGATGGCGAGTTTTTCCTCTGTGGCTCCAATCTACAGTACTTTCAGGGCACTGGCAAGAAATCACAAGGCGGCACCGGTATGCTCATCGACATTACACGTATCCTCGGCGTGACAAATCGATATTTGGCGGCTGGTGGTGTCAAGGGCGACTCGCATTTCCCGTGGCACGCATTATCAAACTTGTCAAAGATTCGACAGGATCTAGATGTCTGGTTCTCTGGAACTGAGAACCTGTTTTCCAGTGTCGATGCTATCCTGGGCCAGGCTGACTCTACCGTGCTTGTTCTTAGCAAGCTCATCTACCACTGCATTCACTGCTTGATATATCGACCTTTCCTCCCGATTAGTCTAGGTGAACTGGCTGGAAGTAGCCAACACCAGTCATGGCAAATTGAAGCAACAAATATGTGCTTCTTTCACGCAAATTCTATTACGGAACTCATCGGGATTGGCAAACAGAGCGGTAATGTTGAGTGGCCCCCTTTCGTCGGCTACTGCATATGCACTGCTGGAACGGTACATATTCATGGAGCGCATTACGGTAAACAGGGCGCTGGTCCTGAGCTGGGCTTCTTCAACTCCTCGGCCGACTTTCTTTCTCAAGAGATCCAGCTGTTGGGGGAGCTGCGGTACACATGGGCGATTGTTCAGCATCAGCGCGATACGCTCCAGCGTCTATATGAGGTTCATGGTGAGCTTGTGACCAAAACCCTGGCGGGAAACCCAATGCGATTTGCCCCTGGCTTTCAGCTGGAGGACTTTTTCGACAGGTATTCCAATATTGGCGGGCCTGGTGGCATTTCATTCCATTTTGATACCGCGAATCTGAGCTTGTCAGATGAGATGATTGACTTTGCCAACGAGCCCAAGACAATACCCGAGTTGCAGGCCCATCCATCTTGGGGAGGCGACCGACCGAATCTCAAGCGAAAAACCACCTCGCAGTCGCCCCACCAGCATATTCTCGATATGAAGCCCCATAGCAATCCTCAAACTCACACGCCAGCCTTGGCCGCCGCGACATACCCCCCTCGAAATTCCATGGCTATCCAAAACACCATGATGCCGCCACATTCTTCTCCCGGTATGAGCACGATGCCTTCCATGCTTCCGCACATGGAGCAGCCTCCGCCACCGCAACACATGTCCATGCGTACCCCGGATGTTACAAGTCCCAACGGTACCACTGTGGCTGGTTATGGGCTTACGCATAGCCCCCAAACTGCCCCTGGAGGCATGACTCCGTTGGCGGGCATTTCCTTCAGCCCGGCTTATAATTACAACATGGTTACTACGCCTAATAGCAGCGGCCAACCGGTTATTAACGATGGCAGCGGTGGTTACGATGCCATGTTTGGAATGCCAACCAACGCCTTTGGCAGTCCGGCAGGGTGGTCTGGACATCCAATGGGACACACAACACCAGGAGGTGCTGCGCCTAGCCCCAGCACAAAGAGCAACACAGGAAGCACCGGCACCGCAGGAGACGAGAAGGATCCCTTCATGAGCCTCTTGGAACAACTCGCCAACGATGAGCATCGCCAACAAAACGGGCTAAAGAATGAGCTCGATTTCTTTCTCGGCACAACGAGCGGTCATTCATAATTTATTAGGAACTATTTGTATGAGGATGATTGCATACATCATTGGTAACTCCATGTTACTTCGAGCTTCAGGCTTGCGGTCTCGGGTTAAGGGCATATACGGGAAATTGGGTTGGGAAAAGACATTATAAAGGACACATATTGGGCGGTTACATTCTTATTTTACCATTTTTTTCTCTTCTTCTTCTTTTCGGGCAAGGAGTGTTTTATACTTATAGGAACTTTATGTGACTGGGTCACGGTTCATCACATTTGGTGGGAGGCGGGAAACAAAGAACCTGTATCAATTATGTCGGTGTTGTTTAGGGGGTGATTTATATCTTTTTATTTCTTTTCATTTCCACGCGGTACGAAAGGGGACGGTGGGGGGGGGTAGGCGTACATATGGGGAGAAGGGGTTTGAGCCTCATTTCCACTTTGATTTACGTCTTATACACTTGCATTTTCTTGGTGCGGATATTTGTCGTTTTTTGTACTGTTTTTATCTTATTTTATTTAAGAGTTAGAGGTAATGGAGGAAATTTAGGGTATATGGATGTGGAAAACATATATATATATGGGATACTTTTCTTCACTCGCTCTTCTTCTTTTTCTTCTTCTTTTTCTTTGGAGTAGTGTGTGAGCGTGCTATAGATATGCATAAGTATATAGATGGTGTGTATATGATCTATATATATCACATGAGGAAAAAAATAAACTTTATATCCTATACATGGCTGCTTTTATACAGCGTCGTCGCTCTCGAGTAGAGGTGCTTGTGATTCATCCTGTGTCGTCGTGTCGGGCGTTTCCTGCTTTGGTGCGGTCCACCCCGTTGCGGCCTGGAGGACCATGACGACGAGGACGAGGGCGGCGGCGGCTTGCCACACGCCCCTCATGGCGCCGGCGTAGCCCTCGACGGCGACCTGCGCGTCCTCGGGGGAGAGGCCGCCGTGGTGGACCAGCTCAGGGGAGCCGAGGAGCTTGGAGATGAGGAGGTGTCGGGCTTCGGTGAGGTTGGAGCCGCCGTCCAGGGCGAGGTATCCGCTGGCGAGGCGGGAGCGCAGGAGGCGGTAGAAGACGCCGCCGCCGATGGAGGTGCCGAAGCTGCCGCCGAAGCCTCGGAAGGTGGCGAGGAGGCCGGTGGTGATGTACTCGGTGTCCGGGTGGCTGAGGTGAAGGAGGTGGACGAGGGTGTAGTTCATGGTGGCGCCCATGGCTATGCCGTTGGCGCACACCATGAGGATGAAGGGTACGGACGAAGGGGCAGGGTAGCCCGTGAGGGAGCCCACGGCGTAGAGCGTCAGGTTGAAAGCCGCAGTGGACAGCAGCGCGGGCAGCCAGTAGGAGCCGCCCCTCCTGATGTGCAGCCACCCGACGACCAGGCCGCCGACGCTGAGGCCGACGTTTGTGGGGACGAGCACGGAGCCCGCACGGGCGGGTGCCGCGGCCTGGACGGCGAGCATGAAGACGGGCGCGTAGAAGAGGACGGTCCAGCGGGCGGACATGAGGCCCAGCTGGGCTAGGCAGGTGAAGAGGACGCCGCGGGAGGAGAGGACCTTGAGGGGGATGATGGGGTTGGGGGTGAGGCGGTACTCTGTTAGGATGAAGAGGAGGAGAGTGAGGAGGGAGAGGAGTAGGAGGAGGGGTTGGATGTCGCCTGCGAGGCCGGTGAGGAAGAGGACGATTGTGGATGTCTGTTTTTTTTTTTGGTTGAAAGTCAGTATAAAGGGATGATAAAGGGGTGGTGGGAGGTTGAGAGTGGCTTGAGGGGGACTTGAGGGTTTGATGATCTGGAGGTTTGGGGATATAGGGATTGGGGAGGTCATACCAGGAGAATGGCGCCGAGATAGTCTATCTTGGTAGATGGTTTGTCTCCTGTCGACGCATCATTCTGCGAGGACATATCCGGGAGATTAAGATATATTCCCAAGCCGGAGAGGAGCACAAAGGGAGCTTGGCCCCATAGCAGAGGTCGCTAAAACACACATTAGAAGCTATATCTATGATAAAATATTGATATTGGTGTTTGTTTTTATAACTTACCCAGCCAACAACGGGGAGCAAGGCCCCATACACGGCCGCACCACAGGACACGCCCATGGTAAACGCCGCATTCACCAATCCAATGAAGAAACCCCTATTCTTCTTGGCCGTCAATTCAATAACAAATATAACAGCCAAGGCCACGACGCCAGCAGCAGCAGACCCCTGCAACACGCGTCCCAGTATGAAACCCCGAAAGGACGTGGCGCGCGATGCCAAGATGCAGCCGAGGGAGAAGAGCGCGGCGGTGGGGAGGACGATGGCGGACGGGGAGAAGATGCCGGCGAGGCGGCCGGCCACGGGGGTGAGGGAGGAGAGGGCGATGAGGTAGCAGGTGGTGAACCACATGGCCTTTTCGTGGGCGTCTAGGTCCTGGGCCAGGGCGCCCTGGATCATGGTCATGCCGGACATGTTGGTGGCCTGGATGAAGATGAGGAGCCAGAGGCTGAGGGCTAGGAGGGTACCTTGGGAGGGGGTGAGGGGGTATTTGGGGGCGTCTTGGGCTTGGGAGGGGGTTAAGTCCGAGGTTGAGTTTGAGTCTGAGTCTGGGATTGAGATTGAGACTGAGACTGAGACTGGTGATGTGTCGATGGTGGTGGTGGTGGCAGTAGGAGTGGTGATGGTAATATCAGGGGCGTCTTGAGTTGTTGATGCTCCTGTAGTAGTCGTTGAGCCATGGTGGTAGCCAGATCCAGATCCAGATCCAGATCCAGATAACAACGCAGTCTCTTCAGACACCCCCAAACCCTCCCTCTCACGCGTCTTGCCAGCCATGATCTTTATATATGTCTCCTTTTTCTTTATCCAGCACTCATCAACATTTGTAAAGTCGTAGAATTAAGCCGAGGCACAGATTGTGGATGGTGCACCAGCATTGATAGTAGAGCAATGAAACAATTTTGCGGGGGAAATATATATTTTTATACTCCGTATATATATATATATCCAAATAAAATAGTTCCTATGCGGGCGCTTTTTTAAATCAGAAAAGCTGAAGATTTTCCTCAATAAGGGTTTTTTTTCCCTCCTTAGTTTGGTTTTGTTGGAGATGCCGAGGATGTTTTACGGGTATTGCTAGACTGTGTGTCTGAGCGGTGACGCTGGGTGAAGAGACTAAGAGATGGTGGTTGCTGATGGTGTTGGTACTGCTGGTGCTGGTGCTGCTGGTAAGTTGGTAGTCAGTAGGTTAGGTGTTGGTTCTGGTGGTCAGTTGACAGTTGGTAAGAAAAGAAAGATGCCGTAATCCCCGATGGCGCGATTATAGAGAGCTGACGGCTAAGTAATGCTGGCCAAGATCACGGGATTCGTTTTACGGAGTACTATGCGTGCAATGCCAAGGAGGACTTGAGAGCTGAAGAAAACAATAATTTGCTTTTATGATGATTGTGATAAATGTGATGAATGTTTATTGAGTGCATGAGCTTTTATTGCATGCAAGTTGGTAGCTGGTAGTGGCAACATCTCCAGCTGACGGTTCATCGGCAAGCTGGCAATCTAGTTGAGAATTCAGAGATTGCTCAGCCAGCACCAAACACCTTCTTCGCCTTTACCATCAACAACGATAACGAAAATAAATGTATTTTGAATTCCTAGAGATGGTTAGCTCCTTATTAAAGTATAAAAACCATGTTGCATCTCATCATCTACTCCCACCGAAAGCCTGTGTTCTGCAACCATGAGGTCACACTGAATGCCCACCACTAGCAGACCAACCTACCCTTGAAGGAATATATATTGAAATCACAAAGTTGAGATCTTAACGTCTTTTTTCCTTCCTTTTTATCTTTTTTCACCTCTTTATTCTTTTTCATTCTTTTTTTTCACTGCTAGCGCTGGCACCTAATAGGTAAAAATATCAGCTCTTGATAGCAATAGATGTTGTTGAAGCATCTGAGGATTCTAGAGTTTATGGCAAATCATAAACCTTCTTGGACTTAATCAACATGCAACTCTTTAATAAAACTAGACGTGCGATTCAACCTCAATACTCGTTTTATATCATACAAGCCCTCGTTGTTTCTAGTACACAAACAAATAAACTTGGTCATTTTGGATAACTCTCTCAAGCTGCACACGTAGATATCAACCAACTCACGCCTCGTCCGCAAAAGCTCCCATCGTCAAATGATATCACACCGTCACATAGGTCTTCAACATATATTCATATCTAAAGGGACTATAGTGCCTTTCTCTGACGCCAGTTTTCCCGTTGCACAAGTGATACGTTTGGACCCTTGAGCACACCTGGTGAAACAGATGACACCTAGTCCAACCCCCCAACCAGCGCTTCAAGATACATGAAGCAATGACTCGAAATGACTACACCCAAAACACGTTTCATCCCAAGTAACCGGACCGAACCGTTGGACATGGTATCAAGTCACAACCCCTGAACATACACATGGCATCATACAGGCCATAGCCACGCAAGAAGCCAATGAAATAACCTCATGACTTCCACATAATCCTCATACGGCAGTCGATGGAGCAATACCGTAACCTATATCGTAAACGCCCCTAGGTCCCGTATACATATATCGCAGTATATATTACAGGCTACCAAAGCTAATATATGTCGTTGATATAAACTCCGCCTGTCATACGTTACCTGCATCACCATACAACTCTACAGCATACCCACACGCGTCATATCTGATGAACAAATAATAAAACGCCAAGAGAGAAAAGAAAAGAAAATGCTCATAATTAATTTAAATTTCATTGCAAATCATGCACCCGGCTCCCATATCGCTCAAATCACCGCAAACACACCCAAAAACAGATATTGCTACAGGGTATGCGATCCTTCTCAACCAAATGCACCAGCACCGGCACCGACATCACCCAACTTGCAGCGACAGCATCCATTTATATAGTCCAGGGCCATATATAACGGTCTAATGGAATGCCACCATGATTACTTTATCCGTCGTTTCTTTGCAAGTCTTGTCCAACTGGCATCTGGACTATACGTTGCCCTATAGAAACACGCAACGTAGCACACCGAAAAGAAGGTGAGAGAATCACTCAAACGCCATACGCTCAGACACGCCCATTGCGACCATATATGGCCAATCGTCTTGAACCCTCTGATATTACTATTCCATTCTGGCAAGTCACATCAGGTCCCTGTGTACGCCCTACGTCAACATCTTGAAACATGGACAAATCAACAATTCGTCCTCAAACGATCTAGACTCCCAAGACTTTAACCTCGTCTTGATAAATTAGTCCTCTTGCTGGGCAGAGGGGACGCTTGCCCGATGAGCATCCTGCACCACAAAGAGTGCAACGTCGCCAAAATTGATATGCATATGCGAGATTTGCATCCACCTTGCTAGCGCCGGTAGAGTCCTCCTTCGTCTCGCAAAGACGGCCAACTTTCCCATGACGGTTGACACCTCTAATGGAAACATCTTCTCTCCTTTTTTGGCACGAGAAAACAAAAAGTTGTTGGCACGGCAAGTATTTGAGCTGGAGGGTCTGTGGCGGATAAGCTGAAATGAGTGGAACAGCTGAGCACGGGACGCGTTTGTGGCCACCCTTCATGCCGTTCTTTGCACAGAGATGATATTTCGATAGGAGAATTATGCCTGCATGAGAATGAGAATCCCCGAGCCGTTGGCCACTCAAATGCAAGCCCTCCGCGGACAACACCCTCATGTAAATCCTTTCTCCCTTGAGAAGCGGCCCTTTCCAACAGGAGGAGAGACAATCCGAACCAAAGTCTTGTGCAGACGGAAAAATCCAACCCTGACATCACTTGATGCCGACAATGTCTTGAAATCCGGCGACATTCTTACAGGTAGGTCGCTATAATTGCATACGTGCATTCCCTTTCCATCTCGTGTTTCACCAATATTGCCCGCCACCAATGTTGCTTTTTTCCCCGCCTTAAATGGTTTTGTCATGCTCAAACCCATGAGATGCTACACATGATAAATTATCGATATTTTTGGCCAAATTTCCCATTAGGGGGCAAACTATGCAAATGGAGGACCCATTTGGCGCAGTCTGAGCCGCGTTCCGGTTCTTCGGAATGATATGATGGTGAGCACAACTCATCGCATTATCGTAGGCCTAATTAAGACGTCGCGCCGACCATCTTTCTTTTTTAATGTCGGCATATTATTTGTTTGCTTTGTACTTGATGGAGGAACCAGATCTTCGGAGGAGCCCGAGACAAAGCTTGCTGTCTTTCATATCGACTGCTCGGAGCTTTTCTATTCGCAATGCTTGACACGATGGCCTACAGTTGTCTCATGTCATGTGATGGTTCCTGAGTGAATGATATCCCTGTCGTGATCGTCTCCCGAACGCCTTCTTGGTTTGCATCATTGTCGTAGCGAGAATGTGTAATGAATAAGAAGCAAAAATCGTATGCCTGATATGCGCTGTGCCGATAGTTGCTGTCAGGGCATCCGCTTGACGCCACCTGGGAAAGGAGACATGGGTCCTGGGGGGGCGAGCTGGAGATGGAATCTTTAATTCTTGGCATAATCTGATATCTGAATGGTGATTGATGGAAGCAGTCTTGAACTTGCGGGGGGCACCGGCAGGGGTGATTGGTCTCAACCTTGCTGACGACAATTTGCAAAGCTGATAGTGGGCGGGTATCAACTGTCTGGAAGACGACTAGTCCGAGTACTTTCTCACTAACATGCGTTGTCTTAAAAATACGCGACAACCGGGCGAGACACGGATTTAGCTGCGCGCATGGACAAGCAGAGACGAAGGACCATTTTCGTTTACAATCGAGACTGTCAGCCCATCCATGATCCATTCGCAGACAAACGCTGGAGAGATGTTCTGTTGGCAGTACAAGTGCAAGGGTCAATGCTGTAAGAAAGCCACGTTTGAAGAGTCCCGAGCCTGGAGAAGATGGAGCACGGACAGAAAGGCACGGCGCAAGATGTGGTCCTTGAGATACTATAATGCAGCACATGGCAGCCTGGGTCCTGGAGCATTGAGTTTGACGCCGGATGTTGGCTCCAACCCGATTGCTTTGCGGTCTGCGCTTCGTGCAGCTACTGCGCCCAACAGCCACGGTTGGCGATGGCTTCAGGCTTGATAACGACAAGACCCAATTACTAGCCAACAGGATCCAAGGAGATGCATCAGCTTGCAACATTTGTTGGATGCCGGAAACATATCCGACAAATGTCAAACATGGCCGCATGTGCGCCTTCTCCTGGCGTGGGTGAGCAAGCGGCTAAGATCGCCATTCATCCGGAATATGACTGGCCAGGCAACCACTTTACTGCCAGTCGACCGCCATGGCGAGCGTTCTGTGGCGGTATGAGCTGAGTTCTGCGGAGATCTTCAGTGTCACAAGAGGGCTTCCTACTGCAACTCCAGAACTGTCCCGTCTGACGGAGGCGTGACGCTTGATATGCCACATAATATAGGGAACCAAGCGTCGACTTGAAACAGCGTCTGGCCAGAACCCCAGATTATCCGGATCGTGTAACATGTAGGTAAGATGCTTACGGATGTAATACGGCTAAGATCGTACGATGCATCGCCAAGTTTTTGGCGGGTTTTTAGGAACTCGACTTGAGTGCAACGACTTTTTCATACCCTTTCTTTGGTTGAATAGGCAGCCGTATAACAATGTTCAATGGAATGGGGCCAAGGCCGCGCCGATTCCCGAAGGCGCACGAGCGAACCCGAGAGACCGGAACGGACTTTGTAAATTGCTAAAATAGAGCAAGCGGATTTGTCAAGATTGGCTTGATGAGGCTTGCGATGAGAGGCGGCACACAGCATGGCGAGGAGATGTTTCCTTCTGAACTCGTGGTGGCTTTTCCACGGGGTTCTAATGGCCTATGAGAAGGGATAGAACTTCGGTGCCTGCAAGCAGAGGAGAAGCCACAGCAGCAAGCCACCCACCACGAAGACGGAGAGTTGGGTTGATGGGTTAATGTGTGAAATGCAAGTTCGTCCCAAACGAGAGCAAGTTTGGAGGCTGACGATGCTCCGCGTAAATTCCTTTTTCTCTTAGTCCTCCATACAGTCCAATCCCCTTTGCCAGGCGTCACCTCGACACCGACGGGTTGATCTGGGGCGTGTCGGTGGCTGCCAACGTTGCATTGTGGCAATTTGACAAGACGCATGATTGGTCCCAGTGTCATGGGAGACGAAGAGGGTGTGGTGGATCTTCCAAAATAGCCGTGTGAAGCTTCCGGATCATGGCAGGACAGAGATGATTAATCGCAGTGCGCGCCCTCTATTCTCGGCAAGTTGTTTCTTTAGTTTTGTTGCAAATGCCATTTTATTAGTATTAAGACTTGTTTTGGATAGATGGACTGGGCGAGTTCAAAGAGTCCAGAAGAGTCCAAAAAGATGTTGAGCATGAGAGAAAGAGGAGAAGAGTGATGATGGCTTGACCGTTGAGAGTGGTTTCTTTTCCACGGGTTGTTCTTGCATCATCATCTGTAAGGTACAAAACTTAAGTAGAGTGAGTACCTGAGCTCCTGGGAGGTACATGTCTCAAAGTACAGTACATCCGCGAGGTACCTCCAAAAAACGCATCCCTGCCAAAAGTTCCCGTCGCTCCGGTATTGCGCCGGCCATTACGTTCTTGGAGGAGACCTGGACAGGGACCCAAGAGCGAGGACCCAGAACCCAAGAACTCAGACGGGTAGGGCAAGTCGAGTCGTTTGGTTAATGGGTAACGGGGGGGGGGGGGGGGGGGGGGTACGTACCCTCTTTTTGACTGACACGGACCTGACTGACTGTGCATCGACGCCGTATGTCTCTCATTGGATGGATGGATGGATTGAGGATGGAGGATGCATGCATTTCGCTTGATAGAGGAGGATACTTGTAGATAGCAAGTACCTTGCCTCTAGTACTTGGGCCCGACTTGATATCTTGGGTTTGCCTGTCGAGACATTGTCCAGCCACATTTTCCCATCGAGGACAAAAGGGCAGAAAAGACATCATCAAGCCTCATGAGGGCGAGATAGACATTTGTATCCTCTTCAATCAACTTGTGCTCACTCAGCTCAATATGATAGGCCCTATAGATTTTAGAGTAGAAATGTCTTTGATCCCTAGAGTGTGCCGCTCGTCCATCCCGCCTTGACAGTCGATATGATGGTGGTGGTTGTCTCTGGTTTATTTGTTTATTTTATTATTTTATTATTTTCTTTTTTCTCTCTCTTTCTTTTCCTTTTGCCTGCTTGTCAGGTTGCTCCCTCAACGGGTCGTAGTCGTAGTCATGTTATGTCATGTTCACGTTCATGGTTCCTTTTTCCTTGTTCCACGCAGGTCATGTTGATACACCAACTCTGATTTACATCAATCTTAGACAATTCGGGGACCATCGGGGACCTTGACCCGCAAGGCAATTTTTCCTTCCTTTCCACCAAAGAGGATCCATCATTGCCGCCTCTTGAAAAATGTTCAAGACTTGTGTTATTTTTCATTTTTGCACAAGCAAGTAAATCACTCATGTAAGCATCAATTTTTTCTCTCTCTCATTATCAGTTGTTCAAAAAGTTATCCCAACTGCCGTGTACTTGGGGAGCGCGCCGTCGTCTTCAGTTCGCTTCTAGAGGCTTAAGAGGCGTTTCGGCGGCTGGCTCGGCCACACTGGGATAAATACAAAAATAAAGATCCGGCACAAAAAGGAATAAAATCAAAAACACCGAAGGCCTTGTTTTATGCATCCGATTACGAGTTTGCTGCATCACCGCCCATCTTTCTCCTCCCTCCATCCCATCATCCCACCGTACTTTGAGACACTGAGAGAGGGGAGGGGGGGCGTGTTTCTGGTTTGGAGACACTGATTTGATTTGATTTGGTGGGATGGGATAGGCATAGGTTTGTCGCGCGTAGGTAGTATTTCCTGCATGTTCGGGCATCTTCTCCGTACGTCCATCTGCATGTCGTTGCATGTAAAACGACATCATGGCCCAGATTGCGAGGACCCTTGGCACGAATAAATGCATCTGCATACACTAATACCCAGCATACTCGGATATCGGCGGTCAGGTCAGGTCAGGTCAGGTCAGGTCAAGTGCCGCGCTTAGCACAGTTAAGAGAGAAAAAAACTTAATCATTATCTGATGCAGGAGCTGGAAATGAAGGTCCCTTTGTGCTTTGTGTTGCTTGCTCAAGGCATTCTTCATTTAGTCCTGTTAGCATCAGAGCTGTGTGTGTGGTGGCTTGATGGGCTTGGGGCTGCCTCGGCACAGACTCCCGTATTTCATTCGCTGCAGCTAAAATGGTTCAACCGTCGTCATTGGGCCGTCGAGATCTTTATGACACGGAAAGGGTCATCCTTGATTGAATGATATCCACGGATCTCTTTTACTCGGCTTTTACAGCACTCCATCCATCTCCTCCTCCTTTTCGCCACAGCTCCCCTCGGTTTGGTCGGCAACTCTCGTTCATGTACGTCCCCTGCCTGCCTGGTCTATGTCATCAGAATGGCCTGATCCTTTCTAGACCCGCTGTTTTCTTTTCTTCTTTTTCCCTTTGTTCTTCTTTTTGAACAGAATCTTTAACGTTTGACACGATACAACGTGCGTGCATGGTTGGCATCGTAGTACTACCTAGTACATACCTAGAACATCCTCCTAGAAAGTAGGCATGCATGCACGTTGCATGTACAAGAACGCTGTACTTGCAGATTTCCGCGCGCGTCCCAACTGGTATGACCACCAAATCTATAATAGGTTGTAGGTACGAGTATTTGCCCGCCAGAGTCGCAGCCAAGGCGGCATATTTCTCTTTATGATTTTACTTGTACTTGTAATAATTGCTTGGCGGCTAGCGCTGCTACGGTGTACTTGGAGTGCAGTGCTCCGTACTATATCTGATTTAAAGCGTTTTTATGAGTAGCACAGCATATTTTGTTCTATGCGCTGTGCATACATATTGTGACACCGTAACACCCACAGGGCTGGACCCTTCGCTGTTTGCTGCATATTAGGCTACATCCATGGATCTTTTAGGTATGTGATGAGAGTGTTCGCAGCTACTCCGTACATTTTGCGGGCCCCCTTGGACAGAGAGAGAGACAGAGAGACAGCCTGCGGGACCAGGACTGTGCAAAGGAATTTGACATCCATCTTTGCATTTTTTTTTGGCCCCATCAACCATCCAAGCTTCATCAAATCATGTGTCTGGTCCCCCATGCTCGTGCTCGGGCTCAGGCTCATGCTGCAGTCTCAGTCAACCTCGTCATAGACGCCTTTTCAGGGTTTCATGGGTTTCCTCGAGATTCTCCGATAGCCTGCCGGGACGCCTGTTTGTTTGCCTGTTTGTCTTGATTGTCTTGCTTCTTCGTCTCCTGTTCTGCAGCATCCGTATCAGTGCATCAGCTTGCGAAACCCCATGCCAACCCATGCCCACGATGGCTTCAAGGTTCAGTTGTAGGACGCTATGGCATGCCCTTGGTATGAAGAGAGACTTGGCATTGATTCCCCCGTGGGAAAACCCGCATTAGACCCCTCTTCCTCCTCCTCCTCTCCCTCCTCCCTCCTCCCTCCTCCCTCCTCCCTCCGCCTCACTGTCTCTCCCACCGCCATCTGCAGCTGCCTGACAAATTGACCAAAGCGACGAAAAGGAAAATACGGTGTTTGACTCGTCAGCTATCAGATCTAGTTCGTTCGTCTGTCACAAGCAGCAGGAGCAGCAGAGCAATCAGGTAGTTTGGTCAGGCTAAAAGTTATATGCACCATGTAGGTGGTTATAGCAGGCGTAAAAGCCAGAGAAATTGGGCTTGATGGCTTCCCTTTAGGAGGTGAAGGTGACGAAGAGCGGAGTTTTACCCGGTGACATTGCCGTCTAAAAGTCGGCCAAGTACAGTACCTGGGTACATCTCGTACATCTAGATGGATAAAATCCAAGGCAACTTACGGCAGATGCGCTGGGGGGCATTTGGGGACGGACCTTCTTTTCCAACTGGCACTAAAGACCGGATCCATCCCAAACCGTCTCTACGCCTCCTCGCTAAGGCTCCTTAGTGCGCATGTACACTGACGCTTGCTACGGCAATGTACTGTACCTCGACCATTACGGAACGCTAAAACCTACAAGTCCTAATGTACCTCCAGTACCTTGTCGCAGGTGGTAAAACCCAGCCCAAGGGTAGCATGTAGCGTGTTGCAGCAGGTAGGTGGTAGTAGTCATAGCAGGCAAGGGCCAGCTGAAGAACTGAGGTGCTTGCCATCCAGATTCACTTTAATTCCCAAAGGTCTGACCTCCCCCTCCTCCATCCTTTCCAATTCAAAATCCTTTGCCCCCGGACGATCGACCGTGCATATTGATTGATATTGATCTTGTCTTCACGGATGATGATATAATATGAACATGATGCCTCGCTTCTAAACCCTCACCCTGGATATACATCGAAACGAACATCGCCATCCAACAACAGCCACCACAACACCTTGCGCCGACCAACATATCTTCAGCAGCTTTATTGCTGACTGCAGTTGAGGCTCACCGGTCAGACAGCAGCCTGCCTTTGGTTTTTTTTTTTTTTTTTTGCCTACATCCTTCGAACGATTTAATTACCCATCACATCGCCTAACGACTGGACGACTCTCGATTTTGATTTCTTACATCCCTTTTTGCCGTCTCAGAAACCCCCTCTCCGTTGCTCCCGAGCCAGATTGGATCATCCAAGTCAACCTAGACCAGAGGCAATGGCATGCTCGGCATTACAATTCGACAGCTAGCTAGATATAGCTTCAACCTGTCTGGCACTCGCCAGCTACTCCAACATTCACCCGCCAGACGCTCTCGTCTCATGTCCGTTACGTCGCCATGGATCCATCTGATGCGATATCCCGCGGTGCGGTCCCCGACCATGGACCGGCCGTCTTTGCCGTCACCACAGCCACTTTAGTACTCGCCTCGGTTTTCGTTGCTGCTCGTATGATAAGCCGATTCTTCATCGTCAAAAATGTCACCTGGGACGACAGGGTCATGATATTGGCCTGGTTATTTGCTTTCTTCCTCTCCTTTACCATCTGCCTTGGCGTTAGCAATGGCCTTGGGAGGCATGATGCCGACATTCGTTCCGACCAAATACCAACTCTTCGCCATTGTGAATATGTCTTCTCTATTCTCTATGTAAGCTTCGGCGCATTCGGTGGAGTCCGCACTGGACTTGTATACTAATCATCCCACAGAATCCTGCTCTCATGGCCACCAAAACGAGTATTTTGATATTCTATTTGCGCTTAGCCAGAGACACACAAACTGTCTTGCGTATTGCTTCTTGGGCCACCCTAGCTGTTCTCAATATTGCAGGTGTTATTCTCACCTTTATGAATGTCTTTCAGTGCAGGCCTACCGAAGCGGCTTACAACTCCAACTTTACTGGTATGACGACGTGCATTCCTCTCCTCACCGAATTCATTTGCGCCGCGCCCGTCAACGTCATTACCGATCTTGCCATTCTTGCGCTACCCATACCAGTTCTTACCGGCATGCGCCTACCATCACGACAGAAAACCATCTTGGTCCTGACTTTTACCCTCGGTGTTTTCGTCACAATCGTCGATGTCGTCCGAATCTACTATCTTCAGCAAGCCATTGTCGAAGGCCCCTCCAGTGGCAGTTCGAGTAGTGATCCCCGGTCGAGATTCGGAGGCCAGGAGGATTTCGCTTATAACGCCTCGCTGTCTCTCATGTGGAGCGCTGTTGAGGTTAATGTCGCCATGACTTGTGCCTGCATCCCCACTCTCAAGCCTCTCGTTCTTAAGCTCCTGCCTTCTATTCTCTATGATCCGGAGGGCACTAGAAGGACTAGACAGAGCAGGCAAAGTGCACAGAGCAGCGGCAGCACCTCCAAGGGGCCTCAGGATTCCGAAACACATTCCTCAATCAACGGAACCTCTGTGTTGGCACAGCCGGAACCAGCTCTTAATTCTTCGCCTCATCAGCGTAATGCCAGCGCCGACGCTTCGCCCACTCAAACGAACAATGTGGAATTCATGATGACCCCCGAAATGAACTCGAACGAACCCTCCTTTGGTGCCTTGGCTTTCCGCTCCAGAACCAACCAAACCATGACGACAAACTGTTCTTACGAAAATGGTGTTTACTTTGGCTTTGTCAACATGACCAAACCAAAGAGCATGCTTCGCGCCAACAAGAGAGAATCTCTCAAATATTGCACCATTGTTTCCATTCTATTCGTGCTTTGGGGTGTTTCTTACGGTTTGCTCAATACATTGAACAATGCCGTGGCTGCAATCAACCACATGAGCACTGCTCAAGCTCTTGGCCTTACGAGTGCTTACTTTGGTGGTGGTTATTTCTTTGGTCCGCTGCTCGTAGGAGAGTGGCTCTTGCGAAGAGACGAGCATAGCCGTTCTAGACGTCATCGGAGGACCGACTCAGATTACGTTGGCGGTTACAAGGTGACGTTTATCGTCGGACTCTGCATCTACGGAACTGGTACCATTATCTTTTGGCCATCGGCTGTCACTGCTTCGTATGGGGGGTTTATGCTCAGCAACTTTGTCGTTGGGTTTGGACTCTCCGTACTCGAGGTTGCTGCCAATTCATTCATGGTTCTATGTGGCCCCCCTGAATATGGAGAGGCACGGCTTCTCACTGCGCAAGCTTTTCAGGCTGTCGGTAGCGTACTTAGTGGCCTCTTGGCGCAGAAGGTCTTTTTCCGATCCCTCACACTCGGCACCATCAACACCCAGACACTCCTTAATGTGCAGTGGACCTATCTCGGCATTACCTTGCTGTGTGTTGCTTTGGCTCTCTTCTTTTATTACATGCCCTTGCCCGAAGTTGGGGATAGTGAGCTGGAGGAGTCGACAAAGCGCCTCCCGCTTGATCCACGCAAGAAGAGCATTGGCGGTGTGCAGCTGCGAACAATCAGCTTAGCTTTAGCTGTAGTAGCGCAGTATGTCTATGTTGGCGGTCAGGAAGCCAACAGCACTTTCTTTAGAAGCCTGCTCGTTGCTGCTATACCGGGCCAGCCAAAATCTGGCATGAATGCAGCCAGCGGCACACTTGTCGGACCCAACGCATCGGACAGTGTGGATAAACCTGCTGGGTTTGCCATTGCCATCTCCGATTACTTGACTGTCGGACATACGGCCTTTGCCATTGGGCGGTTCATTGCTGGCTACCTCGCCTACCTATCAGTTAAAAACCCTCGTGCCCCCAAGCCAAGAACCGTTCTGGCCGGCTGCGTTGCGCTCTGCTTTACTTTTGCCCTTATCATGGTCCTCATCAAACCGTCAGATCCTAACCTCTTGTTTATACCAAGTGTTTTGTTCTTCCTTTTCGAGGGTCCCATCTGGCCCTTACTATTTGCTATGGGTCTCCGTGGCCAAGGCAGCAGAACGAAGCGCGCAGCCGCCTTTATTACCATGGGTGCCTCTGGCCCCGCATGTATTCCATTCATCATGTACGGCATTATCACCAAGGGAGGACAGGTTCAGCTGGCCTTCCTTGTTCTCGTGGTCATTGCAGTTATCATGATGTTCTATCCAGCATTCCTAACATTGGTTAGAGATGCTAGATTACTAGTTGACCCCTGCCCCGATACACGGGACATGGCCACCCAGGAGGGGGAGAGGCCAACGGATGAGATGTTTGTCAATGACAAACATGACAACAACAACAATAATACCACTGCTGGTGTTGAAGGAGTTTCGGAAAAATCAAATGGGATTTTGGAAAAGGTTTCAAAGGGATTGGGTGCAAAGTTTATTGGATCACGGCGCAAGTCCTCACCAACTCCTGAGGTGGAGCATACAGAAGTAAGCAGAGACGGCGACCATTAAGCGCTGGCGTGAACGGTTCATTTTTTGGGTTTTGGGTTTATTTCCTTTTGTTTATATGATGAAGCCATGAGGGTTATCACGGTGTTGAGGGGCAAAGGGGGCGGCAAAGGCGTGATATTGATATAGCATTTTATACCCTTAAGATGACACGGAATGGTGGGCATCTATATTTTAACAGCGGGATCTGCGGGCATATGGGAAAGGATATAGTATATAGCGTGCCTGATACTCAGAGCGAAGTTAATGTTGATGAATTATTCAAGATTCAAAAAGACGCATCGTTTCTGTGCCAATGAGTCAAAGTGAAGCCATACTGCGTGAAGCAGACGATGGCAAGACATGTGAGTGGAACTCCCCCGCAACCCGCGTGGTATATAGCACAGTTGCATAACCCTCCTTTAACGTCTGACTTGTGGTGGTTCCCTATAGTTTGGCTGCTTCTTGACTTGGAAGTGACCATGAGGAGTTGAGCTCCCTTTCTATGGACTCGAAAACAGCCACGCCGTGTCTGCCGAGCGCGGTGGCGATGCCCACGGCGGATGCACCGACATGGCGCATTCGTTTATACCCCTCGGCGTCGGATACGCCGCCCACGCCGATGATGTCGAGGTGAGAGAGGAGTGAGTCTGCGTCGAAGAGCTTGCGCAAGGTGGACACGTTACCCAGGGAGAGGGGGTGTAGAGGCGGACCGGCCATACCCCCGAGGCCGCCTGGGAGGGCGATGTCGAGGGATTGGGTTGAGTCGAGAAGGAGGCATGAACCGAGAGTGTTGGTGGAGGTGACGAAGCTGAGTTTTGAAGCGGGGGTCTGGCTGTTGGTGTTGGTGCTGGTGCCGAGCAAGGCGGAGGTGAGGGCGTCGAATTGGGCGGAATAGGTGTAGGGCGGGACCTTGATTCCCACGGGGATGGCTGGGCTGGACGGCAGTGCGTCGAGATATGCGGTGAGAGAAGAGGCGGAGTAGGCCGGTGGCGGGGAGGACTTGATGTTGGGGCAGGAGAGGTTGATTTCCATGGCGAGGGGAAACGGCAAGGAGGATGAGGCGGAGAAGATGGTGGTGTAGGATTGGGCAATGTCCGGGGGTGAGCCGGTGACGCTGATGATGATGGTTTTGGAGTGGGTTGAGTGGGGGAGGGATTGTGCGAGGGAGGAGAGGATGGAGAGGTATTCTTGGAGGGTGAGGGGGGAGTAGCCTAGTGTGTTGAAGCTGGCTACGGGTGAGGCTGTTGATGATGATGATGATGTGATTGCAGGCTCAGGTGGAGGTAGTTCCGGCGGACCGGAGGAAGTCCCGGGATGAGGCCGGCACGTGGCCGGATCAAAGAACAAGTACCGGTGCTGATCTGGGCGGTGGTCAAAGCCCCCGAGGAGACTGGTCCGGGTGGTGACGGCCCCCGTGGAGGGGCACAGCAGCAGCGCGGCGAGGTGCTCCGCGTCGGTGGCCCAGGCGCAGGCGGTGTTGAGGAGGGGAGGGTGGATGGATAGCTTGGGCGGTGGAGGGGACATGGTTCTGCGGAGTCGTCCTTTTTTTTGATGGAGGGGGGGGATGTGTTTTTTTTTTCCTTTCTGAATTTGCTGGGTGCTTTGAGGGTGCGAGGCTGTCTACGGAGTGGGTATGCTTATTCTACCTATGTTTCCAAGTCGGGTACAAATATTGAAAAAAAACCTCCGAGGTGGCTTGGGAGTTTTTGGAGTTTTGATTCGTTGGGTCAGACAACGAGTTGATATTGCGGGGACGTGCATAACGGCCTTCACCCACCGTTCCCCGGAACCGGAAGGGGAACCGGAAGAGGGAAGGAGAATTAACCTGTTTGCCCCAATATTTACGGTTGCAGATCTCCCGTCCATCCTCCGAGCCTCTCCTTCTTTTTATATACGTGTATGACCAACCCGAAATATATTGCTTTCTTCAAGGGTTCGACAAAGTCCTAGATGCCGACCTACTTAGCTGATGAGCATATGCCCATTTCTTTGTAATGGCTTACATACTCCCCTTCCCCTCCCCTCTCACCCCAGCGTTTTTTGCCCATGATTTCAAGAGCAAGAGCAATCTAACCCCTCCGCCTACCTGCCTGCTGAGGATTTTCTCCAATATTGTCAGTCAGCATTAATAATTCCTTCCCAACAATGAGGGGTTCCAATAATTCTTTGTCAACGAAAAGAGAAGGGACCGTGGGTCTGTCTGTCTCTCTGTCTGTCAGAGATTTCTTCTTCTTCACTCTCTCATTATCCAGTACTCCGTACAGATGGTAGATTCGAGGCTTCTCTCTTTCGCGCTCTCTCTCTTTTGGCATCATAGATTCTTATCTGTGATGAGGAGATCAGCAAGCAACCTTTTTCTAGCCAAACCTCTCTCTATCTCCTCTCTCTTAGATAACAGTTCATGGGCTGCGTAACCACCAAAAGGACAAGACTCATATTTATACTTCTCACCTCATCAAATTTACCGTTCCCTCTTCTCTCTCCTTATCTTTACTCTCTCCATCATATATGATATTTCCTCTATCTATTCCCCGTCTTTCCCGTTCTGCGCCTTCTTTCAGAAAATATCCGTCTTATCTCACCTCACAGCCCCACGGAGAAAACACCTCCATTCAGTTCACCACCACCGAAAAGACAAAAAATGCCATCATCAAACGCCATAAGGCATCATCATAACGCATCATTATCGATCATCAATCATCGGTCGCCCATCCCTCCCGCCGGCACTTCTTGATCGTCCGTCTCCTCCCGAAACGCCGGATCAAACCCCCGTCCCCTGCCCACCACGACACCCACGCCCTTCTCTGTCTCATCTCTCTGCACGATGAAGCCCTAAATCACAAACCCAAACCCTCGGCACAGTATCATCAGCCTTATCAGATCGCTCTCCCCGTTACCCTCTCGTCTCGCCTCGGGCCGACCTATCCGAATCTGGAAGCACTCTTCCCATCCATCCCACTCTCCCGCCGAGAGTATACTTCTACCTTCCAGAAGGAGTGCCACCTCCAGTCTATGCCAAAAGCTGACCTTATCCGGGGGGCGTGTGCCTTGTGTCTGTACCTGAATACCACACACCAGGAGGAGGCGGGGAGAAAAAAAACATGCTCTGTGCCCAACCTGGCCCAAGCGCCTTCTTGCATAGCCGATCATGGGGGTTCGCAATCTGTTGCCTTTCTTGCTTCATTCAAGGTGCCAAGAGTGTTCCTCTCGGATGAGGGGATCCTCAGGGTCACATTCGGATCTAACACTAAAGAGGTTCTCCCCGGCCATGGGAATGGTTTTCGGGCAAGGTCTCCCGATGAGGCAAAGGGGGCAGACACGCGCGCTAGCTTACCTATCTATTATCAATCATTCGTCGACACCGTAAACTGGGGGATGGCACGGCGATGATGCGATTGGGGACGAATCCGCGTGGCCTTTCAGAGACATGCGGAGACTTGCAGATGCCTCACATGTTCACAGAGGCGTGCACATGATATCACCATGGAAATCGAAAACTGTAAGTTGATTGTTTTGTTTTGAAGATTCAATTCAGAATATGTACGGTATCTCTTGAAATAGCTAACTTTAAACAAGAACCTGAGTACAAAATCGACACATGTACAATGTTCAAACGCCTGCCCCATCTATATACGTTGTCGTTAATGACGTCGTCGTCCCATAATGCAAACTCCCTGGCCCAAGCCAGTAAACAATAAAAACAATGCCAAAGGGGATATTAACAAATACTCTGCAAAAATGCATCATCAACAGCCGTCTCGTCTTCGAAAATCGAGGATCATAAACAAGGAAAGGGTTGCGCCTCAAGCGCTTTTTTCTTCGTCTTCTTCTCCGTAAAAATGCATCTACCACCCAAACTGCTCACAGTGGAGTTCAACTCCAGGACCGTCGCTGCGAATGCAATCTGCTGTGGTGTTTCGAACTTGCTTCATCAATCCATCCGGTCCGCAACCCATGATAAGGATGCGGTGGTCAGCCGGGGTACCCTCGATGGCAGTGCGAACGAGAGCGGATACGTCAGGCTTCTCACGTCGAATGTATCCGTCATAAGTGTGCGTCAGATACTCAATCGCGCCGGGAGTCGCCGTCGAGTCGGACTCGTAAGGGAGGGACTTTTCGGAGTCGACAGAGTAGCTGGATCTGTGCGCGCGAATAGTCTCGGCGTTGGAGCTGTGCTTCTCGCTGTAAATCTCGGTAGGCTTAGTGTGAGCCTTTCCAGGCTTGGCCGGTGTTTCAGAACCGGAAGTGATGTATCTCGATGGTCTTGATGATCGGGTGATGTAGAGTTGAAGTGTCACACGGTCATCCTTCTCGAGAGTATCAAGGTGAGTCGCAAACCAAGCCAGTTGTGCTAAATTATCTCGTTAGCATCACGCCTTGTATTGCACAATGAATCATTTTCATCACTTACATTCGTACTTGACAATCCAGACAAAGATAATATTCTTCTTCTCCTCTTGTTGAATCTTCTTAAGCATGTCCAGGGCCGAGCCAAATGTAAAGGTCGCACCGCTTCCTCCTGCCACAAGAAGAACAGTGTCATACTCCTTGGTGTTGGGCATGGTGCCATAGGATCCCTCGACGGAAGCCTTGAGCGTTGCTCCAGGGTTGGCCACAGCATATCGGTGCAGGTCTCGTGTGAATCCATCGTGCGACGACACAACAAACTCGAGGGGCTCCATGGCGGCGATGGTGAAAGGGTGCGTCTCAAAGGTGCGAATCTTGGGGATCCAGAGGAAGCAGTGCTCGCCAGAGGCAGCACCATGGGGAGCCTTCTTGACAGACACGCGGGTGGCGCCGTTGGGAAGAGGGGTCAGTGTTACAGAGTTGTTGGCGCTGTACACGAGCAAGCGAACCGCACGAATCAAGCGATCGAGGAACCACATGCCGGCAGCGACAAGCACGGCAATCAAAATCTTGTGGCCGAATTCTGGCTGGTGAAGGGAAACCATGACGATGGCGAGCATCCAGAGGGTGATGTGGACGACATAGAAGAGCTCATACCACCACTTGCGAACCAGCGCACCGGTAACTCCCATGAGGATAAAAGCCACGCCAGCAATCTCGCCGTAAACCTCCTTGCGCTCAGCGAGTCGTGCAGCGCCTCCGTGCATGGAAAAAGTAACCGTATAGCAAGACCCGTGGATGATGACGAAGATGACGGTCATGTAACCAGCCACCTGGTGCAAGACATTGAGTCGCTCATATGACCAAGCAGTAAGGAATGCTAGAGGGGTGTTCTTGAGCGCTAGGAATATGAGGACAACGAGATTGCCAATAGCCAACCATCCAGTTCGTGAAGCATAGTCGGATACCAAGGGCATGTACTTGAAGTTGACGTTGGTGAAGAGGAGGGTGAGGTTGATGGCGACATAGAGGGTGACGATAACTGCATGACCACCAGAAGGCAGAAGGGGAACCTTTCGAAGAAGCAAGTTTCTAGATTTTCTTTTCAAAATTCGTTAGCTTGATTTGCCTGATTTCCCCAAGTGGAAATTGATGCTAATTGTTGTTTCAGTGTGGAATGTCACTGGCAGAAATGTCTTACCTCGACAGAGCAACCAAGGCCTTTGGCTGTGGGGAACCCTTTCGCCCAGAGTTGAGCCAGTATCCAAGGCGTCGTGAGAGATGGAAAAGAATGAATAATCCAGCGAGTCCTGCCATGGCAGCAATGAAGTAATTCATCTGCCGCCAGTTGATCTTTGACCGCATGGCCAACACTTGTAGTTTGTTGATCATCTTGATGTGTGGGTGTGTGTAAGTTTTCCTGTATTTCTGTGGTTGAGGGACAGTGTTGAGAAACAGGTGATGAAGAAATCTTTCCCCAAAGGAGTGGTATGTTGTCCCTTTCTTATATAAATTCCTTCCGAACCTTTGGAAACAAGGGAATGTGTATGGTGAGGAAGAGGTTGGATAAAGAGAGGAATGTTCTGCCTTGCCAAGACCAAGACAACAAGATTCTGGGGGCGGGACCCGAGATATGTATATGCGTTGATCCTCTGACACAGGTGCACTGTTCCAGACGGAGATTGAAAGAGTCAATAGGAAAGCCCCGGACCGAAATTGTTTCAACTGCCTTCTCCAGACACACACGGTGGCCCCGTTCCTATGCCGTCGAGCCCGGGCCAAATGCCGGGTTAGCTTGTGTGATCCTCGCGCGCGGCGTCTCCGCTAAAGAGCAAGGTGGGATAACGTTATTTTGGCAGCTAGCGATAACGAAATCTGACTGAAGAAGCCAGGACACCGGGGTGCGTGCTAAAAAAGGGAAGGTGATGTCTCAATACTCTTTTGACTATATTTCTGATTTCAGTTCCATGTCACAGCATGTGTTACCCCGGCGCCGACGGGTCGGGTGAATAACTCACCTTTTTGCAAGTGAACAACACCAGGTTTCGGTGCTAAAGAAGATTCGATGGAAGCTGACTTGGGTCTTCGATTTGTTATCCTCCAGGAAATCGTCAGATCGGAGTCGTCAGCGTTGTTTAAAAATAACACGACAATTTTGTCTTAGACAAGGAAGAGAATTCCAAGGTTCTGGTATGGAGGCGTGGGCGAAACTCAAATGTTGAAACTCTGGCGCACTTTTGACTCTGAAGGCAGGTGATGACGATTTGATTCCTTGAAACAAGAAGGTGACGAGCCGGAGACTTTATGCTTTGCGATCTGGGAGAGAAACCCTCCCTCTCCCTATCTCTCCTGTCCTCTTCCACTCTGCGGATCTGGGTCTGCGCGTCTGCAGAAGCTTGAGCCCCCTCCATGCCTCCTCACCCAACGCCCTGGATAATGACATAATAGGCAAAATACATGCTCTATTGCACCTCACATGAAAGCCTACAAGGGCAGACATGTTGATCTTTCGGCCGGATGGGCTGCTTGGCACCATCTGTTCCAAGAGTCAGGCCGCTCGATATTGCACTACCCCTCCACCAAAACGCCAGTATGATGCATCTATACTATGTGTTCCCCAATCACCGGGCCTGGGCGTGTACAGGTGTCTCCCGAACACCCCCGATTGAACTTTTATGCTCTCTTCTCGTACGGAGATAACTTTATGGCTGTTGTTGGCAATAAAGCTGAGCCATGCTCACAGATCATCCAGGGGTCCCAGTGGACACATCACACCATGCCGCAGGAACACACATGAGGTCCCGCCACTCCAAAATACCCAGAACCCAACACCATATGGTGTCCCTGTAAGCAGAGCTTGACATCTCGCAATCCAAAGCCTTGGGCCCCCCAATCCCAGCTATGGGTTGCAGCGTTAAATTGCCGGGTCAGCTGGCTGGTCAAAATGCGGGGAGATTCATAGCAAAGGGGTATCATCTGGGCGAGTTGATGGGCAGTACCTCTTCCGGGAACGGGCCGACTGCGACGATACAAATGAGTAGGCCCGTAATCGTCATGACGGGGAGGACGAGGCAAAGAGATGATCTGAACATGGTGCAGACAAGGCCTGCTACAGGAAGCGGCCGCATAAGGTTAAGCTTCATCTAGCACCTGCTTTTTTGCAAATCCTCGAATGGCGCCGGCTGGTCATAGCTCAGATTCAGAAGCTTTTTGACGTTGCATTGGTGCGTCCCAGATATTTCCTATTCAGGCAGGCAGACCGTTCGGCGTCTTTCTGGCAGAACACACAGCGCTCTTGATAAGTTGAAGATCTGCCAAGCGCATAGTTTGCGTCCAATATAGTGTCGCCAGAGCAATAGTTTCTCCTTTTTAATTGGAATCTTTGGAATCTTTGGAATCTTTAGAGAGAGCTAGAGAGGACTCTGCCACAATAGGAGTCATGGCTGATGCGGCGGCTCTGGTCCAACAGCTTGTCGATTTTTTTTCTTTTCGAACTAGCAAGTGTGTGTCTGTGCCTCTCTGTACCTGAGCTTGTCATTGTTGAGGCGACACATTGATGATTGTTGGCTTCCTCTGGCTTGGCATGGAAAGCATTTGCCCCGAAATTTTCGTCAGTTTTCACCGTCACAAGAACGTGAATGTGACGGCAACTCGCAGCGTTGCGGGCAAAGACTGATTTCTCTTTTCACACAGGTTAATAGACCAAATAAAATGCATCCATCATGGCATGTCTTTGTTGACTCCCATCGTACCTTATGCAGCATAATTCCCATTCTCAACCATATAACATGCATACGTCTGCCGGATCCACCCATTCGGCAGCAATTCCCCTCCGGCGGGCCAGGATTCTGACTTGTCGGATGCATTGAATGGCCGTTTAAGAACAATAAATGTCCCAGTTTCAAACATCCGGCACCACATCACGCAAGACAGCGGAGCCGCGGATATAAGCTGCTTTCGGGATGTTTTTTTTGTTTATAATAAAAAAAACAAGCTGTTACACGTGGAAGCATATCTACTGGCACTGTCGGTGTGACTGTAGTCTTCCAGGGGTGACGATGCTAAGCCATAATCATGCTTCGTAAACGTTTGGTAAGTTTGTTTTGAATGAGGCCTCTGATGATGTTTCGACACAATGTCGAGTTCGTTTTCGTGTTGTCTGCTCCCTTATTCAAAATGGCCGTCTTGAGATATGCTCCGACTCCGTATGAAGAGAAAGAAAAAAAGAAAAGACAAGACAAGAGCGGGAGATGCACGCCTTGGCATCCCACCGGCAGCCGATTGGCCTTGATCTGCTGCCACGGTCTTGAAACGTCGGGGGGCACGTGTCTCATTTAGCCACCGGCCATGTCCAGACGAACATCGTGGCGTCGTAAAGCATACAGAGTGTACTGAGTACGGTATCGATATCTTGAGGTAGAGTGGTGAAAGCACTGGCTAGTTTCCACTTGATTGAGATGGCGTGTTATCTGATTGTGTCAAACATGAACTCCGTCGGGGGGTAAGTGAGTGGATGAGTGAGTGAGTGAATCACACGCCTCACCTCCATCTGGCCGGTTCTCAAAATCTGCGCAAAATGCGCATGTGGTTGGGCATCACTTCGGCCAGCCCAGCCCAGTCCAGACGTACATGCGGCATGGGACGTTTGACAGGTACGAACTTCATTAATTGATTGATTAATTGTTTGAATGATGTATATTGATTGAATTAAATTGAGGCGTGCATTCGTCCAACCGGGAACAAAGAGGGTTGATGTTGCATTGAAATCGGGCCTGTCGAGAAAAGTGTGGATTGTGGATGAAGACAGCCCCTCGTTGGAGCGATGTATGGAGTACTTCTGGGGCTTATCAATCGCTGACTACGGGGGGTCTGGGGTGAAGACTGAAATCCCCCAGGGCTCTTGCCTGTCTCTGACGGCTTTGGAGTGCCAAGAGTGCAACTGCCCTACGACTACCCTATGAAGTCCACTTCCACTGCAGGTGGGATAGCAGGGTACTTTGTGCGGTATGATTGTCACACCAGTTGTAGATGTACTATTTTAGCAAGTGTTGTTTACTCGACGGAAATCCAGGTTCCAACAAAGCAAACGTCCCCAACATCATTAACCGCAAAATGTCCATCAATGTCCATGGACAACGTTTGTACGTAACCCTTAATACCGGCCCGGCCCGGTCGCACAACATATCCATCATACATATCATGGCTGCACTCATGAGGCGACCATCAAATCCATGCAATCGATTTACGAACTGACCTATGGACGATACAGCAAACGGCGCTGCAGAGCATCTGCCGGCATGGGTATCAGATTGCCTATACAGGTAGTACTTCGTTCGGTGTTAGCTGCTGTCAGTTCTCAGGTCCAACCTTGATCACAGCAAAGGCTTAACTTGGGCCCCATCTTGTGACCATCTTGGCCGCCCATTTTGTGGCTACGCTTTAGGTCTTTGACCGTCGATAATAAGTCAGGAACAAGTGCGTCATGGTTCAATGCCCAATCATCTCCCCCCCCCTGGACTTGGTGACGGGAGCCAAGACGCACGCCTTTGCTTGGTATCGAATCGATTCTCTGCATATCTCGTTACGGCTTCTTCAACTTCCGCGGATTAGACCAAGACATTTATTTTCCACGGACGTCCATGGCGCAACTGTTTACGAGAAAAGACTTCTCAGTCTTCAAGCAAACGAGCTCAATGACTTTGACTCTGGAATGGGAGACGGGGGCATTTTCTTGCTTGGCGCCGGACACGCCCAATAGTCACCCAGTGCATGTCTCACTCATGACAATGGGAAACTGGCCGAATGATGCAAAGACCCTATTGTCCCCCAGCGAGAGCCGGAACAGCCTTATTAGATGGCTTAATCGATTGCGAAGAGGTCTGGGCCGGGCGAAACGCCGCCATGTCTCTCGAGTTGAGACTTGTTCATTTTTGCCTCGGCCACCGGCAGTCCTAGCGTTCAGGAATACCCCCCAGCCGGCCAACCTTCTCCGTTTGGCATTTATCGCTGTGCGATCTACGGGACCTTTTGGAATGGGGCTTCGCAATGCCACCATGGCACATCACACGCTGGACATTATGAATAATTCATTACATATCACGCCATTCGGAGAATAATGCTGAAAATTTCTTCATCTTCGCTATCTATCCCACCGGATAGCTTATGAATCGACTTGATGCTGTACGCCCTTGTGGAGGCGTGCAGATGCAAACCACATGCTTTTCTACTATCCAGAGCGACAAACATTAAGCAGCTGCCACAACAAGCGAATTCCGACAGAAACGGGGTCTTATGACAAGGGCAATATCGCAACCCAATCTAGGCCGATCTTATCTCATTGCTTTGATCTTACTTGCAAACCGTCGGCGAATCTCACATGTTTCTGGTTTTCGTGGCGAGAAAAGGTTTCATGCAGGTTTTCTTTAGGGTAAACTCTTCGCAGCTGCTTTTGGTCGTTCTGCGTCTCCTCTTCTTCCTCTTCCTCCTCCATCTTATCTAGGCAGTGACGTTGTAGACGATGGAGAGCAGAACGGTCCACCACGGGGGTCGTGCTCTCTGTGTAAAGCGCGTGGGCCTTGTCTGAATTCTGCAGGCCCCGATAGCACTGTGCGCTGTAGAAGTTTATGATTGGCATAAATTGTTGCAAGTTCTCCGCCAAGGCAGCTATGTGAGCTCTCTCCGCCTCCATGAGTGCATCCTCGTAGTTTGGAGGGGTCTCCAGAACAAAAGTTCTACAGGTCTGGAGGTGCATGCTGATCTCGTTCTTGATTAGGTTGATGTCCTCCTCATCCAACTCGAACAGCCTGTCGAAGATTTCGGTATCCATTTTGACTGACTAATCCTAGTGTTTGTGTCTATGTTGCTTCTTGTATCCACCGCGGTTCTGATCAACTCTGTCGTGATGCTTCTTGATGTTACGGGTCTGTGGATGACTCTGGATTCGCAGCAACTTACATGACATCTTATATCCCCGGTACCGTAGAATGAGAAGTACTCTGGGCAGTCTTCACTTACTTTTGTGCTGAAAAAAACACTCTTTCACCCATGTGGCGTTTGTTGTACAGTCGGTTGGGTTCTTGGACGAGCAGGGCTTCGACACAAAGGCATAGTACAATGAAAACGCCTGAATAGAACGACCGCTGAAGGAAGGAAGGATGTTGATCTTCAACAAAGCCCGTAGCCGCTATTCACCTCTATTTTCATTGGAAACATCGAATTACGATGCGGGGCTTGAGTTATCGCATCAGGGTGTTTTGAAAGCGTGAATGCATCTTGCCGTGTCCATCCAATTAAACAACTACTTCTTTCCGCGCCTTGTCCTACCTACTACATCGACTAGCAACATACCTAGTAACTATCATCAAACAGAATTCTTGAACCACTTTGACTGACGCCTGGGGAATGGGTTTCCTTTTTACAATACCCAACAAGGGGCCTTTGTCTGGATCTGATTCAAGACCTTAACCTACCCTGCAATTAAAGCCTGCTTTGATCCATGCCATTGATGGGATTGCCTTGTTATTGGGGTGGTTTTAGTCAAAGGAATGGTCAGTTTCTAGGGTATAGGGTGGGGTTGAGGTTCTTTCGGTGTGGTATATATGTAGACTTTTGCAGCTACCAAGGGACGGCAGACCACGGTGAATGAACATGAAGTTCAGATATAATATGTTATTATATACAACAAAGTCTATTTCTGACCCTGGTGTTTGATATAGTAGCTACTTGATAGGTAGCCACGAGATTAATACTGTAGGCTTGCTGGCTAGATGCAGTACACTCGGCTGAACCTTCTTCCACCACACTGTAGCTCAACCATGGCCTAAATAACAGTCAAGAGACTGGCAAAAAAACTTTTAGACACAAGATCAAGGCACCATGGATGACTGAATCTAGAAATCTTCATGTCTGACGAATGAGAAATTGGCTGTTGTTGCGAGAGGCATGTATGTGGGCACCTGCATCCGTTGAGGTGAATTTCTTTGATACTGCGCCGTCACTAGCCAACAAGTCGTGCATTTCATGTCTTTTGGTCATAATTAGCCATTGTATTCACAAATATAGCTAACTATATACAATTAAGTTTTGATTCATAATTGTTAATGCCGTTGATCCCAAGCTTCAGGGGGGGATATGAATCGGTGTCCGCTTTGAGGGACATCTCACTTCAAGCTGCAAAGTAACATGACAAAACTCTGTAGGCAGATCGTTGAATAGAAGTAAATGAATTGGTGTTAAATTTTTTTGTATCGTTTACTCATTACTCTACAATATAATTGGCTCAGGTGTATCCACGTTTGAGTCTCTTGCAAAACATCAAGCTTCTAGTCCGGGGAACCGGGTCTGCGGCCTCAAGATGCCAAGATTTGAGGATGTTATTTGCCCGTACACGTTCCATCTCTATCACATTTACCTTTCTTTAAGAAATCTTGCGTTTTGACGGCCAAGTATAGGGGTTTGAGGTTGTGGAGTGGAGGTGAGCTGTAGTTTTCTGCAGCTGCATACGGAAAGGAACACAGAAACAGACCTGACTGGGATCAGCCCTAGGACTCTCCATGCTCATAAAATGAATAAATACTTGAGATGAAATGTAGCCTAAATGATCACTTTGGGTAGAATAAGTGTTTACGCGTTGAACAATCACATGTAGTTGCATGCAGGCCAAGTTGGCGGGTGTGTGAACACAACATAACGCATCATACAAACCATACGACTGCAATTCGACATAATATGAGAAATGCAAACCCTTGCACGCATCACTTTATTGCAGTTGTAAGGCTATCATATCTTGGTGAGGCGACGATCGAGTCGAGCCCACGGGAAGCGGTCAGTCACACCCAGGACGTTATGGTTCGGGCCGAACCCTCGGAATGTGTACAGATGGATCTAGCACCGTCATTTTATAGATTTGGCTTAATTAGCTCGTGATTAGAGTAGGAGGGTTGCTTCGGTAGTGATATGTGAAAGAGCCACATGTCTGCATATAGTACTAAGATGGAGAGTGGGTATTGGTTGAATCGAAGCCTGCGTGATCATCGTGATGGGGAATGAGAACCGGGCAAACATCCATATAGTGTGCAAAGAAAGTATGTTAATGGTTACTAATACGACATAAAGGTATCTCAGAGTATATTTTAGGCAATAATCCTTACGAGCAAGGGAGTCGAATCACTTATAGGACCGGGACTATAGTTTCGAGGCGATCGGCAGTTGATATGCCCCTTGTAGAAAAAAGACGTTATTGCAGATGTGGATGAGAGTGAAGCGAGGCTGGCCCCTCTTTCTGTTCTGCCATCCTCGGAAATATTACTAGAACTGGGAATAGTGGAACCGTCTTGGCACAACGTCTGCGGGAGCGATCGTGGTGATTGGATGAGGCTGAGAGTCAGCACAGCAGTCAGGGATGCAATGCAGACAGGCAGGCGATGACTTGAACAAGGCATACGACCATGAATACAGACGAAGACACGGTTGAGGGGACTACCAAGACCTCGGGTAAGTCGCATCAACGGCATGATGGACTAGCAAAAGAAGAAGCTGTCGTCAGAGCCCAAAGCGTTTGAAGGTTGGCCTGTCCCTCGACGTTTGACGCGATTCATGTCCCTGAAACGGTATGATCCCCAACTACAAGTCCCCAGATCGATGTAATAAAGAAAATTCCGGCGGTGAATTTTTCTCATGGCAATATTTTCATATTTCCATATTGCCATACCATGCCTTGCGATGAACATGTCCTACTGGCCGTGATGGGAGTTGTGGGCAAAACTCCCAATGGGGGAATTTACTTGCCAATATAAAATCCGCCTCCTCATACAAAAATCTTGGATTAAGTGGTTCGATCACACCCACTTGTTCTGCCTCCTCATGGGTGCATCTCAAGGCTAGATGAGAAATCTCGGAGGGTGCGATATCAACAAGCAGAGCTCCTGGTACCAGTACCGAGAAAGGCGAAATGCTTTTACTGCATCACAAATCTTTTTTGTTTTGTTTTGTTCTATACATCCAATCGAGAGAGAAAGGACATGCGTAGACTAAAGCATTGTCGGTATTTCTCGATTATAGTGCCACGATGCTTGTTGCTAGAGACATCCATTACGTGTGTTGATAAGGAGAGAAGCAAGATACGATGTGATTTTGAGCTTCGTCCTCCTGTGGCTATATCGACTGCATTTTCACATAAAGTAAGTGGCCACAAACATATCCAAATATACGGTGTAGAGATTACCTCCAGTTCACAGAGGTGCAAAGCGCAATGAGTCAATATCGAGACAGACAAGCTAAAGTTATCATAGGATTGGGTTTTTCCATTCAATATCAAGACGCCCGCGCCGGACCTCATTATCATGTATATCATCTATAGCGCTCAAGTCGTTTTACTAACATGGTGGTACAATGTCCTCTGCGAGCCATTCATTCTACCGTTTGTTTTATCGTTCGTCCTACCATTCGTTCTACCGCACCACGAGTATACACGAATTAGGTGACAAATACCTCTGCCCACTTGGGCCAAACCTCCGTATGTTGGGCGGTCTCGTCTGATAGAGCACAAAGTATCCTCACCACCAAATCATCTGTATAGTCCAATCACCTTGCGTAATCGCAGGGTATATGTGATGACTTGCTATCCCCAGAGCACTTAGGTGCTCCCTCCTGTTCCTAGCCGACCCTCTATTTCACTTCTCTGCCAATGCAATCCTCCAGAATCCTGAATGTAGTATTGACGTTGTGTACAGTTACAGTTTCTAGCATGTTGTGCCACAACAATGAGGGTGGTCCTCGAATTGAGCTGGCTCTATTCTCGAGGAAACCCTCCCAGGCAAGCATTATCTCCGAGAAGAAGAACCTTGAAATTGGTGTTGCAAGGATGATGTGATGAAGGGGGCGTCTGCATATCTTTCGCCCTCCTGTGTTATTCCGGATAGCTGGTCATCACATCAACTCTTCATGGGTGTATTTGGCCTCCCTTGTTTGTGACTGCCTCACCAATCACCCCAACAGGGTCGGACAGAACACCCACCTACACCAGAACAACCATCATGACAAGAAGACGAGTGCAGCTGTCTCAACCAACCCTGCCATCATCCAACTAAACAACACAAGGTCCAAAGCGCAATCGTCAGGTGAAAAGACCCGCACGCGGCATCAGCAACACACGCCAACCGCGAGAGGTAAAAATCAGAATAATAGCTCACACCAAAAGTGCATACAGACGAGGAGCTAGACGCCATCCGCATGGTTTATTTGTCCTCTCTCTAGCTTCCGCCCTGCCGCGGTAGCGGTAAACAGAAAAACTAGTTTGGTCACTTGCTAGTCGAGGTAACATCATCATCATCTGAATCACCAGTTTCCATGTTGTGAGTGGAAGGATTACGAGAAACATGCAGAACACGCACGACCAACAAATGGCTCGGATACTGACGGGGTGGTTGGTGTTAGGCAAGCCACCGTTATTGATCAAGGTTCTTCTTCCCCAGCAAGAAAGTCGCAGCACCAACAAACATTAAAGAAGTGTGTTGTTTCATGCATGCACTCAAGAAGAAGTTCGCTACGACTTTCAAGCGAGAGAGACACGGGCTGAGAGCAACTCTGAGAGACAGAGTATTACTACTTCGGAATTCACCAAGTGAAGACAACCATGCAAGCAAAAAGGATCAATATGATGGAACGAAAATACGTAGGAGCACCAAAAGGAGGGGGGAAAAGGGCTCGGAACTGCGCCAAGGGCTTCCTATCATGATCCCCAATCCTCGCTTCCTCGCGTATTTTTCTTTTTCTTTTCTTCCTTCACAGGTAAGACATTTGGCGTGTGAACGGCTTACCTGGACTTGGTAGTCAAGGTAGTGGCATGCAGAGAGACATGCACGCATTAGCAGCGCGGATGAGGGCGGATGGGGGAAGACGTCGAGCACATTTCACGCTTCCGCGCGGTCATTACCATTGACAGTGTATTTGGAGTTACACTTCCGCCCTTGTTTGCCCAGACAGCATTCCCCCAAGATGATTGCCAATTCAACTCGCTTCTCGAGTTTCTCAAGAGACAAGCTCCACATGAGAATATTCGCCTTTTGGAGTCGTAGAAAAGATAATGCCGAAGCGCGAGGTACATATGCGTGGAGATTATCATCACCACCACCCACCCATACACCATCACCATCGTCATCATCACCCAATGAATGCAACATCAACCAAAGAAAATCAGCCCACCGACAGTCTGGTAAACGCGACAGCCGACCGCCACAACGGAACATGTCCATTTCACCCCATGCTACCTAATTAATTAACTCTTCATGCATACAAAGGGACAAAAAAGAAAGAAAGAAATTCAAAGAGTCCATACTCCATAACATACATTCTTCTCCACCCCTCCTTCCCCCAAGCGGGGTCACAATTTGGTAAACAGGGCGGTTAATCGACGAATCAGCGCCGCAGCATCAATGTGACAAGACATGCCTACACGCACCGGGATGGGGTAGCCGTAGGACACCGTAGGAGAAGCAAAAAGAGGAACACACACACGCACACGCACACAATGAACAGGGCCTTCACCTCCTCCAAGACTAGACATCGCATCTGCAGTTGCTAGCCGGTCTTCCCGCGAGAAGCGAGAACTGCCGAAGGGGGGAGCCGCAAAAGATGTTGATGCCTTGTCTTGTCCCCCTTCCAGCCGAACTAGGCGCGTTCAATGCGCCTGATTAAACGGTATAGACGAGCTTCTACTTGTGACCAATGACTCGGGATACGAAGCGCAAAATACGCATGTACATATCCAGGCCGCAACGCGGTATGGGCCCACGATAAAACTGCATGTCTTGCCAAGTTGAGTCATAGGTTGTCATTATGTCGTTGGAACTACTAAACTGCATCTCAAGAAAACCACAGAGTACATGCAGAGAGGGAATAATTTCTGATCCACAAAACCAGGAAGCAGGAAAACAAGTAAAAACCCCGACTTCATATGACCACTAAATTCCAACGCCCCGCTCCCATCCTTGATCCATGTACGCCTGCCCAGTCCGTATTCCAATCCTTGCCATCCCCGGTACGTCACAGAAATTGCCAGGATTGTACTCCGTACCGTCTACCAAAGTGCATCGCTATCCACCAGCTCCGGTGGTGCTAATCGCTTATCCGACCGTTCACTCATTCTTCTTGTGCTGCCTGTTAGAGCAGACATTGGCGAAGAAAGTTGCGGGCTCGACGGTTTGCTATTGGGTCGCGGGTTTGCAGGTAGGCCGTACGACCCGTACACGGGCGGTGGTTTTGACTCTCTCAAAGGTCTCTGCGTAGATGGTGAAAATTGTTGTCTAATATTTGGGTCGTAGCGATGGTGTGCTGTGTAACCAAAGGGGTAATGCAGCGGAGGGGGTCGATGGCGGAGATGTCGAGGCGATGTTGCGTTCCACGAGGAACCAAAGGCTGCTCCGGGGTGGATTATTGTGATGAGAGCGCATGCAATCAGAGGAACCAGTCCGTTCACCAACAGGAACGCGGGCTCGCTTTGGAAGAGGCTTTCGTGTATGCCTCCGACCATTTCGATGATCCGATAGATCGAGTAACCGAGTAGGAGCATGGTTGCCACCTCAGTGCCTAGGTATTCAAGTTAATAAAAGTGAGCTTCCACATTCCGGTATCAGCAGATACATACAGCGAAGGAACCTAGAGAACCGAGCGGATTGGTATGTGTCTGAATGCTTGAGGTCTGGCGAGTCTCTGCCAGAACTCACTCTCAAAACGAAGCGGACGTAAAGTCCTATGCCGGCGAATAATGCCAATATTTGGCACCCGAGACCTCCGCTAATGATGTTGGCACTCTGATCACGCTTTTGCATCGTTAGTGATAAATGTCGATAAATGGGAGTTTGGGGTCGTACGCCTATTCCTCCAAAGTCGTAAGCCACAAACACAATGCCAACAACTTGGATGACCATGCCAACAGCAAGCAGTGAATGCAAGAGCAGCGCTGTCAGCATGGGTCGACATGGACTGAAATCTTCTCCGTACACTGTGAGGACGTGCGGTAGGACAACGAAAATGGAGCTAGACATAAAGACCGGACCCAGAACGCTCCCAAGAAGCATCAAGGTAAAGTATCCTTGATGGCCACGGTCTCCATGGAGAAGTATTCGTCCTGCAAACCCAAGAATCTCGAGTAATAGCCCAGTCGCCAGGATTACTGAGAAGCCGGGAGTCCTGAAACGATATCCCAAGTAAAAGGTGACTGGTACCAGGAGAGCGTAGACTGTGAGGAGGACGGCGTTGCCCCCGACGTTTGGGTTATGAGCCAAGAACCCGCCCTCGACAGGACAAGTCGAGCCACATTGTTGAGATGCCATTGTGAGAGGTGGTCGACGAGGTCTTGCCAAGGCCGGGCAGCCGTAAAGAGGAGAGAGCATCACTGAAGGGCGGAACCCTACATATATCTAGATAGGACACATGTACGTGGGCAGTAAACACCCCTAGAGACACAAAGGCGGGCGGACGGGCAGATACGCATGAAATCCGACAGTATGGGCCTACTAATCATTGGACTTTGGCTGCAGGCTGTGACGGGCAGAGCCATAATCCACCGGCCATGTCACTCAACAGCAGAAGACCGACTCTTTTCCCCACCAGCATTTCCGCTATCGATGGCGGGAGGGGCATCTCGATAGCCCAGTAGGACCAATGGTTGAGATGTAACTCTGGGGAAGGGGGCGAAGCCTGAGAGAGAGAGGTGACCGTATACGACCTGTTGGCTGTTGACAGAGAGTGGGCGGACATTCTCATACGTCGGAATGTGACACAGGGAGAATACGGGTGGATCAACCTAACGAAGAAGGGAGAGTAAGAATCCGACAGTTTGGCTCTGCCGTGGAGCCTAAAGTAAAGGATTGCCACGCTTGACAACAAGTCACAGCAGTCAGATCTGCACCTGGCAAGGATTGCGTCGGGTAATTTGGTGTACCACGTTGTTACCGTACCGACTCACAAGTGCGGACGCACTTTTGCCCATCCCGTATACAACATCCTTTTGGAAGAGTTGTTGGTGACTCGTTCATGGTGTCTCTACCAATGATAAGAAAGACCAGGGGGTTTGAAGACAACGGTGCTTGAGACAAGGATGGCAGCCTTGTGATTGCGTGGGTGCAATATAAAGACTGGATTTGAGGGGCGGACCTTGTCTACCCTTTATGCCAGACAATACTCAAAGAAGACCCAACAGCATTCCCCCCCCCCCAAAATGAGCAACTTGAAGTCCGATTCTGGAGTGAAATGAGACGCCACGGCTTTGGCATCCGCAGGTTTGGGGATTTGGGGGCCAACTATCCATGTCAAGATGGCCGTGGCTGCGGGAACGCTCAAAGGGAGGGCGGACGCCGTCGAAGGAATCCTGGCAGATGCTCGATCCACCGTAGCTCAGGCAGAGGAGCGCAGGACCTGTGGCTCCTTGTAATATACTACCGTTGGAAGTGGAGGATAACTGGAGAATGAAGATGGCGCCATTCCCAAATCCGCATGGGTCGTTGGTGGTTAGAACTTAGAACCAACAACTGGAACACCCTCTCAAGGGCTGACTGGCCGACGGAACAAAAGGCGTGGTCCGCACGTCTTAATGCCGAACCGAACAACGGGTAAGACCAAGGATTGTTCAGCCAGCCTTGTCATTTTCTGGATCAGGGGGAACACGTGTGGTGGAGACTGTTTGTGTTGGACAAGGCGTTGTTGAGGGGGACGAGAAGTTGGAGGAGAGAGATTTGGGGGAGCTCTACTGACGAGCGTTGCACTTGCTGTCTTGCAAGCAGCCTGTGGTTCTGGTAGGACAGACTTTGGCTACCCTGTACTCGCATTCGGGAAACCCCAAATTGGACATGATGCATTACATGCAGCTGCAGCAGATATGACACCCAAATTTGTTTCACTTGAAAGCTACTCTGTGAAACAATAAAAGACATGATTTTGTGTCAAGTTGATATTATGTGTTCCGCCAAAGGTTGGAAGAGAAATGCATTTGTCCCACCACCAAGTCCAGTAATACCCATAGATATTCATTAGGAAGCTGCAGCTTTAGGGTGCAAAGCTCTATGCATGTGTGACCCCAAGTGAAATGGTGTTGGTCGTGTGAATAGTAGACGAGAGACGGTGACCGTTATTACTGCACTGCACTGCGACATGTTGTTGGCTCGTCGTCGTGTTGTTCACCATTCAAACCCACAGGCTACTGCTTCAGCACTGACACTGGGGATGAATCCTCCATGGTAAGCAAAAAACCAGGAGGATTCCTTTTTACAACTTGCAAAAGCCTGGAAACCTTTTCATCCCTCTGCCGTGCAGAAATGGCGGGGCTCTCGGTCGTTGATGTCCAGAGGTTGGAATGGGAATGGAAATAGATGCCGTCCACTGCGCCACGAGACCAGACCAACTAGAAGGATGGATGCTTCAGGTACGTCCCTCTACTGACGTACGTGCGTATGACATCAAACGCCTCCAGGGCTCATCCCGCAACCTCCGCTGAGAGACGAGGCTTGGATCGAGGCTGAGCTCATCATCCATTCATACCGAATCACCTCCTTTGACGCGCATGCTCGATTTCTAGCCATCTTTCTTACCTTCTTTCGCGTTCAAGTTACCATATTTGGCCCGGCATTCCGTAATCTTGATCAACCGCAGCGTCGCTCCAGCGCCTCCCACGGCTCACTGCTCACTGCTGCCTCGCCAAGAATGCCAGCGTGACGAATACAGCGCTCCTCTCTCTTTTGTTAGGTCTGCCACTGTGCTGTGCTGTCTGCTGTCTGCTGTGCTGTTTGTTGGAAACAGCGTTTTCAATTTTGCCCCCAAAACTCCCTCGTCTCTCCGGATCGCACTTCCGTCTTTTTCACAATTCTCTCTCTCATCCAAAAATCTCAATTTTGCGCTCACTCATGCCTCTGCGCTGAGTGAACGACCCATAATAAATTCGGCATCATGTCCATCAGAATTTCGCTCGATAATCAGCCCGAATTCTACACCAACCTCGATGTCGTCTCTGGCAAGATCTTGCTGACGTTAAATCGGACCGAGCAAATCGGCAGCATAGTCGTCAAGCTCGAGGGCGAGTCTGTTACTGCCTTGACGGTCCCGAGAGGCTACGTCTATGACCCGACTAACAGAGATACGGCGCCGCCTGGGCCGCCTGGCAGCATCTCGAGCGAGAACCACAAGATCCTGTACAAGATCCAGCAGGTTTTCCCGGATGACTATTATGCGAGCTCCTCCAACCCTTACGGCGCCTTCCCGCTGCCGTCGGGCCAACATGAGTTTCCTTTCAAGTTCAAAATGCCCATAAACAATGCCTGCAGCGACCCCGTGGCCATGTCCAAGATGGGCGGCGTTGCAGGTGTTGGCGGGTATGGAGCTGGAGGCGGCCTTTTTGGAATGGGGGGAGTTCGGGTCATGGATGGCACCAAACAGCTCTATCTCAGGCATGTTACTTCGACCTTACCGCCCTCGTTGACGGGATACCCCATGGAGGCCGAAATTCGTTATTATATCAAAGTCACTGTTCAACGGCCTGGCTTCTTGAAGGAGAACTGGCGCTTCCAGGTTGGTTTCAAATTTCTGCCCATTGAGCCACCGCGACCTGAAATCTCTGGCCAAGAGGCGTTTGCGCGGCGGCCCTTTACCTTTCGACCTCGTACACCCTCACAACCCCAGAGGAAGAGGAGTTCATTCTTCTCCATGGGAGGAGATAGGAACAACGTCGACACTACAAATCTGGGGGACTCCTCCCTGGGGACTACGGAAGTTGCTCCATCGGTAGAGATGTCTGCCAGGTTACCACACCCCGCAACTCTCACTTGCAATTCGCCGGTACCTCTCCGACTTATTTGTAAAAAGCTTGCCGATAGTCGCGAACAGATTTACCTGGTATCCTTCCAGATGGACCTTATTGGCATCACCGAAGTGCGCTCCCACGGCATGTTTAACAAGAAGATAAACCGCTGGGTAGTCGCTTCCAACTCTGAGCTTATGATTCCCCTAGGCGCACCCGAGGATGCGGTGGGTAAAGAGATTGAAGTTCCTGATGAGATATGGAAAACCAGGGGCTTGCCAAACACTGTCGCCCCATCTTTCTCTACTTGCAACCTTATACGCAGATATGAGCTCGAGCTTAAAATAGGAATTAGCTGGGGCAAGCCAAAGACCGGGATGTTGTCCAAAGACACCTTTAATCCATTTCAAACCATCTTCTTACCCTTGCACTTTGCGACAGTCAACATCTTTTCTGGCATCACGCCACCTCCCGAGCTCCTGGCAGCAGCTAGAAGCGTCAAGCCCGGGAGAGTGACTCTCACTGTGCCTCCTCGATTGCCTCCTCGTCGGGGCTCGCATTCCGCACCACCTACACCTACCGCGCCGAGCCCATCGACGCAGTTACCGAGCCAACCCGCATTGCCATCAAGACCGGCTCAAGACCCGCTGTATCCTCCACAGTTGCAAGAGGGCGATGTTCCGCCCTACGACGATGCCCCGCCAAGCTATGACGAGGCCGTAGCAGAGAACCTGTCCGGGCCATTTGACGGTTTGCGGCCCCGACCAGCCTATAGTGGTGTGACAAACGAGAACGCGCCTAGTCAGATGCCAGCGGAAAAGAACTGATTTGGCATCACTGGGAGGATTGTTTTCATGTGCCGATGATTGCATGGGTTATGGAAGGGCTTTACGGGCTGGACAGGAGTCGGGGCCGGATAAAATAGAGGAGGTTCCTAATTGACACACTTCAAATGTTCATACAACTGATGGGACTATTGAGTGGGATGATGAGTTATTGAGATTAGGACAGACGATTAATGTGATCATAATGATATTTTATGAAGCAGAGTAGGAGATGACTATACACTTGAAGTCCTACGAAGGCCTAGATTCCATTTTTTGAGAGAGATTTATGAATATTGAAACAGGCCATCAAATTGATGACATGAATGCCTATGACTTCTCACACCCATGGTATGTCCTAAGATTCATGAGCTTCACTAGCTACAATGACGTCAGCGGAATGTAGCCACAGCCATCTCACAATCCTTCTTCCGTCTTTGTCCGTCAAGGCCCCCCCCCTTCATTCTTTAAATAATTTCCAATATCCTCAGGCACAAGCAGCCATGACTTTTCATAAAATCCTCACTGCTTCCGTGTCGGGGGCCATAACGCAGCTACGATGAGTGGACGATGCGGCGCTCTGCGCAGATTCGATACGTTACGGCGAAGAGCGATATCTAGACTTTTTACGACGGGTCGCACCTTGAGGCAAAGTGATGATGCTCGGATGCGTGATTTGGGGAGGCAGATTTCAGATGATTTTGCTGCTTTGAAAGATCACTATGGTAAATGCCCTCTGCTCCCACAATCATCTCACCCCAGAACCAAACTGATCTTTTTCTTCTTCTTTTTGTTGGTTAAAACAGCTACGCCCAAACATCCCATCGTCCTCGCCCATGGCCTCTTCGGCTTCTCCGAGCTCTCCCTCCTCCGGTCCCTGCCCCCCATCCAGTACTGGCGCGGCATAAAAGAGGCCCTCACGTCCAACGGCTCGACCGTCGTGACCGCCTCCGTCCCTCCCTCGTCCTCCATCCAGGACCGCGCCGTCAAGCTCGCGTCCGACATCTCGGCCTCGCACGTCGTCAAGACCACCTCTGCCCCCGTCAACATCATCGCGCACAGCATGGGCGGCCTGGACGCCCGGTACATGATCTCCCGCTTGCGGCCGCGGGGCGTCGAGGTGGCCTCGCTGGTCACCGTCGCCACGCCGCATAGGGGCAGCCCGTTTGCGGATTATCTGATGGGGGAGAAGGAAAGGGGGCCGGTGTACCTGCCCAGGTTGTACGGCGCCATCGAGAGGATGGGGCTAGGGACGGGTGCGTTTGAGCAGCTGACTACGAGGTACATGGCCGAGAAGTTTAACCCCGTGGTTGTGGACGACCCATCGGTGAGATACTTTTCGTACGGCGCGGCGACGAAACGGCCGTCGGTGTTTGATCCGTTTAGGCTGCCTCACCGGATTGTGGAAAAGGCGGATGGCATGAATGATGGGCTGGTCAGCGTGGAGAGTAGTCGCTGGGGAACGTATAAAGGAACGTTGATGGATGTGAGCCACCTTGACTTGATCAATTGGACAAACAAGATCCAATGGTCGGTGCGCAGGTTGATGGGAATCAAGCGGACGTTTAATGCGATAGCATTTTACATGGATATTGCAGACATGTTGGCCAAAGAAGGCTTATGACAAAAGGAGATGAAAGGCGATTTGAATGAAGCACGATGCGAGTGTGTGTAGAATAGAGTCATGTAATAAACAACCATTGTTGTAAGAGGTATCAGTAGTATTAGAATATAGAATACAGCATCCTGGCCTCGAACACGAGCGTGCTGTCCAATTAGTCCCACCAGTGAGCTTCGCGACTGTGAACGCATATATACATGACACCCGAGCTTCATCAAGTATACCGCGCCCCATGGTGGCCATTGACGATTAAAAAAAACATGACGATGCTAGATGGATTGGCTTTTTGGTGTTTGCCCGTAGATTGGTGAGTTGGAGAAGCATGCAGTCGAAAGCAATGGGACCTGGTAAAGGTCGATTAGGCCTTTTCTTTGCTGGGGGGCCGTGTCGCTGAGATACCACGCTTGAAAATTATCGTAACACCATATTCGCCGTTGACAGTCAAGGTCCATTACTGCGTTCCATCTCCATCACGATCATTTCTCCTTCCTTCTCTTCCTCTTCCTCCTTCTCTCCCCGCTTATTGGGATATTATTTAAACGGTAGACTTGGCAGCCTTGCGCGCGGCAAGCTTCTTGCTGATGAAGACACTGAGGAGACCAACAGCAACTGAGATGAAATTGTGGTTAGTACAAGGCCAAAAAAGAAAAATAGAATTGCCAAGACCAAGTTGTGGTTTTTGTAGACATACCAACAAAGACAACGCAGAAGACGACCATAACACCAGGGTTCTTGGCGGGCCAGCTCTTACGCTTGACGAGAGCGTGCATAGTGACGTCGCGGATGGCGAGGTAGTTGACGGCGGCCATTTTGTCTAGAGTTTGAGGAGATTTACTCTGCGAGTCTGGCTTTTTTTGTTAGTGAATGAATTGATTTTTTTCTATTTCTTCTTCAATTGAATTGTTCGTAGGTTATGATGTGGTGGTGAAGAGGCCCGATTGAAAAGCTGGGGGAGGGAAAAAAGGAAAATCAATGCGACTAAGCACCAGCCGGGCGAGCTTGGGGGGGGGGGGGAGCTCGGTAGACAGGCTGCATCCGCTCTTGGCAGTGCTGGCACGGTTCAACGGCTAAGCCGGAGATTGCATTGGCGCAGGTGCTAGCGATGCGATCGAAGCAGCACAACATTGGGGGAGAGAGAGGCCATTGCTGGTCGTGACGGAGTTCAATTGGGTGCAGTGTGTGTGTATGTGGTGCTCGATGGGAATCCGATAGTAAAGTGAACTACTACTACCTTTTGCTGTGGTTCGGCTTGGAAGAGAGGAGAGGAGAGAGAGAGAGAGAGGATGAAGGAACAGCAAAAGTCTGAAGTCGCGTAAGCGGACGGTCCTCAGATTTTGTTTAATGCGCGGAAGCTATGGGCAGGGTCGGCGAAAAGTGGAGAAGCTATCGTCACGGACCACTGGCTGGTCCACTGACACAAACTCACTGACCTCAATTTTGCAAGTTGATGCAAGACAAGCAAGGGGGGCCGAATTCGGTATAAGTCGCTGGATCTGACCTTGGCGTCTTTGTTTCGTTCTTTCCTTCTTCGGCGGCGTCGGTACGAAATAAAAGAGGTACAGGTAGTATTATCAAAATAAGAGTAAGAAGAAGTGTTGGACTCTCGGCAGTCTAAGAAGAAAGCTGATTGTGAAGAAGGGTCGACGGGGGGAGGAAAGGAGGAGGAGAGAGAGATGTTTCTTGACTGAGGGATTCGAGGACGAGGAGTGAAGAGAAGAAGGAAGAAAGAAAAGAGAAGGGGGAAAAAAAGAAGAAGCGCGAATTAACGAGGAGGGAAAGGATTTTTAAGAACGAGACGGGTCCAAGGAAGAGGCGGCAAGAAAGGGCGTTGTGTGAGAAGAGATGGACAGGACGAACAGCAATACAGAGTACCTACACAGAGAGAGTGATGTACTTGGGATGGATTGGATGGGCCCAGTAACAACAAACAACAAGGATTTCCATACCACTAGCACTGCTAAATGACTAGCGACGTTATGAAGCTTGTAGCTGATCGGAACACGGCATGAGCCTTGCCTGTCCTCTCTTTTTTTTTGCCCCCAATTTGGAGAATAGAGGGTCTCCGTCTCCCCAAGTCCCTCACCTCGGCCGGTACACACGGCGGTGATAAGTCGGTTACCTGGGACGCCCATGTGGGGAACCAAGTTTTGCCTTGCGCGAATTTCATCTGTCATCCATCCATTGGACTCTTTTTTCTTTGATACTACTACAAACAGGCAGACCGGCGGTTTATTGTTGGCTTTTGGCATGGGGGGAGGGGAGGGGAGGGAGAGAGGAGCAGATACGGTACGATGGAACGGCCGTCTGACCTTGTTCGGCTCCATTGAAGGCCAAGCTGTATGTACCTTAATCTACAGAGTACTAAGACGAAGACGTTTGGATGATGTTATTACTAAGTAAAGTAAGGGTATTGCTTGTACTTGCAGGTATCTGGTAGGACATGATTGAGAAAGGGGATCAACATCCTTCAATCCTGTTTACTACGAGGCAAAATTCCCTCTGCATAGAACCAACATGCAACTTCCTCCATCTATACCTGGTACCTTTTTATGTAGGTACATCCATGGAAATGGTACCGTACCTCCTCCATAGCAGAAGCGTGCCACATTTCCGTCTAGAACGGCGCGTCCGGCAAAACTGCCAAATCGTTGGGGTGGGTGTCCTGCGCTGTGCCATCATTCGGTGAGTGATTTGATTATTATCGAGTTGATTGATTGTATTCATTGTGCTGCGTAATGAGCCATGAGATCAACGCGTATAATACATTCCTACATAGGTACTATGCTATGCTCACATCCATCATCTATCCATCTGCAAGTAACTTTACCGAGGATATGATGATGCACCGGGTTGAGCGGATGCTTTGCTGTTCAAAGAGCTCGGCTATCTGCCCTCACCGCGTGTGCTCAGACGTGTCTCCATTCGTGACCGAGAGGACCATGAAACCATCTCCATCAGAAAGAAAAAGCACATGCAGCGATTGCTTCAACTGCACAGGTATCTTCAGCAATCCTCCAACAATCATCCATGGAAGTAATACCATAACCGTCGTGCATAAAGGCCAGGCCAAAAAGGCGCGCCAAACGCCAGTCCTAGTACAAGTAGTAAAACACGCCGTTCGGCAGACGAAGAACCCCCCCGGAGTCCAAGTCACACACCACACCATTCACCATGGATGGGAAGGGATGGATGGATGCCATGCGGCGACTTTGCACAAGTCAAGCTTCCTTGCATTTGCCTGTTTCCGGAGCTTCCCCCTGCCCACTTGGACAAAAAGGCATCTCTCTATCCAATCCCCTTCTAGGACCCTTTGAACGCTCCACCGTTGCCCGGCCAGACCGACCAGATGCAGAAAACGAGAGCAGATAAATGGAAAAAACACATGCAGAAAAAGGCCGCTCCGTGGAATCCGGATCGGAAAGCCCTTGAAATGATGCTGCTTTTCATCACTTCTTCAGGGGGGGGGGGGTTGCCTGACAATGCCGAAAACGTCCGCCGGAGATTCTTTGGTCCTTTTTTTCTTTTTGCTTCCAGATTCTGTTAGTCGTCTTTCGTTTCGTTATCAATTCGTTTTTTCCCTTTTGGCAATGATACAACGCGAAGAGAGGCACACACACGCACGTAGGTACGCTTAGCTGACGAGTTATCTGTGCGCAAGCCCATGACCTCATCCTGCCTTTGAACCCCGGTCTTGGCGAGGCGTGCCGTAATTTATGGCTTGCAAGGCGCTTTTGATTGTTCACCAAGACTTTGTGTGCGTTCTCATTGGGTGATGGCGATTAGAGCCAAACAGCGATTCAGAAGCTTGGGAATCATTTCGGGACTCCAATCACTACCGACTTAGCATCTAGCATCTAGTATCTACAACTAATTAGAAGAGGTCTCAACTTCTTTAAAAGGGTCTCACACTTTTATCCACAGCTTGGATGCACAGTTTACACAAGCACATACATAACACGATATGCTTATTTCATTATTGCTACATGACCATGCAGGCATCACCTCTCGATGTAACAGTCTTTTTTATTGTTATTATACCCCTTGAACCAATACAGCTCATAAAATACCTCTCTTATTTTCCTGAAATTGCCTACGGACCCTCTTGTTCGAAGTAGGGAGGTCCTAGTAGGCAGTAATGAAGGTACCTTGCAGAACAGAGATGCCTGTACTCCGTGCTCCGTACCAGAGCAGAGGGAATGATGAGCGCCGTGCAAAGTCAGCACGGAACGATCGGAAACAGCAGGCTCAGTACGGAGTACCTAAACAGTTCCTGCATTTAATATGGAGTGAGCAGACGGGGCGGTCAACACCAGCGTGTCCAGGTACATAATATTGACGGCCCCACGCTGGGGGATCAACGTGGAGGGATTCACAGTGCCTATCTAGTAGTAGTAGTCAGTCAGTGAGCGGTAATTTTTCCGTTTACAGAGGCAGATAAGCTGCCAGAAAAGGCCTCTCATGTTTGTCTACCTCCACTACCTAACCTATTATATACATTGCATGCATCTCAGCTGAACCGCTCCTGAATTGTTTCCAATTGATTCACGTCATAGAGATATATAATACACAATAACCCCGAGGAGACACGAGAGAACCATGTGAGACATTTCTTCAAAGTTGGATGCTACCCCAAAGGTACAACGCACGTGAGATGACACGTGAGGATGTGGAATCATGTGTTCTCCTCGGGCGCATGACGAGAAAGGGAATCAACTTGTCGATTTAAAAAAAGATGTAGACACTTACATCCGTATCCGCTGTCATTTTCGCTTCTTGTCACCATTGCTCGGTATCGCTGACTTCGGCGTTGGCTCTTTACTACATCGCCAAAGATGGCGTCATGGCTTAACCAGCTGCGGCGCTTGAACCACCACAATATCTCAACCTTCCGCAATGCTCCACTGGCAGAAATATCCGGATCGTTTGGTGACTTGGGGACTCTGCTCCCCCTTATGATTGCTCTGGCAGTCAAGGGGTACATTGACTTGGGCTCGACGCTCGTCTTTTCGGGCATATTCAATGTCCTGACTGGCATGTTCTTCGGCATACCCTTGCCGGTTCAACCCATGAAGGTAGGTCGAGCTTCACCCTGCGTCATTTTACAGGTTCCCGTTCGAGTGCTCCGTAGTTTGGCCGCTTTTGACGAAGACTACTAATCACAACTCCTTGTTCTAATGTTTGACAGGCTATAGCTGCAGCCGCCATTTCATCACGGGAGGACCCGTCCATGGGCGTTGTCATTGCGGCAGGACAATGGGTTGCTGTCGGCGTGCTTTTCCTAAGTGTCACCGGCTTGCTACGTTACGCCGTCACTGTTGTTCCTATCCCAGTCGTCAAGGGAATCCAGCTCGGCGCCGGTCTGTCACTTATTCTTGGCGCCGGTTCGTCTCTTCTGCAGCCACTGCAATGGATCCATCCTATCCTTGACAATCGCATATGGGCTCTTATTGCATTCTTCGCCCTCATCTTAACCCAACGTATACCTCGCTTCCCATATGCTCTTAGTTTCCTCGTCCTTGCACTGCTGTTGGCTCTTATCCAAGTCGCGACTTCGCATCACAGTCTACCATGGTTCGACATTTGGCGTCCAAAGTTTGTGCAGCCTGCTTGGATTGGCGTGGGAGATGCACCGGCCTTGTGGATGGCGATAGGGCAGTTGCCGCTGACTACGCTCAACTCGATAATAGCGGTGAGTGCACTGTCGAGCGACCTGCTTCCCGAATTGCCAACGCCCTCCGTCACCTCGGTTGGTCTTAGTGTCGCCCTTATGAACCTCACGGGCACCTGGTTTGGTGCCATGCCGGTGTGTCATGGCGCCGGTGGACTGGCTGCTCAGTACCGCTTTGGAGCACGTAGCGGTGCCAGCGTCATTTTCTTGGGCATCTTGAAAATCCTCCTCGGACTCTTATTTGGGAGGACACTTGTAGACCTCCTCACAAAATACCCAAAGAGCTTACTCGGTATCATGGTCTTAGCATCGGGATTGGAACTGGCCAAGGTTGGGCACACCCTCAACAAAGGAGCTCCAGACCTGTGGCAGGAATCCACCGAACGAGAGGGACCAATATCGATCCTCAGAAAACAACGCATCTTGTCTGACGAGGAGCGCCTAGAACGATGGACTGTCATGCTCATGACCACAGCATGCATTCTTGCCTTCAAGAATGATGCCGTTGGCTTCACGGCAGGCATGCTTTGCCATGGATCCTACAGATTGTCTGACAAATTCATTGAGTGGAAGAATCGCCGCTTCGGTATCTCAAGTGAGAGACTGCCGCTACTAAACTGATGGCATATAAATTGCTTATAATTATGCTCTACTCTATTACCAAACATCATCGAATCGTGTTATACAATATTGACCATACGTGACCCCGGACCGGACCGGACCGGCTGTTACTTCTTCCTTTCCTTCATACCTTTTCAGGGAACAGTTGTTTTGAGTGCCTAGACCCCGGCCAGCCCCGATAGTGCTGTCCATGACTTTCCTTCACCTTGCCCAGCAGGGCGAGCTCATAGATGACGAAGAGCGAACCGCAGATTACCAATGAAGCCCCTTCCACGATGGCTGTCACCTTGGCTGTGATGCTCCACGTGCCGTGTTGTTGAGTGTATACACCAATGAGGGTTGAAACTAGACCGGCCAGGGAGTTGGTCATGCCGGGCAGGAACAGCTTGTTGACCAGCCATACGTAGTTCCTGCGGTGTATTATCGAAAGCACAAACATGCCCGAGGCTGATATCCCGCACATGACGGCCGCTATGGCTAGGAGTGGAATATTTCTGACGCTTTTGAGAATGGCCTTTGCAGCTTGGCTCTCCCAGTCATCACCACTGCCACTCTTGCTTTCGACGGATTTCTGAAGACTTGTAAAGGTTCCGGGGAGGAACAGGAACCCCGCCAAGAGGAGCCAAACGAAGGCTGACCCCAGGATGTTGTGTAGTGTGGGTATTTCATCTTGCTGAAGAAGCATTTGTACATATCTGGAGTGCATAGAGTCGCTTCGATGGAGTGGCTTGGGCTGCCATTGTTGGACGAAATAATGTATACGTCTTGCCATTATGAATTTAAAAGGAAATGATATGAACGGAACTGAATACACAAGCCTGCTTGCGGAAATTATTAAAACTTAAAGAGAGTTGGTCAAGTTGAGGTGAGGATACAAATAGCGGCTGGCCAGCTTCTTGTATTATATGTGTTGAACACCAACAACACATTGAACCATTACGCAATGACGGTCAACAAAACGGGCCTGCAGGAGTCTGATCCCCTTGTCTGTTTACCTGCTTTACGAAACAAACACGCATAAAAATAGAAGTCTTGACGAGTGCCTTCAGGTTACTGGCTCTGAGTTGTTAGCTACGTGTCGCAGTAGCCGCCGAGAGACAAGAGTGTAGGTTTGCAATTGGCCAATCAGCAAGTGGGTATCCTGCTTGGCAAGCCTGGGCCTTGTTGTCTGGTCTCTGGCTGCTGACAAGACGGGTTGAGGTTCCGTTTGATTGGAACTGAAACAATTGATTGACTGTTTGATGAGCATGGATATGTCAAAAAGTTGAGACAGCGGATCTATAATAATGATCTGATGAAGAGGCCTCGAGTAGTACAGGTAGTATCTGGTACTTGTTCTACTGGAAGTAGCCTAATGGTGAGTGTTGCTCAGCACGCCAATCTTTGATCGGCTAAAGAATCAGTATTGTGCTACGACTCCAAGGAACACCTGGATGGCTGTGTGCTACCGCCTCTATTTGTACTATGAGAGGAGATTTGCTGTTGCTCAAATACGACGCTGAAAAGCGTGAAAGAATGACTCACATCAAATGCGCTCAATTGAGGAAGTTGGGGAACATCAATGCATTGACTGTATACTTTGAGAGTACCTTTAGTATACTCATCTTTTACATGGTAAGACATTGTATCTTTCTAGTACCGTCTTGCATTTAGCGGTGTCATGGTGACTTTCAATGCGTGAAAGCAAACAAACAAACAAACAATGAAAAAAAAAAGTCTCCAAAGGCGACGCGGGGAAAGAGCGCATGTGCAAGCGCAAAAAGTTGAATGGCTAACAGCGGCTAGAGCGACCCAAAAGATTTCCCAGTGGAAAGAACCAAAGGCTGGCCAATCAGATCGCATGATTGCGCCCGGTCGACCCTCCAAAAAGATTCGCGCCAGGGAAAGTTCAGCGAGGCGGAAAGGGAAAGAGGTAAGTAATAGTAGAAGAGAGAGGCTGCAAAAGGCTCTCTCGCCAATTCTTTTTTCGTTTTGCCCGAGGCTCCCCAGCCCAGCCAGCCTCAGCGCAAATCAATCTGCAGCGCTTCCATCGTCGCCCCATCGACACACGTTCCCGCGCCCAAAAGGATCCTTTTTTTGATTGGGCTGGAGGCGAACGAGCTGTTTTTGCAGGGAAAGGCAGCGATGACTTCGTCCAGCGCCGGCCTGGACGGCCACCACCACCACCATCGTCAACATCGTCAACATCATGTCGACGTCAATCCCCTCGCTCCAGCCGGCGCACAAGCTGTTGCCGTTAACGATGCTGCCGTCTCTGCTTTTGCTGCATCTGCCGCATCTGCAGAAGCATTCGGGAAATCGTCTGAACATGCGCCAGCGCAGAGGCCAGCGACTGAATCAAATCAAGACCCATCCACAGCAGCAGCGCAGCAGCCGCCGCCGCCGCCGCCAAAACCTTCATCGTCCGTGAATGAGCCGTCTCAAACTTCTGCTTCTGATCCCAAGCCCACTGCCCTTGATGCCTCCGCTACCACCACCACCGCCGCCGCATTATCCAGCTCATCTGCAGCGCAAACCCCGACTCGAGAATTCGTTCAATCTGCAACGGGAGAAAAGACGGCAGATGCGGTTTCATCGTCAAAGCGACCGTCTACACCACCTCCGAACTCTACCAACACCATGACGATGACCAAGACAGCCCAAAACCCACCTGTCACCCCGACGGCGCACACCTCTTATTTCAACGACGCCAATAACAATGCGAAAGCCAGGAATTACACTGATGTAGCAATGCCTAACGCCCCTGATTCAAATGCGGCTGTCTCAACCGTAGAGGCGCCAGCGCATCAGCAAACTGACCCCGTGCAGATGCAGCAGCAGCAGAGGCACCAGCTTGCTGGACAGACCCCCCCCACCGAACAATACCCACCTTCGACCCCTTATACATCCGCCGCGACGGCTCTTGATCAGCACGCATATATGATGATGGCTTTAGCTACCATGTCGGCAGCACCGCCCGCCATGTCCCCTCCTCCAACCGTTACACCATCGCAAGTCACCCTCCCAAATCCCTTGGCCGAAGGATACAATGGCCTCGCATCAACCAACAACCTCCGCCAGTCCGGCATCGACTTGGGCCTTGAATCCTTTGCGCGCATCGAATTCGCCGACAGTGTCTTCCAGATGACCACATATGCCGTCATCGTTGGACGAGATCAGAGAGCTCTGGAGCAGGCGCGTCGAGATGAGAAGCGTTCCGACGAGTATAAGCGGAGGGTGGAAGAGAATGCTAGTAAAGGCCTCCCACCGCCATCTCCCATTCTCCACGACCGCAGCAAATTTAGCAAATCCTATGTCAGTGAGGAGGGCGGAATGCTGGGTCCTGAATCCGACAGTGAGGAAAACGGTCGTCCAGCAAAGAGGCGCAAGACTAGCACTACGGGCTCCTCGAAGGACGAAAACGACAATTCTCAGGAGGGTGTCATTTCAAACCGTCAATACGTATCTCACACCCCTGGTGCTGCTGCTGTCGATTTAGCATCTCTAAGGCCATCTCCTTGGCATGTTCCTTTTGTCGGTATTCACTCTCCTGGTCCGAATATTGCTAGCAAGACCAAAGCCATTTCACGAGAGCATCTCAAAATTGCGTATAATCAGGACGAAGGTGTTTTCGAGGCTATCCCCTTGCACAAAAACGGATTTTTCTGCGAAGATGTACACTACAAGAGTGACAAGGTCGTCTTGAAATGCGGGGATAGGTTACAGATCAAGGATATTGATTTTCGTTTCATGATCAATGGAGTGGAAAGGGGACGAACAGGTGCCGAAGAGTACATGGAAGAGGAGGCCGCAAAGAAGCGCCATGCCCATGGAGGAAAGGAGATGAGCTTTGATTTTGAGCAGTCACATGGCAATGGTCAAATTCAAGATACGAGCGATGAGCTTTCGGATGTTGAAGTTAGTCCCGCCGAGTTGTCCGACTTTGGCGGAGAAGAAGAGGAAGAAGAGGAGGAGGAGGAGGAGGATGAAGACGATGAAGAGGAGGAGGAAGGAGATGAGGGAGACGCAGAAGGTGAAGATGAAGACGCGGAAGGGGACACAGCCATGGACGATGATTCTGAACTGAGGGCCGAGGGTGATGCCAACGCTGATCTATCAATGCCACAAATGCCTAAGAAACGAGGCCCAGGAAGACCACCGAAGAATGGTATCATGTCAAAGCGAGAACAACGCTTGCTTAAGAAGCAGCAACAGGAAATGGCCAAGAAGACACTGCCCCAGGTACCTCCGGTAGAACCTCCCATTAAGCGCAAGGTCGGACGTCCTAGAAAGCATCCATTGCCGGAGGCCGTTGGTGAACGGCCAGAGAAGCGTAAATACAAACCTCGGAAACCCAAGAATGAGGAGGGTGGCGAAGGGTCTGATGCTGAGAGACGGGCCAGAGAGAAAAAGGAGAAGAAAGTACGCCCCAAATCGCCTCCTCTGGAACTCAGGATTGAGGACTACACCGAAGAGCAACTCCAAAAACCGAACAAGAACTATGGCGTTCTTATTGATGAGACATTAACAGCGGCCGGGCCCGATGGTCTTACGCTGAAGCAGATTTACAAGAGGATATGTCAGCGATATCCGTGGTTCTACTTCCACACAGAGACCAAGGGGTGGGAAAGCAGCGTTCGACACAATCTAATTGGGAACGAGGCTTTTAAGAAGGACGAAACAACAAATCTATGGTCTCGTGTTCCGGGGGTGGAGTTGGACGCCGGAAAGAAACGCAAGGCAACTTCACCAGATCGGGGACTAGCAACAGCACAAGGTTACGGACCCTATTCTTACCCCTACAACGCGCAACATATGGCACCAGGGGCGCCACCTGGTTACCCTCCAAGTCAAGCACCGCCCCCCGGATATCAAGTACCCGGCTACAGTGGACAACCAACTCATGCTGTCCGGCCTGTACAGTATGCTGCAACAGCTACAGCGCCTGCTCAGCCAATCCAGCCGGTCCAATCAGTTGGTGTTTCACCACCTGCTCCCACTCAGCTGCCTGGCTATGGGCCACCCCCAGCTCCAGCTCGACCCCAAGTTGGCGTACCACAACCCGGCGCCTACAGTTCACCATATGCAAGACCACCGCCCGCAGTCAATGCTCATGTCAAGACCGAAGATGGTAGTGTGCCACCTCCAACTGCTGTGCCTGCTCAGACGTCAACTCCTGTTGCCGCTCCTGTCACTGCTGCCAAGACAGTTCCCGGCGCTGTACAAACGGCTCAACAGGCGCCCACAACGGCTACAAAGCGTCCAGCACCCACGTCGACGACTACCTCTAGTGCATCAGCCAGACCAGTTGTTGATCCTCGCCTTCTTTCTGCCGTTGTTGGGCTTAAAAATGGCCTTGTGGAGAATCTCAAGAAAGCACGCAACCCCAAGGCAGAGGCAATCGTCATGTCGGCCCTCAACCGCTGTATTGGACTGAAGAAGGAAGCCACCGAGAACGACAAGATGGAGACTATCTGTATTAAAGGTATACGACAAGTCATTGATGGTTTCACAAAGGGGAAGAGTCCTACACCCGGTACCCCGGCCGCACAACCAGACACACCTCCTGTTTTCGAGCCCAAGGTTCTCGCCTCATTAAACGGCTTCAAGGACATCTCTATCAAAACACTTAAAGCCCGACTTGGCGAAGGCAGAGCTGAAGCAGTAACACTATCAGCTATCGACCGGGTCATTGGTCTCGCAGACGCAAGCATCGTGCCCAAACCTGCCGAGGGCGAAACTGCGGGTAACCTCGAGGGCGTGGAACAGCATCTCATGAAGTCTATTCGTCAGCTACTCATGGGCATGAACCAGAAATTACAAGTCGCATAGTAAGAACAAGGGAAGTGGAGGCATTTTGTTTTGAACTGGGAAAGAAAGGCTTGGTTGTGTGTTTTCTAATCAAGTGGAGCTGGACATTTTAGTTTTTCTTTTTACCATGTGTGTGTGTGTGTGTTTCATTTGGCGTGGGAAACGGGAGGAAGGGAGGGGGAGGAAACTTTGCCTAGGCGCTTGATGATGCTGCTACTCTTGGTGTTTCGGTTATTTGGACGGGGGGGAGGGAGGGTTACCAAAACAAAACAGGTTTGAAGGGTTCAATCATTACTTCTATGAGGCCATGATCCGATGTAGAGAGCAACTATAATAAGCTAGCGTGTTTTAGTCGAATTTTACGAAGAAGATTCATGCCCAACCAAGATGTTTTGACTCGGAGATTTGTATATAATATAGCATGATGATACGATCCCCTATCTAGGTAGATATCCAATAGATAGATGGTATGATGGCAAGGAATTCACAAGCAACTTTACCCCATGAAAAGAGAGACAGATAGACAGAGACAGCGAGACAGCGAGACAGCGAGACAGTGAGACAGTGAGACAGAAAGAGAGAAAGAGAGAGAGGAGAGAAACATCAAAGTATTCATCAAAAGTTAACACATCTTTATTAAAACCGCTTACTTTTATCTGTCCGTCACCTTGAAGTTCCCCCCTCGGCAAAAGAACCCTCCCCTCCACCCCCCTTATTCTACTCCTCAATCCCCCTTCTCTAACATTCGCCAAAGCGGACACCACTCCAAAAAAGAAAAAAGCAACTAAAAAGTAATAATCTCTTGCCGTCTTTTCCCTCTCTCACTCTTCTCTCTCTCCTTGTGCATAAAAGATATATAAAAAAAAACCTTGACTCCCGTTTTGTGTGAGTGTGTGTGTGTTTGTGTCTGCTTTCCTACCAAATTCGACGCTCATCCAGCGTAAGCCATCGTAAATCTCATGGGTGGGGGAATTGATGTTTAGAAAAGATAGGAAAAAAAGAAGAAGAAAAAAGAACAAGCGTAATACATGGGAATCCCTCCTTCTTTAAAAGGTCTTTGAAATAAGAAAAGAAAAGAAAAAGGAAAAAAAAGTAAAAGGACAGCTCTTGTGAGTCCCGTAAGGTAAAACTCCAAGTATCATATTACATTTCTTACAACACTCCCTCAACACTTTTGCCCATCATTGCTCCTAAAAACTGCAAACGAACGCTAGGAGCTCTAGGATACGCTCCATTATCATGGACACATGGATATTTCATCTTTTTAGTCACTTCCGCCTCCGACGTAACGCAGCCTATGCGCTCAGGGCCGGAGTAGAATTGTTGTCAACCTTGAGGGCAGCCTTGTCCATGCCAGATACCCCGCTGTCAGCTTCGTTCAAAACACCCTTGGCGCCCTTGACTCCGTCCGGGTGTTTCTCATCTTCGGTAGCCTCTTCGAGGTTCATTAGGGCAGGTGGACGGTGACGCATTTGCTTCGCCTTGGTAAGAGAGATGGTCTTTTGTTGGTATGTCGTCGTGATTGGCTGTGTGTCATCGCGCTCAATCGTCGCCTTCATTAGAGCAGCCATCCACAGTCGACCCTGCTTCAGGTTTGATACAGCAAAGTAGTGGACAGTAGGTTTGGTGAAGTTGACGGCCTTTGAGAGGCCAGTTCGTGGGGGGACAAGCTTGAAGATGAACATCACATCATCGCCCTTTTCGAGGGTCTCGGCTCCATCGCCGCCCGTCAAAGTCTGGTTCGCCGGGATGTTTGGACCACTAACGGCGCCTGTTATTGTGGCATGCAGACCAGTCAACTTCTCGTTGTCGGCTGGAAGTACACGGTGAAATGAGATGTCGATGAGTCCCTTCTCTTGGTCATCATCTTCCGAGTAATAGTATGCCAACCGGCGGCCCTTGAGAATGAATAGCCGAGGCTTCCATGTTGTCATTATGTTGGAGCTCTTCTTCCTCATCCAGCCGTAGTAATCCGCATCCTTCATTGCTTCTTGTGGTGAAATGTTCAAGAGACCACGAGTATAGGCGCTTGTTCCCTTTTTGCCCTTCTTTCGGCTGGCCTTGCTTGCAGCGGTTGTCGAAGTACTCGGGCTCTTTGCTGTATCGGCCGACTCGAGCTCGAAGCTGACACCACCGGAGGGTGTGCTAGAGCCTGTCCGGGCTGGTGAGGGCAGAGATGGCTCATTAGGCGATAGTTCGGCCGAGGCCGTGGCCTTGGACCTGTCAAAGGTAAGCCTGTCCGAGATGGCTCGCATTCCTGGGCGCGAGGACTTGGAGCCGGGCCTGTGGATCGCCGATGTTAACCAGTCGGCATTGAAGCTGTGTGTTTTTGTTGTGCTTGGCGATGCTTCCATCTGAGTTGGACTCGTTACCATGTCCAACTTTGTGACGGTTGGTGGCGGAGCGTCCTTCGCTGGAGGCAATGGCCGGACAGAGTCAGTAGTGGTCGACGAAGCAGTCCTCCTATGCGGCGCCGGCGGGACGCCGTAATATTTTTGCGCAGCTGGGCTCGCAATGGTACTGTCCCTAAAGGAGTCAACACTCCCATACCGGGAGTGCCTGGATAGAGCTGTCGCGCTTCGGACCCTTTGCTCTTCGGTATAGCTCTGTGTTTTCGACTGGTCAGCGCTGTCCCGTTTCTTTAAAACATTGCGCTTCCTTCCATCTACCTCGGTGCCAGAGAAGTAGCCTCGATCCAAATCAACCGCGGAATCTTGCAACTCTGGGTCAATGGGCGGCGCAGGCATTTCATTCAAGCCAGTTGACGAGAGCGGTCTTGGGGGGCCTTGAGTGAGTGCACCGCCGAGGGTCCAGTTGCGGTCAAAGGAAGGCTGCTTCCTATGTGGAGCATCGCTGATAGAAAAACCTGCACTTGCCGGTAGTTTGGGTGTGCCCGCATTCGATATAGAAACGGGCATGCGGTAGTCGGTGGATGAATGACGGCGGGAATGATGCAATTCTCTTACCGATGCAGCCGATGGTCGTTTCATGTGAGGGCGTGTAGGGCTATCCTGATAGTGACTGCTGATGCTAGGGGCAGCAGAGGAAGTGAAGGTTGTAGGTGAGGCCTTGGACGACTGAGTCATGGACAGGCGCCGAGTCTGGACAGATGAGGGCCGGTTGGATACCGAGTTGTTGAGGGTGCTGGTCCGGCTTCTCGCCCGCCTCGCATCCTCGGATCCGGCATCGCTACCATAGGTTTGAGTTGTACGTCTAGTTGTTATTCCTCGGCCGCTGATTTCGTCCTGCAAAGTCTTGATCTTATGCCACGTCTTGAGACGCCGGCCAACGGAGCCTAGGTCGAATGCTTTAATGAAGAGCGAGCTTTGATCCATGCCCAAAATTACCTCTCCGGAAATTTCCTGATCTCTAAACACTTCACAATGATGCTTCTCTATACCGGCGGCGAATAGGTATTCCGCAACCTCGTCCGGAGACCAAGCTTCTACTTCGGCGCGGGTATGGACGCCGTCTTCCTCCTCGTCGGTTTCTTCACCTTGGATATATGACATACGGGGATCGAGGTTAGCACTATACTCGCTACCTGAGTCCGTAGCCGTGGTTTGCAAAGCGGAAGTGCTTGGTGGAGACCGCAGGTGGGTTATATGCTCATTAATGACGTTGAGTGTGTCGTTGAGAACTTGGCTGTCCTGGCTCTGGTTGGCAAGTTGTCCCAAGGTAGGGGAAGGCGACGTTCTGCTGCTGAAGGCCGTGGTGGTTGTCGATTCTGACTTGGCCGAATTCAACTGTAATGATGCTGGCGGGTCGCCTTGATCGGACGGCGTCCTCGGGGGTCTCATTGCCTGCGCCGGGTCTATTTGGGGGGGACTCGCTGTTCCAACGACGGTAGGTTCCTGCGTAACTTCAACAAGAGGGGCAAGCGGTTGAGAAGAAATAAAAGGAGCACCCGAATTCGTAGAAGGCCTTGGCGCAAGTCGGGTATACACTAGTAGTTGCTATTAGTCGCAGAGGAAGAAGTTAAGAGGAGCAATGATGAAACGAACCTTCGGGGAAAAGGCCAGTGTTGTTGTTGACAATGTGACGGCCAAGAAACCACCCGTCGCCAAACTCGTCGTCTCGCTCCAGCAACTCTACTCTATCTCCTTTTTTCAGGCTCAACTCGTCGGAACTGCGAGCTTGGAAGTCGTCTATGAAGAACAAGCGATGGTCAGCATGCTTTGCAATAGCAACGACTGTAACGACGCACAGAGACAACAAGCGACGGGCCACTGTGAGAGGTAGAGAGGTGACATGTGAACTTACGAATCACCATCAACATTTCTCCAACGTCGGGTTTGTTGGAACCCTCGTTTGGATTTCTAGCTGCCATTGTAGTAGTAACGGAGGCGACGAGAGACAGCTTTGGCTCGGCCGAGGAAGTTCAAAAGGAGCAGGATCAAGGCGGTTGCCGGCCCGGCCTGCGAGGCTGGGGTAATGTCCCAGGAGGCGAACAGATGCGGGTGGGCGGCACAAAAAATGTGTAACGTGTAAAGCTAGCGTTCCCTCTAGGAGTCGCGGATACGGAAAAGAGGCTTCTGCGCAGGACGGATAGTCGTGAAAGCCATCAGGCACGCCTCTCTAGAGGCCAGCTACCGGTGTTGGCTATTACCTATTGCCGGTACCGGATCGTGTTATCTCGAACAGTGAAGGCGTCGTGGGTGGGTGGATGGTGATTGCAGCACAGGGAACCGGTCCCCAGGGACAAGGACAATGGTGTCGTATTCTGCAATGTCCTCCCTGTGTTAATACCGTGCGGACGTCTTGGGTCGGTTCGGCCTTTGCTTCGTTGCGCTGGGCTGCGCTGCGCCGTCAAGGAAGAGGTTGGCAGTTGGCGGTTGCGAGACGATTGGATAGACGCAGCTGATGAAAGAGGGAGAGAGGAATATCCTTAGCGTGGAATGGTTCGATTGGATTGGATTGGATTGGTGGTGGGTAGCGGAACGGGAGGCACAGAGTGAGAAGAGACGACGAATCGCAAGGGCCAGCGAGATGTTAGTAGTACATACTTACGACTACGGAGTACAGAGTACAGAGTACAGGTATAAGTTGTTGAGGAGGAACGAGAAAAAACATGCCTGTACCTGACAGCGCAACCAAGTGAGCGCGATAATGAGGTACCGTGAAAGTAATTTAATTGCCTTTAAGTGCGCGCGTACACATGTACTCCCAAGGTATCCATCTACTAAGCTATATAGGTAAAGGTACTTTGAGGCTGGCAATGCGCTGTACAAGATTAAAATTACATGAGACAAAAGCTTGTTGTTGTGCATGAAGAAAGGAAGGAGGAGGATGTGTAGGTACGTACTACTTACTACCTTGATACTAAGAGACGGAGGTACATGTATGTCGTTTCTGTCAGGTACTGATAATCTCTCTCTCCACATCCCCATACAAGCAACAGCTATTACTTGTAGAGGAACGTAGTAGCAGCAGTAGGTAGTGACTTCGTATTGCGGCAGATATCGATCCAATCAAAGCCCAATTTGCTATAAGTAGAGACATGCAGCACAGGTAGCCATCCATCCGTTACGTTACAAGGTACGATGTGGGTATGTGATTGGGTATGCATTATCACACCCGTTGTCGTTGCCATGATCCTCCTACGCAGGGAGAGAGTCGATAACACTTTAATGAAACAGACAAGTCGACGACAACGACGACGACGGCAGTGATGAATCATGTGTCAAATGCACGGGTCAGGTTAAACGTTTAGCATTACCAACGGGTACTTGTAGTATCGGCTTGTCAGAGCACATGCCTGTATTACAGGTACTGCGACTGCTGCTACCAGGTACTAATGCACATTCCATCACATCCTCCCGCAACCTCCCCAGTTTTACATGGAAGTTTATGCATGCAAGTGTCTATCCAAGTCCAGACCAGGCCAGGCCAGGCCGCGCCCGGTCAAGGTAAAGGCCAAGGGACAGTGTGAGGTTGCAGTCTACTTTCTCTTTACCGGAGTCAACACGAAAGAAAAAAAGGAGGGTTGTCAGATTTCTATACAATAGCACTGGTAAGAGTCATGTTCCAGAAGCTAAACCAGCGTTTCAAAGAACAAGCAAGAATGAAGCTTCCATGCTGCTGCCCCTGGTAATGATTCCGTGCCCCCCCATAAGGATCCAAGGGTTGAAGCCGACGCGGTCCAGACACGGCGCCCAAACATGTCCCCGCAAACCTTCGTGCCTTTACGGGAGTGGCTGATGGACTCTCTCAAAGACAACATCATGTAAGCTTATGCCTCTTGGGTGGGAGCAGAAAGACAAGAAGAGACAGAAAATAGGTTGGACTCTTATACTCCAATCTCTCCATCACATGTTCTCCTAGATACCCAGTACCTACTTAGTAATTTATCAATGAGACCTTTTACACGTACGAATACTACAAGTAAGAAACGCACGCGCCAGAGGGTAATAAAATTTCTCCATATGAAAAGTCGCTGATGCCAAGACCACTCATTATGCGAGTATGGCGCTACATGCACATGTGTGCGTTGTTGGTTGGGTTGATGTTATGTGATGTGATGTGATGGATGGATAGTAATAGCCGTAGGTAGTACATGCCTCTCCATAGGGGGGGATCCATCCATCCATGATCCGTGTGATATTATTAGGAGGATGCTTTGGTGCCGAGATTGTATGTACCAGCTGGCTCATTTGCGATAGATGCCTGCCTGCCCGTCGTCGTTGCGCGCTTCCTTCTCTAAATCGTACTTGCACGGCACACACCTCACCAACTCACAACTTACAACATACTCATAACCTACTCACCACAAAGACACCACCAGCCAACACAACACAGCACAACCCGCACGGCGCTGGCCCTGTTGCATCAGCCCAACCATCGGAGTCTCTCATTTAAGCATCCAACGATCTGCGCCGAACCGGATTTGGCTGCTGCTGCGACGAGACGCTGCCCGTCATCAATTTATCGATCCACCCTGCAGCAGTCGCCGCCCTTGGTTAAAACTTTGCCCAACCAACCAACCAGCCAACCAACCATTCAAGTTTCTGCACCAACCGACAGACAGACCGACCGACCGACTCTCTCTTTCTTTCTCTCGCGCTCGCTCATCCCGCCCGCCCGCCCACCGCCTCTCGCTCGAAACCCTGTCTACATTCCGTCATGATTATCTGAATGCCTCATGGCGCTTCGACTGAAGAAACACCGCTCGTAGTTGATCCTCCATCCATCCATCCATCCATGTGGTTCCGTTTGATCTCACGAACCAGGCGATTGGCGTTGTCGCAAGGGTTTACATGGTACGGACGTGCTTCCTTGTCTGCCTCCAGAGTCCAGACACAGCACTGACAAACCCCCCCATCGCTGATGCAGACTTGACTCCATTTACAAACGTCCTTGGTTTTGCCAATGCCGTCCTCGGTCAAGAAGCTCGAGCCCTTGGCCACGCCATCCTCGATAGAAGCCCGGGGAACATCAAGGAATCAACACCAGTACCAACTCGATCCCGTAGTCACGAACCCTCCATTGTCTGCGAGCAAAGAAACCATAGCACCACATATTCAAGATGCGTGGCAGGGGCCTCTTAATGCGTCGCGCGCTGATTTCCCCGGCGAGTCACTTTCACTCCCGCCGATTTTGACATCTGCGCCGTCAGTCCATGGGGAGACCAATTATGTAGGCCGACAGCTGCATCACAACTCCACGAGGTACACCATCCTAGCCTCCAAACTGACCCTGCCTCAACCTCTTTCGTCTTACTGTGCCCTGTGAAGGTGCAGAGATAAGGGCTGCAGGTGCTTCTTCCCTTAGAAACTGTCACCTTGCTGCGTCCGACATCTTTCATCCGCTTCGTTTTTGCTAACTTTACTCGTTGCAGCCTCACTTCCGCATTACCATCTCCATCTCTCACCAACGAACCGAGTCCTGCCGCTGCGTCTACTCATGGCGATCCCTCTGGGCGGGTGGCTAGCCTAATAATAGAAGCCCCATTGGTACCAAAACTACAATCCGATGCGCTCCAGTCTGGTCCTCCTGTTTCTGCCAGTCCAACTATTCACAAACAGGCAGCAGCTGCGACAAGTAAACCACAGGAAACATCTCAACTACTCGGCCAAAACAGAACAGGGAAATCGCATGCGCCATCTCTACAGCAGATAGCTCAGGGCGCAATGGCTGCAGCGCTACCTGTTGAGCCTGATCGACCCAGACCCCGGCTTGCGCCGAAAGATGGCAATGCGGAAAATATTGAACATCCTCGAAAGAGAAGTCGCCGCGATAAAGGCCCCGGTTCCAACGGTGAGGAACCCAGGCCCCCTGTAGATCCTTTGGCGCATTGTTGCCAGATTCTTGATCAACGGATCAGAGAGTTCAACAACTACCAGTCACTCGGGTCCATGGTCGAGAAGGCCCGGTATCGCATTTTACGTGACGCCTGCGGCAATGGGGATTTGTTTTACGTCGTTCTCCACCGTTTCTTCTGCCTTTGGACCAGGGACAAGGCCCGCGTTCATGCCGCCTTTTCAATCCAGCCGAATTATATCGATCTTGCCTTCAACTCACTCCTTATAGTGTTGAGAAACAACCAGGAGATGCCCAACATTCATTTGGTCTGGTTTTCAGACTTCCCCGAGTTCCTCACCAAGCTTCCAGTTTTTAATAATATATGTATGCAAATATCCGACTTTTTGCTGCACTTTGCCACCAAATGGATGCCCCTATTAAACGAAGTCGGCGTGAGGAAGTACCCACTACTAGCATGGGAGCCAAGGGTCTTACTGCGATGTTGCTCCCATACTCTCGAAGGCATTCTGTTCACTCTCAGTCGCAGAGGTCTTGGTATAGACGATGGTCCGTTGGCAACTGAATTGACCAACTTGTTCGCAAAGGATCAGAGAAAGGAGTATCAGATGGCTGAGAGGAACGCGAGTGTACAAGAGGTATCATTATCAAGAGAAGATATGGTTGTCTTGTACAAAACTCTCATGGGCCAGGCTTTGCGACGAGAAGCTCAGCAGGGTAAGTAAATAAACGATAGAACATGGACGTAATGAAGCTGACTATAGCATATAGCAGCTGCGGCATCAACTCCACCGCCTCAACCTACAGTTGTTCAACCGCCTCCAATGAATTTCATACAAGTGCAGCCACAACCACAGCCACAACCACAGCAACAGCAACAGCAACAGCAGCAACAGCAGCAACAGCAGCAACAACAGCAACAACGGCACCAACAACAGCAACAACAGCAACAGCGGCAACCTACGGTGCATCTCAGCCCCATACTTCAACACCCACAATTCCACACTTTCCACCATCAACCTCGAGGCTCCCAACCTGTAGAGCCTCAACTCCCGGTAAACTTATATGGCCAAAATCAACAAACACATCGCCAAGGCGACGAAGACACCCAGGCTGGACCTTTGGATTCAAGATTCGTCCTCCGAAGCAACCAGTCTCCGGTGGATGGGTCTCAGTTACTCCAAAACACTGGGCAGTTGAGGTCGTCCCAGGGGTCCCCCTCGATGTCGAACGCTTCAACACAACTGCCGAGTCTACGATATCAGCCATTACTCACAAACGGGGCCCCTCAACCGTACCCTGCAAACATGGGACTCCAACCCCAGCAACGATTTGCGCCACATGTGGCAGGGCCGCATCCCCAAGCTCTTCGTAGGCATGCAACATGGGGCCAGCCGACCACATTGTCTCCTCAAAGCCCCGATATCTCACAACCTCCCGGGGAGTGGCATATGCGGAATATGGGTGCTCAGGTTCAGGCTCAAGCCCAGGTTCAAGCTCAACCTCGTATACCAGCGAATATACCACCACATATGCAGGCTCATTTACCGTCTCCAACGCAACTTCAATTCAACACTCAAGCATCTCCTTTACAGGCTCCTAGACCACCGCCCAGTAACCAGCCAACCCAGCAGCCGGTATCCACAGTCCAGGGACGACAAACACAATCACCAGCACCCGCTAGCAACCAGGCTCTCTCAGCTTCCCCTATTCAACAACAGAATCAACCATTGCTTCCCCATGTTCGGCAAATCCAGCGATACCGTTCGAGACAAACACATTCACAGCACACGACTCATCCCGTCAGTGAGAACGAATATCCCAGTAGTTCTCATGATTGGACATCGGTTCAATCCAGTTTGCACCTAGTCAGCTTACGTAGCCCTGAAAGGGTTCCATCGACCGCAGAGGCTACGCGCTACTACCAGTTCTTTGAGAAATTCATCGTGAAGCCTCTAGCAGTTATGCCACAGACGGGTATCAGCGTCCTACAGTTTCGCCTTTCTCCAGAAGAGCTAACTAATATCCCTACTACAACGAATTCGCTGGATGAGTTACCAATAAGCCGGTACTTCAATGGCTGCCATAGGTACCGCATCCGACTCTGCCGAGGGAGGGAGGGCGTTCCCGTTGATGAAGGAAGTTGGGCAATGTCCCGGGGTTATTGGCCGGAGCATATTTACATATCATTCAATAAGCAGCCAAAATTGCTCCGCCGAAGGCGACATTTCCATCACGATTTACCCATTGAGTTGACGGACTCGTTGATGTTGGGAGACAACATCATCCAAGTCAGCCTACCAACCTACTCTCAAAATCCTAGGCCAGGCATAATCTATCACATGGCCGTTGAACGTGTCATTACCCTTAACCATGATACGGTCTGGTCCATGGTAACAAATTCTCGGCACATCACAATAGACGAGATGAAACAAGAAGTTCAGAGACGACTCCGGCCGCCAGCCTCTGACGATATCGTCGTTGAGAACGACACACTTACAGTCACTGTGGCAGACCCCTTCAGCTCCCGTCTTTTTGTGATACCAGTTCGGGCCCGCGACTGTCGACATCTCGAATGCATCGATCTAAAGAACTGGCTTGAGACTCGACCTGGCAAATCAGCGCGAAAGCCGACGGAGCCGACGATGGTGGATGTTTGGAGCTGTCCGATATGTGGCTGTGATGCTAGGCCATCTCGACTTCGCGTTGATGACTTTTTCGTTGAAGTTCGCAACAAGCTACTGGAAAGAGGCAACGGCAGCGTCAAGAAGATTGAAATTTCTGCAAACGGTACTTGGACTGCAATCGAGGAGCCCGACGAAGTGGATGACGGGACACCAGATCCAGCCAAGACAGAGGCCACTTGGCGCGTATCGGTAGCTCCAGCAGCTCCAGCGGGCTCAGGGGTTCCTGAGACCATAGAGATATTGGATGATGATTAAGCATGATCGAACTGCATTTTAGCAGGGTGTTTCCGGGGGGACTGGCGTTACAGGGACTTGGTAAAAAAAAACATAATGTAGACCTTTGTACATATCCTGATGTAAAGAGTAAAGAGTAGACTTACGAGGCCATGCAGATACGGATAAACGGCTTCACCGAGCGGTGTTTTCATTGAAAGTCGAGCAAAATGAACACTATTGTTGTATGAGTTATGAGACAGTGATGAGATGAATAGTTGAAGTGTCAGACTTGGATAATCTCATCCCAATGAGTAGATTGTACCGTGTAAACAAGCAACATTATTAGGCCGCTGTTAAATATTTTAAATCTGGAAATAACATCAATTCTAGCTACCTAATTAGAATCAAGGTAGGATATGGTTTTTGCTTCTTCAAGGTGTGCTGACAGACAATAAAACTTGTCATTTCGAGATATAGATTTATATTCCCATGGTGTTTAGGGTAGCCACTTATAAATCTACACGGAAGTCGACTTTCAAGAAACAAGCTTAAATACAGGTAGTAGATAGTATGTCTAATGAGTTCATATGATTTGTGAGAGGAACATTCAAATTGTCTTCTACTCATCCATGTTTTCGCCCTCGGAGTGTGCACCACCTGCAATGTCTACTTCTCAGGCTCAAAGTTTCCAGCCGTGTAATCCATGACCGTGACCTTTTCAATAAGCGGACCTATTTTTTGCTTGAAAGTGTCGTGGACGGGATCCTCGTCAACGTAGTAATTCCTGTCTGGTACGTTGGAAAACTCCACGACAAAGGCATGGGAGTGGCCGTGCTGTGTTTCCCGAGCGTCAGCGTGTTGCGTCGCAAGGGTTTAATAAGTGAGGGAAAGCTTGGTTGATGAGGATGATATACCTGCTGACCCTCGGCTGAGTGATCTTTGCCGCCTGTCAAGGAGACGATGTACGGCATTTTGGTATCTCGATGGAGACAGGCATCTTTCAGCGCAAGGAAGCGCAAGGAAACCTGTGGAGATTCTACATCAGAATTTCTCTCTCTCTCTCTCTCAATACTTGATGGGTTGATGATGCGGGCGCAGTTTGCGGACCTCTTTAATTGCTTCGGCGCTTGTTTCGGCCTTGAAGTGGAACAGGACAATGTGTGTGACACTCATCTTGGCTGTCTAAGACTGGAGACCAGATTTGTCGAAATATCGTGAATGTGATGACGATGAGGGGCAGAGGAATCGCAGGTAAATTCGGGTCTAATAAGTATGAGAGTAGAATAAATTAATAATTATATCCACAGGGTAGGGATTAGTCAATGTAGTGGCCTCAGCCAATCATCAATATACTGTGGAATTAAAAACATGTATGCAAATTCCCAAACTTGGGTTCTGCATGATACCTTTTTATACCATGATCGGACCGTTACCAAGAGAGGATACTCCGCATCGAAGTAGGGCAATATCTAAAATGTAGATTTGAGTCTAAAAAGGTCTGACGGAATAAAACAGGCAACTATGCCAATCGCTTTGAATCATCATGTAAACAAACAATCCCTTCCCCATAAAATTACCATTCATGCCACATAGCAATAAGTCTTGAAAGTGTCCACCTTTAACCAATCTCCGCTCTCTATTGATCTATATCGATTAGATCTTAGCCTTCGTTTTCGAGTAATTAGGCTTGATTGCAATCTTCGGGTGCGATCCCTCCAGCTTCAGCCCTGTAATCGCCTCCAGCTCCTCGACTGCCTCGTATGCCTTGCCGAGATTAACCTTGATGGTCCTGAATCCCTGATTGCGAGCGGCCTTTAAGTTTTCGCCAATGTCGTCCAGGAACAGAATGTCTTGTGGCGCAATCTTGTCCGAGCCGTGCTCTTTCGCGTATGCGTTGAGCCTCTCCACCGCCAATTGATACATCCGCGGGTCCGGCTTTCGAATCCCCACGTGCGCGGATGACACGAACACATCAAAGAGCCTTCGCACCGGGTCATCGAGGAACTCTGCGGTGTGTAACCTGTGCCCGGGCGGGAAGATGACCGTGTTGCTTAGGGCGGCCAAGATGTACTTGCCGCTTGCCTTCAGGTTCTGCAGTGCAGGGTGCATCCATGGGTCGGGAGAGTTGGACTGTGTCATCATCTCGTTGAATAGCCATTCTCCGTCGATAGTAGGGAGAGACGGCACTTGTGCTGCGAGCTTTGGGTCCTTTCCTTGCTCCCTCTTATAAAACGCTTCCCAGTTGGCCTTGACGTGAAGATCCTCGTTGAATCCTTTGAAGAATGCTGCGTCCATGAGGATTTCGCCCCTCTCGAGGCGCTGCCAGAAGCCATTGGGTGCTGATTTGGAGATGGAGTAGTTTACCCATCCAGGAGGGATTCCCAAACTAAGTTCATAATCCAGAATTGCCTGAAAAGGCGATCTAACCTGTAGAGATTGTTAGATTATAGTCATTCAAAAAGTGCGATTTTGTCTTCATCAAGACATTGTCGTTTGTTGAGAGATCATGAACAGTGAAATGATTGCCAAGGCGACTTACACAAACTCCTCCAATGTCAAATAAAACGACCTTGGGTTGCTTTGCACTCGCCATTTCAGCGTCAAGTCCTTCTAGTATTTGATCAACGGAGTGAAGACCAATATCCATATTATAAGCAAACAGAATTTGGATTAGATGATTGATGTAGGCGTACGACAGTAATAAGGGGATAGGAACGCTTACAGAGTGGATTGGCTCCAATGGACGAAAAGGCCGAATGAGCCTCGGCTTAGACCAGTCAAGATGATAAGATATGAGATTATGATAAGATAAGATAACACGTACCCTGTACCCACCTGGGAAATATTCAAGGTCAGGTGATTCGTCCCCAACCCAGATGCACAACTTTGGTGCGACTTTTGTGGAGCTAGGCGAATTTGGCAGCCACGAACTTTTAGGGCTTGAAAAAAATCCCCCACCAAGTTTAGAACTTATCCTCACCACCAACGATTCAATTCAGAGGAACAAGCCATCGTCGGCCAATCCAGTCAAAATGGTGAGTTAAGGCCTATCGAAGAACCCAGAAATGGGATGCTTCAAATGAATTATGGCAGAAATGCCGATTGCTCGTGATTGAGAGTCAACGCAAGTTGCTTCGGAAGAAGGACGAGCAAGTCTGAAGCGCAAATTGCTGACTCGGGGATGATTTACCAGACTTTCCACAAGCTGGTCAAGAACAGTGCTTACTACAGGTCAGTATCATGTTGATTTTCCCCCTTATTTTTGCATGCGCTTTTGTTGGCTGACAATCAATCCAGCCGTTACCAAACCAAGTACCGAAGAAGACGTGAGGGAAAGACCGATTACTATGCCCGTAAGCGTTTGATCACCCAGGCCAAGAACAAGTACAATGCTCCCAAGTACCGTCTGGTCGTCCGCTTCACCAACAAGGACATCATCATGCAGATCGTCAGCTCTGAGATCTCTGGTGACAAGGTCTTCGCTGCTGCCTACTCCCACGAGTTGAAGGCCTACGGCATTGAGCACGGTCTTACCAACTGGGCTGCCGCCTACGCCACCGGTCTCCTGATCGCTCGCCGTGTCTTGAAGAAGCTCGGCCTCGATGAGGACTTTGTCGGTGTTGAGGAGGCTGATGGCGAGTTCACCCTGACTGAGGCTGCCGAGGATGGCGAGCGACGACCCTTCAAGGCTTTCCTTGATGTCGGTCTTGCCCGTACCTCCACCGGTGCCCGTGTCTTTGGTGCCCTGAAGGGTGCCTCCGACGGTGGTATCTTCGTCCCCCACTCCGAGAAGCGATTCCCCGGTTACGACTTGGAGACCAAGGAGCTCGATGCCGAGACCCTCCGCAAGTACATCTACGGTGGCCACGTTGCCGAGTACATGGAGACTCTGGCCGATGACGATGAGGAACGATACAAGTCTCAGTTCCAGAAGTACATTGACGACGATATCGAGGCTGACGGTCTTGAGGACCTCTACACCGAGGCCCACAAGGCTATCCGTGAGGACCCCTTCAAGAAGGTTGAGGGTGAGGAGCCCAAGAAGACCAAGGAGGAGTGGAAGGAGATTTCCAAGAAGTTCCGAAACATCAGGGCCACCAAGGCCGAGAAGATCGCCAAGGTCCAGGAGAAGATCCAGAGGATCCTGGCTGAGGAGTAAAAATGGGCAATTGGACGGTTTGAAATTTATTTGCCGGTAAAAATTGGGTCTGGAGTTACATGGAACGGAAGGGTCAATACTCGTCAAATGAATGAAACGATACCTTACAATCCGTGCCAAAAAAAAGTCCACTGCATTATAGTGCCACTCTGATGTTTGATGCTTTGTCAGCCTACTGCTTTCTCATGGCAAGTTTATCCTATCGTCTCATGCCTATGGTAAGAGCAAGTCATTTGTGTAATATTGCGGGAATTGATTGCAATGTTCCAGCGCAATCAAGTTTGATGGTGTGACGTCTGGTCTGGGATGAAGAATCATTCAATGCACTTGTGCCCTCGCATCGTCTCCACAATCGTGCCGCTGTGCTCAGGGCCAAACCCGTTCACGGTGGATCATCAGGATGGCAGGGGGGCGCGGACAGGCAGGCAAGAAAGCAGGGGAGAGATCTGGCAATGATATTGCAGTATTCCCGAAACAACAACGGTGAAGTAGTTGTAAATCAAAGGATGAGGCGATGTTTGCTCCTTACTCCGCTCAGATAAGATGCAGCAAACAAATTGATGCTTTGCATAGGTCAGATTTATTTATATGCACACGTGGAAGTCAAGCTTACACGAGATGCAAGCAAAGCCGGAGCCAAGTCAGACAAGAGATTAGAAGAACATGGGATATTAATAAGAGGGACAAAACAAGATCTGACGGCATTTGCTGACGCACACAACCCGTCGCGGGATATGCTTCCGGTACCTGGGCAAATGCAAACAAGGATCACTTGTCCAGGGCATTTGACCTTTTGTTTCTTTTTTCCTGTGCAGGTGATGAATAATAATTTTTTTTTGGCCTCTTCATGTTTTGTAATGCAACGAGGCATTTCTAGGATGTTCGTCGGGCGCAAATGTCGAGTATGTCCAAGGAAAGCAGCTGTGTTACAAATACTGCCAGTTAAAACACGGAGTTGTATGTACACATGTGTATATGGACTTTGATTCATCGCCAGCACAGGTCAAGACACTGACAAAGTACAAGTAAGTTCTGAGTGTTTATTTTTGTTGCACTATGAGGTCATATTCGTTGGCGATGGAGTCGACACTGATTGCGGATGTGGGACGTTTTTGGCAGATCAAGGAATTCTTCTTCCTTTCGGACTGGGCGGAAGAACTTTCTTTGGACGGGTTCTGAGTCGCTGGACGGCAGCCCTGATTGAGACGGGACTCTGCCCCACTCCTTCGTTCCAGTTCCATTTGGTTCAGGTGGGTGGGATGGGATGGATGGATGGATGGATGGAATTGTTTTAGACAGGAGTTGATAGTGACCTACCTGATTTACTTGATGTGGTCAGTCCAGGTAACCGTATGCGCTCATACTTATGTATGCAACTCATGTTGCAAGTAAGTTTTGTATCAGCCTCCGGCTTGACCGCCCCCTCCCTCCTCCTCCTCCTCCCCTGTTGATGCATACTTGGGATGCTAAGGTTAGGCATGGGGATTTTAGTACATTCCAAAGAGAGAAAAATCTCTCATGATATGGTATATCTGTCTGGATTGTTTTTACCTAACGTGCTGTGGTAAGGTATGCCTTTACATCCAACATTGATAAACTCCGTTTGTTTGTATGGGATTGGATTGGGATTGGATGGGGAAAAGACCCGGCGCACTACTGGCAGTGCTTGCGCTCCGTACCTGATACAGAACAAAAAGTATCGCAGTACGCGGGATTGCAGGGAAACATTTGGGGAACTCGAGGTATCGGAACCTCCATGTCCATGTATCTGAGACTAGAAGTGCCGCTCTCTCCGCAAAAAGAGTCCTGTGCATGAGTCTAGAAGGTACCTCCTAAGGCTCTTTTAGTGAGCTGGAGGAGCTGGAGGCTTGCTTACTTGAGGAGCAGCGCGCAGGGAGAGGTTCCAGGCGGGCTGAGTTTAGAGGTTACCCCGCTGATGGCATCTCATAGACCATGGAATGGCATGGCATGGCCTGGCCTGGCAGATGGCACGCCTCCAGTAAAAGCCCTGGAGGTCTTACCTTGGCGGCCTAGTACCCGCGCTTACCCCAGGTCAGTCTTGATGCAGCCAAGCGTGCATATACAGAGTCGTACCACGAACGAGACGAACGAACGAACGAACCAACCTAGACCTAACCACCACCACCACCACTACCAGCCGTTGGAGGCGAGACGCAACGTTTTGTTGTTCGGCCTCTAATGGTTTATTCGGTCACACATTTTTTCTACTTCTGTATTATTTTTCATCTTCTCCTCCTTTCAACTCCTCAGCTTGTTTTCTCTCTTTTTTGCCCTCTTCCTTTCCCAAAGTCTTTCTTACGTGCGACACGTAGTCGGGCAGTATGGAACAGGTTCATGGCGTCGACGTCAGATGGATGACGCAGGGCTCATTCAAAGGTATGTACCATGTTGGTTTGTCTGCTTCTTGCTTGCCACTTCTCCGCAATCTGAGGGCATTGAAGATTTCCACGTCCATGACAACAGCGATCTCTTGTACGGATCTTGCGTTACTCTGAATATTAACCAACACTTTTTTTTCTCTTTGGTTACAGAAAAGTTCAACAAGCCCTCGTATGCGACAAACAAGACATCCGGTCCCTCTCAGCCCCGACAACTGCCTACCGAATCACAGGCCTCCGCCAATACGCAGACGAACACGGGAACAGCAAATAATGGCCAATCCAGTAACCGCCAAGAAGCATTACCGATCAATGGCTCAAACAACTCGAGGCGCCAAACGCGATCTGGCTCGATTGACAAGACGTCGCCCGGTCCCAACGGCACTCCTCCGCATCACCGTCGCAACTCATGGTTCTCTAATATCTCGGCCAAATTCTCTGGCAGTTCATCGGGTTCGCAAACAACCAATGCGCCGGCGCAACAACAGCAGCTGCAGCAGCAAGCTCAGGCTCAACCCCAGCCATTGAGTCAATCGCCAACAGCGCAGCTAGAACCCGCAGTCCCAAAAATCACCGCAAGTCGAAATGCAGTGCTTCAGCATGGATTAAGACCAGAGGGCGACGGACCCTACACACCGGCTCCACCAAAGTCAGGCCAGGCAGGCTTTCTGGGTGTTTTCAGGCGATTGTCTACATCTGGGACCAACAGCACACCCACTGGAAAGCTGGCGCATGGATTGGTAGAACGCAGAATCTTAAACGTGGATCGGAACCGAGATCGATGCCCCATCACGGAACTGAAAGACAACAAGCTTCGACGAGTATCATTCTGCGTTGATGTGGAAATTGCGCCCATGCCAAAATATACTGCTGGTGAGGCAGAGTCTAAACCCATTGATAGAACTACGAAGAAGATTGTTGAAAAGGGCGAGGGTGAAGCATTAAAGAACCCCAAGGCTGCTGAAGCACAGAAAGAGGCGGAAACGGAAACCAAAACTGAGGATACCGACAAGTCCAAGACGCAGGAATCCGAAACCAAAGAAGCCACTCAGGATACGGACGTTGCGGAGCCCGAGGTCGATGAGCCAGTACCCGCCCCCAAGGAAATGACAAGAAAAAAGGAAAAGAAGAAGAGGAGCGAGGAAGAACGAAAAGCAAGGAAAGAGAAACGACGCAAACTCGCTGAAGCAAACGGCTCGGTTCCCGTTGAGATTCATTATGATAGCAGCGATTCCGCTTCCGATAGCCCTGGCAGCAGCGGAACACCGAAAACGACATCCTTCCCCACTACAAACCCCGTGAGAATATACCGCAGATGCTGTCAGCTTCGCGAAACTCCCATTTTGAAAAAGATTACGGAACAGCTGAGTGAAGGTCCCAACACCTCTGCAGCGACTGGTTTCGTCAACACACTGGATTTAAGCGGTTACTTTATGCAGCTCCCTGATCTCATCACCCTTGGAGATTACCTTGCCGTTGTTCCCGTGAGAGAAATCATACTCGACAACAGCGGACTGACTGATGAGGGCCTACGAGTTATCCTCGCCGGCCTTTTGGCATCAAAGCAGCCGGGTTTCAGCCGTAAGAAGAACAAGTCTCTTATTGAGCATCACGGAGTTGTGGAACGGCTGTCGCTGAAGGAAAACAATCTGGGTATTGATGGCTGGAAGCACATTTCGCTATTCATCTACATGTGTCGGTCGTTGAAGCAGCTCGACGTCTCAAAAATCCCCTTCCCAAGACAACCCTCGGCCAACAAGAACGGCTCTCTCTCAAACGGAGTCCACATCCCGCTTGGCATCGCAGATGTATTCGCAAAGTCCTTTGCAGAGCGTCCCGCTGGCTCGGGGTTAGAAATTGTCAATATTGGCGAAATCGAGCCCAGCATGGAGCAGTTTGGCACAATTATTGACGGCCTAATCCAATGCGGCGTTTCAAGGTTAAGCGTGGCAAACAATCACCTCGACAAACAGGGGTTGCAACATATAGCAAGATACCTCGAGGCCGGCAAATGCGAAGGTCTTGACTTGGGGGGCATTGATCTTAGAGATGATATAGATATGATCTCCTCGTCGATCAAAGAGAACCATCCATTGTGGGCAATCAGTCTTGCTGGCTGTAACCTTGCTCCTGCGTCACTTTGCAAGATTTTTCCTGTCTTGACCAAACTTCAAAATCTTCGCTTCATCGACTTATCGCACAATCACGACTTGTTCGAGACAAGGCCAAGTGCTGTTGGTGCTTTGAGAAGGTAAGAATAATAGGAAAGGAACCAAGATGATGAGTTTAGAGGCTAACGGCTTGTGTGAATAGATTTCTACCCCAAATGGAGCCCCTGAAACGAATACACCTTCAGGATGTCAATATGACAGCCGAGCAGGCTATTGCTATAGTCGAAGTGGTCCCCGAAGTTCGCAATCTATGCCACATCAATCTGCTTGGAAACACTGAGATAGTGAACCTGGCAGATGCAAAGACTGAGGAAGCCAAGGAAGAAGCCTGTGCACTTTACGCATCACTCATGGCCGCGACCAGGATATCAAAGAGCATGATATGTATTGATATCGAAGTACCAAGTGCGGGAGCGAGCGAGATTGTCAAGGCCATGGCAAAACAAGTCGTAGCGTACTGTTTGCGCAACCTGGAGCAAGTACCTGATACCGAGGTTGGCTCGGCGGTGGCTTCAGCGCTGGCGGAGGCACATGCAGAATCGCAAGACAGCAGCAAGCCGGCGTCGTATCCAGATGTGCTTGCGCACCTTGTTGGCCACGACGTTCTCGGTCAGGATGAGCCCGACGATGACGATGACGCTACGGCAGATGAAGACTATGTCATCGGAGGCACTGGTGTAGTCAAAGCACTCACCTTTTGTCTTGAAAACCGTGGGGATGACTCTAGGAGACAATCTGGCGAATTTGGCCGGACTATTGAAACCAACGGCGTGCCAGACTCACAAGGACCAAAGCTTCCCACGGGCGGAAAAGCCAAAGACTTGTCGAAGCACCTTTTGGCTGGCGCCCGCAAGATCCGTCATCGACTTCAACCAGCCCTTAGCAAGGCGAGGGCTACCTCAACCGACGATAATAACTTGCGCAGATTGATATTCCTTGATGAAACATTGCAGGGCATCATTAAGAGATTTGAGGATGAATTTCCAGATACGCGAGAGCCGGCGGAAGTGCCATCAGAGAAGAGGCAGGGCGCTGAGCGCTCGCCCTCGCCTTCTACCGCAGAAGATGCCACCATTACCGTGTCGGACGGTGATGATGAGACTGAGATTCACGCGGCGAAACCTCTCTCGCGGTCCAACTCGAGACTCTCCAAGGTGTTGGCAGAAGAGGAGGGGCGAGTACATCGTGCTGGCCATGGATTCCGATCTGGGGTTGCGGGCAACACGGATGTGGTCAATGTCATTGATGACATTGGAACCGATCCAAACCACGTCCGCGTTCTCACCGAGCTGGCTGAAGATATTGGAGGCGAGTTGCTGGAATTGGTCAAGGAAAAGGGTGCCATTCGAGCCTTCAAGGAACACAAGGATCTTACGGTCAAGGGCATAAAGGAGAGCGATCTAGAATACTGGGACAAATTTGTCGAGTCACAACGAAAAGCGCGGGCCAATATCAACTTACCGGAGACGCAGCAACGATACCAGGCAAACGACAACGACAGCGCAATTGCAGATTAACTATGTCATCTATTCCTTTTTTTAGATGGACAAACGAGCTACTACATGGATCTCAAAAGCATACAATATCTTTACGGGCATTACCATTACGACGAACACATTATCTTATTCTATTTTGTCATTTGCACACTATTATTTTACACGGATTGTCCAGGGCGAGGGACTCGCTATATCGTTATTGGGTACTCGGAGGCTTGCGAGGCATAGCCAGGCGCTCTTTTTTTCTTTTCTTTTTTTTTTCTTTTTTTTTTTACTGGGGATTTGGAATGGACTTTCTTGGGAATTTATCATCTTTTATTTATGGCGCGTTGGGAGCAAAGGAAGAAAAAGCGGAAATGGCTTTTTTGCTTGGGTATTATGATGATGTATTCGATTCTCAAGCCTACGGTATTGGGCTTGAGGGTATAGCCAAGGATTTGCTACAGAGCGTTGTGGGAGATGGAGGCTTTCATCTCTTGTTGATTTATCATGTTATCCAAATTGATGTAGACTATTAGGGGCCTATGAAATGGTTTTAGGCAGTGTATGAGGAAGGGATAGTGAATATGAGCTACGATATGTGGCCTTTTTACCCAACAGTCTTGTGATTGAATAATCTGGGGGTTTGTGAGGCCTCGGAGTGTGTTGCACTACCTTGGGAGGCACAGAGGCAACGCAGGTTCCACAGCAGGCATCCCTACTCTATGGTGCATTGACAAAGGGTCACGCGATGTAGGAGCTGGGAGCTAAAAACAATGGGATTCTCGAAGCTGGCGAAGGAAGCTGTCGGCCTGTGATTTGATAGGATCCCATGTATAGTACGGGATGCAATGCTGCAGGGGATCCCGGGCAAAAGGCATGGTCATCAGAAATGGAATGCGTGTGATTGGTGTTGTTGTTTGGGAGACTTGGTTGGGCGTTGGGAGGTGGGCTGGTGGCATCATAGTAATGGGATATCGTCTCATATCATATCTCGTCATGCCATGAGCATTCGGCGTTATTCTTGTACCTGCTTTTAGTGGATTTGATTAATATTATGCTTATGAAGGAACAAGCAAGATGGCTAAGCTACTAGGTAATGTCCTTTGGATGTATTGCATTCGTACATATTCATTCATATATTCCATAGATTATTGTGAATGAGAGAGGGGGGGTAATTCAATAGCCAGGTGCGATTCTCTCACTGACCCTCTGAAGCCAAACATGGCTATGGGCGCTAAATGGGGTGGCTCATCGGTTGGGCATTGTGAAAGTGCGCTAAATTCGCACTGTATAACTTCAAGTTATTTTTATTTTCAACTTAATTGTCGTTGTTTTGCTGTGGTGGTTGTTATTCTAGAGTGTGGCTTTGGTATGAACTATCATTTCTCGCAGCTTCATAGAATTCTATACGTTTTTCTGATTTTTTTTTGGGGGGGAGATTCTTTAGATTTCTGTATGTTTCTTTTGTTTGCCGTGTTTTGTCTCTATTCATCTGCCTACCTGCTGTGTCCCTAGTCTCAGTCCCCCCACAAAGGCAACTGCAGGCAGCTTCGTCTCAACCCCCAAGAGCATTCAAGTTTCCGGCCCATGTCCAAATTCACATGGTATTCTAGGGAAACAGCTAACGATTAAAAGCACCAGCAGCAGCTCAAAGGGGAGTATAATAAAAAATAATAATAAAAAAATACAATAAAAAAACATTCAAACGCTACAGGGTGTTTGCGGGAATGGGGTTCAAGGAGAGAGAGCGCTACTGGCCGTTGCTTTCAGGAGTTCTGATCACCAAGACGGTGGAGAGGCTTGCGTGAAGATTAATAAGGCGGGGTATGACGTACATGTCTCTGTAAGTCAGGTAGATGCATGATTTGTTGTAAGCATATGTGTACCTACATAAGATACCCAGTCATGATTATCAATGTCTTACTCCATAGGTTGATTCAGAAACAAACAGAAGCAGAAAAAACGCGGAACAAGAACCAAGGCAAAAATACCAAGTAAGCTCAATGGACACCCCCGGAAGCGGAATATGGCGGGTGGGGAGAAACCGGGTGCGATGGCATGCCCTCATGAGATGATGATGGCATGTTGTTTTTCTTTTGGGGGGGACGATTTGCTCAGGGGGGTTTACCGTTTTGGGCACTGTAGGTTGTACGGTGTGTTTGTTTGTTGTATCACGGTGGAGCAACTGTTGCGTGAACGCAGCAGAGGAACTTGACGATATCGTACTTTTAATCGTCTGTTGGCACTGTTGGGTGAATATGAGTGTAAAGGAGGTACAAACACATCAGGTACTGACTCCATTCCACCGTTGCTTGCTTTTACTGCCCTGGGCTGCAGGCGGATGCACAGTCACAGTCAGCCCAGAAACCGTGCCCACTGGACCACACACAGTGGACCGCACCACCACACCAACACACAGCACCACCCACACGCCAACGCCCTACGCCCAGTCCAGCCCCAATCGCCCAGGCACCATCGAACCGCTGCCGCTGCCCGCTCCATCATCCCAGGGCCAGGCTTCCAATGCACTGCCGCCAGGTCACAGTCACAGAAAAACAAGTCACAGTGTGTCCGTCCGTCCACCCAGCTAGGCACGTCTGAGAGCGAACAGTTTCATGACTATTATTAATAACGGCTGACCGACTGGGCCTGCTTTGCCTGCCCTGCCTCAGCTCGAACACCCGCACTGCACCGCACGTTTACTCTGTAGCTTTCTCTTTCTTGCTGCTATTACCATCCTGAGAACGACAAAACTCGCGTGACCACTTTGTTTTACTTAAGGTGCTTCCATTCCCACCTACTTTAAATAGCAGTATTCCCCTTTTTTTCACTTTTTCTGTTCCATTTCCATACACACCGTCTTTATACATCATAGAGTCTGCTGCTGCTGCTGCTGCTGTACGAGCATCGAGTCTTGCATATCCATTCATCCGTCCATCCGTCCCAACGACCAATTACCAATAACCACTTACACATCATCCACACCCGTTCTGTCGGTCAGCTTATTATAAACCACAACAACCAAACGAACCCCCTTACTCGAAACCTTTTCCCATCCGCCTTTCAAGAAAGTACAATCAAACCTCACAGCAACTCAAACAATCCAAATAAACCAAGAAAGAAAGAAAAGAAAGAAAACCCCCCATCCAAAATGTCTCCCACATACACAATGTCCGCCCACCTCTGCCGCCAAATCTACTCCTCCTGGCACCAGGCCCGCCACCCCACCGCCGTCGCCGCATCTTCTCCCTCCGTCTCCATGCTCGACACCACCGTCCCCTTGTCCCGCTCCCCGTCGCCGGAGAAGCGCTCGTCCATGGAGGCGTCCCGGAGGGGGAGCACGTCCTCGTCGATTTCTTCCTCGTCTGAGAAGGAGTAATTTGGCTGTTGAAGATGATGATGAGATAAACAGCTTGCGGTCATCTACAGGCACTGCAGCTCGCTCGGCATGGGCGATATCATCATCACTCATCACTTATTCACCACCTCATCAAACGATGATTCCAAGACCTATGAATTCAACCGACTAATTCAATACACCTACCACATACGGTCAATTCTCAGTATCAATATCATCAACACTTCTACAAATAGTCTCACGGTTACGGCGCAGCATGATAGTTTAGAGCACAAGTGCATTTAGCAAGGGGCAGGGAATCAGGAGCATCATGATTGTACACGTCTTCAATGGCGTCTTGTTGGTTTCATTTTATTTCATTGGCAACATGCTGTAATATAACGCATCCGCATAATAGCCCATATTAAACACAGTCCATGTCAAGCATCTCATAATCGTGATCCTCATGTATGCCTATCCAACAAAGACTGCTTGGAACAATTTCAATCCACCTTCATATCAACATATTTGCAGTCCTCCCTCCGCATGCCTATGCCAGACCTTTTCAATCTCAATATGTATACTTACATGGCCGACGCTGCCATCGTATTAATCGTCGGCGGCAGTGAACGCCGTTTGCGCCCCCCGTTCTCATCTTCTGCGCTGTCTTCGGGCGATTCCTCCATCGTGACGCTGCCCTGGATACGTCGCTTCGCTTCCTTCTTATCTTCCTCCGTAATGTCCTGCTCATCCTTGCGCATGTCTGGTGTCCACTGGGGTTGGTTGGGCAAATGTCCAACAGACATACCAACTCGGATCTATCATAATCAACATTAGCACCCCGCATCTCTTCACATCACCCAAAGCCAGACTTACCAATGTCTCCAATGCGCCGGTTGAGTTGTCAGCCAAGTCATCGTCGAATCTCATCTTGCCAGGCTCAAACAGTAACAATATTGTGCTGCCGCCAAACTTGAAATATCCGAGTTCTTCAGCACGCTTGACGTGCTCGCCTGGTTCACGTGTGATGACCGTGCTACCAACCATCATGGCACCAACACAAATCACCATCACTCGTCCGTGTACTTCACTGTCAATTGGCACAAGGACCCTGACATTCTCGCCGTACACGTCCAACGCGGAACGGATCGCCATGGGGTTGACTGTGTAATATTCGCCAGAAATTGTGATGGGCTTGCCCATGACACCATCCACGGGAATATGGAATCGATGATAATCTTGAGGAGCCAGTCGAAAGACACCTAGCGCTCCTCCTTCGAACCGTGCGGCATCGTCTGGATACGCCTCGCCGAGCAGCCTCTTCATGTTGAATTCACGACCCTTGACCCATATCTTAGTAGCCTGGGTAATGCTGTTGAAAACAACACTTCGGCAATCTGCAGGCGACACAATAATGCCAGGGTTGTCGGGCCCCGAGCATGGACGAGCACCGGGCTTCAGTGCGCGGTAGAAGAATTCATTGAAATTTTTGAATTCCTCAAGAGGCAGCAGGACTTCTGACATGTCAAGACGGTGAAAGTCGATAAATTTCTCAATCTCATCTCGCGACGCGGGGTCGTCAAATTTCTTGCCCTGCTTGATACTGAGGTTCTTCAGCATCCCACGAACTATCAACGGGTCAGTCAACGTCCCAATTTTGAAAACAATTACGGGTCATCTTACTTCTCTTATTCTCCATATCTCTAGACTTCAAGCCTTTGTAAAGGAGTCGAATGCCCAGCCTCACATATACACTCATCTTTTCCTCATTAATCTGGCCCGTAGTTCGGTCCTGGACGAGGATATTGGCTGAATTGGCGCCCAGCTTGTAGCCACCATACGAAATCTTGGTAATGACCTTGGAGTACCACTTCCGTTGTGCCTGGCTGGCCGTCACAAAGCCTCCCATGATGACTGTATTGACTTGTCGCCAGTCCTGGCTTGCGCAAGTAGCAATGTGAGTAACAATGTCTCCATCGCTGCGCTTGTTGAGACGAGGCTGGTGGCAAATTGGGCACTCCCTAATCTCGACAACGTGTTCTTCTTTGGAGTCCTCTTTATCAAAGTAGCCCTCTTCTCCATCTTCACCAGGGGTGTGGAGTTCCGGGATTGGGCTTGTTCCAGCGGGTGGCCCCAGAGTGATCTGAGGGGTTGATGCACCCGAAACATTGGCACTTTGCTGTTCACTTGATTCGCCAGACTCGTTGGAAATGCTAAGACTCTTTGCTCCTGGAACAATCCCCTTGATTCTTTCAGCAACTGAAGTTGGCGACTTGCTCTTTGATTGAAGCTGGTCCTCTAGACAAAGAACAGCCTCATCAAAGGTCAGTTCCCACGAGTCCTCATTGTCGGCCGCTTTATGCGGGAAACGCTGGAAGAAGCTATCAATGGTGGAATCTTTGAGCGTGGATCCAAGAGTATCCAGCATTGTGCTAAGCTCGATCCTACTAATGAGTCCACTCTCGTCTGTGTCATACTGTTTCAACAGGGCACGCCAGAATTGCTGCCGAAGAGCGGTATATGGTTTGTACCTGGCTCTCAGATAGATTACGGGATTGTGCTTGCTTTCCCATTTCTCCAAATTCTTCATTCTCAGGGGCAAAGCATATTCGATAAAATCTGCATCTTCTGGGTCCACTACGGATTCCAACGTGTCAATTTGACTGCTTCCGAGGGTATCGCCGGGTACTAGCAACGTGTTGGTAGCCTGTGGTTGACTCGGTTCGTTGGGGGTAGCCTGGGTAGCGGCACCATTGCCGGACCCGTTCTTAGAGGCTTGTGGCCGAAGCATCTTCGCCAGGCTTGTAGAGGACGAGGATCGAGATACTCCCAGCCGTTGCAGCCGTGTCCGGGCAGCTGTAGGAGCTTGCTCGGGAGGATCGCGAACTTCGTACAAACCAGTTTCCGGGTTTGCTTTGGGTGCCTTTTCAATCAATCCCTGAACAGGCAAATTACATGAAGCAATAAAGTCATTCCCAGAATACTTATCATGGTCAATGACGGTAAATGCAAATGAGTAGGATTGCTCATGTCCCTGGACGGTAAAAATCATCTTCTCATTAAACACCGGGTTGAGATTATGGCGAACGCGCCTGGTACGATATGTTTTCTTGCCAAGAGACGCCACAACAAACGGGTCCATGTCGAAGCCGGTCCGGGTCAAATTGTGCTCCGGTGGAAGATCGGTGATCTTGCAGATTTCCAAGTAGATAATACCGACAACATCTGAGTCGCCGTTGGTAAAGGCATACGGATTCTCGCGCCTCTTCTTTTTCAAGCCCTTGATTCTAAGACGTCGCCTCCTCTTCTCGGCCGTCTCAGGCTTTGAGGGGTCCTCCGTATCCTCCGGCGTCTCCTCGTCAAGCTCGGTAAGTTCCTCGTCATCATCTTCATCTACAAGTCCTTCTGGGTTAGATGACGTCGTGTTGGACCGCGAAACTCCGCTCGGTGTCAGTAGTGGGGTCGCCGATGGTGTAACGCTCCGGGACGAGCCGACGGTGACGGTTCCAATAAGAGTGTAGAACTTCTCGAGTAATTGCTGAGGTTGGATAGATGGGTTTGTGTTATCGAGCAAGGTGAATTGAAGCTGCACTTCGCCAGAGACGATGCTTGTCTTCTTGCCGGGTCGTTTGCTCTTCAGCGGATACCATCGGGGTTCTTGTTCTGTTTTTTCGTTCTGGAATATCTCCTCGAGCGCAAGATCAAACTCGCCCAAGTAGTCCTTTCCAAAGCGGTCCTTGTCCCAGCAAATAACGTCGAGGACGAGGCTCTGGATGGAGTTGATGGGAAGCTCCTCGATAACATTCCATTCTGGGTTGAGGGTCTTGGAAACAGAGTGTGTGGCGACACGAGCATCGCCAAGTGTAAGGACCAGATACTAGATGCAAAACATGCAAGTGTAAGTCAAATTATCCATTCGGTGAGACTTCGGCTTATAGTATTCGTATCCGAAGGGGGAAGAGAAAGGGGCATCGATGCTTGTGTCGGTTTCGGTGACGGCTTGCGGTGTGTGTGCCTACTCACCGGATCTGAAGTGCCTCCACGATCTTTTGCTGCCAGATTTCTAGCCTGTCCAACGCAGCAATTAGCGCAAATTGATCTCGAAAGATTGACTCGGATAAAAAAGCAAACAATTACAAGACATTACCTTAAGAATTACAACCTTGAGGGCGAGCCCAAGAGCCGCATCCCCCGCGGGGCTGGAGCCGTCTTTGGACCGCATTGGACTGTCGCTTCTCGAGTTGTTACCTGAAGAAGGTGAGGTTGAAAGAAGACGGTTCGGTATGATACGCATCGCTGGGAATATAACGGTTGCGCAAACTTGGGCGGGTAGAAAAAACTACGCACGTCCAAGTTGCTTTGCACTTGTGAAAGGTTCTTCGAGAGGACGTGCTAGGGAGCTGGAGCTGATGAAGGTGGGCGGTGTTGACGGTGGTGACGACAGAGCCACCGTGAACACACACTGTGCTGTGTTGCGGCTGACTTATTAGTAGCAACTCACAATCAATGAATGGCTGTTTTGGCTTTGCCACAGGCTGATTTCCATCAATATCCAGGGTTGTTTAAGATGAAGTCAAAATAAAATGAAATGAAAATGAAAATGAAAATGCCTCCACTTTGTTTGCGCAAGAGAACAGTTGGTGAATGCACACCCTTGTATTATTGTTATTAAATTGTATGGGATATATGTATATTTATGGAGGAAAAATGCCGTTGGAGAATGAGAACCTGGAAGCTTGGTCAGTGGCCAGTGGTCAGTGGTCAATGCTGCTGTTGCCTCTGTAGGCACTCCTCCATACATGCGCCCAACCTAGCAACTGAGGCTGCTGCACAACAGCAGTGATGGGGAGAATAAGGCTCCTTAAACAAACGGCTCAATGATTGATGCTTTTGACGTTCTACGGAGTACTCTTTCTTCCATGTATTGTTATCTTTATTTTACTATTTTATTTCATTCTTCACTTCAACCATCCGTCCATTGTATCAAGTATTATTATCCTATATACGGAGTACATCCAGAACGTAATTCTGAGCTTAATGTGCACTGTGTTGATGTAACCGTCGAATTACTACAAGTATGGATCGACTCGGCATGTGGCAACTAATTTGTGTTGCCCTCTGACGTTATTGCAGCCCCGATCCGAATGTGAATACGGAGTACAGAATACATGGCGCATGGATACAGAAGATCCGGGTAAATGTACATCCATGTTTTCCAATCATTTCATTATATCTCTCATACTGGGGAACCTGGCACAGCTTACAACAGCACCATCCTCTTCTGGAGACTGGAGCCATCCGTGCCTATGAAAAGCATCCATTTCTTCAAAGTGAGGGGCAACGCTGTTACAGTGCTTGAGTGCCTACGCCATCCCAGCTTTAGTAAAAATCAAGTGAGATTGCCTCTTTGGGGCAGCGGGGTTAGGAGCAATAGCATGTGAGCCCTCCTCAGAGATGACTTATCCATGTATACTCAGGCATGGTCCTTGTTGTCTAGAACAGTCTTTGTCGAGGTCACAGGATATCCTCCACCGCCATATTTCGAAAGCTGAAATCGTCGAGGAGTCTTTTCAAGCGTACACTACCGGGTGAATACCGAGGTATGCATTTGACGGCAGCTTTATGAGCACATGCGTGTCATCGGACTCGATGCTGCATTGTGAGACGGACACTTGACGAATCATCATTGCAGTCTTGGACTCGAAGATGCGGAGGTGACACAACCAAGTGGACAAGTCCTCTGTATGGCTGGTTATTCATAGGTAGTGCCGAGTCGTTTGACTCCGAAGACACACATAACGCTTGACCGAAGGGCTTCTTTCAGCTGGCTACGTGGATGAATCATGGTGATTTCTTGGAAGAAGACTTTTCGGGAGATGACATTCCTCTATTTGTATGTCGTAATGTTCTCCGTTCTTTGCCCTACCATTCCAAGGAGTAGCTTGATTTTGCTGAAGATCTTTATTCTATGACGTAGAGTCTACTAGGTAATAAACGTCTGTGATGGAATGCTAACCTGGAGGCCAGAATGTTTAGCCGAAAGATTGAAATACACGTGGTTCCATGATTCAAATAATCGTGTCAACTGAAAATTATCAAATGGTCAATGATTTTCATGTGATGATTTGATAAGTTGAGGGTACGTTGGAATACCTACCGGTACCTGAACTCATTTGCCCTTGTTAATTATTCTGTTAGTCAATCAAAGGCAATAGTCTAGACTGTTAGCCAAGACATGGAGACACGCGACAACGACGCGATTTCTTCATTGTTAGTGGACCAGCGTGACGAGGCACGTGATGAAACGATGAAATGTTGAGAAATGCAATTTCATTCCCCTGTCTCGTAAGAATTAGGAAATAACTGGGTTGACTCAACACGAGGTGTGGAGCAGCCAATCGATTAGGTGTGAATGCATGCCATTGTCAATCAATTCCTTATCCATCAGGACGAAGCAGTTTTGTAGTTGTTCATAGGTAATTCGGTACGAGTATAGGTATCTCTCCAAGATAAACAACCCATTGCGATAAGCCCTCGGCATCTCACAGGCTCGTGCCGACAACCTGGAGTACACGGTCTCTGCATCAAACAAGCTTATTTGACATGTTAAATCATGTGGAAAATGAAATGATTTGGCAGGTCATGCGGAGTAAAGACATTGATTGGGAGGGGGGTTTAAAGAGTAACATCTGGTTCCAGTACCAAATGATAAAAGGGCACCCCTATCTTTGCAGAGAGTCACGCCATTTTTTCCAATTGAGACCTACATACGAGTACGAGCGCACCAGGTACCTCTCCAGTTGCTCTTAGGCTTTAGATGAAGCGCCATGTTGGAAACAGGTTGAAATTTGATTACTGCCACTTAAAGCATTACAGGGTACTAAGCCTGGCTGCTGTCAGGCCCAGCATTTCATTGATGCCAGATCAGTAACATCTCCTCCCCTCGTCGAACTTTTCTCAATTTTTGCCTCCCCTCCCCCATACTTTACTGTGTTTTCCCACATCTTACTTGCGCCATCTTTGGAACGAACTGCTTTACGCATAAAGACCAAACGCGTCTCATCCATTTAAAAGCCAGTATCTGAACCCGGTTCTTATCGTCAGCAGACGCCCTTGCGCTATTCGGAGCTTCCGTTAGGCTGGTTGGGCAACCGAACCCAACGAACCACAACCCTCCTACTTTTACTACTGCTACTACTAAATCGACTGTCATCATGTCATCGCCATCAAGCTCTTCACACAGCAGCAAGCGCAAGAGGAATTCTGCCATGCTGGGCGACGTTTCTGGCGCCATGCTTGATGGTGTTCAGCAGCCATCGTCCCGCGATGCCTCGGGCGAAGATGGCGACACTACGGCTCCGGAATCCGGTCGGCACAATCGACGAAGCTCCAACAGCGTAGGCCCAAACCCTAAGCGACAAAGGGCCAACTCTGAGCGAGCTCTTGACAATGCCAACAATGCCTTGGACCCGGGTGAGCCCAGTGACACCACTGAAGCCAGCATTGACATTGCTGAGAGGGTTGGTCGCAAAGGCCGGAAGCCTACAGCCAAAGACACTGACGAGGGAGGGAAGATAACCATGCCACCACCTCCCATTGGCAAGATGACCCATCCCGTCGGCTACAAGACAAACGCACCGCCCCTCGGCCGCCCTGTGAGAGTCTACGCTGACGGCGTCTTCGATCTGTTCCACCTTGGGTAAGTTGAAAACCGAATCAAGCAGACTGTCGGGCGACAGTTTGGACCAATACACACATGCTAACGAAACTCTTAGGCACATGCGTCAACTTGAGCAGGCGAAGAAGGCTTTCCCTCAAACGACACTCGTCGTCGGCGTTACAGGCGATTATGATACACACAAATACAAGGGATTGACAGTCATGTCTGCAAAGGAGCGGGCCGAGTCGCTTCGACACTGCAAGTGGGTAGACGAGGTGATTGAAGATTGCCCGTGGATTGCCACAACCGACTTCCTAGACAAGTACGGTCTCGACTACGTCGCCCATGACGATTTACCATACGAAGCTGTTGATTGCGATGACATCTATCAACCCATAAAGGAGGCCGGCAAGTTCCTGGTCACTCAGAGAACAGAAGGTGTCAGCACTACCGGAATCATTACAAGGTAAGCTGGCAGAATTGGACATGGTTGGCATCGAACTGCGGCTGACCCATACATAGAATCGTTCGTGATTACGAAAAGTACATTAGCCGGCAGTTCAAGCGTGGTACTTCACGACAGGAGCTCAACGTCAGTTGGCTCAAGAAGAACGAGATCGATCTCAAGCGTCATGTCCAAGACCTGCGCGACAACATCACCAATAACTGGACTACTACAGGCCAGGAATTAAGTCGGGAATTGAAGCAGTTCTGGCCTGCCAGCCGACCGCAGAGTCCCGCGCGGCTTAGCGCTGCTAATGACAGCCTGCGATCGCCAACAACCCCAGGTGCTGGAAACCAAAAGGAGTTTGTGTCTGGTTATGCTCTTGGACTGGTTGGTGGTGTCAAGTCATGGGTTCGTGTCCCCCCCTTCTCATCTCTCCCACTTGCTTCTTGGAGCATCCAAAACTAACATGTCTTGTAGATGACCAAGAACCGGAGGACAGTGACGGATAGTCAACCAGTGAGCGATGATGATTCTGAAGAGAGTGATGGCAATGGAAGGCAAGCAAGGCCCGATCATCCAGTGCCCACTGCTAGCAGAGCCTAGACTTATACAATGCTATTTTTATGTAACTCTGTAATTTTGATGCCGAAAACCTTGTAAGATACGGGAACTTGGCGAATGGGAGGCTATATCGGATCAACTGGTTAATTTGTGGTAATAAAGGGAGTCGGTGGTATGTTGGCATGAGGGTTCGGTGGACGGTTCCAAAAATAAAAGTCTTGTGCTTCATCGTGTTTATTGATTCTCATCTTATTATATCCATCCGCCAGCTCGTATCGCGGGTGTGCCAAATGCATTATCCCTCATTTCTCGGCGGGCTTTCGTCACTGCAGGTAGGGAGACCAGGTTCGATGATCAATAGGGAGGTCAACATTCACTCGAGGCGCGACGTCCGACCCGACCTATATGAGCAATGGCGGTGCATCGGGGATTTAAAAGTTCAGTCGAGGCAGACAAGCCCCTCCATGGGTCGATTTAAACAACTTCCCCGTGGCTAAGGTTTTGGAGATTGAGCCTTGTGATTGCGGAGAGAGGCCTGTTCCTTGGCCAGACAGGAACGAGTGCGACCATGCCATGGTCCCTGGTCAGGTCGCAGTAGGGGACGGGAATCTAGGATCTGACGTAGATATTGGTAGATCTGACCGAAGAGCATCCGAGGATGCCATCCAAGACTTTGTTGGCATGGTGTGTGTATCGTATCGGTCATAACCGCGAGGGAGCAAGGCTGGGAGGATGTTTGCCCACCCACTCAACCCAACCAATGGCCAGCTTGACAGCCGGGTCTCGGACGCTGTCCAACGATTCCTTCTGCTGACCTGCCTTGTTTGTCGAAGCCGGTCGCGAGACAAATCCTACGTATATTTCGAGGCTGCCCAACAGCATTGCGCCAAAGCAATATGAAGGTATAAATCCCCGCAAATCCATTTAATATAGGACCAACCCACCAACCAACCGCTGGCTTCTACGTATGTATGTACATACTTGCAATGTTTAATTAATTACACCCCCTTTCCATGCGTCCAACAGCCGTCTGATGTATATCACCTTGCGTTTGTCCAACCACCCCGTGCAGAAGACAATTGGAACGATCCTCTCGCATACATGTGCAGGTGGCGTATATGCAAACAAATGAATCACGATGGAACGGCAAACACGAAATTGAATCCTGCGATGATGGCCACGGTGCTTTCGTTGGTTGGACGAGCCGCGCTTCTATGCATGGAGTGGCTGGTTGGTGTTGGATGTTGCACATTCATACATTAGTACCCTGGCTGTTGGGATGCATGTTTGTAGTACAAGATGTAGGTATGTATGTGCACGCACGCACGCACGTACGTACGTAGTACCAACGTCTAAAAATATCCGGCTGGTCAAGGAATGCGGGGAGGATTTTCAAACAAAACGAAGTCGTATTTGCCGTTATTGATGGCTGAGACACAATGGAAAATAACGTGAGACCCAATGCCGGATTAAGCGCGCGACGTAGCATTGTTCACTGCAACGAAGCCTGGGAAGAGCCTTAATTGGTAGTCCATGCGATTTCTTTTTTACTCTTTGACATGATGCCGTAATGATTCTAAAGTCTTACTCGACCAATAGGGCAAGCCCTACACCTTGAGTGCTGCTTGTTTGCTTGATCATGATATGTCCATATCCGGATGGGGTCATTCTTCCGGTCGGAGGCAGTGCTTCCCTGTCTGGGCCTCATACACATGACGGCGGTGATGGGATAAGCGCCGGTGTGAGACCCCTCCCCCTCCAGGACGAAACAAACACAAAAACCCGCCAGTTTGTTCAAGCTATGAGACCTGCAGGAAGAAGCGTGGGTTGGACGGACGGGGATGTTTGCTTCCCCCCTTGGCATGTGTCTTGCTTGTGTATCCGTGTCTGCGTCTGTGTCTTGTGTGTCTAACCTTGGAGGAGGAGGAGTGAGGGAGGGTGGTATTGGATCCCCATGGATGCAGTGCAAGTGTCTACCTTTAATTTTTTTGTGTTAGATGCGTGCAGTGGCCCATCGTGCAGCAGCAGCAGTTGACCATGCTTTGTGTAAGGTATGTATGTATATATATTTGAGACATGCATTAGATGGATGGATGGATGGATGCAAACGTAAAGCAGCACACCCACCACCCACAGCACTCTCAGCGCCCATAACAGCGCAAGCTTGTCCACCACCCATCACCCACCACTCACGCCCCAGGCGCAAGGAAGAAAAAAGACTCGCACAAAGTGACTTAGCACACCGAAGCCCCTGTTATTTTGGGACCTAAAGAAGACAGGGATGACCAACGACGCTTGTGGGAGGGAGATTGTTTTGCTGTTGTTAGTTTCACCCTGAATAATTGAATTCCTCTCTTTTTCTCCCTCTTCTTCTTCATTCTTCTCAGGCTCTTCCTTATCAGCCAGTCTCCATGTGCACTACTAGATACCTTGTAATCTTGTGGCTTTCAGTGCTGACATAATGAAACAAGCTTTTTCTTCCCCTCCTCCCGAAGTGAAGGGGTTATTGAAACTTGGGAAGGATGGAAGGGTGGAAAAAAACTTCAGCCCCCAAAACGGCTCGCTAGCCCCCAAACTTCGCCAACGGCCGTGCTTCTTCATCTCAACGGGCCGCAACGTGGGAAAGACAAAGACCCGAATGCTCCGGCACTGTAAAGCACACGCAACAAAACAAAAAAAAAACAATAATAATAATACTAATATGACCCAGCCAGTTGGACCCAGCAAGACATGGATGCGATCTACTGCTAACAAGTGCCACTGGATGAGGAGGAGGGGAGGGGAGGGGAGGGGGGGCAAAGATCCAACGGAAGGGGTATGCAGGCATCATGTTGGATGTGGGCTTTTTTCCCTCTCTCTCTGCCTCAGAATGTCTCTCGTGACCAACATGACAGCAGCAGCAGCCTTAGGTATCGAAGCCTCTGTTTTCTTACATGATAGATAGGCGTTTTTTTTGCTCATCGTACCCTCGTTCGGTTGCAAGATGCGCACGGATTCGATAACGAGCAACCATTCCCTCGGGTCCTTTTTTCCTTCTCTGTCTCTTCCTCTTCCTCTCACCCCATCCACCCATCTCTTCTGCTAGGTATCATGTTCATGGTTCTGACAAGGAAAAGGAGGAGGAGGAAGAGGCGGCGGACGGAGAAACTTGGCTATTCAAGCCAACAATCTGGAAACGCCAAATTCCGAGACATCCAAGTGAAAATCTTTCCTGTTTAGCCTGAGATGAAGGGATTTTCAGCGCTGGCTATCACTCACTAATGGTTTTTCATGCAGTTTTTGGCTCCGCGCCTTGGCTTTTCTTCCCAAGTGTTAAAGCCAAGCACACACACCCTCATGGATTCCCCAAAGGACTGGCCATCCCCCATCCCTCTTCGTCAGCAGGCGATGACGATGCAATAAATTGACCCTGTGGATAGTCGGGTTCCACGGAGCGGGCCATTGCCTCGTGGAGTCATGGGCCCCATGCTCACAACTTGCATTCAAGGAGGGTTACATTGTAACACCACTCTGGGCCCAGCACGACGTCAGCTCTCTGCACTTGGGACACTGAGCCCTCCTCAGCTTTTGCCCTTGGTTGTTTGGCCAACTGGGGTCCTGCTGGTATTGGTGCGGCACGCAGCCGCCATTGTCAAAGCTCCTCAGCCCCCGGTACTGTACTGTATGTAGGTACTTTACTACAACGTGGCCGTCGCAGCCAGTTTCAAACCACTATCCCTCAGATGGCATAGGGAAACCCTTGACCGAGGACTGTCCATGTCGGCTGTTTCAAATTTTTCTCAAGACTGCTACTTCAAGTATTGGCCTACGGAGTATTTGGACGGTGTATCAACGGATGAACTGGTGGCCCAGACGATGGCTTTTACCCTTCACGAACCGTTCCAGTAAAAAACATATTGATGTCGAGAACCATTTCCCGGGACGGCCGATGCAGTTGACCTGGGCTTTTTTTTTTGGTGGCGTTGGTCCTTGGATTGATGAGATGAATTTTCTGCGTGTGATTTGGGCCGTCGATCCGTGACCTGCACAAAGTATTGCCTGTTGGGAAGACCTGCTGAGCTTGGCTGAGCTTGGCTGGAAGGGCTTCGAGACGAGAAGCAGCCGGAAGCCTGCATCAGGCATCTTCCTTTCCATGGCCACATGCGCATCTACTATTCAAACCTGCATAAATGCAATTTGGCAGCTGCCACTCGAAGAGAATATCTTTTTTTATTTACAAGGTACATGATCCTTTACTATTCGGGTTCGTACGGAGGAGAGAGCCTGAAGGAGAGCGACGGGTTGGATGACTACCAAGGGGCTCGAGCGAGCTAGAACACCGACTCTCTTGGATAGCTTGGAAAGATGATTATTTCGGTCGCGTTTCTTTTCTTGCCTACCTTGGACACACCGAGTCTTTTATTTTTGTTACGAAGTTCTCGTACACTATGAAAATAGAATGCACAATACGCATTTCCAACAAAAAAAAACTGCCACTGCAGCTTTGTTTGGGAGGGGAGGGGAGAATATGGAGCATGCAGCCATACGAGGCGACGAGGCGCTGAGATGCATATTGGGTACAATTGTTGCGAAGGCGAAATGGATTGCGAAAGCAGAACTCAAACTTGCGCTCAAGGGACTCTCTCTCTCGAATGGGAATACTGAAGCGAACGGAAGTTGCCATCTTCGCACTCGCCAGTTCGTAATGTGGTTTATTCTTGGACGGGAGCACGGATCGGACGGTCAGTGGCCAGTGGGAAGTTGGTTCAGAAGCCCAAGCAATCAGGCAGTCAGGTCTAACCCCACCGCCGTCGGATTCGTGTTTAATGGCCAGCCCACGTTTCTACCCCTTGCAACTCGCCTGTCCCCTGCAACTTTGGGCCAAGCGCAAAGCGTGTCTACATAGTGCCACTCACATCATTTGGGCAGTGACTAGGGGTCCTATCCCACTATTCCACCCCCTCGAGGAGGGCTTGAGGCCAACTGGTTGGGTCCCAAAAAGCAATGTCCCTGTCTTCAACGGTGGGAGAGTGGATGGGGGATGCGCGCAGCAAGTCTCAGACTCAGCAAACTCCCTCCCTCCTCGTCCTGCTCCTCCAAGGCCTCGCTCTTCTTCCCAACTATGCTCCGCTTTCCCAAGATCCACCAAATGTTTCCATCTGCTCGGCTCCACCGAGCTGGGACATTGACGCCATACCCGCGCAACCACCCCCTTGTTGCCATGTTTTTACGCATTCCTCCCGCTTGGCGATTGCATCTCCCTTTTACCCACAAAGATGCACCAGCTGGTCTCAAAGCAGCCGCTCGCGGTGGTCCTTGATGGGGAAAAACAGAAGATGAACATGCGTCGCTGTTTCAGCCTCTATTTCTGAAGATTGTCCCGGAGTCTAATTATATCTTCAGCCACGGACAGGTTCAAGTCGCATCAGAGCACCGCACCGCACAGCGTCTTAGTCAGGCGGACGATTTACTCGATGCGCAGTGGTGGATTCTTTCTAGGGATTATGGGATTATGGGCATTACAAACGACTTTTTGTGCGCGCTCAGCAGCAGAGTGAGAGTGTGCTGCTTTTGTTAGTCTCGTTCAAACGGGCGAACAAAGGCCTTTGCCTCGAACGGCAGAGCAGCAGCTTTCCCACCCCTCCTCCACCAGCTTCTGGCTCTCTCCCCCTCCCTCCCCAAACTCCGCGCCAATTATGTGCTTGCACAAACACAACACTCGCAGCGACCGTCTGTACGGAATTTTTAGTTGATACCCCGGCCCTAGTTGGTTCGTTGGCCCTACGCCTCCCGCAGGCCCAACCACGCGGCGACGTCCCCACTACCTCGCCTCGGTCAGCCTTGACGGGGGGGCGTGCAAGGACGCGCAGATTGGCTTCCCCAGCAAGTCCCAGCACCAAGCTTTGCCAAGTACCAAGTAACCTGCTAGCAGGCTGGAGCTGATTGCTCTCGACACCGCTTATGGCTGCAGGGCTCGAGTTTTTCTTGGGAGGACCTTGTCGTTTACATGGTTTTACATGCACCCCATGCTCAGCTGCCAGCCTACGGGTCGTCATGGCTCCAGGATCATGGTTTCATACTTTCACCTCAAACAACGTTCGGCTGTGTTGGCCGTCATTGCCCTGTCACCACCCACTTACTCACCCACGCACACTTACCACGCACACACTTACAATGGCCCTATCTCTCAACTTGTTTGCGCCCATTCTCCTCTGCTTGCCATTACTATTACTGCTTCTCACCGCATCCCGGCAATGCTTAGTTTGTGCCCTATATTCGTCTCATTGCTATATCGTTACCGGGGGACTGCAATTTGATTCACGAGGCTTAGACCAAGACGGGCATTCCTCCTCCTCCTCCCCCTACCCATCTGAGCGCACAATCATCTTTCTATTTCAGCCTTTTCGTCTCTTCTACATCAACACCCCCATGGTTCTTCTCTCTTCCATGATCCCGAAAGATCGATATTGAATACCCATGATCTAATACGAACTCTTGTTTACAAAAGAGTTCCTCCTCAGCCAACCGGGCTGTGTATATCCAAATCGGTCTCGTGCTTCGCGACCCTTCCCACCAGCTATTACTTATTCTTCTTTAATATCAACCGCCCTCCTCCTCCTTCCCCTCTTTGACTATTCATCATGGGCAGCCTCAGGAATATTATGAACGTCGATGACGACCACATCGACTCACATTCCATAAGAAGAGAGAGAAGGTCTGGTTCAAGATCTACCATGGAACAAGACCCATCTATGTCTATGCCCAGATACTCCGGCCCCGTCGACTACTCAACATCTCAGTACTCATCTCGACGAAATTCACCTCCGTACTCTCTTCACTCTTCCGCTCTACCCCTCGGTCACTCCAGTCCTACAGGCAGCCGTCGGAGGAGCAACACCAGCACAGATTCGATGGAGTCTGCTTACAGCCACAGCCAGGGCCACGCAAACTCATACTCAGCAACACCTATCAGACCAACCATGCCTGGCGGAGCCACAGGAGAGGCTCCAGTTAAGCTGACGCCCATCACTGGAAGAGTCAGTCGTGCAAAGAAGGGTGTTCCAGTTCACACCTGTGAGGTCTGCCGACCAGCAAAGGTATTCCATCTCATTTCCCCCGCACCCTGCGGTGAGAACAGGCAGCTAATATTCACTCAAGACTTTCACAAGAGCCGAACATTTGAGGTTGGTTCATTTTCAATATCATTGTATCTCATTGTACTGACTTTTGTAGACGACATCAGTTGAGTCACCAGCCTCCCGAGCTGGCCTGCACCGTTCCCGGATGCGAAAAGGTGTTTCATCGCAAGGACCTCCTTGAGCGACACCAACAAAGACAGTAAGTCTTACCCACAAAGCCACGACTGACATAGCAGATGTTTTAACTCGAATATAGTGAACAGGACGATAAGATGAACAAGGATGTCGGCCAGTCATCAAGACGATCGTACACCACCTCGAGCCCAAGTCGAGGTTATGGAAACTCACCACCGATGCAATCGCTGCAAATGCCATCCCCTTTCGGCGGACCGACTTCTGGTGGTGTTAGGTCGATCCCAGAAGTATCCATGTCTTCTGGCCACTGGTCAGTTGGCAGGTCGAGCCATGGCGGAAACCCGCTGTCTTCACCTCACATGCGAGAGGCACAGAACGCATATCATTTGGGGGAAATCAAGAGTGAATACGTTGTTGATTCAGTAGCTGGCATCCACGGCTCAAACACCAGGCTGGTTCCTGGATACGATGAGCCTCGTTCCGCTGCTGACATGGGAGTGCTGAACACAGTTCCAGATCTCTGCATGTCTGATCCCGTATCCTCTAACCTTCCATGGGCTGATGGTGCCGGTCTGCCGTCTTCTACCTCCGGAAGCACTTACTCTACGCCGCCGTCAGACCAGCAAGCCCCGAGCCGAACCCCAAGTGCCGAGTGGACTGGACAGATGCCGTCCTTCCATACCTCCTCCAGCCCTATCATCGCCACTGGAGGATATCCCCTCTCTTTTGGGTATGCCACGACTCCTCCGCAAGTTTACGCCACAATCTACAGCGATGCCATGGGTCTTCCCCTGCCAGGCTATGAAGATAGCACTCCCCTCTATGGTCATCATATTCTTGACAACACAGTTCGTAGTCTGTCTCCGCAACTGCTTGTGGGTCAGTCATCTGAGACTTTAGTTACAGCTCCTGCTGCACTTCCCTCGGATCGATTGATGTACCCACGCGCCCTCAGCCGCGAACCTGTGGATGCTCTAGGTCTGTTCATGACTCAGGATATGATGTCGGTGAACCTGAATCGAGAGGCTCGAAGCGCGATTCCGGCATACCTTGAGGTGTACTGGGACAAGGTTCACAGCATGTACCCAATTATCCACAAGCCGACGTTTGAGAATGCCTCGGACATGATCCCTGAGCACCTCGACATTCTTCAGTGCGCCATGGCTGCCGTGGCCACTCAGTTCCTTGAGCACCAGGATCATCGCAATAACGGTCATCAACTCCACACCTATGCCTGGGACAAGTCAAAGATGGTGAGTTAATCGAGACAAATTTGTAAAAGACAAGTTGCTTACCGAGTTTTACAGTACACCAACGCTCCAGAGTGGCCTTTGCCCATCATGCAATCCGTTCTTCTTTGTGAATATTATGCTCGTTTCCGAGGTCGCAATAAGAAGGCATATGAACCATCACTCCGCTTTGAAACCCTGTACCAAATGGTTAGTTCCCGCTCTTCATTGTCAGCTTGCCGTCCTTGATACAGTGCTCTCTCCTCTCTCTCTCTTCTCTTTAATCGATTGAACATCTGCTCGGTTTTCTATCGATTTCAAGATTCTGCGCTCTCTTCTTTCTTATTTCTTTTGCATGATTCGCCATAAATGGGACTCAGTAACTCAACTCTTACGACAGGTTATCAACATGCAAAACACGTTTGCACCGAATTTGGCGGGTTGCAACGACTCCCAGCGATGGAAGATTTGGGTGGATATGGAATCAAGAAGACGTCTTCTTTCTGCCTGCTTCCTTCTCGATGTTCATGGAATGAGCTATCTTGAACAGCCCCGCGTCCGGACCCTTGGTCTGGATTACACTGCCCCTGAGACACTACCCATCCCATTGTCCATTAGCACTTCCCAGCTCTGGGATGCGCAGACCTTTCAAGAATGGAGCAACATGAACCATTCGGGTGTCATCTCCACTGTCGGAAGCACTCTCCTTGGTGAGCTCTCGGCTGCGGATATTTCTGCCATCCCCGCTTTTGATGCGGCCCTCTTTCAGGCTACGCACGCCCTCCAGCTTCCCCAGCGCCAGTCGCTCACAAAGGTTGATCTTCTGGAGGATGCCTCGGGTATGAACATTAACCAGTTCAACCTCGTGAACCTCTTCCCCTACTCGCACAGCGCTATGACTTACCTTGCTCTTCACCACACCCCGCTCCACACTCTCCTGTCTGTTTCGGGTGATAGCTGGGTCTTTAACAAGAAGGTTCTCCAAGCGAGGGATTTCATGGAGCATCAAAACCAACTGAGGAAGTGGCGAGAGTCCGGAAGCGCTGCGGTGGCGGCTACTTTTGCCGCTCGCGCCCTCAGCCTGTTCCTCGGCTTGCAAATGTCCACTGGAGAGGACGGAAACGTATTGATGACCGTCAACCTCCCAGGACCACAGTACAAGGAGATCTCTGATTTCTGGGGCGTCTACGTTTGCGCCCTAATCTGCTGGGCCTTTGGCCACGTTGGACCCTGCCGTACTGATGTGAGCCGTCCCTCTCGCAGCGCGGCTGTGCAGTGGATCGTCAATGTCGCGGACATGCAACCGGAACAGTTGCAGAACATGTCCGACCAAGAGCGACAAGACGCCTCCGGCGCCATCGGTCTTGCCCGCGCCTCCCTGGAGAGAGATTGTCTGGGCGGACGAAACATGTTGCTCGCTGACGCTCTTGGTGTTCTCAAGAAGCTTGAAGAGGGTGACAACTACAGACGATTCTAAATCATCACTGATTACGATATTCTGTTCTTCTTTTCTGTTTTGTTTTTTCTCCCTTCTTTTCTTTATTCTTATCATCGGGTTTGGTCTGGGTTAATCAAAAATGGACGGTTTTTAATACGGGATATACGACTGGGAACAAAGGGAAAGGAAAATTAAGAGGGGGATGCATGAGATTTGGCGCAGTTAAAGGGGGGTTGACGGCGGCAGCTCATGGATGGGCCGATTTGGGGTTTTTAATGAGAGAGGGTAACGATCAAGACAACAACATATCTAGGTTTCATTATTGGGTTAAAACGCTAGGATGCGAGAAACGATCCTTGGAAACGGGACGGGGGGCGGTGGGGGGTTTACGTTTTCTTCTATCAGAATATGTATTATTTGACGTTTTTAGAAGCGGGTTCGAACAATGTATTAGAATAGTTTTACAATCAACGCATGGTTATCTTACATCACACTTCCTTCATCTTCATCTTGACTTTGTCTTATCTTGAGCTTGATCTTCATCTTCATCATCTTCAACCTTGCTAGGCAAAACTTCAAATTCTATCAAACCCCCCGCAAAAACTCATCTCATCATTACATGTTATTTAAAACAAACTCTTCGCAGATAAATTAATTAAAAAAACAAAATCTTCATTTTTGACTAGAACCATTCGTTTCTGTTTTGTTTCACTTATTTTTTCTCCCCCCTCCCCCCTCCCCCCTCCCCCCTCCCCCCTTGACTTCCTTTCCTTTCTCTTTCTCTTTCATCCAGACTTGCCCTCTGATTTCTTTTTTCTCTTTCGTAAAGCCAGAAAAAAATAAAAAAAAATAAAAAATAAAGTTAAAAAGAACATGAAAAAAGGAATTGGAACAATCAAACCCTACCCCCTTTCTTTTTTTTCCCCATCATTGCAGAGGTCTCCTCCCCTTCAAGTCTTCCTCCCACGCTGATGCTATGGTATTGTACACGATCCTCCCAACCCCCCCTCCCAAGGCAAGGGAGCAAAATGAAGGAAAAAAGAAAAGTCCAAAATCTCCCATCGTCTGAAGCCTGGCAGTCTTCGCTGTGTTTCTTGTCCCCCCCCCCTTCTTCTCCCTTCCAGTGTCAAAAAGCTGTTCGTTCCTTCTGTCAACCGAACTTCTTCTTGTTTTGGCATGTTCTTATCGCGCATAAGGATGGAAACCCCTATTGCTGCCTCTGCCGCCTCCACGATAGTTTGCCCCAGGCTTGCCGGCATTCTTAGGCCCTGTCGGGGCATTCGCAGGTGGTGAATTCTGGGGATCCGGTGTTCCTCCCTGGCCAGCACTACCGCCACGTCGGAAGCCACCTTGGTTGGCATTTGGCTGAGGATCATCATACATCCCCTCCCATGATGTTGGAGCACCGCCGCCTCCTCCACCACCGCTCAGGTTGTTGCTGTATGCTCCTCCTCCTCCTCCTCCACCACCACCTCCACCACCACCACCACTACCACCACTACCACCGTACCCGCCACCTCGGCCACCTCTTCGGCCTCCGTGGGGGTTCTGTTGGGGCTGTTGCTGATACTGGTCATAATTATCGTAGGCGCCCCCACCGTTGCCCTGACCACCGCCTTGCTGTTGCTGCTGCTGCATCATCTGTTGTTGCATTTGCTGCATCTGTTGCATCATTTGGGGGTTCATATTAGCCATCATCTGCTGGGCCCCGCCACCCCCACGGCCCATCATCTGCTGCATCTGCTGCATCTGTTGCATTTGCTGCCACATGGCTGGATTCATAGGCATGCCACGGCTCATGGCCATCTGCGACTGCATCATGGCAAAGTATTGCTGCATACGCTGAAAATACTGCGCCATGGCTTGCGGAGTCATGCCTGAGTTGTTGCCAGCCATCTGTTGGCTCATGCCGCCTGAGCTGGCCTGCTCATCACCCTTTCTGAACTTGGTTCGCTTCGCCGCCTCCTCCTCTTCGCGGAGGTTACCCCTGGGCTGTGCCTTTTTGACTTCAATAGGCTTTCCGTGAATCTCTAGAGGGACGTTGATGCATGCATCTACCCCGGCTTCGCTCTCAAAGGTCACAAAACCAAATCCTCTTGGCCGTCCAGTGTCCTTGTCCATCATCAACGTAGCATCGACAACTCTGCCAAACTGAGCAAAATACTCTCTGAACTCCTGGTCTGTTGTCTCCTGGCTGACGCCCCCGACGAAGATCTTGCTAGTCTTTTCTTGCTCATCACGAGGGATGGCCCTCTTGGGATCAATCTAAAACCCGCGCGTTAGGAGCTAAAAGGATGCTGCTGAACAGGAAAAGTGACTTACTATTTTACCATCCAAGAAATGCTCCTTGACCATGACAATGTTAACCGTCTTAGCATCCTTAAAGGTGAGGAAACCAAAGCCTCGTGATCGACCGGTGCTGCTGTCTCGCATCACAGTGCATTCAACAACCTCGCCGAATTGGGAGAAGTAGTCTCGTAGGGATTCTACTCCTAGTTAGGGAACTCCGAAAACAATTCAGTGTTTTGTCAGGTATAATGGAAACTCACGATCAGTCGTCTCCCAATTGAGACCGCCAATGAACATTTTTCTATAATGAAGCGCAATCAGTGATTAATTCAATACGAGAGCATCATTATACAATGCTAAATCAAAACATTGATGACAAAATCAGATAAGCGCTCGACTGGGGTGGGATAGTGACAGGCCAGCAACGCAAAGCATCTAGCCGTTCATGGGCCAGCTGCGGCAATGAATTGGGAGCCATTTCCGGGTCGATACACTTGTTGTTTGTTTCTTCGGATGGCATATTGGCAGGCGGTTCGAGAGATCAAGCATCTATCCGTAAACCACGTAATTATGCATCAAAATGGCTTCCAGACATTCCTCCACATCGACGTCTTTGTGTTAGATGAATAGATGCAGATTATGATGGGGCTCATTTGATAGATTGGCGTGCTCTTGGTTTCCGGATGGTTCCAATAAATGATCAATCCCTTCCCTTTCCTGTTACATGTCGTAATCAGGGTTGGGATGACCATATTGGTGGTGATTGCTGGAGTTACCGAGTCCAAGAGATATGAGACTCGACGAAACATCCCATGGGAAGACAGAGTGCAGCAAGGATGCAATGTGCCAGTCATGTTGTGTCGAATGATCCTTTCTTTCTTTCCTCTTCGTTTTCAGTGCTATCGTTCTGTCTCTGTCTCTGACTGTCTGTTGCTAGGTACGAGCTGACTCTGACTGCTACTCGATGTATCTTGCTACAGCTCCTCTAGAAGTGTATGGACTCCCGTCGGGCTATCAAAATGAATCTCTGCCACTGAGCTATGGAAGACAGAAGTGCCCCATTTGATGACGAGTGCCGGGTTGGTATCTCTGCTTGGCCATCATATCAAAAGGTGGCCCCCCTCCAGCCCCTAGATATAGAGGCCATTTCTTCCTTTTGAACCTCGGGTCTATCTTCTCTTGAGATGTTGACTCAGAAAATGCCTTTGCTCGGCTTAACCATCCAGTTCCCGGGGTGATCATGATGTCCCACCAAATTGTTTTGCTGACACTTTGCATTTCTGCTGACCAGGCCTCCCTCTCCTGAGCCCGACCGTCCTCCCGTCCAAGATAAGCCAGCCAACTGAGCCCAATTACGCCGAGGCCACTAGGTGCTGCCACCATCCCAGCAAAAGAAAAAGGCGACACTAATCGCCAAAGGTTGTAGGGGGAGTGGTTGGTACACGGGTTCACGGATGCAAATCACAGTTGTTACAGTATGGGGGACTTACCCGTCTTCTTTGGCGCTTGCTTTGTGAACTGTGCCATACGGTGGGGTTGACGGCGCGTCATCATGCTGTCCAGCATGGCTCATGTGGTTTGAGTTACCACCGCCCAAGTTGAAGTCGACATCATCATCGTCATCGTCATCATTCATATTATCGTAATCTCCATTCTCCTGCTCGTTGATCATCTCGGTCGATTCCACAGGTTCTAGGGCGCTAGTATCGGGCGCTTTGGGCGCGTTGAAAGCTGGTTGCTGGGGAGCAGCTTTGGAGGTCTCGGCGTCCTCATAGCTGCGCATCACACTGTCAGGAAAGAATTCTGTCGCGTTCGGTGAAGCTCGTGGACAACTCACAGGTCAGCAAAGAGATCATCTTCGAAGTTCTCAGCATCCGCCATGATGGCAATCGAAGACGGCTAGCGACTCGTTGTTGAAAGGAGATGCTAAATGTGAGACAGCGCAACGAGATCGAACGAAAATGCGGGATTCGAAATGATCGGCAATGTCCTGATACGTGTCCTTGTCAGAGTTAATACGAATGATCACGAGAGCTAATAAATCGCTGAAGAGATAGCAAAAGCTGAAGTGAAGAGATCTCAGGTCGTGATATGATTCTGTCAGAGTGGAGGTGGAGAGGTTGTCTTGCAAGTTGCAACAAGGAAAATGCAGGTCCACCACCTGCTAAGTAGTTTAGGGTGCTGACTAAGACTGCAGCAGCTAACAAAAGAGCGGCCGCTGTAACTACGGCCGGACTTTGGCAGCTAGAGCCCTATAGGCATTCAAGCGCTGTAAGCACGCTAAACCTGGAAGGCTTCAGTGGCCTATGGCACCTGGGCACCCTTACCCCGCCTGCAAGATGCCGAAGCTTGGGCAGTAATTGAGCCCTGCATCAACTGCACCGCCTGTTAGCAGCCCACTGGGCAAGTTTTAGAGGGTGTCAAGGGTGGTTTAGGTGCCCCCAACAGATGAAACTAGACTGAGACAGGCGGACATCACAAGAACAAACAGCTGGAACCAAAGACCAAGGCCAACGAACCAGTTCATTAAGGTCCAAGGCTCTTACGGGGTCACTACAACCCCCAGACAAGAACCGACTCCAATCCTCAAGGCTCCAAAAGCTCACCACACAAGAACCCTCGCATAATGAGGCTTCACTTTTATCCTGTTGACGAGCCCTCGTGAAAATGTGGCCGTCTTCGGGAAGCAACAAGAAGCCGGCCAATTCAGTAAGGACACTACCATTCTTTCTTATCTGATCTCCTCCCTCGTATCGTATCGTGTCGTGTCGTGTCGCAATAGTCGACGGTGAAGCTGACTGCCCCACTGCCGCAGGAAATGGTCCAGGTCGGTATGTTGATGGAACTCCCTTCGGTATCGCAGGCAGGCCCTGGAGGCTGCTTGTGATGAACAATTGGAGGCTTGTCGCTGACTGAAGCATCTTCTGGTCCTGTGTTTAGACCGGTCCGAGTATGCTTGACCATCCGATCCCGCATCGCATCCGTTGCACGTTTGCCCCTCGCTGACACCATTCCCATGACAGATCCGCATCCCCATTCTGGAGACCACCGCTACGAGAGAGCGCCTCCAAGAGACGCGTTACCTCCCCGGTACGACGAGATTCCTCCAACATCGTTGTTGGCGCAGCATATTCCCACGCCGATGTCCTCAAATTTGACTCTCTGTATGACACCTACCACACAAGCTCGATCCCGCCACCTCATACGTCCCCGTCGCTAACGTTGGATAAAAAAGAAACCTATCGAGCTCCTCCTCTACTCGTCCTAGAACCCCTCCTTCGGCTTCTTCAAGCAGAATTCGAGTTCCAGATGCCTCCCCTCCGCCTCGAGGTTCGTTGGGCTCCAGCTCCCCGCCCTTCAAAAGCTACATCAACTTTTTGTCCAATACCAATGATGACTGGAAAGCGGACGAAGATGAGATGCTGGGATATGAAGATGACGACGGTGACGACTTTGGCCTGCCCAGTCTCTCAAACATGAAGAGGAGGACGAAGCGCATAGCTGACCAGACGAGATCCGATACCAACCTCACACCCACAATGGACAATCCTCTCGGAACGGTGCAAGCGAGGCGTTACTCAAACAGCGCTGATATTGCGGCTGAGCGTCCAGCACCTACATATCCCATGCCAAAGAAGAGCGAGGGTAAAATCCTTCGTCCACAGTACAAAGAGATTTTAAAAGGTAGGCCAGGTTCATCGATGGTTGGGGTTCATGAAATGCATGCTAATCAACTATTCAAGACCCCGCCAACGCCCTCAACCTGATCAACTATCCTTCTATTCCTAGTAATGCGCCTCAAAAGGAGGCTGATGCGATTAATTCTCGAATCACTCGGATTAACAAGTTCAAGAGGCTGCTTCAAGCATCGTCCATTTCTCTTCCAGACCTCCGATCATTGGCATGGTCAGGTGTACCGAGCGAAGTTCGTGCCATGACTTGGCAGCTACTGCTGAGCTATCTTCCCACAAACAGTGAAAGACGGGTCGCTACGTTGGAAAGAAAGCGAAAAGAGTACCTGGACGGCGTGAGACAGGCTTTTGAAAGAGGGGGGATGAATGCCACCAATAGTTCCACGGGTAAGGCGCGAGGTCTAGACGAGGCAATCTGGCATCAAATCAGCATTGATGTGCCCAGAACAAACCCGCACATCGAGCTCTACGGGTATGAGGCAACACAACGATCTCTAGAGCGCATTCTCTACGTCTGGGCCGTGAGGCATCCTGCTAGTGGATATGTTCAGGGTATTAATGATCTAGTAACACCGTTTTGGGAGGTGTTCTTGGGTCTCTACATTGCAGACCCCGATATCGAAACTGGCATGGATCCGGGTCAGTTGCCCAAGTCGGTGCTGGATGCTGTTGAGGCAGACTCCTTCTGGTGTCTCACAAAGCTTCTAGACGGCATCCAAGATCATTACATTGTAGCGCAGCCGGGCATCCAACGACAAGTAGCTGCGCTGCGCGACCTCACTGCTAGGATAGATTCCAGTCTATCCAAGCACCTTGAAAAAGAGGGTGTTGAGTTTATCCAGTTTAGTTTCCGGTGGATGAACTGTCTCCTCATGCGCGAGATCAGTGTGAAGAATACGATTCGCATGTGGGATACCTACCTCGTATGTATTCCTTGATCTTAATTTTGCTCCCAGGCTAACAATTCTTTCCAGGCGGAGGAACAAGGGTTCTCCGAATTTCATCTCTACGTCTGTGCCGCTCTGCTTGTAAAGTGGTCGGATAAACTTGTCAAGATGGACTTTCAGGAAGTCATGATGTTCCTGCAGAGTCTCCCGACTAAAGCTTGGACAGAAAAGGATATCGAGCTTTTATTGAGCGAGGCTTTTATTTGGCAGAGTCTTTTTAAGGGGTCGGCGGCGCATTTGAAGGGACAGCCCCAGCGCCCGCTGTTGACAAACTTGCAGTTATAGGAAACAAGAGACACTAGCCAGCACTTTTGGTTAATCGAGCTGCCCAATCTGTGATGTTTTTGTCTCCATCTCCATCTTGCATATTTATATGTATAGTATGCCTATAGGAACTTAGCTTTAAGGCATTCGGGGTTACTATGATGGCAACTGGGCAGTGCTGGCATGGACGGCCTATGAGTGTCGTCTTACTATCTGAATCATAATGAGCACAAGGAGAAGGCATCTCGAAACCAATGAGAAAGTAGGAGGCCTCGTATTCCCTTATCTTCCTTGCCGTGAGGCATATGCAGGACCATTGTGGCTGAGCATAAAAGTAGGATTTCAAGAAGTCCGTTGAGTCGATACAACCTCGAGAGCAAGAATGCCATAGATGCCAAACTATGTGAAGGAGTCTTCTGCGTAGGGTAGACACCACATTGGTCCTAAAGATCAGGTGAACCATAATCACTAGGAGTTTTCACTTTTCTAATTCAACGCGGCAGAGACGAGACGTGAATGCTCAAGTATTGAAACAGATCTGCAAAAAAAAAAAAAACTCCACAATTGTGACAACCCAATCTTTTTTTTATCGGACAAACCGTCACGCCCTTCTTTTCTCTCATCACGGCCAACTCAACCCGCATTGACAGGAGGGTTGCATCCGACGAAGATCAAAATCACCCCTCCCTCTCTCCCCCATGATTATCACGTACTTGTATGCCTATCCCGTTTTCCCTACTCCATGGGAAGTGATTAACGGTCTCTATTCCCATTGGGCACCTCTTTTCCCCTTCTTCTTCCGAGTGTACGCTTGCAGCGGCGGTGTAAGCGAAAAAGAGAAGGTCAGGAATGACAACTTGTTTGATCGGCATAACTCTAGCCTCTCCTTGGGGTGGAAATAGAATGCTACCCACGTCTTATATCAATACTGTAGAGATGGGAGATGGGCGCCCCCGAGTCTTTTGTATTTCTTATTATATATCCCTATCTAGACATTCGAGTCCATTGATCGCTCCCTTTTTCTCTCTCTTTCTTTTCTTTTCTTTTCTTTATTCAAGGTTTCATTCATTCTGTTTGAACCATCTGGTTTGAGACCTTTCTACTGTGTCTCACAAAGTCCTTCAGCGCAAACTACTCTCTTCTTGGTGTTCTCGCCAACCTCTCTATCTTCCTCCCCATAAACAAAAACACAGAACAAAGAACAAAACAAAAGCAATTATTTATCACGATGAAGTACTCGTTCATCGCCCTGGCAGTCTCCTTGCTCGTCGCCTCCGTCGGCGCCATAGACGCGCACACATGCTTCGAGATGTGCTTTGCGGACGCGACTGAAAAGTACTGCCCCGGCGCCGATACAGAATGCATCTGCAAGGAGGACGAGTTCAAGAATACGTTTTATCAGTGCACGCAGCGCACGTGTCAGAGAGAATTGCGTATGATGATCCCCTCCCTTCCCCTTTCTTCTCCATTTTCATCGTTTTTTGATGTGTTTGCTGCGATGGCCTGTTTTTTTTTTAAATATGTGTTCTTTGGCTAACCTAGCATATGATCATCATACAGAAGCCGCTCAGGCAGAATATGAAGCTAAATGTAGTACGAGGAAAGTTCGTGCATTCAGCGCTTGAGATCTATTATGATTATGAATGGTAGAAAAGGCGAAGCACTACTTCTCCCCTAACGCTGGAGATGAATCTCTTAGCTTAAAGATTGGTTGGGTTTTTTTTTTCCTCAGTCAGCGCAAAATTCCCGCGGTCCATGTTACTTTGATTGCAACATTTCCATTGCTAGGCGTTCCGGTCAGGTCATAGTTCTATATCCAAAATATTAGCATTGGGTTCTTATTCAAAATGTTTCGCTTGTGATGTATGTAGGCCCCTGGTGACATAGTACATGGCGAATGCTGTTGTGTAACTTTTCCGGCTCTCGGTCTATTGTCTCTCTGGGTGTATCTCGCATATTAGAGACTTTTTAAATAATGACTGGTATGTTAATAAAGGCATTGTATAATCGTTGTTTATGATATGGAGCAATGGCGGAAATATCGTCCATTTGCGGTTTTGAAGAAACATTGGAATGATTCCTTTGTTATCCCCATAATAGAGTTTGAATAGCTATGGAACAATGAACAAGCAGGATATTAAGAATAAGATAAATGTTGTAATAGTAGTTGTAAAATCATGCTTTTGCAACCCAAAGATATAGAAATCCAATGGGGTTGTTTCAACATCATCTTCGCTAGACGAAATGTGTATGATATAGGGTAACAGTTCCTACGAACCCAGCAATTCGGCGGGGCATCTTCACACCCCGGCTAATCCTCGCCACCCAACCAAACCAACCAATCACAACCCTCCTAATTCCGGCCGCACGGAGGAGAGAGAGGCGAATCAACCACATCCTCAACGTCAACTTCCTCGCACCTTTGCCCATCGCCAGAAGCTCCAAACCCTCCGGGCCCTCCCCCCCTTTCGCCTCCTCTTCCTTCTTCCCAACATCTCGTTGAGGAACGACTCTCCACTACAAGCCGTCGAGATGTTGCTGTCAACGCGATCAGCCGCCTCAATGGCCCTGCGAGGTGCGTCAAATTTTCTGATGTATATATACATATGTATATACATATTGCTTCCAAGTGAGGCATGTCTGGGGGGGAACTTGTGCTGACATTTTTTTACATTTTTTTCTCATTGAATAGTCAAACCCGCGAGCGCATTGATTCCTTTCCGAGCTGCTGCTGCTTTCACAACTAGCTCCCAGCGAGATGCTTCTTCATTGACGCCCCATGGTGGATTCGGCCTCGCCAAGCCTCGGAAAGAGGTTCCTCTGGGTAGCGAAGAGAGCACCAAGGGCGTTCTCCAATACGCTCTGTACGTCCCCCCCTGCAACCTCGACTATACGAACCTCTTCATATAGGGAAACAAAATAAAGAAGAAATGTTTGAACTGACCAGTTTATCAACTCCAGCACCTCCCTCGACGTCATCGCCAACTGGGCCCGCCAATCCTCCCTCTGGCCCATGACCTTCGGCCTCGCCTGCTGCGCCGTCGAGATGATGCACCTCTCCACCCCGCGATACGACCAGGACCGCCTCGGCATCATCTTCCGTGCCTCCCCCCGCCAGTCCGACGTCATGATCGTCGCCGGCACCCTCACCAACAAGATGGCCCCCGCCCTGCGCCAGGTCTACGACCAGATGCCCGAGCCCCGCTGGGTCATCTCCATGGGCAGCTGCGCCAACGGCGGCGGCTACTACCACTACAGCTACAGCGTCGTCCGCGGCTGCGACCGCATCGTGCCCGTCGACATCTACGTCCCCGGCTGCCCCCCCACCAGCGAGGCCCTCATGTACGGCATCTTCCAGCTGCAGCGCAAGATGCGCAACACCAAGATTACAAGAATGTGGTACAGGAGGTAAACCCAAAAAATAAACTCCAAATCAAAGAGTTCAGAAATAGGTGGATCATGGGAGCATAAACAAGGTCACATGGGTATGAATGGGGAGAGCAGATGGGGGGGGAACATGATCTGGACGATTCAGGAAGCGACGCCAGATGTTATCAACTTTCTTTTGTTTGTCAAGTGTACATACACGTTAAGGGGTTTGAGAGGTCGAATAGTAGAATACCTGCCAAATCCTGGTTCAATATGGGTTCTCGGCTCACGGTGTTTCTGTGATTTATGCTTCCATTGTATTGATAATATTGGCCATTGTATTTCGCTGGCGAGAGGGACGTATTCCATGAAAAACAAAACATCCGGACCGTGTACTTGAGTAGGCTACCGACTTGGTAAGGCATATTTCCATCATTGATGCAGATGTGGCATGGCCCTACACTTGAAAACGATTGTGCTGTCATCTCATCCCTTTTAATCGAGGTAGGTTCTTTAATTCATCAAATTGGAACACATCAGCTATGAATTCTTCAATCTTGATCATCCTCTGTATTCATTTCGAGGTTATGTCCTCTTTACGTTTCTTGAACCTCATGGCCAGTATGCAATAGGACTCAAGTCCACCCCCCCTCTTTTCGCGAATGGCAATGACAGTGCTGCTTTCATATTGATACCATTGAATGAAACCCCAAGCGCCGAACGAACCATGTCTGTCAACTCTTCAACCAGAAAATATATATACCCAAACGTAAAAAGACTATGAGCGAGGGGATGTGAGGGGAAATGTGTTTAAAAGTGAAATTACAGAGCGTTGCAGGGTTTACTCTTGACCGAAGCCCATTGTCTCTTCAACAGCAATAGTAAGCTTATGCTGCAGCATTTCTAGATTCTTATATGGTGGTAAATCAATGCGGTTGAAGCTGCGAAGATTGTTAGTTTTAGGATCTCATGCATCTTGGAGTGCGAACATATGCTTACCATGTGTGTGCCTTGGGCAAATTAGTTATGTCTCCAGCCTTTTCAATAGTAAATCTTCGGGGACCATCACTGCCCTGAAGATCCTTGAATCCGTTGACTGGGATACGCGAGGTACCCGTAGTGAACTGCAGTAGTCGAGACTTCTGCTCACCATCCCAAGAGCGCACTGTCTGCCAGAAGTGCTGAATAACCTCGTCGGACTCGGTGTAACCGCGATAATCAGTGTGCTTCTTCCAGTCATCGACATCAATCTCCGCAATACCTCCAATGAGCAGCTCAAGCTCACGCTCATCGAAAACATTGATGAGATCTTGTGGGATAAGCTCGTGGAAGCCCTCCTTGAACGCCTGGAACTGCTCTGCGATACGTTTCTCGATGCGCCACTTAACCATGAGATCAACATACTCTTTCTTGTTTTCGTTGGTGACCTCAATGTCTCGACCACCGGGAATAAGATCCTCAGTTGTCATGACACCAAAACGCTCATCTTCTGTTGAGAAAGTCTGTTCTAGAATACCCCCTGAAATGTCATTGTCTAGCATCCACTGAAGCGATCGGTGGAAGTCGGCATCCACACCCTCCATATCCGCCAGGGCGACAGACTTGGCTAGCATCATCTTGTATAAAGCGCCGATAAAGAAGGCATCCAAGAATCGGCGGTGGAAAATGGCCAGCCCGACAACCCGACCAATGAATTTGAAGTAGTTGAGATGCTCCGGGTTGATACCGGAGTGAGGGTTGATTTGAAGGGTATAGTTGTCGTGAGCAGAGTATTCGAACAAGCAGTAAAAGGGGTTGAACATCTCGTGAGAGAGCAGGAAGAAGAATTCTCTGGAGAGACCACCGTAATCCAATCCATCTTCACCATCAAATTTGATCATCAAGCGCTTCTTGAGATCATTGGGAGATTGTCGAGTGATCTCGGCAAATGAATCCTCAAAAATATGGGATCGTCGAACCTTAATGTGACATTGACCACTGAGGATACGCATGGCGGGCTGCGATCTGAAGTAAATCAACTTTCTTCTGAAATCTCGCTTGTACTGAGGCACGTTCTGGTCTAGCGAAGAAGGAAGACGGGGATCATCCCATGTGGTGGTTTTGGTATTGTGATCCACGAAGTAGACCCTGGCGGTGTTTGTGAGACGCATCTCCCAGCCACTAGGCAGTGGGCCAAGTTGAGATACAGGCTGTTGTTGAATTTGTCCGTTGGTATTGTTCTGGCCATACATGCGAATGAGTTGCTGTCGGCGAGGGTCCACCCAAGTAGTTGTTCGGGTGTTGTGATCGACAAAGTATGGTCGTCCTTCGGGAGTCCACCGCTGTTCCCATCCTGGAGGAAGCTCACCAGAGCCAGGACTAGTGGCACCAGTATGCATCATTGCGGTATGGTTACCAGTAGTAGCAACGGCAGCATTGCTCGGGGTAGGACTGCCCTGGCCAGAGGACTGACCTTGCTGCTGCTGCAAAGTTGGCGAACTGGTCCCTGTTCTATCCTCCGGCAAGGTTCGGTTCTGGTGTCGCTGCCGTTCCACCTGAGTCGCGGCCTCTCTATCATTTCGTTCTGCTATGGCTCCGCTTCCGGTTGGGCGATTCCAGCTCGTAGTCCTCGTATTATGATCAACGTAATAGGTCCTTCCGAGGTTATCTTCTCGACGCTCCCAGCCAGCTGGCAGACGGCCTTGCTGGTCCTCGAAGGGGCTCAGTTGGCTGGTAGGGCGGGCCTGTGAGGAGCCATTCACACTTGGTGGGGCTGGCGTGGCACCGACACTTGCGGGGTGATGAGGTAGACTGGTTTGAGAGCCGAGAGCATTGCCATTGGGTCCCGACATGGATGAGCTGGGTCGATGGTCACTCGTCGTCGAGATGGCGGACATGTTGGAGGTGCCTCCTGCGGTCAAGGCGGGTCGGCTCGATGAGGGTTGTCCACCACGGATAGGAGTGCTGAGATTGCAAGATAAATTCAGAATGAGTTTTCCATGTACGACAAGGTTATCGGTCGACTTTTTTAAGTCTCTCGTGATCATCTGGTCTTTAGGGCGGGGGCTGGTTAGCGAAAGCATATCCTGAGTACTACAGGTAGGGGCAATGGAGAAATGTACCATCAGCTTCGGGCCCAATTTCTGGCATGAGATCGCCTATTCGAATATTGATAACGCCGAGGAATCCTTGGTCCTTCTTCTTGAACTTTTTTTGGTCAAAAACTTGGACTGCTAGGATACTTCCTTCATCGACCCGACTGTGAAAGTGTGAGCTGCGTTCTATAGATTCGCCAACGGTGGAGGAGTGGGCTTCCATACAAGTCGAAGCTCTCATTCCAATATGGATTCAGAGTCCTTTTGCTAACCGTCGTAGTTTTGGTCTGCTCGCCATTGATTGTTGCGACGGCAAATGGGTCAGGGAAGCCTATGGTTTGTTAATAGACATGGCCTGGGTGTATATGTACTGTATGTAGGTGGTACATACGAAACACGTCTCTTTTGTATAATCCATCGGCGGCAATGACTACAAGTTGGAAATGTCAATATCAAAGATGCTTTAGACTTGGCAGGGCGGCTGGTGATGGGCTACGCACTCGTGATTCGAAGGTTTGACCTGCTGCAGATGAACGTGTTAATACCAAACTCTATGCGTTGCGTCCAAGCTAAAGGGCTGTAGTGGAAGAGCCGTCAACTTACCTGGTCGAATCGTTTCGGTTGGCCATTGTTGTAGCCTCTTTCAAAGAGCAGCGCACCAGGCACTGCAGATTACCAGCCTTTGCAGAACCAAACAAGCAACTCTTATTTCAATCCAATACACACACAAAAAAAAAAAAAAGGTCGACAGTCGACAGCCGGCGCAAAAGAGACAAGGTCTCGTGAGGCGTCGGAGCGATTGATTGAGGACAGAGGCGACGTAGCGAGTGACGACGACGTCTATTAGAGGCACAAGCTGAGCCAAAGTTGGGGCTGTGCACAGCTGGATGGCCAGACTCCCCGCTCCAGAAGGGAGGGAGACCCGTGGCGGGAGGGAAACGATGGCGAGCACGTGACGGCGAAGGTGACAAGTATAGCGGGGGGGAGAAGGAGAGTTCTGGGGAATGTCGATGAGGAGGAGCAAGACTACGGAACCTTGGGGAGAATTTGATGGCTATGAGACAACGGTTTAAAGGGAGAAAATAACGGTGATGGAAAGGAAGAGAAGGGGGAAAAAAGCAACACACCCCCAGGCGATTAACGGCAGAGTCATCCCTTAGCAGCGGAGTAAGGATGGATGCGCAGCAGCAACGATGGTCGCAACCGAACCGCTGTTGGTTGGCGCCAATGCCATGTCGCGGCGGGTGGGGAGGCAAATGGATCAATGGGTCTACGGAGTATGGAGCAGGTGTATGGAGTGTGGTTAGGGTGCAACAACTACAAGGCTTTCAAGTACCAGGCTGCTCTCGTTTCTTTGTTGGTATTCCTGCACGGCAAGTACCCTTTTTACGCGCTCTTGTTATGGAAATCCGAATAAGCATGGTGAGGTAGGTACGGAAGTCGGCGTGTATCACGATGGTGTGTACCCTTGATCAGTCGCTGTAGAGCTTGTAAGAGATAAGCATCCTCGAGATGGTACTTGCCGTATGAAGACGGTAGCTTGCAGTCTGTAAGTAACATACGATAATGCCTACCTAGTACCTCTTCATGACAGACCTCTTGGAATCCGGCGATAGGCTACTTGGTTCAGCAAACTCGAACTCAGGCAAACAAACCAACTTCTGGTACAGTGTCCGGTGGAGTGATTCACAAACAAAGAATCTCTTTGTGAGCCACCTCTGCTCCGTATACCTACTCCTACTCCTAGGCCGTCGTGATCCCCAACCTCCAAGAAAGATAAAGGGCATACTAGCATTCTGTGCTATTGATAACCACATTATTGTCCATGCACGAATATAGTGTTCATTGATAAATGATTCGACTAGAATTAACCCTATATGCAAATCTGGAACACCACTCTATGTAGCATAATGTTACTGAAACGTTAGAAGCTTGTCCACATCCCTTTGCCACATGCAGTAATTCCGCCCCTGCAGCACCCTTTTCTAGACCAGACCCAGACTCAGGCCCAGGTTACCAGAGTATCCATACCTCTAGGCTCCAGTCAGGTAGCCCACAGTGTCCGCTTAATAACCACCACTCCACTGACATACGGAGTCGATTTACAACCATCATCACCAACATGACTCTTGATGCACCATAGAAGACTCTAGATTATTTTTCTTTTTTGCATCATCATTTTTTTGCCGAATGAGGCGAACCAGTAAATGAATAGATAGATACATACTACCGCACAGCATGACCCGGCTCCTCCGGAGCTTTCATTGCCGCTTTTCACTTGCATCGCCCACTCTTTGGTCATGCTTGTGTAAGACCCTTGTTCATTGATCGCCGTTTTCTCCCTAGAATTTCCAAGCAGAAAATAAAAGAACAGTTCGGTTGCTTTGACCCGAGAGACCTTGATAGACATTTCAGCTGGCAGCGCGTGGCTGGTATCTGACAGCGGCGGATCCAATTGCTACTTCAGGAGCATATTTTCAAATCAGCCTCCGGTTTAGCCTTGCAGAGCCCAGACTGCTCCTCATATATCATATATCATACATAGCCCCCTCTTCTTACCAATACCGGACACCTTTGATGTTGCACAGAACCATGATAGTGGCTAAGCAACAAGTCCCGATGTCGTATTTCGGATATCAGTCGTAAGTGACTACATGCTCCCGGAGAGTTCTCACATCTGCACCGAGACAAAGGACAAGCGTTGTAAAAATCCATTCTCGTCTAATCAGTCGACTTCATTGAAGCGTCTGGCCGTAACTCCAAATCCTTGATCCCTTTGCTCAGTTATGATAGTGTACACTCTGAATCTTCTCGTCCTAAATATCATCCGAATCTCCATCTGAACCCAGCCACTAAAATTTAACTCGAAAGGGAGTATTTCTTTTGTTTTATTTTTCCATCGACAAAAAAAGCAAGCGCCCCTTCCATTACCTTAGGCTCAAAGATCTTCAGCTATTAGCCGTACTTGATGTATATCAGCTGGATATGTGCAGGATATTCCCGTAAATCGCACAAGCTGAACCATCCGCCTCTCGCAATCGAAACCGTTCGCACGGCCGCAGGAGATAAACCCGCCATCAAAATCTCATAAAATCAAAGTGTAATCGTCGTCTTGCCCGCCACCCTGATGAGATCGAGTGCGATGAGCATCAACTCCTTGCTCCTAGTAAGGGGTAAAGCCCCGTCCACGACCCCGGTAACCTCCTCGGTAGGCACCCCCGCGAGGATTGAATCCACCACGAGCCGGGAATCCTCCTCTGCCACCGCCTCTGAATGTTCCTCGTCCACGACCACGGCTCAGGCCCGGAATGTTGGTACGCTTGGGGGTGACTTTGATGTTGCGTCCCTTGAAGACGCTCTCGTTCAGGACAAGGGCCTGGGCGACCAGGCTAGGCTCCGTAAACTCAACGTAAGCATAGCTAAGAAACACGCACATTAGAATCTGACCAGGGTCTTGCGATGGGAGCTTTTGCGGGTAGAAATATTTCTACTTACCCCTTAGGCTGTCCGGTAAACTTGTCCAGGAGGATGGTGACACGGTTGATGGAGCCGCAACTCTGGAAATGGGCCTGAACTTCTTCGGGAGAGGCAGAGTAGTCGACGTTTCCGACAAAAATGCTGCGTGCATCGATCGACTCCTTGTCGTCCGCGAGGTCGGCCGACTGCTGCTCCAGAGTGGCCTGCATCTCTCGCAACTTCTTGGCCTCTTCTTCCATCTCCGCAACTCTACGCTTCATTGCCTGAATCTCCTCCTATTGATACCCTGTCAGCTCCCATCTATCCCATTATTTCTTTGTTGCGCGCAAACGCACCTCTTCGCTGGCAGCCATCTCATTATCCGGCTCGCGCTCCCCCTCTGGTAGTCCCTCTGGCTTGTCAACGTCCGACATGATGCCTTGGCCTGATTGAATCGACACAGCGTCTGTTTCGAATTCTGATCAAGTAGAATATCAGTTTTTGTTTTTAGGAGGAAAAAGATTGTAAGAAAGTGAAAGAATGCGACATGGAAAAGTTTGTGCTGAAAGGTGAGAGAGTCAAAAGTTTAGCTTGGCAGCAGCAGCTGTCTGTAGCTGTCACCGGAAACAAGCTTCACCCCTGCCTAATTCGATGCATATGCCACCCGCAATGATTAACTTTCAGAAAAGCTACTGACCTGAATTAACTGGCTGCAGCGATATCGGACGCGACAACAACAATGTCTGCGATCACGAAAATGTGGTCGAGAGTAGACGAGGAATGGCAAGGGAGAAGAAGAAGATTCATTGCCGTGAGCCTCATGTTGCGCACCATCTCGCGACGTCAAGCCGAGGTTTGCCCGCCGATAAGACGGTGTGGCGCGTTTCACTAGTGCTATCAATCAGTCAACCAGTCGTCTGTGTGTAGGTACTCCGTATGTGTGTGTGACGGAAGGCAGTGCCCACTCGCCATGAGGTGCGACCCCTCCTCCATTTAGCTCCAACACACCAACATCACGTCCGCATTCGGTACAGCTTCTCGACTGGGCTTGCGTCAACTGACAGTCGTTCTTGACATGTCTAACAATGAACCGTCAGCTCCTGCCTTTATCCCTCTCCAGCTATTCTACTTGCAGTGATTTCGTGTGTGACTATTAATGCTAGTGATTCCTTGTCTCTTTCAGTGATTCCCCTTTGGATTGTTTGTTCTTTGTTAAGCTCTTGTTCATTGTCGCCCAGACCTACTCACTGCTTCAACCATTGCTCAACAACACACCATCACTGTCACAGCCCGTCTACCATGCCGGATTTTAGCACATCAACACCACTGCTTCTGCCATCCCATGACGAGGATGACGACTCGTATTCACGGCAGAGGTCCTCCTCCCCGGAGGGCTTTCCATACTACGTGCGCAGGCTTCGACGAGACTCTCAACAGCTGTTAGCTTCTCGTGCCAAACACTTTGTTGTCATGGGCATCGTAGCACTTGATTTCATTGCTTTGCTTTCCAATGTCTTCATTCAACTGATTGCCTGCGAAACCCACCAGAACGACGCGGCTTGGGTCAAACGTGTCACGGAAGGTCTTGAAATCGCAGGCTTGATTTTCAGCAGCCTTTTCATCCTCGAGCTGGCAACATGTTTGTTTGCATTCGGGTTTGGGTAGGTTACAATGCCCTGAAGCAATTCCTTTCTAACATTTTTGGGTAACTAAAGCTATCTCACTTCCTGGTTCCACATCTTTGACTCAGTAATCATTGTGGCGAGCTTTGTCATAGACATTTTCTCCAAAGGACTTGCAGAGTCTATTGGGTCACTCATTGTTGTCCTTCGCCTTTGGCGCCTGGCCAAAATATCGGAAGAGGTAGTTATGGGTGCTGCTGAGAGGACGGACCTCCTTGAGGAGCAGCTGAAAGAACTCAAGACTGAGAATAGTAGTTTACGGGCACGGTTGGGCTTGGATTCACAAGGCATACGTGATGAAGTCTAATCTTTGTTTGGGGTTTTGCTATTATCGGTGCATTACTCTGTCCTACTCATGAGGAGAAATTATATACTTGGGATAAATATGTTATTCGAGCGTGTATAGACGCAAAAAGATGCCACTCCAGCCCTACAACCGAAATCTCCCCTTTTTTTTGTATGTATGATGTATGTAGATTGCCCTCCATCCGTGTATCCTCCAGAGGCGAATGATGAGAAGCCCCCCAACCGTGACACCAATGATGCAGATCGCCAAGTCTTCCAAAACGCCACTTATGATCTATGCTACCTCCCATGTCCCGAATTCGTCATGCGTTTCCATCCAGTCTATAAGAAATTGCGGTTACACAATGTCTGTTGCATATAAAAGACATGGTGCGTGTATGTACTGAGTATCTGACAAAAGTAACCCTTCATGTGTGTCGACTTCGTTTGCCTCCGTTGCCGAAAGAGTCTTTTCCATCTAGACAGCCGCCGAAAAAGTCGTCAAAATCCATCCTTCGTTTCGTACCAGCGCCTCGACCAAGATGTGTAGACTGCCTAGGACCAGGCCTCGAGGAACTTCCAGCAAAGCGCGATTTTGTATTTCTCGATGACGGGAAAGTAGGTACTTCTTGAGAGCGAGTGTCGGACAAGTCAAGCGTTGCGATGTTTGGGTATGAGGTTTGGAAAGTAAATGTATCTTGCGTTGGGACCACGAAATGGGGAGGCTCATTGTTGACAGGAGCGACGACCGCGGGAGGAGTGACAATGGTTGTATTTACTTGAGTGGGAGCTGATGGTTCAGTGCTCGTTCGCGTGACTTCTGGGGAGGATGTCCTTTCTGACTTTTCGATTTCATCTTCACTCTCAGCACTCTGAAGTCCAGTCTCTCGTCCATCCAGTCTCTCTGTTGCCCATCTTCTGATTCTCCAACCCTCGCCATCACCCAGCCCAATGTTTTCCCTGTCCAGAAACGTAAGGAGGTCCTCTAAACAGTCTTGGAAGCCATCCGCTCGAGCTCTAGCCTCCACCCTGGCCGAAGTCTTATACAACTTGGTGACGGAGAGGGCCGCGGCCTTGAACACATCTAGAAGTTGCTCCGGCAAGTCATCCTGCGCGACCTGTTTCCCTGTGGCGGCACCCCTTGACGAGTCCATTCCCGAGACGGCTGTGTTGAAGACCAAACCGACTAATAAAAGAAGTTAGAATTGTGGCGCTGGCTGACTGGTTAATAAACGATTGTGCGCCTACCTTGGAATAAAGGGTATCAAAGCGAAAGAAGGACCCCACTGGTGATTGTTGACTCAGCGGGGAGTCCGGAGACCAGAACAACGCGATGGTGTGGTCTCTAATAAGGTTATAAAACGGCGCAGCAGCTTAATGGTGCAAGCCCAAATGTTTTCGAGAAGAGAGCCCCGTCCAGACGGATGGAATTCTCACAAGGCTGATGGATGATCGCAATAAAGGGTCTGGACAGCAAGTGGTAGAAGACGGAAGAACGGCTTTGTGGTGGGGGGGACGACCCACCCCGGGGCTGGCACGTGACTTAAATTATGCTCTGAATCATCAAAGAGCTCATCATGACCTGTAAGTAGAGTATACATCCTTGTACACATTTAGGAGACTATAGAAATTGTTGATAAATGATAATTTTTTTTTGTTATCTTGATTGCTACGAAGCCAAAGTTGTTGAATCATAGAAATGCTCAATTGTTTATAGCGGCAATTTCCAGCACGTTTTTGCCTGCAGCATGTACATACACTATTCGATGCACGAACCCCCGAAACTTTCCCGGCAACGAGAAAAAGAAAAGAATGGCATTTAGCTAGATGTGACGTCGTTTGTTCTCCTTTACTTAGTCTCTCGGAATATCCTTGTTCCGGTATTTTCAAGGGTGGGGTGTGGGCGTGCATTCGGTTCGCTTCTTAGTCGCGGAGAGACTGGACAGGGGGTATCGCTTGCACGCGCTAGGCCTAAAGTCGATGGCCTTGTCGATGAGCACGTCGAGATTCCACTTGTAGCGCTTTCGAAAAATCATCTACTCTATTCTTTCAAGCGTAAGAGAACAAAGCCTCACAGCCCAAACTTCAGCATCTCGTTAAATTGCATCAAGGTGTCATTTGAAAGGCTTGGGAGACTATTTGGGCTTCTCTACACTCTCTGTCGACGGCGCATTCGGGCGCGTTTGGTGGGCTTTAGTCGCGTAAAGAGGTCATCTCCTAGGCTGTCGTCGTTGTCGTCGCAATGGCACCACGATCTCGAACCACCGGCGTTGATACTGACGCGTCCATGTCCGACGCTCCAGAACATCAGCAGGCCGAAGAAATGGTATGTTCATCAAAGTGAGATGGTAAACCTATAGTTCAACTCGATAAGCTTACTCTGTTTGCTCTAGGAGGTTGACGAAACTCCCGATTATACAGACTCGGACACGAATCCCAATACCACAGCAAGTAGCGTAGCTGGTGAGCCTGTTGCAGATGGTCGAAAACGGCGAACTGAGGTGAATCAATTACGTCGAAGCATCTTTGGAAAGAAGCATGATCGCCTTGATGAATCAAAGGTATGTCTGTTTAGTAAAGTCCATTCGCATCAACGACCTTTTGCAGTAATTAACCAGTATCTGCCTCTATATAGGAAGATGACTCAATCCGGAGATTCCGTTATTTGCTTGGCCTCACAGATCTATTCCGACACTTTATCGAAACAAACCCTAACCCCAAAATCCGCGAGATTATGGCCGAAATCGATCGTCAGAATGCCGAAGAAGCTCGAGTAAAGAAGGCCGGCAGCAGAAAAGGAGGTGCTACAAGCGAGAGGAGAAGACGAACAGAAGCTGAAGAAGATGCTGAGCTTTTGAAAGACGAAAAGCGCGGCGGATCAGCAGACGTAGTTTTCCGTGACTCTCCTGCCTTCATTCAAGGTACCATGAGGGACTACCAAGTTGCTGGTCTCAACTGGTTAATTTCCCTCCACGAAAACGGTATCTCGGGCATCCTTGCCGACGAAATGGGTCTCGGTAAAACACTTCAGACAATCTCGTTTCTCGGGTACCTTCGCCACGTTTCGGGGATCACTGGCCCACATCTTGTCACGGTCCCCAAGTCAACGCTCGACAATTGGAAGCGAGAATTCGCTAAATGGACACCCGAAGTCAACGTTCTTGTGCTGCAAGGCGCCAAGGAAGAGAGAAATGAGCTCATCAATGAGCGTCTTGTTGATGAGAAGTTTGATGTCTGCATTACGAGTTACGAGATGGTATTGCGTGAGAAGGCGCATTTGAAGAAGTTTGCTTGGGAATACATTATCATCGATGAGGCTCATCGAATCAAGAACGAAGAATCATCGCTTTCACAGGTCATTCGACTATTTACATCTCGTAACCGTCTACTCATTACGGGAACGCCTCTGCAAAACAACTTGCACGAACTTTGGGCGCTGTTGAATTTCCTTCTCCCCGATGTTTTCGGTGATGCCGACGCATTCGATCAGTGGTTCTCAGGAACAGATCGTGACCAGGATACCGTGGTTCAGCAATTACATAGAGTGTTGCGACCGTTCTTGCTCCGACGAGTCAAAAGCGATGTTGAAAAGAGTTTGCTGCCGAAAAAAGAGGTCAATGTGTACCTAGGCATGTCAGAGATGCAGGTCAAGTGGTACCAAAAGATTCTGGAGAAAGATATTGACGCCGTGAATGGTGCGGGTGGGAAGCGTGAATCCAAAACGCGGCTTCTCAACATCGTTATGCAGCTGCGAAAATGCTGCAATCACCCATACTTATTCGAAGGCGCTGAACCTGGCCCGCCATACACGACTGATGAGCATCTGATTTACAACGCCGGTAAAATGAAGGTTCTAGACAAGCTTCTAAACCGTATGAAAAAGCAAGGAAGCAGAGTTCTCATCTTCTCTCAAATGAGTCGACTTCTTGACATCCTGGAGGATTACTGTGTTTTTAGACAGTATAAGTACTGCCGAATTGATGGTGGAACTGCCCATGAAGACCGTATTGCCGCCATTGACGAATACAACAAACCTGGATCAGACAGGTTCATCTTCTTGTTGACAACAAGAGCTGGTGGCTTGGGAATCAACTTGACAACAGCTGATATTGTTGTTTTGTACGACAGCGACTGGAACCCCCAGGCTGATCTCCAGGCCATGGACCGTGCTCATCGTATCGGCCAGACGAAACAAGTTGTGGTCTACAGATTCGTGACGGATAATGCAATCGAAGAGAAGGTCCTCGAGCGTGCAGCTCAAAAGCTACGTCTTGATCAAGTCGTCATTCAGCAGGGACGAGCTCAGACTGCTGCCAAAGCCGCCGCCAACAAGGATGAGCTCTTGTCTATGATTCAACACGGCGCTGAAAAGGTTTTCCGATCCAAGGGGCCAACTGATGAAGCGGCGAACAAGGATAAGGAGCTCAATGATGAGGATATTGACGATATCCTGACCAGAGGTGAATCCCGAACCAAGGAGCTGAATGCCAAGTATGAGAAGCTAGGCATTGAGGATCTCCAAAAGTTCACATCGGAATCAGCTTATGAATGGAACGGCGAAAACTTTGCCAACACGAAGAAGAATATTGGTATGACTTGGATTAATCCCACAAAGCGAGAGCGAAAAGAGCAGTCCTATTCTATGGATAAGTACTTTAGACAGGCCATGTATCCCAACCCGAAAACCGAGGCGAAACCCAAGGCCCCTCGTGCTCCAAAGCAAGTTCCTGTTCATGACTACCAGTTCTACCCGCCACGCCTGCGAGATCTTCAGGACAGAGAGACAGCCTTTTATCGCAAGGAAATCGGCTACAAGGTGCCTTTGTCTGACGGAGACGATGCTACTCTCTCGGAACGAGAAGCGGAACGAGCGCTTGACCAGCAGGAAATTGACAACGCCACTGCTCTTACTGAAGAAGAGCGGGAGGAGAAGGAAGAACTCTCCACTGAGGGATTCGGACAATGGAACCGTCGTGACTTTCAACAATTTGTCAATGGATCCGGCAAATATGGACGAACTGCCTACGAGGGAATTGCCCAAGAAGTTGACAGCAAGACTCCTGCAGAGATCAAGGCCTACTCCAAGGTCTTCTGGCAGCGGTACACCGAGATTGCTGATTACAACAAGTACCTCAAGATCATTGAGGATGGCGAGGGGCGGACCAGACGAATCGAGCATCAGGGCAAGCTGCTTCGCAAGAAGATGCAACAGTACAGAGTACCCTTGCAGCAGCTTAAGATCAACTACTCAGTATCTACCACCAACAAGAAGGTATACACTGAAGAAGAGGATCGATTCCTGCTGGTCCTCCTTGACCGCCACGGCATCGATTCCGAGGGTCTCTATGAAAAGATGCGTGATGAGATTCGTGAATCTCCCCTTTTCAGATTTGACTGGTTCTTCCTGAGCCGCACGCCAATCGAGCTGTCCCGTCGATGCACCACGCTGCTCACGACCATTGTCAAGGAATTCGAAGACGGCAGTGCTGCCAAGGGTGCAAATGGTGTCAACGGGAAGACCAAGCGTGACCCTGACGAGGAGGATGAGGATAGCGTCTCGAACATGGCGCCTGCAAAGAAGAAGACCAAGAATGGTGTCAAGGTATGTTGATATTCCAAGTATGATACTACTGTGCTATTTCGGATCACTAATATTTGCATTTTTAGAATAAGGCTCTTGATAACGTCAAATCCAAGACCAGCAAGGCTAGCTCAGCCTCGCCGTCGAGAGCCTCCAGCGTAGTATCCAACACCGCTTCCAACGCAGGCTCATCAAAGGGCAAGAAGACTAACAAAAAGAAGAAATGAGTGTTTTTTTCTCTATTTTTAAAAAAAGGAGAGGACAGGACAAAGGAGGTTGGGGGGATGGGGTTGTGGGTATGAAATGGCTACCTAGAGATAGATAACCTTTTTTTTGGGCGTTGATTTCAGGTATTCTTGTTGCTTTTTTTTTCTCTCTCTATTTTTCCTACGTGGATGGAAATGGATGGCTTTTAAGTTGGTAGAGTAAGAGTTTCTAGTTTCAGGTAGGTATTGATGCCAATGGCGTACACGGATGTTAAAAACAAAATACTCCCCTTGACCAGGGCTTTATGTGGCAGATGCTTACAAATAATACGATGTCGTTTTGTCTATGACCTGCATTGTGTGTGTGAGTGAGGGTGTCTTGGTCTCATTGGATCTTTGTAACTCCCCCAGGCTCAGTTCCGTTTGTTCTGGATCCAACGTCGCTGGCAAAGGATGATGATAATGATGATGATTTAAAGCGTCCCATTTCGATTCGTGACCGCAGCTTGTGAAAGAGATAAAGTATGGATTACATACAGGACCCCTTCTCCCTCCCGGATATTTCCCCTCCCCGGAAGAAGAAAGTTTCCCTTTCCGCCCCAAAAACGCCGTACTAGATGTAGTTATATGCAAGCAGCCCGCAGGAAGAGAAAACACAGACTGGGCATTTATTTCCCCCATTTTTGACTCTTTCTCTCTCTGATTTCGTTAAACATTTCCCTTTTTTTACGTATGGTAGTGTTGTTCTCCGTCCGTCCGTCCGTCAGTCTCGTCCCGTCCATTGCCCTACTTTAGACGGTTCAATCGCTCCCTCTCAACCTCGTAGTTGAAGTCGAAGTAGCCCTTGTCGAAGTGGTGAACACGGACGTAACCGTCCTCTCCTCCGCTGGCATAGCTTCGGCCAGTGGGGTCGGCGGCGACGGTGTTAAGGGGACCGAAGTGGCCTCGGACACGGCCGACCTCGTCTTCGAAGATCTTGTGGTAGAAACGAGCCTCGAATTTTCCCTGACGGCCAGAGGTGGTGGTGACTTCCATGGCGGCCTGACCACCACCGAGAATAACAAAGTCCTTCTTGGGGGTAATGGTGGCGCTGTTAAGAGGGGTATCAGCAGGGTAGGTCTTCAGCGTAGCGAGGTCGCGGGCAGAGATGAGCTAGGGAGGCGTTTGTTAGCATCATGAAAGGATGACATAAAGTAGGATATATTCAAAAGGGCACTTACCTTGGCGGTCTTGTCTCGGCAGGCGGTAATAAAGTATGTCCTGTCAGGGGACCACTGAAGATCGACAATAGGCTTGTCAAGCTCATGGATAGGGACGTTGTCAAGCAACTCGCCGGTCTTGGCGTCGTACTGGCTGACACTGCCATCCTCGTGGCCAGCAATGATGTACTTGCTAGCCTGGCTCCATCCGGCAACAGTGGCCTTGCTCTCGTCACAGACAATAGTCAGAGACTTCTCATCGGGCTGCTCGGCGTTGACATCGGGGTTGATATCGATGACAACAATGTTGCTAAGGAAACCCATACGCTTCTCGGTGACACCCAGCAGCTTGGTACCGTCCTCGTTGAACTCGACACGCTTGACAGCGGTGGGGAACTCCCAGGTCTTGATGATGCGACCAGTCTTGACCTCCCACAGACGGATGGTGTTGTCGGCGGAACCGGAGGCGATCATGGTCGTCGTGGGATCGACGTCGACGGTCCAGATGGCACCAACATGGCCGTGATATGTGCCGAGACGCTCGCCGTTGTGAGAGAACCAGACGCAGATTTGCTGATCCTTTGCGACGGAGAAGATGAGGTCACCATCGAGGTTGTATCTATAGGTGTAGCCCCAAAAAGGAGGGACCCCCGAGTTAGCCAACCATTTCCTCCCTTGCCAAAGCTGTATATTGCCCCTTGTCTCTCTGTCTCTCTCTCTCGCCTTGAGGAACGTACTTGATCTGAGTGAGGGCACGCTCGTGCCCAGAAAGAAGAATAGGTCTCATTTTCGGAGGTGGCTTCCTTTCGAACGATTATCTGGGCTGAAAGGTGTAGTGGTAAATGGAAAGGGAGGTAGGTAGGTGGGTGGATTATATGGGCCAACACACAGAAAATGGGTTGGATGATTGATGTGCTTGAATTTTTGGCGATATTGTGCGCTTTGGTGGGGCACAAGTTTTTGGCGCGGGGGGGACGAAGAGTTCATGGCTGTAACAGAGGGACTATGCCTAAAGGGGCCGTGTTGCTTGCGATAAGATAGAGGAGTGTGTGTGAGTTTAGGCGGTGGGTCACTGTTTTGGACACTAACAGATGGATAATTCACACCCGACCTGCTATTCTTCCAGTGCCTTGCAGTGCTAGTGGAGGCAATTAGGATCTTGGGACCTAGACCACCTAGGTCACCTAGGCCACCTAGACTATAGATCTAGTGTCACCTACACCGTAGGAAATGTGACTCCTCGAGATTTAGAGTCTCAACGTGAATCATATCCCGCCTGCTGAGCTGAGGCGAGACAACAGGCCATGTCGTGATTGATTGCCCTCGTTGACGTTTACGAGATTTCTTATCACCTTTCTAAGACACCAGATCCATCTGCTCTACGCTATAATCCGGTTGATGCTGCCATTGTCCAATGACCTGGTCAACAGCTGGTATGGCTCGCACGCATGGTCCTACAGCAAAAACCAAATATCTACAACCCCGAACATTAGTGGCCCGCAAACTTGCGTGAGAGACAAGAAAAAACCTGCTTGACCTGCTCGACCTGCCTACCTCGTAGTCCTCATGCTCCAAAATGAGTTCCTTGCAGCTGAATCAATCGAGGCAATTAGAAAGACATGGCCAGTCTAAGGTCCCGCCGTCCTAGTGCCCTCCCTGAAGACCCTGTATTCGGACCTGGAAGTGACAAGCTCCCCCCACCGATCACTGTAATGATTCAGGCAAGCAAATTTTGGTTGACCACGAGTCGCATAATGAATAAATAGTGCTAATAAGAAGCCCATTCTCTGGAACCGTTTCCCAGTCCCTTAGCCGTCCGTCTCTTTGTTGTAGGCGCACCAACTGTACAAGGTTTTGTTCTAAGATAAGGGCTTTTTTTATCATAATTTGTTAATCATTATTTGATTATTATTATAGTTTTTTTATGGGGGAAGGAAAAAACCGGTTGCTACAGATCTGATAGAAAGCCATGGCACCTCACCAGAGACTGCAATTGCAGTCAGCAAGGCTTGTACAACGTCAAGGCCACCAGTTTTCTCGAAACAGCATCAACCAACAACGGTTGTTATGGCGGCAGCAGCAGCAGCAGCAGCACCTACAGCCACTCACATCTCACAGTCAGATTCCTGCCACGGAGACGTTACACTTCCGCTCTGTGCCGCATATTCCCATAAGAGAATTCTGCAGCAGCAGCAGCAGGACCAACAGATCGTCGTCAGCAGCAAAAGTGCATGACTCCCAAATCCTTCGTGTCAGCCTAATACCGAACAACCCCGCGATTAACCCTGGCCTTGCCCTTGCCCAGTCTTCATCATCCCGCCTCCGCCTCGGGCCCGGTCTTAACAGCAGCAACAACCCAAATCGACCTTCATGTCAATCTTCTTCCCCTCTTCATAGATTCTTCAGTACCACTACTTTAGCCATGGTCGCCACAAAATTGGACGGCACTGCCATTGCCAAGGCCATCCGTGAGAAGATTGGTGCAGAGATTGCTGAGGCGCAAAAGATCAACCCCCGATACAAGCCATGCCTCAAGATCGTCCAAGGTGCGTTTTTCTGTTGGTGGTTGCGTCGATTATCGCCATCTCATCTGCCAAACTCCCTTATTTAGAAGCAACTCTTGACTGACTCATAATTCTTTGTTTTTTTTTAGTTGGTGATCGCTCCGATTCTTGTTTGTTCCCCCTCTCTCGTGGAAACATTCTTTTGTGTTCCACACACAAAAAAGGGGCCGAAATGCTGACTCATTCATAGCCACCTATGTTCGCATGAAACTCAAGGCAGCCGAAGAGGTAAGAATTCTATATGCGCCTAAAATTGTTGACTCATCCTTAAGAGTGGTCGGTTAAAATTTTTTATCTTCATTAGGCTCGCATTGACTGTGAGGCGCTTCGCTTCCCCGAGTCCATCTCGGAGCTGGAACTCTTGGACCAGATTCGTCGTCTGAATAACGACCCCTCCGTCCATGGAATCTTGGTCCAGCTTCCTCTGCCCAGTCACATCCCAGAGCACAGCGTCACATCTGCCGTGGCCGAGGAGAAGGATGTTGATGGCTTCGGAACCAACAACATTGGCGAGCTCGCCAAGCGCGGTGGCAAGCCCACCTTCATCCCGTGCACTCCCAAGGGTGTCATGGTTCTCCTCAAGGAGGCTGGCGTCGATGTCACTGGCAAATCGGCTGTTGTCCTGGGAAGAAGCAACATTGTTGGCGGCCCCGTGAGTCACCTTTTGCGAAGTGCCCATGCCACAGTCACAGTCTGCCATGCCAGGACCATCGATCTGCAAATCCACCTCAAGCACGCCGATATCGTTGTAGTCGCTATCGGATCCCCCAACTTTGTCAAGGGCGAGTGGTTGAAGGAGGGTGCTGTTGTCATCGATGTCGGAACAAACTACATCCCCGACGCCACCAAGAAGTCTGGTCAGCGACTCGTCGGCGATGTCGACTTTGAGTCTGCCTCCCAGGTTGCCTCGGTCATCACTCCCGTCCCGGGCGGTGTTGGCCCTATGACGGTTGCTATGCTGCTCCAGAATGTCGTCGAGGCCACGAATTCATTCTTTGAACACGAAAAGCAGAGAAAGATTGTTCCCCTACCCCTGAAATTGCAGAACCCCGTACCATCAGATATTGCTATTTCACGAGCTCAGGTACCAAAGCAAATCACTCGCGTCGCCGCCGAAGTTGGCATTACTCCCGGCGAGCTCGAGCCCTATGGAGCCTACAAAGCCAAGGTCGACCTTAGTCTGCTCAAGCGACTGGGACACCGCAAGGATGGCCGCTACGTTGTTGTTACCGGTATCACACCCACCCCTCTCGGTGAGGGCAAGTCTACTACTACTATGGGTCTTGCTCAGGCTCTCGGCGCTCATGCTGGACGCCTTACCTTTGCCAATGTCCGACAACCCAGCCAAGGTCCTACCTTTGGCATCAAGGGCGGTGCCGCTGGTGGAGGATACAGTCAGGTCATTCCCATGGACGAGTTCAACTTGCACTTGACAGGTGATATCCACGCCATTACTGCCGCAAACAACCTTCTTGCTGCCGCTATTGAGACTCGTATCTTCCACGAAAATACGCAAAAGGATGGTCCTCTCTACAAACGACTTGTTCCCGCTAAGAACGGCGTGCGCCAGTTTGCCCCTGTCATGTTCCGCCGCCTGAAGAAGTTGGGTATTGACAAGACCAACCCCGATGACTTGACAGCAGAGGAAATCAGCCGTTTTGCTCGACTGGACATTGACCCTGAAACCATCACCTGGAAGCGTGTCCTTGATGTCAACGATCGCCATCTCAGAGGAGTGACCATTGGAACTGCTCCAACAGAGAAAGGACAGTCCCGTGAGACTGGTTTTGACATCTCAGTTGCCAGCGAGTGTATGGCAATTCTTGCTCTGAGCACAAGCTTGGGGGATATGCGTGAGCGTCTAGGCCGCATGGTTATCGGCAGCTCTCGCAGCGGTGATCCAGTGACTTGCGACGACATTGGTGCTGGCGGCGCTCTCACTGCTCTGATGAAGGATGCTATCAAGCCCAATCTCATGCAGACTCTGGAGGGCACCCCCGTGTTCGTCCATGCCGGACCATTTGCCAATATCAGCATTGGGCAGAGTTCCATCATTGCCGACAAGCTGGCCCTAAAGCTGGCCGGCACGGAGCCTGATGAGGATCATGTCGAGAAGGCTGGTTTCGTGGTTACCGAGGCCGGTTTCGATTTCACCATGGGAGGTGAACGATTCTTCAACATCAAGTGCCGCACTTCGGGCCTTGTTCCCGACGTCGTAGTAGTTGTGGCAACGGTACGAGCCCTCAAGGTTCACGGAGGTGGTCCTCCAATTGCACCGGGTGCACCTCTCAACGCTGTCTACAAGGAGGAGAACGTTGAGATTCTCCGAGCTGGCTGCGTCAACCTCAAGAAGCACATTGCCAACGCCAAGTCTTTTGGCGTACCCGTTGTGGTTGCCATCAATAAGTTTTCCACCGATACCGATGCCGAAATCGCCGTCATCCGTGAGGAATCTATCGCTGCTGGTGCTGAAGATGCGGTTCTCGCCAACCACTGGGCTGAAGGTGGTGTCGGCGCCATTGATCTGGCCAAGGCTGTCGTTGCTGCCAGCGAGAAGCCCAAGGAACTTAAGCTCACTTATGACTTGGATGGAACTGTCCAGGAGCGCATTGAGGCCATTGGCAAGAAGATGTATGGTGCCGATGCTGTCGAGTTCAGTGAACTTGCACAGAAGAAGGTGGACACGTACACTAAGCAGGGTTACGGCAACCTGCCCATCTGCATTGCCAAGACCCAGTACTCTTTGTCGCATGATCCCGACCTGAAGGGTGCGCCAACTGGATTCACCATCCCCATTCGGGATGTTCGCATGGCCGCCGGTGCGGGCTATCTGTAAGTTTCATGCTTCATGTCCCATGTTCGCGGTATTCAATGCTAATGTTATCTAGGTATGCTCTGGCTGCAGATATTCAGACTATTCCTGGTCTGCCCACTGCCCCCGGCTACCTCAATGTCGACGTTGACACCGAGACGGGCGAAATTGAGGGTCTCTTCTAAGTTAGCATTAGAATTAGATTACAGCGTTGCGTAGACGATTTGTGCATTGGGATACCGTCTCACATGGCTATTTACTTGATATTTCCGCACTCAACATGGAAATGGTTACAGGGGTGGTTACTAAGACTGGAGGTTTATGGGTAGGGTAGCGTGCATTTTCAACACAAGGCGCAAGGCATACCAGGAACAGGGACGACAGAGAGGAGGGAGGGATATAAAGCCGGCTAAACAAAGAATTTAGAAATACTTATACAATACAGATGCTATTTCCAGGGATACCTGTAGATATTGTCCATCCATGGCATTAGGCACTTGTAACTTGGCATGCTGTTCCGAGGTAGATATGTTTCTTGGCAAGAGCAGTGACAGAATGCGTATTCCCGCTTTACGCGTATCCAATCGGCAAATTTAAAGATCTGACAAGGTTGTCCACGCCGAGCGTTACGAATGTAACCTATCAAGTTGGTGTTTTAGGCGGGCCGAAGGAAGCCATACGGGAGGATTCATTGCTCGGCACATCGCTTCCCTATTTGCTCTTTCACCCGCTTTATATCGGCATGATGAAACAAGTTGATATGCCATATAAGAAAAATAAAATAAAAATAAAAATAAAGAAAAAGAATGGTACCATGATGAATACCAAAAACATGCAGTTTCCGGGAATTCGGTTACCAAGGCATGCATCCAGGGCATCAATTAATTGCCTGCCTAATCCGATGGTTCGACTCGCCGAACATGTGGGGGTCATTGGTTGACTGCACAGGGGAGGGGGGTGGGTGAGTGCGTGGGTATTGCCAAGATCATCTAGGGCTGTGCTTCATATCAAACAATACCGTATTTGGGAATATTTGGTGGTTGGAGGTTGTCATCGTACCAGAACGGTTGAATCAATTGGCCCGGTTGAAGCTCTCTCGGGCGAATACAGTCGGCCGAGAACACAAGGATGCGAATGGACCCTTTCGGCACTGGAGTGGGAGCTGTGGATGGGACGGATGGACAGACGGATAGACGGACGTGATAGGTTGGCAAGAAAAATGAAAGATGTCACTTTTGAATTATTTAAGCGACATGACGCGCGATTACGAGATGGTGCACAAGGGCGTGTGTTGAACTACTTACTTACTTACCTACTCCGTAGTATGGACATGTTCGACAGGACCTCACGATGAAGGCCGTCGCATTCAGCCTGAGTACTGGATACTGAGACATCTCCCGCAACCAGCTGAGACCACTACGAGCGAGAGCATGTAGAGAGAGATCTTACCAACCAAAGCCTCGGCTACTTTCTTGGTCCCTCTGCCACCTCAACCCAACAACGGGGAGGAGGGGGGAAGAAAAAAACAAAGCCAGGACCAACGACCCCATTTTCATTTTATCCATGCAAAATCCGACAGCTCCGTACAAGTACAGTATCGTATTTTCTTTCTTTCTTACTTTCTTACTTCTTCTTCTCCATATTATAACCAGACCAGGCCTGAAAGCGAGCAATGACGGATTTGCGGCCCATCTACTCCGTACGGCGCCCTACCAGCTACCTGCCCACTCATATGGGGGGGGAGAGAAAGGGGGGGGGTTGCCAAGGAGGAAGTGCCTCAGAATATGCCGGCTCCTGAAGAAGCCGAGAGGGCAAGGTCCTCAAATTGAACCGGCTTTTTTCCTCTCTCTCTCTCTCCAACTTTCACTCTCCTATTACGCTACTAAACAGCTCTACAGTAGCTTTGCATCTGCATCGCAAAGGTCAAGGGCCTAGGCTTAGGGGCTTTGTGGCCGCTTTGTTCTGCTTCTTCTACTCGCAGCAGCAGCAGCAGCAAGATCCGGATACCTCTGTTCCGGACCGGTTGTGGCTTGCAGGGCTAACCAGCAGCTGCTAGCTCAGCTTGGACTCTCTGCATCCCACTAGATCGACGATGTTGGCGATGGCTCTTCAGAGTGGAGGGAGGGGAAGGGGGGCGAAGAAGAAGCAGAACAAGAAGAACAAGCCCTGGTGGACAATGAAACAGTGCACACCTTGGGAAAGTCCCCCTTTCCTCTTATGATACATCTGAAAATCCCATGCCTGTGCTCCGTATGTACTGTGATGCAACATCATTGTATTCACCCGTGTCCCGAAGTCCTGTCCCGTCGTTGGGGCTTTTGTTGGCCTAGGTAACAGAACGGGCCTCCCTTGCATTCATTCTTCTTCTATTTCTATTTCTATTTCTACTTCTTTTCCATTCATTTGTGACCGTGCGAGGTTTTACTCTTTTCTCTCTCGCATTCTTACTGCTCCTCCTCGTGGGCAACTTGGTGATGCTGTTTCCCATTGTCGCCAGCCTGAGACATCCAACGTGCACATACTAAGTGCCACGATTTTCTGTTGGACATCATCATCATCATGTCGTTGATCCTGCTCGCCATCGGCGCATACGTCGTCTACAAAGCATTCTCCCTCTACACCAGCTTGCAACGCAATATTAAAGAGGCCAAGAGGAGTGGCCTGCCCTACATTGTCGCTCGTACGCTTCTTCCCAACCCACCTTTCCTCTCATCGTCACTTCCTGTCATCAGGGCTGTCAATGTAGAAAACCAAGATTTGCTAACATTGTGTGTTACCATTTGTTTTGAACAGCCTTCCCCCCATTCTGGAGACCATGGCTGGTCACCCATAAACTATGGATACCGCTCATCAAACGTTTACCGAAATCATGGTGGGAGGATTGGATGGTGTACGACCCAGAATCTTTTCCCCTTGCTTTTCAGACAGTAAAAAGAACTCCTTTGACTGACATAAACATTGCTCAAAAAAAGACCTGCCTCCCCGAACTTCATGTTTGAGAATCGCCACGACTGGTTCGCCAAGGTCGGCCCGGCCGTCCTGGTCGTCTCCCCGAGCCTGTTGGTAATGTTTACAGACAACGCCGAAGCGATCCGCCACGTAACCCTCAAGCGCGAGCAGTTCCCCAAGTGGACCGAGACGTACGGCGTTCTGAAGCAATTTGGCGAAAACGTCCTCACGACCGAGGGCGCCATCTGGCGCATGCACCGAAAGGTGACCTCCTCCACCTTCAACGAGAAGAATGCCGCCCTCGTCTTCCACGAGGCCATCCATCAGACGCAGGGCATGCTAGGCCTGTGGACCGGACCCCAGGGTCCAGGGAAGGGACCTTTGCTGACCCTCGAGCACGATACCATGAAGCTGGCTCTGAACATTATCGGCTATGTTGGATTCGGCATGCGTCTGCTGTGGCCTGGGCAGAAGCTCCCCCCCGGGACGGATCCGAAGCTTAGCAAGTATGGTTCGCTTGAGCCTTCTGAGGGCCACGAGATGAGCTTTGCGGACACGATGGAGATTCTGTTGGAGAACATCCTGATTCTCCTGCTCACACCTAAATGGCTGTTAAGTATGTCGACTTACAAATCTCCCATCTCCCTCTCTCTCTCTCTCTCTCTCTTCTCTCTCTCTCTCTTTCTTCATGGCATCTTCCAGTTCCCCCCACCCCCATATCGTAATCTGGAACTATGGAAAATCTAACAAGTCATAGAGCGATTACCGTATGAGACACCCAAGAAAGCCCTCATCTCTTACTACGAATACATCAAGTATATGAATGAGCTGCTGGATGAACGAATTGAGGATGTTCGCACGGGAAATCTTCCGGAGGAGGGCATGGACCTCATGGGACAGCTTGCAAAGGCCAGTTATGGCTCCACCAGTGGCAAGAACAAGGCCCCCGTCTTGACCCGTGACGAAATCATTGGAAACGCATTCATCATGTTCGTCGCCGGCCACGAGACCACCGCCAACACGACTCACTTTTTACTGGTGTTCCTCGCCATGAACCCATCTGCGCAGCGCCGCCTCCAAAAGGACGTCGACGAACTTGTTGGTAACACGGACCCGAAGGAATGGGACTACGAGAAGCTGGTGAATCCGATGATGGCAAGCATGCTCGGAGCGGCCATGTACGAGACGCTACGGCTGATGCCTCCCGTAGTTGGTATTCCCAAGATTGTCACGTCCAAGGAGGATCAACCCATTGTCATTGACGGAACAAAGTACGTTCTTCCCACCAACACATCCATCACACTGGTAGCGCCGGGCGTCCACACGAACCCCCGTTACTGGCCATCGGGACCCAGCAAGATCCATCCCGGGAAAGACGACCTGCGCGATTTCGTACCCGAACGATGGTTCCAGACCGGCGGCAAGGAGGGCAGCCAGGGAGAGGAGAACATTGCCGGTGCCGATACGGAGGATTTCGGGGGCTTCCAAGGCCGCGACACCAGCGAGCAGCTCTTCAAGCCGGAGCGCGGCGCCTACATCCCCTTTAGCGACGGAGCGCGATCATGCCTGGGACGCCGTATCGCGCAGGTAGAGCTGATTGCCGCTCTGGCGGTGGTGTTTCAAAAGTACAGCATCGAGCTGGCCGTCGACGAGTGGGCGAGCCCGGAGGAGGTCGACAAGATGAGCGCGGAGCAAAAGGCCAGGGTTTATAGGAAGGCACAGGACAAGGGTCTGCATACGCTGGACCAGGCAACTACTCTGTTGACGCTCAAGTTGTTTGGCGACAATCACATACCGGTGCGACTGGTGAGGAGGGGGGAGGAGCAGTTTGTGAACTGGATTGGCCACTGATGGGCATTTTTACAAGTTGTTATGACATGTGATGTGTAATATTATTGTTGCCTTATTATTGCCTATGAAAGGGGGACATAGATTCTTGTCACAGCCTCACTGCATTTCCCGCTGTTGGTCCCCGTCATGACAGGAGGATCAAGATACATGTGCTTGCCGCCCGACGCAGTGACGAGTTTCGACAATTGGCCAATCAATTGTCTCAATCACAGGAAGAAACCTGCAAAGCGAGACAAGACAAGACAAGACAGCGCAACACGCCGCAAGGGCAAACAAAAACGAGGGAAAAAACCACAGGCACATCATCCGAAGGTACCGAATGCGAGACAAGGGAATGTCGCGTTGGCATTGTTACCTCGTAGTGAGACTACCTGCTAAGTACTGAGAGTATTGGAGAGAGGGCGGGCGCGTCACACTTTGTTAGAGAGCAATGGGGGCTTCTTAGAACATTAAGCAGTGAATAACATCAAGTCATTCCTCATCTGCTGTAGCATGTCTTGTAGATCACCCCTCCCCAGCCACTGGAGAGTGTTCCCCAGGCGCTTGTTACAAGTCCCCTCTCCAATGTCACCATGTACCATCTGTTAGCAGGTACCGCAAAAATGTTCACATGTCACCCCCCTCTAACCTGGTAATATTCCCTCAGGCATTGACAAACATGACAACGTGTCTTCCCCCCCCTCATTTTGCTTGGTTCATCAGCCACACACACCGCCCGAAGAGAAAAGAGGTGCTTGGTTCAAGTACTTGCTGAGCAAGGCTATGCCTAAAAGAGACAACATAAACAAGAACAAATAGCTCTGGAGGTGCCTGTTTCTTTCCTTTTTATTTTCCCGCGTCTTTTCTTGTGCAAGAGCAACCCACAGTCCCCCCAAAGAGCAAGAGCAAAGGCCCCCCCAGCAACCACGCAAAACACCATCCCACTTTATCATCATCATCATCATCCATCGTCGTCAACCTGACCTACTAGGCATCTTTCCACTAAAGCAGAACCGCGTTGCAGAAAGAAGAAAACAAATTACGAACTAACGTAGAATATTCTTTTAGAGAACATTCTATTCGCATATCTCTTTTTTTACTTCTTCAACTCCAGTGCTTACCTTTTTTTGGGTCTTGCGCGAACAAGAGGCCATCATTACCCAGCGCGCAGAGAAAACGTCATTTGTTTTCATTCAGAACAAGCTCTTCTACTACCAACTTTTTTTTACTTTTTTTCCGCGACCAAGACGCCATCACCACCGCAATGTCCAGCAACCACTCCAACAGTTGGCTGCGCGCTCAGCGCAAGAGCGACCTCGTCGAGTTGGCCGAGAATATCGGTTTGAAAAGGTATGTCGCATGCGAATCTTCTTCTATTTACTTTTGATTTACCTATGCGCGTGTCCTTTCTTTGTTTGCCCGTCTATTCTTGCTTGTCGCCTTCATTGCGTCATCTGTTTGCTCCAACTTGCGCCGCCAACCCCCCCTCCCATACCCTTGACAGAGTTACGTCGCGCGCAAGGACCCTGATCGCATCGAGGAGGGGGGAGAGGTTAGCATCTTTGAAACAATTGCGCGCGACGCTTTGGATATGCCTCTTTGTTCTTTCTTTCTTCCTTCTTTGCTGCAAACGGACCCGAAGAAGATTGATCGCTAACATGTGTCACTCTCTGTGCGCGATAGCTACGAGGCCTTTAAAAAGACGGAGCTCGAGTCCGCCCTCGATGAATTCATTTCGGAAAACAGCGGGCGTCTTTCCCTTCGTTCTGACCTGACAGGTTACTTCAACAGTCGCTCTAGGACGCTTGGCTCACCAGTCAAGAGAGAATCGAGGGAATCTGTCAAGGAGGAGCTTGAGAAGCCTCCGCGATCCGTCAAGCGGAGATCCATCAAGCCCGTCGAGGACCCTGTTTCAACGTGAGTAAACAGCCTTGAGTCTCTCTACACACATCAGACCAACGCGCCTGCGCAATGCTACATGGTTAGCCACGGCCACACACAAGACTTATTCTAACGTGCAACAACGCAGTAGCAGTGACGAGGCTCGCGCGCCAACAACCGCCCTCATTCAAACTCCCGGTCGCAGCTTGTCCCAGGTCGCTTCGCGCATTCCGCTGCCCGCTACACCCGCTGACGTAGCCATGGCCGTCGACCGCTCCACCACCGCGATGCGCAAGCGCATGTCCTCAATCTACGAGGAAAGCGGCATTACTGAGGCCTCCCATGCCACAAGAGATACCCTCAGCACCGTCACCAGCATCCTTTTCTGCGTCTCCGCCTTTGAGCTCTTCTACATTCGCCCAGAGGTCCTCGGCAATCGCTTTGCTTTCACCATCCCTGCCATCCATGTTATCGGCTCCTCGGACTATCCCGTTTACCTGCCAGACATGTTCTTGATCCTAACAGCCAGCTTCTGGTCCCCAGCCCTGACTTGGATCTTCACCAGCTTCATTGCTCCTAGCTTTTTCGGTTACTTTTTCAACTTGACTGCTACCAACGCCGCAAGTGGACCAAGGACCCGCTCCAGAGCTCAAGCCGCCGCCGCCGCCGAGACTGTTGTTGACCCCTTGACATTCAGCATCGTCAAGGCGCTAATTTCGTACGTTGTTTACGCTCAGGGAGCTACCTTTGGTGGTCTCTTGTCCGAGACTGCCATCGAGCGCCTTAACGGTGCTGTGTACGGGGGTTACAAGGGCATGCTTGTAGGGACTGCCATTACCGGCCTCGTCAGCATTTACGACGCCGTATTGCGGAAATGAGCCCATCCAGATCGTATCTTTTGGTTTTCCTGGAAACACTGTTTAACTTTCGATTTTGGCATAACAAGAGCTTGATGACCATTGTGGATCGCAAAATTGAGTTCAATGACGGGCGAGCCTTCAACAATATGCGATTGACTTTTAATCATCTTGTTACGAAAGTGTTTTCTTTTTTGATACCAATCCCCAACTAATTATGCCAACACAAACGCGCGCGCTCATAAACACAAACACATACGACAACTACTATCCGCAGTCGCGCGTTTTCTCTCTTCCTTCTTGGGGAATGCTTCGGATGCGGAAAGGCGTTTAGGAATGTGGATGGCGTCGGCGTGGTCTTTTTTTTATTGATACCAATTTTTATCCTTGCCATCATTCTTAAGGTCTGCCTGTTGGACTTTATGTTTCGTCCTGCCCAGTTTTGGCAAAGTTGTCAAGTGATGGGAGGACAAAGTTCTATCTATGCAAGCATTGCCTTTTGGATTTTGTTCATTATTCCTACCCACCCTCCAAGTGGAGTTTAACCCTATCCATATATGGATGGAATTATTTTGTTTGGACATGAGATAATATTTGGCCCTTTTTTGCCAAAGAGGGAGTTTTGTATCGAGGATTCTTGCGTACACGATTGCAAGTATTTGTTTTTCGTTGCTAGTTACTAGGTAGCCTTGCTTTGTTCTACTGGGCGTGGGAGAGGAAAGCAAAGCAAAGGAAAGGAAAGGAAAGGGGGGCGGTAACTGTTTGTGTCAAAATGGGCTGCTATTGGGATGGGCAATGACACCGGGAGGGGAGCAATAAGGGGTGTTCAATCATTAAATTTACGGGTTCTAAGGGTGGGATGGTTACCTCTTTGTTCATGTTGGAATAAGCTGTAGATGAAGACTACGAGTGAACGAATGGCTTAATGCACATATGTTTTTCTCCCTCTGGTTCATGGCTCCTTGTGATGCCGTCTTGCCTCTCACGATATCTCTAGGTCAACTTAAAACCTAGGCGTTGCTATTTGGATAGCTCATGGAACCAAGTGTGCTACATATATATAATGCCTAGTACTAAATTTTCCTGTCCTCTATATCTATGTACGTCTTGCAATGCATTACGCCATCCGTTCAATCAAGCCCAGTCTATATCTCGCCCTGCGAGGTTATAATTCAAACAAACCCATCTCAGCTCCGTTTCCCATGTTCCCAAGAAAAAACAAGAATCCTCGCTCCAGATTATACAATGCTATAAATATATAAGAAACCGTTTCCTTTATGCGACCGTTGCTCAATCAATGCAAGCATGCTCACGCGCCCCCAACAACGACATTATGGCTTCTCTGCCGGACTTTCATGCTTGATGGGATGGATCAACATGCTCCTCAGACACATTCTTCCGCTGCTGTTTTCGCTGTCTTCTTCCTTTTTGCCACCCCTTAGTCTACCTCCACCAGACTTGCCCCCAAATCTTCCCCTGCCGTCCATCTGAGCATAGCCCAACCACCGGCGCCATAGCAAGCCCGCAAACTCGCTGTTGTAGTACCAGCTTGTACCCTTGTGATTATGCTCATTGTACAAGTGAAATGGGCTGCCAGAGCCCGAGGTCGAATGGTCTTGCCCACCATTGAAGGCATTCTCTATTGAAGTGCCTTGAGGATCCCACGCCCGCTCGAGGAAGACGGGGTGAGGAGCATAAACTCCCTTGTACCCATGATGGAAAGCCACAGTGGGTGGGAACATCTCGGAGAACATGGTATGATGATGCCTCCAGACTTCCTCGTGCATAGCAATTAATAGTCGCCGACTCAAGCGCGAGGCAGTAATGATGGCGCAACGTCGAGGAGGCGATGGATTTTTGACATATCCCGTCACATCATTAGAAAATACCCAACCAGATCCATTTACATCAAAGATTGGGTTGAGGGTAATGATGTCAGCTGACTCCCCAACACCGCATAGTGCCATGTCCCGCCCCTTATCGCAGGATTCAGGGAGAACTTGGCCGCCTTTCTGTTCCAGCCGAAGAAGCTTTTTACCCTCAAAATCCACAGGTCCAAAAATTGTGGGCTTCTTGGAGTGGATCGTGTCCTGTTGAACAGAAACTGTAAAGTTCTCCCACGAACCATGATAAGACGGGACATAGTAACGGGCATTTCGCTCCCAAAGGAGCGCTCTTGGCTGCTTATCTGCCCAACGACCAATGCGATCAAACAGTTCGTAGTAGTTGCCAAGGAATCGCATATCCATTTCCCAATTCCAAAAATGCTCGTATTCTGGATGGTGCAGAGCAAAGACCTGGAGGGGTAGATGGGCACTGCGATATACGCCATGAACGTCGCCGTGACTGGGGTTGCTGAGTGGCTCATCAAATTTTCCGGGATAAAAGAGCTTCATCTGCGCCTCGCTCCAGAGTGTAACCAAGCCGTGGAACTCGGGCGGCATGTTGGCATCGAGCACGCGTTGCACCGTCACCTCATCTGCCCAGATCGGGACATCGTCATCACGAACGTGAAGTAAGAAGTGCACCGCATACTCGCCACCGGATTTGAGTGACAGCTCCGTAATAAGGGCTCGGAAATTAAGAACAACAAGCTGAGTCCATTTAAAGCCCGTGTAGAGACGAATCATGACAGCAATCCGGTTCTTCTTGCCCTCGGTTGGTTTAAGTTCCTCTGTATCCGGATCGGGTTCTACAAAACGATGCTTGTTGGCGGCCGCGCATCGTTCTTGTGCATCACCCCAGTCGATTTGTCCATAGTTGATTTGTCCAGACTCGGCCCAAACTTCTTGACTACCAGAATTTTCGGTGTCGAGGCCCATGCCGGATCCGCCCTCAGCCATCCTATACCCCAAACCATAGGGTCCATATCGTCCAAAGCGATCAAAGCATACATCATCGCGGATGCCGAGTAAATTGTAAGAGCCAATAGCAGGGTCGGGTATGTGTTGCGGTACGCCTTCATACGCATATAAGCTAGGCGCAGGAATCTTATTATCGCGGTCAAGATAGCACGTGCGAGTCGAAGAGTCTGACGAGTATGGGTTATACGGTCGAGGCTTTGGGATCTCTTTATTCAGCGGAGGCTGGGAAACGGGAGCTTGACGATTGGGGTTTGGATATTCGGTGATGTGATCTGATTTGTTGACCAGGGTCTTGAGGCCATGATAATAACCATTTAAACTGTGAAGATGATTTAGTCATGTACAATCAGGTAACCATGGGAGAGACCAACTGTGGGAATCGAAGCCAAGGCATCTTCTTCAAGTCTTCTTCCGTCTTTTTCCGTTGTTCTTCGTCTGCTTCCGCACTAAGTTCATCTTCGATGTCTGTACTTGCAGTCTTTTCATTTTCTTTCGTCCCTTTCCCCTTGTTCTTTTGCGACTCCGGGCTTACTATCACCAGGACAGTGCCCCCGTCTTCTCCCTCGGTGTTTTCATTATTGGTGGCTTGGGATGTTGGTGTTCCCAGGGTAGGTGTTGGCTTCGTCGCACTTAATCGCGTGAGAACAACTTCTGCAGCAGAGGCATCACCAGCCTTGAACAAGAACACCGATACAACCGCCAAGCTCAGTACAGTCCATATTAAGACTCTCCGATATAGGCAAAATCCCAACAATGACCGGGCTCGTATTAATGGTTTGTCCGTCACATTTTCCGAATATGGCAACAGAGGTTCGTGGTTTCTAGTAGAAGATGAATGCGAACTCGAGCGACTGCTCAAGCTTAAAAGGGAGGTTGTGCGCTCCATGGCGGATGGAGCTCGGTGGAAGCGATGGACATGCGCAGCCAATACGTTGGAGGGGTAGACAGTCGTCGGATTCACAGCGCACGTAGTAAATAGGGGATTAAAGCGGGAACAAGAAATGTTATAGGACAAAAAGGAGAGAGAAATCGGGTAGAAGCAAAAACACCAAATGCGAATAGAGAACGGATGTGTGTGCGACCAAGAAAAAGTGGCGACCGTCGTCGTCGCAGCCGTCGTAGTCGACTCAGAGGGAGAGCAATCGGGTCGAGGACAGTCTCAAGAGACCAAAGGAAAGAGCAAAAAGAGAGAGGGGGTGATTGAGGGATAGAAGACAGCGAAGAGGAACGACAATCAATCAAGAACAAAGTCCTGAAAGAATGTGCCGAGGGAGAGAGGAAGAGGAGAAGAAGGATGACGTTGGTAGGAGAGGGTCTATTCAGGAACAAGAACGAGAAACGGGAGGCTCGGTCGCAAAACGCTATTTCCTTCTCAGATCCATGCCAAGACTGACAAAGGAAACAACCAGGAGACAAGCGACTTCCTATTCATCGACGTGGGTTTACAAGTACATACATACAAGTACTTAGGGAGTTAGACTGTTGGAGGGAGGGAGGGGAGGAGCCAGCCACCAGCAGGTCCTGCGAGACGTGATTCCCACCTACACCTGCAGGCAAGATGGATCCATCCCCTGCCACGGGGGTCTTGAGGGGCAGAGAGGGAGGACAACGGGCTTGGATAAGGGTTCATTCATTACCTACTCCGTATACATCCATCCATCCATACGGCATGCATTGCTGGTGCTGCAGCCACAGACGATACATACGAGGCACGTATTGGCGCGGCATGACATGTCTATCCATAGACGTGCGTGCATCCACGCAAATGAACAGACATCCCCTTATCAGCTCCACCTATTTTTATTTTTATTTTTTCTTCTTCCCTTGCGCTGTTCCAAGGCAACGAATGGGCGAGCCGGGATCCTCATACCCACATTTGCTGACTTGGATACGGATCGGCAAGGTTTCCCTCTGTTCTGTTCTGATACCCCTGCTTTAGAACGTGTTGAGAGGGCTCGGCTAACACATGCATGAGTTCTTCCTCTTGAGAGCTTGTATCAAATACAAACAAGAAAGATCAAGATCAATTCCACGCGGCGCTGACGAATGTGCAGACAAGCCAGCCTATGCCGTCTCGTTACCTCCCTATCGAGCCGCCATCGATACGCTTAATCCATCAAACAGCCTAAACTTCGATGTCGAGAGCCTTGGCTGACCTCGTCATCTCAAGGTCCCCCCGGCCGCTCGTGTGCCGGAAACTTGAGCCGCAGAGTGCGCCGTTGTTACATTCTAAGGCTTGGTGTGCCACCACTCAGGCCCGCTCATCCCTGTCTCTCGTTTACTCGCTTTGCAATCCAACGTGTCGCCCTGCATGCGATTGACCGTCGATCGCGTTGCTTTAGCCTATCGTTTGGCGTTTATTTATGCGCTCAGGGCCAGTTTGTTTGAGACAGTGGCTAACAAGCCGCCGTGATAGCAAGCCGCAAACACCAGCGCAGTCGACTATACATACAAGCTGGATGAGGTACATGTAAATTGATTGCGTTGGTCCCGGCACGATCGGCATCTTCCGCCAGAACCTGGAATTCTATCCCTTGATGATTGGATCTGCGCTGCTGGATAGGTAAAGTCCGTTTCTCTGCCATACATATATCAAGTCGTAACAATGAGATACTTGTACAAGTACTTGGTAGGTGATATGGAATGCGGAACAAAGCTTGAAAGGTAGTTCCCCTCACAGATCTTGTAGTTCTAGTATTTTACTTTTTACTACTGGAGCAAACCGACTCATTGAACCCCCCCCCCCCCATGGTCCTTGTTCTTCCCTATTTTTCACCAGGGGCCGTTTTTTCTAACTCCTGAAGCACAGTCTTCTCTAGAGCCCCTGAGCTTTTGAATACTACCGAGTACAATTTCGTATTATTATCTGACGTGATTCTCACTTGTCAAGACAGAGTACTCCGTACAGGGAATAATCATGTATACAAGCATAATTTCAATCATACAAATTTCTCATGCAAGGGTGTCGCGTGTCAATCATAGCTGCGGTCCAATCCGGTCCATTTAAAGGGTTGGCAGCGCTAGACTTGTTCGCATAAAAATAGAAGCTCGTGTTCAGAAGAAGGATCATAATATCAGACGATAGCTTCGAGTCAATCCAGATATCCTCCGTACTGCATTGCCTTGATGCAACAATAATACCTCATATTGCAACTCATCTCCCTCTTCTTTGGCTCATGTCGGTTTACAGAGTACGGATGACACTTGTTAGAATGGATCCCCGCCAACAATACAAAGGGTCGAGCACTCCATAATTACCGGTCTAGAATCAAGAAGCAACTCCAGAAGAAGCAATAAAAAGGCTAGACTTGCTATTCTGTCTCGCATGGCCACCACAATTCTGCCGTGTTTCATTTGTACTTGGAGCTCCGGTCACTGATGACAGTGCATACTTGTAGTATGGATGTTAAGGTGCAAGTAGCTACCCCGTAGGAGGTAGTTCGCAGTGGGTATGCCACAATGCGCAAAACCACCTACCACCTTGGGGAAGGCACAAAGGTGAAGTGACTGCCTGACCATCCGTAGAAACCCAACGAACATTTTGCCTCTCTTTCAAACCTCAACTCAACATTGCATCACACCACAGTGGAGAGATTACGCCGCCCACATCTCTTGAATAAAAATCCAACCAAATTTCATTATTGGTATTATGCGAACAATATCATGACTAAAGAATACGACTCTCACACAGACTCCTTCGGAACTTTGCCCCTCCCATTTGATTCTGGGTCTTTAGCCTCATGCCCAACACCACCGCCCACATGTACAGGCTGTTTACTCGCCGTTGACTTCTCTGCGCCAGCGTGAGACATACTGTTTTTGGTATCAGTGCTCTCCCTCCATCCTTTACCCCATCGAATGGTTGCCATGACTCCGAGTGAGGCCACGCCAAGCAAAAGTGCTGAGATGGTTTCAAACCAGCCAACCCCAATGCCATCAATTGCTGGCAACACCACTGCGGTCCCCATACAGCCAAACAGATATCGCACAAAGTAGTTGGCTGCCGTCACCTCTGCGCCCCGCCCGGGCATCACGTCTAGGCAATAAGAGTTGAGTGAGGGGAATGCAAACAGCTGGCAGATACCCTGGATGAAGAGAACAATGACCGGCACAGGGATGCCACCAACTGCCTTGTCCACTGTCCATCCATAGATGAGGATGCACCCAGGCATGATTATTCCCATAAAAGGCAATGCCGACCGCAATCGATCTTCGGGCACACGCTCGCCGTTGCGCTTCTTGATCCATTGTATCACCGTCCTATCTGCCCATCGGCCACCCATGAATGTGCCGAGGATATATCCAGTCCCCGGGGCGAGATAAAAAAGACCCGACAGCATTGGGCTCTGAAGATGGAACCGTGGGTTCAGCACATACCGTATAGGTGTAAGCAAGCTGTACATGTTCCATACCAGAGCCGAGCTGGCAAAGGCCACAAGCACTTGGTTCCAATACTCGAAAAGTGCAAGCACCCGGATTGGGTTGATCATTCTCAGTATTGCCTTGAACTTTTCTTGCTTGGAGTAGCCTTCAAGGTCATCCAGCTTCTTGCGGTGAATTGTCTCGGGCACTAGGAAGAAAACACCAATGACGCCTGTCCCGGCGCAGGCCGCTTGCAACCAGAAGATGGATCTCCAGGACGAATAGGTAACGATGATGCCGCCAAGGAACGGTCCAAACGCGGGCCCAATTAGCGTTCCGGACATGAACCATCCCAGAGCAGTGCCTCGCTCTATGGGACGATATATATCTCTAAAGCAAAGTCAGCCACAAAAGTGTTACATGCCAAATCGCAGCTTCTGGTATTCCAATGTACTCTGAGGAGTTGTGTTATCAGTTTTCGCAAGGATTCAGCGGGTCAACAGGTCACCAATGCGATGACACATGCTCCTCTACAACGCTGACATCACATGTGTGAATGGATGGATGTTGGTTCAGCTGACCAACATGAAATATATCAAAATCGACTCACCCCAAACAAGCCGCTCCCAAGAGGATGAATGCTGTTCCTTCAAAGGCGGATAGCGCTCTAAACACAAAAAATGATGCCAGATTTGGAGCCAAGGCCGTGGCAAGACTCAGCAAGAAGAACAAAACTGCTGTCAATAGAGTTATCTATGCAACTTAGTATCATATACCCTCGTCTTATCATGTCGCCCACAGACCACCATGAATATCCTCACTGCTAGCAAACACTGCTGGATATAGCTGACAGAGAATGAGGCTAGGACAAGTTCACTTACGGGTCGCCTGCCAAATACTTGGCTCATGGGGCCCCAGACGATGGGAGATATGCCCATCAGGGCCATGTAAGCAGCATTGCTCACATTGATGATTGATCCCGTGGTTTGGTATGTCTTGGCGACTTCAGGTACCGCAGCTAGGACGCTTGTACTTGATAGTGGGGAGAGAAAGGCGCAAAAGGACAGGACTGCTACGATACCCGACTTGCGCTTGGAGGACAGCCGGTCATAGATCTCATCGCCGGCTTCGCCATAGCGGTCTATTGGTGAGGACGGTTCGAAGGCATCCGGGCCGGAGACGTGGGATGTTGAGTGGTAGATTGCCAATTTCTCTGTTCTCTGAAATTCCGGTGGCACTTCCGTGTTGTCGTCACTCAAGGAGTGTATTGACCCTTCGCGGGACACACCAAGTTCTGACGATTGACCTTGGATTGCCATGTTGGTGGCAGATTCTTGAACAAGATTCTTGCAAGTGATTCAAGACAAAGATAAAACGATAATGGTTTAATTGAAGAGCTAGCCGCTTGAGCAAGAACGAATGGTAATATAGCTAACGAGAGGCAGAGTATTCAAATGTTACAAGTCCCCAAGAAAACTCCGCTTACACAGGTGGGAGGAATTGATGAACCAACAAGTGAAACATGAACTGGGCCATACATGGTACGACATACAGAATATAAGGGAAGCCAGGGAATCAACATACGAGACTAAACCAATATATCCAGCTTGAATTAACAGTGAAAATTTGTGTGTTCTTGTTGCCGGCAAGTAGCCGAATCAAACAGCCGATTACACTCCTACCCCGGTGCATTCCGCCCTTTCGGGGGGCTGCATTCACGGAATGCAGTGCAGATCCATGCTCTGCAGCTTATAGTCTTGGCGCAAAACAAGTTTTTACCCCAATGATATGGGCTGCTCATGTCGAAGTTTTCATCTGCCTTTTAACAAATGTCACCGTCATCGGCCCGCCTTTGAGCTCGGAATTGCTCGTTGGGTACACCTAAGGAGCTACCAAAAGGGGGGCATTGCGTTTGTTGATTAACCACGCTGCGGAAACCGGGCCGGTTTTACGGTTACGAAAGAGTAAAAGGGCGTAAAGCAAAAAGCTTTTTGTTGGTTTCTGTTGGTTGGATTGTGTGGGATGTTTTGTTTGAACTTTTTTTTTGGCCCGTTCTATCCCCGGCTTGCTCCGGGCCGGCGATCGGGCTAACCCCTGAAGCTCCGCCGATCACTTCGGCAGCGTTTTTGGCTCGGTTATGCCGTTGATGATCTTGGCAGTAACCATTGGTGGTGGTGAAAGGTCTTGGGTTACAGCAACGAGGAGACTGAAACGTCAAATCCAAGGAACGCATGGTGTTATATGGATTGGTGTTCCGTGTTCTGTTTCCGTGTTCCGTGTGCATTGACTGCACGTTGATGGGCTCATGATGCGGGCAATGACGCAGTCCATCTACCCTTGATGTTTGGGAGATGTCGCTTGGCTTTCATATACTCAATAGTAATTCCTTAAGAAATCAATAGCAAATGGAAAATCAAGAACCCGGAGAATGCAAATCAGCTTATGAATCAGTATTATTATATTTAGTCGACAAGTTGTCATGTGTCTCTAAACAATCAAAGAGTAAATATCTAGAATGCAGGCTTCGGACACCAATCCTTACCCTTGTCCAAACTCCAAAAGCTATGCCATCAACTCCTAGTAATAAGGCATGCTTTAATGCAACGCAGTGTAATGCCACGGCAAGAAGAAGACAAAAATCCAAAATCCAAAACACAAAAAAGCACCCATCAAGGGTCAACAAATTCAAGACCACCGCCACTCCATCAGGTCGGGTATCTATCTTCAATCGTACATTTCAAGCATTCAAACATGATCTTTTTTCTTTCTTATCCCAATAACTTTTGAACACGCTCGTGAAGGATTCGGTCAACGGGTTGGCCATTCCTCTGAACAACCACATTCTCGCGTCCACCAACGGTCACAACCTTGAGCCATTCTGGGGCAACCTCCTTGGCAATTAAGCGAATGCAAGACATGCCTTCCTCTCTCGAAATGGGAACCCGGAGTGAGTCCTTGAGCTTATCCGAGATCAAGGTCATGGTAAAGGCTTGTCTCGTTAGGGAGGAAGGATTCGACAGACTAAGCATAGAGATGGTAGCCGCCACGTCAGCAACTCGGTTGAGAGCTGCTCTCCGTTCGAGCTCAGGCCCGGATGGTGGAGGTTCGTTGGCCTTGGTGAGCTGCTTGAGGCGGATGCGGTCCAGCAGGCTCATCTTGATGCCCTCAGTGTTCACGATAGCATTGTTCGTGGCAGCTTGCTGCTTAGCTTCCTTCTCTTGTTGTTTCCCGACAATGTCATTCTTCAAATCCGACAAAGCGCGATGGCCCTTGGCAAGGAGAGGGTTTGCCTGAATGCCAACTTCCCTCTTGAAGACCGCGGCTTGTGGGAGATCATCCAAAGCCAGGTCCTCCAGAGGTAGATCGATATCGCACATTTCATCTCTTGCTCGCTCGGAACATATGTGTCGGATATTGTCCTCAAACTGCTTGCATATGTTGTCCTCATAGATGGTTGTGTTGTCGCGGATCATGTCGGGTCTCAACTCGACACAGACCCTGCCGCGGCCATAGTCGGAGACAATAAAAGGCGAGATGAGAGCTGGGTCTCGGACCGAAGTCTCGATGGCAACGCATCGTCGAATATCATCGACAGTGACTTGGCGTTTGCCCCAGTTGCGTGAGATGTTGGGCGAAATGGCGCTAATATCAATGGGGGTGTTTCTGCCATTGTGTGCAATGTGAAGAAGAGTAGTTTTGAGGAAGGCCTTGTGCAGGCGGATGAGGTCGGCACCATTATCAGCCCTGCGGCTAGTATAATTATAATCCTCAAGCTTGGCCTGCCTGCCAGATGGAGTGGTCTTGATGAAGATGGGAGATGGGATTGCCTTTTGGGGCGTCTTCACTGGTGTCTTCCGTGAAGCCTTCTGGGGAGTTTTCTGGGGGGTCCTTAGTGCCTTGGTTGGGGTTGGTTTGGCAGGCTCTGCTCGCCTGGCACGTTTCACCGGAGTAAGTGATTGCTCCTCGTCGCTGCTGGGAGCGAAAGAGACGTTTCGTCTTGTTACTTGGGGATGGTTGTCATCCTCGGTCAATGTCTCCGTTGCCTTTCTCTTTCTGGCAGAGACCGGTGCTGTTGTCACGGCGGCAGCGGCCTTCTTTGATGTGGTGTCGGGGAAGGCCTGGCCCTTGGAGACGCGAGCGAAGCTGGTGATGACCTGAGGAGCGGGAGCAGTCTCGACCTGTCTTCTCCTCGTGGGTCGAGCCATGGCGACTGGTATGGGTGGGTGTGCGTGCGTACGTGCGTGTGGTGATTCTTTCTCGAGATGGTGATGAGAAGTCGTGAATAGGGTAGGAGGAGACGCAGCAATAAGCAGTATGTACGGCAGTCTCGTCTCAAATTGTAATATCCTCCTTTAACCTCAATTCGCTCTCAGAAAAGTGTATCGTATCGTATCTCACGGTATTTGAAATGCGGCGGCAAGAATAATCCAGTAGTTCTTGTGTCTTTACAAGAGCAAGTCCAATGCAGCGCTTCTCAAAGAAAATGCGTTTCGATCAAAAATGAATTGGGAGGTGCAATCTTGCAGAACTGGGAAGTCGAATGTTGGATGTAAGAATTGAATGAATTGCCTCGACAACGAAGCATGGACCGCCTAAGCGCTGATATTCTACAGGGGGATTTAGGGTATCTAACCTTTTCCGAGACGCGTCTGGTTGGCATCACGCGTTTCGCGTCAGAGGGAGCCAGAAAGCTTACGGGTGGTCCAAACTCAGCATAAAGGCCCTGAGAGCCCTAAAAGCCCTAACGCGTTAAGTGGTGTGTATGTACTCCAGGGCTGTACGTCGAGCCCCTCCCCCGCGTTTCCAGCACGGTTTCCAACTTCCAATCAACCAACTGTTCTGGTATCAACCTCAGGTCACGTCACGGCCGCGTTCATTTATTAAAGTTGCTGCACAACACCATCACCAAACTCTCATGCTCGCATGATTTTGGCTTTTGATTCATACACAGTACATCTTTAGCTACTATCTGGACTAGCGTCCCTCTCGGTTTACCTTGCCGATTATGGAGCGGCGAGGAAGAATCAATCCTGCCGGGCTGAAAAAGTAGAGGAGAGCGTCGCCATCTCGTTGAACACCCGAATTACACCGTACAAGGCTGTGCCATCCATCCATATTCCTTACAGTTACACCACATCGTATTCCCTCCAAGCTTTTGCTCCTGTCATAGGCCTTCCATTCGGCGACCCGATTCCCCCCGAATCTTACAACTGTCACCATCGAAACACCACGGCCCGTTTACCTCGTCCCACTGGCGCCGTCGCTTCCGATCCTCCTGACACATGCGGGCAAAGTCTCTCCCAGTTTCTTTCGGCATGTTTTGCGAAAGGTCCAAAAAAGCACATGGTGATTTTTATTACAATACAATAGTAACAAAGCCAAGCCTCCAAGTCATACAAAGGCCGTCAAAGTAGTAGCGACAAAGGGAAACCGGCTGCAGCCGTAAACAAGAACGCCACACAGCAGTAAATGACAAGATTGATGCGACACCATCATTTAGCAGCTATCATCTAGATAGTTACTTGTGGATGTCGACGATAAAACAAAGAAATGCAAATAAACATGCCATGATGCGTCAACCAAGATGCTGACTTTGACCAAATAAGCCCACACCGGGCGATGCAGACCATTGATCCCCTTTTTTTTTGTCCTCTCGATGCCAAAATTCCACAATTACCCTCGAGCTCCCAGACACCCGACTCCCATACAAGCTCAGCGAAAACAAGGGGGGGAAGAAAAATACCATCCCTCTAAATGCCCAATAGTACACACAAGCGTCAAGCAGACAGAGGCAAAAAAAACCAGTGGGCCAGAAACCAGACCCATTCACACGGATTAAGGACGATGGGCTTCCAACTTGTGGATAGCGGCCAAGCGTCGTGCAACAACCGGGTCGGGCTCGCTTCTTAGCGACGAGCGGGCTTGGGCCATCCGTCGGTCCTGAAGCTGACAGGACTGGGAGGTGGGGGAGCAGGGACAGTGTATTCGTCCTCCAGAATGCGGTGGACAGGTGTTGATGGGCGATGGCTCTCCATGGTAGCGCTCAGGCTGGAGTAGAGATCTTGGGAAGTCAACAGTCCAAGGTTGTGCTGCTGAGTAGGCCTGATGGCGTAGGGAGCTGCGACTTGACTGCTCGACATTTTGATGATGGTTTCTTTTTTTGTTCGTTTGTCTGTTGTTGAGTTTGGATATACGTTTGCGAGTGTTGCAAAGACGATGCTAAAAGAATTAACATGTTAGAAAAAAAAGGTTGACATTTCTAGTTCGGGAGAAACCGCACTTACATGTGATACAAGAGCTTGTGAAGATCGGTGGGTTAGCTGTCGGAGACTAGCTCCAGGCGGGTAGGATATGAAGATGTGAGAGAAAGCCTCGGGAGCTTAAAATGGAAGATGGGAGAAGTCGGAAGAGGTCAATGCAAATAAATGCAAGCTCGGCAGATGTCAAAGGTCAGGAGACCGAAGATGAAGATATCCGGTCAGCCGAAGAAGGAAGATGTTGTTGTTATTGCTCTGGGCAATTCTTTTCGTTGGTGGGTGAGTATTAGAAAGAATGGAATGGCAATGACAATGACAATGGCGATGGCGATATGTCAGAAAAGAAGGACGATGTGTGTGAGAGTCGAAGTAGAAGAAGTAGAAGAAGAAGAAGAAGAAAGGAGGAAAAGAAGTTGGAGAAAGGAAGAAGAGATTTCTTTCTCTTGATAAAAGCGAAGGAACCGGCAGACGGTAAAGTTTCAGACAAGAGGGAAGGTGAACTTTTTTTTTTCAAGGGCGGGCGGTAGGTCGGGATCAGTTCCAGGACAATGCACGACAGGGCAGGAGGGAAAGAGAGATTGAATGGAGAGGAGAAAGTGAGTACTTTTTTGTGTCTCTCGTTTACTTGAGCGGAACAAAAGGGCAAAAGTAAAGAAGAAGTAGCAGGTACTGCTCCAGTATAAGTAGTATGTAGGCAAGTCGAGTAAATGAGTGAGGGAGGAGTGAATGAATGAGTGGTTATGTCGTGTCCCCAAAGCCTCCCAGACCGCAGACTCAGACAAATTAAAAGCAAAAGCGAAGTGCCAAGTAACTTTGTACATACATGCATACATGTTCCGTACATGCAACACAGCAAAGCAGGTTAATAAACCGGGGAAGCTCCTCCAAAAATCCGGGGCAATTGAGGCTTGTTACATGCTTGCTACCTTGTTACAGGACAGGAGGGAGGTGGGCGAAGAGGATGTGAGTGAGGAGGAAGGGTGTGTGTAAAGGGAGCGGACAGTGCCAGAGCCAGGATCAGGGGGGTGTGTGCATTGCATTCGACTTGGCCCCAGACCAGACCAGACCATCCATGAGGAGAAACAAGAGCAGGAGGAGAGGAGAAGACGAGGAAAGAACTTTGAGGCTCTACACGGAGTACTTGGTTTGCTCATCTTTCGGCTTGTTTTCCCCCCTCTCTCTCTCTTCTTCTTCTTCTTCTTCTTCTTCCTCTTCTTTTTCTTCTTCTTACCCCTGCTGGTCTGGCAGTCCCCTCTCTCCTCCCTCCCTCCACCCTCTTCCTCCTCCTCCTCCATCCACACTGCCCTGCCCTGCCCTGCATCCGTTGTTTCCTGTTTGGCTTGGCTGGCATTCACATGCGTGTCTCCCCCAGGTTTTACTTCTTGTAGGTGCTTGCTTTCTTGCTGCATGCATGCATACAAGGGTGCATGAATGCAAGGCGCATCCAAAAAAATTCCAAAGGGCTTGAGAGCTGCAGATGCTAATGCAAATAATGAACAAACGATTTGCCATTAGTTCCGGCACACGAATTTAAACAAACTTTTCGCCCCCTTTTTATGTTTATTTTATTTTATTTTTTATTCTCCTACCTACCAAGAACAAAAAGTCACCTGAAACTAAATGTTTGCAACGTCTTTTGCTTGCCAAGGAAACCATAATTAATGGAAACTGAAAGAAGATGAAAATTTTCAGAAAACTTGGTTCGTTCGAGAACGGCTCTCACCCCCCCAAGGCTTTAGTTTAGGCCCAGGGGGTAGAGAGAGCCTAGAGGGGAGATAGAGCCCTAGGGAGATCAGTGAGGTGAGTAAACAGTACAAGCTCCAACCCGGAATTCCGGTCAATTGGGAATTTTCGGGGTAGTGTGGAGTACATGAGACAAGGTACGGTACTAGGAAGGAGTTTGAACCCTTGCAGGGGGGATCAGAGACATGGGACAGTTGGGTAGTTGGGACAGTTGTCTCTCCCTGGTATTGGCGACTGGTTGATGCTACCTAGTACTAGGGAAAACAAGCAAAAAAGAAGGGATAATTAGGTAGTCCATGCCTGTTGGATGACTTTGCCTCTCTCTTGACTCACGCGAGCAACTTGTTAGACTCACAAACAAGAGTCAAACAACACGGTACGAGCAGAGTACATGGTTGGCTGGGGTACTACCTACTATAAGGTACCTCTCAGGTAAGAGGCAAGAATACAGAGTACAAACATGCAAGTCTCCACTACTTGCCTCTCCAGGAACTCTTCATTCACCGTGCAAGCAAGCCAGAAATCCCATTCCGAACAGCAAGTTCTACAGTAATAAAAACACTGACCTTGTGCATAGACCGCTGATCCCCCAAAGGTCAGGTCTGTGTGTGTCCCAGTCTCTTTTTTGCTGCACCAAGCCGCCGTCCGCCGTCCGCCCCCAGCTGTTCTCCAATCCCCATCCCCCATCCCCCATCCCCCAATTCTTGTACACATGTACTTGTGCGATTCCTCTAACCGCCCCAACAAGCCCTGCCCCCCCCCCCCCCCCCCAGACAAGACAGGCAGATAGACAAGACTCCAACATAAAAATAAAAATAAAATACAAGAAACGCCACCGGCAAACGTGTCCAAACAGTATCCAAACAAAGCCCAAGGGATCAAGGGGATGTAAAGTACGGCTGTTTGCTTTGTCCCACAGTGATGGAGTATTTCACTCTCCATCCCTAGGCCAATTCCCACACCCCCTGGTAGACCGGCCAGCCAGCAACCTTGACGTGGCAAACCTGAAAGTTTTGGGGTATCACAATCACAAAAAGCACTTTGCGAGTTTGCGAATAAGAATTCAAGGGAGGGGACCTTTTGTTGTTTTTAATATCATCTCACCGCTGGTAATGGCGGTAAAGGTGAAATTGAAATTGAAATTGAAAAAAATATGAGTGGTTCTTCCATCTTCTTCTCTGCTACTATCCGTTGCATAAGTATCAAACATCCTTCCTCCGCCCCCCCCCCCCCCCCCCCCCCAAGGACTTTTTCATTATTACGTGGGACGGGAACGATAGGCAACCACTACCTTTGGGGGGATGCTTGTTTGTACCTGGGCCTCATGGCTGGCCTCCCCCCTGGAACGAAAAAAATACTAACCTTCAAGGAGAATATCGTGTGTGATTTTCCCAACGGCAATCCCGATTTCATGCCCCGCTCCCCCCCTTCTCAATCTCATGGAAGCTCCGTAGAAGCTCCTACGGAATATCGTTCTTTTGGTAACTAAAAGAGCCCGAGGTCACTGTTCGCCCGATTCCTAATCGCTCCTTTCTCCTCGTCTCCACACGAAAATGTGAAAAGTACTTGTCAGCAATTTTGAGAGTTCTTTTTTTGGTAGCCTTATGAAATGGTTCATATGTTTTCGGATTGACAGCGTTTTCTACTCTCTTGCCATGTTTAGTAGATCAGTATGTGTCACGATATCGCTACATCTTTACTTTACACATATCCTAATCCATGGCCAACTTGTTAAACAAGGCTCTCTAGAAAGTCAATCAATGGTGTCTCTGGCATTGGTGTTCTCCATTAAAAGTTTCGTACCGGGTCTTCCATTTTTTCCCATTTCCTCATCCTCATCCTCATTGACTAGGTTTATTTTAATCTCTAATTTAGTATAGCGAGTTACTCAACGGCACGCCAGACGTCGAGGGCGATTGTGGATCACACACCCTTAGTCATGGGTGTTCTTTGATGCACAGCATGATAAGAGTGCAAACATGTAGTAAGCAGGCAAGCAAGCAAGCAAACGTGCTCACGGAGCTATCAAAGGTGCCGGGTGCTTTGACGCTGGGCTGGGCCTCGGTACGCTGGAGCTTCGAGCTACTCCGCAAGTCCGTATTGTCTCGGTATCACGCTCTTTGGAGCTTGTCCGCCGAGGTTACTTGACTTGTAAAACATGATTGCCAGGCCAAACAAGAAAAAAAGAGGGATTCTTATCTTTGGGATGACGGGGAGGGCAGGACTTTTCGTCGATCCATCGCCGTTCCAATGATGACCTTGTTTGCTTGTGCGCCGGTGACTGCAGGTGATATGCTAGGGGGAGGTACGGTACGCACAGTGGGTAGGCAATGTACAAGGAGGCGCCTATAATAGTACCTATGGCAAGGTACGTAATTAATAGCAACCCGAGGAATAGACAGAAACAAGGGGACGACATGCCTAGTAGATACAAGAGGAATAGGCAGACACAAAAGAAACAGGTAAAAATACAAGAAACGGATAGAAACGTCAGAAACCAAGAGACATGATGGCTACGAACCGGTCTACCATGTTCAGCGTTCCAGTTCATTTTCCACCCCTTGCTTGTGTACCAGTGACTGCGGTGGTATCATGTCAAGGGGTGGAGAGCTACGGTACGTACTCCGTATCTGTGCTACATCATCATGCCCGGACTCTTCTCCATAGTTGCATTGATGACATGGATGGGCATTTCAAGCATTCAAATCCCATATGAGCGAGTAAAGGATGGGGGAGAAAAAAGTTTGCACATTGTAAAATTGCAGGGTCTGACCATGATGAGATGAAGCATCGTCAGTGACCTTGGTGGACTTGCCGTATCGGGAAATTGTTCAGACAGCTGGGGAGCTCCATACCTTGGTAGCTCTAGGCCAAGACAGCTGCCTACCTACTATCTAGGTAGTAAGTAGTAGTATGCAGATACTATTGCTGATGCCATGGGTGGGTAGCTTTGGTCGAAATGTATTTTGAAAGATAGTAATCGATATGCCTCGATGATTTGGTGAGACGTTACAATTCATGCTGTGTCTTATAACATACACGTTGAGTTTTTAATACTTTTTCTCTTTTTTGCCTTTCTAGATCCAGATCCTTCTAATTAGCGACTGGTACTCGATTGAGTTTCTACGGCGGCACCATCCATTCCTCAGCTTCCACCATCATCAGCCACTTCGCACTGGCTGCAAAGCTACACAACCATGGCTGCCATGCGGTGGAAAAAAAACACAAGTCTTTGATCGACAATTTTCAGTGTAAGTTCAGTGGTCGACAACCCGTGTTTTTCTTCCACCCCTTGGCTGCGTATTCCAAAAGCTTTACTTGAGAACGAAATTTATGAAATTGAACTGTGTCCCCCCCCCTCTTTCTCCTAATGCCGATGACGAAATGGAGTACTTTACCCCAACAATAAGATCTCCGATCTTGGTGGCCACACTTGGAGAAGAAGGCTCTCATAAGGCTACTGGGGCCTTGCTGCAGCTTAATAGGAGCGCATCGTGATGGGGCTTTTCCCTCGGTCCGATCTTGGCAGCCCGTCTGCATGCAAACGACTGGAAGGGGTTGAAAGGGGCGTTGAAGATTTTTTGCGTCTCTGAGACGGTTCTACGGTTTGAGTCGTCCTGGGGTTTTCCTTACCGATGATGTACAGGGTAGCAGGGTTCTCGTTGAACCACTTGACTCAACCAAAAGTTTGTAAACATGCATTGCTATATATGCAAGAGGAACAACTACAATGATGTAATAGGTTCTTCAAATACACGGGTGATTAAAAAGAGTCATTGAAGAGTAATGGAAATCTGAGACATGCAGAAGAACCATTGCTAGTAGGTGCCGCTTCTATCCGATGGCTGCTTCTGTCATCCCATCACCACTATGCAGGCATATGGCACTACTCAACAGACGACGATGTGCCATTTGTCCATTGTCTGCGTTGCCTGGTAGGGCCATAGATAACCCCAAACTCAAATCACCGAAGATGCTGTGATTTGCCAACTCTCAGTACATGAAAGGCGTGGAAGGCCTCTCCTCTCCGTGGATTGAGTCTGGTCATCAAGACATCAGCTTCCCAGTGTTTTTGGATACCAACCCCGAATTTAACCTTTTCCATATGTGAGGCAAGGTTTTTTTCCCCAATCGATATAATGACGATGATGGCCATGACGATGGTAGTTCAAGTTGTTTTGAATGCTTCACGCTGGAATACAATTCCCCGCACTTACACAATGTTGACTGCAGTAATAAAATGCAGCCATCCCGAACGACCCGGAGCGACGTGTGGCGTTTGCAAATCACTCCCATATTGACACGAGAATTTATGAGACTCTCACGCCCGGATCACCGGGAAAGAAGGAGATATGATGCTTGGGTTGATTCGAATGAAGAGTGTTTGATGGCCGAAGCAACAGGTCTCGAGGACCCGGCTTAGACGGGAACTCCAATACTAAGCTCTTGGAAGACTTATCACCGTGTTTACCTATCCTTGCCAAGTTCAACGATGAATAAACACTGATGATGATCTTTGCCAAACAACATTCCCACACACATGTAAAACCGAGTATACGTGAAAGCTGAAGTGTGGCTGACGGGCTAATGGCAACCTTGTTGAAGCAGCTAGGATGATTGATCACTTTGACATTGCACTTCATACAACAACCACCCGTTGTCAAAGTTCCCTTTTTTATTCTCAAGTATCTAGGCTTTTAAGCGAGTGACAGTGAGCGCAGCCTTGGCTTATCTCATTAATGAAAGTGTTGCAAAACTATTGGGCTCATATAAGTATTGTGATTCTTGTCTCGGAGAGCTGCCTACATATGTTGATGCTTCGTAAATGCGGACTTTTTGGGTCGACTGCAAGGAATCTCAGATACCTTGGGAAGCTTAAAGCTGACTGAATTGGATACCTACGAATTGGTCACCATTCGATGACAGTTGACCATTCATATTTATTCAAGCTTTATTAAATACTTTCATCATGGAGCCTCGCTGCCAAGCTTTCCTCTTCGCCCTTCTCGTATTCTTCGTCCCCGGTACGCCATCTCCCTAGGACAAGCAACAGATGTGCTAATCTCGTATATCAGCAATCGTCTGCCACTCGCTAGATGGACAAGTGCTCTCATCGCCGGAGAAGAGAGCGGTGCCAAATGCCCCGAATGGCTACGCCCCCGCCAAAGTTAGCTGTCCCGCGGCACGGCCGACTATCCGGAGGGCGACGGGACTGTCGAGCAATGAGACGGAGTGGCTGCCGCGGCGCACCAACAACACCATTCCGGCCATGAAATCGGTGCTGAGTCGAGCCGATGTTGGCATGGACACTGATTCGTATATAGATGGCATCGTCGGCAGGGGAGGTGATCCACCACGTGTGGCCATTGCCATTTCTGGCGGTGGTTACCGTGCGCTGATGAACGGTGCTGGTGCCCTCGCTGCGTTTGACGACCGTTCATCAAACTCGTCGGGCCAGGGACAACTGGGTGGCCTTCTCCAGTCGGCAACCTATCTCGCCGGACTTTCTGGCGGGAGCTGGCTTGTTGGGAGTCTTTACGTGCAGAACTTTACCACGGTTGAGTCCATCATTCTCTCGACCAGCGGTTTTCTGAGTACGCTCTGGCAGTTTGATGAATCGATTATTGAAGGTTTGGCTCCACCACACCCCCCTTTCACTATCAGTCAACTCACCATGTAAAAATCTTTAGGACCAAAGGGTATTGGTTTTGCAAAGTATTATCGTCAGCTGTATGACGATGTTAATGGCAAAGTTGACGCCGGCTTCAACAAGACAATCACCGATTACTGGGGCAGGGCTTTGTCCTACCAGCTAGTCAATGCCACCGATGGAGGACCTGGTATGATCTCGAGGTCCCCAAAAAGTAATTAAGAAAAAAAAAGAAAATGGCTGATTACAATAACAGCATATACCTTCTCGTCTATTGCAAATGACACGGATTTCTCGCAGGCACAGGCGCCAATGCCCCTTATCGTGGCCATAGAGCGAGCACCTGGACAGCTCCTGATACCGTCCAACTCGACCATTTTCGAATTCAATCCGTGGGAGATGGGATCCTACGACCCAGGACTTGGAGCATTTGCGCCGTTGAAATACGTAGGCTCCAATTTTACTGGTGGTAGTATTCCCCGTCAGGGTAGCTGCATCGCCGGGGTTGATAATGCCGGCTTCGTCATGGGGACGTCCTCCTCGCTGTTCAACCAGGCATTCTTGCAGATTGGCAATGCGCAGAATATACCAGGCTTCCTCTCAAATATTTTGAATGAGACGTTGTCAGATGTTGGCGACGCAAACAAGGACATTGCCAACTGGCCGAACCCATTCTACCGGTTCAACGCTGCCACCAACGATAATGCCAACACCACCGTTCTCACTCTCGTCGATGGCGGAGAGGACCTGCAAAACATTCCCTTGCACCCGCTTCTCCAATCCGAGAGAAAAGTCGACGTCATCTTCGCCGTGGATGGCTCCGCCGACACGGCAACGTATTGGCCCAACGGCACGGCCATGGTGGCGACGTACCAGAGATCCCAGGCCAGCATCTCCTCCAACGACAGCGACTTCCCGGCGGTCCCCGACCAGAACACCTTTGTCAACCTGGGCCTCAACCAGCGGCCCACCTTCTTCGGCTGCGAGAACGGCACCAACACGCCCTCGGGCCCGCTCATCGTCTACATCCCAAACTCCCCCTACTCGTTCCACTCCAACGTCTCGACCTTTGACCTGCAGTATAGCGACTCGGACCGCAACGACATCGTCCGCAACGGGTACAACGTCGCGACCATGGGCAACGGGACGGTGGACTCGAACTGGCAGGCGTGCGTGGCCTGCGCGATCCTGGCGCGCAGCCTGGTCCGCACCAATACCACGATCCCTCAAAAGTGCGCGGACTGCTTCGCGCGCTACTGCTGGAACGGAACGACCAACTCGACGCTGCCGGTTACGTATGAGCCTAAGCAGATCATAACGGAGAGCGGAGCGGAGAGGTTGGCGGCTTGGGCGGGGAGAGTGGTGTTTGCGGTTTGTATCTCGTTGCTGTTGATGGCTTAATACGACTTGTGAGATGAGTGTGTGCTTTCAGGGCCTTAGTTTGGTATGTAAATCTGATATATATGAATGGGCTTCAAATAGGTAATAACATGATAATCTTAGGAGCATTTAGTAAAGTGGTTATATAGTTATCTTGAGGTGTCGCTGTGATTTGAAAAGTTCAAATTTCATCATACCATGTATCTGATATTTCCTGAAAAATCCAAACAACATAAATATTCATTGCAATGTCCGTAATATTGACTACCCGAATTCAGCATCTCCCCCGGTGGAAAACAGGCCAACTAGAATGGTTTTCCACTAAACCTTGTAGCAATGCTTGATATGGGTCCTGTATTAGCACCCGGTAGAGGTCCTGTATGCAGTTTATACAGAGTCTCAAAATGTTTACATATCTACGGTGAAGGATTCTCCCACGCATTCTGTGCTGTGTATGGTAGCCGGTCACGGTACGTAGCGCAGGAACCCAGTGCTCGCTCTGAGAGTCCTGTCATTTATTGGTCAGATTGAACATCATATCAATGACTAAAGAAGAGTCAGCAGGGCTGACCGAGGGGACCTCCTTGCTCTCTACCGTATAGGTAGTTGGTCCCGATCTGGGACTATTAAATCACCATTCCGGAAATGTTGCGAGATTCAATTTTCCAGTTATCCTCCTCAGGCTACTGGTCTCTGCAACTCTGAATGCCTTTGTGAGTCCCCGGTGAGAATATGCCTATAAGCATGCCGGTGGACGTACAAAAAAAAACGTTGAGAATAGAAATCAGGAGCCCCAGTCGTGTTGTCCACGAGATTAGTGGGCTCATGCTTCATCTTCCTCGATGTTCCCAAAGCTCGTATGATACAATGGGAAAAAACCACGAGAATGAGATATTATAATAAAAAAGCCCAGTGATGGTGCCTGTTCAGTTGAACAATGATATGCCAAGAGTGAGACCGGTGCCCACTTCAACCACCTTTGTCATGCAACGGAAAGCATTCCATATCATCTCCCTTGACATGACGTTGCTGTCTCTTAAACCGCATCCAACAGTTCGCGTGAAGAAACGGCGACAGCTGAGTCGACCCCCTGGGCTTTTCTACTTCCTTCACAAAACTCTTCCCGTCGGCCGTTCTTTGCAAAATACCAAGCCGAAAGCGCTCCTGGTCCTGCGCCGGGTGGACGAAATAGTTTGGACAGTCGAGCCTGGCGTACATGGGGCATTCGGGCTCCTGGCCGAGTAAATAACGCAGGTACGGCACCACCAAGAGTCTGAAGCATGCTGCGGCTGCTCCGGGGTTTCCAGGGAGGCCAAAGAAGGCGATTTCCCCATTGCTCGACGGCAGTAGGGCGAAAAGGATCGAGTGTCCTGGACGCATGGCGATTCCGTGAAACATGATCTGGGCGCCTGTCATGTATAGAGCCTTGGGTACAAAGTCGAATTTTCCCGCCGAGACACCTCCGGTCGTGATTAATACATCGGGGGTTTGTGATTCCTTTGTCAACATGGAAAATGCGTGCGCCATCGACTCGACATTATCCCCCAAAACCCCCAGGAAGGTCGCCGTTGCCCCAGCTTCACGACTGCATGTGGTGAGGAACAGGCCATTGACATCCCGAACGTGAGCATTGCTCTCGCTCAACAGTTCGGCACCGGTGGACCAGATGGCGATGCGCGGCCTCCTAACGACTCGTATACCTTGTATGCCCACCGAGGCGAGTGGCAGCAGATGAGAGGAAGATACTATGTGCCCTGCTCTCAACAATAGCTCCCCCACTCGTATATCCTCGCCGGCAAATCGGCGGTTCGCGTTACTCGGAACGGGCTTGGTAATGGCAATCCAGTAGCACCCGTCCGGCCCCTTGGCTTTGGCAACGTCCTCGAATCTCACACAGGCATCTAGATTCTGATGGCCATAAGGCTCGGGAAATCGTGCGCCGGCCATGATTTCCATGCATATCTCCTCTGCGCTGTGCATGTCGGCCAGATCTGGGTCGGCACCGGCGCCGTGCATTCTGAAGAAGATGGGCGATCTGGGTGAAGCCCAGCGTGTCGATTCCGAGTGAATGGCGTATCCGTCGGTGACCGATGAGTCGAATTCCGGAGTCGACCTGGGACTGAGGCAATCGCATGCGGCCACATGACCGACTGCCTGGTCCAGCGTAACCAATTCTTCCCGTGTAAGCTCGATGGAGGAGCGGCTGGCCTGCACATGGTGAGCTGCTGATCCCAGCATGGCAAGGGCTGATTCATAACTGGAAGCCATTTTCAAAATTCATGCCACGGTTCTGAACTCGATCTGCAACAAATAAAGGTCCAGTCGGCTTCTTAGGGGGGTGGCCAAGGTGATAGCAAAAAAAAAAAACAGGTCGCCCTCGGCCAGGGGGTGTTCGCAGAGCGTTCGGCATTCTGGAATTGAATGGTTGCCATCTCAATGCACAATTGCAATTTATTGACGTCAAGACGAATTTCCTCGACAACCAGCATTATAAAATTGTCCCAGATTTCTCTTCGTGACATCACTCGCCCATCATCCCGCCTGGTCGCCATCTTTATTGCTTCAACCGCTAGGATGTTATTTCCTAGTGGGAGTCGGCAGAGTCAGCAGACTACCTGGCATTATTTACTCCATAGCCCAAAGCTTGCATTCTATAAACGCTGTTCTGCGGCGGACTTGATGGCCTGCAAAAACTCATCGTCCTATCGCCCCATCGCATCAACGCCGCCGAACCACCTTTGATATGTGATAGGTATATACGTATTGGACATCGGAGTGCTCCAGGGACTTTGTATGGACTTCGGTGTTCATCCCTGTCCTGGAGAAGAGCCTCCATGTCTCCTATTAGCCGAATTTTGAGTGTCCAAAGGGTGTGTCCATCTTGAATGTGACCTGTTTCAAGCTTCGTTTCCACAGCCCAGTGCCAGAATTTCATGACCACCGCATCTCTCTCCATTCCGGATGCCAAATTCTGACCTCTGATTCTGGGCACGATTTCTGCAAAGCCATGCGTCCTCATTTGTGGTACGCGCAGGGAAATGGGGAACCTTGCCACCTGTTGACGACCTGAGAGGGTATTCCTTGTCAAGCTGCTCTAAGGCCACAGCACAGTGAGAAGCCTTCAAAATTGGTTTCTCGCCCGCATGCATTGATATGTATCCATCCAGATAAAACAGCGTATGAGTGCCCCCCTCTATACACCGTACAGGCGTTCCAATCCAGTGGGATGTCGGTAATTGCATGGCCGCTGAATCCTCAAGCTACTGGTGAATTCGTCATGGATTGCCACTGTAGTCACAGGGATGCCCTGCGGAGATCTGCTTCCGGGCCTTGAATCATCCTCTGGGATATCCCATGGCATAAGATCATCCTCATCCCTGTCATTGAACTCCATATGTCGCTTGCAATCAAGGAAGCCATCCGGCTCGCCGCGAGCCGTTGCTAGAGCGAGTATGCGAAATAATGTCTTGCACTGTTCATCAAATCAGCTTGTAGTGCCTTGCCTGAAAAAATTCTGTGTAATTTGTGCCTACTTCTTAGTATCCTCGTCACAAGTTCGATCAACGCTTGGCAGCCGATTGTGTATGTAAGGTATCCGCAGGCTCCAAATGTCGTCGATGTAGTCCTACAATTAACTGATTGAAGAAGGATAACATAATTCTCCTTTGTCATATGTTTGCATGATGAAAGACATATCAATTCCAAGGATTGTAAGATTTTTCTTTTGGTTTGTTTTGCGGTTAAATGTGCTTTGTCTTGCTATGAAGTTGTCTCGAATGCAGAAAAATGTCACGATGACGTCTGGTTGTTGTCAGTCGTTTCATGTCAGTTAACTATTTTAGCACAATAAGCTTCAATAAAAAACATCTCTTTAAATATATTGAATAGGCTAAATGCAAGATGAAGCTTTAATTTCGTTATGGCACTAGAAATGTCGATTCGTCCTGTGGAAGAGACGGTGCTTCGACTAAACCTATATGCAGTGAGCTGCATCATGCCTTGTTGGCTGCCTCGGTAATCAATGTACAAAGACACAATATGACCTTGCTACTCATGACGGTGTCAATCAACACGAGATAATCTTCACGTAACGCATGGCTATAGGTGGCTAACAAGAAAAATGATTATCGGTCTCATACTGAATAAGACCCCAATAGCTATATACGAAGGAAAAAAACAGAAACACCTAACTCCTGAACAAGTCTATAAATGTTTTCCCAACCCTTTTGACCCATCATGAAATCCTCCTAGCCCAATATCCTCAAATCTAGATCTATCTACCGACGTTATACTCCTCCAAGACATTAACCAACTCCGCGTACATCCTCTCAATCACGCCCGCCTCATAATAGACCGAGCTCGTCCACATTGCTATCTCAGTCTCGGCTCCCTTTGGCGTCGCCACAACCTTTACATCATCCTCATCGATGTATCGGCTCATCCTCATGTATCCATTCAGCTGACTACCCTCTCCGATCTGCGCATCAGGCGTCTCGACGATGTTTTGGTACTGGCTGAAGAACTTGAACTCCGACGGCACGAGCTCCGTGCTCACCGTCTCGTGGGGGAGTGCGTCGATGTACTGGTTATGGAGTAGGTTGACGGCATCGTGGATGCCCTGGGTTGACTGAAGCTGAGCCCTAACTGGGATGGTGTTCAGACATGGTCCCACAACCGATTGCAAGCTTCCTGGAAGACTGGATCGTCCCGAGACCAATCGTCCAAAGAGAACGTCGTCACGATTGGTGACACGACTCAAGGCCACAGCGCAAGCCGCCGTGAAAACGGTCGCTGGCGTAACATTTCCGCTAGTAACAATATTTGCTACCATTCCCTTTATGAGAATCTGGTTTGAAATTTCTGGCGGTGAAATCGAGAATTGCTTGCCTCGAGACGGTAGTTTCGTCATCTCTGCGCCATGGAGCAATTGTAACCAGTACGCCTCGGATGCATCGTTATGATTCATCACGTGTTGCAGGTATCCCGAGAAGCCAACATCACGGACGGGGATCTCGCCGTTGTATATAGCACTCAGGGCTTGCGTCAAGATGGGCATGCCGATACCGTCGTAGAGAGAGTGGGAAAGACGAATGACGAGACGAGTGGCACCAGTAGCGGCACGCAGAATGAGGAAGCGGAGAGTAGACTGCTCCAGTTCCCACCCTGTATTCAAGTCGCGGTCGACGGCTAGCTGGAATAGGGATTCCATGTTCATGGATGGGCGAATGATCATGTCCACATCCGGTTCCATGGAGTCGAGCAAGATCTGGAACAGGCCGGCTGGAGTCCGAGTGAAGACTGTGCGAAGAATCTCCGAGTGAGAAACCAGCTTGGAGCAACAATTGACGAGGTGTTCGAGGTCGCAAGAAGCAGGAAGATCAAGATAAAAGTGACTCCATGACACATGTAGGTCTGGGTAGTGCAAGTCGAGCTCAATGTACTTTCTTTGAGTCTGTGTAACCGGGTACACAGATGACACTTTGTCGGCTAGCGGCCCAAGGATGGACATCTCGATTTCGTCTTTGTACTGAGGCTCTACTATTGTAGATGAATCGGATGAGGGGACATCGTTCATGCCTTGGATCGAGCTCTCCGCAATTGCTGCCATATCGATCAACTCGGGGTTCTGGAAAATCTGGGCGACGGTAAGTCGCAAGCCAGACTTTGCGGCCAATGCTACGAGGTGCATGGAAGTGATGGAGTCTCCTCCGAGTTGGAAGAAGCTGTCGTCTCGGCCAATCTTTTCCGGACTAATATGAAGCACTTCGGCCCAGAGAGCCAGCACAAGACGCTCAGAGTCTGACTCCGGGGCGCGTCTCTCGCTGACCACCTTTTGATTGAGGGCCGCAATGTCCACAGTGGTGAGTGCGTTGCCGATGGCTTGGATGCGCCGTTTGTCTGTCTTGCCAGTTGCGGTCATGGGGACGACGTGGAGCGGAACGAAGACCGACGGAATCATATAGATTGGCAGCTTCTCCGCGAGAAGCTTGGATAACCCGGCCGTTGCTTGCTGCACTGCGTTGCTATGTTTTTCTTTTACCAGATGCTCAGCATCCTCCAAGGTCACAAAGGCTGCGAGCATCATGCCACCGGAACCCTGCGGCTTGATAGCTTCAACCGTCACTCCCGTGTTTGCTCCTAGACACTGCTGAATGTGGTGTCTGATCTCGTCCAATTCGACACGCTGGCCGCGAATCTTGACCTGGTTATCCTTGCGGCCAACAAAGATTAGATCTCCATCTTCGTTGTACCGGACCAAGTCTCCACTGCGGTAAAGACGACCTTGTCGGCCAGGGCGGTCAGGGGCACCGCGCAGTAACCAACTCGGGTTCTCTACAAATGCTGCCGCAGTCTTCTCGGGGTCATTGAAGTAGCCCAGGCCGACGAGAGGTCCTTCAATCCACAACTCACCAATCATTCCAACAGAAACGAGGCACTCTGGATTCTGTGGATCGACTATCCATGTGCAAGTGCCAACTCCCTTTCCGATGGTGACAGTTTCCATGCTTTGTCGCAGGGCTCCCATCGCAGTACAAGGTGTGCACTCCGCAGGACCGTAGGCATTCATGACTCTGCCTCGTCCACCTAGGACCGAGGCATCATCCGGCGAAGAAGCCTCGCCCGCCAGAATTATGGTGGAGAGAGTTGAACAAGCGGCGAGCGCTGGTTTGATGACACGGGCGAGTGATGGTGTTAGTTGAGCAAAGGTAACCTTGTATTTTTCAAAGCATCCGACAACATCATTTTGTCGTTCGTCTGCGGATGGGATGCAAAGACATCCTCCCGTTGCGAGGGTATGAAGCAGGTTGACCCAAGCCGCGTCAAAGGCATATGATGAAAAGTCGAAGACGCGTGACTTGTTGGTGAGGTCAAACATCTTCTGTTGATGTATGATGGCGCTGCTGAAGTTTTGATGCGAAACCATCAAACCCTTGGGGGTACCGGTGCTGCCCGACGTAAATTGAACGTAGAGCGGCGCTGAAGGACTTACAACCGGTAGCTCGCCTGCTTGTTTGATGTCGGCGGCCGGCTCCTGATCCGCAACCAAGATGTTGCATTCAAAGAGGTGCTTTGCGAGATCCTCGTTACAACCCGAGGTTAAGACCACAATGGGGTTGACTTGCGCAACGATGGAGCGCAATCGGTCTTCCGGTTGAGACACATCTAGACACATGGAGGCTGCGCCCGTTCTCATCACCGCGAGCGTGGCGACAGGCATCCACATGGACTTCTCGAAGAATACTGGTACGGTGCTTCCCATGGTAACTCCCATGGCTATCAAGCGGTGCGCCAGGGCCATGGATAGTTCGTCAAGTTGTCGATAGGTCAGATCTCCGTTCCACGCACAAACAGCCTGCGCTTCAGGTTGTTCTTGGGCTTTGCGCGCGATCATATCGTGAGCGCACTGCTCGATTGGTTCAGGCACGACTGCATTCCAGGTCCAGATATCGACCAGATCCTGAGCTCCGCTGCTGGCAATGGCACTTAGTTTCTCTTCCAATTTTGTCTCATCACACAACTGATGAAGAGTGTGATCGAGCTGTTGAACGATTCGTCTGACTCGTTTCTCCGAAATAGTGTGCGAGTCGAATTGGACGTCCAGGTGAACTCCATTCGTCGAAACCTTGCACACGATCATAAGGCTATGCTCCGAGAGCTGTTGATCAAGTTGTGACTTAGAGATCTGGTTATCGTGATTGTCATCCTGGATAACCAACAGGGTCTGTAATTCACAAGCCAACGCGGCTTCGGGGCTTACACGCTGAATGCGTTCCAAGCCAGCGTGTTCAAAGGGAGCCATCGCCTTCGCTTGGCCATTAATGGTTTGCAGCAGCTCGTTCGCGCGGCTGTCCCAGTTCAAGCGTACCCTGACTGGGATCTTGTTGAGGCGTGGCACTGCCTGTTGGCCTGTGGCTGTTGTTCCGAAAATTGCCTCGTCTGAGCCGCTATGCTTTGCTGAGAGCATAGACCAAGCTGCCCGAATGATGGTCGTAGCCGGGAATTCGCTATCCCAGCTCAACGTCTTGATGTCTGATTGGAAGCCACAGATAGCCTGCAAGGGCTGGGCTGGAATCTTGGGGGGTGGGAAGTGAACAGCATCCAGACCTTCGAATTGGGCGGTCCAGAAGGCTCTCATTGCAAGCTCGTCAACGCCTACAAGGTGCTCGAAGAAGATGTCATGGAGAGATTTTGAGGATGCCTGACGTTCCTTGGCGGTCAACAAGAAGTTAATCGCCTCTTCAAATACATTGCAAGCGTCTTCGGCAATCTGGTCGGTGACGAAGCTTTTGTTGTATACGAGGCCGACGTTCATCTTGTTGTCTTTGATGTTGGCGTGAAGACTCAATTCGTACTACAAACTGTTAGCATAAAAATATTCAAAAACTGTGTCAATCTCCCATACCTCATGTGGATCTTCGCTAGCAGTCAGCTCAAGAGAAGTTCCTCTCTCTTCCTGCTTCAAGTCGATTGATTCGCGGACAGATATGACTGTATTGAATAGTCGTTTCCCGGTATATCCTAGTTCATGCTGAACTTTGGCAAGTGTAACATGCTGCATGGCAATATGCTGCATTGACCAGTCGGAGGTTGTTTCCAGAACTTCCGTTGTCGAAACGTCAAGGTTAATGCGGCCGAAGAGCATGTTTGTCAGTGGGCCAACCATGGATTCAATACCATCGATTGGAGCATCTCTTCCAGAGGCTACATAACCGAAGCACACTTCTCGCATACCCGTGAACTGTGAAAGAGCCATAGCCCACGCCACTTGCAGGAAGACTGAGCGTGTAATTCCGTGTTGTCTGCAGAATTTGATAATCTCCGATGATAACGCAACGGGCAGATCGATCATGCCAGAGCCGTCGGTATCCTCAGTTGTAGGACGAGGAGAAGATAGGGGGAACTCGCATGGCTCGGTGCCCTCCAGGAAATTGGACCAAAATGCCAGGGTCTCGGACCTGGGGGTACTCTCAATATGCTTGATCAATTCGCCGAAGCTTGGAACTGCGGAGAGAGTAGATCCGTCATAAGCGCCTAGGATTTCTTGTACCAGGACACCTACTGAAGCAGCATCCATCAGAGCATGGTTGATATCTAGTCTGCAAGCAACTTCGCCAGTTTCAGCTGATTGGGAGATTGTCATTCTATGCAAAGGCCTGTTGTTTTCAAACTGTGGCCTCTCAAGAGCAACCAACGCTGTGGTCGGATCGCTTGTAACTTCCTGATGATGCACGTCGGCATGCCAGTCGGACAAAACGACTTGCATGAAGCCGTCGCCCTCGGGATGCAGACAGAAGATTGTGGATAGGATGCCATGACGCTTCACTACGGTTCTCCATGCCGCCTCGAGTCGTGATGGTGATATAGATGTAGTTGTGGACACGAGTTTCCAGACAAAGTAGTTGGAATAAGAGGCTGAGCCCTTTGTAGCACTGATCAAGATGCCATCTTGGATTGAGGAACAGGGGTAAATATCCAAAACGTCGTTTACTTTGATGTCCAGTGCAGGCAACTGTTCGGTGAGGAGTCTATCCAGCCCATCGTAGGAAAGATTGAGAAGAGGAAGGTCACTCAAAGTGAAGCTGGCTGGCGCATCGATCAAGGCCACTGCAGCAACCTCTAATGACTTGGAAAAGTTGTCGAACCATTCCCGCAAGCGTTCTTGGTGTTTCATTTGCTTGTGGATGGTAAAGGATATGGAAAGTCGACCGTTCTGTACCATGGCGCTGATTTCAACGAGAGCTAGTCGCTGAGCTGAATCAGACAGCTCCGCGATATCATGGTCGTCTTCGGACAGTTGAGCTCTCTGGAGCAGGGCATCGGTGTTCTCCAGCTGCTGCCATCTACCCAAGTAGTTGAAAAGGAGCTCCATGGATGCATGACGGGAAAACTTTTCCCGGCCTAATTCGCTGTGGTACCGACATGAGAAATACGACTGGCCGTTGGCTGGGACAGTTCGCCTCATGTCCTTGGCCAGTCTGATGGCATCGACAACAGTACCCTGGGAAGTGACAGGGACATGAATAGGATACAATGTTGTGAACCATCCGACTGTTTCAGACACGTCGAGTGGCTCATCTAGCTGCTCTCTTCCGTGACTTTCTGTGAACAGAGCTGGTACAACTCTTTCGGGGAAGGTCTGCAGGAACGAATGCATGAGTGAACCGATCAGAATATCGGTAGTCTCGGTGCGCAAGCTCTGGTTACTGTCGCCGAGGATCAAAGAACTCAGGTCTATGCTAAGGCTTGTTGCTAAAACATCAATCTCACCATAGGTGTTTGCTGAGGGTTGCAGCCCCCAGAAGTCTAGGTCGGGCTCTGGCACAGAGTATGGGAGAACGGTGTCTGGCAACAACTTCTTGCCCGCCTCTCTTTGAAGCCGCGTCCAGGCTCGGAAAGAGATCGTTTCCTGTGAGCTAAAGCCACCTGACTCTAGCTGATCTGTAAGGTCTTTCCACAGGATACGCCACGAGACAAGATCAATGACCAGATGATGTGCTATGAGAACCAGTATCTGGTTACGGTTAGGCACGTTAAAGACGTCGCAAGTAAAGATTGGACCGGATCGAATGTTAAGACTGCCTTGTCGACCCTCGACAAAATCACCGACTTGGTTCAGGTGATTCATAGAGTGTACCGCAAATTCGAACATGCTTGCGTCGTCAACAATGAACTGTTCCCAGACTCCATTCGCATTTTGCTGGAAACGAGCCCTGAGCATGGCATGCCGGCGGACAATGGCTTGTAAAGCCTTTTCAATAACCTTTATGTCCACTGGTTTCGTAAGTTCCAATGCAGAGCTCTGATTGAAGTAGTCCAGGCCATCAGGATAAGTGTCGAAGAACATTTGCTGCACCGGAGAAAGGCTGAAAGGCTTCCCCGACAGAGCTGCGTCCTCCTTCTGAGCATCATCCAAGAGGTTGTTGTTCTGCGAGATCAATCGGCAGCGCGAGGCCAAGTCGCTAATGCCGCTGGTTTGGAGGACATCCTTGACCTTTACAGTTACGCCTCGAGCACGGCATCGGGATATGACTTGCATGGCCGTAATAGAGTCTCCACCGAGCCTCATGAACGACTTATTGACTGGAACTTCTGTTTCCGATAGGTTGAGCACAGCCATCCAAATCTCTTGTAGGAGTCTTTCCATGTCAGTCGATGCTGGTGCCACGACCTGCTCGTTACTCTCAGGCTCATCGCGGTGTTTAGACCACAATGATGCACCAATGGCTCGCAGGCGTCGGCGGTCCGTCTTCCCTGAGACCATCATCGGCAGCTCTCTGATAGGGATGTATGCCACGGGCACCATGTAGGCTGGGATGATTCGGGCCAGACGATCGGTAAGCCCACTTGTGGCTTGCCGAACGAGGCGATTGAACTTTTCTTCCTCCATGCCACTGCCACCATCGACGCTTATGAATGTTACGAGGATTGCATGAGCACCCTCTTGCGGCGTAATGGTCTCTGCAACAACACGTGCATGCTGCAGGCTGGAGTCGAGAGTGCGTTGGACGTGCTTCTCAACCTCGCCGAGCTCGACACGCTGGCCACGAATCTTGACTTGATTATCCTTTCTGCCAACGAAGACCAACGCACCATCCTCGTCACAGTAGACCAAATCTCCAGTACGGTATAATCGACCAGAGCGTCCTGGTCGCTCGACGGCACCCTGCAACAGCCAAGAGGGATCTTGAATAAAGGCTGCTGCGGTTTTCTCAGGTTCGTTTAAGTATCCATTACCCACCAGTGGGCCTTCGACCCAGAGCTCACCAACCGTTCCGATGAGTGCTAGCTGTTCTGGGTTTTCAATGTCGACCACCCAGGTGCAGACACCGGCTCCTTTACCAATTGAAGTCTTGGTTGGATCTATTTTTGCAATGGTGCTATAAGGCGTGCATTCTGAAGGTCCATAAGCGGTCATGACTTGCGTATGCTCACCACCCAAGGCTCGGTCCGCCGGTACGACGGTTTCACCACCCATGTGTAGGATGGACAGCTTGGAAAGGACTTTAGGTCCAAGAATTCGGGCCAGTGACGGCGTCAAAAGTGCAAACGAGATGCTATACTTGTCAAAGCATTCGGCGAGGTTGTTCTGGCGCTCGTCCGAGGACGGGATGCACAGGCAGCCACCTGTCGTGAAGGCTTGAAGCATGTTCGTCCACGCCGCGTCAAAGGCATAGGACGCGAAATCGAGGATTCGCGGGAAGCCTTCCGCGTTGAAGAATTCTTGTTGGTGGAGGATGGCACTGCAGAAGTTTCGGTGTGAAACCATGGATCCCTTGGGTGTGCCAGTGCTACCAGAGGTGAAAACGATATAGAGCAAGCTGGAGGGGCTGACGGTTGGCAGCACATCCGTGGAGTCAGCTGTGGTTGATTGCTTCTCGGGGCCTACGACGACAACGTTCAAGGACCCTAGCCGGTTTGCGAGATCCATGTTCGAGACCGAAGCGAGAACTACGTGAGGCTGGATTTGCCCCATGATAACACGAAGACGGTCCTCGGGCTGTGTTGGGTCCACGGAAACTGATGTTCCTCCTGCTTTCATGACGGCCAAGACCGCGACGGGCATCCACATAGACTTTTCGAAACACAGGGGCACCATTGTCCCCTCGACAACGCCCAGCTCCATCAGCTTCATTGCAAGCTTTGTAGATGCGACATCAAATTGTCTATATGTCATGTTGCCATCCCAGGCACAGATGGCCTGGTTGTCGGGCTGGTCTAAAACCCTCTGGGCGATGAGATCATGAATACATGCCTCCATTGGCGCTGGAACCGTTGCGTTCCAATTCCAGATGTCAGCCAAATCTTTGCCGCCTGGACCCGAGCTGTCTCGCAGCCTTTGCTGTCCGTGATGGACATTGGATAGCTGGCATCGGAGATGGTCAACCTGAGAAATGATACGTCGAGCTTGTCGCTCCGTAATAAAGCTAGAGTCAAAGTCGACACGTGTCTCGATCTCCTCTGGCTTAATCCGGCAAGTAATTGTGATCGCATACTGACCAAGTTTCTGATCGGTTGGAGTGGCAATGGAATCATCTGACTGAACCACCAATAGGGTCTGGAAGTCAGAAGCCAAATGTGCGTCTTCACTGATGCGACGAATGCGTCGCATGCCGCCTTGCTCAAATGGAGCCATTTGATTCACCTGCTCCTGTATGCGTTGCAAGAACTCATATGAATCCATCTCCCAGTCCAAAACCGCTCGGAAGGGCACAACATCAGCCCCATCCGAATGCAGTCTCGCCGCTCCAAAGATCGCTTCGCTAGAGTTAACATGCTTCGCTAGAATAACTGAAAGGGCAGCTTTGAGCATGATCTCAGGTGAGAATACATCTTCAGACTTGTCGGATCTTGCAAGCGTCAGATCGAAACTGCTATCTGGCTGGGGGCGGCTTGAACTCTTGAGAGTAGGAAAGTGTAGACCCTCAGAACCTGCGAGCTGATCTTTCCAGAACGATGTGAACGCAGCCTCCTCGACGCCAACGGCGCGGCGGAAGAAGCTATCATAGACAGAGGTGCTAAACCGGCCCCTTTGTGGGAGAGATGCGCCCTCTTCAAGAAGATATTCAATAGACCGGGTAAGAACTCCTATAGCCTCTTCAGCCACCTCACGGCCAATGGCGAGTCCTCGGAAAGACAGGGCAAAATTCATTCCATCGCCATTAAGGTTGGCGGAGAGAATCATATCAAACTGCGTACGTTAGTTCAAATCCAGCTGAAACAAAAAGGGGGAAAGCTATTGTCACTTACCTCGTTCGCATCATCCGTGTCTTGATGATCAAACACAACACTACTATCTTGTGTACTACCATCACCCATAAATCCCTCGCGCACCGACATAGCTGTGTTAAAGAGCTGTCCGGACTGGCCGAGGCGATGCTTGATCTCAGCCAACGATACATTCTGCATTTCGAAATGCTTCATAGCGTAGTCTGCTGTGGTCATCAGAAGATCCTTCTTTGCCATTCGCAGGTTAATACGACTGATAAGCATGTTGGCCAACGGGGCGACCAAATTCTCCACGCCATCCACCGGGGCATCTCTTCCTGAGGCCAAGTATCCGAAGCACACGTCTTGAGATCCAGTAAAGTAAGAAAGGACCATGGCCCAAGCAACTTGAAGGAAAACTGAGCGAGTAATCCCAATTTCCTTGCAGAGTTTGATGATGCCGGCTGACAATCGCGTTGGGGCATAAATGGCGTCGAGCCTGTCCTCCACCTGCGTTTCCAGTACGGGATGAGACAAGGGGAAGATGCAAGGCTTTGCTCCCGCAAGGTATGTGACCCACGAAGAAACGACATCATCTCTTGACGTATGGTACATGTACTCAATCATCTTATTGAAAGTCGGTGCGGGGGGGAGATCAACATTGTCGGTCTCATAGAATGTAGACAGTTCTTTCATCAAGATAGACCAAGATGACGCATCAATGAGTGTGTGGTGGACATCCAACCTGCATGCAACCTCACCCGAAGCTGATTCACAGATGGTGAATACATGTTGAGGCTCGCTAGCTGTAAACTCGGGCCTCTCAAATTCGCACAACACCGTGAGAGGACTGCCTGAGGAAATCTTCTTTCGCAACACGCAAGGTTTCGAGCCGGACAAAACAATCTGGACAAAACCGTTGCCATCGGGATGTAAACTAAACACGGTCGAGAGGATGGTATGTCGGCTTACTACTTTGAGCCAAGCACTCTCAAGTCTTGCTGGGGAAATAGGGGGAGTGTTGGGGGAGGTTGGTAGGACACGCCAGGTCCAATAGTTCCAGTAGGACGCCACTCCAGTATCCGCGCTCAATAACATACCCTCTTGTAGAGGTGAACAAGGGTAGATGGCCACGACGTTGTCTTGTTTGATCCCTAGCTCAGGTAGCTGATTATCAAGCATGTCATCAAAGCTCGTATATGACATATGAAGGAGAGGGAAATCGCTCAGTGTGAAAGATGGCGCCATCCGTGACAACGTCTTCGCACCGTCTTCTAGGGTACGACCAAAGTCTTCGATCCACCGCTGCAGGCGATCCATATGCTTCATTTGTTTGTGGAGTCCGAAGGCGATGGTTACTTGTCCATTGTCCACCCTGGTATTGATTTCGATCAGAGCTCGTCTTTTGTTTGATGGAGATGCGCCTTGAATAGTGGCATCTTCGGAGCGGAACAGTTGAGACTGCTTGAATAAAGTATCGCTTCTCTCAAGCTGCTGAAGGGGTTCAACAAAACTGAATAGCATTTCCATCTCATCATGGTTCTGGAACTCTACACCTGCCTCGCTATAGAATCGGCACGCAAGGTACGACTGGGCTTTGTCCATGACTTGGCGTCGTACGTCTTTGGTAATCCGAATGGTGTCAATGGTTGTGTTATCCATTGTCACTGGAAGACATAGGGGATAGAGAGTTGTGAAGCATCCCACCGTGTCTGACAAGTCTATCGGAAGATCATTTGCCGATTCTCTCTTGTTGCTCTCAACGTAGATGCTAGGGAGTAATCTCTCAGGGAAAGTCTGAGAGAATGAACGAGCAAGCGCACCAAGGAGGAGATCAGTTGGTTCGGTATGTAGAGTAGAGTTGCAAGCGCCGAGGATCAGGGCGCTAGTATCACGATCCAATGTGATTGTCTGAGTATAAGTGTTGGCAACGATGTTATCAGAAAGTGGAATAGTCCAGAAATCGACATCTGCCTCCGAGACCATATAGGGTACTGTAGACTCGGGGTAGAGGCTGGGGCCGATCCTGGATTGTATCTTGGTCCAAGCCTGGAAGGATGTGGTGTTGCCCTTCGCCTTCAAAGAGCCATATTTCAAGAATATCTCCAGATCATCTAAAATGATATTCCAAGAGGCGAGATCGATGATGAGGCTGTGGCCTGCGAGAACGAGAATCTGTCGAGCTTCCGCGCTGATCAGATCGGCACCAAAGACCGGGCCCTGTGTAAGATTGACAGTATCTTGCAACTGTGCGATAGCGGCGGTGGCTTCTGACAAGGTAGCAAAGGTATGCATTCTGAATGTAAACACTTGTGCGTCATCCTTGGCAATCAGCTGCTCCCATGTCTCATCGGACTTCTGGAAGCGCGCTCGAAGCATGGCATGGCGACCAACTATCGCCTGGAGTGCCTTTCTTAGGGTTTCTGGTGCAATGAACCTCGTAAGCTCAAGCTCCAAGACTCGAGTAAAGCGGTTGAGATCGTCTTGGTGCAAGTCGAAGAATAGTTGTTGGCTGGGAGAGAGACCGAATGGTGTAGGCTCTTCGCTCTCAGATGTTTCGTCCGGAATTTCCTCCTTGACTTCAAGATGGCATCTGCTGGCTATAGCTTGAATAGTTCCTGACTGCAACAGGTCACGAACCGTAATGGTAAGTCCCTGATTACGGCACCGAGTGACCACCTGCATGGCAGTAATGGAGTCTCCTCCGAGCTTGGTGAAGGGCTTGTTAAGGGGAACCTCAGCGGCCGATAGGTTAAGCGCCACCATCCATACATCTCGCAAAATAGTCTCAATCTCGTTTGCTGGAACAGCAACTTCTTGGTTGTCGGAAGCTATACGTTGCTGTTTCCAGAAAGAAAGTCCCAATTCTCGGAGGCGACGGGCATCAACTTTGCCGCTGAACGCGATAGGGAAATGCTGGACGGGGATGAACAGATCGGGCACCATATAGGTAGGCAGCGATTGTGATAAGCGATCTTCCAATCCGTTCGTTGCGATCTGCACGACTCGGTTATGCTCCTCTTCGGAAAGACCAGAAGCGGCGGAGCCCTTGAGTGTGATGTAGGCAGCCACAAGTTTGCTATCAGTCTCCGGAATAGAGATGATGTCTGCCATGACTTGTACGCAATCTTTGAACTTGCCATCGGTCTCCTCTACAGCTGTTCGTACATGGTGCTCAATTTCACCGATTTCAACTCGCTGTCCACGAATCTTGACCTGCGTGTCCTTGCGAGATATGTAGAGAAGGTCGCCGTTTTCGTGGTATCTGACCAAATCACCCGTCCGGTAAAGTGTCCCGTTACGGCCCGGCTGAACAAAAGAGCCACGCTGCAGCCATGCTGGGCTGTGAACGAAAGCCTTTGCGGTTTTCTCGGCCTCGTTCAAGTAACCATTGCCCACCAGTGGGCCTTCAAGCCACAACTCACCAACCGCTCCAATAGGGGCCAAGGCATCGGGATTTTCAGGTTCTACTAACCAGGTAATTAATCCGTGACCACGGCCGATGCTCATATTCTTTGGATCGACATGAGTAAGAGTAGCGGATATAGCACACTCTGTTGGTCCGTAAAGGTTGATGATCTGTGTGGTAGGGCATCCACCCGCCAAGTTAAAGTCGCTGGGAAGACTGGCTTCGCCTCCAAGTAGCAAGGTGGACGCTTTGGCCAATGTCTCTGGGCTAATTAATCGAGCAACAGAGGGCGTGAAGAACAGGACTGTAGTCGTATATTTGTCAATGCACTCAGTCAAGTAGTTTTGCTTTTCGTCGTTAGACGGGACGCAAAGGCATCCGCCGGCGGTCAATGTATGTGCGAAGCAGAACCAAGCCATGTCGAAAGCGTAGGATGAGAAATCCAAGACTCTAGAGCTGGTGTTAAAGCCGACGGCTGCTTGCTGATAGGCTATGTTGCTGGCGATGTTCTGATGAGTTATCATGACACCCTTGGGGGTACCGGTTGATCCTGAAGTAAATGAAACGTAGATCAAATCAGAAGGACTGACAGTTGGCAATGTGATATTACCAGCACCAGTGGAGAAGTTGCTGGGTCCGACTGAGACCACACTATTAACTTCAAGCTGACGAGCAAGCTCGCCGTTTGATACTGATGAGAGAATAAGATTGGCATTCAGCTGCGACGTGATTGATCGGAGACGTTCCGCTGGCTGAGTAGAGTCTAGACATACTGACGCACCGCCAGCCTTCATTACTCCTAATTGAGCCACTGGCATCCACATGGATTTCTCAAAGCACAGAGGAACCAGAACTCCAGGCTTTACACCCTTCTGTACGAGTTGACGTGCTAAGCTTGTTGATCGTTCATCCAACTCTCTGTATGTCAAGCTACCGTCCCAAGCACACACGGCTGGTGCTTCTGGCTGCTCCGTCGCTATTTGCGAAATCATTTCGTGCACGCACTTCGCATTCAACTCGGGAACAGTCGAGTTCCAGGCCCAAATCTCTTCTAGATCGCTCTGGCTGAGGCCTGTTGTAGCTCGGAAGCTGTGACGGTCTTGCTGGACATCGCTCAGCTGGCTCAAGGCATGACCACACCAGTTAGCCATACGCTTCATCTGTGACTCTTGAACGATGTTGGAGTCGAAATAAATTCGCAATGTGAAACCGGTCGCCTTGACCTGGCATTCGACGATGACTGCGTATGAGCTGAATGTGCTCTGATACCGAATCATCTCTTCACCCTCGCAGATTATTGTCTTGTGTGCATCTTGGCCAGACTTGACAATCAGCAGCACGGGTGTGCTACAGGCAAGCATGGCCTCTTCGCTTGCACGGCGGATGCATTCTAATCCTGACTTCTCAAACGGAACCATTTCCATAGCTTGGTTGTGGACTTGTTCAAGCACATGACGGGAGCTGCTTTCCCAATCCAACTTGACCAGAACGGGTGCCAGTGAAGGGCATCTGCGGGAGTATCCCTCTGATTCATCGCCTAGAACGGCAAACAATGCTTCGTTGGATCCCGCTGTTCGGGCTGAGACACTTGCCCAGGCAGCTCGAACCAAGGTATCTGGGTTGAAGTCAGAACGTTGTCTCCAAGTCAGTGCTTCTACGTCGACGGTGACGTAGTTATCGACTTGAGGGATGTGGCTGGGCATTCCCGAAGAAAGGAAATAAGTGCTTTCCAAAGGAGCAAACTGGCTTTTCCAGAAAGCCAAGGTAGTCGTCTCATCCATGCCTACGGTACTCTTGAAGAAGTCGGCATGTAAGGAGTCTAGATGAATAGCAGCGTTATCCACAACCTGCTGCTCCGTCTGCGTCGAATCTGCAGCCAAAAGATGGTCGAATGCCTTTACAAGCAGCTTGCATACAACCTCAGCGGTGTGTCGGCTAATGCATCCTTGACGGAATTGAACATTAACCTCCATGCTATCTCCGTCGATACCAGCACTGAGGATCAAGTCAAACTATTCCATGTTAGCTATTAGCAAACCAAAACTTGAAAAATCACGTATTTACCTCTGTTGGATCTTCACCATCGTGTAGCACAAACGCAAGACTGGTCTGGTTTTCACCATCATATCGGTCGACCTCGCGCACTGACATGGCTGTATTGAAGAGTCGTTTGCCCGAATAGCCAAGTTGGCGTAGAATTTCTCCGTAGGATACATGCTGCATGGAAAGATGCTTAATCGAGTTATCAGAAGTCTTTTCCAAGACCGAGTTTACTGGAGCGCCCAAGTCGACACGGCTGATGAGGAGATTGGTCAGTGGTCCAACAATAGCCTCAACACGTTCGACGTTGGCGTCTCGACCAGAAGCCAGATAACCAAAGCAGACATCATGAGTTCCTGTGAATTGGGACAAGACCATTGCCCATGCGACCTGCAAGAAAACAGACCTAGTCACGGCGTTCTTTTTGCAGAAATCGGCAAGTCCCGTCGTGGAAATGGACGGGATCAAGATGTTATCATGAGTCTTGTCTTGCGCCGTAGACGATAGTGTTTGAGATGTTGGGAATAGGGAAACTTCGACTCCCTCCAGTATAGCGGCCCAAGCAGCAGCTCTTTCAGCGCTCGGGACGGAATTGATATACTTAATCATGCTCTTAAAACTCGGGGCTGGCAGGAGAGAGAGGCCATCATATGTTGCCGTGATCTCCTGAACTAAGACGGATAGAGCAGCCGCATCCATGAGCGTGTGGTTAATGTCCAACCGACAGGCGACCTCGCCAGTCTCTGACTGGCAAATAGTGAGTGAATGATTCGGTTCATTTAGTCCAAAGTCCGGTCTGGCAAGTTTGTTTAATGCGGCGGCTGCACTCTTCTTTGCTTTCAAATGCGATACTCGAGATGTGGCATTGCCAAGGACAATCTGGATGTGGCCGTTGCCCTCGGGATGAGAGCAGAAAATCGTCGACAGAATATCATGACGGCTAACAACTTTCCTCCATGCAGTTTCAAGTTGAGATGGCGATATGGCAGCCGTGTTGCTCTTGTCGGTAAGCATACAAGTCCATACCCAGTAGTTGGAGTACGAAGCATCTCCCTTGGAAGCACTCAGCAATATGCCCTGCTGCAGCGGCGAGCAGGGATAAATGTCCACAACGTTGGATGGGTCGAGGCCAAGAGCGGGGATCTGTTCAACAAGTAGTCGGTCCAAAGCATCATACGACAGGGGAAGAAGGGACAAGTCACTCAGAGTGAGGCTGGCTGGCGTGTGAGCAAGGGCATTCGTTGCTGACTCCAAGGAATCAACAAAGGCTCGAGGCCACTGGCTCAGTCGGTCTTGGTGCTTCATATTCTTATTCACTCTGAGTTCCACAATAAGCTGACCGTGTTGTATGATGGCACTGATATCGACCAAGGCAAGCCGCTCGGCGGCTTCCGACACTTCAGTGAGTTTCTTGTCATCTTCAAATGTTGCAATCTTGAACAATGCGTCGCTGCTCTCTAGCTGCTGGAATCTACCAATGAAGTTGAGTGTAACTTCCATGGAGCGGTGGCTCTGGAATGCTTCACGGCCTGCTTCGTTCTCGTATCGACAGGAGAAGTATGGCTGACCATTAGCCGGAACCCGGCTTCTCGTGTCTTTGGCCAATCTGACCAACTCAACAATATTGCTGCTATCTGTAGCTGGGACAGCAACGGGGTATATCGTGGTAAACCATCCTACAGTCCCAGACAAGTCTGGTGATGGTTGGTTGATGAGCTGCTCTCGGCCGTGACCTTCCAGGAAGATGGCGGGAACGTGTCTCTCTGGGAAGGTCTGAGAGAATGAATGAGCCAACACTGCGAGAAGGATATCAATAGGCTCTGTTCGCAAAGAGTCATTGCTTTTACCCATGAGCATACTGGTGATATCTTGACTGACAGTTGCTTCATATTCGATGGAGTCAATACCAAGATTGCGTGTCGATTGCATATCCCAAAACTCCATGTTAGCCTCCGGGACCGGGTATGGAAGTACGGAAGACGGCGATAACTTGCTGCCTGTGGCCGTTTGAAGCTCAGACCATTTTCGGAATGATACAACTTTCTGCTTGGGTAGGCTACCATTATTGATATGCTCTTCAAGATCACCCCAGATGATACGCCATGACACAAGATCAACAATCAAGTGGTGGGCGGTAAGGACGACGATCTGGCTGCGGCCTGGAATATGTAGAACATCACAAGCAAAAACAGGACCGTTCCGAATATCCAGGCTGGACTGTCGGCGCTGTGCAATCTCAAAGGCTTCGGAATCGCTTTGAGCAAAGTGTTCAGCAAACGCAAAGGATGCCTCATCGTCATGGGCAACAGTCTGTCGCCAAGCATTGGCTACCTCATCCTTGTGGAATCGAGCTCGAAGCATACCATGACGGCTAACAGTAGCCTGCATAGCGTTCTTGAGAGCATCAGTTGGGACTGATCTTGTGATTTCAAGCGCAAAGGTTTGGTTGAAGTGATCGATACCATCCGAATACGAATCGAAAAACAATTTCTGGATAGGGGTAAGTCCAAAAGATGTGGAGTCATTGACGTCTTCCTCCAACCATGCCTGCTCCATTGCCCCAGCTTGATTAGTAACTTGGCAGCAAGTAGCAAGGCGTTGAATCGTTCTCTCCCGAAGGATATCAGCGACAGTGGTGTAGATGTCGCGAGTCCTGCATTGAGAGACGATCTGCATGGCTGTAATGGAGTCACCACCTAGGCGAGTAAAGGGCCTCAGAATAGAAACTTCCGTTGCAGACAACTTCAGGACAGACATCCACACCTCTTGCAGTATCCTCTCTACTTCATTAGTTGGTGCTACATGTTCAGCATCAGCCGCACTTCGGTGCTGCAACCAAGTGGTGAGACCAATTGTCTGAAGTCGCCGACGATCAACCTTGCCGGTCGTTCCTAATGGGATCGTCTGAACTGGGATGTATGAACTTGGAACCATGTAGGCTGGCATAGTCTGTGATAGTTGATCCGAGAGACTGGTCGTTGCCTTGCGTACTGCTTCACTATGTTGCGCTTCAGTCATACCCTCAGCTCCATCCAACTTCACAAAGACCACAAGAATGGCATTTGGGGCATCTCGAGGCTTGATCGTCTCAGCAATGATCTGCACATTCTTCATGGCATCCCTGCCGTTCTGAAGCGCTTGGAGGACGTGGTGCTCAACGTCGCCGAGCTCCAGACGTTGGCCTCGGATCTTGACCTGCGTGTCCTTGCGGCCGAAGATAACAACCGTGCCATTCTCGTTGTAGCGTGCCAGATCTCCCGTGCGGTAAAGACGTCCTTGGCGGCCAGGATGGCCAGGAGCTCCCTGCATTAGCCACGCAGGGTCTTCCACAAACGCTGCTGCTGTTCGTTCGGGGTTATTCAAGTAACCCTGGCCAACTAGTGGCCCCTCGAGCAAGAGCTCGCCAATGGTGCCAACAGGTGCTAGTTGGTCCGGATTGTCGGCTTTGACGATCCAGAGGCACACGCCTACTCCAGAACCAATCGAAATATCAGCTGGGTCAGTGATATCACAAACAGCTTGCGTCGTTGTACATTCGGATGGTCCGTAAGCATGCTTCAGCTGTGCTGGGCTCTTTACGAGAGCCACATCGTTTGGTAGCATCGCCTCACCACCAATGAGAACAGTGGTAAGTTTAGATAAAGCCTCGGAGCCGACGAAGCGGGCAACGGATGGGGTTAGGAGCCACAGATTCACGTTGTATTTGTCGAGACATTCGTTGAGGTTATTCTTTCGCTCGTGGTCAGATGGAATGCAAAGACATCCACCCGCCGCCAAGGTATGCAGCAAATGGAACCAGGTTATGTCAAAGGCGTACGAGGAGAAGTCAAAGGCTCGTACACCAGTGTTTGCGAAACCAAGTGTCTCTCTCTGATGTTTGATAGCACTGCAGATGTTTCTGTGTGAAAGGAGAGAAGCTTTTGGAGTTCCGGTTGTACCAGATGTGAATTGCGCGTAAATCAAATCAGAAGCCGTCGTCACAGGTAGCTGGGAATCATATGTCATGTTCAAACCTGCGTCGAACAGATCTTGCCCAACGGCGAGTACATTCCCAGGAGTAAGCTTGCCGGCAAATTCCTCTTTCGATACTGATGACAGAACCAGAAGGGGCTCTACCTGAGACACCATATCTCTAAGGCGCTCTTCTGGCTGTTCTGCGTCTAGTGCAACAGAAGCTCCTCCTGCCTTCATAATGGCCAGCACTGATACCGGCATCCAAAGCGATTTCTCAAAGCAGAGCGGGACCTTGATACCGGGCTTGACGCCCATGTCAACGAGCTTGTGCGCCAATCTAGTAGACAGTTCATCTAGCTGGGCATAGGTCAAATCACCATCCCATGCGTTTAGTGCCGGGGCATCGGGCTGGCTTAGAGCCTTTTGTGCGATGAGGTGGTGTACACAGCCGTCAACGGGCTCTGGTACAGCGGAATTCCAACTCCAGATGGTGCTCAGCTCCTGCGAGCTCAGATCTGCCACCTCTCCAAGCTTCTTCTTGCGATCAGCCCTAGATAGTCGATGCAGAATGTGTTCCAATTGGTGCGCAAGACGCTCAACTTGAGATTCTCCAATAACGTGAGAGTCAAACGAGAACTGAAGGCTCAGCTTGTCTCCGCTGGCTTGACATCCAACCACCAAAGGGAACGAGCTAAAGGCTTGTAATTCTCTGGCGTTTTCTTCCTCCCCTTCCACGATGCCGGTAAACAGCTTGCTCTGGCCCTGAAGCGTGTCTTCGAGGGTTCGAATATTGAGCAAAGTTTGGAAGTCGCATGCGAACGCCGAATCGTCACTAACACGTCGGATACGCTGCAGTCCAGTCTGCTCAAAGGGAATCATCTCAACAGCCTGGCTCTGTACCTTCTCGAGAAGTCCACCAACTGTGCCCTGCCAGTCCAACGGGACGCGCAATGGCACTGTAGCAATGGCCGGTCCCATCATGTTCTCAATTCCATCGATTGGGGCCTGTCGTCCAGTAACTACGGTTCCAAAGAGGGCCTCGTTTGAGTTTGCGTTCCATGCCATGACGACCGACCAAGCCGCTCGTATGACTGTTGCCGCTGTGAAGCCTGCAAAACTCAACTTCAAGTCATTCACTGTCAGCTGCACATTTTTGTCGACACAAAGCTGGTACGAGGCCGACGGGATAACCGGGAAGTGGGAGCGCTCAACGTCTTCAAACTGGGCTTTCCAATATGCCTCTGCTGTCTCCTTTTCACCCTGTCCAAGGTAGTTGATGAAGGTGTTGATAGGCACCAAGGACTGTGTAATCTCGTTGAAGTAGGCCTTTTCAATCTCCTTGAATAGAAGCTGCAAAGACCATTCGTCGTATAGAGCATGGTGTATCTGCCAAATGAAGTAGCGGCGATCCGCATCGACGATGTAAAATTTGGTCAGGGGTGTACCGAATCCAACGTTCCATTCGTTACAGGCGTGAAGCACAGCGTCAAGATCGGTTCCCGTACTCCATTGAGCTTGTTCGTCGAGGACAACCTGGGCTATTCCCGCATCAGGAATGCTCAATAGTCGTGTCCGTAGAATGGAATTCTTAGCAATGACTTGATCCACGGCGGCCTGAAACCTAGCCATATCTATATCTTGTCTAATCTCGTAAATAAGCCTTGCTATGTAGTCCCCGGATCTTCTCGCGGTAAGGGCTAACAGTCCCTCCTGCAGCGGCGTACACGGAAGAATGTCAAGGATCTGGGATTCCGAAACACCACATACACGAGAGACATGAGCAATCGTCTCCTTTGTCGTTGTCGAGCTCAAGGGGAGCAGTGAGAATGGCGCGACATGCTGCGTGGGGGTTGAGCGGTGAAGACTTGCTACCTGAGAAAGATTCTCAAGAATCGGATTCTGGAACACATCACGAACGGTAAAGTAAAGCCCCTGTTCTTTCGCGAGAGTGACGAGGCGTATGGCTGCAATGGAATCACCACCAATGTGGAAGAAGCTGTCATCTTTGCCAATGTGATCTGCATCAATCCGAAGGATCTCAGTCCACATCTTCTGCATTAGCCGTTCTCTATCAGTTTCCGGGGCTCGATGAATACCGTCCTGGCGACTTAGGGCAGCAAATTCCGTTGCTGTGAGGGAGGCACCGATTGTCCGAAGATGTCGTCTATCGGCCTTGCCAGTAGCAGTCATTGGGATATTTCGAATAGGGATAAATGCCGTTGGCACCATGTATGATGGCAATAGCTGAGTGAGTTCGTTACGCAACCCAATGGATGCTTCCTGCACGGCACGGCGGTGCTCATCCTCGGTGAGGGTGTCTGCGTTATGCATGGCAACGTACACAACAAGTATCGGGCCCGCTGCTTCTTGCGGCTGGATAGTCTCGGCGACAATCTGCGGAGGTGGGTTCAGTCTAGCATTCAGTGCTTCCTGAACATGGTGCTCAACTTCGTCTAGCTCGACACGCTGGCCTCGGATCTTGACCTGGTTACCCAGACGGCCTACGTAAACAAGAGACCCGTTATCATTGTATCGTACAAGATCCCCTGTGCGATACAGCCGGCCTTGACGGCCTAGCCCACCACGAACAAGCCATTCTGGGTCGTGTACAAATGCTGCAGCTGTCTTCTCGGGTTCATTGAGGTATCCCTGACTCACGGTTGGACCCTCGATCCATAATTCACCAATTGATCCGATAGGGGCAAGATGGCTAGAAACTGGGTCTACAACCCACGTGCACACACCTATGCCGTAGCCAATTGCCACGCTGGTGTCTTCGGGGCCTCTGACCGCAGCAATGGGTGTGCATTCCGCAGGGCCATAGGCATTCTTTATCACTGCTTTTCCTCCGCCCAGGAGGCGATCGCCTGGAAGACATGCCTCGCCGCCGAGAAGCAGAGTCGTCAACTTGGACAGAGCATCGGGTCCAATGGCACGCGCAAGAGACGGGGTGAGACACGCGTGTGTAGCTCGATACTTTGACAGGCTCACTGCAATGTTATCCTCGCGCTCCGTATTTGATGGAATACACAAACAGCCTCCCGTAGTCAACGCAAAAAGAGCATTGAGCCAAGCTGCGTCAAACGCATAGGAGGCAAAGTCAAACACCCTGGAATCGCTCGTGTATCCGAGAATATCTTGCTGGTGAGTGATTGCGCTGCTGTAGTTTTCGTGTGTGATCAATACACCTTTTGGGCGGCCTGTACTTCCCGAGGTAAAGACTATGTGTAACAAGTCTGATGGGCTCACAGGAGGCATGTCACGTGTAGGTTGAGTTGCAAGCAAATGGAGACGCTGCTCGCTGACAACCACAACATCACAGCCTGCAAGCTGCTGTGCAAACTGCTCGTTCTCCTCCGAAGCCAAAACGACACTGGGATTCACCTGGCTTATAATCGAGTCCAATCGATCCTTGGGCTGGCCCACGTCAAGGCCCACAACAGCTGCACCGACTTTCATCGCGGCCAACACAGCCACCGGCTGCCACATGGATTTCTCAAAGCACAAGGGCACCTTCGCCCCTGGCCCAATGCCCATGTCTACCAGGCGATATGCTAGCGCGGATGAAAGCTCATCCAGCTGCTTATAAGTCAAGGTGCCGTCCCAAGCACACACAGCCTCTGCTCCCGGCTTCTTGTGGACTTGCTGTGCAATTAAGTCGTGTACGCAGGTCGATATTTCCCCAGGCCGGGTGGCGTTCCAGGTCCAAATGTCTTCCAGATCGTGCTGGCCTATGGTGGCAACATCAGAGAGCTTTTCATCCGCCCACGTCGTCTGTGATAATTGCCGTAAGATGTGCTCAAACTGGTGGGTGAGGCGGTTGACTCTTGACTCTTCGATCACACCCGAATCAAATTCAATGCGCAGGTCAACGCCGTCGGTATAGATCTCGCACTCGACTGTGAGTGAATATGCACCAGAGGCTCCATTATCCTTTGCGGTCTGTGTGCCGAAAGGCAAGTTGCTTGATAGATCTCGGTCTCCATCGGCAGGGAGAACGGTCAAAAGAGATTGGAAATCACAGGCCGACGCTGCATCTTCGTCTATGCTACGGATCCACTGAAGACCAGCTCGCTCAAAGGGAGTCATCTGTTCGGCTTGATCCTGTACTGCCTTTAGGAGATTACCGGCAGCACCATGCCAATCCAATTGCACCCTGACAGGAACAACAGACACGGTAGGCTCGGATGAGTTGCGCATGGTCTTTGAGGGCTGTCGGTCTCGGACGGTCGCTCCAAAAAGCACATCATCCGCCCCGACGCTCTGCGCAGACACAATAGCCCAAGCCGCCCTTATTGTGGTAACCGCATCAAATCCGCTGTCAGCCAATTTCAGGTTTTGCATCTCTATGCTGGCTTTGCTATCCACACGCGGCGTATAGGCTGGCTTCGGCACTGGGAAATGGATACTGTCTCGGCCAGCAAGCTGGGCATGCCAGTATTCCCGTGCCAAAGTCGATTCGGCACCAGTGAGGTGGTGAAAGTAGCAATCGGCGAGAGGTCCTTTGTCAAAGATATCCCTGAGCGTACCGCTCGCCCGTTTAATATACTCAATGGCACCAATCAAAGCGTGTGAGACCTCTAAAGCCGTGTGCTGGCTGATAGTGCTGGTGCGGAAAAGAATCGAGATTTCTTGGTCAGAATCATGCATCAAGCCGTCCAAAACCAAGTCAGTCTATTATTGTTTGTTAGCATGCATCATCGCGGTTTGTTTGCGGGCTGTCCTCATACCTCGTTTAAATCTTGCTCTCTGATCTCCTCAAAGGACAGGTCAACTTCAAGATTCCCTGATCGTGGAGGCTCTCTCAATGTGATGGCCGTATTGGTTAATTCACCAGAGATTCCCAGTCTGTGCTGAATCTCTGCCACAGACACATGCTGGATGTCCATGTGCTTGATCGATAGCTCAGACGTCCGTTTGAGCACTATCGATAGGGACTCACGGAGGTCGACGCGGCTAACCAGCATGTTTAGCAAGGGCCCAACGATTCTCTCGACGCCGTCGATCGGTATGCCTCTTCCTGATGATGCGTATGTAAAGCATACATCAGACATTCCAGTAAAGTGAGAAAGAACCATGGCCCAGGCGACCTGGAAAAACACCGACCGGGTGATGCCTAACTCTCTGCAGAGATCGACAACCCCTGATATTGATGATGCCGGAATGCAAATGCGTCCCCGAATGTCCTCCTTCGTGGCCGTCATCCTTGTTTGAGACAGTGGGAAGTTGCATTTCTCTATGCCAGTGAGAAGAGATTCCCAGATATCCAGGTTGTTGTCCATTGGTTGATCCTTTATGTAGCGAACAAAATCACCAAATGGAGGAGCGACCAGTTCACTGTAGCCGCTATACTCCTTTGCGATATCTGATAGAAGAATATTGATAGATATGCCATCAATCATCAGATGGCTCAAATCCAGCCTAAGGGCGACTTCTCCAGATTCTGCTTGACATATCGTGAACATAAGTCTCGGCTGCCCGGCGTTGTAGTCTGGTCTTTGTATCTCGTCTAATGCTGCAGCCGGGCTCTTTGAGGTTGTAGTAATCTTTGATACGCGAATTTCGGGTGCTGAAAGCAAGATTTGAATGAAGCTTGCGTCTTCCGGGTGTTGGCTGAAGATGGTAGATAGCATAGGGTGCCGGGGCACAACTGCCCTCCACGCAGCCTCGAGCCGCTCCGGAGAAACATCCCCTGAGGCGGCACCAATGTGTTTGCACTGCCAGACCCAGTTGATGTCGTAGGAGGCCTTTCCGGAGCTCACGCTCAACAGAATGCCTTCCTGCGTTGGCGAACATGGAATTATATCCGCTACCGCATCTCGTTGGATGCCCAAGGGGGCGAGCTGGCTGAACAGTGCTTCTGAACCACGGTCTGATAATGTGAGAAGCGGGAGTTTGTTGGATTCGCTTGAACTGCCATCCCCTGATACATCTTTACAACACTTGGCCAGTTCGCTTATTGTTCTTGCGCGAAAGATGTCACCAGTAGTGACGGATAGGTCATGCTGCCTGCACAATGAGACTACACGAATGGCTTTGAGAGAATCACCTCCCAGCCTTACAAAGTCTCGATTGGCAGGGACCTCTGCTGCTGAGAGGCCGAGGACCGACATCCAAACATCCTGCAGCTTTCTCTCTACTTGGCTGGTAGGTTGTTCAGGCGCGTCTTCACCGTCATGCAACGCACTCCGGTACTCGAGCCATGATGTAACACCCATGGCACGAAGAGTTTTCCGATCCGTTTTTCCGGTCCCTCCTAGCGGGATGGTCTGAAGCGGTATGTAAAGTGACGGGATCATCGCTGCTGGCACATGGGACGCCAGGCTCTCCGATAGGCTTGTGGTTGCCGCGCGAACTGAGCTGGCATAGTCTTCCTCCATCATCTCGCCAGCACCGTTGTGGAAAACAAAGGCAACCAAGACTGCGCTGGCGTCATCTCCTGGTTGGATTGTCTCGGCGAATATCTCAACGTCTTGAAGGTCTGTCGTCGCCTCAAGAACTGTCTTCGCGTGATATTCAACCTCACCAAGTTCAATACGTTGGCCTCGAATCTTCACCTGGGTATCCTTTCTACCAACGTAAATAAGCTCCCCCCGCTTATCGTAGCGCACCATATCTCCCGTGCGGTACAGTCGCCCACGTCGACCTGGCCTGTCTGTGGCACCGCGGAGTAACCATGGCATATCCTCCCTGAATGCCGCAGCCGTCTTTTCTGGGTTATTTAGATATCCCTCACCTACGATTGGCCCTTCAAGCCACAACTCTCCAATCTCCCCAATCGGTGCCAGTGTGTCAGGATCTTCAACAATCGTCACCCATGTGAGGCAGCCAAGACCACCACCAATTGAGGTGCTGGAGGCACTGAGTAGGTCTTTCGGTATCGTAGCAAGTGGCGTGCATTCGGCAACACCATAGATATTCATGATCTTTGGGTGGCCATCGCCAAGCGTTGAGTCGCTTGGACGGATAGCTTCTCCGGCTAACAGGAGACAAGATAATCGGGCTATAGCCTTGGAGTCAAAGGATCGCGCAGTTGAGGGTGTCAGCCAAGCAAAGTTAACATCATACTTTTCAATGCATTCCGAGGGGTTGCTCTGCAGCTCGGCTGTGGATGGTATGCAGAGGCAACCGCCGGCAGTGAATGTTTGCGCAAGGTTTAGCCAAGCTACATCAAAGGCGTATGATGTGAAATCCAGAGCTCGGCAGCTGCTGGTGTATAAGGTGGGTTCTAGCTGATACTTGGTAGCACTGCACCAGTTTCGGTGTGTGACGGTGGCTCCCTTGGGGGTCCCTGTGCTACCTGAGGTGAACACGACGTAAAGCAAATCTGATGGCTTTACAGTTGGCAGTTCGCATGGCTGAACTGTCTGGCTGGCCGCATTGTCGCTGGCAACAATGACATGGCCGACCCCGAGGCGGCTCGCAAGAGCGTGGTTTGCCTCTGAGGTTAGGATGAGCTTTGGACTTACCTGCGACGCAATGGATCGCAGGCGCTCTTCCGGGTGGTTGACGTCGAGGTTGACGCTGGCTCCTCCGGCCTTCATGACGGCATAAAGTGCTACCGGAGCCCATTTCGACTTCTCGATGCAGATCGGCACGATGCTTCCAGAGCCAAGGCCGTTTTGAACAAGGCAGTAAGCCAATTGTGTCGACAGCTTGTCGAGCTGTGCGTATGTGAAGTCGCCATCCCAGGCACAAACGGCCGGCGCTTCAGGAGTTTCGTGAACTCGTTGTGATAGCAGATCGTGGACACACGCCTCCCATGAATCCGGGACGGTCGCATTCCAGGTCCAAATCTGATCAATATCTTGCTGGCTGGCGCCAACCTGCTCAGAGGCAGTTTCTGTGGTTGCGGTTTGCTGGTCCATTTCTCCCTTTGGATGTGTGTGATTAGGTCAAAAGAGAAGAAGAGAGATCAAAGTTTTTCACCGGTGATTATGATTAAAAGCATCTAGGTTCGTTCTAAAGCCCAACAAGCAGGTATGTGTCTGGGTAGCTACTACAAGTAAGCGAGCATTAACTTCGGAGGCAGTGCCCCTTCTGATATGGGCAGGAATTTCTTCCATCGAAACCAGGACGCCGGGCAGGGTCCCGCAACGAGGTCGCTTACAAGGTGGACTAACGCATCACGGTGGAGAAGGACTTGAGACATGGACAGCAAGATATCGCAGTCGAGTACTCCGTAAGGTTATGCAAATGATTGACATCATGGATTCATTCCTCCGCCCGCGAACAAGGGGATTTGGCTCCCCTTTCCATCTCGATCCCATACACGAACCCCTTTAACACGTGGCAGACTATTGTCCGAGTCTGACAGGACACCCATTTGTTCATTCCTTTCAAGATATTGCCGAAAGAAGATTTATAAAGATATCCTCTCCCCCCTCTGACCCGCAAAGGCTAGAGTGGTCTACGGATGACTCGTTGTAGATATGGAATCGTCGCCTTCACCGCGCGGCAGGCAGATGTGCTTTGACACTTCTATCGAGCATTCTAGTACAAACGGGAACTAGAGTCTCGACCAGGACAGTGGCGGGTCTAGCCGTCCCTAAACAAGAAACCGTTCCGTATGCGTCTCCCTCTCCCTCTCTCTCTCTCTCTCTCTCTCTGTCTCTCTCTCAGAGTTTTTTTCTGTCTCTTGGGCATTCAGCTGGAGTCCTTCCCAGTCTCCTCCTCCAGCCAACTCTGAGACCCAAACCCATCTTGATGAGACATCTGTCCCGTTCAGCTCCTGAGGAACCGTGTCCCAGCCTTTTCTTCTGCAGAGCTATGCGGCCATTATCTTTATCATCCCAAACCTGTTATCGTATCAGTGTCAGGCTGTCTTGGATGTTGTCTTGTGTCATTGTTTAGCTTCCTTTTTCTTTTCTTTTTTTTCCCATATTGTTTCACTCTGTGCCCGTTGAAGTTGCGCCAGGCCACTTTATCTTGGTAAAGGTAAGAGGTAAGGTAAGGTAAGGTATCCATACTTGACGCTATGAATTACCACGTCGGGTTAGGATGAAGAGCTTTTCCAACCAACAATCCGCAGGGCATGAGCAACGCTTTGAGACATCCATTGTTAGTGCGGTAATACGCTCATGCATCGATTCATCCAATTGCCATTGTGGCAGGGTTAAATACCGCTCAGCATTCCATATGCCGTGTGGGTAACAGCGGAAAAAAGTTCCAGGCCGGTTAGCTGTGTGTGCTACCAATCCTACAAGCATCCATGTGTGTGTGCTGATGAGTGCTTCCTTTAAGACATGCAGCAGTTCATCTAACCTAAAAAGATCTAAACGGGAAAACGGAATTTCTGTAAACATACCGTCGTCCGTCGTATGGCGACTGATTGGTGCGGTTTATCTTCTGCACACCACGAGCTAACAGGAGCAGTGTCCATCGATCAGTCTTCCATCCCGTTCCTCGTGTCTGACTCAATGTTCTTTCCCGTCAACTACGGTGTGCTCAGATTTTGCTTGCATGATTGGAGGTTACATAGTACAAGAACTTGTAATAGAATTATTCCATGACCTCATCCATCTTGATCATTTGTAAGACACCAGCCGTTGTCTCGGTCAAAGCCCATGGGAGAGAACGGACAAATAGATAGGTACGCTCAAGGTAAACATGTTCCCCCTGATTCTCGTGGCGAAACTGCCGGCTGTTCCCCCCGACAAAACAAAGGAAAAATTACTCGGTTGCCTTGGGTTGTCTGGACCCAAACGTCAAGTGGAACACTGGTTGTCAAATGCTTACTTGGGTAAGTCAGGAACTATTACCAAGAGAGCCTGGATGGGCCTCGCCTGCAGGACGGCGGAGCCGCGGCCCATATGCAGCCGAAAGATGCTGCTGAATGGGCCAAATGCATGCGGCCATGCTGCACTGGTTATCCATTCAGTCAAGCCGAGGGTCGTATGCTTCCATTCTTGTATGCCGTTCAAGTCTCTCTCGGTCGGCCCAGGAGGAACCCGAGATCTAAAGTGGACCTCGTCAAATCATGTCCACCCGGGCTGATTCACTATGACAGCGATTAACTGGGATAGGTTTGAAGAAGTGATGCCACTGGCCCCACCGATTGGGCCATATCCGTATCTCCTTCATCCCCCATTGGAACTCAGCTCGCGCTCAGCGCCGTACTTGTACATATACAGACTTGCAGGAGCAATAGTGCTACCGCCAAGGTTACACGTACATTTGAGTCTATTTGTTTTCCCCTGGCAGCCCACCCGTTTTATGAAATGGCCATCGCGCATTTGTGACGAGAAATCAATGAGCGTTATTAGGAAGCTATATAGAGATTGGTATCATATCACAAGATATTAAGCACCGAGTCTATACTCTAGCTCACAGAGAGCAACGTTCTAGTCTCCAATAGACGCAATAATAGAACCCGCATATCCCCCCCTTCTTCAACGAATATAAATAGGCACAAAGAGGCAAATACCAAGCTGAATGAGGAACTCCGTGGGTAGTGCTCCATGTCGCATTTACGTCTGTTTTAGGGTAAGTGACTCGACATCAGCCACGACAACACCGGCTTGATCGAGACATTGCTGCATATCCACTCACGAAATACCTACCAAGTACGGGTAGCCAATGGCTGGAAATAGTATGGACCGAACAGAATTTTCGTCAAGATGTAGAAAGACGATAGACAATGCCACGTGCCTCGGAATGTATAGCGATGGGAAGCACGAATAGATATGGAAGTTTTAAACTCCGTGTCAGTCCCGGGTAGCTCTATCGTAACTCGTGAGTTTTTAATAAAAGATCTTGATCAGTCATCTGATAAGATGCATAGTAACAGGGGGAGAAGGGAGGAACCTAGAAAGATGATAATGCCATAGTAAACGACCCGATAGAATGAATAAAGGTAGAAAGCTGCTGTTGCCATCATACAATGGGTAAAACCGGGGTTTTGGCATCCTGATCCCAGTATTAACTGGCCTTTCTTCCCAAGGGCTCTTCCTAGATATGGCTTCATCGTAATATCTTACCTACTTGGTAATACCCCAATATTTTGCATCGTGAGAGATATTGTGACTTGCAATGCAACTTCATATAGAGAAAGTATCTGCGTATAGCTAAACGCGTTTAATTCTCCGAAAAAAAAGGAGATGGACCCTATAATTTCTACATGAGATATTACACACGGAACCACGCTTTAGAATGGCCTCGAGGTCATGCGACGTCCATCGTACCTTGCATCCATGTTCACTAATACCGAATAACGCTAAAGACAGGGAGGCTTACGGTTGGTTTATTGATGGCCCCCCCCCGGCGCTGATCAATCTAATAAACAATCCGATAGGGCTGAATGCTTCCAGTCTCGGAGAGTTGCATGATAAAGGGCCCGTCGACGACTTAAAAGAAACGAACTGATAACCTCAATTGGATCAATATAAAACCCACGCGCAAAGCTCCCAGACTATGCGGTGTCGTTGCTTCATCCTCCTTGTTACAACTTGGCTTTGGAGAAAAGATCACCCATCCACCCACCCATCTCCCGTCTGCAGGGGTCTGGAGCATTTGCATCAGGTGGCTTTTGTGGCTTCAGCCATCAATTTCGGGATCTCCATCCATGTGGATTGTCGGTGATCATCACTCTTGCAACAAACCTAGAAGCGAGGTGATGTCGCCGCGGCCGCAGCCACTCGATCCAGGCGGCGCACAACAAAACCCCATGTCCTCAACCAGGGACTGGAATGCTTCGCAGATGAGGCGGTCTTTCGTCAAAGAAAATACGAGTCATGAAAGTAAATGGACACACAAACGAGCCGTCTCTCTCCCGCCATCAGCATTTTCATCCAGCATTTTCGTCCAGCCTTTTCATCCAGCCTTTGCATATCTGCTTGATTATTTCTAGTCTGGTGAACCTTGTTCGTGATGGTGCCCAAAGCACTCAGGGGTTTTCTATGCTTACATACTTGATGTGCGCTTTGGGCGGCTCATGGCGGGTCCTGTCTCTTATCCAGCCTCTTGGTTGTCTCTCCGCCTTTATTTCCTTTTTCTTCTTCTTTTTTTTTGTTGTCTCTTTCCGTATTGGCAATTGAGACTTCGGGGGGAGCTGGAAATATTGTTGCACGAATACCGAGACACATACCATACCCTCTGACCGTCGAATAGGTATATAAGTCGGTTCTCTACCCCTGGTCGATACTCGCTCTCCACTCTTTGAAAGAAAACAAACTGTAAGACAATGGTATGTATCATCTCCAGTAAAACGGCCAGTGCAAGACTTGCCTTGACTTCGATCCTCTTGCCAGGGGCATTGCCAACCCCGCGCGCTCATCCTGTCCCCTGAATGCTACGAGTCTGGATTAGCCTCCTGTTGTGGCTGATGGTGCCTCGCTTATACTCCGCACAACTTTGTTGGTAGTCGTGTTGGCGTGATGCTTCTCTTGTAGGATAGAAATGATGCACCCTGGCTGATGAGAGGAGTAAGGACTGTTTCCTTGCCACACAAGGAAACAGTCCTTACTTACTTGTTATTTTTGTTTTGATATAAACATTCACCTATTGCATGCAATTCACGCTGAAAAGGGGACTTCAATAAATCTCATGCTTCAACCATCTCTTTTGGCACACTCGAGTTGTGAATGCGCTATGCCATTACATTTAGAATGGCTCTCAACACACTCCCGAGTCCTATAAACTTATCAAGTCATGTGTCATATCATACCGTCATTAAAGAAACAAAATCATATCCCCAACGCTCAACCCCGTTGGCATCTAACCACAAAGTTTGTCCACGTAAGCCCGACACCCGTCTAGAATCCCTCTTCACGCATCATGCCTTGGAGATATTGGCCCCTGGCGCAACGCTGCTTGACTTGGCCTTTCTTCTCGAAGGCTGGTAGACGTCATTGAAATTCATGGCGACTCCTAAAAATCTCATGTCGACGTCAGGCTGGTATGCCAAATCTCCTAGTAAGATTTGTAGTCTTGTCCTAAACGAGCCTCCAAGGTGCTTCAGTCGCTCTTGTAGAGCGGGAAATTCCGATGGCACATTATCTGACACCACAAAGCTGGCATCATCCTCCCGACGTGTCATGCTGCGCAGTTCGACTTCTTGGCGTCTTGTAAAATCCGAGCTAGTCCAACCGTAAAGCCCAACGACCGTGTCACGGTAATGAAGCATGAATCGTAGGATTTCGCTGAGTTGGTCGAGGAATGTTGTCTTGTCTCTGGTATCAGTGGCGTGATGGCGCAACTTGGGTCCTAGCAGGCCCTTGTGAGTAATGTCTTCGAGGTAGCGTCTGTGAGCCTCGATAATATCATCCAGGGTACAGTCTTCCTTGCGCATCCGCTTCTGGAGCTCATCCCATGACGATTCAATAACCTCGAAGAGAATATAGTACTGCAGCTGGCCCACAAAGTGTATCATCTCAGCAAGAACACCACGCGTTGACTTCCATGTCTGTGCAACCACGGGATTGGGATTCTGCAGCACTCTACGCGATCCCGTCATGCACTCCCGCCATGTCGACAACAAGGCAAACTCAACTCGCTTGATACGCCACAGGAAGTTGAATACCTTGAGGTACTGTCGGTTCCCCCAGTCCGTCACCACCACGTCCACAGGTGCATCAATCTTGTACTCGAGTGTAAAGCAATCCCATCCAATATCGCCATGCGACAACTGAAGCATACGTGCATCCAAGCGCCTTAGTACCTCTGGAGAATCGTATTGTGCGTTGGATCCGCGAATTGCATGCTCCAACTGGGCTGTAAGAGTATGTCGATACTGTGCCCCGGAAGGTCGATCCAAGTTTGCTGCCAGAGATTCCATCAGGAGCGCAATAAAGTCACCCTGCCCAAGAAGGATGTAATCTTTGAGTGCCTGGAGATGAGCAAAGAGATGAAACTTGTTCTCCATCAAATCCATCAGGCGCTTCATAGTCGTTTTGTATGCCTCGTCGATCCACGCCTCCACTGTGGTGATATCTCCGTACCTCAGTTCCTTTGAGGCGGCCTTGGAGTATTCTTCTACCCACAATGAGTCGCCACAACTGTGACGTATAAAGTTTAAGGATTTGCCGATTAGAAAAATCTTTTGGGCAAAATCCTCTGAAATGATGCTAGGGATCATGCTCTTGTCCATTTCATACTTGTCCTCCCAAACGTTTCCGACAGGACTAACGTTGCTCGTTAATTTGACCTTGGCTTTGGCAGCCTCTTTGCTTGCTGTCTTCTCTCTGACAAAAAACTCGAGAGATGGATCTAATAACTCTCCGTCATAGATCCAATGCCTCAGAATGTCATAGAAAGGCCGAGTAAAGCTTCCTAGTAATCGCTCCGCAAAAGCAGCCACAAGAGGATCTCCGTTGGATGACGCAAAGGTATGAATAAGAGTAATGAGTTGTCCACCTTTTTTGTTCTCAGAGTCTTCGGCGATGAGACACATTAACCTCAATCCCATGGTAGCCTCTCGAGTCCATACTACGCATCGCTTGAGCGTAACACCAGCTTTACCAATCCCCCCGCGTGGGGCTGTTTCGTCAAGAGACGACAATGCCTTGCGAATCTGACCCTCGAGAGTAGCAATCAAGGTTAAGTAGGATCGTAATTCATTGTAGATGGCGGAACGTAAACTTTGCTCCAAAAGACCCTTGGCCGGGGTCTGACAAAACGCATCGAGTCGGCGGTACAGGAGTGATGGTTCGGCTAGGGTATGTAGTATGGATACTAATGGGAGCGGCAAGGTCGTGGGAAGCTTCAGTGAGTCGTCCTTGGAGAAAGGAAGGGTGGCAGACGACAGTCCTTGAAGGGTAAAGGGCAGGTCTCGTAGAATGGCAACTTCGGACGGTTCAAACTCCGTATAGTTGCTCGCCAGCAGGGTAGTTTTCAATGCGACATCTCTCTTCGGTGGCGGCTCGATCTGCGGCTGTTTCTCTTCCTGGACAGCTCTCGTTTCCTTTGGTGGCGGGGGCGGCGGGGGAGCTTTTCGAAACTCTTCAGGCTGAGGAGAATCCCTGGCAAGATCATCTTCAGATCTTGTTGCAGGTGTCGAAGTCTTTGACCTAGCCCGCGTGTGCCTTTTTATGGCATCTCTATTGAGGGCATCTCTGTTGAGGGCATCCCTGTTGAGGGCATCTCTGCTGAGGGCATCTCGATAGTTTGGGGCTGGTGGTTTGAGTATACTCAACGGAAGTGGTTCGTTGGGATCGGGCGAATCAGAGAGCTGGTAGAGTAGGTAGAGGATCGCCCACTTCTTATTGAGTACTGGAATAGCCAAAAGCCTCGAATAAAGATCAGAGAATCTCAGTGCCTGGGTCGGATTGGTCTGAATGAGTTTTCGCTTGATGAGGTCGGAGGCATGGTTGACGTCTGACGAGATGCTGGGATTGGGAGGACTGGCAGGGGCAATTAGCATCCGTATCGTATTGGAAGGTAATGTGACGAAAGCTCTGAGCACCGACTCACCTATCAATAATGGTCTTGACCAACTCATAGCAGGCGTCGTGCCGTTTGTTCGCAGTGGCTGCATCTTCCTGCGGATCAGTGGGGATGATGTGTGTTATCAGATTGTCTATAGCATTGGCAACGCGATCTGGTGCCATGGCTGCATCGTCGCAAGCTGCGACAGAATTGGAAGAGGACAGGGAGAAGATAGAGCAGGACAACCACAGATGCTGCCTCTATCAATATGTGAGCCCTTTTCTCGGGATGCTCAAGGTTGAAAGGCTCCCTAGAGAACGCGCAGTGGACGCGACAGACGGTACACTGAAGTGCTGAAGCTTTGAAGGTGGGATGTCAGATGCCTCCATGGGGCGCAAGGTAGCTGAAACCTGGAGTTTCAGTGGATAATGGTGCAGCTGCGGTGTACACGCTACGGCCTCTGCGCCCCATACTCTGTCTCCGTCATGCTCTCGGCAAAATTTCGACTTCACCTCAACCATCGACTCCTTCTCTACCGCCAAATAGCATAATAATCGCCATCGCCCATCTGGCCTCACGATGCCCGGTCCATCAAGCTAACTTTGGATTCGTGATCGCATAACGTCCATCGTTCGTTTTATGCAGCTAATGAGTCTTCTTTCGCGTCGCGCGCCGCTCTCTCGCTGCACGCGACGATTGTCCTGATTCCGCGATCAACGATGCCCGATATCGACCCCGCGGCCCTGAGCAGGCCAACTGCTAGCCTTTCCACCCCTATTCTATCAACAAAGAGCCTTTCAATTACGGCTCCGGGCTCTCAAAAGGCACCAAAGACGAGCCAGATTATTCCTGCTCGGATTGATCTTGAACCACTCTATACCGCCTTGAAAGCGGCCATTGGTCCGGAACAATGGTTGATATATAAAGAGTCTACGACCGAGTTCCTGACTGGTATGGATGCAAAGTACGATGTGCCGTTGCATTGAACATGTGAATTCTGAACGCTTTCAATAGGACGTCTAAACCAGACCGAGTACTCACATCGCCTCGATCCCATACTATCGTCACCAAATGGAGAAAAGGAACATCTCCACAACCAGCTCTTTGCTGGTATTTACGGCAATGTCACTCGAGAGATGCCCGACCAGGGCCTGGCGCCATGGGTCAGTGCTAATGACAAACCCACCGCGACGGCGGGCAGCAAACCTGTGTCTGGTGATGCCTCGGAGCGGAGGTTGAAGGGAGAAGTGATGCAACTACCCGCACGGGATCGTCGGCGCATCAAAGATCTCGTTCAAAATGAGGTGGGTGATGACCAATACAGATGCCCTGGAGACATGTTCACTCACGCCTAGCAGTATGATCTTCAGGAGAGCCTGTCGAATGTCTTTGCAGACACACACCGGAAACCCTCCGTTGTTGCGGATGTACCTCCCAGTGCGGTTGGCGGTATTAACAAAATGAGTAAGTACACGCCTAGACTATCTTATGTACCTTGTGGTTGATGATTATTCTAGACTTTGATTTGGAAATTCGGAAACGATTTACGCAGCCCCTCGCCGTCGAATCTGGGGAATTCCCTGATGTGGGATTAATCACTGGCAGAATGCTTCCCTTTTGCTACGAGGCGGGACTCGTCAACGGCCATACACAAGACGCATCGCATCTCATGTCCATTGCAACCGAAGCGTTCATCAAAGAGGTCTTGACACAAATATTCGGTCGTACTCGGAGTAATGGACCCGGAGATTCAGCAAGTGCAGGCTTTGGAGTCGGGACAACGTGGATACAGACGCACAAGTACCGGCGGCAACTCCACCTTGAGGAGGATGCAGCCCAGCGCGGCGAAGTTACCCGAGATAAGTCTGGCCTGTTGCCAATCGAGTCCAAGGCCGCCAGCGAACGGGGGCCCCTTGGAATGGCGGATTTACGGCTTGCACTCGAGATGGCAGACTCAGGCATGTCTCAGTTTCCAATTGTTACAGCGCAAATACTCCACAGCTACCGCGAAGGCGAGTTGGAGAACTGGGATGACTACACATGGATAAACGGTGAGCGGCCCGTGGAGTCATTGGAGGAGCTCAGTTCGATAACCCTTAATGGCGACGCGAGTCATGGTCTCACCAACGGTACCCACTCGGATGCGATGGATATCGACAACGAGATATGGTGGGAAGGTGCTGACAATCAAGACATGGATATGCTGGACGGTGTCTTAGATTCATGTCTTGCAGTGGGATCATAAACATTATGATCAGTCTTTGTTTTGGCCGGCACATGATTCCAACAATTTCAGGGGCATAATTTCAAGAACTCTTGCTCGCCAGGACAGAAGCAGACCAGCAGGAACGCCCGGTCTGTTGCATGGAGTGCAGTGTGGTGGTAATGGCAAACAGCCCTTGTAGGATCAGAGGCATGCGAATTGGATAGATTCTGTGGCAAACAGAAGAAAATAAGGCTTCAAGGCAACGGCGTTTGATGTGGCATCCACTGCCATGTAGAAGGGGGCTGAAGTGCATATGCATTGGCTTCAACTTTGGCGCAAGGATTGGATGAATGTCTCCAGCAGCCTCGATTCCCCGTTTTTTTTTCTTCTTTCTCTTCTTACTTTCTTTCTTACAAGTATTTGGGGTTTCTTTCTTTCTTTCTTTCTTTCTTTCTTTCTTCTTCTTGCTGTCATGGGTAGGGGAGTAACTGGGCGTTGCGGAACTACAAGCAGCGGTATTTCATTGTTTACTTTGGAGGATACGGGAATTCTGGCAAGCTGCATTTGTACGACTATGGAACGATACCCTTGGGGACGGAGGGACTTGGGCAGATGTCAAGCGAGAACGAGCTGTGCAGATTTATGCATACAGAAATTAGCTGGTAGGTCTACTTAGGTAGCGGCAATTACGAGTATAAGCAGCCTTGACGAACATCTACAGGGGATATGTGCGAATAGGAAGTGGTGGTTTATGGATATGCGTATTAATGCAGGGGTCCCAGTTGTCAATACAACCCATTCGCAAGCTTTGCGCTGTCGTATGGAGTGGCGTGTATGTACAAAGGTACAAATACATGGAGATGGACATGAAATCTGGGGCTATAGTACATATAGTATGAGTGTGAATTTGCCACCAAATTAGCCACCACGTCAGACACTCGTAGCTGGCTGATGATGATGGGCTTGAACGAAGTTGGAGGGAGTGAGATATTGGGGGGTACAAGGGCCGATACTGACAAACCTCTCAGGGGCATACTCCGTATTCCGTACGTTATCGGATACTTTGTTTGTTTGTACTGTTCTCCCTACATGGACCGGGGCAAGGAACAAGGACATGGACATGGACAGGCAAGTAGATTGGCGATGAAAGCGGGGGCTACTAAATGAGAGGGAGAGGAAGAACAACAATCTGCCGAGATGGAGAGAGGGAGGGAGGAACAGTCTCGCCCCGGGAAGATGAAGAGACACACGCACACACTCACACGCGCAGGGATGGATGGGCTTTGATGGCGACACACCAGGAGAAGATGAAGGCAGATCAAGAGGCAAAAGTGCAAACAAGCAAACAAACAAGCAAGCAAGCGGCTACGTAGGTAGGTAGGTGCTAAAAGGCATGCAGCAGCGTGTTGTATCATCGATGTCATGTATGTATGTACGTACTGTATGCAAGGCGGGCAAAATAAATGAGTGGTGCACAAATTGGAGCGCGCAAGCTGCTGCACAGAAGGTCAGCGGAACATGCGCAAGGGGGGTCTCTCCCTTTGGCTCCTCAGGCAATCCCAATCAATGTATGGCCCAGCAGGGATGGCATGGATGGCACTTTCAAGGTCCCCGAAGCTCCCCCCTCCCAGGGCAGGGGGATCACTGGCTGGCCCGTGCATGCTTGGGGCTTCTAGAAAGCTTCCGTGGGGCTTGTGCTGGGCTCATCTGGGCGCTGCTGGGATAGCGTCTTCCAACCAGAGGGTGTTCTCCTCCCCCTCCCCTCCCCTCCCTGATGACTCTTGGCTTGGCCTGGCACGCCTGGCTTGGGGTGTGATGTATGTACCTACCAGAGAAGAAGCAGATGAAGAAGAAGCAGCAGCAGCAAACGGCAAGCACCATTCAAACTTCAAACCCCCCACCTGCAGCTCCTCTCTCTCTCTGGCACCTCGTCGTTCCGGGTCCTACTTGCCCAGTGTATTACTTGTACAAGCAATTAAATTACTTTTTGACTGGTACTCCGTACTCGGTGCTTGTACCTCCCATACCACTTGACCTTGTACAAACCGACAAGCTGTGCTTCGTCGTGCATTGCCATACCATACCATACCATACCATACCTATCCCATTACCATTACCATTACCATTACCATTGCAGCATCAGCAGCAGGACCAGCTTGAGCTTTAGCCCTCTTTTACCTCTTGCCAGGTTACCTCACCTTCCTCTACGCCATCCATCGTTATCGTTGCTCTCTCTCTCTCTCTGGAGGTGCGTGCTCCTCAAATCTTTTGACTCTCTTCCCCGGAAACTGCGCGCGTCCCTTGTTCATCTTCTCAAGATCCCCCATCATCATCGTCATCATCATTGATTTCTCCATCCGGCCGCAAAGACCTCTTTTTGTTTGTTTTGACTTCTTACACCTTACCTCGTGCTGCTGACCTGTCGTCCATCTTCTCCTCGTTTACTCTTTTAAAAACCACCTTGTGCTGAACAACTTGTTTTCTTCTTCTCTTCCCTCTCCTTGCTTCTTCTTCTTCTTCTTGTTGTTGTTCTAACTGTGTCCATTCTTTTTTTCTTCTTTTCTTTTTCTTTTTCTTCATCATCTCCCTCTTTTTTCGTCTGTTTCATCGGCCCCCCCTGTCCAGCCCAGTCCTGTCCTGTCCTGTCGACTCAAACGCAAGCAGCAGACGCTGGTTTCCGTTGAGAAGCCGTCGCACGACCCCTCCTCCCGCTCCGCTTCATTGCTTTGGCTGCCATTTCTCCCCTCCCTCTTCAAATCTTAACCTGACTCTCGTCTGTTCAAGCCCAGCCTTGGCTTCGCCTCTCTGCGTCCCGCGTCTGGTCAAAGTCAGCATCCGCGGCAAAGCAAACAAGAACAACGACAACATATTGATTGATTGGATTTGTTGGTAAGTGAGTCTTTTTTTTCTTCAGCCACGGTTTATTCGTCCGTTTGTTACATGCGCTGCTTGCTTGCTTGCTTCTGCCGCCGCCCGCACATGTACATCCATCCTTCTTCCTACGGACCCTTTGCAAAAGCAACCGTTGGACTGGGACTTGGGACGGGGACTGGGACTGGGACTGGGACTGGGATGATGGGGCTGGAGGGGCGTGTCTCTCTGAGTGACGTTGTTGGTCACCGTCGACTGTTCCAGGTTCCAGGCACATCACACACATTAATGGCTTGCATGCTTGCTTGCTTGCTTGTTTGGATGCGTTGGAGCTCCTCTCGTTTCGTTTGCCCTGGCCTGTCCTGCCTTGTCCTCGTCCTCCTCTCTCCCTCCCTCTCTCTCTCGCCTCCCCTCCCCTCTTTTCATATCCAATTCCCCCTTGGCTTGGTATCATTTCTTTCCCCCATGTCGGTCCAACCCTCACCAGGGCCACGCGCTCGGGTTCTGCACTGCCCTTGCTCACGAATTTTGTTACTCTCCTCATCCATCTCGGTCTCCCCGGTGCGCTGCAGCCAAGCCCGGAGAGTGCACAGCGACAGCCCTGTCGATTGCCCCTCCGCCTTCAATTAATACCCGTTTTCATTTTCAGATGCGGCCATGCCGACCCAGAACCCTGCTCTGCTCTACTTGTAGCTTTTTGCTAATCTCGTGATTCTCCTTCTCAGCTCGCGCATACAAATCAGCTCTACGCCCGAGCAAGTTGCGGAAGCTGTAGGTTCAACTCACTTCATTCGTTACACACTTCTGATATCACACCTTTCTTGCACATCATTTTTCGCGACTTTTTTTATTGTTACATATTTTAATATCTTTTTACCTTTCCAAAACAACGCATACACTTTCACATAGACACTCTCACTCTCTCTCTATCTCTGCTTTGATCCCCTTTGTTTTAAATCTCTTTTGTTAGACATGTCTTCTCTACCTGAAGCTTACACTCATGTGATTCAAGCTCTCGACGAGCAGGTCATTCAAGCCTGCCCCTCCGATATCCTTCAGTTCTGCGCCGACTACTTCAACTCGTTGTTGAAGGCCGAACGAGCAGCAAACTCGGTTCCCTTTCAAGATTGGGGCTTCACCAACCCGACTGTCAGACTTACGACTCCTGATATTGATATTGAACCCGACACCATGTCTGGTCCCTTTTCGAATCCCTTTGGGGCGAGCTCCAACCCGTTCGGATCCCCCCAGTCAACGTCAAACGTCATGCACCGAGTCGTCGAGGAGGATGAGAGTGATATTGCCCCAAGTGCCGCCCCCTTATTCTCAGGCGCCTTTGGCGGTGATGCATCAGCCGAAGCTCTTCCCAATTTGAGAGTCCCAAATACCGATAACTACCCCGCCCAATATAACTTTGGTCGTCGAACATCCGTCTCGGCGGAATCGCTCAAGCCTAGCGCTGATAACCAGGACAACTGGACCCCTCCTCTCCACGACAAGACCCCCGAACAACTCGACCGACTTCAAAAAGCCATTGAAGGCAATTTCCTCTTCAGCCATCTCGACGACGAACAAAGCGCCCAGATTCTGGGGGCTCTGGTGGAGAAGCCGATACCTGCAAAGGATATCAAGGTATGTTGGACAAGCTGTGTTGCTCCTGTTATGCATGAAATTAACATGGCATAACTAGGTCATTTCCCAAGGTGATGCCGGAGACTATTTCTATGTCGTTGAGAAAGGATCCTTTGATGTCTACGTAAACCCAAGTGGTGCCGTCCAGCCCGGACCTGAGGGTCTGGGAGCTCAAGTTGGGAACATTCAGTCCGGTGGTTCCTTTGGCGAACTCGCCCTCATGTATAACGCACCACGTGCAGCCACCATTGTCTCCGCTGAGGGAGGCTGCACACTATGGGCTTTGGATCGACTGACTTTCCGCCGCATCTTGATGGAGTCGACCTTTGCCCGAAGACGAATGTACGAGAGCTTCCTTGAGGAAGTGCCTCTTCTCTCTAGCCTCACACCATACGAACGATCCAAGATTGCAGATGCGCTTGAAACTCAAAAGTTTGCTCCTGGTGAGATCATCATCAAGGAGGGCGATCCTGGATATTCATTCTATCTGCTGGAGAGCGGAGACGCGGGTGCCTTCAAGGGCGACTCGCAAGTTTTACAATACACAAAGGGCGACTTCTTTGGCGAACTGGCTCTGCTTAACGATGCTCCGCGGGCAGCTAGTGTCATAGCCCAGACGGACGTCAAAGTAGCAACGCTAGGAAAGAATGCGTTCCAGAGGCTGTTAGGCCCCGTAGAAAAACTCATGCGACGGACAAAGTACGAGGGCGTCAAGACGGGTGTGGAGGAAATGGATCCCTTGCACAAGGCGTAGTTTGGGAATATGCGAATGCGGTGATTGGGCTTGTGGCATTGGGTGGGCAGTCTTGACACGCTGGGATTAAGTGTAGAGGGTTCGAACATGGGATGTACGGGATGGTAAAGGGATCTGTTTTGTGGTCGAATGCAGGATATCAAGCAACGACTGCTCCATTTTCGGCGGCCCTGTCTATTGGCGTTTTGAGAGGATGTTCTAACTCCCCCACCCTCGCTTCCTGAGAAAAAAAAACATGTCTACTTGAACAGATACCTTTGTTTATTACCTTTATCAATGTGACTATTTCTCCTAGAGATTTCCTAGGGTATGGGATATCGCACATTGATATTGGTCACAGCCTGAAACGTTGGAGGATTGGATGTTCCGTGGGGACTTGTAACTCGTTTATTGATATTGATATAAGAATTGTAATCAGAAGTTTATCCACAATTTGGTCATGTCTCTCTCTCTATTCCATCCATTATGCTGCCTTTGATATCCTCCATACCTGATTCACCTGGTCTTCTATGTTGGGCTACTGACTTTTGATACCTCATGATTCCCTATGACGGTGGTACTGCACCATTTTTGTTCCTCAGCTCTTCTCTGATCTGGACCTTGAGCTCTTCCACGGCCAGTTCCGTCTCGAGGACCTTGCCCACGCCGGCGCGCCAGTTTTGCTCCAGATTCTGCATCTCGGCCTTGACGTCGTTCTGCCTGGCGGCGCGGGCAGCGTTGACGAGGTCAATATCCCGCTTCGCGTCTGCCAGGTCGCGCTCGAGGGACTTGAGCTCGGCCTCTAGGTGGTAGTTGCCCAGGAGCCAGGCGTTTTTGCCGTGGCGGTCGAGGAGGGTGAGGTTTTGGGTGCGGGAGGAGAGGTATTCTGAGGAGATGGCGGCGTTGGATAGGGCGGTGAGGGTCTCTGCTGATGTTTCTGCTGAGGTTGAAGTCGAGGGTGGTGGCAGTTCTTGGGCTTCGTAGCGGGAGAGGTTGAGGGGCTGGGAGGGTTGTTTGGAGGCGATGCGGTCTAGTTCTGCGGCGATGAGGGGCGGGAGGGAAGGTTCTTTGTGAGGGGGGAGGGGGGGATGGGAGAATGTGGATTGTTCGGCGGAGATGAGGGCGCGGGCGGCGGAGAGGGCTTCGGGGGAGGGTTCGGGGTCGATGTCTGGATGGGTGAGGGTTAGTTTGGTTCTTTTGTTATTTTGTTCTTTTGTTATGTGGTTGTAGGGTTTCTTTGGTTTCTGTGGGTGTGGTTGGAGGAGGACAGAGGGAAGATAGAAAGATAATAGAAGGAGGGCAGGGAGAGGGAAGGGAGATGATAGGGAGAGGGCAGGACGTACATGGGAGAGACTCGTGGTAGGCCGGGGCGCTCATTTTGGAGGTTGTTGAAAGTTTTGCAGTTTCGTCGTGTGATGGCGAACAATATAATGGAATAGAAGGTTCAAACAGTGAACAATGTCGCGACGTTGTAGTCGTTGTTTGTTCCGACGTCGTCCTGGCGAGGCTGAGGATGATGAGGATGACGAGGGTCTTGTCTTCTTATCGCGTTTGGAGTGGACCAGCTCTCTCTCCCTCTCTCGTTGAATGACGTTTCCAAGCTATCAGCAATTAAGGGTTATAAATGAATTTGGTTCTCGTCGATACGGGCTCGGTATTCGCTTCGTTCGTAATAATCGCTATAAAGTATTAATATTTCGTCGTTGTTATCGCAAAATCATCAAAGATTCAAGTTCACATCACCCTTCATCCCACAAAAATTTCCCTGCCCCAACCAACCAACCACACACCGTCTCACCACAAGGCTGAGAAGCCAACCCAACCGCAATCCACTTCAGCCTCGCGCCAGTCCCATAATTTACAAGTAGCAACTTGCATTCTGCGCGCACACACGCACGCGACTCGCGCCAACTACAAATCAGGTCTAGCCGCCATGCTACTTCATGTACAGAGTACTCCTCTCTCCTCCTCCTACTCCTCCTCCTTACCCCCAAAAAACGCACGGGCCAAGAAAGGAAAAAGAATGCATGTCCCCAGCCGTAAAATTAAAGTGGAGTTGGTTCATTGAAGGTTTCCCGGGAGTCGCGGCGGGGGCGAAATGGGTTGGTATGGGATGGATGGATGGGGGCGAACGGGCTGGAGTGCTCACTGCATATTATATGTCATGGCCTTTTATCCAACCGTTAATTACTCAATGCCTGGCATTGATGCTTCAAGGAACGAGTTCAAATAATCTAGTATCAATATACATGTAATAAAAGGCCATTGAGTTCAAACCCCCCAATCCATCCACCTTAATCAATAGAGCTTCACCATCTACCATAATCTATCTCCCACCTCCTCCCACCCACCACCACCCCCTTAATCACCCTCCCTCCCTCCCTCCACACAAGCCCCCAAAAAACAAAAAGTCCAGACGCCCATCCCCTCCACCGTATTGGCCCAAACTCCCGCCTCAGTCGCCAAAACGTCCAGCTCCCCTCCGCCCTTTGGTCCATCACATCACACTCGATCGACAGACATTCTCGTGCTATTGGATCAAAGTTGGCGTCTAGTACATGCTTGTAAAGGAGGTGAGCAGCCCCCCTGGTTGCTCGTTCAGTTCTTCCCCCAGAGCGGGGTATCACATTAAATCGTAGTGTTCTTGGAGCTCCAACACTTATTGCTACCAATGATTTTGCTGCCAATGAGGTTGCCAATGGTGCCCGTGTTAGACTCGTTCGAGTCAAGCGTTGCATGGCCCGCCTGTACGAGATCGAGCATGGAATCTGGGCTTGACATGGGTTGACAAGTTTGAAACCTTGATGAAGAAGAGAGGGGTTTCTCTGTCTCCCATTTCTCCAACATTTGACTGGAACTCTCATTCCAGTAGTCGCTCATTCACTGACGGACCCAAGAAGAGAACCAAGTTTGATAGTTTACACGGCTTCAATTTGGTTCTATCTTAGAGCCATAGCCTCCAGTCGTTAAAAAAAGAAGAGTATTGTACAGTTATACATCTCATCCCACCAGGGAAAAAACACATCTGGTTGAGTGCATCATAATGCATCATCACATATAGCCGCAGAGATCCGCTGTAGTCATCACGAGTCCTTGAACCTTTACCAATTCCACTCCCCCCCTTCATCAAATCCCAAGCCAAAAGCAAATCATGAAATGCCATCATTAGTGGTGTACCTCACCAACTCGATGACTACCCGAGTTTTTCGGGCATGTACAAGTAAAAACGCATGACTAGCAGCTCCAAAAAGTCTCTGGGACGCGAGTCATCGCTCGTCTAGACGGATCGGCCGCTCTCAGACGAGTCTGTCTTGGAGAGAGCGTCGCCATCGGCGTTATCATCCTCGTCAACAGGTCCATGGACCGACTCCTCAAAGACGGGTTCGGGTTCGTTGACCTCGAACTTGGTCTTGAGCTCACCCATGTGGTGAGAGACGGAGCTGCTGTTGGAGCGGCGGCGAGCATTGGTGAAGCTGAAGCCCTCATCGGCTACTTCATCACCTGCACCTCCCCTATAGTGATGAAAGTATTAGTGAATGCTCTAGCATCGAGTTGGGTTGCATCAACGTACCAGTTACCACGGCCAGCGCCGTCCTTCTTGATCTTCTTGGGGTCGGTATCAACAAAGCCGCTCTTGGCAAAGAACTTGGGCACATATTCCGTTGGTGAGGAAGTGCCCTCAGCAAGGCCCTTGTGGTCCCGGTCGTTGAACTTGTGTGAACGAGTCACTGCACGAGTATCAAGTCAGCTATGCATTCATCAAACATTCATTCATTCATTCAAACATATGATGGGTTGGAGCTGACTGTTGGATAGTTGAATGATGGATTGCTGTTTGAATAGCGATGATGTTGATGGAAACGAGTTCGCTGAGAGAAAAGGGGATGGATGAACAGGAGGGAAGACAGGAAGAGTAGATGCAAGGTCGTTGGGACCGGTGGATGCGGGGGGGTAACGGAGGCTGGACAAACTTACTTTTGAGTGGTGGAAGGAATGCACAGTAACAACAGGGAGATGTAAGCAGTTGAATGGATGGAGTACTGAGACAAAGCGGGGGAGCAGGTCTGGGTGCGAGAGGTAGTGGAGGTACGTTGTTGGAGAAGATGGGGGAAGGTCGAGGTTTAAGTGGCAATTGGAGGTGGCTTGCCGAGAGGAAGAGGAGGAGAGTCTTGGCAGAGTTGAGATGATTGAATAGGAAGAGAGGAGTCGTGAATATGAAGTTTGTTGGTGAAGAAAGAATAGATGAGGGAGAAGAGTAATAGTGAGCGAGATGGAGGAAGAGGAGGAAGAAGAAGAATAGAGAATCAGAGAGAGCTTGGGAGGAAAAGAGCAACAAGATTGGCAAGATGGGCTTTGGGCTCTTATATCAACAAGGTGTCACGCGAGAGGTGCCCGGGGGTGGTGCCAACATGGATGGGGCCAATCAGAAGAGGCCAATGGATTGGGATGGCAAGGTGAAGCTGCAAGCAAGCAGATGCGGCAGCAGTGGGCAGAAGGTAGCAGAGGTGGTAGGCCGTCAGAGACAAAGAGTCAGGTCACGTCACGTCAGGGCAGTCAATTGGTAACAAGACGACGACGACGGACAACGGACGACGTACCTAAAAAGAAATGAGGGGGCATTGCATTGGACTGCCTTGGATTGGGGGAGAGGGGTGTGTCTGTATCTTTCTGTGCCGCGTGCGTTCCTTCCCTTCCCAGAGCAACCGGTTGAGAGAGTGAGTGGTGGCTCAATAGCATCATTGAACGCGTGACCTGACGCAAGGAAGCACCTCTTTCGGGTTCAATTTAATTGCTGCCGCTGCCGTTGCTACTGCGACTGCGACTGCTGCTGCTTTGCTGCTGCTTTTTTGGAGGAGGGCGTCAGACCAGACCAGACCAGACCAAGACCAGGGCCCCTCTTTCATTGATGGAGTGACTTTATGAATGGGCTGGCTGGCTTGTATGACTCCAAATTATTGATACGTACCCCATATAGTACCCTGTGTGCTTTCTTTGTTTACTTTCTGATGCAATGCATCAATGAATTCCACTTTCAATTAATTGTCACATCCTCTGTCACACTCACTCAACCAACCTCCCTTCTCAATCTACTCATTCTGCTTGCAGAGTGACCTCTTCAGACCGAATGTCACCTCCATAGAACCTTTCCTTTCCCCAGTGTCTCTTCTTACCCCAGAGAAAAGGACCCTTGCCACTTACCCCAGACCGGTAGTGACGTTGTGCTATGAAGGTGGATTTTGACTCAGGTACTCCCTACACGGTATCCAGTGAGGCTTGCCCGATAATGCGGGGTATGGAGTACGAACACACACGACATCAGATACCTACTGGGTACCTCCAAAGCAGCGCTAGGTGGTAGATGGCTTAGCGCTGCTGTGGCTCATTGGGAACGGTTGCGTTTTCGGTGTTTTTGTTGAGCATTTTAGTCACCGTGGAGCTGCACTTGCTTCACCTGGAGGAGAGGGGAACGGGGGGGACCACTGAAATGATGCAGTGATGCCACTAAAAAAGGAACTTACAGTGGAGGAAGTGACAGTACATACTCGCCACCATGGGGCAAAAAGCCAATGGGCCTCCCGCCGCCCACCGCAAGTCAAACCAATTCACACGACATCGGAGGGTTCTGGCTCCATTTCAATTCAATGCAGAGAGTACCTAACGGTAATAGAGAATTGCTTGCTTGAGAGGAGGCCAAAGCTTCAATGCCAAGTGGTTGCCGTGACTCACTTGCATTTCTTCGTGCTTTGGACCGCCCGTCAGAAGAACAAAAACGTGTCATTCTGCCCCCAAATTTGTTTCCCCTGATGAGCTGAGACATTGCAAACCGACCCATTTCCCGTATGATTCTCTCTCCCTCTCTCACCTCGTTCACTCACTCACTTTTTGCCCTTGCCGGCTTCGGAACCCCATCCGGCCGTCTCCCCCCGAAAAGGGCACATGACATGTTTGGTTCAACGCTGGGGCCCTGACGCTATCGGCCAAAGGACCCTGAATTATGGATTCTACAGAGCTTCTACTACTCGTCGTTGCTCTAGGCATCATTGACAAACGTTCTTTCACGGCATCATGGCTGGCCATTGCGATGAAAGCACGTAATCTTAGTTGGCTTGTCACAATGCAGGTGCTCGTACGGAGTACATGCTTGGTTTAAGCGAACAAGACAAGGTGCCAATATTGCAGCGGCCGGTGCTCAGAGTTGGACCAATGCCCAAGCAGTCACTTGTCTCAGCGATAAGTCAATGTCTTATGCAGCTCTCAGTTTTCAAGCTCAAGAGTAGCATCCGGACTAGCCTCCGCGACTCGGCCAGTCTATTCGTTCCTGCGAGTTCATCGTGTCCAGTTGTCGTCGATCTGGCGCTTTGATGGAAAGTCACAGATCATGCGACCAGAAAGAAAAATAACATCAACCGCAAAAAAGTCAATCCAACAAAAAGAATCAGCTCATCAGCAGATAAGCTCTGGCTAATTGAGCACATAAAATGTCGCAATTGAGCTAGCAATACAACGGATCGATATCTCTTGATGCAATTATTCGTCAGAAGTGGTTTGGTGAACCCAAGATATCAAACTGATAAGTGGAAGCTTTAATTAGATCCTCCATATATCTACGTCATCCTTGTCTACAATGGTTCTCATGACAGGCGTGGAGTCCACTTTCATGAAACAGCTACAAGACTCGTTTCTCCATTTCATTGATAACAGACTTCACCGCCATGACGACAATTGCGGACCCTCAATGGCAACTATCATGTGTCTATCTTGAACTCTGACGATGCTCACAGGAAGGTGTCGCAACTGATGACACAACTCATGCCATCCATGACAAAAGGGCCCAACCTATTTTATAGCATCACGACAATGGTTCAAAAGGCTCCTTCATTTTACTCAAAGGGCAAAAAAGACATACAACACCGGGGATTCGCTGGTCGTCACCGACCCAGCTACTAATCCAGCGCTCACCAGGTTATCCTAGGAGATCGGACGGGATCCTGATTTTTCTGGCGGCTGTGGTCGTATGTGCTTGATGTCAGTCTCGTCAAGTTTATAGCAGAGAGCTCATTTCAGCTTCGGGGGGTGGGATATGTCCAATCTCTCTGACCAGGTTTTGAATTCGTGACATGGATATACTTGAGGTTGTCAACAGCAATGGGGCTTCCCGGAAGGATCTGATAAAAGACTCTTGCTGAATTGAAACATTGTTGAAAATGCATTAACCAATGGCTTGTTTAGAAAACAATGAATGTGTTCTTTCATCTGGAAGTTCTACAATTGTTCGTTATTGGGGAAGAATAGCAATTGGTGAGTTCTGCGTCATATTCTCTAGGGTAGCGCTAGATATTGAACAAATCAATTCGCCTTCCACCACACGATATAACCAACAACATTCACACTCTTAGACTCGTACAAACACGTAGAAATAATTTAGAAATAATTTAGCTAAATCGTCTTTTAAATAGAATTTACATGTATAAACTTATCTAATACTTCAGTCTAATCTCTACGAAAAGAACACAAGTTAGTTGCTCGAGCGTTGCTGAGACAATATGCTACGCAATGTGTGCACGTAGGGCAACATGTGTTGCTCTGTTATTACTGTTATTACTAATAAAATGGACCACCTTTTAGGATTAAATCCATAATTCATTAGCACTGATATTATATAAAAATCATGACCTTTCTAGAGAACCTTGCGTAAATCACTTTACAGAATGGACATGTCTTGTCGAGACCAATCAGAACTACCTGAAACAGTCACTGCGATAACTTCATGCCATAAATCAAGTCAGTTTGTGTCATTATTGTAATTTGAAATTGTGCTTTATCAGGTATTATTAACCTATTCTATTTCCCTGGAGCAATACTTCATATGTCATCGCTTTCCAGCCGTCTGGCCGGAACATTCATCCTTGCGTTGAAAACGAAAAAGTCGGAATGGGCAAAGTAAACAAGCTTGTTAAACTCCCATGAAAAAGTCCCGTCTCCGCCTCTCCCCTCCCTCATGTCCCAATTTTTCTACAAGATATTAGTCAAAAAACACATGTCATCCATCTACTCTCGCTTGTGCTACCCCTTTCCCGTAACACCCATTCATCCACGCCTATCGTGTCCCCATCTTGGAAAACTCGTTTTGGTATCGTAGCTTGAATCCGTTACATAGCGCTCGCATATCGGGATACTGGTATCCCCTGAGCTCGAAGCCCTGTGGGATCGTCCGTACTGGCAACCCAATAACGCGTGCTGATTTGCTCGCCTTGAAACACATCCAGAAGTATCCTGGGTGCTTTGTGTCGATGCAGAACGCATACGCCGAACGGTTGGGGTTGGCATCGACATATGTGGTGAGCCACTTTTCTGCATAGATTGTTAGCATGTCAAAATCGATTAAACACAACACTAGAAAGAACATACCTGTTTCGTTTCGGGACCGGTTCTGGTACTTGTCATTGCGCATCATCTCTTCCACCTTCCTGGCCATGGCCTTGACGTGGTCCACGATCAACTCGTCCAAGTCGCTGTACGTGTATTTACCGCCAATTCGGAGCAGCTTGCCAACGGAAAATTCATTGTCCTTTTGCATCTCCAACACATCAATGTGCTGGTACACATTGTCGGCGACCTTCCAGGTAATAGCTAAATGGTCGTTGCCCTTGGACGATGGTCGAATGATGACCTCTCCAGGAGGCTGTGATCCAAGGAACTCTTCCGCTTGTATCGAGTTGAATGGTTTGAAGTTCGGGTGCTTTACCACACGCTGTGTCCGCCCCGTAGTCTTGTCCTTCTCGCGCATGTCATCCTTATCAGCTGCCTCCAGTGCATAGTCCCAGCCATCGCGACCAAAGTTAATCGGTGGCTTGTAGGGCACACGGAGAATTTCTTCTCGCATCGAGACCTTGGCCATGAAGTCTTTGTAATTCATCTCCAAAAGCTTGGCTTGAACTGTTTGCCCTGAGCTAAGAACGTCCTTGACAGATGACCGGCTGGTAACCTCATGAGCTTCCACCCTGCCCTCAATACCGCAGTCGAGCTTCACGATCGCAAAATCATCCCTTACAAGACGGACATTGACTGGAACAATCATACCCTCGCAGAGAGATGACTTTGTTTCGCCTGTGAACATGGTGAAAATATCCGATGGTGTCAGCAGCGCAAAACTCCTTCGGAGTTCTTCGTATGGGGCTTGAAGTTCAGCGCTGATGGCTTCAAGGGTGGCCCTCTTCCGCTGGCTAAAGTTTCTCTGCAGCTGGTCGGCATACTCATCAAGAACCAGCTCATTGACACGCTCCTGCTCGTCTTGCTTGAACAACTTCCGGACAATGGCGCCAGGCCCATTTTCGTCCGTCTCTGCCTTGACATCCTCCTCATCCAACTCCAGTGCATCGGCCGCCATCTTTCGACCAAGTTCGTAGTCTTCTGGATGAACACGCGTATTGTCCAACGGGTCCGATGAAGGATTTGTGGGTTCATAGTCAATGTAGAGGAAACTGGCACAGTTGTTCCATACCCTGGGTCCAACGACTGGCAGTTTACCACTGTCTGGGTCACCGACTAACTCATCTCTTGTGTTGACAGCACCTCCGTTGGCGTTGATAGCCTTGATGACACTGGTGGCCTTTCGTGGTCCGAGACCAGCAACATAAGGCAACAAGTTCGCCGTGTACGAGTCGGCCATGGCATCATTGATGTTGACACCGACCATATTGACGGTATCGACCATGGCGGATTCCAAATACTTGGTTAACTTATCTGCGGGGAGCAACTGCTGGCATGGATGGAAGGAGAGAGATGATACATCCTTGCCCAAGGCGGCGTACTCTTTCAGTGGGTTTTGCATGTATCTCGCCAGTGCGATACAGTACCTTGTGACAGGATTGAGCGATGGGTGCTCGGCGAGAGCACGCTGGCTGTCCTTGTATAGACGAGCAACTTCGTCCTCGACCACGATGACCTCAAGCAGCTCAGTACGATAGTCATTGGTTTCGGGATCTTCAAACTCGGGCCCCATGAGGCCCTTTTCGCTAATCAAACCCTCAAGGTCGCGCACTAGTTTGTGAGTGTCCGCACTCCAGCCACTCACACCAATGACATCGGGCCGCCGGCGTCGTACAAGCTCTACAAAGTCTTGACGCTGAGCATCGTCTCTTCCTAGATTTCCGAATTTCCCTTGCTCAAGAACGCGGCCATCTTCTTCGACCCAGGCCCAACAGACAGGATCTCGAGCAGGGTCTCCGGCTCCATTGGAAAGCACCAGAACTCGTGGGGTAGTTCCGAGGATCATCCCCTTTGGCTTGTAAGGAGCCTGATCAAGCTTTCTGTAGAATTCTTGTCGACACATCTTTAGGACTTCATCCTGACAAAATGTACGGATCACTTCTTTAACGTTCTTCGCCACAATCTTTTCTAACTTGGGATAAGCATGATCCAAAACTTTCTTGCGCTCCTCCCGCCATTGCTCTGCGCGATCGCTGAAATTTTCGGACTCAAACTCTTGATAAAGTTGTCGCTTGAAGTCGTATCGAACGGGCATCTCGAGCTTTATTTCCACCAAGCCTTCTTCTTCCGCGCGCATCATCTTCAAGAACAATTCAGGTTGGTGAACTAGATCAGCAATCGCTTGATTTTGAATGTACTTGATCTCATAGTAAGGATGGGTATCATCAATCTTTCGCAATCCTTTTTCTGTTCGCCGACAGCTGATTTCTGCAGCTTGATAGTACGAGCTTCTGAAGTACTTGCGCATCCTGGGGCTGGCAAAGAGTTCCTCAGCATACATTTGGCGCGCAGCATGTATCACCTGCTCGCCAGTGTTGAAGTTGTCATCGAGAAGGCTGTCGGCAAGATCCATGGGATACTGTGCATCATCATCCGGAGCAACTTTCCTGCCCTGACGGAGAGCATTCTTGGCTAGTTGGTCGGCTGTTATTCCATAAGCCTTGACGAAATAGGAGGCTTTTCCGGTTCGGACACGATCGAATAGCGTTGACTTCGAACCCGGTCGCTTGGTTTGTGATGTGTTGCCGTTCATTATGGCAAGATCCTTGAGCTTGCTTGCATACTCGAATTGCAAGTAATCCTGCAGGTCCTGCAGCTCTTCCATGGTTGTGGCCTCCGGGATCATTTCCTCAACCATGGGGTCACTGACATCAAGCGTTTTCAGGTTTTCGTAGGACTTTTCGAGGGAGTTTCTTTTATCCACAAAAGATCGAAACTTGATATCCAATTCCAGAATCCTCCAGAGGTCATCCTGGTTCAAAAGCTTATCTGACTGAATAGTATAGTCAGGACCGTCGGGGTCATCGCGAGTCGATTTGCGAATCTTCTTGGAGTGAAGCAGGTAGTCCTTGCGATGTTGGAAGACATAGGGCACTTCCACTTCATCAACAATGAAGAACTCGAGCACCTTGCTGACAGCCTTGCCGAACGGAACCTGGAGTTCCTGGGTCAGGCCCTTCTTTGGCCATAGTTGATTGGTAATCCATTTGGCCTCCTCCTTGAACTGGTCTGCGGAAAGCTGAAGGTTCTTGAAGGCTTTGCGATCTAACTGGAAGCGTTCTGGCTCATCTGTGAATCGAATCTCGTTGTCCTCATCGGTGAGCAGTCTCTCTTTGAGTTGTGAGGGCTCAAATACGTCCTTTAATTCGATGCCCTGTTCTTCTCTCTCCCGATCCTCCTCTTCGTCTTCCATCTGAAGAGCCCAGTCATAGTCTTCACCATTGCCAAAGATGGCCTCCATGTCATCCAGTGCGTCTTTATCTAAGCCCGTGGTGTCGACAACACCGCCGACACCTCTATCCCTGGGACGAGCAACTTCGGCATCCTCTTGTTGACGTATCCGCTCGTCTTCATCTTCGGGGTAGTCCTCTTCGATGAAATCGTCGAATTCATCTGCTTGAGACCGGAAGTTGGACCTGTTGTACGATCGCTGATCTGCTGCTTCTTCGTCTTCGTCGGAGAATATTTCCTCTAAGCCTCTGCGTTCGGGACCAGTGTCCTCTTCGTCGCGGTGACCTCGTTTTAGACGCTTAAATTTTGACTAATTATAGTGTTAGCAAGTAGCATGCACGGCAACATGGATTCGCTAGAACTGACTGGAGGTTGTGGTTTGGGCTGTTCACCGAATTGTTCGCCAATTAGCTCCAAGTCCTCTTCATCAAGCGCTTCCTCTTCTTCGCGGTGGCGGTGTTCTCGCTTCCTTTTCACTGGACGGGCCTCGACGTCTGACTCTTCTTCCTCTTCCTCCTCATCTTCGTCTACGATGAAGCCCTCGCGAATCTACATGGGGAAAGTCGTCAGTAGTTGTATCGTGATGAGTTCCTTATCCGAGCACTCACTCTACGTGCTTCTTCCTCATCGTCATCGTCCTCCTCGTCTTCACTAGAGTCTTCAATGCGACCCGCGGGCTTCTTTCGACGCTGTTGACCAGTATCCTCATCGAAAGATTCGTCATCTTCCTCATCATCTAACTCGGCCTCTCCCGAAATCAGGTCGCGCATTGCAGAGCTCATGGTGATGGCGATGGCGATGGCGATGGCGATGGCGCTACCGCGTGCTATGAATGTCCGAGGAGAATTAGAGAGATTCGCGTCGGGATTGAGCTTGGCCTTGATAACAAAACTCAAAAATAAAGACGCGTGTTGATGAAAATAAAAGAAAAGAGACTATCGGATCTCGAAGAAATTGCCGAGAAGCTCGGGAAGATGATTCTGCTCCCTGCCTGGCAGCTTCTACGAATTTTTGGACAGAATCGCAGCGACACTTCAGCCTCGTGTCGCGTGCGACAGGGGTGTACCGGAACTATGAATGCCCGCTCCGTGTGGAATGTACCTGGTTGGTATGTGGGGCCGACTACCATTGCCGATTCGAGAACTCGGCTGAAAGCGAAATGGTACTACTCCGTACTATGACTTTGGTATTCTTCACATTAGAACTGGTAGGGATATTGTGAAGAGCTCTAGCCCCCTGTTAACACCATGTCTCTGATTTTTATCCGTCTTTGGAGGGGTTCTCTTTTTGCTTTTAGATCATCAGGAGAAGTTCCATTGTACAAGTACAACCGTTTATCATTTCGACGACTGACGAGTAATTCAACTCAACACATTTATTAAATTCCATCGGCCTCAGAAGGCAGTCGTTATCGGACAACGTGCTCAGGTCCTGGGTCTAGACCAAAATAGGAGCCAGGGTCTTCTTTTCTATTTAGGCGCCAAACATGCAACGTGCATACGCCTCCGGTTGGGTGACTTGCTGACAAGCCAATGCCGTTGATAGACAGAGGGAGAGCTTAAGGGGTTGTCCTGTCGTTTCGCCCTCCGCGTAACCACCTTGTCTGATGTCACTGTTTCAATGTATCTCTTATTGATAACTTGGGCAACCTTCTATTTAAGTTTGATAGAATAGGCATTCGAACCTCTTATTGTTCTCTCCACTGATTTTCCTATCAGCGGAAAGTCGAGTCTTTCAGTACCTGCCTTGTGCTAAGGATCACGTTATCAGTGGACTCGCTGAAAAAGACCCCACCTTTTGAATTTTGGAGTGCAGTGCAGGGAAGAGGGAAGTACCCGCCCGTAGCATCCATCCCCCCACCAGACACACACACACCAGACACGCACCCTCAACCAGTGCCAGTCCAAGGACGGCCAAGTAGGACTCGGAGAAGGCAAAAGGGCGTCCAGAGGCATTTTCCATTATCGATTTCACCCCTGGATCTGCAACCGGGCCTTCACGGACAGACATTGGCGCGGCTCTCAGCAGCAGAAGCAACGGCAGCAGCATAACATCGCATCATCTTCTAACTGAACAGGATACGTGACAACTTACGTGCATTATTCCATCTGTGGCACTCCCCAACCCAGCCAGCGGCGGCGGCAAAAGGCAGAGACGACAACCACTTACTTGCACTTCCCCACTAGCGGCAACAACCGTCAGCGAGCTTTATTAGCCCTCCAAACCAAACGGTGACACTCTGTCTGCGAGAGACGACGATTTCACTTTTACGACCGAGTCAGGGAGCTCTTTGCCTTCTTCGAGAATTCGTCACCACCAGGAATGCCAACCATCATCTGGCTGGCTTGATTCTCCGACTAGTCCATCTAATACTGATTCCTCTTTGTCCTTGCGACCCTCTCATCGATCCGGTTTTGACACACCATCGTTGTCCGTCATCCACCACTACCGCCCAACATGGCTGACGCATTCGCGCCGCGCACTATGAAGCGCAAGAATGTCAAGGGACTTGCCTTGACACCGGCTGCTCCACGACCTCCCCCGGTTGAAACAAGTAGTAGAGGAGATTATGACTACGGTCGAGACGATGCAAGCAAGGACGATCAACTGGAGATTGGCATCGAGTACAAGTTGGACCTTCGGCCAGAGGAGCTTGAAGTCATCAAGGAGTTGGGCCATGGCAACGGTGGCACTGTCAGCAAAGTGAGGCATCTCACAACAGGAACTGTCATGGCTAGAAAGGTATGATACACTATTTGTATCCATCATGCCCCGGAACATTGCACTGACGATTTGAAAGATAATCCACGTCGAGGCCAAAAAGGAGATGAGGAGGCGCATCGTTCGAGAGCTCCAGATTATGCACGGTTGTCATTCTGAGTATATCGTCACCTTCTATGGTGCCTTCTTAAACCATAACAACGATGTCATTATGTGTATGGAGTACATGGACGTTGGGTAAGTCTTTCTACGCCTTTTTCGACTAGACTTCGTTGCATTGTCCCAAAAAGCCCGCTAATACCTTGATGTAGATCCCTCGACAGTGTGTCCAGAGACTTTGGCCCTATTCGTGTTGATGTTCTAGGCAAGATCGCAGAAGCCACCCTTGGAGGACTTACCTATCTCTACACCAAGCATCACATCATGCATCGAGATATCAAACCCTCCAATGTTCTCGTTAATTCTCGAGGTTCTATTAAACTGTGCGATTTCGGCGTGTCTGGAGAATTGGTCAACTCCATCGCCGATACCTTTGTTGGCACATCCACCTACATGGCTCCCGAGAGAATCCAGGGCGAAAGGTATACTGTCAAGTCCGATGTGTGGAGCTTTGGCTTGACCATTATGGAGCTCGCCATCGGCAAGTTCCCATTCGCAGCAAGTGAGCAGATTGATGATGCAGAGTCCGCACCAGCCGGTATCTTGGATTTGCTACAGCAGATTGTTCATGAGCCAGCTCCTCAGCTCCCGAAGAGCGATGCATTCCCCAGCATCTTGGAGGATATGGTTCAGAAGTGTCTATTCAAAGAACCAGAGCGACGACCTACTCCCCAGGAGCTTTTTGTACGAATCCCCAGTCAAATCTGTGTCTGATTTTTAAGCAGTTATTAACACTTTTGCTAGGACCGTGACCCGTTTGTCCAGGCAGCCAAGAGAACGCCAGTTGATCTTAGAGAGTGGGCTGTCGGCCTCATGGAAAAGGATAACCGCAAGTCTCACCTAGTTCCTCAGCTTTCACCGGCCACGCAAGAACTCTTGCGATCAAGTGACTCTCCTACTTATCAAACACAGTCTGACGATCGGTCGCTTCCCACGCCGACCTCGGGCGATATCCCCATTGCCACGTCTAGCAGTGCAATGTTCGCAGCAAGAGAACAAATCCCCAACCGAACTCGATCGCCGGCTCGCAACGGCATCCCGCAGGGCCGACCACCGCCCATGGCGCACCCTGGTCTTGGATCAAGAGGTGCTACGACGAACTCGATACCACAGCTACCACCCAGCTACTCAGAGAGTGCTTATCCTGCCAGCTCCAACTCTAACACATTCAGTCTACCAGTCCGACAAGTGCCCCTTACAAGTTCTTTTGCAGCACCTCCTCCTCCACGAAAGCAAACGCCAGATGACGTACGGAGCCAAAATCGACGACAGGCTACATTTGGATTGCCACCGAATCCATCATATGGCATCTAGGGACTGCCATCCTATCAGTGAACTATCCCTTCATTTTGAATCGGTATTAAATCCGAAACCATTACTTGATGAGACCTTTGGCTTTTGCATCAGTCGGCGCAATGTTTTGATGGATCTCCTCATTTGAATTTGGCCAATACAGCCCAATGATAACGGGAGAAGGGAAAAAAAAAGTGGAATGGAGTGTGTCCGCTCCGTGGAGGGAGCAGTCAGCTCTATATACATGTCTTGATTCGCCTCGGCATAATAGACCAACTTGGATTTCTCTCCTGAGGCGGCATTATATGTAGCAATCTCGGGCGAAGGATCAGTAGGAAAGCTAGATGGAATGGATCTGTGTTTGAGTATTGTGGTTTTTCATAGTTGTCCTACTTATTCAAGAGCACTCGCCTGGTGTGGCTGGTTGAGATTGTCTCATGTCGTAACACCAGTGAAGCATTCGTGGATCCTTTAACAAGTTGAATTAAGACGTGAGATGAAGTCACAGAACAACACCGTCTGATTCTATCTCTCGGCCCTGGAAGCCTTCATCTAATATGTCGACGAGTTCGTCCAATTGCCGAATAACCAAGTCCGTATTCTCATGATGAGCCAAATCCTGATTTACATCATTCAGCAGAAGAACTGTTGCGGCACCGGCTAACCTCCCAGCAGTCATGTCATCGATGGAATCGCCAACCATAATCAAGCCCCTCGCATCTGTAGCACCGCCTCCATCCTTCAAACCCCAGTTCTGAGCAATGTGCAGGATACCAGCGGGATGGGGCTTTGGTGGACGAAAGTCCCTAGTAATGACAGGATGAAAGACAAAGTTGGAGAGGAACTTGGTAAGAAGGTGCTGAACGGGGACGTCAAAGTTGCGGGTGAGAATGGCCTTGCGGATGCCACGAGAGTCGAGATAGGACATGAGCTTGGTGAGGCCTGGTTGAGGGGTTTGGGCTGTCATGGCTGTGCTTTCGATGGCGCGGATGGCGTCTTGGGCGGAGAGGCGTTGGTCGGGGGGAAGAGATTCGATGTGTTCAAGGATGTCGACTGATTTGGGGATGCCTAGGACGGTGCGCATTTCTTTGAACATGTATGTTTGCGGTTCACTGGACGAAGAAGACTGTCAGATGAGTTCTCGAGTGAATGGTGATAATGGAGCAAGTGAGATGAAAATTCAGAATACACTCAAAGTGTTAAGTTCCATTTTATAAGAAGTTTTCATTCAAAACATATGATGCATTTCTCATGAGTTTTGCAATATTCCAACCATCTTTGATTCTTGATGAAGCGAGCAATTGGGGATGAGTTATTACCAAAGTGTTCCGTCCATATCAAATATCACGCCTCTTAGTACTGCATCTCCAGACTGTGCAGGCTGCGACACATTCAACGGAGAGAAGCGTTTAGGGGTAGAAGCAGCCATTGTAGTTAAGAAGCGGTGCGTATGTCGAATAATCGTCATGAGATTGGGAGAGGGTGGATTGAGGGGGGATGGATGGTGGTGGTCAAGCGGCTGAAAGGAGTTGGTAAGGCCGCCCCCCGACTTTGACTATTTGAGATGGACAAGGCAGCGGGCAGTGGAGTGCAGTGTATAAAATGGATGGATGGAACCTTGAACCTCTAGTAGGTGAATTTAGCGGTTTGAAGGGAAGTTGGAACAACGAACCATAGGTATGGAAGGGAGTTACGCCATCACATGCTGTGACCGTCAACTTTGGGGGTTGGGTACGAGTATGGACTACTAATGCCAAGGCACGTACGGACTCTGGGCTATGGGTCCATCTCAACGTTAATGCCGTGGAACAGGCCGGCGGGGAATTCTCTTCGGTCTGCAACTCCGGACGTGTGGAGTCCCTCGTGTCTCACCGGGACTGTAGGACCCTTTGCGGAGTTCTTTTTGAGCTTCTACTGTACATACTACAGAGTACATATGCTAGTCGCTAAAAGATAGGTGGGCATGAAGCTGATAAGAAGAAGTGGTGGATGATCTCTTCAAAGGTTGGCGTTTTAGTAGTAAGCTTACAGGGTCGGGTTGCAAAATGGAGGACCAACTAAGACATTTACCTTTTATAGAGGTCCTTATCATAAACATACCTAAACCATATACCTCCATAGGGCCATGTTGACGCTGTTGATGTACCCGATTATCTACTCCAGGGCTATTTTACTCATCAACAGCTGAGTTGTCATTATGGGATGGATTGCGGCTTCTCAACCCAACGGCTCCTGCCAAGGTCACATTCGAGCCTGCAGGTGATGCGTGGGGTCTGGAACTAGCGGGGGGGCCGTCAAAACGGTAGATACATTCTCGATACATTGCTCTTATTGCATTTCAGAAGCAGAAACAATGTACCATCTCCGTATATGGGGTCCGACATCGCGGTGGGCATCATCTCCACACATTCCACACATTCCACCCAACCGTCATCGCCATCTCATCTTGGCACATGATTTCTTACATCGATCTCTAAACAAGGGAAGATTCAGTCGCGAATGACCCGTTACGTGCAGATACCATCGCTTACTGAACTGAACTGCACCGACTACAGACTCTCTTCGTCTATCGCGCCTGAATTATTTGGAGCTTCTACCGCTCGTGTGATTCGTGTTCAGCTTCAAGCACCTTCCGACGACTTCCGGACCGCCTGCTGCTGTTGCTGTTGCTGCTGCTGCTGTACAAAATTGGCCATCACCTCCAAGGCTTGGCGCTTGCATCTGTTTTGAGCTCCAAGGAGATGCGACTATGCGATACGAGTAGCCATGAGCTCAGGCGGCAGCTCTCCGACGATATCGCAATGGCCGCCTTCTCGGCCTTCTAAGCGAAGTGTAAGTAATGTGCTCGTTTGTTATGAGGAGGCAAACAAACAACTTGTTCCTTGATGGATACTAATCCTTGTTTTGTTTTTCTTCTATTTTTAGAAAATGAGAAATGGAACCTTCATCATCCCGAGAACAGGCGAACGGTCTAGACGACAGTTCACACTTCGAAGCTCCAGAAACCGATCAACTGGTGAAGGCGCAGATGGGCGCATATCCACCAACACCTCTATAGAAAACGCGAGCGAAAGCCTTCATGCCCTCAGCCGGAAAATCAAAGGACGTTTCCTTGCGGTTTGGAAATGGCTGCAATCCGATGATGGTCGGCAGGTACTGAAATGTACTCTTGCCTACCTCCTAGGCAGTACGGCCACCCTCTGGGCACCGCTGGCGAGCTTTTTAGGCCATCGAGATGGTAAACATATTGTGGCGACCATGACGGTGTACTTCCACCCTGCGCGGACTGTTGGATCGATGATCCAGGCTGTAGGGCTGGCGGTCCTCGCTGTTGTGTATGCCGAGTTGATATGTCTTCTCTCCATGATCATTGCCGTCATCTCTCGAGCTCTTGTCGGCTCTGCTACGCCCGCTCACAGCATCGTGCTAATTGTATGTATTGGTGGTGGCCTTGGCTTCCTTGGATGGATAAAGCAACGCATGAATCAGGCACTTGTCAATACAGCGACTACACTGGCCTCGATCGCCATCATCTCTGTCATCACTCAAGAAGAAGCCGTCCACAATGGTTACTTTTCCGGTCAGAAAATCTTTCAGATGCTAAAGATGCTACTACTTGGCATATCATTCACATTGGCTGTTAATCTTCTAGTGTGGCGTGTGTCCGCTAGACGAGTGTTGCGTGATTCTCTATTCGCCGCATCCGTGGCACTGAGCGACAGGCTTTCCTTTATTACCAGAGGCTTTCTCGACGGCTCTGAAGATGACATCAACTCACCCGACTATGCCGAGGCATCGATCCAGTACAACTCGGCATACGGCCAAATGACGGGTAACCTCCAAGATGCCAAGCTGGAGCATTATTTCCTGGGGGATGAGAAAATCTACCCGTTGGACGAGCGACTCGTCAAGTCGCTGGAATCGATTTCTCGATCAGTTGGCGGTCTACGTAGTGCACTCAGCACTCAGTTCACGCTATTGAAGGAAGGACAAGAACCTGCAGTTGAACCCGAAACGCCATTATCGCCGGAGTCTACTCCTCCGGTGCCACGTCAACTTGCTTCTACGACAGAGAATGCAACTGCAAGTGCGAGTAACAGGCTGGCGGTTATCGAGGAAGATGCAGATGAGCGCTTCTCAAATCCATTTAGCAGATCGGATCCAACGCTCGACAAAATGCCTATTTTCCGTGCACCCTCGGATATCTTTTCCCTTTTCATGGCATTATTAGGCCCTTCCATGAAATCACTAGCATACACTCTATCGGAAATTCTAAGAGAGAACCCATTTAGCTCTGATTCAGAACGGAGAGTTATTTCCAATGACCAGTTACGACAAAGTCTTCGTGATGCTCTGGATCTTTACAATAATACAAGAGGCAGCGCTCTTCAAGAGCTATACCGCAGTATCGAGCTCGGACGAGCTAGATCGGCAGCGATACAGGCTGACATTGAAGAGGTAGCCGCTGCCTGTGGACACTTCTCCTTTAGTTTGCAAGCTGTTGCTGAGGAGATTGACTCTTATCTGGATGCTTTGGAAGACTTGGAGTCTGCGACAGAAATACACGCTCGAAGCTGGGAGTGGATCAAGTTTTGGAGGTACTGGGGTTGCCTTGGGACTAAAGAAAATAGTAAATTGCCAGACGTCGAACAGGATTATCTACTGCCAAAGAACAACGGCACTGGTAGTAATAATGCGCCTGCGCCCAAGGGCATACCAAAAGCTCTTTTAATTCGGAGAGATACGTTTAATTGGGATGCTTCTCCCGAGTCAAGTGGCGTTGCACGAGGTGTATCGCAGTTGACCCTGAGGATTATGCGGTTTGTGACTCGGGAGGACGTTTTGTTTGGCATCAAAGTCGGCATTGGTGCTGTGCTTTGGGCCATGTTTGCGTTCATTCACACCACACGACCCATTTACCAACACTGGAGAGGTGAATGGGGCTTGCTGTCATACATGATTGTTGTCGGTATGACCACTGGTGCCTCCAACACAACAGGAGGAGCTAGGTTTATCGGGACCATGATTGGTGCTGCGTGCGCTTGCATTGCTTGGGCTATCAGTCAAGATAACCCTTGGCTCGTTGCGCTTTGCAGTTCGCTTATGGCTTTGGGAAACTTTTACGTGATTCTTATCTTGAAGAGGGCACCTCTGGGGAGAATATCACTTCTGGCATACAACATCATCATTCTCTACGCCTACAGTATATCCCAAAACGTGGATGACGACGATGACGACGAGGGTGGTTTAAACCCTTTGATTTTTAGCATCGCCTACCATCGAGTGATTGCAGTCACGTTGGGAATCGTGTGGGGTATTTTCATCTGCCGTACGCTATGGCCCATCTCTGCGAGGCGCAAGTTCCGTGAAGGCTTGGCTGTTTTGTATCTTCAGCTTGGGCTCATGTGGAAGCGTGGCCCCTTGAATGTTTTGGTAGATACGGATGGCACGTTGGACTTTATGCCAGAAAGGGAGCAAACGGCTCTCCGACAATATGGTACGTTGAAGTCTTTTTCTTTCTATCTCTCTCTCTCTCTCTTATTCCATGGTTTGCTAATAAAGAGTACTTATACAGCCTTTGTACTGGATTCTTTGCGAGAAAATGCCAGCTCCGAGTTTGAGCTCAGGGGGCCGTTTCCGAACGCCGCGTATGACCGGCTCATGCATTCTACTAGACACATTCTTAACGGCTTTTATGCTATGCGTCTGATTTTGCAGCAGCGCCGCGGTCACCTTACTGAGGGTGAACGCTCTCTAATCGAAATGACTGCGGGGGAGAGGGCTCTTTTGTGTGAACGAATCTGCCACGTCTTTCAGGTCCTCGCATCGTCTATTATGCTGGAGTACCCCATAACAGACGCTACGCCCACCATTGACCGGAACAGAGATCGTCTTCTGAGGAAGGTGTACAAGTTTCGCAAGGACCACATGGAAATGACGCTACGACATGAAGGGGATGATGGGTTGCTGGCGTTGGCGGACGAGAGGGATTATGCTCTGATTTATGCTTATACCCTTGTTACGGCCCAGGTTGCGGCCGAGTTAGGAAATGCGAAGAAGGAGATTGAGGGATTGTTTGGTGTGTTGGACCAGCATGAATTGTTATTGGAGTAAAGCTTGGGTTGGTATAGGATATATCCCTGTTGGTTGCGTTTTTATGAAGCAAATTGAAAGCATATTATTATTCTTATTTTTTCGATTTCATCCGAGGTCATGATATCCATCATTATGATTTCTTACGTCCGGGACTGTGTATGTACACTTGTATCCAAAACAAAAACAAAATGTCCCAGCGAAGAAGTGTTTAAGCCATTACAAAAGATATTACAGTGTACATTCCCTAAGCTTGCCGAGCCGGCCAATCTCATACTCGACCCATCGGCCGACTCCCTTCTTACCTGGTACGAGGATGCTCCCCGGGTTCATGACGTGGCAGCCCTCGTAGGTCACGCAAAAGGGCGGCGCGGTTGTGTCTATCAGCGCCATGGCGGTGGGTAACGGGTATAAGTGCAGCGCTGAGGCGTAGTCCCAGTGAACGGGTCGGGTGGCCTGGCGGAAGGGCGCGAGATAGCCTTGGTCGAGGATGGATTTGACTAGCTTTTGGGCTGTGCGGATGTCGAGGGGGAGGGATGAGGATGTAGTTACAGAGGGCCCATCAGCAGCGGCAGCGGCGGCGGCATCGAGTTCCATGGCATCATCGGCTGCTGCTTCGGGATTGCCATTGCCACCTTCAGGGCTTGTGTTTTCCTGATTTTCGGGTTCGGTATTTCTGCGCTTGAGATTAATCGAGGTGCGCCTCAGACGAGCGGAAATGTCGTCCCTGAAAAGAACGAGCTCGTGGTTGGGACCAAAGAGAGAGATGCGACTCGGATTACTCGCCCAGACGGCCGAGCCCTGGACCCCCGTGTTTCCGGCTTCCGCGTTGGCGGTGGCGAAGGCGCGGCGGATGCGGGAGGTGAACATGTCGGGGATCGGCTTCCGGGGCAGCGGGACGGATGCGCCGGCCGTAAAGGACGAGACCCAGCCGTCGTTGTCGCCGGGGACGAAGACAAAGGTCGAGGACTGGAGGAGCGTGGGGAAGTCGGAGAGCGCCGAGGCGAGGGCGTCAAAGTATTCCTTGTATTCGATGCTTCCGCCGCTGCCGCCCCTGGCCATGACGGCGTGCTGCGTAAAGTTGCCCGCCAGCACAAACGTCAGGGGCGAGCTGCCCTCCGGTTCGGCGGCGTACAGCGATAGGATCTTGCGCAGCGCGTGAAGGGCTCGGGGTTGGTCGAGGTTGATTTCCCCAAGGATGATGATGCGATTCCGCGATGGCATATCCTGGTCTTGGGAAGAGGTGAGGAGTCTTCGCTCTAGCCTGCGCATTTTGGCGCCGACGGCGCGCTCGCTTCCAACGCCGAGAAAGTCGACCCAGCCGAAACCTCCGCCGATGCTTTGCTCATGACCACCGTCGGGTCCGTTGACACCGAGAGTGGCTCTGCGTTTCTCGCAGGGAGGCTGGCCGATGAAGAAGGCCTGGAAGTGCCCGCCCAACGTTCCACCAATACCACTGCTTCCGCTCAGGCCCTTTCCAATGGATTCTTCCTCTTCTTCATAGACACCGTCCACCAGAACCATCATACCGGGACAGAACCAGGCCGAATCGTCCGGAATGGCAATCGTCTGAGAGATGTCGAGGGCAATAGTACCCGTCAAGTCGCTGAGAGCAAGTTCTCCCGTGGGCAACGTATTAAGCTGCCCGAGGAGCATGTGGTTGCTACCGTGGCGACCGAGAAGGTTGGAAATTGGCGTGATCTTGAGGGATTGCTGGTTTGAGAGCGAGCGTGAAATGGTGCGTTTTCGGGAAGAGGTGACGGAGGAGGTTTGGAAGGATTCGTTGCGGAGGAGGCGTTGGTGAATGACATGATATCGGTTACGGAATACAGAGGTTTTGTGAGATGCGGGTGGCAGTAATGATGGTTTCGTTGTGTCCCTGAGTTGAGTCTGTTAGCATAGCGACCAAAGATAGGGGAAAGGGGGTGAAATGCCTACCTCTCGAAATGCTTCTTTCCCACATTGTAAAAGAGCCTAGGCTGATCATAGGCATCAACGATCTTCAGCCAAGTTCTGGGGTCGCTGTTCTCCTCGTCTTCCTCCGCCTCATCTTGGACGCCTAGACCAGACATTCCGAAGCTGGTATTACTACTCTCTTCCCTCGAAATCATGTGCGGCCGCAATCCAAGTCTAGTGTTGAGGGTGTCCGTCTCGTTGACATCCAGCATACTATCCCCCCTAGGGAGTCCTCTGCTGGGTCCGAGGATCTTGCCGCCACTCATGTTTCCTTCCAGTGTTTTTAGGATATCGTGCAGCTCCTTGCTGTTCCCTTCCACCATGACACCTCCATTGCGATTTTTCCAGCTCCTGGCAATCTCCTCGAGGACCCTCTCAGCCAAACCTTCCTCTCGCCATCCTGAACCACAATGCCGTCCAATGAAGGAGGCAAGTTCTTGCAGGGCAGACGATGTGAGTGTTAAGGAATGCTTCTTTGTGAATGTGCGGAAAGCGAGCGGTCGGAGTGTCGCGGGAGGGAGAATGATAGGGAGGATTGCCGCTTTGGGAGCATTGATGCTGAATGGCTTGGGAGGGTGAACTGGGGTTCCAAAAGCCGGAGAAGATGATGGAATCGATGAGGATGGAATCGCGGGTTTGTGGAGTTTTCGAAAGATGGGAGCTGTTGTCTTGTCCATATTTGCCAATGTGAGACTATGGAACCGGCATAGCGCAGGGGATAGTCGTAGTATAGAAATCCAATCTGTAGAACGATTAAGACTCTCGAGGTCAACCAATTCTCTAATTGGTGTCGCGACTTTGGAGGGGACCCGCGTCGACGCGTCTAATTGATTTCTCTTAGTTGCATATGCATATCAGCGAGTGTGGGGTAACCCTGAACCCTGGGCGGGCAGCTAAGCTTCTGGAAGCTCCAACTGTGACCTCATCCTGGAGAGCTGCATCATCGTGAAAACCTTCCAATTGCAATGGCCACTGTGAAGATGTTGGCTACAACGTTTCGCTTCGCTCCCCGGAGCTCAAGAGTATTCTTCAGAGCAGTATCTACCCTACCAAACAACTCTCACATCGTGAGTGGTATTCACATCTCTCAACTGTATGCGACGGATTGTGCTGATTAGGAAGACAAAAGAAAGTCTTTGATAACCCGTCGAATCCGTCATCACACACTCTCACTTATCTCGACACAAACCCTCCATCCGAGTCACTTGCCATTGGCTCCTCAACGTCAATCCCCCCTACGCCTCAATCCTTCAAGGAGAACCACCACTTCACCACTATTCTAAACGAGGTTGTCTCTGAATACGGCCACCAGGATGAAGACATAATCAGCCAAGCGCGGGCCTTTGCCAGTCCGGGTGGTTTCAATCTCGGGTCGGGCGGCGCATTCTTTGCTGGCCAACAGCGCGGGGATAGGGGATCTTCTCGGAAGCAAGGCGGCGGAGCCAGTGCACAAGGTGGTGCTGGCGGTGCTGGCAGGGGTGGATTTGTACACCTGAGTGACCGCAGGAATCCCCCAGACTTTGGGCGAATTGCCTGGCCGGAGGACATTCTGGGCAGTGTTGAGGTGAACCAGTCTGGTGAAGTTGTTGGAAAGCTTCAACCCAGCGGGACATACAGGATGGTCACAAACGAGGGAATGTGAGTTCGAACTGCTGCCATGGATGAATTTTGCTGACATTATTGTTTGACCAGCTTGGGATTAAGTCCATTCTTGAGAGGGAAGCTAATAGCAAGACTCAAGAAGGAAGAAGCTAAGGAACAAAACTCATGATATCACAACCATAAATCAAGAGAAACCATCCATCTATAATGACCATTAACTTATACGATATTACTGTAAACGCACGATCTGGTCGTTCTTGTTTGAGAAATAGAGTGGTCATTTTGAGCATCACCAAGGCCCGGATAGGGTATCATAAGCATCTCCCTGATTTGATGCCAACCCTGCCGTTACCAACAGGACCTACAGCTCTTCCCAAAGTAGCAATTTTTGCTATCCCTTCTACTACTTCATCAAACTTATGAGACTTGATGTGCAAATCTAGAGTGTCACAATAACTACTGACATTTGTGTATCCTATGAACATTAACAATCTAACCTAGATGCTTATCTTAGCTAGAGGACGTTCTCATTTTAAAAGATGAATCCCACTACATTGATGCCTGCTACATCAATGAACCCCATCGACACAACTGTCGTCCACATGTCGACTCCTCAAACAGGACAATCGTATCAAAATAGCTTTCATCGACGGTCAGCTACACGGCAAATCCCTCTTCAGGAAGAAGTTTCTATCCATTGTTGGAACAGGATTCTGTTTTATTTCTACCATGTTTGACTAGGTAGGCATGACAAGATGTGTCTACATGAGCTGAAGATAAGTAGTGAATAAGGGGGCTTTGATATTTGTTGGCAATATTACGTCTCTCTTCCTTTCGGCAGATTCCACAGGAGGACAATACCCTTTGTTTCTTGTCGATTTTTATGATCCCGATACAAACAGCCTGTAATTGCATGCCCACAGGACTTTTAAGGGCTCGGTTGAAACGGTTATGGGCAAGGGGCTGTGGTACAATAGCTGGAAATATAGCCTCTCAGACAACCCCCAATTCATTCCGTTTGATCTGCTCCTGACGCTACCATACTCCAGTCAACAATAACTACTACACATTCAGATACCCGGATTCAGCCAATAAATCTGCAACCGGGTTCCTCCAGGACAAATGTTCAAACCAGCCGACCGCGCGGCCTTGCTCAAGTACGCTGTCAGAGGTGTAAGCGCAAGGCATCATATCACGCCATGCTTCATGGCCAAACCTAAACAGAACAAAGCCGGGAGAGCATGAGTTGATGCTCTTCAACGAGGCCTTCATCGATTGGTAAGAGATACAAGCCTGCCGCTTAGGTTGATCAAACAGCTAACAAATAGTAAAGAGCTGAGATTGATAGATCAAAACAATGTAATTTTCATTTGGATTAAAGAGCATATGAAAGCAATTGTTAACGGCTTCCTGGTCTATATTGTTTTTGGCACGAGATGTTAGAGGAAGCGAGACTGATGAATCATTGATCCGTATGATGCCATCACCAAAGTCTATCTCTGGCCAGAAGGTTAGCTCCTCATCGGTCCCTCACGCTCCAGACCCTTCAGACTCCAAACAAGATGACACAAATACCCCTGATTATCGCGGGGTACTTAGAGTTCTTGATACTGGCGGCCGTCCGCCCCTGAATATATTTTCCTTCGTGGTAGACTATGGCGTTTCTCCCCATAACGTACGGCGCTCATTGTCGTGGGATTAAATTTGGATAGTCGTCTACGAAATATAAGGAGCATAAATAGACCGTTAAGGAACCCGAAAAAGCATTCTTTGGCTTTCTTCTATTCATTCCTTATCGTCATTACCAAAAACATAACATGTCGCAATCCACAGTGACCGAGGTCGAGGCATCCAACGACGACGAGCCAAACAGCACCACCACCACCAAGCCCCTATCCTGCTTCACAAGATGGTTCCGTAGCCCCCTATTCAATGTCATCGTCGTCGGCTTCATCGCCTTCACCCAGGTTGGCCTGTTCAGCGCTCTGGGTGCTACAGGTGCCGGTGGCCAGCAGAAACCACAGCTCGTCCATGGTGCCAATTCCATCACATATGGGTACGTTCCTTCTCTAACCTTCTTACACTATAGCCCTACGGCATAAGTGATATCATCCATTAAACACAAAAATACAGAATCATGACCTTTGGATGCTCCATATTCTCCATCCTAGCCAACAAATTCGGCATCAAAAATGTTCTCATCATCGGCACCCTGGGATTCGCCCCCTATTCGGCCTCGTTGTACATCTTCAACCGCTACGGAACCGAGTGGTTCATCTACCTGGGAGGCGCATTGTGCGGCATCGGGGCCTCGGCTTACTGGGCGGCCGAGGGAGCCATCGCCATTGGATACGCCGACGTCAAAGACCGTGGCAAATATAGTACGTGCTCGGTATTACTTTCTGACGACTAAAGTCATATGCTTATCGTCATCCAGCGGGTATATGGCTTGGCCTTCGCGAGCTTGGTCTATTAGTCGGATCATCCATTCAACTATCACTAAACATCAAGAACGGGAAACGAGGTAAGGTATCGTATGCAACATACATTGTCCTCATCGCCTTGCAGTGCCTGGGCTTCCCACTTGCTCTCCTCGTCTCACCTCCAGACAAGGTCATCTGCTCAGATGGCCGGAAGCTCCCGGGGGCTTCAAAAGACATGTCGATTATGGTTGGGATTCGTAAATACCGGAACCTGCTGAAGAGAAAGCAGATGTATCTTCTTATCCCGATCCTTGTTGGATTCTCTTGGAATGTCTCATATTTGGGCATTTACCAAACCTCATAGTACGCCGTTCCCAGTGGTCCCGATCTTGGTCGGATTTGAATTATGCTGACACCATTGACGAAACAGCTTCTCTGTTCGTGCCCGCACACTGAATGCCTTAGCGACTGGTGTCGTAGCCTCATTCGCAGATGTGGTCTGGGGCAGGATCTTCGACCTCAAGTCCGTCGGCAGACCCAAGCTGGCCAAGTTCACATGGGCATTCTTCTCAATCGGCATGCTCGGCGTATTCAGCTTCCAAGTCACCAATGAGAAGCTCTTCTCCTCCACTTTGCCCAGAGTCACCCTCGACTGGGACCAACTCGAGTTTCTTCGCGGGTTTGCTAGCATGATATGCCTCCGGTACGTCCGTCTCCTCATAATTTCGAAGCCTTTTCTTACATAGTTACAGATTCTTCAATGAGTCGCATTTCATGTTCGTCTACTGGATCGTTGGAACCTTCTTCGATGACCTCGAGACCTTGGCACTAGCAGTGGGCATCATCAGATCATTCGAGTCTATCGGGGCTTGCCTATCCTTTAGCATCAGCACATCGAAAACACCCCCAATGACCAACCTCATTATTGCATTTGTCATGTTCTGCATCACGATTCCAGCTACCTCTTGGGCCGTCTGCCTGGTACCAGAGCGCCCTGAAAGTGACAAGGTCGTCGAGGCCAGTTTAGATACCACAGGGACGCCGTTGAGAAAGGACGAACCCATCGCTACAGAGACCGAGGTGCAAAGATAATCAGTATAAATGTACCATTAGATAAATAGATGTAAAGTAATAGTTGCATCCATCAAGTTTTCGCTAATCCATTGAAACAATTAAATAATACCTCTCCTCACCTCTGCCCATTCCATGGGACGGTTGGCTGTGCAAACACATTAAAATCGAACCCAAACACTTCATTCATGTTAATGTCGCCATCCAATAAGTCATCCCAATAAGCCATGTCCATCGGAATATCCCAGAGACCAGAGCTATTCATTTGATGATTCATTGCAATGCTGGTAGCTCCCTCGCCAATCTGATTCATGGGGGTATTTGACTTTGAGCTACCTTCAATTAATTGCTTCACCTCACCAGCTAGTCGATCAAACGCAACCCAATGGGGACTAACTGCTGTCCACTTTAACGAAATGTCTCTTAGCATTTGGCGACAGTCGTCGAGGGCTTTGATGAGTACTGAAGGCTCCGGAAGATTTGATGCTGTTGGTGACCCAATCTTCTCACAGTCTGAGAGAATGTTGGAAATATGGATACCGCAATACAGAGTCATGAATCCTGAGCGAAGGATATCCTGAACCAATGTCCTAGGCAAAGGGTTAGAAAGGTGGCAGAATGGAATTAGTAATATTCTCACCATAGCGTTGTTTGGATCCCCTTTTGAAGCATCAACTGATACAGAAAAATGATTTGGACAGCTGGCTCAAGGCACAGTCTGAGGTAGTGGACATCTGGCCTGAAAGCATGCAACTCAGACCCCGTTGGTACAACTAGAGCCGAGTAGATGAACATTCTTTCGCGATAATAGTTGACATCCATATACTCCCTTGTCTCAAAGATGCATTTCGAGTAGGGAGTTATACTGCATTCAGCATGAAGCACGCGCCACTGTTCCAGTTCAGCACTGAGTCTGTTTGCTATCTCTCCCCTGGTTTGAAATTCGACTTGGGCTAGATCGCGCCTTGTATACAGCTCAGCTCGTACTTTTGTGGAGATTCTTCTCAACTGAGCCTGTCTGTTTAGCACAGAGACCTCGCTTCTATTAAACGGGTCAGGCACAAGCCCGTTACGCTCATCGTCCAGGTTAATATGATCAGGGAACTGTTTAGTTGTTAGCATAGAGCGTACTTGAGCGTTCCACTTTCTTCTCACCTCAATCGTAATGTCAGACTCCGCAATGACCATGGGTCTCCCCAAGCCTCGTGCGGCGTATCTTTCTTGTACGTAGCAGCACCAAAATAGGCGTCGCCGCATCTGTTCCGTGATTGGATCAAGTGGTCGCGTTGAGGCTTTGTGATATCCTAGTTGAAGACAAATTCGCATTGCCTGTCGAGCCAGCTTCCATCTGCTTCCAACTATGATTCGTTAGGGATAGCTCCATATAATAATGTTCTGTCAATGGCGACTTACTTCCAATGGCGTGCTGATGAGCAAAGACAAGTAGAAAAAGGGTGTTTTGTATCTGTATGTCACCAGTTGTCTCCGACAAAACATCCGCATATCTCATAGCAGATGCATAGTAACGGATTGGCGCCATCTCTGGCCGTTTCCGCTTGGCAAATGGAGCTCCAACAGCGAGAATCATGAATAGTTGGAACATGTCATTTCGTCTCTCCAAACTGGAGCTTGCGGTTGATCTATGGTCATAAAGACGTTCAATTTGCTCATATACCTGACGCCTCCTGATAAATGGAGACACTCTATGAAATCCCACCTCCAGGCTAGAGCACATTAGCAATGACTTTGCGAGTCGTACAACAAGAGAACGTACTAGGTATCGGTTAATTCACATGCTACAGACAGAGGAGGTAAGTCCTGGTCTCCATCCGGCACAATGTCTATATTGCCAGCCTGTGTTTGTGTTGGGGGCCCAATACGGAATCCTGAACCATTTCGGAACTGCATAGACAACGCTGCAGCAACCAGATGCCCAAGACTAGAGAAATATTAGATCCCATAGTCCAGCGGTTGGTTCAAAAGCATGACTGTAACCCACCTGAAAATGCTCCCGTCGCTAAATTTCGGGTTTCGTGTTAAACTGGGCAAGGAGACCTTGGATACGGTGACGTTCCGAGATGCATCTTGCGCTTCGGTGTTTGCGAGTGCTGTAGGACGCAAATCTGGCAGGTTTGAACTCGATTCTTTCATCAAGGCTTTGAGCCGAGCAGCCCGCGCTTTGAGATCGGCTATATATCTAACACGAGATGAGAAGTGAGCATTTTTGTGTATGCCGCAGGCTTGTCGCGTGACCCTGTTACTCACCCTCGCTCATATTGCCGTCCAGAGATGGGATCTATTTCAATGCATGGGAGCTTTGCGCGCTCACAGTTGGAGCATACCCTGGCATTTTTATCGCACTGAACAAAACTCAGGTAAGCATTCGAACCTCTAACATGCAAGGCTTCAGTTTGAATGATTCTCACCTTTAACTTTTTGGCCCGGCAATGAGTGCATGCGCCGGAGAAGTTTGTGTGCTGTCGAGGCATACTCAGAGACGAAATGCATGGCGTCTAATAGCATGTCTAGTGAATGAGTGCGTCTGAAATCAGAGACAACGATCTTCAAGTGACATGAACCGCGCAGAAAGAAGCTCTCATAATGACCGGATGGATGGATGAACTTTGTTGGTTATGAGACAGAGTCTCAGAGTCTCAGAGTCTGTCCGTCAATAAGCGATTCATCATCCGACGAGACCAACAAGCCGCGGCGTTCCTGCCGGTTGCCGAACCACGGCCGAGATCCACTAAACATCACGTGTCTCTCACATGTACATGGTCATAGGCATAAGTATCCAATGTGGGTCGCGTACCTCCTTAGGATCTTCGTGGCCTAGCCCTTGAGCCTTTTGTATTGTAACATCCATGTATATCCTACCCTATAGCTACAACCAGATCTAAAGATTTTATTTACCCACACATCTAAAATAACCCTAGCCCTAAATAGTACTATTAATCATAGATTATATCAAGCTATTAGTTAGGTTTTTTTTTGTTCTTTTTATTGTTTAAATATAATATAATAGCTAAGGATAACCTTAGCTAAAAGACTGATTAAAGTAATAGCAAAAACTCGTTTTGTTGTCATGAGCACAATCTGCGAAGTTAATTAGCCGTTAATTACCCGGCAAGATCGGCGATCAAAGTCATGAGGCGTAATTGAGGCTGGACCACTGATGAATTACGATATCATGGATTGAGATTGGGTATCTAGAATGAAGCAACGAGATCGCTGCTATGTAGTAGCTAGGAAGCTGTTATAAGTAGATGGCGATTTCCTGAGGAAAGATACTCTTCAGAGATCAATAGAATCGATGATCGCCCTTTTGAAAGCAGCTAACTAGCTGCTCTTGAGCCTTGTAATCTCTTTCACTCAGATCATTTGGCACTTTGCTATTCCCTTTACGTCTGCCGGAACCCGGTCATGACATTTGTTACAATACAAAGACCCCTGCTATTTCTCTGTCTCACAGGCCCTGTCGATACGCGACCCACATTGGATACTTATGCCTATAACCAAGTAGGAGGGATGGCATAAATGAACCTCCACTGCAATTTTAGCGTACACAGAGAAGGTGACAATACCTAAACCAGCCATCCAAGCGGTCTGAAACAGCAAAGCATATGTACTAGTACTTGCTGCTCCACATCCATCACCAGTTGAATAGCATCGGTGGTTTAGTGGTAAAATCCATCGTTGCCATCGATGGGCCCCGGGTTCGATTCCCGGCCGATGCATTCTTTTTCCTACACCATCTTCCTCTCCTTTTTTTGTTGTTACAATTAATTCATAAGAATGAGTTGATGGCTTCACTATATACACTCCTGCGACAAATCATCTGGCCAATACGCTGCATCAACTCCATTGCCCCTTGTTCCCACGTTAAATCCAAGCTTCACAACCCCTTCCCACTCGGCCACTGGTTTCACGCATCGAATCTTCTTTTCTCCTAGTATACTAGGCGTGCTTCGATCCTCAAAGAACTCGGGATTAAAGAGCCTCTCACCGCCAGGTCCGTTTCGGAGACGCGAAAGTGTTTCGGGCAGCGTCGCGCCGTTGTTGTGCCAGTGGTGATAGATTGGTCTGCCATTCTCTGCCCACATGTGGTCAAAGACTTCGTCGGGATACGTCCCCACGGACTTGATGAGCCAAGTGCTGTAATAGTTCAAGGCTAGGTCGATGCAGTATGAGCCGCCTTTCTCAGCACGGCGTAGGAGGGCGAGGAGGATGGCGCATGAGCCTGCTATACCGGTGCAGTAGTCGCTGTGGGGGAAGATTGGTGTGACTGGTTCATCGTGGCCCATGGCCTGTCCAAATGAGTGACTGAGTCCAGTATTCTGCGCATGTCAGGATATGCAGTTGTGATTGTTGAACGCTTAGGATTACTTACTGCGTCAGCAATCTGCTGCCATCCACTCCTATCCTTCCACGGCCCATGCCATCCATAGGAATTCTCTCGCACATAGATGATGCCCCTCTCGCGATTCTCACACAGCTTGAGTATATCATCCTGACCGAAACCATATTTGTCCAAAGCCCCCGGCCGATACCCCTGTACCACAACATCAGCGTCTTGAATCAGAGCCCTGAATTTCTCCTGGCCCTCAGTGCTTCGAAGGTCAATGTGGCAATTCCATTTTCCCCAGTTCAAGTCGGCATGGAGAGCGCATATGTCTGGCAGATGAGCAGCTGTGCACCGCATTATGCTGGCGCCTAGTTCAGCCAGACTACGGGTTATGCATGGACCTGCAATGATGCGTGTCAAATCGATTACTTTGAGTCCGGCGAGGGGTCGAGAAGGGTCTGTCTGCGACGAAGTCAGGGGCCACCAAGAAGGCGATTGTTTCGGATTGTGCATGTCATGTATCTCCCACAGACCAACATGTTGGTTTGCTTTACCATGTTCGGACTGTAAAAACTCATCTACCGTGTAGCAGATTGTCCCGGCTTGCTTCGATTCATCTGTCCGATGCTGTATCTCTTCGCTAGTGAGAGTGCCAAACGCTTTGAAGAACGGCTCAAGACCCTTCTCATAACTTGCGGCCGTCATATCGGACTCGAGGCCGACATTCTTGAGGGTTGTCGTGGGGTCAAGCGAAGCATGAGAGTGAAAGAACCGGCCGTCCTCGCATCGATATATATTCGTCGCCAAGCTGCGATGAATCGAAGAACTCATTCCATGCTTATCGTAGCTCGGAAAGTATTTGAACAATGTCTCGTTTGCTTGCCTCAAGTTGTCCGCTTTAATATTTTCTCCACCCTCTCCTGGATCTATGGTCCAAAGCATAGCTGAGAAGAGAAAAAGAGCGGCATGATCTGTGTTGATAATGACTGACTGGGGTTTGAGTCCATAGCGGCGCTGGAGTAGAGCATTGACTATTGCTGCCTCCAGTCCCTTTAACGAGGATACGGCTTCGGCATATTTCCAGTTGACGGGAAGCGATGGACTATCCGAGCCAGTGAAGCGAATTGTACTCTCACTTTGAGCCGTCACCTCCGGTGGTAAGTCTTTTGATATGAGAGGATTTAAAATTATTCCATCTTTAAACACCCTAGATGTTTCTTCTGGAACAGAGTAGGCTAGGGGGTTTTCGTTTGCCCTGTAAGCTTCAATACTCTGGGAGGCCATGGTGATCGGTATGGTAAAGAGATTGATACATATCTAACCCTCCTCGTAGTTCAAAATATGTTTGATTGATATATATACTGAAAAGTCATCTAGTCTTTGTCTTAATATTCATGTATTGCTTATTGTTCTGTCATAGAAATTATTTACGTATTGACCATATTACGTCTTGTCGGACTGTTTGCCGCAGTCTGCGGACTGAGACCCGATGTGCTTTGAACGGCGGAAAGCTGTCCGAGAAAGGTAAAACTGTGCAGTAATTTCTTCTTTTAGGTATTTTGATTGATAATTGATGAAAATATCCCTGTAGGTACGGTTGAGCCGTGCCGGGAAGTCCTCTGGGTGGCTCGTTGCATTAGACCGAAGATGACCACATAAACCTATGAATTAATCCGTTGAGGATAATGGGGGGACCAAGATCCTGATTGGATAAGACGATACGTTTTCATGAGTATTGAAGCGGGAGCACCAACGGCACTGGCTCTGAAATGTGTGTAATATAGCCTGCTCACCACATCATGCTTAGTCAATACCGATGCCCACGGAGTTCAAGGCCTCTGCACAGAACTGATATAGGTCACTCCCTTCTAAGAAATCAATATCTATTCGGATCCCCTCCGCAGGAGATATGATTTCCATAAGAACTGAGCTCCCAAACTCGGCGTGAGGTGACAGCCCCTTGAACTTGGAAGACACCACGGATAATATCAGATTAGATTGGGAAAGCGATTGCGTAAGTCTGGGCTGCTTTTCGGGCATTCGTCCGCAGAGTGTCATTTGAAGGAGAGCAGCTTGGAAGGCACTGTAACCAGCGATCCAAGGCAGCATCAGCAGGGATGGCATTGTTTTCGGGATCGACTGCCAATGGTCGATAAGCAACCCGTTCCGGCTTGTAGTTATGGCCTCATTAGGCGCTAATCTTCTCAGGCTTTGAATTGCCAAGTGAAAGCCTAGTAGTGAAGGCATAAATTTCCTACTCATATCATCCCTTCCACTCTTGTCGCGCAAAACGTAGGCGTCATAAGTACGAAGGAATACAGCGGCAGTGTTATTCGGGCTTTCAGAGAGCTCGTAGGCCCAAGAGTATATTCCCAGTGGTGTTAGGATATTATCCATAATCTCGGACGTGAGCGTTTGCGATGCATCGAATGAATGCGCTCTGCACTTGAACGTGATATCAGTGTTTGGAGTGCTCATGGGCAAGCCCATTGCAGAGCTGATGAAACTGCGGTAAGCCTCAATTAGCACATTCGTTTCTATATTCTGAAATACGAGAGACAGCACTTACAAATCTAGTGTGTATGCAGCTTTAAATATCCTCACACCTTCTGCCTCTTCCTTTTCGCCTCCAACGCCAACCTGTAGATGATGGAGGCCGAGAACAATGCAGACCTGCATCACAAGATCAATAAGCTGCCAGGAGCTGCCGGTGGTCGGATCAAATAGCGAATAAATTGTAAATAGTATTAAGATTTGTGCCGTTTTTAACGACTCGTCGTATGAGAATTGCACTTCGGCGGCGCGGAGAAAGTATTCGGCAGAATTGACGGTGTCCAAAACCGAAGATTGAGACGGAAGAACAGCACCCATCGCAAGGACGAGATATGCCATGATCTGTTCTTCTGTGCCGGGGATTCGATTTTCCAACATGAGATTTAAGACATGTCGGATTTTGGGTTCATCTAGAACGGGGAATGTCGGATGTATATGGGAGAAGAAGTTATCGGCGTAGCGAGTGGTTGTCTCCTTTTCCAGACTTGATTCATTGCCATTATGTCTCGAGTTTCTTGAATTTTTAGACGACGAGATAAGGCTCTTTCGAGATTCATAGTTGAGAAAGCCACGGGGATCGCTGTTGTCGAGCTGAAGTGCCCTGCGGGTCATTTTCTCCAACCCATAGAGCTCGCCGCGGTACAGTGATACTGTTTCCACCTCCTTGAGAACATTGAGATCAACAGTTTCGGGAGACCCTTCTCTAGCTGAGAGACTGGAAATACTTCCATGCGCGGCGTGCGTTTGAGTCTCGGATCTCAAATCAGGGGAGGCCCGAACCACCCCACCGGATTGCATCTGAGATACCTGAGCTTCGAGGCGAGCAACCTCCTTTTCGAGGCCTTCAATGGCACTGATGATAAATTTAGCTTTTCATGAAAGTCCATACAAACATGATGGTATGCTGACCCTTCCTGGCCCTCGGCATTTTTGGCAACAGACATGATACATTCGAGTCCTCGTCTCACACAAAGCCCGCAGCGAGGAACCTGCCGATCACACTACAGGCTGTTAGATGTTGAACTTTATGGGATTCTCAGAAATGTGGCTGCTCATACTTTTCTTTTCCTCTGTCTGCAATTCTGGCAAGCAAGGCTGTTGCGCGAGGCTGCATCATCACCAAGCTCGCTCATAGTTTATGGTATACGTGATATGGCATATATGCGGTAGCGGTGATGTGATACAACGGGTGTGAACGGTTACACCCCGGACTACAAGTAGTTATTCCCAGACACAATCTCTTTCAAGACGTGATCCGTCAAATCGGACAATGTTCCGAAAAGGTAGCCTAGCTGAGATGTCGTCGTCCACCTTCGTGCGGGTAGCAACTGAGTGACTAGGAGACTGTGACTGGTTCATAAAATTGTATAATAAGAAAATAGATGCTGCCAGATTGTTATACTGTTAAGAGAATCGGACTGCGTTAACACGTATTTTGGAGGGTTTGAAGAGTCGCCAGCTTCCGCTCAGATCAGTGTCCGCCGCCATGAAGCTTATGGTAGCCGAGGAGAGGCTCGAGAACTCATATTCTCACTAGAATATAGAGTTCAATTTCATGCTGCCGCCCACGCAGACCCACTCTTACTTACGTAACGTCATTTAACTCAGCGGTTGAGCGAGAGATTGCAGCTCCGTAGTCATCTCTAGGCCGTGTGTTCGATCCACAAAGTGACCTTTTCTTATTTTGATTTGGTCAACCACCAGCACGCTAGAATAAACATGCTCTCACCATGTTCCTCCTCCAATCCAAGTTATGACTACATCAAATCGCAAAACACAATGGGAGGCTGCTTATATGTGCACATAGCAGATAAATAAAAATAAACTTGATGGTGTCATGCGACCATTTTACTTGCAGGAAGCCATACCAACATGTTGATTTTCTAACCGCATTGATACAAGTTGCCTAAGCGGTGACGATGAGGCATCGCCTGACTGAGAATGAGGCTGCATTTCAGGGTCCTCACATGTTGCCTATGGTTGGTCTTCGTTTGTTCCGAGCATACTACCCAATAATGAAGCAATTTGATTAGTATTGGTATTGGTATTGGTGGGATAGTCATTGTAACGAATATTAGTACAAGTAAGTATCTCTTGCGCCTAACTCAACGAAAGGAATAAAGCAATTGAATAGTGACGAGATGTCTTCTTTATTTTTAGATGGAGATAGAACTAGACCTGAGATAAGGCCACGGTCATTGTGCATGGTGATGGATCCAATGAGTGAAAAGTCAGGGTCCAAGACAAGAGTGTGTGCCGTGTCCCAAATCTTGAGATTAAACATGTGATTTTCGATGGCAAGCATTATTCTAGATCAGACACTGAAATATCATGTCAATTACGAAAGCCTTCATTTGTTTAGGAGGAACAAGGCAAAACAAAACAAGAACATTGATAATCGACGCTCTTCATTTTATTGAGGTTGCAGAGAAATGACCTCAAAATATTGTCATGATGCGTTGCTTGGTTGCCCTGTAAATTACAAGCTTTGGCACTATAACCTTTGCGCCAGCACTGAACTGCGGGGCAGCTCAACGCGTTCAGTCCACTGGCGGTTGCTGCTTTTTACCGCACTTGGTAGTGACGTTACCCCTCCATCGTCTTTGCCTTTGCCTGAGGTGGGCTAAGCTGGGGCTACTTGGACCGTCTGTCATTCCCTCCACTCACTCACTCACTCCAACCATCCATCCACTCCAACCCATCCCATTCCATTCCATGTCCGCCTTTGGCCTTGTCAATTCCTCCCACCGTCCGCTCGTCCCGTCCGTCCACACGAAACAAAAATCCACTCTCTCCCCGTTCGGCATTGATTGACTGGATTAGACAAGATCCTAAAGAGACCCTAACTTGAAAGACGGAGACCGAGTCTACAAACCGCCTACCATGGCTCCTCGAGGCTTCGAGGACGAGGAGCTCACCATCTCCATGTCGTCGACACATATTCGACGCCAGCAAGAGGTCCCGAGATCGCCCAGACCGATAATCCGTGTCAATGCCGGCGATCCCCCACCGCAGCAGAGAGAAAAGTCAAAGGCAGAACAGCGCATAGGCGCATACAAAATCATCCGGACGCTGGGGGAGGGTTCATTCGGCAAGGTCAGACTGGCCGTTCACAATGGCACAGGCCAGCAGGTTGCTCTCAAGATTATTGCGAGGAAGAAGCTCATCAGCCGCGACATGGCTGGCCGAGTCGAGCGAGAGATTGAATATCTTCAACTACTGCGTCATCCACATATCATCAAATTGTATGCTCAATGTCTACAAAATACATGTCACGGTTGCTTCAATCTAGCTCTGACTAACACCTCATTTACACAGGTACACCGTCATCAAGACTCCAGCCGAGATTATCATGGTCCTCGAATATGCAGGCGGCGAACTGTTTGACTACATTGTCCAGAATGGTCGAATGAAGGAATCCGAAGCCCGCCGCTTCTTCCAGCAGATGATATGCGCCGTCGAATATTGCCATCGCCACAAGATTGTCCACCGAGATCTCAAGCCGGAAAACTTACTGCTTGACGAAAACCTAAATGTCAAGATTGCCGATTTTGGTCTAAGCAACATCATGACAGACGGCAACTTTCTCAAAACGAGCTGCGGTAGCCCCAACTATGCTGCACCCGAGGTTATTGGTGGAAAGCTCTATGCAGGGTCCGAGGTGGATGTATGGAGCTGCGGTGTTATTCTCTATGTTCTTCTAGTCGGGCGACTACCCTTTGACGACGAACACATCCCAAGTCTCTTTGCAAAGATTGCTCGAGGAACATATAGCATACCGCAGTGGATGCCTTCTGGAGCTGCAAGTCTGATCAAGAGGATGCTGGTGGTGAATCCGGTCCAACGTGTCACAATTGAAGAAATTCGCCAAGACATCTGGTTCAACATTGACCTGCCGCCCTACCTAGCACCTCCTGTGGAGGAGTTCTTCCACACTGGAGTCGACCCCAATAAAGCCATCAAGAAGAGTGATATTGCGCCAAACGCCCCCGAGAAAGTTCAGGAGAAACTGCATAATGAAGTAACGGAGAAGATTAGTAAGACCATGGGTTATGGTAAGACTGATGTCGAGGAAGCTCTGCAATCAGAAGAGCCATCTGCTATCAAGGATGCCTACATGATTGTCAGAGAGAACAAGCTTATGGAAGTCAATAGTGAGTTGGACCATTTCTCCTCCCTTTACTCAAAGCTGCTAATCAGATTATAGATAATCCTGATGGCAGTGCCATGGAAGGAGATGATAGCCCGATTGTGAGCCTATCCTCGGCGCGATCAGCCATCTCACCTGGCGGCACCACACCGCGTCCCTATGTTAACAAGGTTGGTATTCTGCCGAGCAGTCTGCCAACCTACCATAAGGACTATATGGAAAGGGAGAAGAATGGCGGCGATCATGCCATTGGGCCTCTTACCAACGTTGATGAATTCCCAGCCTCTCGAACAGACGCCGAGAAGGAAGAGTTGGCGCGACGTCTAAATCCCCATGCGCGATCTCAGCTTCGCATGGACGACGCGACCAAACGTCCTCAAGGGATGACGCCAATTAACCCTACCAAGAAGCCAAAGCCGGTCCGTTGGCAATTCGGTATTCGATCCCGCAACGCACCGTGGGAAGCCCTCCTCTGCATCCACAAGGCGCTACATAAACTTGGCGCAACATATGTTCCCGACGAGGACTATGCCCAATTGCATGGCAAGGGTGATGAGGCTGCTAGCGGCAGCGGCAGCTTTGCAGAAGGCTTTGATGGTGCTCCGCTGGATCGCGAGTCAAATAGCCATACAACGGATCCCACCAAAAGGTATAAGCTGCCCGCCGATCCATGGCATATTCAGGTCAGATGGCCATCAACAGGTAGATTTTCTGCGATATTTTGAGACATGTTGAGGATATGAAAGCTAACATCAATATCTAGATATCCAACGGAGCACACAGAGCAGCCCTGAAGCCGAAGACAGCACGGGAACACCCGACAGTTTCCATGTATTCTCGCCGGATAACTCCAAGAAGGATTTCGTCGCATTACATATGGACATTCAGATCTACGAAATGGAACAGGGCGTATACCTGGTCGACTTCAAGTGCTCTGGTTACGAGACTTCCGAGGGGCGACTCCTAGAGGAAAAGGAGGTGACGAGCCCATTCCCATTCCTGGACAGGGCGGCGAAATTGATTATGCAGTTGGCAGAGGCTGACTGAGAGGTTCCGGGGGATTTATTTGAGTGATGCGGGAAATGGTAGTAAAATAAAGAAAGAGAAAAAAAACACAAATTTAGTCCAGATATCTTTTTTCTTTTCTTTTTTGTCAAACTTGGGGGTGGGCTGTATTAATTCCACGGCATATAGGGAATCGGCTGTTGATGGGCATGGCAACATGGCCATGTTCTGGGCTTTTGGCGCAAAGGGTTACTAGAATAAGGGGTGGTTTTTGCTGCATTAGCTGTGCTTTCCGATGATGGGGGAGGGAGGAAGTCGACTTTCGATCTATATACCAAATCTCATGACAAGTATTTGTATTACTCTACGTTTTTTCTCATTCACATGATTTGAATTGCAAAGATTATTGTGTTTTTAAAAGTAAAAAAAGGTGTAACAATATTTCAGTCTTCCTATCCAAATGCTGTATCGTGACAAAGATATACGTATCGTGCATAAATTATACAAAAAAGGGGAGCCAACTTTTTAACCCTGTTCTTGGCAAAGAGACATATATACCAACCCAATCAACCCCTTTCTTCTCTTACAGTTTTGTTTGTTTACCCTCCCTCATTCTAAGAAAGAAGTGAAGAAGAGGGGGGGGGGGGGGGGTTTAGTGGAATTGATCCTCCGTCACGCCCTTGCCCATGGCAGCCGTGGAGCTGACGCCTCCGGTGACCATCTTCTGCAGCTCATCGACGTAGGTGGCTCCGCTCCACTTCTGGTGCTTGACCACGTCAACGCCCGTCTCCATCTCGGGCTCCTGGACGAGCTCGCCGTAGGCGCGCATGCCCTGCAGGGAGTAGGCCTTGGCGAACTGGTCGCTGATGAGGGCGGTGGTGTGCAGGCCGGCGAGGGTGATGAACTGCCAGCAGTAGCCTAGGCTGGCAAGGCGGCCGATGTATGTCTCCTGCTCGGTGCGGGGCATGGCTGTCTTCCAGTTGAAGGAGGGGGAGAGGTTGTAGGCGAGCCTAAGAGGAAAATTGTTAGTTGATGTGGTTTTTTTTTACATGTTCAAGGGGGAGGTTCAGGGGGCTTACTTCAGTTCGGGCCAGACGGCGTGAACACCATCGGCGAATTCCTTGGCCTGAGCAAAGTCGGGCAGCTTGCTCTCCATCCAGACGGCATCGCAATAAGGTCCGTAGGCAATGGCACGGTTAATGGCGCAGTCACAGCCGCCCTTCAAGCGGTAGTAACCCTCGCGAGTTCGGGGGGAGTCCCAGTCAAAGAAGACCTCGACACCGAGACCGCGGGCGATAGCGCGGGACTCGAGATTGCTCTTGCCCTTGGCCTGGGCGAGGTACTGGCTCTTGATCTTGGAGGCGTTGGCATGGGAGCCAGCGTCGATGGCAGCGACGACGGCATCGTCGAAGCGCTTGAGGTCGGCGGCGGCGATCCACTCGTCCTCGATGCGCTGGAGCTCGTCGCCGCGCTTGCCGCTCTGCTCGGCTGCAACCATGAGGTCGTTGAGGGGCTGGAGCTTGGGGTTGGTGGAGCCGAGGATGAAGGCGTGGTCGCGGGGGTCGATGGTGGTGGAGATGAGGGTGGCGGCTTCGGCATCGGTACGGGCGACGGCAATGAGGTCGGTGCCTATAGATTATTAGCCATCGAACACGTATAATAAATGGAAAAATGAACTTGATTTGAACATACCCATGATATCGGCCTGAGCACGGATGGCAACCAGACGGCTAATGTGCTCGCTAATAGGAACAAGAACCTTGCCAGCCATGTGGCCACACTTCTTGGTACCAGGAGCCTGGTCCTCAATGTGAATACCAGCAGCACCCTTCTCAATGAAGAGCTTGGTGAGCTTCATGACGGCAGTCAGACCGCCGTGACCGGTATCAGCATCGGCAATGATGGGTCGCAGGTAGTCGACGTTGGCCAGGCTGGCACGCTGGGCCTTGGGGACGCTGAGGCGCTCCTGGCGCTGCTTGCGGTCGTGGAAGAGCTGGGCCATGAAGAGATGGCCGACCTTGTTGGGGACGGTGGTCTAGATGGAACATGTTAGATATTGCTTCATGGTTGGAGAGTCTTATTGGAAGATTCTTACGTAGGGGTAATCAGCCAGATCAGGGCCGGGCTCGTCAGAGGCAGAGGCAGTAGATGATGATTGCCAGCCAGAGACGTAGACGGTATCGAGGTACTTGGCCATCTGAGTGACCATTGTAGGTTCTAAGCAGCCATAGGTGTAGCTAGCATCCTTGTTCTGTAGAAGCAATCATGTTAGCTCAATGACCTTCATTCATTCGTCTCCGCAGATATAAACTAATTCTTACCTTGAACCGACCCTCGAGAATTCCCCACAGCTTCTTGGACTGGGCGTTGCTGGCATAGTCGATCTTGAGGTGACCTCGCTTGGAGACAATCTGCTCGGCAGTAAATGGTCGCTTGGTGTATCGCCATCGGGACTCGCCCCACCAGGCCTTGACCTGCTCGACCTCCTTGTTGAAGAGCTCGTCTTCAATGTCCGGGTTGACAGCCGGGTTTACCATGTTTTTGGAAGCCATGGTGAAGATGTGATAGTCTATAAGTGTAGGTATGTGTAGGTGGTGGTGTGTTGAAGATGTATGTAGATGATGTTGGAGGACGTCAACAACACCAATGGGGTATCCAATTGATGAGATTATGAAGGAGAAGAGTTATGGAGTGAATGGGAAAAAGAAAAAGAATCACAATAGAAAGTTGTAATCCATGGTGGCAGACAAAGGTCTATTAGTATGTATACACCATATGGCCCCAAAGTCTCACTCCTCGGGCCTTGGAGCGCCTTCGCTCGTGAGCCGGAAGGGTCCGGCCATGTTTCCCAAGTTTGAAAGAAGCAAATCGGCCGTCCATGAAAGAAAGATCCAGCAATTGCCCTTGCTCAAGTTGCCCTCCCCGGAGGCGTGTCCGCAATGGCTCGTGTCGTGTGTGCGTGGCGATGGGATCCATGGGAATGGGCCAAAAGGCACGCGCCTCACAGCGACCACCAATACTGTAGTCCATAATAATACTGGCCGCATCGCATCGCATCAGCCGAGCACCAGTTCAAAAATGGTGACGTCGCGGCTACAGCTCGGCTCAAAGGGTTAACCGGAAAGATGGTTGGCAGCTGGGGAAGCGGGAAGAGGGGACGACATTGGCCGAGGTGCCGAAAGAGGTTATTGATCGTTGGCGCTGTCTCGTCTTTTGTCTAGGTCGTCTCATCTCCATCTCCCCGCACTGCACTGTGAGAGAGCCTCTGGTAGGGAGTACAAGATACACGACTTACCCCAACATGCAAATCGTGACATGTCAAACATCAGCCTCATCAGTTATCGTGTCTCTATAATTTGAACATCAACATTCAGCAGAATACAGTACCTCAATAAAACAATCATTCCATAAACTGTTCCTCGTATAACAATTTTTATCCCCCTGCAGTGGCAAAACCTCCCTATCCTCGGCCTCCAGTCCGCATGTACCACTACGTACCCCCCCAGTCCTCTTCGGATTCTAGTCCGCCATCTCAGCCCAGCCCCATTGCATCGTCTCCACAAAAAACATTTCATCCTGACGGCTCCGGCGCAACGGAGAGCAACGGCCTTCACATGTGAAATGGACGGACCCAGACGTCCTCGAACAAGACCCGTTTACGATCCGATCCGTGTACGTTTATCGATATCCTTTGCTCTTATGAACCATACCCAAGTAATTAATTGTATTTGAATCGCCGTGATCAAACTCGTACAAGCAGACTCAAGTCGTCTAGTCCTCCGTGAAATCAACACGATTGCATCATACAGATGCCTCGCTGCCAACTCCCCCCCTGTATGAGCCATGAGTATCAAGTCCGAGTTGACCCAGCCTTGCCAGCTCTCCATCCTCCCGCCGCCACCAGGGGATACAATCACATGGCAGCAACAGTTCTTGAACCCTTTCTCCCCCCTGAACAAGTCCATGGCATGCACCCGTTTTTCGACATGTGGTTGACCCCCGGAAACAACACATTTATTTTGCTTTATTACTTTAGTCAGCTGCCGTCTGCATCGGCGGACCTTGTCCAACCTTTCTATCTGTAGTTTGCCATGTCTGCTGCCATCCAGAGCCTTGTCCATCCATTCAGCCCAGTGAATTACCCATAATATGTCCCAGCTTTGTCCTCCACTGCCTTAAAGCTAATCGTCTGACAACGTTGTACAACGCCCACCTTTTACCAGCCATTCTTCATTAGCTATTCCTTTATTGCAGGTCTGCGAGTGCCCTTTCATTGTTCAACTCAATAGCCTTGACAAACGTGGGGTAGGGCGTCAACGTTCCCAGAGCTCGTCGCATGTGAGCGTTAATAATCTGGAGTCCGTAGACGTAACTTGCGTTGACCCAGCCAAATCTGTCATTCTTGCATTAGCACTTCCGAACGCCACATGCACAAATTGCGCCGCATCTAGTAGTTCATATGAAAATTCATAACTTACCCTTCCTTGGCAACACCTTTAAAGTCCAATCCCTGATTTCCGTATTCGGCATCCACTCGGTGAGGGTCCACTGGTCGAGTCACGTCGTACTTCTCGACAACCACACCGTTAAAGTCCACAAAGGCCTTGGTAATCATGAACAGCCACTTGTATGCCAGTCGCTCGGCTTCATCGATAAAACTGTACCGAAGCAGACCAGTCCAGGCCAGCATTTGCTGCGGTGCCCAGCCATAGGGGTAGTCCCACTGTCGGTTAGGTCTCTCCAAACCAACCTCGCCTCGTGACTTTTCAGTTCCTGCTACCAAACCACCAAATGCCTCGAATCTAGGCAGACCCTTCTTGACAAGTTCGGCTGCCTGTTTTGGTGTCGCAATTCCAGCCCAGAGTGCCCACAGAGTGGTAGCGGTTTCGTATGTGCAGCGCTCCTTCTTGACAGTGTCGTAGTCGAAGAACATGCCCTCTTCTTCATTCCACATGAGCTTATCCATGGTCAACTTGCGGCGCTTGGCTCGTCGATCCCAGACGGCCGACGCCACTACCTCACCAGGCTTGTAAGGCGTTCCTTGGCAAAACTCGGCAGGGATTTCAAGCTTGTCATCGAAAAGATTTCGAATAGTTCGCGCAATATCCGTTTCATACTTGAACAGCAATGCGTTCAAGTCAATCGTAGCAAGGTTAGCACAAACACCCTCAAGACGGTATGAAGTATCGTGTCCGGATTCACGGACAGCGCGGTCGTGAAGGAAGTATTCATCCAGCTCTGGCTCCTTAATCTTGCCATAAGTGTAAGCCTGCGCAAATTCCTTATAATCCATCCCGTGCTTTTCGGCATAGGGTGTCAAGATGTGGATGAAATGGGTATCCTCCGTCTCAGGGGGTACACCAAGACCTTCAGGGCGATACCTGGACAATCCAGTCACTGGATCCAGTCTAGGTTCGCACGTCCAGACGCTGTGGTACTCTTTAATGGCAGCAAGAATGGCTCTTCGCAAGAACTCCTTTGACTCTGGCTCATGCTTAATCTTCTCATACACACGAAGTGCCATATCAGTCAGGAATGGCGGCTGTGATCGGCCAAGATAATACGATCTTGTGGCGTTGAGAATCTTTCCGTAGTGCTCGATGCAGAAGCAGAAGTTGAGCACCATGGCCTTGGCCAAGTCAACTCTATCGTGAATCAACAAGCCCAGAGACTCCATATAACTGTCCCAGCCGTAAAGCTCGTTGAAGCGACCACCAGGGACGACAAATGGCAAACCCTTCAAGGTTGTGGTTTTCGCATCACCTTCGCCTTCTTCCACTTTTTCCACAGCAACAGCTAGTAGACCTGGCTTATCATTCATATCTCGAATCAGTTCCGGTGTGATCTTGGCAGGCAACATCTGAACGTCCAGCCTCAGTTCTGGTCGGTCCGCAGCCACCTTTGTGTAATATTCAAATTGCTCGGGGGCTCCGACGGGGACATAGATACGCGGGCGAGGATCGTCAGTCCAGTCCTTGGGATCCCTGGCAGCGATTTCAATGCTGGACGCATCAATTCGTCTTGTCAGGCCGTCCCAAAAATGATCTCGGATAAGACGGGACAAGCGATCGACAGGGTTTTCATTCAATCGTCCTTCATCCAGAATGATCTGCTCCCGACCATACTCTTTGGCCAGCGTCAACTCCTGGAGGAGGTTTGACAACATATAAGTGCCTCGAACCTCGAAGCGGTTGTGGCCAGCTGAGGCAGCTGTTCGCAGAGAGATGACTTTGGGGCCATTGTCTTCGATTGTAATTTGCATATTTCCATCGGTATCCTCCTGGTTCTTCAAGGCTTCGAGAGTTTGGTCGACTTGGATAAGGAATCGGCGGTTCTGGTCAAGAGTGTTTTCATCTGAGTAATGAGTTGGTTAGCACTAAGCTCCTGTGAAGGATATAGGAAATCAACTAACCATGGCTTCCACGTCTGAATTGGTCACGAATTCCAAGTCTCTCGAGCTGCTTTGCTAAACTATTCTATATCCGCCCTTGTTAGCTCAAAATGTTCGATTTGCAAGGCGAATACGGATCAATCTACCTGAGAGTAGGTTCGAGTGCGGGGACCATAGCGATTGGCATGTCGCTCGCCAGATGCATAGTACGTTTTGGCATCGTCGAAAACTCCATAATCCTCGGACGGGCGGTTCTGGTGGTTCCCTGAAGCAGGCATTGTGACTGTCGTTTGCCTTGTCGATCAAGTCGTTACGGACGATGTACGATATGTGATGGGTCAAAGAGCGGTGGTGGTGAAGGGCGGGCGAAGGATTAATAGCTGTTTGACAGGACCGGGATTGCAATGGGATGTTGCCCAACAAACTGCCGGACAAATTATTAAATGCGGACACCAAGACCTGGAGTAGGCAAGGTCAGTAAAGGGAATGCAGTGTGCTGTTTAGTTTGAGACCCTCGCATCCCACGTCAAGGGGGTCACAAGCCGTCTGGGCTCCCAAAAGACTCCGTCATTAAAAGGGTTCCGGGCACCAAGAAAGTTACAGTACGGGAGGATGAGGTACTGTACACATGGACCCTGCGGCGGGGCAAGCCATTGGGAGGTGGTGGATGGATGGGTAGATGGCAGGGCATGGGGGGGAGGGATGGATAGCATCCAGAGATTTGATGTGAGGGGTGGTGGACAATAAAAAAAGCACATACAGAATGAGTTGGTGGCTTATGGCGTTTTCGGAAAATCCGGTGCAGATGACTTTTTTTTTATAACTCCTCTTCAGTATCACTCCCTTGGACAAGAATCAGGAGATTTGTTGCTGTTGTTTTTGTTTCGACTGATCCTCGTACAAATGGAAGAGGAAGAAGAAGAAGAGAATGTTGGGGTCGTTTTTTTGAGATGCAGGTGCCCCATGCCAGAGACAGAAAAGGAGTCGTAGCCCAGGCCCTGGAAATGTCCCAGTTTCATTCACCGCCCGCTATAATGAGGCGACGGTGACGATATCTCGCATCTTTGCCTCCGCTGCTGGGGACAGCCCAACGTTACAGGGGAGGTCGGTTCAGAGAGGACCTAGACTTGCCATAATCGAGATTTTGACGTCCACTATCTGCAGCGTCCCCCACGCGTTGATTACAGGGGGCTGGTCCTCTATTAGGTGTCTGCGGCCTTACCTTGTTGGTATGGACCTGTAGTACTTACCACTGGGCACCTCAGCCTTTTTGCCTTGCTTTGCCTTACGACCCAATCATGCAAGTTCATGCAAATTTTCCATTTCAAATTACTTCATCCCACGACAACTCCAATAGATACATCATATCCATCATCAACCACAACGCTTCGATGCATTGATACTTATCCACTCCCTAATTAATGGATTACCCCGTATGGAGAACTCCGCAAGCTTAGCCCACACCCATGGATGTTGGTTCCCCCATTTCTAGCACAGACCCCCGGTTCAGGTTTGCGAGCTACAGATAATCTTGAATCCATGTCTTACAGCAAACGACATGGGCTCGCACCATGAAGGGAAGACCAGTCATCCATTACGCATTAGTACTACGATGACCACCTCTAAATCGGAACTGCTTGTATGCAAGGGAACTCAACAGAAAGTACGGAGTATAAGGGAACAAATCATCTGTCCCATTCACGCGCACCCCCAAGACATGGGCAAGGGTTAGAACCAACACAGAAACCCCAGATCCTTCAATCCGTCAGACAAAAAGACACCCCACGTTTGCCAACGCAGCAATCATTGTCGGACTTTCTCCGTAACGCCAGAATTACCCGTTCGTGGGCGGAACATTCTTCTTCTCAACAGTCTCGCATTGAGACTTTGCTGACTGAATATGCCATGTCAGGACAATTGCCTCGTCCATCCAATGACAGCTGCCTTTCCTTTACTTAGTACCTACCCTACACATATGAAGGGTACGAAAGGGATTGAGGATGGGGAGGCACATGAGAAAGCAAGAGAAACAAGAAATATTGAGAGTCACAATAAACACAAAATCTGTATCCACATGTTTATCTTCCATTTTCAATATTTAATCCTCTTCATGGGGGTAGAGAAAGGTCAGCTCCCACCATGGACTTGGTGATGAGGGATCTCTCAACCAACTGTTGAGTAAGATCCCACAAACCCCCCATAACAATCTTTTTGTGCACCACATCAATGATAATGACCAACCGGGACCTGATGAAGTCTGCGCCTCTATTAAAGTATACGTGAAAAGGAATAAGATAGCCCACATAAACCTACAAGATATGGCCGTAGAGGAGTAGTGGATGTTGATCGAAGAAAAGGGAGGGTACTACTACACGGCCAGCCAGAAAGAAGTTTTGGAACATGTTTTTCCAGGATTGGAACACAACTCGTGTTGATAAAGCCGGGTGTATTTTAGTAAATGGAAGCTTAAATTCCTAATCGGGATACTGGAAAACGGTTGCCGGGACGGATCGTAAGATAAAAAGAGAACAATCGTGCCTTTGCCTAATAAAAACAATCAGCTTTGGCCCTTTGTTCGTTCAACTGACCAATCTCTATGATTTTGCTCTAATTTCATACCGCAGCGTCTATACGCTTGTTTCTACTGTTTCCTTTGCTCCAAGTAATCGATCAAATGTCAATATATTGTTATCCTTTATTTCTAGACCAAAGCATCATGAACCATCGATCTAGACCGTGCCGATAATCTCGATATCAAACAAAGTTTTATCCAAGGTTACAGCGTGAGCTGGGACATCGAATAAGTTACCTTGAGGTGGGTGGATAGTAAGAGTGACATTGCTAATCCTAATATATATAGAGTTCTTTAATAATTTTATGAGAGAAGAGAATACAGTTTCAACAGTCTTTTACTGGGACTAGAGTGAGTTAAACTATATTAGAGAGCGGAAAAATTACGATGGCGGTATATGAGGTAACAGAATGACTTCTCTGATGCAGGGAGACTACTTTGCATAGAGAGGCTTAATAAATTATGAGTAATGTATTGGGAGTTCTTAGAATGGAGAATCTGATGAGCTTGGTGTAGGTTCGGACCTGCGGTGAACTTCTCTTGCAATTTAAAGTAGTCATTGCAACTCTGAAGGCAATGAATACTGGTTCGTATTGCTCTGCATTCCTCATGCTGCTCTAGATTCCTCCCATCACTACGAATTACTCCTGTAACCATGGATCCCCCTAATCGCTGTAGATTCTTGGAAATATCTAGAGCATCCGCTCTTCTGTTGCAATATCGGAATGAACAGCGATGGGAGAGATCTATGGCAATAGGAGTAATTCATAGCAATAATTAGGGTCACGATCGAAATCTTTTAGCTGTTAGGTCGTTTGGTACTTGGGTTTGAGTATAGTGTTTGAAGACGGTGGAATATTGTTAAAAGGTTTTTCATCAAAGATATTCTGACGAATGGGAATGATGCTGATATCCTTCCCAAGGCTCTCAAATAAAAAGATCTATCGTGTCGAAATCATGCCCCAACGCCAACCTTGACTCGCAATAAAACTCATATCCCAAAGATGTGATATCACAAAGCATCCAACAATAAATGGGAATTATCTAACCAAGCGCACAACAGAGGGTCCTATCGTCCTAGCAATCACGCATCCGATACCGACTTCTTCCTCCTGACCATACGGCCCCTCCTTTTGGCAACCGTCTCTGCATCCCACACCCCGGCAAAAATGTCTTCACACTCATCCTCATCCTCGGAGTCGAACTCAATATCGCCCTCATCGCTCTGCCGATCGCCCTCAAAGACTTCCGTGTCCTTGGACGTGGGGATGTCGTTCCAGCTCCGATGCGTAGTTACGCGCTCCGTCTCGAGGATGAACTTGCCCACTTTGTACTTTTGCGACGCCTCCTTCGCATCGACGTACTTCCAGCCCAGCTTGCGGTTACAGTGGCCGCAGTTTATGTCGGCCACGGTGTGCCACCCTGTGACGAGCTGTCTGCTCTCATTCCTGCCCACCCTGATGTTCAGGAGCGACTGATCAGCAGACCGTTCCGGCGGAGCGACCAGGTACGCCCTCCCATAGCGGCCCGTAAACCCCTTGGAAACAATCTGCGACGAGAATGCCAGATCCGTAGAGCACTCTGAGCATCTCAGCGTGTCCGCCGCTGTGCGCGATAGCCGCCTGGCCTTGGAGAACATGGCACCGCCATGGTCTGGGGGAGAATTATTCGGCGTCGTCACATTCGAATAACCTGGCGACTCCCCGGATGAGGAGGACGCGGCCGATAGTGTTGAAGACGTGGAGCGGCGACGTGAGAATGAAAAGGTGAAGCTGGGTAGGAGATAACTGGAGAATACAGGCTTTGTAGCCGCGATGCCGCTCTCACGAACCATGGTGGTTTGATTATGTTCACCCAACCGATATCGATAAGAACCCGGAACTCGTAGTCTTTAAAAAGAAAAAGAAAATTACAACTTCGCCAGATATTTTGGATATGGGGTTGATAGTGGTGGAATCAAGACTAATTGCCAGAAATAAAGTCAGTCTTTTAACAAATTCAGCTTTCAGCGTTGTCTGAGAAAACTCGCCGTCCTCTTCCGACACCGCTTCAGGTATCCCTACTACCCTCTCCCCCAAACATTCAGGTTCTTAGGTTGTCTCACCCTCACATGAGCCCACTGGTCTCGCACGCGATCAGCAACCCCCCCCCAACCCCGCATAAATTAGGGGGGGCAAACCCAAGTCCCGGGCCCTGTTCAATCAGGGGGACAGACGAGGGCCCTTAAGCCTCAATCACTGTAGCAGCTGCTCCCCCCTACAAACAACCTGACCCTTGGAAGCGGGCCTGCATCCCAGAGAGGTAATTTTTCGGTATCAGCAAGGACTTGGAAAATCGCTTGTTTGGGTTAGAAGAACACACACAAAAAGGGCAAGGCGAACAGAGACAAATGAGTCTCATCAATCACAGACAGACAGCAAAGACATGTATATATTGCGTGGCAGCCGATAAAAGGGTCATCCGACATGCACATCCAATTATGAGGGCGCTAAACAGCCGGTGGTCTTTGACTCCAGAAGTATACATCCGAGGGAAGACATGGATCTAAGAAAGACTCCCTCCATGTAACGGGGAATGAAGAGGAGGGGGAGACGGTTGACACTGAAGGCTTGGGAGGGTTTTTGGCGTCGAAGCCCAAGTGGCACGGAGGGTGTGCAGAGATGTAGCCGCGGGTTCGATTCAGCCAATCCAGTCGCCCAAAATGGCACTCCTCACAGAGCAATTTCAACGGCATCTCAGATTGGCCAGTCATTCCAATATTTAATAAAAGACTCGCTTCCATTTAGCCTCCTTACTATTGGTGCCCTCACTCACATGCACTAAGCTCCATAAATACAGCAAAAAGAAGGAATGGTGTTCCCGAGCAAAGCTTGTGTATGTACCTAGACAAATTTACCTAGCTATTCTTTACAATCTTATGGATTTTCTAGAAATCCTATACAGTCATGTGCTGTATATAGCTCAGGCCCCGCATTGGCTTTTTTTTTTTGTATCTATGCCACCATTTACTTCTGCTCAACCTGAGGCTCCTCAGCAACGTAGTGGAGGTATGCGCCCAATAGCTTGGTGCCCTCAATGTAGTTGCTCTTGTCAAGCTTCTCGTTAATGGAGTGAGCACCATCAGTAGAGCTACCCATGGGCAACAGCAGGACATTCTTGCCAAGAGTTTCCTCAAAGGTGAGGGTAACGGGGATACTAGTATCATGATTAGCATTAATAGCATACAAAGACAACCACAAATGATTGTGACTCACCTTCCACCCTCTCGTGTAAAGTCTGGGTCGGTACCCCAGACTCGCTTTGCGGCCTTGGCAGCGGCAGAAAAGTTCCAGTGCTTTGGTGAGGCAACCCACCACTTACCGCAGTGCTGGACGACAAAGTTCATGGTGTTCTTGCTGTTCAACTTGGCGAATTCCTTCTGCAAGTGGAAGTCGACAGCAGCGTTGGTCTTTTCGATATCCATGTCGGGAACGGTTCGGATGGAGAACTTGCCAATAACCTTGGCGGGAATAACGGTCTTTGCACCAGGGGAAGAAAAGGCTCCCTCAATGCCGTGGAGTGATAGAGAGGGGTATCTCCAACGAGCCATCAAGGAAGGCTTAGTCTCATCGAAAATGGTAGTCTCGCTACCGAGAGACTTGTAGAGATCATCCATCTTGAAGGAGATACCATCATAAAGGGTATCCTCTTCGGGTGTAAGAGGAGCAACCTGCTCCTTAATTCCCTCAATCAGGATATTGCCCTTGGGGTCGACCATAGAACCCATCAGGTAAACAAGGTCAGTCATGGGCTCGTGAACTTGTCCACCAAACACACCACTGTGCAGGTCAGCTCCGGGACCAGAGAGCTCAAGAGAGTAGTAGTTGACTCCACGAAGACCGTAGGTCAGGCAAGGCTTCTCGGTTCCGAGCCAGTAGTTGTCAGAAATGCAGACGGCATCGGCATCGGCAAAGAAGCCCTTAGCCTCAGCCTTGATGAGGTCGTCAAGACCCTCAGAGCCATATTCCTCCATACCCTCAAAGCACATCAGAAGGTTAACAGGGAAGTCGATCTTGGCCTTCTGGTGGGCCTCAATGGCGTTCAACCAGCCCAAGACGGGGCCCTTGTCATCGGTCGAGCCACGACCGAACATGCGGCCTTCCTCATCGACCTTCAAGACAAAGGGATCAGTGGCCCAGCCGTCGCTCAGTTCAGCGGGCTGGACATCGTAGTGACCATATACGAGAATCGTTCGCTTGTTCTTATCGTTTCCATATCGAGCAAGCACAGCAGGAGGCAGCTCAAGGTGCTCCTTGCCGGGCTGAGGACCAAGAGCACGGAGCTCAACTGTGGCACCAAGCTTGACTAGTTCATCTCGAAGGAACTCGCCCATGCGAACAACTTCGGGACGACGGGCCTCCTCGGCCGAGACGGATGGAATGGCAACAGCCTTTCGCAGACGCTCGATGAAGTCCTCGGTCGAGTCATCGACCTGCTTGAAGTAGCCGTCAAGTTGGGGAGCCATCTTTTTTGCTTGGTGGGCACGTATAGAATCTGTTAGATAGGTGCGGAAACGAGGGGAGCTTTGGAAGCTTGGACAGATTTGGAAGGGGGAGGAGGAGCTTTGCGATCGAGCGAAGCTGGGCCTTAATATCCTCGTTGTTGCTGTGCTTGTTGAGAGCAAACGATGAGAGCAGCCAAGCGGCGTCCGTAAAAAGATGGTGCGGGGCATTTCGCCCTATTCGCTAGAATCAACTCATCGAGGGGGGTAGAAAGATTTCCAATACTGCAACCACACTTGCGGAAAGTTCTACTACGTGGCGGGGCAGATAGCCAAAGTTGCAAAGCAGTATGACGCGGTTAGTGACGGCAGCCAAGGAGCAGCCGAGGGTGGGCCTTTGAGGGGCTTTCTGCAAGGGAGAGGGGAATATGAAGGATACAGTCAAGATACCTATGATGACGGAGAAATAGCAGACCAACTCAAAGTATATCTGCAGTACCTAGCAATATCTGCAGCAGAAAGTAAACTCAATTGCATCACGTGAGTCATTTAAGTTCGGAAAAACTCATTTTCCACGCTAAAAGTCAGCCTTGGGTGTACCAAAGTTGCGCGTGCCACTTGCGCTGTCAGAGCCTTTGTTCCCTCATTATTAATGACTCTCCCTGCTGTTCTTTTCTTCGACCCCATTCTTTTCCCTCCGTCAACTTCGCGTCGCCAGCCAATTTCATCGTCGCCACATCGAAATCATCGCCAAATTGCTTGGGATCGCTATTTCTGACGTCCGGCGATCGTCCCCCGTATCGATTTTATATCGCCTCACGCTCACGCATCTCAGAAGCCTTTTTTTTTAACGTCCCCTCACGGCCGCGCGTCTGCCAACTTCGACTCTGACTAGGTCAGCGTGCGACTGTCAGCAAGAGAAATTTGCAGACCCATCGTCGCCTCCGCCCTTTTCTTTCGACTTCGCGTGCTGTTCATATATGTTGCTGGCCTGCTCTAGTGAGGGTTGCTAGAGATTGGACAACTGGCTAACAAAAAGGATTTACTGGTACAGAGGCTGTTCTGTCGTGGTGATCAGGAAGTGAGGTGGAACTCAAGGGTTATCTTGCCTTCCGGCTTCTTGCCGATTGTACTCCTTATTCATCGTGCCCGTTCGCCCTATTGTCTTTGTCTTTGTCCTCCAAATTACAATCAAAATTGATTATTTGCGTCCATCTTGAGTTGAAGAGCAGCACTGGGGGTGCAGGACCAAGAAAGAAAAATTCTCTGAAACAAAGAAAACAAAATCATTCATTCATTCATTCATTCACTAGCACCAGAACAATCAATACTCACTTAGTCATTTTTCCCGACTGAGGTTTATCGACGTATTTACCTTGCAGGTTTTAACAATTCGACCTCTTTTTCTTCTTCTGACGAGCCTGACGTCTTTGATAACTTCCTTCTTCATTGCTCGTAACGGGATTGATTTGGAAAGGCTCCAACTGCTGGCACAATGTCGTCCTCGGTATTTTTCAAATTCAAGTCGCAAAAGGAACCTACTAGGGTGGAGTTTGACGGCACAGGTATCTCAGTGTTTGAACTCAAGCGTGAAATTATCAACAAGAGCGGGTTGGGCGATGGCACCGACTTCGACCTTTTCATCTACACAGATGACGGTAGTGATGGTAAGATATGCCCCCCAAGAAGCTTAGAGCCACGACGTGCTGTTGCTAATCCAACTACAGAATATGATGATGATACCACGATCGTCCCCAGATCGACCACCGTAATTGCTCGGCGGCAGCCAGCGATGAAGCCTGGTGCTGGCCGAGCAGCTCGTTACGTTTCCGGCAAGATGCCCGTGACAGCTAAGAATGCCGGACGCAAAGAACAAGCGGCAAAGGCCGCGGCCTCCAAGTCAGCCTCTAATGCTCTCAGCCAAATGAACGATGCCATGACGGAGGAGGATAGAATGGCTGCCATGTTTGCTGCCCAATCTGAGCAATGGTCCGTTCAGCAGGAAGAATTGTCTCAGTACGTATATATCCCATCAACCCCTTTGACCACATGTGTACTAATAGTTCATAGTCAAGCACCCGTTTACAATAGCAAGCCCGGCACAAAGCGACCAGCAAACGTTCCGGATCATGATCCTCCTAATGGATACATTTGTTATCGTTGCGGGAATAAAGGCCATTGGATTCAATTGTGCCCCACTAATGATGATCCTGATTTTGACAACCGGCCCAGAGTCAAACGTACCACCGGTATCCCCCGCTCATTCTTGCAAAAGGTGGACAAGTCTGTTGTCCTTGCTCAAACTGATGGTGATGAAACCAAGCGGCCTTCAGGTATTATGGTCAACGCCGAAGGTGACTTTGTCATTGCGGAGCCCGACAAGGCATCTTGGGAGCAGTTCCAAGCTAAAACCAAGTCCTCATCTACGGCAAAGACGGTTCGGGAAGAGGACACGGGGGCTCAGGAGCGAGGCCTCAAATGTTCAATTGACAAGAAGATGTTCATAGAGCCAATGAAGACCCCATGCTGCCAGAAGACCTTTTGCAATGACTGCATAACAAATGCTCTCATCGAAAGCGACTTCGTTTGCCCTGCCTGCCAGACAGAAGGTGTTTTGATTGATGACCTGCAGCCTGACGAAGAAATGTCAAGGAAGATTCAAGAGTATTTGAAGGAAAAGGAAGCCGTCAAGGCAACCCCCCCAGCCTCTCCAAAGGAACCCTCTGAATCCGCAGCTAGCAAAACTGCGGAGAAGGAAGAGACCAAGACCGAGGATATCAAATCACCCGTCGACAAAATTGAAGACAAGTCAAAAGAACCAGAAACGAGGGAGAAGTCAAAATCACCAGCAGTACAGCCAGCATCAGCCTCATCATCCAAGTCCCCACCAACGGGTCCCAAGAGCCTCGTCCACCCTCCCCAATCTATGGAAATTAGACCCATCGAAGTAGCCAAGCCAGAGGAGACAGGTTCCAAGAAGCGACCTGCAGAAGACTTCCTTGAGAATCCCAAGATTCCCAAGGGCCCTCGTGCCATGCAAAACCAGCAAAATCAAGCCCCGATGAACGGCATGATGGGTAACATGCCCAATATGGGTATGAACAACATGTTCAATGGCGGCATGGGCATGATGCCAAACATGATGGGAATGCCCATGGGCAACATGAATATGAACATGGGTATGGGAATGGGAATGCCAATGATGGGTATGCCTATGATGGGCATGCAGGGCTTTAACAATATGAACAACGGTTACGGCGGCATGAATGGCGGCTATGGTAACAATATGAACATGAACGGTGGTGGCATGAACAGTGGTGGCATGAACGGAAATTGGGGCATGAACAACATGGGCAACATGAATGGGATGAACAACGGCATGAATGGTGGTACGAACGGCTACCAAAACAACTTCCCCCAAGGCGGCGGTGGTGGAGGCGGTGGTGGTGGCATCGGTGAAGATGATGCCTACTTCCGGAAACCTGTTAACCCACATCGACATCAAAACAAGCAGCGGAGGGTCCGACCAAGCGACTATCGGGAGCTATAAAGACGACAAACGGCTTGAACACTGCAACGACCATCTGGAATGGCTACTTCTCGAAATATTTGGGCGCCATTGGCTTGCTCCATACTTTTTTCGTGCTGAACATAATATTGGCTCACGCCACAACATACAAGCATACACGGTTGGGTAGTATCATTTATCTAAGGAAGGGAAAGGGAAGGGAAGGGGAAAGGGCATGATGAAGGGATATCGCATGCCAGTTTGCTAAACTGAGCTTCTTGGAATAAGGCGTTTTTTATTTTTTCTGGTATTGCCGAGGAAATGGCATACCTAGGTGTCACGGTTCTATTGTTTCTTGTTGTTTTGAAACTTGAGCTTTTTTCTTTTTTCTCTTCTTCTCTTCTCTCTTTTTGTTAGAGCGGATAGATACTCTTTGGACTGGCAGGCGTGGGATTGTCTGCGAGCATGCATAAGCTTTTGGAAGCGGAAATATCATGTCGAGGATGGGATGGATGTTTTTAGGGAACTAGAGGCGCTGTAGAGAAGATTTGATATCTTGAGCGCTTGAGACGGCGAATGGAATGAAATTACTTGGAAATGTCATACAAGGGGTGTGAATGTGAATGTGAATGTAAATGCTTTGCAAATAAAGCCGTGAATTATAGCTTGATGAGACAAGACAGTGACACTGCCCCGTACGTGAAAAAGAGGTAAAAGGGGGGGGGGAGATATCAAACAATAAATCGTGATTCATTTGACCCAAAGTCCCGCCCAGTGCTCCTGAGGCTATCTATTTGCTATCTAGTCTCTCATATCCCTTGAAATATGTATCTTTCCCATTCCTCCCTTCCCTTCTCCTTCTTTTTTTTCTTTTTTCTTCTTCTTCTTCTTCTTTTCTTTTACTGCGGTGGCACATAGGGTGTAATCAACATCTCGCTAAACTTCTCCAGCTTCTCCTTTCCTCGCACCTCCTCCACCAGGAGGGGCATCTTGACGACGTTGAAGTCCTCTGCGTAGAGCTCCTCGTACTGGTCGAGGTACTTGCGCTGCATCTTGCGCCTGGCGTTGCACTGCTCGCACTCGCTCTCCTTCTTGGGGAAGAGGAGCTGGTTGACGACGATGCTGTGGGTGTCGATGCCGTAGTTGGCCAGCTCCTGGATCATGCGCTCCGTCTCGTACAGGGACAGGAACTCGGCGATGCAGACGCAGACAAAGGTGGTGAGCTCGGCGTCCTTGAACTGAGTGTTGACCTCGGAGATGGTCTCGCGCAGGGACTCGAGCTTCTCCATCATCTCGCCGAGGTTCTGGCCGTTGGGCAGGGCGCCGTTGGCGCCGAGGAAGCCGTTGAGGAGGGGCCCGTACTGCGAGGAGAGCTGGGAGACCTTGGCCAGGGCCTTTTCGAGGACCGAGGGGAACTGGAGGAAGCGGAGGGTGTGGCCCGTGGGGGCGGTGTCGAAGATGATGGTTTCGTAGGAGAGGGATTTGACTTGTTTGAGGACTTCGGCAAATGACATGGCCTCGTCGATACCGGGGATCTATCAAAACAATACTGTTAGCCCCTTTTTTTCTTTCTTTCTTTCTTTCTTTTTCTTTCTTCTTCTTCCTTTCTTCCACAGTATCATTGGATCTCTGCTTGAGGGGTGGTGCCTGCAACCAAAACGTACAGCAAAGGCCAAGTCCTGCATCATGCCACCAATGCCACCGCCCACGGCATTCAAGTCTTCGTTGCCCTCCCCCTGCCCCGCCAGCAGGTCCTGCATGCTCCCGTTGGGGTCAATCTCCATGGCGCTCAGGTTGTCGAAGCCGCTGATCAGGCGGGCCTCCTTGCCGAACTTCTGGTTGAAGGCGTCGGACAGGTTGTGGGCGGGGTCTGTGCTGATGAGCAGGACGGAGCGGCGGACGCGGGCGAGCTGGATGGCGAGGGAGCACGAGGTGGTGGTCTTGCCGACGCCGCCCTTGCCGCCGACGAAGATCCAGCGGAGGGAGCGCTGGTCGAGGAGGGTTTGGAGGGAGGGCTCGAGGGCGTCCTCGTCGAGGACTACGGCTTCGGCCATGGTTTGAGGATGAGAGGGGTGTTCTTGGAGATGTAAAGAGGAGTGAAGGTGGGAGGGATGGTTATGCGGGCACACAGGAGAGAGGGAAATCTGTGTGGTGGTGGACTTGTTATTGAGGAGCAGGAAAAAGCTGGTGGAAGTGAAGATGGTTGTCGCCTTTGTCTACGTAGTAGTAGTTGTTTGGTGGAGGTCGAAGTGGCGGGTTGACATTAAACGCGGATGGAGGGGCAGAGGTGGACAAAAAAGTAGCGACAGTGGGTGGGCTGCCTATGACGACTGAGTATGAACATTATAGGCATCTGTTGTACTACGAACTAACAGTACCTGTCTAGCATATGGTTCAACGGTCAAACATGACGATGTCAATATTATAATTAATTATTAAAAACGTCTCTCTTGTGAGCTCAGACACTGTATACTAGTACCGTTAAAGCAGTCTACAGATTATAGTTCGAGATGAAGCGGTAACAGACATCAGAATAAAGCACTCTGTCAGGTCCCCCATGTCTTTCTACAGCAAATTAAATAGGGTGGTGAGTTTAATGTCTATAGCATGGATAAGCCACAGCAGCAAAAGAGGAGCTACAGCCATCAACGTTTAGTGCTTCACTGAATAAGACCCTTGAAACCTAATCATGGACAGATCAAAGCCGTCTTCTAGAGATGGTCCGCCACCTTCACTCACTCACTCACTCAATATCGCACGTATGTACTAGGTAGCCTTGCATGTCGTCGTTAATTAATTAGTCAACAACCCCACCACGTCAGCTCCAGCCATCCATCCATCCATCCATCTATAGCATAGCATCACAATACAGACTTATAGATACTGCCTAGCATAACACTTTAGCATCCATGCCATCTTTTCTCAGCTAGGACTTTTACATACCCAAGTATCCAGTTAAATGAATTAGGACATCAATAAACACAATAATACTAAAAGACGGCCACCTCCACTGCCGGTACGCGGCGCACAGCGTGGCTGAGTTCGCAAGCTAGAACACCTTGCTCATTACTGATTGGATACCTCGACCTTAGGTCCTTGAAGTAATACTTGATTCTTTTCATTTTGTTATGCGCCTCGCCTGATGGGGCTCTGCCTTGACTGGCTGACCACCACCATAATTACTGAACATGCCACCCGTCCTATTTTAATGGCTTTTTGTCAGTGACACGCCCTTTTTTGCAAGAATAGCAACAAAAACAAGTCCCCATCTCACTTTTTTATTTTCTTACTCTGTTTCTCAATCACCTACAAGCCTGCAAAGACCTAGTAGGCAGTATATAAAGCTGCCCTGCCCTGTCCTCGCCCTGCCTTTTTGCTACGCAGTTTCGTTCGGCTCCTCCCGTCCTACGACGCAACACCCCACCATCGATCTACCTTACCTTAGTACCTACTATAGGTACCCAGCAGTAACTTACAGCCTCAAACACCATCAACATCAAACAACCCCCCTCTAGCCAAAACAACCAAGGAAAACCCTATTATACTCCATCAATCCGAAAAACCTCATCATGTCCGGCAAAGACCGCATCACCTGCCACGTCCTCGACACCACCGCCGGCCGCCCCGCCAAGGGCATCCACGTCCGCCTCGAGGGCCCCTCGTTCCCTCCCCCTCCCCCTTCCTCCTCCTCCTCCTCGACGACGGGCGGCGTCGTCCACCCCCAGGCCCCCAAGACCTTTGAGTCCCAGACCGACGACGACGGACGCATCCGCACATGGCTGCCCTACAGCTCAGAGACATCCGTGGGCGAGGTCCCCGTCTACACCCTCGAGGACGTCATAGCAGAGGTCAAAGGCCCCTCGCGATGGACCCTGCGCTTCGACACTGCCAGCTACTTTGGCGATGAAAACACCTTCTTCCCCGAGGCCACCGTCGTCTTCCGCGTGGAGGAGGGGCAGCATTACCATGTGCCGCTGCTGCTGAGTCCCTACAGCTACACTACCTACCGTGGAAGCTAAATGATCAGAACATGGTCGAATGCACTTGAGATGGGGAGCCCTTTTATTATTATTATTATTATTATTATTTCACTTTGATAGTTATCACGAGTCAGAATACTAGACTGCGTTAAAGAATGAAAACAAATTATAATCAAAGCTATATATCTCCCTTCCTTTTTGTTTCTCTTTCCTAAATACAAACTTGGTGGCCAGATCGTTCGTCATGAAAGATGGGTTGTGTTTTGTCTTCTTCTATACAGAGAACCAACCCAAAAAGTCCCAGTAAGAGAATCCAAAAAAAAAAAATCCAACAAATGAGAGTGTCTGGTGTACAGTATTCCGGTTTCAATTTCAAAAAATAGTCCATGAAAACTCCCTCGCTAATGAAGATGAATCAAATCATAAAGTCATGCGTGCCTTTTGGTGTGCTTTCTCCAGTGTGCCGGTGATGTTGTCTCAGTCTGGTAAGACGGCATGCTATCGCTGATGTAGTATCGTCTACATGTGTCTAGTCCCACATTTATCGCTTCCATTTTCCAAAGAAACGATCCTTCTTGTGGGAGAGGTCCACGCTGTCTGGGGAGGTAGGTGGTGTCTCATCATCCTTCTTCGAGTCGACACTTTCGGTTTCATCCTTGGAAAATCGGGATGCTGTCGACGATCTGGTCAAGGAATGGTGCTCAGATTCCTTGTCAGAGTGCATGTCGGGCAAGGTCAACGACAGCACACTGCTGAAAATGTCGGTTTGAGAGTTGATGAAGCCGTGGTTAACGCTCCTCTTGGATTTGTGTCGGTGCAAGAATGAGAGCCTTCTTCGTCTGTTGGCTTGATCGCCGGCCAGTTCGTTGTGAGTGATGCATGCATTTGGTGACAAATCGGCGTCTGGGTGTGGTAGAGTAGTGTTGCTGCCTATGTAGTGAGGTGTCAGCAATATGTTCCCGATGAAATGAGATGTTTTCATGTGTTCTAATGAATGTTGAGTGTCGGCTCACCTGTATCGAAAGGCTCGGGAAAGCCAGTGTCCCTGCTCATGCGGCGGGTTTGAGTAGTTCGGGTTGACATGGTTGCAGTAGCCATGGTTGTATTTAGATGTGCTGTGTAGTTTTGGTGTCTGTGATAGTATCGATACTCAAGATGGTCGGAGATGAGTAACAGGAAAGGAGCCGTCCAAGGTCGGAAAGGATAAACAGAAAGGATGAAAGCGAAATCCGCAGCTTTAAGAGTACGCTGTTCGAAGTACAGAAGCGAGTAGAAGGGTTGGATGCGCCCCGCAAGGGTTTCTTGGCTCCCCCGAGTAGGTGTGGGAGTATAACTGGTGTACAAGAGTCCACGTTTTACGGATTTGTCAATAACCTTGGAACAGACGGTCTTTCAGGATTGTCGGATGAATCAGTTCATATGACAAGAGACCTCAACAAGGGTGCTGCTTTGACTGTGCTTAAGATGCCGAGACAGCTAGGTAGGGCTGGTGCAGGAAAGCGAGATGAGGGCGGCGGGCTAATGAGATATAAATCTTGGTCACTGAAAGCAGGAAGAAGGAAAAACTAGTCGATGGAGGGATCGATTAGTACGATGGGTATCTTGGTAGTAATACAGAGTAGCAGTGAACGCATTGGCATCTGCTGCCGCTGCTACTAATAGGTAGCAGTACATATGTACAGATATGCATGCGTACAAAGCAGCGAATAGCAGGGCGGAGGTTGTCCGTGCCTCAGTAGCTGATGAATTGGTGAGAGGGTCTCTCTCCGGGCAAAACGGCACGACGAGTCGCTTGGGTGTCGCCCCCCTCGCCGATAGCTCGGAAAAGCGACTCTTGGGACGTTGGAGGGCGGGCGACTGGGCGACGACTGGCTGTTTGCGGGGACATGTTATTTAGCCCACTCGCGACGGGCTCGCTGCGGACCGCCAGCGTTTAGCCTGGACCTGGACTGGCCGTGTGTATTTTGATGCAGCACCGCAGATTTTGTGGTACATAATAAGCTGGCTGGCTTGGCTGGTTGGCAACTCGACTGGCGGCAAGGCAGGGGTGAGCACCATGGAAACCTTGCCTTCCTTGGAACCTTTGGGGGAGGGGGTTCACGGATGCGCTGCGCCTCGTTGGTGGAGGAGGTGTATGGAGTATGCTTGGAAAAGCAAAGAAGGCAGCAAAATGAGCCAATCTCGTCAACCTTTGTAACATTCCGCTGCCAAGGTCAAGGCTCTTGGCCGTCAGAACAACTGGATCATCTCTTCGTCTCGTCTGGTGAAAGGAGACTCTTGGCCCAATGAGGGGGGTCCACTTGTTGGAGGGGACATGTCGCCTTACTCGTATGGGACTGGCCAAGCGGTTCTGCATGCAGAACGACGGACTCAGGTCTGCAACCGTTGACCTGTGAGAAGCGGCGTTAGCATCGTCATGGACCTGCCAAGTGAAGGTCTCGGGACGAGACGGCCTGAACCACTCACTCACTGCATGCTGCGGGGGGTTGACGATTGCATGCTTGGGTCTGACCGTGATTGATTGATCACAAATAACAGCAGAAGCCTGATCCTGATCCTGATCCTTTTGCCTAGGCACTACCTGTTTCCATAATTACTCACCAAGCCAAGCAACCAGCATAACCGAACAAACAAACAGAGTTTGACGGCCCTTTTGCTGGCGAATTGAGGCTCAGCGGTTGTCGTCACCCCATTCCAGGAGTTTGGCCACTTCGGATTTGAGTGCCGAAACACACTCTCGCTTCCAGTGCTCATAATCATAATCGATAATCAAATCTGAGCCCCCGCCGGTAAGAGGATCAAGCCCCTGAAAACGAATGAACCACTCTTTTGGTCGGCGCCCCCGCCAATTCCCAACAGAATGGATTCTTCATTAATCAACACGCCCACGCCCTGGACAAGAGAAGGGACGTATTCGGACTCCAGTTCTTTGATCCGTCTGTGCACGTCATAACGTTATTGTGCCGATGCCGATTCATGCATCCTCCTGTTTCCTAGGAGAAGCAGAATTTTCTTTCTTTGTCAGTGAGGAAGAGCAAGAAGAAAGGAACAAGTTGACCTGAACAACCCATGTCCTCATCGCTGCTGCACAAGCCAATGGCACCCGACCTTGCCTAATCTAGCCGCAAAAGCATGTCTCGCAGCAGTGACAGACTCCCTTGGCCGTCTTGGGCTTTCGCTGGCCCCCTGCCTGCTGGTGAGTCGCAGTAGCCTGTAGCTCCCTGTGATGCCACGAAGGCCGCTATAAAAGCCCATCGTCACAGGGTGGCCTCCAACCCTTTCACTGGCACTGGGCAGCACCCACTGGAATGCTTCTATTCCGAAAAGTTTTAGCGGGTGCTTTAGCGGACTCTCTGTCTGTCTTCGTCGACGCTTCAGGGCTCCCACTGTGCCACTGCAAAGTACCCGCACACCCGCCCGTCCGTTAGCAACTTTTAGCCCTCCAGCTCCATTATAGCGCCAGCATTTAGCGGTGACACAGCAGACCTCCAGCGCTACAAGTACATGTACGATTCATTCAGTGAAAACTCTCCCATTACATATTATTATTATTATTCAGTGTCAGTATTACTAGTATAAGCAGGTGGTATTACTACGGTATCATTTCAAGCGTTGAAGAAAAAAGAAAATGTGGTGGATAAGAAGGGAGAGGCTAATCCGAGGCCACCCAACTGCTGACTGTGCAGATACCGAGGATGGGATCCATTGCTATCATTAGGATCCATCTGTTAAACGCATCAGTCTTTGATACCTTATCTACTTGCAAAGTCTCCTCCACAGTGACAAGGCCAAAGATGAGGAGCTCCGGCAATTACAGCTTTATGGGTATTGCTGGAGATTGATCTCACAGGTTGATCAAGTTCTCCGATCTGGACTTGATACATACATACTATACAGCTCTTTCCACAAAAGATCCAGATCCAACGACAGATCCATGATGCCATAAATTCCCTCCCTATTGTGGCAGCCGGTCATATTCAGCTTCTGCAGCCCAGCACTTTAGCATCCAATCAGGCAAAGATAAGGCCACACGGGGTTGATCGCGATTTTCATCTGCATGCATGCTGTGGGCTGACCTTTCATGTGAAAGGAAATTCCGGTTGGCTCGATTTTGACGTTGAACAGCATACAAGTCTTTGATCATGATTTGACGAGATGCAAATTTGGGTGTCTTCTCTGCATTCAAATACGACATTTGGTCACCGAGGCATAGATCGGCGACGGCGAGGCAACGGTGAGTGCGAGGATGCATCCATCATGACATCTGAATGGGGCAAGAATGCTGAACGTCTCGTCGTTGATCCTCAGCTCTTCCTCTGCAAGCCACAGCAACAACAACTGGACAATCGTCTCCGTCGGTGTGTTGACGCTTGCCCATCCAAGGGGTGAAGGGAAAGGACCGAACATCAACTCTAAGCAATCTGGATGTGTGTGTTCGGATTAAACCCTCCACATCTTGCCACCCTCCATGACACTTGACATCTATTGGACAATCCATTGGCAACAAGCATCAAGACAGAATAAGATCACCTCTTGCCTGTGCAATACCAGCCTAGCTTCTGGCCTCGCTTACCCAGAACGCTCAAGCTCTTGTGATTCACAGTTTTGTCCCAAAGGCAAGAAGTTGAACGGCTGCAACTAAGATTAGATGCATATACAAGCTGCCCGTCCCGTCACCGATGGAAGTACAAAGAACCTAGGGTTTTTTTATCAGTGGTAAAACGGAGTCCAGAGGTTTGCGAGTGATGGAAACTTAGATTACGAAACATTTGAGTGGGATTGCATGACAAAGAGTTCAAGCAGCCTGATGTCAGTAACAAACCTCTTTCGTTAATGATGGCCTTGATCCTTTTGGCAGTCAACTTGGGCCTATGCGTATTCTTCCCTTACACCATGACGCGCAACCATCGATTTCGGAACACGTTTCTCGAGCCCAAACAGCATCTCATTTCTAAAATAGCAAAATCGAGCCATGGAAATCGACTTTTCAAATTCAAAAGGCATACATAGTTCAGAAGCCACGTCATGAACTTGAAGCTTGTGTTCCACCAACTTAGACGACATGGCCGACTACCCTATACAGTAACTACCGAGAGCATCTCCGTCTTTTTTTGGAAGCTTTGCTGACGAATCCAGTAACATCCGGCTCACCACGCACCACGCACTACGCACTGCCACGCGCCACAGCCTTACACCTCGAGAACTCGTAATGGGTAATCAGCCACACTGTCACGCTGAACATCTCTGTGTCGACAAAGCAGCCCCTTGAGGACTCGCTTTCGCTTCTCGCCATCTCAATACTACTAGTAGCTGCCAACATCAACACATCTCGCGCATTGTTTTGCGACAAGCGAAATTAGCGAAATGTCTGACTTACAGCAAGGGGTCGGTCATACCGACTCGATGGACTCTCACGACTCCACGACCCAGCCAGAGAAGAAGAAGAGCCGCCGTCCCGCGAGTGAGTGGAACGTCCGGATGCGCGCGCATCGCAGCTAGAAATGACTCTGGATCGTTAACGGTGTGGCGGTAATTAGATACGGCGTTCAGGCAGCAGCGATTGAAAGCATGGCAGTACGTTTTGCGCCCAGTCTCGAAAAACAATATCCCGATGCCGAAGTGATGATACTGACTGCGCTCAAGGCCAATCCTCACACCAAAGACCGTTTTACCGCTCTTCTTCGCCATTGGCGTCATATTTGCGCCCATCGGCGGCTTACTGTTATACGCCAGTTCTCTAGTATGTCTGGTTTTTCTGCAGTATCAAATAATGACCATTCGGACACCAAAGCTCTAACCGATTCGTTTTTAGGTCAAGGAAATAAATCTTGATTATACGCACTGCCGACAAGATGCTCCGGAATTTAGCAAAGGATTTGCATCCATGCCGAGCGATGCTGTCGATGTAGCCTTCAAAACCTCCAACACGTCGATTGATGCGCGGTGGGCTGTTGAGAAGAACGTCCAGATTACCGTCAACCCCGGTGTGAACATCACGGCCGACCGATGCTACCTGCAATTCAACATCCCCGAGAACATGGGGCCACCTGTTCTCTTCTACTACCGCTTGACCAACTTTTACCAGAACCATCGACGATATGCCGACTCTTTCGATACCGAGCAGCTGAAGGGAACTGCGCGAACTTGGAGCGACATTAAGGGATCCAAGTGCGATCCTGCCTATGGCGACAGTGCTATTAAGAAGCCATACTACCCATGCGGTCTCATCGCCAACTCCATGTTCAACGACAGCTTCTCCAGCCCTGAGCTGCTTAACCCCCCCGGAGGCAAGGGCAACGAAACGCGGACGTACCAGATGAGCAACAACACCAAGATCGCATGGGCCAGCGATGCGGACCTCTACGGCAAGACCAAGTATGCGCCGAGCGATGTGCTGCCGCCGCCAAACTGGCAACAGCGTTATCCCAACAACTACACCGACGATAACCCGCCCCCTGATTTGAAGTCTTGGGAAGCTTTCCAGGTCTGGATGCGTACAGCTGGTTTGCCTGCGTTTAGCAAGTTGTACCAGCGTAATGACACCAAGGCCATGGAGCAAGGCCGATACCAGATTATCATTGACGACTGTATGCGAAATCTCCCTTGGGTCCCCCTACCTTGCCATAAGTAGGTATGCTAACTATTTGAAATAGTTTTCCCAACTACGGAGTATAAGGGCACCAAATCAGTCGTCATTACCACTCGTACTGTTATGGGCGGCCGCAACAACTTCCTTGGAATTGCCTACATCGTAGTTGGTGGTTTGTGCATTCTCCTCGGTGCTGTCTTTACCGCAGCCCATCTCATCAAACCAAGGTTAGTTTCTTTCCCTCCCCTTTTTTGTCCGTCACGCCGCTCACACATTTTTCTAGAAAACTTGGAGACCACACGTACTTGTCGTGGAACAACGTCCCCGCAAACAAGGTCACTGGCCCAAGCACGGCCATGGCGACTGGCCGCGAGCTCCGTCCCGGCGAGTCTTAGGCACCTCGCGACGGCTCCCGCGCCATGCATGACATGGCCCTTCTCCCTTCCATCTCCGTTTCCAGCGTCGGCTCCCAGCCCTCCGAGGCTTCCTCCTATAAACCAACGTTGAAGGGGAAGCTATGCGATCGTCTGACGCACGCTAGGCAGATCTGAGTTTTGGGAGAGGAAGTGGGAAACGCATCATTTTTGCGAGAAGAAGTAGATGACATGACGTTATTCCAAGGGTAGTGGTGGTGGTTATGGTTTTTTGTTTTTTCCCCCTCGGTTTTCTCTCTCATGGTTTGTTGTTTTTTTGTGTATGACTACCCTCCCCTGCTGCGAGTTTCCAGGGGAAGGCGCAGCGAATGGAGAAAGTTGCAATGAATGGGGCTGCAATTTGTCTGTTCTTGTGGTTGAAACCCTCTTTTCTCGTCATCACCGGGTTCTTATGGAGTTTTATGGTCTTTTTTTGTGTTGTTTTCTTCTTCTTGCTCGCTTACGCTATATGCTCTGCTGATGGAAAAATTGAATATATCCTTAACATCAATCGGTATTGCAAATACCAAGTTCCTTGAAATCATGAAATGTGATTCACTGTGCTGTCTACGGAGTACATATAGGTCCTGTGGGAAAGCATCAAGGTAATAAACATAAAGAATCATTCGCCTCGAATCAGTGAAATCAAAGAATGATGTGACCCAAACGATCATTTTATTGTTTCATGCAGCTCTCTAAGAAAAAACTGCCATCCAAAGTCCGGACCCTCAGACAAAAAAGTCATATTATGCGCCGCCTCGCCCTGTAACAAACAAATAGGTCGGTCATGACCTCCGAATTTTTCTTTTAATACAAACAGGTCCAAGTATTGAAAAGCACAATGTGCATGAATCGTCTCCAAATGTTGCCTCCCCTCCCTTTTCTTGCTCATCATATTACAAAGTTAACCCTGAGAACGCAATCGCATCTCTCATCTCATCCTCGTTTTCCGTCATTAACGCTTTCGCTTCTTACCACCCTTGGGCTCTTCATCCTTTAGGCCGCTCTCCTTGTCACGCTTCCTGGCCTTCTTCTCCATCTCGTCCCAGTCCTCACCATCGTCGTCGCTGTCAAACTCAGCATCATCCTCGTCGTCACTGGCATTGCTGCCAAAGTCGGAATCCTCTTCGCTCGACTCTGATACCTCTTCCATGTCATCGTCATCCATTTCAAAGGCTGACTCCTCATCGGATTCGTCCTCGCCGCCGGATTCGTCCGACTCAGATTGCAAGAAGGACCAGCCGCCATCGACGAAGAACTGATGTGTGTCGGCATTGACCGTCTTCATGATCGTAGGCCAGTTGAGGTTGAGAGGACCTTCTGTAAAGGCAATGTCGGAAGAGTCAAGGAAGTCCTTGACTTGATCAAGGAACTCGACAGGAATGGTGTTGATGTGGTATGGCGCCCGTGTAAAGTCCTTGAAGACAAAGACCATATCAAAGTTCTTCAGACCGAACTGAACACGTTCAAGATGGGCCAACTCGATATCTTCAATGGTAATTACCATGAAAGGAGGCTCAACAACCTGAATAAGACAGTCCGTGGTGGGCTGGATGAAGACGTTGCTTCGGAATGGCACACCATTGAAACCGAGGTCTCTGATTGGCATATCAACCTCAATGTTTTCATTACGACCAGCCTCGGCAATCTTCTGCGTGAAGCCCTGGAAGAGTCTGTCGAGTTCCGTTCGGCGACGTCTTTCTTCCTGTTCCGCTTCGAATTCGTCTTCGTCTCCGTAGCGGTACTTTCGTTTCCTGTTACCGGTTTCATCAAACTGGATATCGGTTGCCTCTCGGTAGAACTGCACATCCTTGGTCTTCTTCTTGTTACCCACGATAATGGGATCCTTGAGATGAATGTGAATAATGACAATCAACTCGTGCTGACAAGGTTGGAAAAACAAGTGCTTGACGTTGGAAAATAGGATGTCCACCCGGTGCTGAGCGTTCAGCGGAGATTGGTATCGAATACCGTTCTGGTGGATCTCAACCTTTCCAGGAACTCGCTTGCCCTCCATGGCTGGCCGGATGTAGACGTTATCCAAAACGGCTGGGCGACGATCTGTAGAGTGGTTAGTAATTTAGTATACAACAGCTTTGGAATGGCTATAAAACTTACTCCGAATCTCAAGCAGTTTGTCTTGCTCGACAACATCTTCCATATCCTTCTTCTCCTGCTCCTTCTTCACCACATCACGCTTCAGGTTGGAGATCTGAGTAGCTATCTCACTATATCTATCACCATCAAGTGATCGGAATGTTAAGCTGCGGACGAAGTGGGCGGATGCATCTTCGAACGGCTGATCGTCTTTTCTACCAACACCCTGACCGGGAGACAGGAAGTTGATACGCAGAAACGTGAATTCGCCTTCGTCACTCTTGCTCGCGTTTTTGATTGTATTGATGTGAAAGGGAACCGGCCGTCCCATGATGGGGAGGACAACTGTGCTGTTCTTCGAGTCAACGACAATTTCCATATTCTTGATCTTCAACGGGAACTGGTTGTCTCGCTTGTAAGATTCGAAACGCTTGAATTTTTTCACTTCGTTTCCGTTCTTGTCGCTGGTGGACTCGGCAAATCTGGCGAGACCCTCTTTTTGCTTCTTCTGAGCGAGCTCCCTCTGATGTTCTCGTCGTTTCTTGTCGGCGTCATCATCTACTTGTGTGGTGCGCTCTGAGCGAAGTCGAGTGCTGGTGATGTTCTTTGTGGCAACAGCACCAACCCGAGAATCCTTCTTCTCCTTCTTGGGTGTGGGTTCAGCTTCCTCATCATCCTTAAAGAAGAAAGAATTGGCGTCGGCGCTGGTCGGGGCCTCGGCGGTGAAAACTACAGGCTCTGTTGTTGTCACACGGATCGTGTCTGTGAGAACAAGCGAATAAATTTTGCTGTTCTTGTCCTGGGGTTGGGGGTTCTCAATATCCTGGAAACCAGTGTTGATTATGAGGGTCATTCCATCCTTTAGAGTGCGTTGGTTTTTGGCATTCAAGATGAGGGTAGGATCCCTATTCTCTAAACCAATTCCCCAACCTACATTCTTGAGGAAGTGCTTCTCCATCTCTGGCTTCTTGCTCTTGATGATACCCACTGCCTTTGCGTATACATCCCTCGCCGCCATACCATCCTTGATCTCCTTGATTATGGTGTTGTGAATCATGTAAAGCAGTTTGTAGTTGCTCTCCTGAGACTTGTTGGGATCGACCAGATACGTTCGCGCAATCGTGGAGCAGTATGACTTATATCTGAGCCCCAATCCTGCGATAATGATACCAGCGTGGAGAACATCGTCGTTTGGCTCGGCGGCGAAGCGGAGATCGTATTTGCCACCACTTTGGATGGAAGGGCCCAAAATCCAGTCCAGCTGAGCGGCATCGAGATCAGAGGGCAGCTTGCCCTTGCTAGGAAGTTCCACCGTCTTCCAGAATTTCGTATCATCGAGCTTCTTGTCGACCTTCTCGGCGAGGACGGAGTGCTTGACCTTCTTCTCTGCGTCCAGAATGTTGGACATTTCGTCGAGGAAATAGGGGGTCATGAGGGCCACGCAGGCCTTGGAGGCGGTTCTCATCGCTCGAAGTTCGCTCTCATCTTTGATGGAAAATGCGTTGGTCGACAGGGCTGTGGAGATGTCGACTTCCTCAACTTCTTTGCAGTGCTCGGCAAACAGCTTCTTCCACTCCTCGACAAAGGGGCCTTTTGATGTGTCTTTTGCGATGGTTCCGACTTTCTTCTGTGATTCGTCATGGTTAGTGGCTGGGTAAGTGCGCACAACAAAGAAAACCATACCCCGGCCTCCTTGATCTTATCGGCTATGGTGACAAAGAGCTTCTCGTTCTCGGCAGCATCTTTGCCTCGGACAAGGACTTCGATGGGGAATCGCCCCCCTTTAAGCTGATCGAGATGTTTTGCTGGATGCATGTCAGATTCGAACGATTCACCGTCGCTGGGCGATGGATAGACGTACCCTTCTTTTGCGTCGTGAGGATGTAGAGAGTGTCCAGGGTGAAGAGCATCAAGGTCGTAGGAAACTCGTATCCCAAAAGCCAAAACTGGAGCGCTTTGTTAGCCACCAGGTCGCCAAAAGGCGATTCTCATGTCAGGCTCTTCACTTACGTGCATTGCGTTGTTCTTGTGGAATTCGGGGATCTCCTCCACCTTGCCCATCATGACAACGATGGAGGAAGCTCCCCCGAAGAGGCTGTCCTTGGATCGCAGGTCATTCTTCCAGGCTGTGACGAAATGCGATAGGCGCTCCTGGAAGAGCTTGTTGTCAATCTTGATCTCCGCCATGGTGACTGATGAGATGAATGACCGGACCAGCGAGAGAGGAGATGATTGAGATGGTCGCAGGTACCGATCGACGCGAGAAAAGTGCCGTCGCGTAAATGGCCAAGCTGGAAGAGCTGATCACGTGATCGGGAACCAACGCGTCGCGCACTAAGAGGTCCAACCGCTGAAACGTGCTGACTCTTTGAGCAGAACCATCAACTTGAACTTGAGAGAGTGGGAGATGGTCTTATCAAACTTGAAAATCAGGGGTTTACATGTTTTTTTTTAATGAATCAGGTGACGCAAGAGTGAATGCAATTAATTCTCAGGCTTAAAAAACAACCTTCGCTAGGATATTGAGCCGGGTTTGAGACACTTGCACCCGCATACATTAATTAGTTCACCTCTGTTACATCATCCATCAACTGCTATTTTTGTCTGAACCATGAGTTACAAAGAACAAAAGAAGAGCACTCATCTCATGACCCGGATGCGGGGGTTAACTTCTTTGTAGTCATCCTTTCAGCGTGACTCACAATCTCACTCTTTTCTTTTTTCTTTTTTCTATACACACAAATGGCAACGGTAAAGAAGTACTGTACTCTCTCTCTCCACTGTACATATACATGTGTTGTAATAGTCAACTATCCCTACTCGATGAGGAGCCGGTTTCGGGCCCGGAGGTGGATGACATCTCGGGAGCTGGATTCGGCAACCTTGTGTCTAACCCCGCTACCACCCTCTATAAAGACCTCAGTAAGATGAATCATTAGACTTGTAATTATTAAATAATATCTATATCGTATCTCTCTTTAACCATCGTTGCGATTGAATATATATATCCCCTTCCTCCATCATGAGACTGCCCTACGTTTCCGACCCTCCGCCAACCTCCTCCCCGGAAGAGGAGGCCATCGTCCAACGTACTCGAGATCGTCGAGCTCCTCGGCCCCTCCAGCTCCTGGACCTGGCATTGCTTCACTCAGCTCCCATCACTGACGGTTGGAACTCCTTCATTGGTGCTATTCGCACCAAAACGTCCCTTGACGACGACATCCGTGAGATTGCCATCTCGCGAGTGGCCTATGTTAACAAGGCTTGGTATGAATGGGATCATCATGCTCCTCTCGTCGTTCAGGCTGGTGTCGATCCGTCCCTGTTGGACGCCCTTAAGCAAGACAAGCTATCTGAGAAGCCGGCCGGGTTGAATGACAGGCAGTGGGCTGTACTATTATACACGGACGAGATGACACGAAATGTTGAAGTCAAGGATGAGACATTTGCTCTGCTTCATAAGGAATTCAGCGACAAAGAAGTCGTAGAGATTACGGCAACAGTAGAGTCATCATCTACCCAAAATTGCAAGCTCTGCTAACACTGCGTCAAGGTGGCCGGCTATAACTGTGTGAGCCGGTTCTTGGTTGCACTCAATGGTAAGTCTCTACCCTGTGACTTTGGATTTGTCCATCTCATACGTCTAACTGTCGTACAGTTGCGGAGAAGAATGGCACAGGCCCCAGCGATGCGCACAATGTGCCTGCTCATTAATAATGCCACCATGTTGGCATTAAGCAGTATGGATAACGTGTCCATGTGGAATTGAAGTAATAGAATTTGCCATCGAGTTTGTGTAGTCAATAAACAAATGAAGAGGGAAAACTGCAAAACCGGCCTTAGAGAAACGAAAGGGGGTATCCTATCTGACATGTGAAGTGACACCAGAGTAATAAAACCAATAACTCCCAAAGCTCCCCGCCTGCCCACCCGCACCCAATTATAACCATCCATCGTAGAGTCATATCTCATAAGTCTGGATTCCTCTATCATGTTTCATAATAATGATTCATGAAATGTAGGCCTGTTGCCAACCTCGCTGGTAGATGATTTTGTTGATGATTCACCGAAAGGTTTATAGACCTTTCGTCCTGTTGTCGCCTCACCGCTAGCAAACCATGGTGTCTCGGGGCCATAGAATAGAAAGGGCAAATGAAATCCAAGAAAAGAGGATTTAGGGAGTTAGTTTGGTAATGGTCTGTTCTATAGATGCGTGTCGCTGCTGCAGGCGCGGCGACATCTGCAGTTCCTCCATCACTCCCGCCCAACCAGATATCGGAGCCGAGATCATGCCTTGAGTGGTAAGCCTTCTTGCAGGCAGGCGCCTCACCGGCTCTTCTGTCAGAGCCTTCTTGAGACCTGGCTTTGATGGTGTTGTGAAGGCATGTGACGGGCTTAGAATCGGCATGGGCGGCGGCGGCGGTGGTGGTGGCGGTGGTGGTGGGGGAGGAGGTTGTCTGTTGGCGATGGACGTGATGATTCCCATGTATGCCACCATAAATCGCATGCGCAATAAGTCTAGTCTCCGTACTCGGTCCTCCAATTGTGTGCGCTTCGATGCCCAAAGAAATCTCGTGCTTGTTCGTGGAGTGGTGGTTTCGTCGACGACCAATCGATTTAAGTCCTCGCGTAAGTCATCGCCGCTCTTCTGGATTTCTCTCAGTAGTCGAACGAGTCGCACTTTATCTTCAAGGCGCTGGATTTTTGAGATATCGCGATCATAGCTCTCATTCTCTTCAATGGCGTAGTCGACGGTGTCAAGGAATGTTGCGATTTCTTGTGACGCAAGCCTGTAGGCCGTCCAGTACGCAACCACAGTCTGTCCGATGACGACCAAGGACAGTAAAATAGCCGTCAGGGTAAGGATGATGATCCATTCCACCCACCCCAGATCAGCCATGATGTAGCAAATGGCAATGGAGCATAAAAGATGATGGTGTTAATAAAAGAACACTGTCATGTCATGGTCCAAGAGGAGGGAAGGGAAGGGAAATGGATTGGACTGGAAAGAAAGTGCTTTGAGGCGATGGCACGGATGACAAGGCTAGGAAACAAGACAAGAAGTGGAGGAACCTGTATGGAGGTCTGATTGGGTCTTTTCGGTTACTATAGGTATACTAAGGCAAAGTAGGTACCTCGAAGAAAAAGGAACAACCGCAGTGTTCCGAAATCGTGTGTTCCAGTACCGGCTCTGTTGGCGGCCTCGGGAAGGCTTGGAAGCGAGCCTGTGGAAGCAATACTAATAGTATTACTTTTGCGCTGAATCCTCTGGTCGGGCTCCTGCAAGTCACAGCGGCTAATGTGACTAGAATGACATTTGGGGACGCAATTTGTAGAACCGAGCTGTCTGTAATAATACTTATAACTGGTGGGAATCACATGGTGGGTATGCGTTGGCGTGTGGCGTGCGTTGTCTCGAGCAGTTGCAATTGTTCAAGTGGTTGGTTGTAAGAGATCAAGGCAAAATCCTCCCGAGAGGTTGGTAGGCTATGGCTATGGCTATGGCATTGGTGACAATTCAAGGGCTCATGAAAGGCTTCCAATACCAACATCAGGTACATGTCAATACACCACAAATTCATTGACCTTCTCTGGCATGACTGATTGCTGGGAGGCGGGAGGCTTCCAACTTGCCGCCGGGCCGAGCGAGCGTCTTCGGCTCAGCTCAGGACGAGCGCGACATGGTGACGCCTTCAGGCAAGCGATACCTCTTCCTCCGTAGTCGCATGCCTTAAATCCAGGCCCATGCATGAGGCATGTACTTTTATACGACCTGCATGAAGTGGGCAGCATCGGGAGGCCATCCCCAGCCAATAGCACCTACAGAACACTCACAGAGTCACAGGTGTCCCCAGTGCCCGGGCGGGGTACGTACCGGCTTTGTTCCAGCCTTGCAGCAGCAATGACATTGACTCCACTGAACTCTTTTCTTCTTCCTGTGCCGCCGCTGACAGAGACTTATCCAGCTCCAGAATTTGTTGCTTTGAGGCTCTAGGCAAGGGTAAAACCAAGTCTCGAAACCAAGCACCTCCCCCTCCAGCCATAGCCATGGCATCGACCGAACCGACCCCCGAGATCTCGACCTCAACCTCGCCCACTGCTGTGGTCCATCAGTTCCCGCTCCCAAAGATTCTCGAGAACCCCGCGTCGACCCCACCAACACTCATCACACAGGGCGCCGAGGGCCGTCTCTACAAGACAACCTATCTGTTGCCGACCATACCATGTGCTCTCAAGTACAGGCCGCCCAAGCCATGGCGACACCCGATCCTTGACCAGCGCTTGACCAAACATCGAATCCTATCAGAGGCCCGAATCCTCGCCAAATGCCGCAGGGATGGCCTTCGAGTCCCCGCCATCTATGGCCTTGACGAAGCAGCCGGCTGGCTGATGCTTGAATGGATCCACGGCACGCCAGTCCGGATCAACATCAACGAGAGACTCGGTAATCGAACCGAAGGGATTGAGAACGATGAAGAATTAAAGGGCCTGATGCGCAAGATCGGCACGGCGGTTGGCAAAATGCACAAGATTGGCGTCATCCATGGCGACCTGACAACAAGCAACATGATGCTAAGTCCCTTGCCCGAGAATGCTGCAAACGGTAGCCAGTCAAGCGGAAGTAGTATTCTAGAGGGAGAGATTGTCATCATTGATCTTGGACTTGCCAGTGGCGGCATTCAGGATGAAGATCGGGCTGTTGACCTGTATGTTCTCGAGCGTGCTTTTGGCAGCACGCACCCTCGAGCCGAGTGTCTCTTTGGCGAAGTCTTGGAAGCATATAAGCAAACCTTCAAGCAGGCAAGCATAGCCCTCAAGAAGTTAGAGGACGTCAGGATGAGAGGTCGCAAAAGAAGCATGCTGGGTTAACATGACCCAGGGTCAACGCAGTTGCTCTCGCACTTGGAAACTGTGACACTTTCTACACATGACGCTCGCTATTGTAATAACCAGACCAAAACATCCCCTTACTAACCCCAAGAAACAACTGGTATCTAAATGTCCAGGCAAATAAAATAGTCTGGTGGCAGCCTCTTGCCCCGACTTATTTCAGCTCTGCCCCCGCAAAGTAGCCCTTGTTTTCGATTACGCCCCGATTTCGTACAAATGCTGTATATCTCGCAACCCAATGTGGTCTAACATCACCTTCCAACCCAGCACCATTGTTTGCGGCATCTGCGAGCACACCAGCGCCTTGTGGACCGTGACCGAGGAGATCTCGCAGTGTTCCGTGGGGCAGAATATCGGTACAGTCTGTGTGCACGTTCAATTCGATGCCTTTTTCCTCCGCAAGCTTCTTTAGTGGTTGGGGGACGTTGCAGCAGTCCCGGAGGTTGATTTGGTCGACAGTCGGATGGATCGATGTCCTTTCCAAGAAAGCCCGCAGTTTCTCGCTGCCGAATTCGGCAATGCCCAGCTGCTTGGCGAGTCCTTGTTTATGTAGTTCCTCAAAGATGCCCCAGGTCGCAACCTCTTCGTCCAGATTCCCTTGTTGAGCATTGTGTCTTTCGACCTCCTTCTCGCAATTGCCTTCAAACGACATTCCGGGGAACGAAACTATCAGCAAGTCGACTGCCTGTATGCCGAGCTCCTTGCCCACAAGAGCCAGAGCATCCCTCACATACTGCTCGCGCTCTTGGACAGGCGTATTAGGGAGGAGGAACAGCTTGACTGTGATTTCATATTCACTTGGTTCATCCCGCAAGCCAGCCGCCTGCCAGTTGATTCTTGGAATGTATAATGTGCTGCTGTCCTGCTCTGTCCATGCCTCTACCGGCGCCTGGGATGGGGTTGGCGGGGTAGTGAAGCCGTTGGTCAAGGACGTATCGAGGGCATAGTCTTGCCGTGCTGCGGCGAAGCTATCGCGGAGCGAATTGACGAGTTCGAGATTGGATCTTGTGTTACCCCTTCGGATGATGGATGGGCCGGCAGACATGACATTGCTAGCAGAGTCGGGTTAGTTGCAACATTCAGAAATTGAGGAACTTCCGGGAAGGAGTGACAAACCCGGTAGAGAGGATTAGTTTCGTCATGGTAGCAGCACTAAGTAGATGGACAAAAGTACTATATGGATTAAGATGGAGAGTATGGAGGTTTCCAAGAGTTGAAAAGTGTAAATAAAGTTAGGGAAAAAAAGTATTCGTTCTAGGCCTGCGTGAGGAAAATGGAAACTTTTCCGCCCAGATCTTATTAGCCTTGGTCGTTTGGCTTCCGTCACTGATCAGATTACTAATTCACAAACTGCTCTGCGGATTCGTGATATGCGAGCCCAGCGGTGTTCAGTAAGCAAAAATTGAGATTCCAATTGGAAGCTGAATGCCTTGTAGGTAAATATGTCTGATTGACTTGTTACAGGGGTGGATAAAGGTCATGTTTAATAATAATCATTGATCCAGGCTTGAGCATATTTGTTAATCATGAGAAAAATAATGAACCCCACTACGGAGGAGTATCATGTGAAGAGGACCCTTCATAATGATGAGCCAGTATGATTCAGGCCATTCCAAGACGACGCTTCTTGGGCTTGTCTGCTAATCAGGCTAGCAGCGATTTATAAAGTGGTGGGCCTAATTGGAGAAGACAGCGCTGTGACGATTTGGCTTCAGTGAACCAAACGCCCTGAGTATCAGGCACAGGATGATTGATGTTGACGTAAATATAATAGTAATGGGAGCGCTGCTCATCATCTTTACAGTGACCTAACTGTTTGTATCTTGGCTTTTTGAAATATTAAATATTAGCTATTATTTCATCCCTTTTTCTATTTTTATACAATTTCTACAATTTCTGTAATTTCAGTAGGTATCGGTCGTCAGTTGGCAGCATCATAGCAGGCCTCGGTGGAGAAAGCCGCCGCCATCCCCACTGGAGCAACTCGCCAGATCACCAGACCAGTACGGAGTACAGAGTCCAGAGTACGTACTTGGAGCTCGTCACCAACCTGGCAAAACTGAGCTGCCTGGACAAGAACAGCAACAAAACATTGACGCATTCCACTCAGCTCCCCTTTTGGGTCCCTAGACTGTCACGTCTCCAGCGTCCGCTTAGGGATGTGATTCCATCCATCACATCACTATGGCGATTCAGTACGATGATTATCTTTGACTCACCCCCCGTCTCTCCCGCTAACTCTCCGCCTCCTTCAGATACTTGATTCTACTGTCCCGTCAGGGCAAAGTGGTATGCGGCTTCAGCTTGTCACGAGATTGGTGATTCCGGGAGCTGACTTTCATCGCAGCGTCTGGCGAAATGGTTCACAACGCTGTCCCCTAAGGACAAGGCCAAGATCGTCAAGGACGTATCGCAGCTCGTCCTCGCTCGACGAACACGCATGTGCAACTTCCTCGAGTACAAAGGTATGCTTCTTCTTCTTCTTCTTCTCCCCCCCCCCCCCCATGGTGACTCGTGTTGGTATCTGACAGCTCCTGGAAACAGACACCAAGATTGTGTACCGACGATATGCTTCCCTCTTCTTCATCACCGGCTGTTCGTCCGAGGACAACGAATTGATCACCCTCGAGATTATCCACCGATACGTCGAGCAAATGGACAAGTACTACGGCAATGTCTGCGAACTGGATATTATCTTCTCCTTCACTAAAGCGTACTACATCCTTGACGAACTGCTTCTAGCAGGAGAACTACAGGAGAGTAGCAAGAAGAACGTTCTACGATGTATTGGCCAACAAGATTCATTAGAGGATATGGAGGTGAGTGTTGCGCACTAATGCCTGGTTGTTCTCTGCTTTGGTTCCCCAGCGCCTCGATCCGTCTTCGTCATTTGCACACACACAATCGCACTACAATTATAGCTGACGCCCGATTCCCAAACAAAGGTCGAGGACGAGGTCACCAAGCTTATGTAGCTGCATACAAATGACTGCAATTTTCCACGCCCGTCCCCATTGTTCGATGCACCCTTACGGCTACCGATTTCCAGCCGGACCGCCCATTTTTTGCACGAAGCCGTTTTGGAAAGATGTATGCGCAGGGATACAGCGATCGATGGTTAACAATTCACGTTACAGGCTGATATTCTCACGTCAAATATGCGGGAAACAGGGCTCATGTGACGGAAAGTCTCAGGAGGCTGAGCATCTCTTCGATGAGAAGAGAGGATACAAAGAGAGGGGTTGCGAAGGAGTACATGGAAAAAAGGAGCGCGGCCCTATTGTCTTTGTGTGTGTGCGTGTGTGTGTGTATAGATCTTTGACGGTGGAAAACCACCGTCTCTCATGTTCAAGAGATGTAACCCTGGGAAGGGTCGGAAACGCGGTGTGCAGATCCGCGGCCTCTCGGCGGGTCGTCAGCAGAAGAATCAACCATGACAAAAGGATGCTCGGGATTGTGCCCGAGGTTTATCTCAAACAACAAAGACCCAATTACAGTTTCAGGCTTGCCAATTGCACTCGCGACAACAGACCAGCTGCTACTAAGTTGACCAGAGAATCGCACACGTTCAGAGAAAGAAGTTCAATCAAATAAGACGACATCGTCACCGTTTCCCCCCATCATCTTGTCGATTTCGCTCGTGGTGGCAACATGCCGTTTCATTCGTCGTCGGATGCAAATGCGCCAACAAACCGGCTTGCCCACTTTGTCTCGTTGGGCAGTGGTCCGTCCAGCGGCGGTTTGATGCGAGCGAAGTTGGTCTGAGTGGACTCTTTGGCTCCCCCCTCTTCAACCCCCTACTGATGATGGTGCCCCCCGGAATGCAAGGAGCCACTATCCATTCCTATAGGCCCAGCCGATGACGGGTGTCTGGGGGCATTCCATTTACGATGCACATGCACCATCCTATCAATAGCATATGGATGGATCCATGGATTTCATTGCCTAATTGCTTGCGCTGACCTCCACAGCACTTTAGCGCTATCCTCCACAGTACAGCTCAGCTGCCTCCGGACTTGATGTCACGTCAGCGCATTCAATTCATGGGCAGTGAAGAGCAGCAGCAGCAGCAGCAGCAACAGTAGCAATTACGGTTCCGCCCATCTGTCCACGTTCCATGTGCCACCACCACCACCACACACCATTACCACCAGTGACCACCACCACCAACTCGAGCCAAGGCTACCTACTATACTAATTCACTCCCCCCCCTCAAAGCTTCCATTCTTCTTTCTTCTTCCATAATTAGGCCCTCTTGCCTTTGTTGACATTGTGAATGACCTCAATGCCTGCTGCCATCTTTTAACGTTGCAGGAACACACAAGTCTAGTCTCTTTCCTCTTTGGACCAACTGACAACGTCACCGACGCCCCCCTGATCTGCATATCTTAACCGACCACCATCGCCGCCCAACGTTCTTACGTCCTCACCTTAGTTTGCATCCGAGAAAACCGACCACTCGACGACACTGCCATTTACAACTCTTCCTATTCGTCTTTCCGTCAAGCGCTGATCGATCGCACGAACTCGACTTGGTTACCAGCAGTTACTTTTATCTGTTGGAGCTTCTCCTCGCGCCGGCGCAACCTCATTACATCACATTACATCACCACGAAGCAACACATCTGAGGGGCTTGATTACTGTGTATCCATACTACGCGACGAACTCTGAGTCGCAACATCCTCAGTCAAGATGAAGGTAAAGCAATCCCCTCGGCGACTTCAATGCGAACCTCCTCGTACTGACAAGCCCTCGATTTGCAGTACCTTCCCGTACAAGATTTCGAAGCCGTAACGAGCGCGCTCAACTTCAACACACCCGACTGCAACATTACCGGTGGATGCGATCTCTACACGACAAAGTCGACGGGCTCTGACAAGAAGCTCTACAAGAACATCGACAAAGACCTCAGTTCGCAACATGCTGCGCTGCTCCAATTAGGCGCCAGTTTGTCGCCTCCCGACCGCCAGCACATGCTTGCTACATCTCGGAGCATGCAGCTATTTTCTCACTCAAGTGCCTTTGGGCCCCTATCCGACATTTCCAGTCGCCGCACTTTTGCTTACCTGATCGCAACACTCAACGCCAGTCATCCTCATTATGATTTCTCCCACGTATTGCGACCGGGTGACTTCAAGCGCGAGAGGAACTTGAAACGTGTTATGGCCAACTTGGATTCTATTCTTCAAAATGTCCGACCAGGGTTCGAGGGGACCTCATACGACTCTTCTGTGGGGAATGAGATGAACTCGCAGTGGGGGCCCAATTGCTGGTCCTTAATAAACAAGGAGATGCGTCTGAATGAATGCACCATTTTCAGTTACCATCCCGAGATTGACCCTTTTGAGGAGGATGAGAGTGCCATTTGGGCTGTCCATTATTTCTTCTTCAACCGGCCCTTGAAGCGTGTGGCATATCTTTACGTCCGCGTTGTTCCTGTCATTTCTTCTCAGAGCCCGACGTTGCATCCAACAAGGAATGCTCTGAGTAAGCGACAGACCGACCCTGACTCGGACGGCGCCAAGAAGCGCGCGAAATATTGGCTTGGCGACCAAGATGCGGAGTTGGTACCTCCCTATGAAGATGATGAGGGAGGTTCGCTCGATGATGGCCTGTACTGGAACCGAGGTGAAGATGGTGACATTGTCCAGTTCTCAGACGATGATTACGTTGAGGAGGACGACCTGGACGATGATGACGATGACATGCTCGATGCGAAACGTGAGAGATTTATGAGTGAGGATATTGCTGGTCGGATGGAAATTTAAGCCAACCTCCTTACTATCAATATCTGATAGATTACATATTGTTGGGTAGCTTTTTTTCTCCCGACCTCATACCTCACTTGGTTTTCTTGGGGGGCATCTTTTTTCAACAAACTGCATGTACGATGAACGCAAGGAGCCGTATTTTGCGACAGGGGTTCCCCGTATGGATAGGGAAGAATGCTTTGCTTTGCTCATGATTTTCTTTCAACACCTTGTTTTACTTGTCAGTTTCTCGTTTTTGGGCATCTTATTTAGCGCGGCGCTCGGTTTTGGTTTCTGGTCGGTGAGAGCGGCTTGGAACAGTGTCGCCGAGGCTTTTTTCTTATTTTTCCCTTTTCTTTTCCCTTTCCGTTTCCCTTGTCCTCTTCCTATTCTTGGCTTTGTTATTCTTCGCACTTGTCGTTTTAAGCGGATCATCAACCTGTGGAGTTGCTTTACTTGTATTATCGCTACTTATCCTTGCATTTTGTTTTCATCCGAACCTACTTGGCTGGGGGAACGTGGGGAGTTGTGATTGCGCGGGATACAGTGCAGTCGTGCCGGGCATATATACGGGATGAAATGGATTACCTTTGGAAACTTCCCCCGACTGTTGGGGTATCTTGATTAGGGGAGGGAGGCGGAATGGGTGATGAGTGCTACGCTGGGATGAATGATATCAAAATAGCTCCAAGTAATGCTTAGTTTTTTTACGTTCTCATTTATATTTGATTCAAGACTACGATTTTCTCGTGAAGGTGTATGAGTGTGACAGCAAGTGCGTACGATGTTAAAGGGGGGCTGAATAGTGCCTGTTAGATTGATGTCTTTCCATCTTCCTAACGTGTAGTTGTAGCCCCTAGAGCTTTCTTCTGTTCTGGGCGTGCTGTATTTGGCAGATCCTAGTAGAGTCACGACCCCCTATCATGAATATCACGACCAAGAACCATATCAAGTTGACACATCAGCATCCAAGTCATCACTGTAGAATCAGCATATCGGGCAAGCAAGCAACAAGATAGATCACAAGTCAACATCTCATTCTTAAAAACATAATCATCATACGATTGGAGGTATCTCAAAAAGCTAAAAACAGGTATCGAGCCAACACCCATCACAATAGGCCAAAAGAAAAAAAGGAAAGAAGCTTCCAACAAAAAGCCCAACTATGATTTCCTACTCTCCTGCCCACCCTTTCATCCAACCGCGTATAATAAATCCAACCCAAAAAGCCCTCCACCCCGATTCCCAGAAAGATCAAGTCCCGTTAAACCCTTTTCCCTCCTTTGATCCGCCCTTTTCATCCAGTATAGAAGCCGTATAATCCCCCGCCAGTGGTATTTTTTTCTCAGATAGAAAATGTTCAAACAGAAAGCTTCAAACCCAAAAAACATGATAAGAGGAATACAAAATCATTAGGTTCCACATATAATGCGACAAAATAGCATGTATATATATAGGGCTCTTGATTTTTGTAATTTTTGTACGCAAAAGGAACCAATCTTTGTCATTACTTTTTTTTTTTTAATTATCTTGTGATTATAGAGGGGCGGTCTTCTTTCTCCGGCCAAACATCTTTGAGATGCCATTGGTCTCCTCCTGGCGTGTTGGGGTCTGGGGTAAACTGTGATTTGATGGTGGTGCAGAGTCGCGAAGGAAAGCTGCCAGATCGGCAGTCTGGCCCAATGCAACGGGCTCCCGTGGCTCAAAGGTCTTCATCGGAACCCTAGGGGCGGGTGCAGGGTTGAATGGCTTGGAATAATTGCTGTTAGATTGCTCAGAGTACCCAGCGATGGGCCCGTACATGTCATAGCCTGGCGGCATATTCACCACAAGAGGGATATGCTTGCTGCTGCCTGTTCGGCTGTTCACGAATCGAGACTCGTTGGCAGCAAAGGTGTTCGTGCTTGTACGGCTATTCAGTGATTGAGTCTCATTGGACCCAGCACTGCCTGGGGTATCTTTTGAGCTGGTGCGACCGAATCTTCCTATCAAACTTGGGGAGCTAGTCTTCTTCTTTAGAGCTTTCCCTGGTGCCTGTGATACGGGCTCCGAGGGAGGTTCGTAGTTGCGCAAGAATTCCGCCAAGCTTTCCTCCTTCTTGACAGGTGGGCGAGGAGCTGGATCAAACTCGTCGTAGCCATCTTCTTCATCGCTAAAGTCGATAGCATACTGATCACGCACGCGACGTTGTTTCCTCACGGGCATGGCCTCTTCCTCTTCAAACATCTTGCTAGCTTTGCTGGAGCCTTTGTTCCTAAGAAGGGCAGAGCTAGAGTTGATGGAGGACTGCATCGAGGGCATCGAATTTTCAGTGAAATTAGTTGACGCCTGACTATATCGGATCTCAGGAATCATAGCGTCAATAGCCTTGCCGCCAATAGCGCCACTGAACTGATCAGAGTCCATGGTGTTGCGGAAAGGTGCTACATGACGAGGAATCCGGTGCTGCCCATTTGTAGGAGCCGTCGGACCTTGACGAATGAAGTCAATCAAGTCCGAATTGTCACGGGGATCAGCAACGGGCTCCCGGGCCTGGAAACGGCTACGGTTAGCGCTGTGATTGCTGAGGCTACTTGTTGTAGAGACGCGACGGGAGACGCTGCCTCTCTTTGTCGGACTGGTTGGGACGTGAACATTCCGCAAGGCAATAGGGCCCTTGTCGCCTGGTGGTCCAGTAGATTTGATGAATTCCGCAAAGTCGGCCATAGATTCTCCAGGAACACGTGCATCTCGAGCTTGAGGACCTCCCGTTCGAACCGACGAAACTGTTGCGCTTGCAGGTGCCCGTGGGATGGGTCCACTTGGTTTGCTGGCCTTGTTCTCGGTGGGGGGTTGGGACATTCCAGTTGTTACTCGTTGGCCTGACGGGGATCCGTTAACTTCGGCTGGTGGTCCTCGGAGTTCGTCGCTCTTGCGGCTAATTTTAGGTACAACAGGGCCCTCAATGGGCGACTTGACCTGTCAAGATGTTAGTATTGTCATGGATGCGTGCGTCTAGGCGGCGTGGTACTACTCACATTGATGTCACGCATATTCTCCGGTGTGAGGGTGTAGGAGATAGTTTGGTTGCTCTGAATGAGCTCTTCGAAGTTACGAGCTACGCTTTCGGCGCGGCTTGAGGACTCCTCCGATGACCTCAGAGCTTTTAGTCGGCCGGTACCAGAAGAGCCGGAGGAGCCAGAAGTGTGAATTTGCCGAGGTGGGATGATGGAAAAGGGCATCGCCGCTTCCTCCTCAGCATTCGACCTCGTGCGCTCAACGGCAGACATTGCCTTGCTCTCATTTTTATTATTCTGCCAGTTTGGATGGCCTGCCGTTTTACGGGGCATATCCGTCAGCCCTTCCTCCACGAATGCACTCCCCGAATTCGAGTTCCTAATAATCGTCATCTTGGTGCTGGGAGTAACTGCCTCCGTCTTGGGCGACGATAGCTTTCTATCGGCTTGCCTGAAGTTTGTCTGCAAGCCATAAGGAACATGGCCCATAGGATCCCTGCTGCGAGGTGGAATAGCACCGGCGACGACAGGTGCCTTTGCGGACCGATCGTCAATCTCTTCTTCGGATTCCGAGATGGTGGTTGCATTTGGCATTACTGGCCTCATCCTGTCAACCGAGGATTTAGCTGCAGTGACAGCGGGTACAATCCTTGGCCCAAGCTCCAGAACTTTAGTCTTACGCGGTTCCTCCGCAATGAAGGATTGCACTAATGGAGTAGAACCAGACAAGCTGACTGAGCGTGATCTCTCGGTGTCAAACGATGGCGGACGCGAGTGCGCAGGGCTTCTCGGCGCTGGCACATCAACGATGCGCGCAGAGTGGACGCTAGATGATCTTCTGACATGCATCGCTCTGCCAGAGTCCGAGGCAGAACGAGAAGATGTACTAGCAACAGATACTCTGGATGACGTTACTATTTCGGCTTTCTCGTAAGTAGCCCGCTCAAGCACATCGTCCGAGTCTGAACCATCGCTATGGCGGGCTAAAGCGGAGCCTGTGGCAAGCTTTGGCAGCCGACCCTTGGGAATCGGCTGAGTAAACGACCTGGCGTCGACATCACTTGCTGCTTTGCCCTCCTTCTTCGACCGTACCATGTTGGGATGGAAAGCTGATGATTTGGGAGTCGGCAAAGAGTGTGACCTTTTGTGGAGCGTGAGAACAGCAGGATGGCGCTCTGCCAACGTTGCAATTCGGATATCGCTGATATATGTTGGAACAGCATCGAGGCTTTTAGGCCTAGGAGCGTCATCAGGTTTCTTTTTCACCTCTCGCTCGTCGTCATCGTCGCTATGACGAACCAGTCCAGGCACCTCAATCTCATCAACGTCGTTATCGCCCATTGGTAAAGGAATATCTTTAGGCTGGACATCCTCAGCAATGGTGTCCTCGAGATGATCATGGATTTTCTTAATATCGCTTGAATCGCTCAGAGGAGACTTGGGGCCGAAAGGCTCTACCGAATCCCTTGGACCCATGGAAAAGGAGCGGCTTAGAGTATCGACGGTTGGTGCTCGTATTCTCTTCTTCCAGCCACGCCACAGTCGACCCAGAGTTCGATCCAGGGCAACTCGTTCCATGTCCATCTCATCCACAGCAATGCGGTCGGCTCGCTCATTGGGGCTGCGTGTGCCATCTCTGAACTCCTTCTCAATCTTGGATCGCACTCTTTGACAGGCAGCTTGCCCCGCAGTGATGAGTGTCAATTCTCCCAAGTACTCGATGACCGAGGTCAGGAAGATGGCCACGGCAGGGGAGATGACGTCTGATGCGTCTTCGTTTGCCCTAATTTCGAGGTTCTCTTGTTGCATATACATGTCCTCGTCTTCCTCCTCTAGATCTCCCAGTGAAGAATAGACCATACATCGCAGTCTCGCCCGTTTCCAGGCCAATTCGAGATCCCAGTCGCGGTTGCTTCCAGACTGCGCGTAGTCATCCTCGTCGGCATCACCAAGATATTCTCGCAGTTCCTCGTCGGCATTGTGGATGATGTCTCTAGCGAGCTTCGGCTTAAGAATCTCGGAAACAGCAGGGCGCAGGGCGGAGAGTCTCGTGGACTTGGCTACTTGGAGAAAGTTGAAGAGCAATTGGTCGAGAAAACCGTTGACCAAATGGAGGGCGGAGGGTGAGACGAGTGCGGTCTCGCCAGAAGATTCGACATCGTTTTGGTCGTACCATGTCAAGGCATGGTTCTCATGATCGTTTGTGATGATTTGGGAGGCTGCTGTTTCGGCAATGAAGGCGGCCTCTGGTGACACAGAGAGAGGTGGTGACAGCAAACCGTGGCTCACAGTCGATACGGAGGGTCTGTCGCTGGAAAAACTCTGGGTTCTCGTTCTCATATGCCGTCCCGGGACGAAGCCGGACAAGGGGCGCGAGTCGGGAATTGGGCTCGCCATTGTCGCGTTTAGTAGGTTGTTGAAAAGAAGAAGAAGAAGAAGTAGGGTATTATTAGTCGATTATATAGAGAGAAAAAGTGATTCTTCAATTGGCTGCGTCTTGGTATTACAACCACCAATGGACCTGGGACAAGACGAAGAAAGCTTGTCCTGCAGGATTCAGTGGCTCGAGAACGTGGGGTATACGGAATATATGGTGTTATAAGTCAAAGTAGAGTGTAGACCAGTTTCGCGGTGGTCGAAGGAAACGCGATACTCTAGAGAGAGAGGGGGAGAGCCCTTGTCGCAATTAGCAGGCAGAACGGAAACAAAATGAACAAGCTATAATGATAGTGACGGCAGGCCCGCCAAACACATGGCCTTGGGGCAACGTGAACGTGGATAATGAGACACGAAGCGGCGATGGCTGTGCGTGCATCCGTGACAGCGACGTGCCGCTGGTACAACCATGGAAGAAAGAGAGTGATGGCAGACCAGGTTCCGACAGTCGCGACTCATATCACGAAGGAAAGAGTGATTGTGATGACCAGGAAGCACAAGATATGCGCTGGGTAGACGCCGTGGCAAAGACAAAAGAGGCCAATGGGCAATGCAATGGGGGGGGGGACCCTGGGAGGTGAGGGTATGGAAAATCTGCTGCAGCGGCCGTAGCAGTGGTGGGTGGACGTGGACGGGCTGGGTGGGTGGCTATACGTACCTCGATAACTCAGCATGAAAGAAGCAAAAGTCGTGACATGTCGTTCGATAACTGCAGGAAAAAGCAAGTTGAAGGCGTCGTCGTACCAGCCAAAGTACGAGTTACTTGGTGGAGTCGAGCTGTCAGTTTTATTTATCTGCGTCTGTTGGTTCGACACAAACACGAGCAAGCAGAAGCAAGTGGTAGCGGTAGTGGTAGTGGTAGTAGAAGTACCTGTAGTAGTAGTAATAGTAGAAAATAGAAATGAGGAAGCAAAGAGACAGACGATGGAAGGAGGGATCTTGTTCGCGTCACACGGCTTTTAGGCTACTCGACTCCTTTGAAATCCTCAAGCCAGCATTGCCTCGAGATCTGCCACACACAAAGAAACAAATTAATCAAGGCGAGAAAAAGAAAAATCTAGGGAAACGGGAGTTTCTCTTTTTGTTCTTTCGACCCGGATGGACAAGCATCCATCGATTGACACAAATTGCGCCAAACGCCAATCGACGCCCATGCCGGGCTGCCCCAATGTCCAGGGGGGCCCCCCAGCCCATTCCAGAGATGGGCAGCGGGGTGGGTAAAGCAGACAGGACAGGACAGGACAGCTCTTGGGGGCCATGTCTGAAGACAGGGGGCATCAGAAGAAGTCTAGCCAAGGCAAACCAAGTCTCCTTGGTGATGGCTAGCAGAACGGCCTAAGCACTGGCTGGGGCTGGCCTAGGCTAGGCTGGATGGATGGGGAGTAGAAGGGACCCGGCACCATAGAGTCAGCTCGAATCATCAGGTCAGGGGTCGACTTGTTGCATGAAGAAGAACGATGGCGGCATGCGTTTGATGGATGGATGGATGGATACCCACCAAAAGCCTTGACCCAGACTCAGACAAGACAAGACAAGCATCACACCACACACAGGCCAGACCACCACGCCAAAGCACCCTCGCTCGACCATTGGGGTGCGTCCAGTGGCCGCCCTCGTCTCCTCACCCCTGCCTACCGATGCAACCCTAGTCCGGCTCATCCGTTCCTTATTCGAGAGAAGTCGAGTTGGAAGAGTACCTAGGATGGTCCGAGTCGTACAAAAGGAACAAGGTACCTAGGATTTTGTGCTACAGGTACACATTTGCACGTACAAGCGCAGCAAGTGTTTTGTTCTTTTGATCGTTCCATGTTTTACACCACTGGACTACGAAGCAGACAGGTATGGACAGCATATCTACGGAATAGACACTACGGTGTTGTACTTGTCGGATGGCTGGCTTGTTCAGTGTAAGACTTGCCACGCACAGAGACTACTGTAGGCATGGAGTCTAAGACCAACAGAGAATCCATACCACAAGTACGAGTACTTGTCTGAATCTGCAGTTTGTCCTTGCGCCTTCAAATTATGCGTCGAAGCACGGAGCACATCAACATTCAACCATGACCGATTCCCCGATTACCTTGTCTTGCCAGGCAATTTAACGCTGGACGGCTATGCCAAGCACAGTATATTAACCATGGTATTTCTCATCAGTCAAAAGGGTGCTGATACTGTGTAAACCAGCGGCACTTGGGATACTCCAGCCTCCAGCCTCCAACCTCGACCTCGCGGACACTGCGGAACCAAAGGATCCATGACAAACATGGCTACCTCCATACTTCCTAGGTTTGCTAGGTACTCCCATACACATCCCACAGCCAAGGCATACATGCAGATCGACGGTTTGCCTCATTGTTTGATGCGCCAAGGATCATAAAGGCTGAGTCAAACAGACCATCAAGCCGATTAATAAGAGGGTCCCCCCTTATGCAGTCCGTTGCTTGATAGTGGTAGTGGTGATGGTGGTGGTTTTTGTGGTGGCATCAGCGGGACTTTAGGGAGCTTATACCACTGAGGGCCCCAAGAGTCCTCAACTAAGCCCGCCCGGTTACACTTCCAGGTTCCAGGTTGGAGGCTCACGGGAGGAAAATGCCACCCGTAGACGTGGTTAATTTATTATTTTCCGGTTGATCAAGATGGCGAGATAACGAGAACTCGAGTCATTTAATAAGTAGAATCATTTACTTTCATTTACAGGTACGGCTCCTCTGGAGATCCATGTAAAGCCGTCCATCGATTTGTGTCTTACCTGCATCACTAGGCACTATGTACTGTACAGTGCGTTGTACAGTGCTAATATTCAATGCATCCAACACAACCGGTTCCGCTTCCCAAGGTCGTCACCCGCTACTTTGTTTTTTTTTTCGCAGCACACACATCGCCAACAAGGATCAGAGCAAGGCTCCGCGACAAATAACAATCGCCATTGGCTCAAGCTTACCGACAATGACATATTCATTAACCAATGGCTGCTTCATCAGGGCGAACGAATCCGACGCTTGCTCGCCAGAAGCTCCTCCCACTACCAAATCAGACGACTCCTTCTCCTACTCCATCATGTCCATATTATGCGAGCCACCGTCGTTATAGTAGTTAATTAATAAGCGGCCGCACATCTGATTCCCCCACGGAACTGGACCCGCGGGGAAATACTTGTACAGGTAGTGATAATACACCATAGCACTATCAAGACAAGACTCCACTCATCGGGGTTGGCTACTCATCCGCAGACCCGAATCGGGTTGGAGACCTCAATCGCGCCTTCGTGGGCTCTTCGCAGTCCGTCCCCCTGGCCTGGCCTTGTCTGGCCTGGTTGCTTCTTTTGCCTCCCTGCTGTCTCGCACAGACTGACAGATCGGCGTCAACAGCCAACGAGGCCTATTCGCCGCTCGGCACCCCGAATGGCACCGTTATCTAGTACCTACATACACATACATACATACGCATGTGTACGGAGTACGGAGCACAACTTGCCTGTATCGCATCAAGTTGAGACGAGCTGGCTTTCTGTTGACCTGGCCGTTTCCCATCAATCCCTCAGCTGGGCTAGGCATTTTCCAACGTCTCCCGCCAATTCCTCTAGCAAGGTTTTATTTTTGTCTCCGTTAAGCCACAGCGGACGCCGGTAAACGTTTATCGTCTCCCGCTACGACTGCCGAGCGAGCGAGCTGAATGGTAGCAGAAACGCCTGATTGGCACGGTCCTGAGAAAAAATAATGGCAAGGGATGAGAACGTGGGGAGGAAGCACATTCAGCCATTAGGCCAGACGTTTAGGAGCAATAACCATTGCTCATCGCGCATCTCCCCCTCTCTTGTCTAACTTGTCCTGATATGGGCGTAGTGCCCCCATGTCTTACATCAAAGTGTCTGCCCGATCCGCAGCATGAAAAAGAAGCAATGGCCCGATGTTGTTGCGAGACGAGTACATACTTCAGACTGGCCGCTCTGACTTCTGCGAGTTTCATAGTAATCCCTAACGCAGCATGATATCCACGAGGCCTGTGGAGATGAGCTGTGCTAGCGACAAGCCTACAACAATGGTGCTTATTTATCCTCCGCAAACAGGGTATCCCTCGGCCACACGTCGGGGCAGACCGATCTGGCTCCGTTTCACGTTTCAGTTCTGCTTTCTCACGTGGAATACGGAGGAGCTGGTGCATGGAACATGCTTCCATTGCAGCCACAGTTCTTCTAGGTCGCAGATCCCCTGTTGATCCCAGGAGCCGCTGGTCAAATTTCTCTTGTTGGGAGAGGTTCCCATTTTGACTTTGAACGCCATTGTCTCAACGGCTGTTTACATTCATTAAGATGAGGTCATCAATGCACGAAAAAGGGAGAAAACCAAGAGGTGCATGCTCGGCGCTGTCAGCCGTTTTCCCACGCGACATGCAACAATGCATTGCACGTGGAGCCTCATACCAGGTATCTGGGAAGTTTGGACCATAATCCGCCATCTGCAAGACGTATATCCTGCACAAAAGGCCAGGGGGGGATGCGACGAACGTATTTTGCAAGAACATGTTACCAAGCCGTATTACCTAAATCGGTATTATGGCAATGGTAAGCGGGGGATGGGTCCCAAAAGTTCATTTGATACATACAAACCCAAGAAATCCTTCCAATACCCGGAAGCTGCGGAGCAAGCCCACTATTAAGCTCCGACCGCGCCGCACGTCCACGGATCTGCCACGGTGATGGCTATCTATGTGAATCTGACCATCTACTAGATGCGCAAATCAAGTACGTACGTGGATGGCACACCTATTGACGATGGGACTGGCAGCCGGTGAGAGTGTGCTTGGGTAACGGGTTACACATGCACACCGCTTGAAATTATTCGTCACTTCTCCTTTACAGTGGCGCCTGCTCCGACAGCAACGGTCCTTTGATGCCATGAATGGCTGAAGACCCCATGCACGTATCCCGGCTTGCTATTTATAATGGCCCAGTGAACAGGCCAGCGGAAGGACCATTCATGTGCAATATTCTTACGAAAAGATGCCAGCGCAGCCGATCGCGTATCCAGCATGGATTCTCTGTCACATGAGTCCCCCGCCCCCTCGTTACCCTCTCAACTCTGTAACTACCAACCAGCCCCGGAGGAGATGGCATGTCTTGGATCATGATACTCGGGGGGGTTATAATGCAGAAGAGGCGTTTTGTCACATCACACAAGGGATTTTTAAACAAATATCGGGTACGACCGCTGCCGCACGGCTGTCTGCTTGGCCGGGAATGCGCATACACTACTGTATACAGGCCCGTGGATAGGAGACATATTCAGCCTCCATGATTTGCTTTTCGCGCATTTCAAACGCAGACCGTCTGATTTAAAAAAACGGTCAGAGCAGGCGAACTGACAGGAAGCCCCCAAATCGGATCGATCAGCGATCGAAATGGTAGCCTGATATGATACTTTAGGTATCTGCAGCAATTTGCCGATCGAGTCCACCGTCCAGGATACGTATCCACCCTTTCATTTTAAAATTGGCCGTTTAGGCAATATTAGGCTGTGAATGGCATTTTCTGGTTTCCAGCCTCCATGTTTTTCATTGCCGATCGTTGGTTGCTTTTGCGAAGGGAGGTGCCAACTCTAAACAAGCTTTGTTGGGAGAGGTGAAGAATCCATTGTTGATATCTGAGATGGTGGCGAGTCCTACTCTCGCTTCTAGCCGAGCCCGAGACATGATTCAAGCTCTTTGAGGCTTTACGCTATGAAGTTCTCCACTTGAGGAGCCACTCTTGGGCTTTGGGCTTGATAACGACAAGCGTTGCCAAGGATTTGCGAGTTTGTACTTGTATGCATGTATGTCTAAGACGGAGGTTTCCCCGGCGCCAGAGACACCACGCAAAGACAGGACGTGGCCAATAGCCTACTCCCCTCGGTGAGCGTCGTGACTTGACGAACTGGGATACTCATTAGATGCTTCAATAGCGTCATGGTGTCGGCGGTTAACAGTGTATCCAGGGAGATGTCCTTGTTCAATATGGTTGCGGTGCAATAGCTGTTTGCGCAAGTCGGTCAGTGAAAGGGGTTGCCTTTAGGGGTATAAGGGTGATGCTGGTGATGTATTATTCCTTTCGTGTACAAACGTGAGGAATATGTCAACCACTACATTGACATGTTGAAGCAAAAACTTTGCCATGATTGAGATTTTTGAAGCGTCGATTTTTCATTTGTAGGGTAGAGTGAGCGTGTCAACACTTAAGATGTCGGAACTGCTGGGTATGTGTTGACAAACTGACATGTAGTTTAGATTAGGAGGTTTATTAGACAAATGAATTAATTGTAGAAATTGTTGTATTTTCCACAGCTTGTTGTCCCTGGGTAGCAAAACACCTTGAAGCGAGATTGAGAAAGGCTGTCTTCTGGCTTATCTCATGCCTTTCATCCTAACCAACTCACCTCATTTTTCTTTCTTTGGCTTATAAAACAGATTCTGTTGACTCTACCCTCAAAAGATGATCTCTCTTTCTCTCTCTCCGTCTCTCCCTTCTTCTTCTTTTATTTTAAATTTTTTTAAATTTTAGAAAATATTGGTGAGATGGCAATTTGAAGAGGGTGAGTCTCACATCTGACTACCCTGTTGATGTCATCTCAGATAAAGGAGCCTGTATGCAGCCTACCGATAATATAAATAAAAGAACAAAAGAAACGAAATAAGTAGATAAAGACTATTCTTAAGCAAACCTGCCAATTGGGCATTTCTCATCAGAATTTAAATTAAATTTCTTTCTTCGGATTTGAGGCATTGACTCACTTTTATTTCCTGCCAATGGGGACTCTTCTTTCTTTGTGTGGAGATGGTGCTTGAATTGCATGTTTGTATTGTCAATGGCAGAGATGTTGCTATTGTTCTTTTCATAGTGCCCCCCCCCTCTCTCCCTTGTTCGTTTTTGAACAAAGGGAGAAAGTGAGAGGTGAGATGCATGCGGGAAAATGCCTGTACATGGAGTGATGGCATTGATCTATATTTATACTCTAAACAGATATAGACGAAACAGAAGAAGAAGAAGCAGCAGAAGACGAGGAAGAAGAAACAAACAAGAACATTCGTGATGTAAATTTTCTTTACACATGACATTTCGTTTCAAGCCAATACAAACCAAAACAAACCAGACCAGAACAAAACGGAACAAAATAACAACAAAGTAAACCAAGCCATTACCAAAAGTAAAACCCCAAGAACCAAAAAACCGAAAAGAAAGGAAAAAGAAAGAAAAAAGAGTCCAAAAGACAATGACCAAATTCCAACGCCGCACCGTCCCCCAGCAATGGACCCTCCCCCTCCTCGTCGCCGCCCTCTTCGCCATCAACCTGGGCATGTCGGTCAGCGACTTCCCCTCGACGCAGCTGGAGCAGGACATCATCTGCAAGAGGTATTATAACTTGACGCTGGACGAGATGCTGCCCGAGGAGGCATGCAGGGGGACCGCGGTGCAGAGGGAGTTGAATGTGGTGGATATTGGGAATTCTGTTGCTGGTACTATTGGGGGTATGTTGAAGTTTTGTTTTTTTCCCTCCCTTGTATTTCCCTTCTCGTGGGTTTTCATATACCTCCTCGGGGCACTTGATATACCTTCTCATGGGTTGGATATAGATTCTCATTGGGTTGAATATACCTTCTTATGTAGTTTGATTATACCTCATGGGTCTGATATACTCTCCCATAAGTTGGATACACCTCCTCACGAATCGGATCCATCTCCTCTTCCTATCCAGAACACTGACACACAAGTAACCCCAAAAAGGCGCCCTCGTAGCCCTCCCCCTCGGCATCCTATCAGACCGCATCGGCCGCGTCCCCGTCCTCGCCCTCAGCATCCTAAGCCTCTTCCTCTCCGAGGGCTACATCCTCCTCATCTACCTGAAGTGGAAAACCGTGCCCCTGCGCGCCATGTGGGCGTCCGGCGCTGTGCTGCTCCTCGGAGGGGGGCGCGGCGTCGCCGAGGCCATGGTGTTTACTACTATTTCTGATGCCATGCCGGAGTCTAAGCGGTAAGTAAGACAATTGTGCCCCTCTCTCCCCGGGATATGTTGATATACATGTATATATGTACATACGTGTTTGTTCAAGATCATGTTCTTGACTGACTCTCTTCTAGAGCAACTTGCTTCCAATGGGCCGTCGGCGCCGTCCTATCCGCACAACTCTTCGGCCCCCTCATCGCAGCCCGCCTCATCTCAATCTCCATCTGGGTCCCTCTCTACACGGAACTCATCCTCATCGCCCTAGGCGGCCTCTCTCTCGCCTTATTCCTCCCCGAGACCCTCCCTGACAAGTCCACCCGGCAGTCCATCCTCGAACCACCCCATCGCTCCCCGCCTCCGCCCTCCACAAGGGACACCCTCAAGTCCCTCTTCCGCCGTCCAGCCCTCTACCTCCTCCCCGGCGCCGTTCTAGCCATCCCCTCCGCCACCTCCCAAAACGACATCATCCTGCGCCTCATGCCCGTCCAATTCGGCTGGTCCTTCCAGCGCTCATCCTTGCTCATGTCCCTCAGCGCCGGCGTCACCCTCATAACCCTACTCCTCATCCTCCCCGGCATATCCTACGCCATACACAAGAAGACCCCCTGGCAGCCCCTGAAGCGCGATCGCATACTCGCCTACATGAGCGCATTCTTCGTCCTCTTCGGGTCCTTCTTCCTCATGATGGTCAGCAAAAAGGCCCTCGTCGTCTTCGGCCTCGTAAACGTCGCCCTCGGCTCCGGGGTCCCTACGCTGTGCCGCACAATGATTGTTGCCCTCGGAGGAAAGCAGGCTACGGGGGTCATATTCGGAATCATAGCGGCGGGAGAAATTCTGGGTCTGCTTGTTTGTGAAACGGTTGTTGGTGTCCTGTTCAACGCGGGGCTGGACTCGTGGATGGGTTTACCGTTTTGCTTGGGTATGGTCATGTCGCTTGTGATTGGTATTTCGACGTGGCTGGTACCTCCGTTGAAGACAATCGAAGATGATGAAGGTGAAAGAAGTGATAGTGTGACAGCAATCATCAGTCAAGACGTTTCATAGAATGTGAATCTGAGTCGTGATCCGTCTTACTAGGTGGAATGATATCAGATGTAGGGATAGAGTCTACGCCATATACCCCATTAGCTACTTGGAATATCGCTTTCTTTTTCATAGTCATAGATCAATGGCACACATGATTTGTAACAAGTTATGAGAAACGGACTGATTTATATTGAGGAAACAAAGACTACTTCCTTGAGGATTTTATAGTCATAATCATAGCAACGTTAGGGTATCGTGTTCCACCTCCCCATCACACTTGGTAATTGTAGTGCCCGCAGCCCATCATCCGTCGCAGACCCCTTACTGCTGACCCTCAGCCTGCTTCTGAATGTCGTGCTCAGCTCCGCGCTGCTGAGTCTTGCCCTCGGCATGCATCTGGTTGTAATGCGCCTGTCCCTCCTTATCGCTAGTGACACTAGCAAAGGTCTCGCCGACAGTGCCCTGAACTCGTTGTCTAATACCGGAACTGTAGTCGCTGAGTTGGCCCTTGGCCTCCTTTTGCTGACCTTCGAGGTTCTGTTGACGGCCAGTCTGCTTCAGAGACTATACATGCATGTTAGTTATGATCAAAATTTCCCATCACAGGAACTAGACGAAGCTTACCTCGTTTCCAATAAAACCACCGACAGCTTCCTTGGCAGATCCCATGGTCTGGTCCCATGAACCCTCAGCGCGCCTGGAATCATCCTTGGCAAAGGCGCCGGAGCCGGAGATGGCGCCGCCTGGGACCTTGGCGGTTGCGTGGGAGGCATCGTACTCAGCCTCAGCCTGGTTCTTGCGGACCTCGCCCTGGGCCTGGTCGCCCGAGTTGCCAGTCAAGTTACCAACGGCGCTCTGGATGGCTCCAGTGGCGGAGTCGATGTACGACTTGACGGTGGAGGGCTGGTTGTTGGTGTTGGTGTTTCCGGACATGATGAATATTGTTTTTGTTGTGAAGAGTTGTGTAAAATAGATGTGTATAGGTGAAAGTTATTCAAGTTGATCTTGTTGATACTTGAAGAGGATTTGATGATTGAATTGTTTTGGAAGAAAAGAATGATTGAAGATGGGAGAAGAGAGAATACTTATACCAATTGAATGAATGGCAATCACAAACAAGCTCTCACATGTTTAGACGAAATCAGGGAGTTGCGTATGCTAAACAGGGACATGACGAATCGCCTATGACGAAGGGAAGCAGCAATCAGTGACATGCCCAGCTTCCCATAGAACAGAGCAGAAGCAGATGTGATGTCATAGGCCGTTTTCTACAGTAATTGCCAACAATGCCTCCAAGGGTGCTCGAAAGTGACTTTCTAGAAAAGTGTGGCACAGGAAGGTTCAGCACTGACGTCATGACTACTTCAGCATCAAAGTTGCGATGGCGTCGCCCCTGTCATTCCATTGGAGATCCACCATTGCCTCATTCGGCAGGGCTAAGTCTGATCTGTCGGACACCACGACATGGAAATGCATCACCGTTGGCTGCTGCATATTCATTACACTTCTGACGTATGTGGTGATGCATTCGTCTGTGGATCGTTTCCTCTCGGCACATGGAGCCGCGTTGCCTCACGTATTTGCGTCAACAATAGTAGGTACTACTATGAGGTAGTCAAGTATCATGAGAGTAAAACGTCTTCTTCAGCTTTCCATTCCGCTGATGTTTGAAATTTCATTACTTCGTGCTCGTAGCATATCAAGAACGAGGTATCGTGTTAATACAATGCTGTTACAGCGACACGGCTACAGCAAATCCAGCGCCCGAGCCGGTCAAACCCATAGCTACCCATTTGTACAACCCTGACTCCAACCCTGACCCTAGATATATATCACCATTTGTTTGATATTTAATGTTGACTCCACTGAATCGTGTTCAAATCAATGCCCTCCTGTACCAACTCCCAGAGTGGACTGAGCTCACGCAAGAACGACACACGCTCCTGTACCGCCTTCAACACGTAGTCAATCTCGGCCTCCGTGGTGAACCGTCCGATACCAAACCGGATGCTGCTGTGCGCACTCTCGTCGCTGTTTCCAAGCGCTCGTAGTACGTAGCTCGGTTCTAGAGATGCTGAAGTGCATGCACTACCAGAGGACAGCGCAATGTCCTTTAGAGCCATAAGGAGGGACTCGCCTTCAACGTAGGCAAAGGAGACGTTGACACAGCCGGGGTAAAATGAGGTGGCGTCACCGTTTTGAGTGGTGTGTTCCATAGCCAACAGGCCTTTCAATAACCGATCCGACAGGTACTTGATTCGCTTCGAGTCATACTGTGAAACAGACCACCGTCAGCAACAATGACTCATATGGTATGTAGGTCCACCAATAAAGAAGATAACGATGCGAATCAGATAGGGTGCTACAATCAACACGAACGGCCTTGTCACGGGCCATTCAGAAAGCCATGCATGTGAAGCAGATCATCATGGAAAAAAGAGAGAGAGATAGACGGGATAGATGGGAATCAACTTAGTACGTACCTTGAGTTCGTCAAAGGCGACACGGCATGCTTCGCCAAAGCCGACAACAAGGGGCGGCGCAAGCGTGCCACTCCTCAGACCTCGTTCTTGCCCACCACCTGTGATGAGAGGGTCAAGTCTGACCCTTGGTCGTCTCCTGACATAGCATGCTCCAATGCCCTTTGGACCATAGATCTTATGTGATGAGATTGACATGAGGTCAATGTTCATGGCATTGACATCTAGAGGAATCTTGCCCACTGCTTGAGCGCCATCAGTATGGAAGAAGATTTTCCTCTCGCGACACAGCTTGCCAATCTGCTCGAGAGGCTGAATGACACCAATCTCGTTGTTGACTGCCATGATACTGACCAGGCAAGTCTCTGGCCGAATGGCAGCCTCGAGATCCTCCATCTTGACCAAACCAGAATTTTGGACAGGTAGATAGGTGACCTCAAAGCCCTCATCTTGGAGATGCCTGCAGCTGTCAAGAACGCACTTGTGTTCGGTCTGAGTTGTGATGATGTGCTTCTTCTTGCCCGAACGGCCAAAGAATCGGGCAACGCCCTTGATGCTCATGTTATTACTCTCAGTGGCGCCGCTGGTGAAGATAATCTCCTTTGGGTCGGCGCCAATAAGCTTGGCAACGTGCTCACGGGCATCCTCGACGGCCTTTTCACTCTCCCAGCCATATGCGTGTGTCCGGGAATGGGGGTTGCCGTAGACGCCGACATAGTATGGTAGCATTGCGTCGAGAACTCGAGGGTCGACGGGGGTGGTGGCCTGCATGTCGAGATAGATTGGGCGCTGGCCCTCGTCCATTACGGCAGCTTGCTTAAGGACCTCTGCAGCGTCACGTTAGCCTAGGTTCTTTTCTTGCTCCCTCATCCTGCGGGAGTTGCCGTTGGAGCCACACATACCAGCCATGGGGCTGACCTTCATATTGGAATTGGAGGAGAGTCCCATTTCGGGAGGAGGGATATCGGCGAAATCCTTCTTGTCCAGCTTGATTGCCGTCTCAACCCGCGCATTGTCCCTCTTGGACTCTGTCACATAGCTTCGCCTCCCAATTCTTCTCCCCGCTATAACTGCAGCACGATATACTTGCGCACCTCGCAGAGGCATCGCAATAGCTGCTGCTGCTGTTGCTGCCACGGGGGTAGAGCCAAGGCGGCTCGCCGACCTCAGCGCGCATGAAGCAAGACTGGCCATGACTCTGTGTGGTTGGCGGCGAGGGTTTTGAATCCTGCGAGCGGAGAAGGGAAGAAGGAGAAGATGGAGCAAAAAGGTTGCTCAGTGCAGCATTTATGCAGAAGTGGGAGAGCTCGTCCCGCACTTTTTTGGTTTCGGACTTGGGCTCCAGAATTTGTCATGTAAAAGCGGCGACAGCGTGGGCGTGGGCTCGGGGGAGCTCGGTGATAGGACAAGCGTGGGGTTGAGAGGTACTTGATTGGTTGGGTAAAGTTCGGCATTCGTTTCTTCATGACGAATATTTGTCGAAAGAGCGAATGATTGAATGGTGAGATGGCAAAATGCCGAACATGAATTGTTTAGCGAGTGAGTACTACGAGGTATCAAGGTACCAGGTATCTAAAGTACTCTAGGTACAAGTAGTATATTGATTAAAGGATATAAAGCATAAGAATTTAATGCATTGGGTGTGTTATGACTGTTCTCGTCTTGTTCCAACAACTCGGGAGCTCCGGAAGAGTCGTGGTCCGTCCTGGCTTCTCATGTCCTTGCCTTGTACTCCATACGTAGACTGGAGAGGCGTTTGGACTTTTTTTTTGTGGCCTCTGGCGTCGGAATGCGGTGGCTCTGGCGGGCTCGAGCGAAAGCTGCCAGCCAGCAGAAAAGCAACAGCTTACCTTGTACTTGTAATACTGCCAGGACGGAGTACCAGGTACCCAATCCTCCCATGCCTCGTTCCGGCGCAAAACGCACAAGAAGTGCACACGGGAGGCCCAGCAAGAACCGGACTTGCCCATGGCCCGCCCGACGTCTATTTTTCCAGGCCAGGCCAGGTTGTTTTTCGCAACCAGCACGGGGACGCAGCTGCCTCCAGCTTTCTTTCCCACAGCGCCCTCTTCAGTGCACTGAACCGCTGGAACGAACTAACACCCTGGACCCTTGGGACTGACTTGGGAGGGGGAGCCTTCATTTCAAATAGCGCTTCTGGCTACCTACAAGTCCATCCATAGCATTACGCAGCGCAGCAAATGGCCGCCGCTAACTCCATGCGCCGCCACAAATGCCTACCTTGCCAGGGAACACAGCCCCCCACAGCCAAGTCGTCACCAAAGGTCCGTCGACCAACGCTGACTACATAATTGCATGTGGCCTTGGCCATTCAGTCTGACTGCAAAGCGCGCGTGTTTGATTGTTGATTCTTCTGGATACCTCTTGGTGATTGCGCGCGCATTCCCTCTCTCTCCTTCTCTTTCCTTCTCTCCTTTAGACTCCATATCCACACAGAAGAATACCTAATCTCCGTCCGACTCAAGGCTCACTGCCTCCCGCATCATGAGCTTCAAAGGCTTACAGAAGAGCCTTGTTAGGGTACTGCTTCCACCTCTCACTTCTGCCCCTCACTCTGACGCAACTTTGGCGGCCCCTCCGTCACAAGAAGAAAAGAAAAAGAAAAAAAAAGACAACTTCACATGGGGATCTTGGTGTGTGTATGTGTGTGTGAGAGAGAACTAATTTGTTATAAAAAAACGATATAGGCGCCGCAACAACTCAAGTCCAAGTTTAGCATTGGCGAGCACACCAAAGACGTCGTCTACATCGACGCCGAGCGACGCTTCCAGGAGCTAGAAAAGGAAACAAAGAAACTCCACGATGAGTCGAAAAAATACTCCGAGGCCATCAATGGCATGCTCGCCCACCAGATCGAGTTCAGCAAGTCCATGAGTGAAATCTACAAGCCCATATCCGGCCGCGTCTCCGATCCAGGCGCCCTAGTCCACGAGGGAAATGCGGAGGGCATACATGCGTGCGAAGAGTACGAGGCCATTGTCAAGGAGCTGCAGGAGACGCTCGCCCCGGAGCTGGACATGATAGAAACTAGGGTCATCCGGCCAGCCAACGAGCTGCTAGACGTCATAAAGATCATCCGAAAGACAGCCTTGAAGCGAGACCACAAGCAGCTCGACTACGACCGCCATCGCGCGGCCCTCAAAAAGCTGCAGGACAAGAAGGAGCGTAGCGCCAAGGATGAAAAGGCCATGTGGAAGGCAGAGGGAGATGCGGAACAGGCGACGCAGGACTTTGAATACTACAATAATTTGTTGAAGGACGAGCTACCCAGGCTCTTCCAGCTGGAACAGGAATTCATCCAGCCTCTCTTCCAGTCATTCTACTACATGCAACTCAACATCTTCTACACACTACACGAGCGGATGCAGCGCTGTGATATTGGGTATTTCGATCTGACTAGAGACATTGAGGAGGCCTTTATTGAGAAGCGCAGCGATGTCCAAGAACGAGTCGAGGCACTATCGATCGCGCGGTTCAAGACGACGGGCCAGCGGCGGCCGCCCAAATACAACCCGCGCCCAGCCCTTGAGGGCACCAAGCCTCAAGGGCTTCTCACTGCCGGCCCATCAGCAACATCAATGTCAGAGACATCGAGCTTCAAGGCCGGTGGCTATCAAGCACATACCGAAAGCGAATCGCAGAAACCCCCTCCTCCTTATACTCCCGCCTCTACCAAGCCAGGCAGTCTTGCCATGGTTGCAGCCGCAAAATCGAAGCCCCCGCCACCAAAGCCCAAGCCGAGTCGGTTGACCGCCGCTCCTGCGGCAGAGACGGTGACGGCGCTGTATGACTATGCGGCACAAGCAGATGGCGACCTAAGTTTCCGAGCAGGAGACGTCATTGAGATTATACAAAGAACACCAAACGATAACGAGTGGTGGAGTGGGAAAGTACAAGGGAAGACGGGACAGTTCCCAGGTAAGATATCATCACCGCCTTTTCCTCGGCGTGCCCGACTTGTAAGAGAGAGAGAGAGAGAGAGAGAGAAACTGACACGTTGCTTTAGGAAACTATGTTAGATTAAATTAAGGCACTGCTGGAGTTGGGGAGGTTTTTGTCCCTTTGAGCACAGCTCAGTCTGGCGAATGGAGAAAGAACGAATGAATAGTCATCCCGGACACCCTTTAGAATATGCGTGGGATGAAATGGAGTAAGCCAAACATGTCCATAGTTTTGTACTCCATAATAAGGCTTTTGAAAGAGACCAAGAAAGAAGAAAAAAAGAGACGCTGTGAAAATAAACAACGTGGGTATATCGGTTGTGGAGAAACAGAACAAAGGAGAAGCGTGAAGAATGACTTGTGTCTGCGAGGTGAGGGTTGCCGTGTGGAGCATAAAGAGAGGGTTTTGGGGGCTGGCCCCTATAGTAGACAGTGTAGCATTAAGAAAGGAGAACAGCTAAAGGGCCAAGAGTTTCGGTGAATATGATGATACCCAGCAGCCGACAAATATCGGGCTTGGGGGGTAATGAACTAGGCATATATCGGATGATGATGACGCATAAAGAGGAGTTGTTGTTACTTATATGTATGTCATCATCATCATGCCATTTTTCAGGTCTCGATAGTAGAACGAATGTGTGCGTGTTGATTCATGTCTTGCAGGTTATATGAAAACACCAAAAGTTCCTTGCCTGCATACCGAAATGTATGGATATGTAAAATGCCCAACGAGTCATACTTTCGGGGCGTTCTTGCATTGAAAGTTTAAATTGCAGATTGATTGGCTTCATCGTATTAGATCCAATCAGAAGATGGATTCGGTGAATGCTTTGTCGCAGTGGTTACCAAGACGGCCTTTAGTTGGCTTCATGCAACACAAAGTCCTCGCTCCATGAGCAAACTTGTTGTAGTCTGGCCTGAAGCGGGCATGTGTCGTTTTAGCCTCCACATGCGCCATATCCCCGTTAACAAGGGCCCGGCAGGCAATTGGTTTAATGCAGGGCAAGTCGACCGGCCGAAGAGCCTCAACCTCACCGGTCAGCCCCTCATTGAATCATCCCCTGTATGCCTCCCCTTGCATCTACTGAGCGATTAACTGACCAACCCAACAAGGTTGCACTTGAATCATTGCTCGTATAATAATGCATTTCTATGGATGAGGCTTAGAGCTTCTTTAATCTCGCCCTTTAATCTCGCCCTTAGTGAAGCAGCCATTCACAATGAGCCTTCGGTATTGTGCCGGTGACACCTAGCCACTCCTGAAAGTGGACGCAGTAAGTCGCATGACTCTCGCGACAACTCATATCCGCAGGGAAGGCCGTACTTGCCGTGTGTAATGTATGCGGCCAGTTTTTTGGTTATCCAAGCTGTTGATGGCGATCCAGCCTGGACCGTTTTGTTGTCTGCTAGCGCTTCCTCTGAGGCACTCCTCGAAGTCATTGTATGGCTTTCTGAACTGGGGGAGGTCTCGCATGATGGAGATTCAGGTGCACTGTCTAGCAAACATTTATTCGCACAGCCATCGCTGGCTGAGTCGTAAAACTTGGGTAAGCCACGGAAGTGTAGGGCTGGATCAAAGGAGACCAGGACCAGCGGTCTCGGCTCATTAGTATTGTTGAATAATTTTGGAGAGTAGACAAGGAATCTCTCATCCATTACTGAATCAACCTCGTCGAACCGATCTTGGGGATTCAAGACTTGATACAGGCTATCTGACCTGGGCTGTGATGGCCCTGGCCAGAAATGAACCTCGTGGTCCCGGTTTTTGCTCAAAAGATTATGAATATAGTTTGTGTTCCTCGCGGACTCGGTGCCATTGGACTGCAGCCCTGATATTCGAGGTCGCGTGCGAAGCCTCAGTCGTCTGGTCATTTCCTCGGAAGCCGAGGGGTCATCAACCAGATCCACAAATGCCTGACATGTTGCATTATAGCACCGAACAGGAGTACGGTTTAATGCGAGTGTAATGGCAGAGGTTCCTTCATCTCCATAGTGTATGATGTGCTGTGAGCGCATTTCTTGTGTTGTTTCATCCCAAAAGTCGTCATCGTCGGAATCGTCGTCATCGTTTTGATCATCCAATGGTTGTAAAGGGAAGATCAGCTCCATTCTGTAGCAGGTCCGTACACTTTGCGAGACGGCAGAGAGCATCTCATTTCGAGTCTCAATGATGAAAAGCTTTCCCGATTGCTCGTCTCTTGATAACCCAAGAGTATTCCAGCGATCATCTATTGGCCCTTCTCTTGTTTGTCTTCGCCACATGACAATCTTTTGCGTCATCTTAGTCTCGGGTTTCTTAAAATCCTCAAGGTGAAACCGGAAGGCATAATAGAATGAGTTTTCCACACTCTCACCGGGGTCGACCATTTCCCGGTTTGATACACCATAGAAGCAGTCTTCGAATATCTCGAAGCAAATGGTAGAACCAATTTCTGCACCGATAAAATCCTTGAGTATAAGTCTTCGAGGGAGCAAGTTACCATGTTCAAGGTCTAGTCCTCGAATTACCCAGCGTTTGAGACCATCTTCAGCGGGCTCCGATCTGGTACCGTAATAGAGATACTTTCCATTGTTCCGCACAAACAAGCCCCTTGTTGACGGGAGACGTCGATAGGCTATAACTCTAGCATTTTCTGGATCTTGTTGTGAATCCTTTTGTAGATTCTTGTGTAAACCGCAGACAATTAGAAAACTCCTAAGCCCGCCGCCTTCCCTGTAACTGAATAAGCAAGACAGTATCCCGTTGGCGTAATGTAGCGGCTTGAAGGTATAAGATTGCCTGTCTCCGAGTTCCCGTGTTGGGAAAACTGATATCGAAAGAAGCTTTTGAATATCGATGACAATTTCCTGGAATACTGTACCCTGGAGTGTGGGATCGTGAAGCTGCAGCACGCGCAAGTAGTCCTGAGAGGTGGTATAACAAATAGCACCATGAGCATATATGAAGTGTTTTGCATCGGAAATTTGTAAAATCTGAAATGGGTTTGCAGTCTGGACAGCATTCCGCCGCTTGACAAACCTTCTGAGCGCTCTAGCATAGTCACCAGTCTTACATGCCTCCTGGTACTCGATTGAGAATTTGTAGCTCTTCAAACAGGCATCAGTATTCGGTTTTATGAAATAGAGTCACGTTTTTGGTTACATACCTGAAGAACAGCGCGACAGATGTACTGGTCCCAAAGAATGTACTCAAAATAGCGAGCGCATAGGGCTAAGTGAAAGAGATCGTCTGGGCTAAGATTTTGAGCAATGAGTCTGATGAGCTCGGCGGGTAAGTTGAAGATGATCATGGCAAAAAAAAATAAAAAGTTGAAAAAGTTGAAAAGCTCAAGGACAAGAGAATAGAAAGAAGAAGAAGTTGGTTGGAATGATGCAGTGAACATGTGGGAGACGGAGTGAGTGCTCTCAAACAAGTCAGACGGGGAACTCAGGGATGTTTTTAAAAAAAAGCAACAGTAACAGGGGATAGAGAGCCGCATCGTACCTGTTATTCTCCGTATGGATGCGCTTAATTTACCATCGCAACAGCGGCGACTTTATGCAACGGATCCCATACCGCATACCGTTATGCCTTGTAGTACTTGAACCTTGCCAAGTCTGAAGTAGAGTTACGCAGAGAGGAATGAGAGATAGAAGCTACCTACCTCGGCGGCGCCTGGTCTGCTGCTGCTGAAGATGGTGGCTGTCTCTCCACTCCATAGTCATGAGGCTCTGCTTCGGAACTGAACATGGAGGGTGGGGCATGCGTCACCGTCTCGGTCAATCGTTTTCAATGAGATGAAGACAGCGCATGACGTGACGGCTTGGCCGAAATTTGTATCCTTTCCGGTCAAAATTCTCCACGCATTCTTGAGGCTCTTGCCTGCCTTATGTACATATCTATCGGCTTCCCTACCTACAAAGCGGAGGAAAGCGCGATCACTTTTCCTGTGAACGAGTGGGTATCTACTAGGTAGTAGGCCTCCATACCTACCTTAATAGGCCTACTTATTTCCTTTTTGGCACTGTCTGCAGGTACCTGGAGTAATTAAGCACAGTGCGTAAATAAGGTGCCCTCGTGACGACCCTTGCACCCCCTTTTAGGGTCGTGTCATGCATGCAGCCCCTCTATGGAGTACCAGCGCTGTATTTTGCATGGCGAGCCAATGCTGAGGTAAGAAGCACCATCTTACATCCCTAGATACGCATACTTAGCAGTATGGAGTACACATCTTGATTTTTGATGATCGGGGGACTTCCGGCGGGACATGATTTGCGGTATAGGCACGGAGTGTACATAAACATGCATTCGTCCAATGCAATGCATTCAGGCCAAGATAAGCCACGTCCCTTCTCGGTACCGAGAAATAATAGCGCTTCCCGAGGAACGCCCAGATAATCTCGATATACGGGCAGGTTGGATCCTCATAAAATATATAAGTATTTACCTACCTTAATCATCTACACTCTTGTCGCCACGCAACCACAAAAGTTGCGGAGCGCAGGAGACTAAATCCGAGAATACAATACAGAAATGAGGCTCCAATTAGAAATATGGCCAGTCTAATAGAGTTAGATTGCCGAATGGCGGATTATCGATAAGATAACATCCATGGGCAGTTTGCTCATCACCCTTTAAATACAGGGTATCAATGAGAAACGATAAGACATGCTATAGGAAGACGAAGAAGTTACGGTGCCTAGGGTAATGAAGGTAATGAAGGCTAGAAATAAAATCATTTTACTTACAAGTACCTAATGAGATATGGTAATTATTTTGCTGGCGGAGATGCACTGCGAGATTCTCCCTACCCTTTAGGGCATTGCTGGCAACCTATCACGGTCTAGTGGTCTCTGCCATGATATGATTCCACATCAAGTACATTCACTCCGTAACTTAAACCACTTATACTCCATGTGAAAGTGCCCAACTTACTCCATCTTCCATCTTTTGACCTCTCTTGACTTGTTTAGAGTTAATTGCTTGATGCCATGAAAAACTCTTCTCACATTGACCTTTTTGCACCCGTAGAGGTGGACAGGGTCCTTGAGATCCGCACTTCTCGAATGAAGAAGATGGCCGGCGTGAATGTCATGACCGGCATCGACAAAAAAATCTGTGCGGAGCCAATGAAGATTGACAAACTTGGTCTCGAGGGAGACGAACATGATCCAACATTTCATGGAGGAGTGGACAAGGCAATTCTTGGTTGTAAGCTTCCCCGAGACGAATTGAAGAGCTCTCCATGACACCCCCTTATAGATTGCGCATCCCATTACCCGTCGTGGCAAGAATCATATCCCGACCGTTTAGACAAATTCGTCCCGGGAGGTTTTGGTGAAAACTTTGTTTTCGCTCACATGAACGAACGCAATGTTTGCATTGGAGACATTGTAGCTGTAGGCCCCGAAGTCCTGCTGCAGGTGTCCCTCCCACGCCAGCCATGCTTCAAGCTTAACCACCGCTTTTCGCTAAAGAACTTTGCACCCGAAACCTACAAGACGAGTCGAACGGGGTGGTACTATCGTGTCTTACGTGAGGGAACCGTCAAAGCTGGAGACGAGGCCCATCTGGTGGAGAGAAAGTGGCCCGATTGGACGGTAGAGCGCGTTCAGGAGTATCTCCATCGGGTCACAGATAATCTTGAAATGAATGAGAGGATAGCTGAAATTGAGGCTCTTGGTGAGGAGAGTCGTGGCCAGTTTCGTAAAAGAGTGGCCAAAGCCAAGAAGAAGAAGAGTCAACCAAAGAAAGAAGAGGAGGTATGGGAGGACTTCAAAGTAATCAGCCGCAAAATGGAGACCCCAATAGTGGTGTCACTCATGTTGGAAGCTAAAGCAAAAAATCTAGATTTTGAGAGATTCCCTCTGGGGGCGCATGCTCGAATCAAACTTCCCAATGGGCTTATCCGGACGTACTCTGTTGTGTCAAGCAACGGTAGGGGGCCTGAAGCGACCAGGCTCTTGGAGTTTGGCATTGCTTTTGACCAGAACAGTCGTGGTGGTTCGAGATTCATCCATGAAACGATTAAAGTTGGAGACTTTCTCTCTATTGGACGGGTTACTTCTGACGTGGCAGCTGCTGGATCGGCAAGTCACCACGTCTTTATCTCTGGAGGCATTGGCATCACCGCCTTCTTGGATCTAATGAATGCATACGACTCTATAAATTGGAGCTTTCAGCTGCATTATGCCGTCCGCTCTATAGATGATGCCGCTTTTCGTGACCGGCTTGGCCGATACGGCGATAGAGTTACGACATACGACAAGACCAAAGGCCAGAGAATGAACATCAAGAACGTGGTCAAGACACTCCCGTGGAACAGCCATCTTTATGTATGCGGGCCCAACAGGTTGATGGCGGCCGCCAAAGAGGCCGTTGAGGAGTGCGGTCTCTCACCGGCGGAGGTCCATTATGAAGCCTTTGCGGCTGATATCACCGGAGATCCCTTCGAGGTGGAAGTTGTCAACAGGGGTGGCAAGGTTCTCAAAGTTGGCGAAGAGGAGAGCCTCTTGGAGGTTCTCAGGCGCGAGTTTGGAGACGTTGCATCGAGCTGTGAGGTTGGAAACTGCGGCACTTGCAAGGTGGCATTGAAGAGTGGAAAGGCCGATCATAGGGGTTCCGCTCTCATGCCAGAAGAGAAGGAGACTGCCATGTTGACATGTGTTAGTCGTGGCATTGGAAGAATTGCCATTGAGATCTAGACATTATCCGGTTGTGGTCCAAGGTGGATTTTGGGTATCAATTGCTAAAATAAAGTAAAAAGTAAAAATAAACATACGAGGCTTCATTGAGAAAATACAGAGTTCTCCGAGACATTGACTCTTGTAGTCTAGTATTTGAAAAATATTGCCCTACGGGTCAGGATAGGTTCTCGTGATGCCTTCATTCCGCTTGTCACTATGAAGAGTTACTTGGTAGCTTTGAGAAGGCGGTATCTCAACACAAGTCCAATTGGTCAGATGGCCGAGCGGTTATGGCGCCAGGTTAAGGATACCTTAACAGGAATTCCTGGTGGAGCAATCCTCGTGGGTTCGAATCCCACTCTGATCATTATTTTTGGCTTTTTGTCTCTTTTATTGCTTACTACTCCTGCCCAAGGTAGATAGCGATAGCTTATGTAGAATCTTAGCCTTGAATGGGTGAGTGTGCAAGTGTGAAAGAGCCTTATGGCAATTAGCGCTTGGATTTTGATTGGTTAGGCTACTTCAATCGATAAGAGCTGTGGGGCTACATTTTTTTGAACTTTCTGCCATGACGACTGTGTTATTCTAGATGTTGCATCTTAGACGATCCCAATTCAAAAGAAACATATAATATTGATTTAATACACAAGTCGCCTTGAAGATGGCGCCCCTTGAATCGAATGATGACCAATTCGTCATTCTACCTATTCAAATGCCACCATTGCCATCCTTCCCAGAGACAGCCATCCACGAAGTTCGGATACGACGAAACGCACCGAAAATTCCTACGGCGAACGATCCTCGCAGTCTCTTTCTGAAAAATGTCCCATCAGACAGTACAGAGCTTCATTTTAGAGCTGTTTTTACTGGACTCGTTGGCGCTGGTCGATTCGAAACCGTTACCTTTGGCGACGAGGACAAAGCTGCCGTTACGATTGACCCTGCCCGGGCCGCGAAAATTGAAGGCTTTGCGCGAAAAAGAAAGAGGTCTGATTTAGAAAACGAAGAGAGGGAAGAAGAGGAAGCCGCCCAATTACCGGAAATATGGACACGGCCGTTACACAGGACGAGCGGCACTGCTGTGGTATTACTCGCAGACGAAAAGAGTGTACAGCTCGTCCTCAAGGCCATTGCGAAAGTTCACAAGACAAAAAAGTACCCTGTTTGGGGCCAGGATGTTGCCGACGGGGTCCCCGCCTTGGGATCACAGTGGATCTCATCGCATCTCCAGCTTTGCCGAGCAGACAAGGCAGAAATCCAACAGACTACACACGCATTTTTCAACGTCTTCAATCGCAAGGAGAAGGAGGCTGCGGAGCTTAGCAAGAGGCTTCGCAACGAACCTGACGAGGATGGCTTCGTTACTGTCACACGCGGTGGAAAGGTTAACCCTGCGAACCAGTTTGAAGCCGAGGAGGCAAGAAAGAAGATGGTAGAGAAGGAGTGGAAGAAGAAATCAGAAACCAGAGACTTTTACCGATTCCAATTACGAGAGCAAAGGAAGAGAGAGCAGGCAGCGTTGCTCAGGCGATTCGAGGCGGATAGGCAAAAGGTCAATGCGATGCGGGAAAAGAGAGGGAAGTTTAAGCCCGAGACATGAATGGACCAAAGACATTGCACACAAAGTAAGTTCTAACTCCTACATGTATTTCAATTTCGCATACCATGATGAACGCCGCGGGGCCATCGAGAGGTTAGAACGAGCTTGAGGTAACTTGAGCTCAGTTTAGCTGATGCCGAAACAAACCGCGTTACCATATCTTCTCAAATATTCTGAAGTTTATTATTTTGATACGGTCTCAACGGGCTTTTCAAAGTGGGAACTCAAGGCTGACAAGTATGATAGCATCATGATGGGCCTTTAGATGGCACACTAGAGGCGAACCGATACCGACAAAGAACGAAGCCCAATTCTTACACCTGGAACCAACTGCAGATTTCCAGAAGCTGGTGCTCAAAATACTTGATAGATTGCGACGGAGTCTGTCATTCAGATATTCTGGCAACTTTTCTACTATGCTACCTAGTACTCTGGATGAGCTGCAGATGCTTATTCAAACTAGCCGACTTTTGTATCTATAACAACGCGATGAACGCGTGGGAGCAAACATTCGCATATATATCAACAAGACAAATAGAATATCAAGCTCGAATGTAGTATCCGTTTAGAGTAGATGATTCTGGGTGTGAGGAATTGAAATCAGGGGACATCAGGGGCGCCGTGCCATTATGCATATTTATGCAGAATACTCCGTAAATGCACTTATTTAAATCGACGGCTCGGATTATGATTGAATCGGAACAATGTCAGTATCTCACCGTGAGGTTATCGTCGAATATTGACTTGGAGTTTGACCATCATCTGCTTGGCCATGTGGCCATGACGTGGGGTTGGGCTTAGGTAAACAGTCCAGGCATTCTAGTCTCAATAGCTGCACGGGATCTCGCGAACCTATTGGCCCCGGCATTGTTTACTTTCCCCCCCACATCCCTGCGGCAACACCACCTTGAAGAACCATCCAACGTCGAATTCGTTACAATTGTCATTTGATGAAGAATCCTGGGAAAAGGAAAATAGTAAACTTTCTTGGGCTATTTGCATAAGCTTATCATGGTCGACACCGGGAATCTGCAGGCGGCGTCGGTGTACATCAACAATCAGCTCCTGTCGAGAGGACTTTTACGGGATGGTCAAAACATTGATTTCTCGAGGATAGGATACGGACATGGAGATGGCTCGGAGACCGCGGGGAAGATAATAGGTGTCATCAACGACCTGATACTTCGACGCGACGTAAGTTGACTTTGTTGGGGACGGATGACAGCTCTGCTCACATGTCTGTAGCGCGATGCAGAACAGCGGGAATCATTATCGACGTCGATGCGCAATCTTCGAGCGGAGAATTTAAAGCACACGGGAGATATAAATCGCTTAGAAGACAAAGCTATGGAAGCACAAAGGAAGCTCGACATAGCCACATCATCCGAAGCTACGATGAGAACACAACTAAAATCTGCCGAATCCGCCATGCGCGGCCTTAAAGACGAACTGGCACGAACGAAAGCCCTGGTATCACAAGCTCGAGCTTCTTGCGCCACCGAGATCAAGCGACGAGATCGACAGATTGACACCCTCAAGAAACAAGTTGGCGAAGCTGGTCGTACACGAGGCGCCAAAAGCACCACTGCAGTTCTGACGATTACCGTAACGGGCGACGTGGGCGGTGACGACAAGGCCTTTTTGAAGCGTGGCGGTAATAATGGAACCGGCGGAGAGGATTCTCTTCGGAACGAGACGAATGCTTTCCTGGCGAATATGGCTCAGACCTTGAGCGAAGAGAACGAGTCCCTTCTGGCGGCCATGAAGCAGACGACAGAGCAGCTGCGGGAAATGAGTGGGTGGAGCGGCAACGGGGATGAGGACGCTCAAGTCATCAAACAGCTGAGCTGGGAAGAACTGGCATCAGAGTTGAACACCGTGATGGATCACATGAGGACTATTCTGTCAAACCCATCGTTTGTACCCATTGAAGAAGTCATGGTACGAGAGGAGGAAATTAATCGTCTTACGGCTGGCTGGCTCAAGATGGAGAGTCGATGGGAGGATGCGGTCCACTTGATGGATGCCTGGCGAAGGAGAATGGCCGTAAATGGAAAACCGGTTGACGAAGAGGACTTGAAGATTGGCATCAGTCTAAGCCCAGTTCGAGTCGGCAATGTGAAGGAAACAAGGGATGCTCGGGAGCCGGGTCTCCGTGAAGTGAAGGAAGAGAGTGATGACGATGCTGTTCTGGCTCACTCACCTTGCCCTGCTGCGGGATCTAAGCAATCGATGCCAATGGAGGAAGACGACGAGGAAGATGGCCTTGAAGAGAGCGAAGTCGAATTTGGTGGCTTCGACGATGAAATACCAGTTGATGAATATGGTGTTCAGATTCTACCGGCTGAGGAACCATCCGGAACTACGACAAACTATCACAGAGAAACTTCAATGGAGTCATCCCCTGACCTAGAGCCACCACGGTTAGGCCCCTTGAAGAATTCAGCATCAGCTGGCAACCGTAGGCTTCAGGCAAACAAGCTTCGACAAAAACCTACAGTGACAATCACCGAAGCAACAATACGAGACAGCGTTGAAGAGATGGGGATGGCGAAACCTCCGCAGCGTCGTGTCAAGTCAGCTGCGCTATTGCGACCGCCCCCTAGACGCAGCAAGCCCGCGGAGACAAGCCACTCCTTGAGGTCATCTTTGGACGATGCTTTGCTTCCACCCGAGACCGAGTCATCACAGAGTTCTGCGCCGGAATCCCAGCAGGGAGAAAAGCGCACGCATAGGGAGATTGAAAAAACTTCCAGCCTTCGTCAAAGTCCCAGAAAGATGTCTCGGCCTGCACGCCCTCGCAACAGTGAACCTCCACCACAGCAAAATGAATTAACCATGTCAGCTATTGCTGCCAAGCTTGCGGCATCCGAGCAAGAAGCCGACGCCGCTCGGGTACGAGCTAGGGCCAGAGCCGTCCGCGCTGCAAGCGGCGGCGTCCAGAGACGCACGACCGATGCTCCCCCGGAGCGGGCCCCGAGGACCAGATCCGAAAAGAGGTCCAAGGTGGTGGACGTTGATCCCGTGAAGCGCGACCCCGTCGTGCCAGAGAAGCAGGAGGAGCCCGACAAGCGGAAACGCGACCGCCGAGCGGCCAAAGCATCCTCAAGGCGGAGAAGTACGCTGAACCAACTTGAGCTGGAGGCTTTGATGTCCGGTAATGTGGAGTAAAGAAAAAAATACCAATAACTTGTTGACTTTGGGGCATTTGGAGATGATACCAAAAAAGTTTTCTTTCTTCTCTTCTTCTTTCTCTTCTTCTTTTTTCTTTCTTCTTTCATGTTTGGATTGTTGTTCGTCGCTTAGGCATTTGTAGAAGCAGGGCATCTTCTTTGGCGTCATCATGTGTTTCTTTCTGGAGGCTTTCTTTTCGGGGTATTGATGGGGAGAGTGATGAGTGAGACTCCCTGGTGAAGAGAACGAGGATATATATGCAAACATATTATATAATTATACAAAAACAGCGGCGGATGCTGGTTTACGATTCTTAACACAATCATACATTTCAACATCATTTCTTTTGAGGGAGGTGTTCAAGCATGTTTCTTGGGTCACTTGCTTTTCTTAACATTAATGCTGTCAGACCAACCATTACATCTCATCTACTCCTCAACCTTGGCCAGATGGACCATCGACAGGGGGCCTGGGTTTTCACTATTCAACATCCCCTCCCCAACGAGAGTAGCAAGTCATGAGCTTCACTCTAACTTCATCTCCGGTGCTTGTAGTTGGATCTTCATTAACAAGATGGATTCCATATCGGAGAATGTCCGTAGGGTTATGCAAGCCGATGGTGGATCCGTCTTGACGGGCTAGGACTGGGGTGGACGTGTTAGCCCATGTTGACGACTTGAATATCGGGCTATCAGATGAAAGGTGGTCAATCGAGATGATTGGCACGTCTGCCGATGACATGGCTGATGCTTTTCCTAGATCAAAAGGCGCGGTTGGATCGCTTGTGTTGGTTTGCGTCTTGGAGGTAGAGTTAGGCCGAAGGACAGCGTCACTCCATAAAATGAGGACTGCTCGATAGACAGCACGCACCAACCACGAGGGGCGACTGTCCACTGGCATGGAGCGCACGAGGCGAAAAACCTGTCCACAGTGCATCATGATGTCTTGCCGGGTATAAACGCAGGTTATGGTATGTGGGCAGATCTGAGCAGGGTGGCTACCTTGACGTCCTCGGCGAGCTAGTCTTTCGATTTGAGGGAAATTCGTCAAGGTATTGAGACATAGCAGGTGGTATAAAATCAGGGCGACTGATATTTCATGATTGTTTGCAGTGGCGGCCATGGATGCTGTTGCAAGGGTATACCACTTGTCGAGTAGCCCCTGAACTTCCTTTACAGTTGAAACCGTGTTGGCTTCTGCCGAGGAAGAACTACCACGGAAGTATGAAAGCAATTGATTCAAGTTGCAAACGATAGACTGCAGCGGGTAAAGAAGTAGCCGTAGATACTCTGGCAATATATGTGATAGCTCCTGACGCATAAAGCTCTTGAATAGCTGATTCAGGGATGGCGTTATAAGACGACTCGGCCGCGATTGCCTACTATTGCCCGTGTTGTTGCCTTGCAGTAACTGCATATTAAGTAGCCATTGTCCCGAATTCTCGGATACCCAGAGAACCTCGGGGCTTGGGAGGAAACGCTCAAGGTCATCGATGGAGAGCATCGGTGTTGTATCGTGAAAGAGGCTTGATTCTTGGTCGATCGCAACCCAGGAATATACCAATCTGGGGATAGCATTAGTTATATGATGTCGATAGATGTACCGATACATACCTATTTCGACTTTCATCCTGACTCCATAGTCTCCATTGCTGATCCAAATCAATGTCGTCGTTGGAAGTAGAAATTGGTGACTGTTCCAACATCCCGGTTTGCCTCAGCTCCTGAATACTTGTCACTGCCTGCCACACTTTGAACTCTTCATGAAAAGGCAACGACTCTCTTGGAAGCATAGCAGTCGGCAATCCAGAAATTAAATTATCGCTGGTATTATTGATCCTTGTGTCTGGTAATGTTTGTAGTCTGTCTCGTTCGACGTCGCCAGCGTAATTAATTTGCGTATACCGCATTGGTGGTGTTGTTATATGATTTGAAAGTGACGATATATCCTCAATTTTGAACAGCTTTGACCGTTGTACTTCTGATGTTTCAGGAACTTGGTCATGATTCGGAAAATCTAGAGACATTGGGGTCAAGAAAGACATAGGCGTGCTCAGCGAATCTGACAAGGAATTCTCGGTTCCAAACGGGCTTAAAGCTCCAAAGCAGATGGCGGTATTTTCTGGCGGTTGAATATCTATGAAAAAGCCTGTTGATGCTGATGGGTCTTGATCATGTACCGCGAAGCTCGCCTGCAGAACCGGATATTTATTGAAAGACTGAGGGGAATCTCGAATCACTGTATCGATATTACCCTTATTCAACAAGACAGGCGAGGTTTGTTGTATCTGCTTTCCGTACATCTCCTTAAATGTCATCCCTTGATGTATTGGTGTGGGCTTTGCGGCTCGAATAGCAGCTTTGGTTGCTCTACGTGCGTAACGGGCGGTGCATCGTAGGTTTTTCTCGGCGCATCTGGAACACGGAAGCCTCTTATCACAGCCAGTCTTCGCACTAGCACAGTTCTGACAAGCGATGAGACTTCTTCCACAGACTATAGGTCTGTTATTCTCAGCTGGCATCGGTTCGTAGTCCTCGTTATCGGAAAATGGTGTCATTTTGCTTCACTAAAGGCCCCTCTTGTTACTCAATCAGTAAGCAGTTAGTATGGAAGAATTTAGAGCTTCTTACTTTATACCAACGTCAGAGTGCGGCGTGAGCAAGTAATGACTGGTTTCTTGTGTCCCGTCAAATGTCAGTAGTGTGAAACTATTAAGTGGTTCGGATGCTATGCGCGTCGAGTTGAGTCAATCTCGAGAGTAAAAGTGTTCTTTTGGATAGTCGAGCTTTCGTAGTATACACGATGATATGTCATGGTAGGCTTGCTTGCTTATCACGCCAAGTTGTTAGACTCAAGTTGGAGTTGGAGTTTGGTTATGGGCAAGCTAAACTGGCAGCAGAAGTGTGCATCCTTTATGAGAGTGAGATCTGTGTCACAAACTACCCAAAATCTTGGTCACGATAAATGAGATCGTAAACTTCTTCGAGAAGGTGTAGCGAGCTGCGAGTTTAGTTGCTCTAGATGCCGTCAGCCGTGGCTAGCCATGCAGGAACGACTCGAGATATCCGATGCCAGTTCCTAGCATCTCTAAGCACTGATGAAGAGTAAAGAGGTCCTCTTGAAAAGCAACAAGATTTCCGACTATTTTGAAGCTGTAAAAAAGGTATGCATGGTAGGCTTCAAGAGCTATTCTTGTCCTCTGGGATCCTGTAATGCAGCCTGAACAATGGTTACCTTTGAGAGTTGGATCAGCTGGCCAGATCGAGATTGTTGATCAAGATGTCGTGTTCATTCGTCTCATTGGACAAAGCTGAGGCGCTTCATTGTACGTGCTGGACAGACCAAACTTCAGCTGAGGATGGTTCGTATCAAGATCGCTCCATAAATAGAGCAAACATTTGGTGTTTTGTATGAGTTTAATAGAGCTGAGTGGTCCTGGGACCTGTCTAGAATAATAGTGAAGGATATATGCCAAATATGTTCTGGTATTTTGGCAATCATGAGGTATGAGTACCTTTAATAACCAGAAATAAGTCACTCTCAGGCTACCCACGACCCCAATACTGGATCAACATCTAAAGCAGGGTCATCCTGGCTAGGAACTGGTGGCCATAATCCATTAAACGGATCGAAATGACATGCAAGCCCTTGTTCCAATTCACAAAGGTTCAAAATTCCCATGTATATAAACTCATAAAATGTGAGAATGCTCCAATATTTTGATGGAGGCTTGTGACGAGCACCATCATCTCCGTCCTATGATGTTATTTGAACTCTGTTATGATAGTCTTCGTTCACGGTGATCATCTGGACAACCCGATTTCGCCCACTGGCTGCAGAATATAGAGTGAACACTTCACTCAGCCATCGCTGTAACAGTAAGGGGCTATTATTGACATGGTTGTGCAGGACGGAATTAGTGCTGGTAGTCATGGCATTTGATCAATCGAGAGATACGAGCTGCTTCTGACTGATACGGTAATTGGCTGCTGCGTTGATAAAATCCGTGTAGAGACTCTACAGGTTTCCCGAAATGTTCCGCAATGATAATGGCCGCAGTTGTACGACTAGAGGACGTACGTCTTCGGGCAGCAGCCATGCGGTTGCTGAACAACCATAGGCCATTGTTTTTCGTCATCGCACCATACATAAACTCATAGGATCGATTTTCTTTCATTGTGTCACCTAAGCCGAGCTTGGACATGTATTTGGCGTCCGTTTGATCTCGGAACTTTGAGGAGGAGACACCACATTGTGGAATCTGACAGCATGTCTGAGATTTGTCCCGGTTGAGGCCCTGAACCAACACGATAAAAAGCATGAATATCGAATAGAAGGAACGCCATATCAAACAGTGTTACGAGACAAGCATTTTGTCAGGGTCCTTCATACGAAAGGGGTGAAATGCTGTACCGTCATGCAACCGGCCACTACGCTGGTAAGAGTGGCGCCACATTATGAGATGGTGTGCAGGGAGCATGTCTCGAGGCATACCGGGGGCATATCCTTGCAACAAGCAGGCTCATGACGTGGTTTCGCAGCATCAAATCTAAGATGGCCGGGAAATATCACGACCTGTGTGACCCAGAAGGTCGCGGCGCCTGTTCGAGACCGCAATAGTGCAACTGCACACATCAGCTCCACCAATTGTCTGCAGAATTAGACAGAGGTCGCTTCACCGGTCGTAGAGGCGCGTCTAGGGACACTTTGATGTTTATCAATCAATGTCTTGAATGACTGCGATAAAGAAGAGTTGGTCAAATGCCAAATGCGTCACGTTGTCAAAAAAAGAAGAATGTGCAAGTTCTAGGTTAATCTCGTGACCAGAGGTCGGGTGAGGCACGTGGTGTCAGATTGGATACGCCCTTCCCAGCTCGGCAGCCACAGCCAGCCCCTGTAACTGATGCCTGCCATTCACTGAGGCTGCTCCCTGTAGGCTGTAGAGCTGCCTGCCTGCCCCTCTATGGATTCTTTGTACCTGGACAAGCTCAGCGTAATCAACACCAACACCAACACCAACGCCAACATCAACAACTTTACAGCTCCAGACACAAACCGGATTCAACAAATCGCATCACCATAATGAAGCCTGTAATAGCCATACCAGCTATTTTCCTACTCGTTGCGAGAGCATGGAAGAAGAAGTCTCTTACTCCCGGCGGCATCTTTGCTGCCATACTCACAGCTGTCGCGCACGCCTACCACCCATGGAATCTGCCCTTTGCCCTCCTGGTCGTCTTCTTCCTCGCGGGCACACGGGTAACTCATGTAAGTTGGCGATTCACGAGTGCGACCCTTGATATGCCTTGCTAATACTTTCCATCTAGGTCAAGGAACAAGTTAAAGCAAGTCTTACCATGCATGCCAAGGGCTCCTCCGGCGGAGAAGGTCCCAGGACACATGTTCAAGGTATGAGGTCTGTGTTGAATGATTTGCAACTTTGATCGCTGACTTCCATCCAGTGTTCGCCAACTCACTCATGGCGTCCATTCTTTGCCTCCTCCACGCGCATCAACTCAACACCAGAGCGGCCGCGCTCAGCAACCCAGGCGCGGAGCAACCCGAGGGAACAATGTGCTTTTCGTGGGGCGGCGATGTTCTTGTCGTTGGAATTATTGCCAACTACGCTGCTGTTGCTGCTGATACCTTCAGCTCTGAGCTCGGCATCTTGTCTAAAAGTGATCCGCGCCTCATCATATCCCCCACCTTGCGCAAAGTGCCCCGCGGAACTAACGGCGGGGTTACGCTTCTCGGATTGGGGGCTGGACTCCTTGGCTCGATCATTGTTGTGACAGCTTCGATGCTGTTCCTACCAACATGCAATAACTCGAACTCTTTAGCAGCTGGAGGCGGTGCTCCTTGGACTGGCGAGAACCGAGGACTATTCATGGGCCTCATGGTAATTTGGGGCGCTCTTGGAAGTGTTTTGGACAGCGTTCTTGGTGCTGTCTTCCAACGATCTGTCAAGGATGTCCGCACCGGCAAGATTGTCGAAGGCGAGGGCGGCGTCCGAGTTCTTGTTTCCGACATTAAGGCCAATCAAGTCGGCGGTTCAATTAAGCGCGCGGATGCTAAAGCTGCCATTCTCCACGGAGAAGGTAGCAATGCTATTGAGCACACGGATGAATCAGCGGTCGATGAAAACCTAGAGGTTGAGGACAAGTTTGACCCCAAGAATAAGCATCGCAAATCGAGCTTTGGAGACGAGCGACCATCTCGCGTTGTTGAAAATGGCCTTGATTGGCTTGACAACAATGATATCAACTTCCTCATGGCAGTTACCATGAGTATTGGGGGTATGGCTGCTGCGAGCTGGTACTGGGGCATTCCTCTCCAGGATATCTTTACTCCCTGAAAAGTCCATGCCTTCATCTACCTCATTAGAGACGAGCTCCCAAGGAAACGTCACAATATGCGTAAGGGAGATCTAATGTGGATAGTATGCCATGGAGGAAGCATCTAGGAAGTTACAAGAACTTCTTGGCATTTTCCTGGCATTCTTGCATTGCTCAAGCTTAAGATCTTGGTTCATTGACGGACTGCTACGTTTACCCCTGACAAATACATTGCAATCTGAAGCCTGGACTTCTGTCATTCCATTTTTTGTGATGGAAATTCCAGGAGGCTCACTAATCAAGATGAAGGTGATCAATAGGTTGGCCGAGCTTTTTAGAGCGAGGTGGACGAACCTGAATGACCATGTTCTCTGGTGAATTTCGGAACAACAAAGACTACTACGTTAATGGGAAATATGAAACTCTGAGCTACTGGGAAGAGGTTTATTAGCTAGATATACAAGACTTATGAAGATGATAGAGCGCAGTTAGAGTCCGCAATTCATATAACAACCATTGAGGTTCTTATCCTATTACAATGAACCGTTGTATTATGCTGCAGGTGATATTTCGACCACCTTGTTAAGATTGCAGTACGCTCTTCAGAGTTAATCAAAGACCTAAAAGGCCTTGAACAAAGATGATGGAAAACCACAAAGTGAAGCGTAAATAATTTTAAACCCCCCTTTCATTCTTGTATCCCTTTATTCCTCTTAGACTACCGTGATCACAATAAATGTATATAAACATCCCATCACACATTTCACTCATAGATCAAGGGGGAACCAAATAAAGTTTTTGCTCAGTCAGTCTCAGTTATCAGTCTATGGTCGTAGATACATAATAGGAAAAAAAGAAAAAGAAAAAGAAATGCTAGATAAAATAAAAACAAGAAGAAGAAGAAAAAAAGCTATTCTAGATGAGAGATGAAAAGAAAAGTATATGTGTTTTTTTTTGTTGTGTCCTTGCAGTCAACTGTTGTTGTTTTTGCCCTCCCGCCTTACACCCCCCACCCCCCAATTGACTGTGTTTTTTTTTTGTATTCTTAGTTGTGTGTTTGTGTATGTGTGGGGGGGATTAAGGAAGCTTTGTCATTTAAGCATCAAAGTTGATCTCCGTCTTCTTCATGCGCTGCCAGAGGCTGTTCATGAAGTCTGCGTTGACGGCTGGGCAGAGGTCCACCATGCCGGGGTTCAGGGCATCGATGATGTCCATGGTCTTCTTGTTGTCGAGGCTGAACATGACGACGCCTGTGGAGAGGTACTGCTTCAGGACGGCGCTCTTGAGGATGTTGCCTGTGGCGTCGGCGTCGCTGGCGGACTCCATGTTGTTGAACCACTCGTCGAGGGTCACGACCTTGGCTGGACCCTGCTCGGGCTTGAGTTCGGCCACGATCTGGGGGAGGTCGATGAGTCGGAGGGGACGGGGGTTGTTGATGTGGTAGACCTGAGGGGAGTTGTAGAGAGTGGAAGAGTCCTCGTGAGCGAGAGCGGCCTTTTGGGATGTGAGGGTGAAGAAGTTGGAAGCGAGCCAGTCAATGGGGATCACGTCGACGGCGAAGTTGGGCTGATCGGGGTTGCCAATCTGAGGGACAACACCAGACTCAATCATGCTGATGATGATGCGCATGGTGAACTCATCGCCGGCATCGAGCATTCCCTTACCCTCGGCGGAACCGGTGACAGCAGAGGCACGAGTGATGCTCACGGGGAAACCGCGCTGGGCGGCCTTGATGAGCAAGTTCTCCGCAACCCATCGAGTCTTGAAGTATCCGGATTCGTCCTCAGCAGGAGGAGAGAAGTGAGCGCTATCCTCCTCGGCAGTGACGTATCCGTCTCGGTTGCGCTTGGAGGTAGACCAGGTCTGCAGATGAGGAACCGACCAGGTGGACAGGTAGTGAATGTCGGAGAGCTGGGAACCGATTCCGGAGAGGCGGATGATGTCAAAGATGGGTGTAACATTAACGGGCTTGAGAGAAGAGTAGGTCTTGAGCAGAGAAACGTGACCGCCGAGGTGGTAGATGGCTTGGACCTCCTGGCCCAGCACTCGGAAGGCAGATTTGGAGAGGCCAAAGTTGGGCTCGTTCAATTGACCGGGGACAATCTTGACTTGGGCGTGGACACGCTCCTCGGTGAGGCTGCCGTTGATGAGACCGTGCTTCTCGAGAAGAGAAATGATGGTAGAAATCTCCAGCTTCTCCATGGAACCAAGAGCGTGGATGGTTGTCTCAGGCTTGGTGCGCAGCATCTCGTTCAGGAGGTGGATACCGATGAAGGACTCGGCTCCGGTAAGCAAGACGGTCTTGAGCTCATCACGATCAATTCTGGGGGAACCGTAGCGGGGAATGTACTGGCTAGTGTTGGGCAGGTTGGTCTCGACGCTCCAGCTGATGATGCTCTCAAAGCCTCCTTTCTTGTTCGTGTCACCACCCTTTTGGCGGCGGATGTAGGCACAGACGGCGGCGGCAGTTGGGTCTCGGATGAGTGCGGGCAATGGAGGCGCAATCTTGAACTGCTTCTTGACCTTGGCTTGGAGTCTGACGAGGAGGATACTGTTGCCACCTTTCTCGAAGAAAGAATCGTTAAGTTCAATGTCAGAGCCGAGGGTAGTGCGGAAGAGGCCAAGAATGGTTGCTTCAAGGTCGACGGTGGGAGCACCGGCACCAGCAGCCTTTCCCGTGGTGGCATCGTTGGCCTTGTTGGCCTGAGGGAGGGTAGTTGAAGGGAAGACCAATTCTAACTTTCGCTCAAGGAGGTTTCGACGATCAACCTTGCCACCAAGAGTAGCAGGCAGCTTAGTCAGGAACTGGTATCCGTTGGGAAGCATGTAGTAGTTGAGAAGAGGCTTGATCTTTCGGTGGAGGTGAGAAATAAGCGCAACCTTTTCGCTCTCGTCGGTGATGTTGGTCTTGGGGACGAGGTAGGCGATGAGCTGCTGTTCCTCGGAGTCGACAGTGCGTGCAACCACGGCAATGTCAACGAGACCACCAGTCTTCATGTTCTGTGACTCCTTGTAGAGAACCTGTTCAACTTCTCCGAGATCAATTCGGTAGCCGCGAAGCTTGATCTGCTTATCACCGGCAATTCGGCCGTGAAACTCGAGCTGTCCATCAGGGCGGAAGCGGCCTCGGTCGCCGGTCTTGAACATTCTGTTCCATCCCCTGTTGTAGTCATCCTCGGAAGCAAATGGATCTTCGACAAAGGACTTGGCGTTGATTTCAGGGCGGTTGAGATATCCGGCGCCAACCTGGGCACCACCGACTACCAATTCGCCAATCTGGCCGAATGGAACGGGGTTGCCCTTGGTATCGAGCAGGTAGTGGCGGCAGTTGTCCATGGGATATCCGATGGGGAGGCTGACAACGCCCTCCGCTGGGTAGTCAATCTTGCTGATAGATGTCTGGACAACCAACTCGGATGGAGACCAGGTGTTATAGACGGTGGCAGGGGTTCCTAAATCGTAGAATGCTTTGGCGACACGAACAGGCAGACGCTCTCCTGCAAAGTATGAAACCCTGTACTTGGAGCATTGCTTGAGAGCAGCATCATTAAATTCCATCAAGAGAGCGAATTGGGTAGGGGTGAAGTAGGTGACGGTGACGTTCTCCTTTGCCATAAAGTCGGCCAGGCCGGACGGGTCCTTGCGAGTCTCCCAGGAAGCGACAGAGACCGTTGCGCCGGCAGTGAGGCCACCAAAGATTTGAACAACAGAAAGATCGAAGGACATGGTAGTGTGTGCAAGGAAGTTATCTTTTTCGGTGAAATTATAGTCCTTGTTCAGGACGCTTAACATGGATTGGGTGTTGGATTCGTTCAACACGACGCCCTTGGGGGTGCCAGTGCTTCCCTGTTGAAATCGGGTAAGGTTAACTGTCCCTCATCATTGGCAGATATATAGCCACTTACAGAAGTGTAAATCATGTAGAATGGGTCCTCGGGTTGCCTCGCCCTGGGGTGAGCAATGGTTCGACCGACTGCCGCGGCATCTTCGATTCTGATAATCTTGGGAGCGACGATAGTCTTAGCAAGGAGGTCGGCAGCCAAGGCATCTTGTCCGGATCCGACAAGAAGGTGCTTGGCACCAGAATCGGCGAGCATAAAGGCGAGTCGGTCTTGGGCGAAGTCGGTGTCGAGGGCGACATAGCAGGAACCCGTCATCAGGGCTCCCAGCATGCCGGTGATGGCCGCGACACCGGGGAGGGCGATGAGCCCGATGCGGTCACCGGGCTTCGCCCCGGCGTCGAGGAGTTCAGAGGCGACGCTCTCCGCGTTCTCGATCAGCTGCCTGTATGTGACGCTGCGGCAGTCAGAAGTTTTTATCGCTGTGGTTTGGGGGTATTGTCTTGCAATGTGGGTAATTACATCAATAACGCTCTGTCCCTCCCACTGATTTGGCTTGGTCTCCATGTTCCAGTAGTTCTTCTTTAAAAAATCAACCTCAAGAGGTCCGCACATGTTGATCTCGTCAATCGGTTGTCGATGGTCCTTGATGCAGCTAGCGAGGAAGGCGTTGAAGTTGTCGATGAAGCGATCCATGTCAGCCTCATAGTACAGAGCAGAAGAGTACTCGATCTTGAGATCGAGGCTGTGTTCCGAAGTCTCAAGCGCCTCGAGCTGGATATCGGCGGCGGTTGGGATATCGTCTGACTCAATCTTCTCGACACTGAAGTCGCAGGTCTGGTACTTGGGAACAGGGCCGTGAATCTGGTAGTTGACAGCAATCTGACCAACGGGCATGTGGCTGCTAGTCTTCTTAACACCAGTGAGGTCGACAATGGTATCAAAAGGAACACCGTTGTGAGCCATGGCATCGAGGGCACGGTTCTTGGTAGCCTGGAAGAGCTGGTCGAATGGCACTTCACAGTCATCTGTACAAGTATTAGCAGGCGGTTAATGTGCTATTTAGTCAGGAGCTTGGGGATAATCTATTCTCATGAGTCTTGCTTGGAATTCGAACTTACCGTTGCATCGGACGGGAGCAAGGTTAACGAAGAAGCCCATAAGAGGCTCAGTATCAGGGTGAGGTCGGTTTCCGTCAACCATCAGGAGGACAAGGTCCTTCTCCTCAGTGTATCGGTAAAGGAAGGCACGGAAAGCGGCGAGGACGAAGTGGAATGGGGTGCCGCTGGACTGAGCAGCAATACGCTTCATACGAGCAAACAGCTTGGCATCCAGGTTGGCAAAGACCTTCTGTCGTCGAGGATCGCTTCGAGCAGGTCGCTCTCCCTTGGCGAATGGCAGAACCTTGCTAGACTGAGGCAAACCCTCGAGGGTGTTGCGCCACCACTCCAGGTCAGGCTTCATCAAGTCGGAAGCCAATCGAGCGTTGTGCCAGAGGGTGAAGTCAACATAGTCAAATTCGGGAGAAGAAACAGTTGAGAGATCCTTTCCAGTGCGAATAGCATCGTAGAGACCAACAAACTGGTTCATCATGGGGAACAAACTGGCACGATCAATGGAAATGTGATGGGTCATGCCAATCATGGCCCAGTCTTCCTCGCCAAGCTTGGCAAGAGAGTAGCTGGCAACTTCACCCTCCTCAACGTTCATCTCAATCTTGCGGTTGTACTTGACGAAATCTTCCAAGGCCTTCTCAACATCGCCCTCCTCAGTCAAATCCTTGTAGTCGACACCGAAGTCCCAGTCCTCGAGAACCTCCTGGACAGCAAAGTCATCACCTTCGTAGTAGGCAGTTCGGTAGGCGGGGTTGCGAGCAGCCATCTCCTGCATGGTCTTCTGCAGAGCAGGGTAGTCAGGCTTGCCCTTGATGCGCAGAACAATAGGCAAGTTGAGGAAAGACTTGTCCTCAAGGAAACTGTGGACAAACCACAGGCGAGATTGGAAGGTAGACAGAGGCACGACATCGGGTCGCTGAACCTTCTCGAGCTGGCCGCTGGCCATGGCAGAAATCTGGCTCTCCTCCTCAGTCTCCTTGGTCTCTGTAGAAGTCTTCTTCTCGGTCTTCTCGGTCTTGGTCTCCTTGGCGGCAGCGGTGGCGTTAATCATGCGAGCAGTCTTTGAAACAAGGGCCTGGATAGACGCGGCACCGAGAATATCAAAGAGAGCAATATCCACCTGGACTTCCTTTCGGAACCACTTGCGGAACTCAACGGCGACAATGGAGTCAAGACCGTAGGCAGAAAGTGGGTTGCTAGGTAAGATGGACTCTCGTGGAGTAGCGAGAACGTTGGCAATCTTCTCCAAGAAGCCATCAAGCAAGATTTCAGTCTTCTTCTCCAAGTCGGGCTCCTCGCTGAGGATGGCCAACAAGTTCTTCGAGCTTTGGGTGGAAGTGCTGGCACCGAAGTCGTGGTTGGCATACAAGTTGTTCATGATGGGCTTGCTTGACCAGTAGACCTCAGGGGTGATCAAACCAACACCGGTGATGATCTGGTGGGCGGTCTCGCCACGAGCAGACATGGGGTTGACAGACTTGTCGGCAAGCACAGCCTCTTCAAGCTGGTAGAGAAGCTCCTCCTCGTTTATGGTGTCCATGCCCATGCGAAGCATGATCTTCTGGAGCTCTTCGTTCTCAGCAACAACACCGACACCGCTGACGGCACCGACGTTCATGGTAGAACCGCTGAGGCCGAGCTCGCGACGGTGCCTCATGAGAGCATCGAGGAAGCAATTGGCAGCAGAGTAGTTAGCTTGACCCTTGGATCCGACAACACCGGCGACAGATGAGAAGCAGACGAAGAAGTCGAGATCGTTTCCGAGAGTAGCCTCATGGAGGTTCTTGGTGCCTTCAACCTTGGGCTGGCAGCATCGCAGCCACTGAGTGTGGGTCATAGTCTCAAGGGGCTTGTCTTGCAGGACCATGGCAGCTTGGAAAACACCGGCAAGGGAAGAGCCAATCTGGTCGATACAGTCCTTGACATCGGCAAACTTGGAAACATCTCCTCGGTAAACATTGGCCTCAACACCACGCTCAGCGAGCCAGTCAATGGTAGCCTTGGCTTCAGGCTTATCAGCACCAGATCGAGAGAGGAAGGCAAGCTTGGTAGCTCCCTTTCGCACCATCCACTGAGAGAGTGTGCGACCGAGACCACCAAGACCACCAACAAGGAGGTAAGTCTTGGACTCGTTGAAGAGAGTGGAGTTGCGGTAACCGCTCTTCATGACGGGGACAAGGTCATCAGCGTGAGGGATGAGGACAACCTTGCCAGTGTGCTTGCCCATCTGCAGCAGACGGAAGCCCTTGATGACATCGGCGTATGAGACTTCAGCGATAGTAGCAGGAATACGGATCTCGCCGCTCACGACCAGGTCGAAGCACTCCTTGAAGAGGCGAGCACCAAGGGCCTCATTCTTCTCGAACATGGTAACAAGATCGATGGAAGCGAACATGACGTTGCGTCGGAATGGGTCCATACCAATTCGGCTGTTCTCGTGAATATCACGCTTGCCGATTTCCAAGAATCGACCAAAGGGAGCAAGGCAGCTCCAAGAAGCGTGGAGAAGAGGACCGGCCAAGCTGTTCAAGACGACATCGACACCCTTACCGTTGGTAGCAGCCATGACATCCTTGGCAAAGGAGGCATCACGAGAAGAGAAGATCTGATCATCCTTGAGTCCGTACACTTCCCTAAGAAGCTTGCGCTTCTCAGCGGAACCGACAGTGGCAAAGACATGAGCACCAGCTCGCTGGGCAATCTGAACAGCCATCTGACCGACACCACCAGCGGCAGCGTGGACGAGAACGGTCTCGCCCTTGGACAGACGTCCAGTATCAGCGAGAGCATACCAGGCGGTGCAAAGAATGAGGGGCATGGCAGCAGCGTGGGCAAAGGACATGGTCTCGGGGATCTTGTAGCACCACGAAGCAGGGTTTCGCACGATGGTCTTGTGAGCACCCTGACCAGGGCGAAGAGCAACGGCACGGTCACCAACCTTGAAGCCCTTGACAGCAGCACCGACCTTAGTCACGATACCGGAGCATTCGTCACCGAGTCTGAAATCCTCAATGATACCCATGCTGGCAGCAACGTCACGGAAGTTGACAGCGGATGCCTTGGTCTCAATCTCAATCTCGTTCTCTCCGAGCTGGGTGTCCATTGTGATAGTATCCTCGCCAAAGTAGAGAGTCTCAAGCAAGCCAACCTTGCCAATTCGGAGGGCAAGTGGGTTTCTCTCGGCAGGAGTACCGAGGGGCTCAAGGTGAGACTCCTGGTTGGGGCCATTGCGAAGCTTGCTGTTGCGTTCATCATCAGCCTCAATTCGTGGGATGTGCATGACACCGTTGCGCTCAGTGATCTCATCTTCGGCGATGCGGCTGTCGAGGAGGCGGAGGATGTTTCCGGCAACGGATTGAGAAGTAGAGTGGCGACCGAAATCGAATGATACCACTCGGATGCTGTCGTTCTCAGATCTGGCAGTACGAGTCAAACCAATGTACATGGCATCATCGGGACGGTCAGCTTCCATGGTGGCAGCCTCAGTAGGCCAGACAATGTTCTTCTGGAGGGAGATGAGGAGGCTCTGAGCACCCTTGAAAACAGTCTCGTCAGAGGCAAACTCATCGAGGCCGGCAAGAACAACAATGTTCTCAACCAGTTGAGAGGCGCCAGTAGCAGCGATCTCAGAGAAGGTGGTAGTGGTGATTTTGCCATTGTAAGCAGCCTGGATCTCGCTCAGAATAGTGGCGACACGGGAAGAGGGTCTGCCAGCAGGAATGACGACCGACAATTCAGCGGCGGGGACAAAAGGCTCAGCAGTCTTCTTGAGGGCAGTGAACAAGGGGCTGGAGAACACTTCAACAAGGTCATCGGGGGTAGTTCCCTTCTCACCATCGAAGATGATACGGCCGCTCTCCTTCATATAAGAAGCAGCATCAACACCAGTCTCGCTGACGATAACAAGGTCATAGGAGTCAGCTTGAGGCTCGACAACATCGACCAGGCCCTCAGATGAGGCGATAAGTTCTACAAACTCCTCCTCCAGGCTCTTTCCCTTCAGGGACCAAGCATCAAGCTTGGCAAAGCGTCGTCGCTCACTCTTGTCAACACCAAGATCACGAAGAACTTGCTCAGTGCGAGCAACGTCAGATGTAACATGAAGGATCTTAGTGTTGGGGAATTGGTGGGCAAAGATGTCGACAATGCTGGAGATGGTCTTGCCCTTGACGTTGGTGAGCATGTCAAAAGATGGCTGCCAGCGCTGCTTGTAGAAGAGAGTGCGGGGTCCCTGTCCCTCAGGGGCTTCACGTCCAAGAGAGGTAACCTCTAGGCCAGTGATTTCCATGATGAGCTCGCCCTTGTCGTTCTGCATAATCATGTCGTTGATAGCGACACGGGGAGAGGGGAGCTTAGTGAAGGAACCGACAGACAGGTTCTTGATGTCGCTAGTGTCTCGCCAGTCAACGAACTGACCAGAAATCTTGAGAGAGCGGAAGAAAGATGGGACATATGGCTCATCAAGGGGTCGTCCAAGACGTTGCTCGACAGCGTGGAAGATGACATGGAAGAAGGAATCCAGCAAGGTGGGGTGCATAACAGTCTCATCGCCGTTGTCAGAGGGGAGAGCGCTAGGATCGAACACAAGGTCCGAAACCGAGAAACCCTCACCACTCTCAACAGTGCCCTTCAGCAGACGGAACTTCTCGCCGTAGGTGAGTCCAAGAGCTGCCAAGTTCTTGTAGAAGGTAGTAGCAGGCATGGAGCGGTTAGTCTTCTTGCGGAGCTCAGTGAATGCAGTGCCTTCAGGGTAGAAGCCAGTGTATTCAAGAGGCTGGCTCTCTCCCTTCTCCAAGCTAATGGTACCGTGGCAGTGGCTAGTGCAGTTAGAGTTCTCATCGTAGGAGAAAACCTTGAACTCGTACCAAGTGTCAGAGTGGCTCTTAGAAGACAGAGTCACGGGCTTGAGTTCGAGAAGGATCTCGACACCCTCATCATTGTTGGGAACAATCAGGGCGTTCTTGATAACAATATCCTTCAAGTGAATGTTCTTCACGGTCTCAACTTCTTCGGTACGGAGGACAGCCTCGATAGCCATGCTGATGTAACCAGCACCAGGGAAGACAATCTTGTTCTCGACAACGTGCTCGTTGAGCCAAGGAAGCTCGCTAAGGCGGAGATAGTTGCGGAAACGGGGATGCTTAGCAACTGAGCCGGCAACACGGTGACCCAGAGTGCAGTGGCGGAATGGTCGGGAGCGGTGCTCCTTGATGAAGCGAGTCTCAGCCCAGTAGCGGCGGTGCTCCCAAGTGTAGGTAGGGAGGTCGTTAAGATTAGCTCCGGTAGGAGTCTTGACCAAAGAACTGTCCAAACCCTGGCTAAGATTCTGGTTGGCAGCAATGAGATCAACTGGGTAGCCCAAGCTGAAGAGGTTACCAGCCATGTTAAGGAGGCCCTCGAAGTCGGGGACTCCACGAGTGAGGGATGCGATGTAGGGGATGTCGACCTTGAGAGACTGAAGAGTCTGTCGGGCGGGGCCCTTGAGAGCGGGGTGAGGACCAATCTCGACAAGAATGTCGATGTTCTGGTCATCCTGCTCATCGAGCACAATGCCGGACAAGGCATCAGAGAATCGAACAGCCTGGACCATGTTGGAAGCCCAGTAGGCAGCACCCATCTTCTCGTGGTCGGCAATTCGGGAGGTAACACTGGAGAACATGCGGCACTTAGCTAGCTAAGTCTTGAAGCCGGCATTGCTCTTCAGGGCATTCTCGTAGGCCGGAGCCAGAGGGAACATGTGGTGAGAGTGGAAGGCCTGCTTGACAATGAGCTGACGAACAAAGACCTTCTTCTCAGTGAGCTTCTCCTTCAACTCCAAAATGGCATCTTCGTCACCGGAAACAGTCATGGTAGAGGGACTGTTGACGGCGGCAATGGTCAAGCGGCCTTGGTAAGGCTTGAGCTCTTCCAAGCACTTCTGCTCAGGCAAGCCAACAGCCATCATACCACCAGGAACACCGCCTTCGCGGCTGGCAGACATGTAGCGGCCACGGTAGTAGGCAGCGAGAAGAGCATTCTCAAAGGAGAGGATGCCGGCAGCATAGGCAGCACCCATCTCACCGGAAGAGTGGCCGACAACGGCGGAAGGCTTAATGCCCCAGCATTCCATCAAATCAATGAGAGCAAGCTGAAGAGCAGTGCAGATAGTCTGAGAGTACAGGGTCTGTCCCAAGAGACTAGTCTCCTTGGTCTTGTTGAGTTCGGCAACAATGGAGAATTCAGGAGCATCAGGAAGAGCCTTGAGAACGGCATCGCATCGCTGGAGGCTCTGTCGGAAGTGGGGTGATTCTTCAATGAGCTGACGACCCATAGCGTGCCACTGAGCACCCTGGCCAGTGAATACGAAACCAAGGCGAGGAACGCTGTTCTTAGTCGCGGTCCATGGAGCAGCAGGTCGAGGAGTGCTGAGCTGCTCAACCAAAGCGGCGGTGTCATTGGCAACAACGAATGAGCGTTGCTGGTGCATAGTACGACGTGGATTTGACAAGCTGTAGGCAAGATCCGCAATGCTGACATCCTCAGAGGCCTCGAGATACTTGGCCAAGGTCTCCTCAGACAGCTCACCAGCCTTGGGGGTGTGAGAGGTGAGAGGGACGAGGTAAGGTCGGGCATGAACGCCATTGGCAATGGGCTCAATGACCTTGATTTCAGGGATAGTCGCATCCTGAGCATATTCCTCAAGGACTACGTGAGCGTTTGTGCCTCCATATCCGAAAGAGTTGATGCTAGCCCTTCGAGCAACGCCCTCGGGCACCTTCCACTCAATCATCTTGGTGGGAACGGCAATCTTCCAGTTCTCAAAGTCGATCTTTGGGTTGGGGGTCTTGAAGTGCATGTTGGGAGGGATAATACCCTTCTGAAGAGCCAAAGTGGTCTTGATGACACCAGCAAGACCGGAAGCACCTTCAAGATGTCCAATGTTTGTCTTAACTGAGCCGACATACAAGGGCTGGTCGCGTCCAGGCGCGAAAACTGCACCAATGGAACGGGTCTCAAGAGGGTCACCAGCAGCAGTACCAGTTCCGTGAGCCTCGAAGTACTGGGTATCCTTGGGATCAAGGCCAGCCTTCTCATAGGTGGAGCGAATGAGTGCCTCCTGGGCATAAGAGTTGGGAAGCGTAATACCGTTCTTCTTGCCATCGTGGTTGGATCCAGTGGCGCGAACAATGGCGCGAATATCATCGCTGTGAGAAATAGCATCGCTCTTTCGCTTAAGGATGACACAGGTGATACCCTCACCACGAACGTAGCCGCTTCCAGAAGCGTCAAAGGCAGCGCAGCGGCCATTAGTGGACAACATGCCAAGATCAGTCATCGTGACAAAGATGTTGCTGTCGTAGTGAAGAGAAGAACCGACAATGATGGAGATGTCAGCCTCGCCATTCTGCAAGGTCTGGTTTCCGAGATGGAACCCAACAAGAGACGAGGAGCAGGCCGTGTCGATGGTAACACTGGTTCCGTGAAGATCGTAAAAGTATGAGATTCTGTTGCTGAGGATGGAGTCACCAGTACCAGTGACCGTGTACTTGGGATAGTACTCAAGGTCCTTGGTAACCATGGCGTTGTAATCGTTGGTGAAGCTACCACAGAAGACCGAGGTCATGGTGCCCCGAATCTCCTGGAGAGTGATACCAGCATTCTCAAGAGCTTCGTAGACAACTTCCAGAAGAAGTCGCTGCTGAGGGTCCATGGCCTCGGCTTCCTTTCCAGAGATGCCAAAGAAACCGGCATCGAAGTTGCCAATGTCCTGGTCAAGGAAGTAGCCATATCGGGCGTTGGTCTGAAAAGTATTGTTAGCGGTTGTGATTTGAGTTGAAGCATATTCAGGGTGCTTACCGTGCCCTTGTGGGTAGGCTCAGGGTGGAAGAAGCTATCCACCTTCAGTCTATCCTCGGGCATTTTTCGCTGAACATCACGTTGAGCGGCAATGCTCTCCCAGAGCCTGCTAGGAGTGTTGGCACCCGGAACTCGGCAAGCAACACCGACAATGACACTAGGGTCAGCAGCGGGTTGGTTGGTCTGAGGAGCCATCGTGATCAAGTGTTAAGTCTAAAGGGTAGTTGATACAGAGTTTAAATGAAATTGGGGAAAGTCGAAATCGTGCACTTTGGGTGCCGGGATTATAATGTTCGACGTGTGTCTAAAAGTTGAAGTGTTGGACTATCGTTGCGAGGGAAGAATTGCTTCTTCCTAAGAGTAATATCGGAAGTTGATATAAGAGATTTTGTTTGTAGTTGAGAAGAGATGCTAGATCTTCTTCTTGAGAGATGACTGATAAGAGCAAGAAAAAGACAAAGAGACTGAGCAAAGACTGAGAGAAAACTGAGCTGAATTGAAGACTGTGTCGCACAGAAGAAGAAAGGAAGCTTCAACTTCGAGGAAGGGGAGCTCTTGTATAAAAATTTCTGAAGTTGTGGAGTCACGTTCTCGACGGCCCTTTGGATATCACCCACCGGTCCAAGATTCGGTGCGAAAGCCATGGTTGGAGCGATTCCGTGATCACAGCTCCGGTGCACTACGGAGGGCCCTCTGATTCTTGGACGATGATGACAACCGTTACCGTACGGCTCCGGAATGGGATTCCTGGTGTTTTGCGCCTGAAACAAACCTTACATACAGGAGACGATCTGAGCATGGCTGGGTAGCCACGTTCGACGGCGGACGCCATGGCAAACCACGAACCACCCACCACCCACTACTAAGCAGGGTCAAATGGCCCAGCACAGGCCAGGGACGGGGTCCTTCCATGACCGCAGGCTCCGCATTGCAGCGATGCATAGCAAGGGAGCTTCTCGCAGCGATGGATGTTGGCGGGTCGAAAAGTGGAGGAGATCCTGGCAGAAGGAAGAGATGGTGGGGTTTTGCTATAGGTAGGCGAGGTGACTTGCCTCGCAAGGCCCAAGCAGCAGACATTCGAGGGTACTTTGGGAGACTTGAGAAATTTCACGGTCAAAGTACCTGCGCTTGACCTCTTTTGAACTTGAAACACGGATGGGCGGGCGGCGATTGGCCAGATCCACAACTCCAGATCCATGCCGCATTAGACCCATAATCGCGAGATCTGCCTATAATAGCCACACGCCCCTCCCTCACAGACCTCCAAGCAAGCAGAGGAAGGCTAGAGCTCTAAAGTTGCTGGCTTCATGTACGCTTTTGCACATTCCCATTTGAAAACGGAAAATCGTATATAGAAAATTGCAATGATCTGTATACACGGCTCTCGTACCGCTCGCGATGAGTCTTAGGGTTACAATTACCACGATATTCCACGTGTTTGAGCGCATGAACAGCCCATCCCATGCGCACACCTCAAAGTAGACTCAGGACCTCCGTAAGTGCCCTGTACCTGGTTCCTGCACATCCCGAGCACGACCTCGTGCTTTAGAAGAAGAGCAAAGGTAAATAGAACTTGTATAGTATATGGTTGATCACGTAGTAATGCTAAAAAGCGCCACCACGTGTTGAAGAGCAAGATGACAACACCATCCCACGAGTTACTGAAGCACCCTGGTGGTATTGCGCATTACCGGCGCGAGGCAGAGTCCCATCCATCATAATGAGAGCTGATGCATGAATTCCGCTAACCAATCTCTTTCGGCACAGCATTACAAACATCGATAGCTCCAGTCCGGATGTATTCGACAGCATTCTCCGTGACGGTGAGCTAAAATTGCTCGTCCTTGTCGTTGGGTGCAGGTTTTTGAAACGACATGGTTCTGTCGGTCATTTCTGCAATCAATGGGATGGAAATATCGTAAATTGCCGTGAATTCTGCATGAGCCGTTGCCCTGAAACACATATTTAATAACATTGCAATTTTGCCTCGCGGAGACAACCCTCTCGATCAGAAGTTGGCACACGACCTCAGCCAGCCGCATAGCCCACCTCAAGACTCAACTCTCAGGCTATTGCGCACACAATACTCCTGGTAGCCTATAGCTAAACTGTAACATCAAAACAAACCACCAAAACATATGGAAGCCATGCAGAAGCCCAAATAGAAGCCCGCTAAAACATCCTTGTGCACATCAAAAGCGTGGCAACCTGGTTGTGCATAGGTATGTGGATGTCAATGCATGACGTTTATTGGCTAGGGCCGCATGGACACAAGTGCATCCGCTACCAGACGGACGTTTCTTGCATCAAGTGCATGAAGTGGTGTAAGAACTTGAGATCACCGATACAATCTGACTTTTGCTTGTTACCCTAAACGTATTCGAGAAGGTTCCTGGCTACAATGTGAGCCAGTTTCATCTGGTGAGACCAGAATTGTGGAATTTCGAATCGCATCGGCTACCACGTAAGAGTAATCCCGGAATTATGCTCTGGCAAGGTCGACGGGGATGCAGGGCCTGCTAACCTGCCACGAGGCACTGGTGCATGAAAGTCTCTGACAGCCGCCATCATGATTGGCATATGACGATCGTGTGGCTTGCCTGTCTGCCCTGCCCAGACTGACGACGCGGCATTTGCCAGCACCTAAAAGGGACATGCTGAAGAAGAAAAATGGCCGTCTATTCCAGGCCTTGACCTGTCGATAAACATCGATCAAATGAGCACTGATGTGTAACGCCACATTTGAGCGTAAACGTTGATCTCTAGATGCTCAACTGTAAACCTTACTGCGCCGTGAGAAATGATGAGGACATGAGCCAGCGAATTCCGGACAGAGACCGACACATAGAACCAAAATAAGAATGTGGGTCTGTTTACCCTTACTCGCAAGATTTTCGTGCAAGGGATAGGCGAAGAAGTGTGATGCCATTTGAGATGGAGATGGAGGGTGACTTGTTTCAGCCTAATTGATGTTCACACTGGGTGTTTGGCGTCTTATTCAACAGAACAGCGTATAGCAGACCGTTAGTGACTCTGCATATCCAAAGGAGGTGCTATTTCTCATCTCATTAGTTGGAAAAAAGGGACGCCATGGGCGATGATCGATAGCAGAACGAATAGAAACCACAACAGCGCCAAAGCGCGTTCTAAATGGCCGAGTTCATCAAACTGTGATAGGGTAGGTTGACGCCGCATCGCTGGGCACAGCACAGTAAGAGAACTTTTGGGAGGCGTCTGACTGGTGTGAGTAGACACCAAGTGCAGCTTGCGCCTTGCGGCGGCTCTTTTGTGTCGATCAAATGAAGGGCTGAGATAGAAGGCATCCAAAATAGGTAACTCTTTGTACTAGAGCCTGTATTTCTGTGTCAACCTCCTCATGATGGATTCGGGGCGTGGTACGGGAACAATCTCTTCAGGACCATTGCATGTGCGGCGCAGTGGAGGATGGAGTGTTGATGTGGGTTGACGAAGCAGTGTGCAAGCACCCGAGGAACCCTGGACGGCGGAAGCGCCAAAGCGACTCGTCCTGTCTTGTGCATCATTGCCCTTGCTCTTGCCGATGCGAGCTGGAAGCAGGGAATCAATCCTGCTCCTGCTGCTCCTGTCGAATGTGGCTGATGGTGGCTTTGCCGAACCCTAACCAGCCACACCTTATCAATGAAGACACCATCTCCAGATGCACAACCACAAGAGTGAGTTGGGACTTCTCCAACGGCGCGCCTCTGCCAAAGATAGGAAAATGGCTGACACCATCTTCTCTTCATTTTCTCACCCTTTGCTCACGCACCTCATTGTCAGTCTAATTTATCCGAGAGCCACTGACGATGACCGCACATAGTGGTTGCGGCACTCGAGCTCACGCTATTCGGTACTGCCAAAGCACCTCTTCTCCCTTCTCAGCCACCGCCATTTTCATCCCATCGCACATCAATCACCAGTCAACACAGTGCGATCTCCACCTTATCCAATCCTGGTGATCCCATCATCCCACCAACCCACCCAGCATTCTCCCCCCTTCCCCTTCTTGCCCTTCCCCTCTCCCTCTCCCTCCCCTCGTGCCCTCCACATCCCTGATTCTCAGCTGAAGCATGCGTTGTCAATGCATGCCATTTGCTTGTGCGAAACGGATATGGGGTAGTTTTCCATAGATCTGCAGTTTTCTCTCTCCGTAGAGGGTAGTGCTACTTCCACCACCATCATGATTTGCTTCTATTCCAAGGAAGAGGATGTACCCCATGTATTTGGATTACGCCTAGTGACGCATTTTTGCGCTGAAAATCATACCAGAATTGGAGGTCATGATAACCTCTTTGCAGAAAACCTTGTCCACTTTCCCTTGTGCGGGACCCATCGCAATGCTACAGCCTACAGGGCTCATGTTTGCCGTTCGTATTATCAAATCACTGTTATTTTATTGACAAATCAATGAAGCACACTAATATGCATGGCAAACTTCGGTTCTTATTGGCAACACGATCCTTTGTACAATTGCCCTCTGCCGTTGATCACGAATTCTCGTATGAATGCATCGTCATCCAAGGTCATGAAACATGATGGAAGTGGATAACCAGCCCATATCCGAACCAGCCGAGTGTCATCAACCGCGCCAAAGGCAGCGCGGCAGAGAAAGTTCCGTCTACCGCGTCTCGTTGGTAACACAATTCTGCCGATCTCAGAATGTCTTGCCGTCAGGCTGTCGTGGGCACTGCATCGGATATCTTCCATCCCGGAGGACGATGTGCAGCAGTCGGTCAGGGCCTCTACGCATATTCCTCTCCTCCCTATCGCTAGTCACCTAATCTCGGGCCCGAACTTGTCCCGCAGAGAAGAATGATAGGGCCCTTAGTGTTCTCATTACACCTGATTTAGAATGTCAGGATCGGGAGGTTTCATCGGCGCATGAGCATGTGCGGCCCAGCAAGGCGGCATGCTTGACGCTGCACCCGAATCATGTTAGACATGAGAGGGTAGCATTTTGAGCGGGTGTTTTGTCTTTGAGCCAGATCCTTCAGTTGGTCCCTGTTATTTTTGCTCGAGGGATGTTGTTCTTCAGTCCCAGCGATCTGGCTGTCCTATAGGAAAATTTGTCGAGCACTTATACGTTACAACCAACAGCCACAGAATCACTGCAGACTACTCATTTACGTCCGTATTCTGCGTATAACATACAAGACGATATCTCTCCGTCCCGACGTCAGTAAGCCTTTAAAGCCATCGCCGACTCTCTGGCCGACGTCTTACCTTATGGGATTGGGCTTGCAGCACACGATACTCAGCGTTGCAGAGCCAAGGCCAGCCAACTCGATCCTCTACCCTGATTAGGCATCGGGGACTGGGCTCCCCTTGCTTGTCCAAGATGTGGTCAATGCTTTTTTTTATTTTACTACGGAGACATCCTCAACCTTCTTCGATGACGCCGTTTTGGCTGGGGGTCGGCACGATCTGCCGTGAAGAGGCGAGAGCAAATCCACACCCCCAGGGCATGGATGGTAAATAAATGTCTGTCGTTATTCTTGGACTCGAAGGCGTCGTTATAGCGACATATTTTCAGTGCCCGCAACAGCGTCATGCGTCAAAAGTTGCAATGATAAGGTAATTAATTATTCAAGCGAGACAAACAAGGTGGCATTATGCAAGGGTTCCATGTTGTTTACGATGCCAGTTTCAAGGTTCTGAAGACACCCACTACTACCCCGCGTGTCTGCATGGATTGATTCAATGCTACAATAACCACACCAAACTGGCCCTCGAACCCAGCAAGAACATGGGCTACTTCATCTACATCAGAACTGTAAATTCCGGTGTGTACGTGTCGGAATGTTCAAGGCGACAAATGATAAGCAGCCTTGTCTGTTTCATGTGCGTGCCTGGCCTGAAACCACCGCATATTGTATGGTGATGGAGGTTGGGAGGAATGGAGGGTTTCCAGGCATGGAAGACAATTTTTTTTCTCGCCTCTTCAGCGTCACTGCACGGAGAGGGCAAAAAATCGAGAATCTGTTGGGCTAACAATTGCTTGGAGTTTTGTCCACCAAGGCATTTCCACCAACTTTATTAACTTGGCAGCAGCATCAATGAGATATCGACCGTGTCTTTTTGACTTTCTCTGCCTAAACATTACTAGGTAGGTCCTCAACTTCCCACGTGCACAGCGCTGCAAGCTGGGTGTGCATTGGCGAATCTAGATGCGACCTAAAAAAGAGCCCCTGTCATGCTCACCCAAACATCGGATCCTCCCAAGAGATCCCTCGCAGAGACAGAGAGAGAGAGACACGGAGAGGAGAGACAAGGTACGTACCCGACCCCAAAAACCAGGAAGGGAAAGTTGTCTCAGACCATCCCGCTCGAAGGGGGGACCTCCAACTTCTACAGTACTAACCAACACCAACAACTCACCAATGTGCCGGCCTTCTACCTATCTTTTGTGCCGATTCCCCTTGCTTCCGCCGGGTCGTTCCTCGCTAGCTGACTTATTAGGGCCATTAACTCGGTACTTGTAAGGATAATTATGTCAAATCACAGAGCAGACTTGGGGCTTGGTGTGTCCTTGTGGGGGGCAGCCTCGAACCAGGTCTTTACCGGGTTCATATGGCTTGGCTTCTCCAACGGCGCCGCACTTGGTCTTGTGGAAGAGGGCAAAGAAAGGTTAGTCATGGAGCAAAGTATCGCCGTGTTTACCTTTTGAGCTACAGTGCAGAAGCATTGTTTTTTAAAATAGAACCAGGAAATTCACTCACATCAACATTGACCCTTGACTGCTCCCCGCTTCAGAGTGTTGAAGGGGGAAAACAGAGTATGCCTTGCCTGGAGGAACGATGTCAACAAACTTTGAGCCGGCTCTTTTGACGATCATATGCTTGTGATGTCGTATTATAGACGTCTTTTTTTATTGAGGAGCAGCAGACTGTACTACGTAATGTGAGTGTCTTTTTCTTGGTTGGGACCTTGAAAAGGCTTCTCTTCCTGGAATACCCAAGATAGATCTTCTTTGAGGCTCCCCGCATATGATGCTTCCTTCGCCTCTGCGCTAATCTATGCAAGCCTCCATTCCTTCAACCCAGACAAGTCATCATCATCGTACGACTAAACTCCCTGTGGAAGGGCCCAGGGTACCTACCTGCAGATGGTACACAGAAACATTCAAGGCATGGGTTTAATGTTATAAATGGACATGTTATAGGTCTTGTAATTAAATGTCCGGATGAACATTTGGAAAGCATATTGTCCATGTATATGCAAGGTAGCCTAATAACTATAACAGACAGGCTTGGCAAATGAGCAAAGAATAGAAACATCCAATCCATTTGCAAGGTTTTCCCCCCAATCTTTTTGTTAACCCTGCCGGCCCCCTCTTCCAGCATCGCCATCCACTAAATGAAATGGTTAAATGATCAACCACACAGGCGACTGCATGGAGTAATTAAATGTTTCTTTATATGGAACCAGCGTCAGGTGTATGTGAACCCCCTCATCCTGATTCCTTGAATTGGGATTCTTCAACGAGGCCCCTGGTTGTTTTTTGCACCACCCACACACCCACGGTCCAGCGTGGGATGAAAATCCAATCAGATAGATACCCTGCCTCACATGTCCCAGCCTCAATGTTCACCTTTTGGGACGAGATTTTCATTTTCATTTTCATGGGCTCCTGTGATTCATGAACTAATAATTCAATGTGTATTTTTTTTTTTTTTTTTTTGTATTCACGACATTTTCCCCTCATCTTCCATTCGTTGATCAAGTAGTCTTTAACATACATAAAAAAAAAATATTCCCTTCTCAAAATACACAGACCGTAAAAGTAGTATTTCCGCCTTTGGAAAAAAAGAAATATGCAAAAGAAATAATAGAGATCTATGCTAGAGACAAAAAAAGGAAATGAAGAAAAAGATGCCGCTCATAAAAAAAATAACAGTAACAATAATAGATTGTTGCACTTTTTTCTCGCAGGGAGCTTCGGAATAAAGGTGGATTCCGAAAGGATCCCGGGAAAAAAGAAGAGGAGGAGGATGAATCAGTGGTGCCGTCTTCGCAGCGTGTGCCTCTCTCTCTCTCTCTCATCATAAATGATGTCCATTTTTATCTGTAATCGACGTGTGTATCTGCGCTCTAATAAAAGAAAGGAAATATAAATAAAAAGAAAAAGATAAAAACATGGGTGCCAAGAGTTCCTCTTCGCCAGGTTTGGACTCCAAAAAACGCCAAAAGTAAATAATAAGGATCCGGTTCAAAAAAAGAATAAACACACAAGAAGCGTCATGAAGAGAGAGAGAGGGAGAGAAGAAAGTGCCCGACGCCAATAAGGGGATGATTATTTTTGGTATCGCAGTGCAGTGCAGTGTGCAGTGCGTGTGTGCTCTATTCATGGGGTGACTTTGGTTTTCTTGCTAATACTGCAATGTAACCGTGACGAATGAGGCTGGTCGAGAAGCCCAAGCCTTTTTTCTTTTCTTCTGGTGGACGGTGCGGCGAGTGTCTTATTCGCACTTACACGGTCGATCCCAATGGGAATACGACCCAGTGCGACACAAGCACATGCAAGCCCTGTAAAAATGTAGATGCCTTCTAAACAGGCACCAAGGCTTCTCTCAAGGTTGTAAAGTGGGGGCGAATTTCTTTTCGTTCTCGTTCCAGGGCTTGCCAAATTGCTAGCTGAACCTGCTCTGCAATTTTGCCCCTTTGCCCCTGTGTTCCAAGCTCAAGCCCACGCTCACGCTCTCTTGTTATTGTGGTGGTGGCCAGTCTCAAAGTAATACAGGACGGAATCCATGTCGGACACACCCGCCGTTGCTGCAGCCGCCACCGCTGTCGGGTCCGCACCCATGTCTGGCCACTCCCACTGGACACCCGCCATGGGACCTGTAATGTCAAAGTCCATGGCGTTGGGCAGCTGCGGGAACCAGGCGTTCTGCATGTCGACCAGCTCGGAGACGCTGAGGTGCTCCCCCGTGGGACCGCCCAGGACAGAAGGGTCGAGCACGCCAAACATGTCGTCTGCGTTCCATTCTGGCTTCTGCAGGTCGTCGGGAGGGCTGAACGGATGCGTTCCTGATGAGGAAGCCGTGTCCGAGGAGGCCATCCTGGGCGGTAATGATGATGATAATGTCGTAGTGTCCATTGGTGACACAAACGATCCTGTAGACTCGGCGACAGCTGTCGTGGCCTGTGATAGGTGGTCCGAATCTGCAGAGGACATGATTGGAGGGGAGTGAGGCAGGGACATGCCGCCACGCATATAGTCGGGCGATGAGGCTGCTGACGAGTTGGTTCCTGATCGATTACCAAAGGCTCGTAGGCAAGCCTTGATGTGCTTCCTAATTACGCGTAAGGATTTCCCCTGGGTGAGGAAGTCGTGCTGGCTCATTTCGTAGAGCTTGCTTGAGAGCACCTCTAGCCTGCCCTCGTAGGCGTGAATCATTGGCATGTCCATCAACAAGGCGCCCATCCTTCTCTTGGTGTGGATGAGGCTCAGGGCGCGGGCACATGTGTCGAGCGCTAGGCAGAATACGTCGGGGAAAGACGACCGCAGGGATGGCGTAAGGCTGTACATGTCTTGTGGCTGGTCCGAAAAGGAAGCAAAGATGTGCAGGATTTCTTGCGTAGACGAGCAGAATCGCTCAATGGTCTCGGCGGGGAGGCCTTCGTCAGGCTGGCCCTGTGGAATGACTGGGAAGAGGAAGTGGATAGCCATGGTGTGGTACACTGCCAAAACCAAGTTCCTTGATGAGACCTCTGTGACTTGTCTGTTGAGGATGTGGATGCTCTCCATGAGAACCCTGTTGATCTCGCGGCAAACGGCTGGGATGTCTTGTGTTGGCTTTCCTTGCTGCAGTCTTTGCAGGGCCAGGAGGGGCGCTTCCTGCCAGTAGTTTGTCGAGGGCGATTCCATGGAGTCGCCGTCTGACGGATAAAGTGCATAGATGTAAGCGATGACGCTGGAAATATGTGCCAGCGGCCACATCTCTCGGATGACAGCCTTTTGCTTCTGGAGTGTGCTGATGTTTTCTGATACGAGATCCAGCTGAATGATGACAGACGAGGCATCGGTAACGGGGAGGAATATGGAAGTTAGTGAAGTGGGTAAAAGGGCGGAGAAGTGGCCATTGCCCATTTGGATAAAGGCCCAAAGGCTTAGAGAGTAGGTAGTCCAGTAGAGGTAGGCGACGATTTCCTTCTCCACGTCAAAGACGTCAATGCCATTGATGCGGCTGGAAGTCATGGGAGCAGCAGTGCTGGAGATTTGCTCTTTAATCTCGGTCGCTATTCTCCCGGAGAGACCAATGTAGCAGGTAGCTCGGCGAATCTGGAACGAGCAAAGTGCGTTCCAGGCAAGGAGCATGAGGGCCTGGGCGGTAGAGATGCCACTGAAGATCCTGGTCGAGATTCCACTGCACATTCTGGCCGATGCGTCTGCGGAACCGCCGTTTTGGGAGTGAGGGTTGGGCCGGAGAGCTCGTGTCCGGAGCTGAGCTGTCGCCCAGCGGAGCAGGACGTGGCCTCGGGCAACGGCTACTTCGTCACCAATGCTAAAGTTTGCATCGGCAAGCATGGTAGCCAAGAGGATTTCGTCATGGGTGGCATCGCGGATTTCTCGAAGAAGCAGCGTCTTGGAGACGAGGAATGAGAGCGGATGCACCGAGAACCACACGTCAATTAGCTGGGTCTGTTGCCTCTGGTTGTACTCGGAAAGAGGGTTGCCACTGGGGGGAGCATTATCGAACATGGTCTGTGTCTCATCGTTCACCAAGCCGGAGAGGAAGAAGCGAGCACCGCCATCCTCGACATGATGACAGCCCAGGGAGCCGAATTGGTCAGTGACCAGGCCGACAAGGTCGTGTGTCAAGAGGGACAGGATGCCGGTGTACTTGACGTTCTTGGGGGCAAACTTGGCAGCCATGCCCTCGGGGCGCTCTCGGGCAGAGTTTTGTACGGATCGGTTGTAGGAGGAGATGCGTTCTTGCCATGGGCTGGATCGTGGGCCGGAATCTGTAGAGAAGTTTTCATAAAACTTTTGCTCGAGGGCTCGGGCGACGTTCTCGCCCTCCTCAATGGGCATTGGGTCTTCGGGGATGGTGCCTACGGGGCTGCCGTTGGGTGAGCCGGCAGTGGATGATCGCTGTCTGGACCCGGGGTTATACTCCCCGCGCAAGGCGGCAGCATCGGGCCTGGAGCTGTCCTGGCTGATGGAACGGGCCTTGGGTCGGGGAGGTTCAAAGTCGTAGATGCAGTCGGCTCCCTGTCTTCGGCAGGCCTCGCAGATGGTCTCGTTGGAGCACTTGATTTTCCTGGCCCGGCAAAAGGCACAAGAGCGTCTCAATGGATGCTTGGACGCCATTTTGATGTGTGTATGTAGGTGTGTGTGTGTATGTAATTAGGTATGTGTATGTATGAGTTGGCTGTCTGTATCAGTGACAGCTGAACTGGAGAAGAAGAGGCTTGACCAGGGGAGGGGGGCTTTTCTGCCTTAAGCCGACAGGTCCCTCATGTAAAAGGAAATGGGTATGAATAAGAGTAGAGAAGAATGAAGAAAAGCAAACAAGAGTGAACCCGGACCCCAAATGCAAAGTGTATGCAAAGGAAAATAGGAAGGATGAAAAAGACCCTGGGAGTTTGGGCCTTGTTATTTAAAAATAAGCTCTTATGCTTTATCTTGCTTGATGGCTTAATGCACCCATTGAATTGTCTCTTGTTCATGATGGGGCGCCATGGAATTGAAGTAGTCCTCGAGCCCAGTGAGCGTCGCACTGTCTGACGGCACAAACCCTTTGAGGGCCCTTGATGGAGGAATGCCCCGGCATGGCCACGAGGCAGGACTACCCTTGCCTCGACAAACTGTGACGCCGTACCGCAACCCACCCCTTTGATGCTTTTTCGAAGCAGTGGACACACCCTCAAGCCTGAGCCCACGATGTACGCCTGGCACGCTGATTAGCGCATCCCATGGGCAGGGCGTGCCAGGGGTCCCCTCCCCCGACAGAAGCCATGGAAAGGCTAAAAGAGAGGTACTTCCGTCGAAACATGGGGAAAGTACCCGGAGAGTCTCTCATTCTTTTCCCTAGAATCCTTCTCGGAGGGTGAAGATGGCGAGCCTTGGCAGGGATAGTGATTGTTGTTGGTGGGTGTGGAGGTGGCCCCTGGTTGTTGGAGAATGTCTCACACACCCCGCCCCTCCCATGTCGATGTCGATATCGTCTGCACACCCTCTCACCATCAGTAGGCTCTTTGGTACAGCCACCCTCTTGCATCTGCCGTGAGTTGAAGGGCACTTGAGGCACTCAAGCACTGTCATTGATTTGTGTGTGTGTGTGTGTGGTGAGGGTATTGATGGCAAACTCGTGTAGTAATACGGCAACCCTTCCATGGCGGATCTCGATCTTTTGTTGGATGCACACTCGAAACACCTTGGTCGAGAGGATCGTTGGTTTGGTTTGATGGACACGACACAGCCCCTCTTGTCTCTCCCCTCTACCAAATTTACGTACAACTACATTGGATTTCCAAATGCCGCACATCCTTTACATGCAACGCAGCAAACCAGTCTGTTTCACAATCTGTAGGGCAATTATTTACCGCGTAAAAGGTGTTGGATGCACTTTTGTTCTTTTCTTCATCAGAACATGCGCATTTCAATTAAATACGAGAAAATAAATAAACAAATTGTCGAGGTGCACATGTTCATCGGTAGAACAACAAGAATGGAGATTGCCGCATGTTTCAACTCTATCCAACCCAACAATCAGGGGCATACAAATCGGAAGCCCATCGGAGGTTAACATCGTATGACTTACTGCATTTGTCAAAGAGGGCATAAAAAAAGAAAAGAAGAAGAAAAAAAGAAGTCTAGGAGAAAATCCTCAAGCCATCGAACAAAAACTTGTAAACAACGCGCTGACTGCGGGATGCGGAGAAAGACGTCAGAAAACATGCCCAGATACGTCAAAGACGGAGCCCAAGGAGCGATAAGTTGATAAGCGGACGTATCAGATAGGCGAGCCACGTGTGATGAAGCGGATTGATTTGCACTGAACAGAACCAAATTCTGCAAAGCTTACGGGTCGCATCCTTGGGCTCTGTAACCGATCAGTGACGGAATGCTACAGTGCCGACCTTGGGTAGGCCTGTATAGAAGAACCTAGGCAAGGTAAGGTATGCACGCCGGAGGGCATAAAGGTGTTGCAGAAAATAGAGAAGGCTTGTCAATTCAGCTCTAACTAGCGTAAACAGTCTAAAAACGGAAGGCCTAGAGAAGCAAAAGAAACGCTGTGGAAGAAAAGAAAAAGATCGACGTGTGGCTCTGAGACCCACATACCGACTACCGTCATCGCCACGACCCTCCACCACCACTACCTCCTCCTCCCACGAGACGAGGCACCATCCCAGAGACATGCATCCGCTAGCTCAGACTCTCAGAGCCCCCCCCCCCCCCCCCCCGTCGCCGCCAGAATGCGTCTTGGCTGTTCCCCAATGTCACCCACCAGTTGCCATCTTACTTGATAGCTTCTACTACCTATTCTGTTCTGTTCTTTTTGTTCCAAAATAAACCCTATTTCAGCCCTGCTGTCCGCGGCCAGACGGTACACCAAGGGCCGTCACAGTGGGCTGGTACTGGTAGAGCCAGCCGAGCCAGTTGACCCAGACCCAGCCTGGAACCAGACCGTAGAGCAGCCTGCGCACGATTGGTCCCATGCCATATGGCAACCTAGCAGTGTGCAGCGAGGCGAAATTGTCGCTGAACTTGGAGAGGTCCTTGACCCGACCTTCGCGAGTCTTGGCGTACATGGACAAGAGCTCATGGGGCTTGTCGAGAGACGCTCGGTTCTCAGCAATCAGGTTACCCAGCACCGCTGCGTCTTCAATTGCCTGACATCCGCCTCTGCAATCACACTCTGTTAGTAAATCCCGGAGTCAATCGGAGGGGGGGGATAATCAAGCTTACTGTCCAAAGAAGCTGGTCATGCTGTGAGCAGCTGTAGCAAAATGCGGGTTAGCGCCTTGTACCCGCAGAAAAAGGGTCTATGCATTCCATGCCACGAGGTTCGCGACAGGGGGGGGGGGAACCTTACCATCACCAAGAAGTGCGACTCTGCCCTGGAACATGGATGGGAAGTCGGTCTCTTGGAAAACGTTGCTCGCAATGACTCTCTCCGATTTGTCAATGACTAGGGATCCTTGGCGTTAGTTTCAGATTCTTAACAGAGAGAGGGGAGAGGAGGGGGGGATCTGCAAAGAAAATCACAGATCTTGAAGAGAGTTTGCTTACTGCTCCCGAACTGGCCGTCCTCCGCGAATGGATGGAAGCCTTTGCCGTAGACTGCCTTGATGTCTTCGGGAGTGATGGAGGCCCACACTGATCGGTTCTTGTCTACATCGCCGTCCGCTTTCTGAAACGCTCAAGTCAGCAATCCTGTTCCCCTCTCCGAATTTCTAGAAGCCATGCGGAAGTAATGATGCGACTGGAGGCTGAAAATAGAGGCTCTGCTGTGCTTCCTCCCCCTGCTCCGGGCGGAAAGCAAGAGCGCCAGGGGGTCATGGGAATTCTGGATTTTGCATTGACTTACCTTGACGCCAATGTACCATTGCCTGTTATCCTTGCAGGACCACGTGGTAAGGATGGTGTTGTCATACAGGACCCAGTTGCCCACTCCGAGCTCGTCTTTGCCACAATTCGGCAGAGGAGCCGTCATGCCGGAGAAGTGCACGCGGCCAGTGAACTTGATGGTGTTCATCTCGTCTAAGCCAATCTCGCGAGCCAAGGCGCGGCGGATGGCAGATCTGATGCCATCAGCGCCGACGACGAGGTTGCCGCGGTACTCCTTTCCGCCCTCCAGAACAACACGGATGGGCTCACCAGGCCTGTCGACGACATCGACAACCTTGGAGTTCATGACAACGTGCTCATCACCGCCGGCAGCGTCGTACAAGATCCTGTGGAAGTCGTGGCGCTCGGCTGACAGGACGGGATAGCCGTAAACAGACTCTACGCTGCTCACATCGAGGCTGTTCCACTGTGTATCGTTTCGCCAAATGTTGATGGCGCGCATCTCCTGAGAGATGGCGAGAACTTTTTCGTACACGCCAATCTGATCTAAGAGGGCCAGGGCGTTGGGGGCCAGAGAGATTCCAGCGCCAACGGGCTGTAGGACCTCGGTTCTCTCGAGGACCTTGTACGAGATGCCAAGCTGTCTGAGGATGGCTGCGAGAGTAAGTCCGCCAATGCCAGCACCAGCGATGATGACTTCTGCGTCGATAGTAGGGATAGCCATGTTGGTTTTTGTTGTGTGATTATGTGAGGTTGATTTGGGGATAATAGGATTAGTTGGTATGAATAAAAAGAAAAGTGATGGATGTTGTTGTTCCTGTGTAGCCGAATGATCTGATCCGGCAAAATGTGTCCAGACACGTCTTAAATACCGTCTTCTTTCTAGGCGACGCATCCCATCGATTCGCATTCCCCAGTCTGAGACACAATCGGGCCCGAGGATCTGCGGAGATCAGAGGCATACATCTGACGACCCACCGGAACCTGGAGCGGAGGACGGAAGTGAATGCTGTTCGGCGGAGTGTATATGGCTGACGGAAACAAGGGTTATAGGCCATGATACGCGCGCATCTCCCCGCTTGCTTTCCTTGGAATTAGAATGAGGCCATCATGGACTTTTTACCGTTGCGGTGATCTGATGCATGATCCGATGATGGCACGGAGGATTATATACGGTTGCTCAGAGATCTCATCTTACACAATAGCATCGTACGAGCAGTTTATCTTTAATACAATATCATCCCACCAAGATCAAACATGTGAATTATTGATCAACAAGGTAAAAGATTATTGCGACAATCGAAAATAGCTACCGGCGAGCCCGGCGGCCTTGCTTCGGTCATCCGGCAGTACAGTGGAAGGTTACACGGAAGATGGGCATCGTCTCCCCGTGGGCGTCCGGAGGCGAGCTGAAGTGGCCTGAAACATCCGAGCATAAGCATAATAAAGAGGTGGATCGCCGGTAGTGTCGAATTTTTCAATTGCTCTAATCTTTAGTCGATAGGGATTCTCCCAAGTTGAACGCTCAACTCGATTATACTTGATGAGCAGTTTTACGATGATGAGCTAGACCTACCGTGTGAGGAGGTCTACAGCATAATACTGTACCATCATCAAAAAAACCCAACACTTAGTACCGTAGACCTCACCATAGCAAACAAGGGTTTAACAGTGCCCATTATAGTAAGTTAACTTAATTTATGAAGAACGATATGCAAATGTTTAAAATATGATTATGATGTGAAATATTCAAGAGTAACATATCATAGATTGATGTGTAGGGTAGCATTTGGGTTTTACTGACTTCTGTCTTTGACGATGACATCATTTACACCATAAAGCTAGGAAATATCCTCATGTTCCGGCTCTCATTCAACTGACGAGGGCCGCTTGGGGATCTGAATAACTTTGTGAACCTGTAACTGGAAGCTATTTGCCTCATCTTGAAGTGGCTATACAATATTCAAGCTGGTGTTATTTGAGATGGAACTATCTGTCTCTTTCTCATCGTTGTCCAACGGACCTTGCATATAATAGAACAAACTACTATCTAGGGGTTTCCATCTTTCTATTAAAATAAATCTTAAAGTCATCTCCTTTAGAGTCTATTCGCTGATTATGTTAGCGACCTCGCATGTAGCACAGGATTCATATGCCATCAAGGGGGGCTGAGTCAGCTGGACACTGCCCTCCATGGCTATACTTGGTCTTGCTGCTAACGTCTTCCACACCTGCCAATTCTCCCTCCAACATCATCCTTGGAATTCCCTGCAGTTGCAGTTGCAGTCAGCCAGGCACGTTAGAGATCGACATGCTATAAAAATGCTCATCTATTTCGAGCCATTGAAGAAGCAGAGTCTATCTACTGATATGATGAATTCCACGCCATTAAAAAACACACATGCATCTCTTACGCATTGCTGCATTGTTCCTCACCCCCCCCCCCTTGCGCAGTCGCACGCCACCTACGCCAGCCTTGATCTTCCCGACAGCTTGCAGATCCAGTCTGGGCCGTCCCTGTTCAGCACGATGATCCGGGCCTGGGTAACACACTGTTAGCTTTTTGAGCTCAATTGCTCAGTAAAAAGCTAGAAGTCATTACCATTTCACGTCAGAGATTCCGACGCGGAGGTTCTCCCAGTCAAGCGTGATGTACTTGTCGATAGCAAAGGTCTCGCCAAAGTTACCGATGCTGGGAAAAGGCGTGTTAGTATGGCTTGATTGCATGGAAAGGAATAAAAATGAGGAGGGGGGCTACTCACAACTTATCGCCTGTTGCAAGGGTTCGAATATTGAGCACGCAGCTGCCGTCACCGAGTTTCTCGACGTAATTCTTCGAGGTGATGACCCACACCTTGTCCTGCCCAACGAACTTGTACTTGATTTCGGGGAACGTCGCAACCTTGGAGCAGTCGACAGAGTAAAAGGCCTGCTCTCCATTGTTTGGCGGAGACTTGGGCTTGACGGGGTTTGCATGGGTGATGTTGACGAGCCGCATGTAGGCGTTGGGGGTCAGCGGTGCGCCACGGCCGTAGCTAGCGTGGTCGAAGATGGCAGCCTTTCCAGACTCGTTGGATGTAGGCTCGACCTTTTGCTCCTCGGTGCCAAGGCTGAGGCTCTCCAGTTCGACTGCCCAGTAGTTGTAAACTGGAGGGTCGTATACGAAGTCGAGCGAGTTCACATCAATATACTTGGAGACCTCATACCACCAGATCTTGTTGTTCCTAATGAGGTCGGTGCGGATACCTCCCACGGTCTGGATTCCGTCGTTTCCATTGCAGACATGCTTGGTAGAGTTGTCGTGGCAGTACACGAAGCCGGCCAAGGGTTCTTTCCAAGCCCCTTGCTTCCACTGCTGGTAGATGGGGGACTGGTAGTCCACTTCATATTCATGTTAGCTTTGTATGCAAGAAAGACGGGGCAACATCGGTTCAGGAACTTACAGCCATCACCCTCAAAGACTGGCGATAGACCAAAGATTCCTGAAAAGGGAAACACCTGCCCCAGGACTTCGGTATCAAAGGTCAAGTCTGAGAGCTGAAGAACAGTATCCTTGGTGACAGGGCCAACCTCCAGCGAGTCTGAGCCAATGGTGACGTGCATAGGATACTGGAAGAAGAAGTGGTTGGGCCTCCAGGTATAGTCGTTGTATACCGATGACAAATTCTTGAGGCTGGAGGACTTTCGGGGATCCCAGGTAATCTGGTCTGGGAAGAAGCATGCGGATTGGTTATAGACGCCGTTGCACCTGTTGGTCATGACAATGAAGCTGACCCATGTCCAATCGACAAAGATTGTGAGCTCTTGCTTCGGAGTACCAAGCTCAATCGTTGTGAGAAAGCCCAAGGGGCTCCATTTCATTGGCATGTCATACACTTCCCCTCCGTTGCCACCCCAGTATGGTCGGTCAAGATCACTGGGGGGAGCTGGGACAGCGTGGGCTGCACCCAACAGCAGAGAAATTGCCAAAAAGGTTTTTGAAAGCATTGCGAAGCCTTTATTGGATCTTCAGTCAGCATACTTGCACGTGGGACTCGATGGAAGGTGGCAAGGGCAAAGAATTGAAACATCTCCAGGTGTCACTTCGCCATGTTGCTTACACGTGGCGGACACGTGGGACACGAGGAAAAATTCCGACAACTTCCAAAATTGGAAATTCTAGAACAAAAGTTTGCCTCCACGGGAAACCATCGCGGGTTGTACTTACAGGTGTTTCAGATATTCTGTCGTTGCTGATTCGACCCGGTGGGCAAGGCGTGAGGGGGAACTGTTGGACCAAGCTGCTACAATTCGCCACTTGAGAGTTGTTGATGTTGTCTGAGGTTACGAGAAACAAAAAACAGAGCCAAACGGAGAGTCGCCGTCCTTTTGTATTTCTCTCCCCTCCGGGATGTTCTCCGCCATGAAACCGCCGCCAGCCAAAAATGCATCTCCGCCTCCGCGACCTCTCGGAGGGGAAACCATCCACAGTAAGCCTCAACCACATATTAACATTTCTTGTCTTAGGTCATCACTCAATTACACACAGTATTTGCGTTGTGTTACGGGGCTTCATTTGTTTCATCCGGTCGCAGCAGCTTATGCATGTTGATGCATTGCTAGTCTATGCGACTCTCTGAATGATCATCATCAGGGTCGTCCATCTGCCGAGTCTTCCAAACCCCATTGTGGCGTTGGAGTCTGTGCGATGATTATTGGAGGACTATTATGAGATTCCGGCTCCCTTGACTCTTCACCTCTGTTCTGCTGGAACACCTCCGCCACTACTGTTTATGCATCCAAAGGCTAAGCGAGCCTGCCCGAGCACCTGATGCGTTGAAACCAAACTGCCGGGCCAATACCCATCAGTCATTTTTAGCTCGGAGAAGCTCCAGACTCAGTATCAAGCTCAATGACCTGTTCGGTCTGGGATGAATCCGCGATGGCAAGTTGACGTGTTTGCCATGGAGTGGCTGCGCGAGTGGCCAATGCCCCCACTGGCGATTCCAACGCAGCATCTTGTCTTTTCTCTCGGTAACCGTCCCTCCAGGTGCGGAGTAAACGTGATGGTTTTGATATAAAGATTTGACGATCCATGATCGATCCGGGAATCGTTGACACCACCACAGCTTCAAGCAGCACTCTAGGGATCATCAAAGGTGTATCGACCCGCTGTGTCCTTTTCATTCTTGACCACTCATATTCCTTTCCGCTTTTTTATACATCCGAGACAGCAAGCGCTTGATGCGCCGTCTAACATTCATTACCATTCGCACTTCCGAAACACCCGAGTAATAGTTCTTACCTTTCGACTTGTCAAACATTGCAATTTAACGCAAGCATCTCCCCCGATATTCCTTCTCCGCATTTTAACCCCGCCAAGTTGTTTTTACCACCCATCATGGAGGTCATCACTCTCATTCAAGGCGACGAAGACTCTGGTCTTACCCCATTCTTTCTCGTTCACGCTATATCTGGTGTGGCCCTCCCATATCTTCGACTCGAAGCCCTCAGCGAGGATGACGATCGACCCATCTATGGAATCACCAGCCCATTACATTGCCCTGGAGGCGAAAACTTCAAGTATCCTGCCAGCCTCGCAGAACTTGCCGCAATCTATCTCGATGGTATCACCAGAATTCAGCCCCATGGCCCATATCTGCTGGGCGGATGGTCAATGGGAGGAATGGTTGCCATGTTTATGGCTCAGATTCTGCAAGCTCGCGGTGAGGCTGTCTCCAAGGTCATCATGATCGACTCCGCAAACCCGGAGGTATTCCCTTGCTTTACGAACCCACAGGAACACAAAGAATTCGCAAAGGCTACCTTTGAAAAGACGATTGCTTTGGGAGCTCTCGAGTTTGGAGCTGGCAGTGCGCCGGGCTCGCCTATCCCCTCGCCAGTGCTAAGTGACTGCGGTTTTGACGACTACATGCTGAGCCGCCAGCGGCGAGCAAGCACTTGGCGAACGATTGGCTCCGATAGCTCTGCCAGGTCAAGTGCTTCCAGTCTTTTTGATTCCCCGGTTTTTACGCCCCCGTCCCCTCGCTCCCCAGCCCTTTCCAGCATTTCATCGGATTACTCGTCGGAGGATGGATGTGATTCTGATTTTGAGGATGATATCGAGCCACCCCAGCTCAGCCATTTCATAGGCCAGATCAAGCTTCATATTCACCGCGGTCTACAGCTCATTGCTGATGTTCGTCCTGGAGACTTATTCACACCAAACAAGAGGTCCAACTACGACGTCATACTTGTCAAATGTCGCCCTGATACGATGCACCTGCGCCCGTTCCACCAAGGTGCCGAATTCATCATGTCTGTGATGCGCGAGCAGAGCATGCGGTGGAACCCCGGCCAATTCAGGAGCTTTGAGACAATTCCATTCAGCGGAGATCACGATGGAGCATTCGCACCGCAGTATGTTGGAGAACTGAGTGCTATTTTGAGGGAGTGTTTGGAGGACGAAGATTGACTTGATGCGGTTCTTTCGCTTTCACGGTGATTACGAGATTGGATATTTGCATTTCATGGCATCATGTCACTGGTGGCTGGATGCCATCCGTTGTACGATTCTGTTGTTTTCTAGAACGAGCTCAGGCTGAATACCCGGTATAGGGGACTTAATCCCATCATTAGCAAGCACATATTGGAGTTAGTTATGGAGGTACTTTGAATTGATTATTTTTTTCCTTGACTTTCGCCATCATCAAACAAACTGAACGGATGACAGGCGATGCAATACGACCTAAACGAGGCTCAGCCCTTCCGCGGAGCTCTAAATGGAGGTCCGGATTAGGTTATGGATGTGCGCTATCATACATGATGCCAAGCCAACATCCAGAAAATTACGATCTAACAGAAGGATTCCCAACTGCCGAAGCATTTTATGCAGCAATATGCAACGAGTTGTGCATCCGATGGGGAGGGCATCACACCATTCGACTGACAGCATCTCCGGCGCTAGAGATGCACCCTCCGTTTGAGAGCCGGATCATCTGGACTGTTAAGAGAGCCCTGTCCGCAGAGGGCTCTTCTGTTTGAATGATGACAATGGCTGAGCTCATCTCCGCGACAGGAGGGCGGGGGGAATGTCTCACTGGAGGCTGAGCGGTGTGTCTTGGGAGCAATGCATGGCCTGACCTGAGCAAAGGAATTTTGAACTAGAAGGGACTTGAAGGGCTTTGGGCGGAGAGGCTGTGTGAATGGGATGGGATAGGATGGGAGAGTGAGGATGGGCAAAGGTTCGTTTGGCGGGATGCAACATGGCATAGGTGGTCAGTTGTGTAGATACTATGACTTGCCAGATCCACAACCAAGACCTCCCCCCCCCCCTTACTCCAAAGAAAGAAAACAAATTGGCCAACGAAGAGTGCATAATTAGGTAAGAAAGAAAAAGGGGGACATTCTGAAACAAACATCGAAGGCTGATCAACGGGGTTGGGTTACAATCGGCTGTTGTGTTATGTGTGTTGGTCCGCCGAAGTGAACCGGAGCGCCGGGACGGGGATCTCCATTGCTACATCATGAGGTGTGTGTGGGCTCGATCAGTGCATTCAAACCAACAGAATGATGTTGGAAGCTATTCTGTATAGGGAAAAATACGGTAGAGATACGATTATGGATTGATGGGTGTTTCCGTTGCGTCCGATGATGATGTTTGTTTGTTTGTTTGTTGCTTGGAGGTGTAGGTTTGTCACCGGCACACCTTGAGTTGGCGGAGAGGAGGGGTTATGGTCTAAGTCGGCTTATTGTTGTAGGGTAGGTTGGTATTGGGAGATAGGTGTGACGAGCGAATACAGAAGTCTGTCGCGTGCCTTGGAATTTTGGGGAGCAAATATTGAGAAAATGAGTTGAATAAAAAAATGTGTTTGCTAAATAATATTTGGATAAGTGACTACATCCATATTGTTACACTTTGCGTTGCATCGCGTGACCCTTTGCTATGTGATGTGCCTATCAAGTGCCAGTTGTTAGGCGGCATGTCACATCATATACTTGGAGAATATAAAGAGAGGCAAGTTTAATGATTCCAAAATAAATAATGACAAATTATCATGTACAAAATAATACTAATAAACAGTCCATCACCCTTTCTTACAGCTTTTGCAAGCCAACATTGTCCCTCAAGGACGCGTCTAATAACCTCAACTTCAACCTCGCCGTCCATACCCCCCCCTTTTTTCAAATCTTGCGAATTCGAACCTTGACATCACTTCTCAACCACGGAGATCCAACCTTGTCAAAGTTCAAGTTCTCAAAGTCCGTCATCCGGTGAACCTCGGGATCCGCCCACTCAATGTCATACTCCCTGAGCAGCGTGATGAGCGACCGAAAGACCATGATGACGGCGAGTTTCTCCCCCACGCAGCGATGGCTGCCCGCGCCAAAGGGCATGAACTGCACGCCGGACGAGTTATCCGCGTGCCTGATCTTGCTCCCCTCCTCGTTGATCCAGCGCTCCGGCTGCCACTCGTCAGGGTCGGGGAAGTTGCTTGGGTCGTGGTGGGTGAGGTAGGGGCTGATGGAGACGACGGAGCCCTTGGGGATGTTGTACTCTGTGCCTGGCAGCTTGACGTTTTCTCGTGCTAGTCGAAGGAGCTTCATGCCGCAGTAGATGCGGCTCGTTTCTTTGATACAGGCTTGTAGGAGGAGGCAGTCGTCGGTATCGGGATTGGATCGTAGCTCGTCTGTGACTTTCTTCATCGTTTCGGGATGGCGCAGAAGCTGCAGAAATTATGCGTCAGTGAGGTTCAAAATATGAATGTGTAGGAGCAGAAAAAGACGCACCGTAATGATGTTCCAAGCAATACCGGCCGCAGTACTAGTATGGGCTGCGAACAAGAGTAATGTATGGTGGCTTGGCATCAGATCTTTGAGCGGTGCCGTGAGCTTGTCCTCCATCGTAAACGCAATGTAGTCTTCTAGTTTTCTAGAGTTGCTCTTCTCGGTGTTGGCGCGCTCGCTCAGTCTCTCGTAAAAGATCTCCTTGACGCGGTCTCTGGCCTTTTGCAGTCGCTTGGCGGGCGGATGGGGCACCCAGTCCGGAAAGATGAAGCACCAGGGACTGCCAATATCCGCCTCCATGGCGTGCAGCAGCTGCAGGAGCTCTTCGGCGTTGTTCTGGTAAAAGTCTTCGCCCATTAGTGACCTCACGATGATCTTGTGCACCATGCCGGACATGGATTCGAAGAGCTTGATGTCTCCCTCCGCCTCCCAGTTGACGGCCTCCTTATGCGTTTCTTGGAGGGTGACGATGTTGGCGTACTCCTGGGCGGCGGCGCGGTTGATGTATCGACTGACCGAAGCTAGAAGAACTTTGTAATGTTTCCAATAGCCGGCGTCGATAATCTTGTTGAGGAAGATACCCTGATAAATTGTAAGACATTCATTCTCATCATGGATACTTTTTGCCCTTTTTGATGATACTTACCATGCCACCTACAAACGACCACACATCCTCCCTCGTGTGAAGATAGAACTTGTTCAGTGCATTTCCTCGCAGCCAGACGGTATAAACAATCAGGATTTGCAAACTAAAGATATTCCCGCATTTCTCCGTGGCTTTCCGTATCACCACTATCGGGTCAGTGACAAACTCCAGAGCGTCGCTGAGCAAGTTGAACCTGGCTTTGCCCTGATAACGCGGAATCTTGTTCGTCTTGCAGCCGAGGAGGTAGCTCACTGCCAAAAGGACCAGCCAAATGGCGACCACCGAAAGGATGGCCATTATATGAATGAAAAAAAGAGAAAGAAAGAAAAAAGAATGAAAGAAAGTAGCACAAGCACTGCGAGGGCATATGTCTCAAGTAAAAAGAATGGAATTCACTTTTTGGATGCTGAGGTGTCTTATAAGATCAACACCTCCGCTTCCATCTTCGGATGCAGCCTGTTTTGAGACGATTCCACGATATGTAAGCGGCAATTCGATTGGAAGGATCACGGATAAGCCGCGAGTGTTTTTTGATCTACCTGGCCTGTCACTAGCCAAGAGAAATGGTCTCTGTTGAGGTTCACAGGAGAGTGAGCGTGCGGACGCCTCATTCCGTCGCTGGCCGGAACCTCGTCACCCGCATCCCATGCCATTGATTTGGGGGACCCGCCGCATCTCGCTTTCATATCTATGGGGAGGGAAAATAGCAGATTTCTTGAAATATTCATCATTGAGATGAGCCTGTGAATATGGTTTTAATTAATTGCTCGTGCCGTGAGATCCGTGATGGTTGCCTTGGCCTGTTCGATGATGTAGAGAATGCTCCGGGTGAGTCTTAATACGTGCCTCATCTAATACTCATGATTTAGATCATTGGCCATATGAAATGATTGCATGTCATTCATTGTGACTTTCCGAAGCGCATCGCGAATGGCTTCAATAGTCGCCAAGACTTACCCCAGATGTGTTCAAGATATCACGAGACACGATAGTCTAGGTATTCTGTGGCTGATATGGCTACTATACTATGACTCACTGTTGGCAGCATCCACCCGTCTCTGTGAATGGTTTGTGCCGCTTTATTACCAGCTGTCGGAGGTGATAAGTTAAGATATTGATATGGTAGATTTAATACATAGGTCTTCCTTGCTCGTCACCACGACACGAGAAACCTGAGACGTCTGCTACTATGAAAGAAGGCCAGGAGCATAGTGTCAGTGGTTGGCTGCTAAATATGGAATGTTCGATAGAATCTCGATGGCTTGAGAGAGAATCTAATGGCATCCACGTGGGAATGATGACATCCATACTGTGAAACAGCAACAATAGCAAGAAGAAGATCAAAACGGGCATAATATCGGAAATATGCTCCTTCGTCGCCTTGCATATGCATCTCATCGAAAGCCACGTGGAAGGATCATACGCTGAGGCTCTACACGCAATTGGTCGGAAGTGAAGAAGGCTGTCGAGGGAGGGAATCCGATTTTACGCGCTGCAAGATCCTCAAACCCACGGGTCATGTTTACTGTCTACTCTCAGTAGACATCATCCTTGCTCGAGGGCAGAAAAGAGCAGGGGGATCCCTTGGAAATAAAGGATCCTTTCGGACATGTATGACACGGCGTGGCTTAGATCACGGCCGGAGAAGAGAACGGAACGATTCTAGGGTGAGGAGATGCCGGAAGTTCCATGTCTCGAGGTTATGTGATGAGGCGAGAAGGTGAATTGTCTGAGGACGTCGGGGCTTGCACTCTGCTACCAAGGAGGCACAATATCGCTACTCGATCAAGGTGAGAACACAAATGATACTGGAAGATGAAATTTCCTAATACTCCATTCCTGAAACGATTCTATTGTCCGAAAGAATAGGCAGGACAGCTGCCGTGAATGAATAGACATTCTGCTGCACCTTTCTAGTTCTTCTCGCCGTGTTTTTGAGATTGCCCTAATTACAAGTACGCAGCCTTGCCTCTGATAAAGTGGCTGTCGACTTCCCCGATAATCGAATCGGTATGGCTGAGCAACGATACCCCATCCTGGGGAATCAGGTTCCGCAAGGCTATGGTGTAGTCAGAGGTAGTCTTGTGCAGAGCAGAAATCACTGCGCCGACTACGGCATTGAGCACCACGTCCAGATTCTCAAACTTTGACTTGGCATCGATGGTGGTGTCGATGGTCTCACCAAGGTTCTGGGTGAGCTGCCGACAACGCTGGAGGATCTCATTGCTCTCCTCCGGGGTGAAGTTGTCGGACAGGGCAGCGGACGCGGTCGCGGTCTTGGTGCCGTCCCTGAGCTGGTTGATGAGCCTGAAGCTCTGCACAAAGAGGGGGACACCGTAAAACAAGCCGCCGTTCCAGGTCCCCATTGTCTTGTTCATGGCAATGGTCTCTCGCTCGATTCTGTTTAGAGAAGCGACGAGTTCTGAGATGTTGGAGCCGGCGGTGGCGGCGAGAGCCGTCGTCGCAAGCGCTATGAGAGGGAAGAGGTTCAGACGCATGGTGAGTATGTGAGGCGAGTCTCTGGTTGAGTGTTTGTTATTGAAAATGCGATGGATCTTATGAGGGCGTTGGTGTGGGTATATGGAAACTTGGGTTTCCAGGTCGATGGCTTGGGTCCCGTCCCTTTATCTCTAGTAAGATGATTGGGATCCTGACTTTCTAAGACATAGCTGCCATCATATACGACCCCACGTTGTATCGCGTCGAGACTTGTGGCGATGGCATCCCATGTGACGTCCCATACAAGTACGCCTGTTCATATCATGTATTTCTCTCACGGAAGACTCTAAACGGTAAGGACGCGGAGTAGTCTACTACCTGTAATTCTCCAGATTAAGGACTCCCTATTCGCAATTCGCTCCTGACACACACTGGATGATGCTGGGTCAGCCCATCACCATACCATGTGTTGAATATGTGATGTCGCTAAAATGAATATGTCTCAGTTGAGACGAGGATGGCGCTGACTGGATCAGCCTCGCGCAGAAGAAAGCAACAATCTGACAGAATGGTTGGGCATAGTCGTGCCGTCACCAGAATTGAAGACATGATTGATGTGCCAGATGTCTCTGAAAATCCACGCCTATTGGTTTCATAGTTAAAATGTGATAATCCTGTGTAGGTGTGCTCTGCTCGACCAGACAAGCTAAACCAGAACCGATGCTACGTCTATTGACTCCAAAGAGACCCCCTTAAGGATCGGTATCCGGAATACTTACATTGAGCCAAATGCTAGTCGGAGATTCGATTGTCTCAGCCCAAGCAGCAGCCAAACAGTTTAATAACACATTTTTTTTTTTGCCTTCATGCTTCATATCAGGAGGACTGTACAGAGTAGTTGACACTGAATGCACGCCTATATAACGAAATAAATATATGTGCTATAGCATACTCTGTAGTATAGCTTATTAAAAGACGTAGTCCATGTGCGCGGTACAATTCCCGGTATGTCGTATTGAGGCCTCATCCATTGTTCATATCTACCGACTTGACCCACTCAATGTGAATCAGGATCCATCCATCTACAGGGTGCATTTGCATTTGCTTCTTTGAAGCTAACGAGCGGTGTTGCCCAAGGATGCGTGTTCATCAGATCATTTTTGGAGACTTCCTTAAGAATAGCTCCTTCTGAGCAAAAGTTCTCGTCGGACCGGACACCATTTGCACAGCACTTATATATGCATCTATTCATCACGATATCATGGCATCAAAAAAGGCACCTCCGCCACCCGTCGCCATCATTGGCATGGCTCTGAGACTCCCGGGTGGCATTTCCACGCCGGAGGAGTTTTGGGATCTCATGATAGACAAGAAAGACGGTAGATGTCGCGTACCAGCGGACAGATACAACGTTGATGCATTTTATGACAGCAAATTGAAAAGACAGGCTGTGCCGACCGAACATGGCTATTTTCTTAAAGACCTCAATCTCAAGGCCTTTGATGCGGCATCATTTCCGTCAAACAGAAATGAGCTACCCAGGATGGATCCTCAGATGCGTCTCTTATTTGAGGTCATCTGGGAGTGCATGGAGAGCGCCGGCCAGACCAAGCTGAGGGGTACGGATACGGGTGTCTTTGTCGGAGCCTTTGGCGAGGATTGGCACGACTTGCTTCACCGGGATCAACAAAGTCCTGGCATCTATCGCATCACGAGTTCGGGTGACTTTATCCTATCAAATCGTGTCTCTAACATGTATGATCTAAGAGGGCCAAGGTATTTCTCACTACGCACGAGCTGCCTCATACTGCCGTAAACTAAATATTTTTGATCATCAGCATGACAATCCGGACGGCATGCTCTGCGTCCATGTCGGCGCTGCACCTGGCCTGCCAAGCCCTTTACAATGGTGACTGTCCCGCAGCTGTTGTTGCCGGGACGAACCTGATAGTAAGCCCGACGATGACGATGGATATCGCAGAGCAGGGTGCCTTATCACCCACTGGGTCGTGCAAGACGTTTGATGCAAACGCAGACGGCTATGCGAGAGGTGAAGCCGTAAACGCCATCATTGTCAAGCTATTAGACGATGCGATTCGTGATGGTGACCCGATCCGGGCGGTTATTCGATCTACAGCAGCCAACTCTGATGGTAACACGACGACACACGGTGTTCCTAGTCAGATTTGCCAAGAGGCGTTAATAAGACGGAGTTATGAAGCCGCCGGAATCACTGATTTTTCTCAAACCGCCTACGTCGAGTGTCATGGAACGGGCACATTGGCCGGAGATCCACCCGAGGTGAAGGCGGTCGGCTCCGTGTTTGGCGAGAGCGGGGTGTACATTGGATCGGCAAGCAATTCTTGGGACCTCTGACTTCCGGGGATATGACGATTGCTAACACTTCCCAAGGTGAAACCGAACGTGGGCCATTCTGAAGGCGCATCCGGCATTACCAGCATCATCAAGGCCGTGTTGGCGTTGGAGCATGAAGTTATACCGCCAAACATTAACTTTATTACTCCGAATCCAAAACGCAAGCATCCTCTAGCTGTTGAATAAGGGGGCTCGCTTTTTTACTAATTCGCTTTCTAGTTCCGCTTGAAGAGTGCAAGCTCACGGTGCCGATAGAGCCGACGCCATGGCCAAGAAACAGACATGCTAGAGTCAGTGTGAACTGCTTTGGCATAGGAGGAGCCAACGCGCATGTAAGTTGATATCGACGGCCCTCTTGGTAATCTAGCTGAGGCATTGTATATAGGCCATTCTTGACTCGGCAGCTTCATTTGGTATCGCTCAACCAGCAGAAAAGGTAAACGAGAGTAGAAACCCTTCTATCCTTGCCCAAGGAAATACATCTGGCTCCAATGGGGTACTAGATGAAAATGACGATATGGACAGAAAGCTCAACGGGGGTATCAACGCACCTGCTAAACGCTGGCCACGTCTTCTTCCAATCTCAGCCAACAACGAAAAGTCCCTTCAAATGCGAGTGGATGATCTCAGGCGGTACATTGAGTCTCGGTGGAATTCTCTCGACAGAGTGGCGCACACTCTGGGGTATCATCGGATCCATCTACCCCATCGAACATTTTGCGTCGCCAACAGCAATGATGAAGTACTTGAATTCGGCAGCCTTCAAAAGACTTCTGCCAAGAGTCCCGATATCGTCCTTGTTTTCACCGGCCAAGGTGGTCAGTGGGCTGGCATGGGCAGAGCGCTAATACAAGTGTCAGACTCGTTTCGTCAAGACATTGAAAAGCTAGATCAAGTTCTTCGGGGCCTAGATGAAGCCCCTGAATGGACAATACAAGGTCTGTATTACTCTACTATCGACCAATTCATGTAGCATTCTGACGCTAATGGTGTGTGGTCTTCAATAGGGGTCCTATGCTCTGAGGATGCGTCAGATAAGCTTGAAAAGGCAGAATTTGCCCAGCCTTTGTGCACTGCGGTACAGGTTGCCTTGGTGAATCTACTTGCAGAGTGCGGCATCAAACCCTCTGCTGTCGTTGGCCACTCCAGCGGAGAAATCGCCGCTGCATACGCCGCAGGAGCCTTGACGATGGCCGAGGCCATTATATGCAGCTACTTTCGAGGGTTTGTAATGAAGCATCAGACCCAAAATGGTGCTATGGCGGCGGTCGGTTTATCGAGGGCATCTGTCTCATCATATTTGGTGGACGGAGTGCACGTGGCCTGTGAAAACAGCCCAAAGAGCGTGACTCTCTCGGGAGATGTGGATGCTCTTGAACGGATGCTAGAGGTCATCGAAGACAAAGAAAAAGACACGTTCATTCGAAGGTTACGTGTTAACGTGGCATATCACTCGCGTAAGTCCAATCTTATACAAGTGCCCGAGAGCCTACTGACAATGCCTCAATAGATCATATGCAAGCTGTTGGTGATGAATACGAGGCGGCGTTGAAGCCCCACATCTCGGAAAAGGAGACGACTGTTCCATTCTATTCAACTGTCAGCGGAAGAGTTCTTGCAGACAAGACTCAGCTCGGTCCAAGATATTGGAGGAGCAACTTGGAGTCGCCGGTCCTATTTCTCGGCGCAATGAATGTACTGCTGAAAGAGGCGAAAAATGATGTTGTCTTTCTCGAGGTTGGGCCTCATTCTGCCCTTCGGGGTTCTGTCAATCAGATACTGAAAGAGCGTGCCTCGAAGCGGACACACTCATATGTGCCTACATTGATAAGGAACAAGGATTGTGCAAAATCGACTTTGATAGCTTTGGGGGAGCTCTTTGCACGGGGTCACGCGGTTGATTTCTCTTACATCAACCCCACTGCGCCGCTCTTGACTGATCTTCCTACTTATCCTTGGGACCATTCTGTGGAATATTGGAGTGAAAGCCGGCTCGCCTCTGAGTGGAGGTTTAGAAAGCACGCCTATCACGAGTTGCTGGGGTCCAGTATTCAGGAAACTAGCAGCTCTGAGCCGGCGTGGCGAAACGTACTCAGTCTCTACAATGTTACCTGGCTTGAGGACCATAAGCTTGTGAATGACGTTGTCTTCCCCTGTACTGGATACATTGCCATGATGGGTGAGGCCATCAGACAGACCTGTGGGTCGGAGGCATATACACTGCAGAATCTCATGGTCAAATCTGCGCTGGTATTGCCAGAAACAGAATCCATTGAGATTATAACCACCATGAGGCCCTCCCGATTAACGGACTTCACCAAGTCGTCATGGTTCGACCTGGTCATTTCGACTTTCAACGGATCGACTTGGGCTGAGAACTGCATTGCTCAAGGCAAGGCTGCCGAGACAAAGGACATGCTGGAAACGCCACTTCCTACTCCACATCTGCGCAAAATCTCTGCAGACTTCTTATACGATCGTATGAGTAGCATTGGTTTGAATTACGGCCCACGATTTCAGGGGTTGAGCGACATAACGGCACATACCGACGAGTTCAGAGCTGTAGCCACGATCATCAACAACGAGTCTGAGCACATCTCCAAGTATGTAATTCACCCAGCCACAATGGATCTCTGTCTTCAATTGTTCCTCGTTGCCCGAACGCGAGGCGTCACCCGAAACTTGGATTCGCTGCAAGTTCCCTTTAGCATCAAGGATATCGAGATTCACTCCGGTGGCTCCGAAATCGCCGTTGAAGCCTCTGTGCGATTTGACTCTGCTACGGGTCGCGATTGGGGCAATGCGGTGGCAGTGGATAAGGAGAATAAGTGCGTCATAAAGATTGGCGATGTACTGGGTATAGCCTTCGACACTGGTGTTGTGGATGACAAGAATCTTCTCCATGCTGCCCGTCTCGACTGGCGTCCCGACATCGACTTCCTGCAAGCTGATTCACTCATCACAAAGGCCGACGACAAACGCAACTGCAAGATTGCCTTGGAAAGGCTCGCCACCCTGAGTATTCTGCAAATGTTGGACAAATTGAAGGCTTCGGGCATCACGGCATCTGGGCACTTGGCAAAATACGCTGCCTGGCTTGAGGCGGAGAAGCACGACTTGGGCCAAGGCAAACGAGAGTATATTATCTTAGAGTCCAAACAATGGGCCTTTTCTGATGCCGATACTCGGCAACGCTTGTTAGATGCTGCAATCAATGAAGTGCATTCGTTTGGAGACCACGACGCCTCTGGAATTGCACAGATTCTCTGTAGGATCACGGAAGCAGGCAATGTTGAGGGCATCTTCGAGGAAAAGATCAACCCTGTCGAGCTGCTAGCCAAGGACGAGGGACTAGCGCAGTTTTATTCCTTTTCTCAATCCGTCGTCAATGTAGACGACTTCTTCCATCTGGTTGCTCACGCCCAGCCTTCACTACAAGTCTTGGAAATCGGTGCAGGAACAGGGGCTACCACCGAGGCTCTCCTCCCAAATTTAATGTCCAAGCAGGGACTGCGAATGTATTCGGACTACATGTTCACTGACATTTCTTCAGGATTCCTCGCCCAAGCTCAGGATAAGTTTAAAGAATGGGACGGGGTTCAGTTCAAGGTTCTTGACATTGAAACTGATCCGGCCGAGCAAGGATTCGAGCTCGGATCGTATGATTTGATCATCGCCTCCAATGCAAGTACCTGAGCCTGGGCATTGTCGTTTTCTTTTGAAGCTAACTGGTGCCTAGGTTCTTCATGCAACGTCTTCGCTCCACCGAACCCTGAAGAACGTTCGGTCGCTTCTTCGTCCTGGGGGAAGGCTATTTATCCAAGAGCTGGTACAGCGTAAGGGCCCTATAACTTCTTATGTGACTGTTCTAGTTACTGTTCTAACCTACGATCCATAGCATTCACTTGGCATTGTGTTTCCTTCATGATGGTATGTCCCCCTTTGTCTTCCCCTTGACGATCTTTCGGCTCATTGTTTACCTTTTCCAGGGTCTTTTACCGGGATGGTGGATTGGAGAGAATGATGATCGTGTTGATTCACCCATCATCTCTGTGGAGAGATGGGATAGGGAGCTTATCAACGCTGGTTTCTCTGGCACCGATTCCGTTGTTCCAGATGATGAAATGCCCTTCCATATCAACGCCATCATCGTCTCCAGGGCCGCTGGTGCAACAGCTCCTGCCAATGCCGTGACGCTGCTGTACAAAGAGGAAAAGTGTAAATTTGCACATGAACTCGCCGCTATACTGGAAACCGGAGGCACCGACGTTCATTGGAGTGATATTAATAACATGGAGCTTATTCAAGGGCAGGACATCATTTCAACCATTGAGCTTGAAAGTCCCTTCTTGCACCTCATGCCCGAAGAGGATTACAAGGCATTCATGACCTATCTTTCCAAGGTAAAGGATGGCATCTTATGGCTTACCCGTCCAGCCCAAGTTGATTGCACAGATCCCCGTTACGGAATAGTCCTCGGACTTGCCCGAACCATCCGACAAGAGCTCTCAATGGATTTCAGCACAGTGGAGATAGAGAGTCTAGATTCAGCAGCGGCGATTGCTGTAGCCTTGCTGTGTCAAAGGTTTCACAACAGACCTCCCCAGGAGGAAAGCCGCAGCATCGACTACGAGTTTGTAATTCGAGATGGGACCATCCACGTTGGACGCTACGATTGGTTCCCAATGTCTGATGAATTGGAAACGAAGCTAAACGACGAGGATCCGAAACAGATGATGATTGAGAAGACTGGGTCGTTTGATTCGATACACTGGGTCCACCATGAAAGACGGCCAGTTGGGGCCGATGAGATCGAAGTCGACATTCGTTGTGTAGGGCTGAACTTTCGGGTATGCCATGAACATGATTATATACTTGAAAGCCGGCTAACTCGCGTCATAGGATATCATGGTGGCCGCGGGCCTCGTTCCCGGTCAAAAGAACTGTTTCGGCCTGGAAGCCTCTGGCGTGGTTATCCGTGTGGGGTCGGCTGTTGAAAAATTGAAGCCTGGCGATCACGTCGTGATGCTAGACGAGGGCTTGTTCACTACCCGCAAGCTGATTCCGGCTTCTCGTGCTGTTCACCTACCCAAGGGGCTCAGTCATCAGGACACCGCAGCGATGCCTATTGTGTACATGACGGCCATACAGGCTATTATCAATCTAGGAAATCTTCAAAGGGGTCAGGTGAGACTATGACAAGCCACAGCTATTGATTTGAGTGGAAGCTTACAAGTTTGCAATATCTGATCAGACGATTCTAATCCACTCAGCCTGCGGTGGCGTCGGGCAAGCTGCAATACACCTGGCAAAGATGGTCGGCGCTGAAGTATGCTCCCTCTGTAAGCCAACCTGCTATTTATGTACATGTGCTGACTTCCCAAAAGATTTACGTTACCGTTGGAAACGAGGAGAAGGTTCAGCACCTGCTGGATCATCATGACATTCCGCGAGAAAGAATCTTCAACTCCCGCACCACCGCCTTTGTCGACGACATTATGAAGGCCACCGGAAATCGCGGTGTCGACCTCGTCTTGAATTCGCTATCCGGAGAGCTTCTTCATGCTTCATGGAAATGCGTAGCCAGACACGGTAGGATGATGGAAATTGGCAAGCGTGATATACTCGAGCGCGGCCATCTTGAGCTTGATCTTTTCAACGGTAATAGGGCGTTCTTTGGTATAGATCTTGATGGTCTCGGCCGTGATCGTCCAGCTGACATCACGAGGTAAATGCTGGCTCCTTATGAAAACCGGAACACTTACATCACTAACACTGACGGTATCAGATTGATGGACCAATTTGTTCAATATTGCAATGAAGGATACGCCAAACCCATCAGACCAGTGACTGTCTACCCCGCGCAGCAGGTGCTCGATGCCTTCCGCTTCATGAAGAGTGGCCAGCACATAGGCAAAATCGTCATCGCAATGCCGGAAGACGCAAAGGAATTGCCGGCTGTCAAAACCCCGGAATCGACCGCTCTAAAAGGGGCATCAACGTATTTCCTTGTAGGAGGACTGGGCGGCCTGGGAAAGGCAGTGGCAAGGTGGATGGTTGAATGCGGAGCCAGAAATTTTGTATTTCTCTCCCGGTCCGCAGGGAAGACGGATGATGATCAGGCATTCTTTCTAGAGCTAGAATCGCAGGGCTGCCAGGCTGTGGCTGTTGCTGGTTCGGTCAATGAAATGGCTGATGTGAAGAAAGCTATACAGATGGCCCCCACGCAAATTGCTGGCGTAATCCAGATGTCTATGGTCTTGAGAGTAAGTATTCATTTAGCCCCCCCCCCCCGGTGATGTATAGCAGTGTTTGCCCTCGGGAGTTTATAGCTAATAAATTCGTGTTCCAACAACAGGATAGGAGCATTTTCGACATTAGCTACGAAGAGTGGACTGCTGTAGAGGCACCAAAGGTCACCGGCACGTGGAACCTCCATAACGCCTTTCTAGAAACCGATCTCGACTTTCTCATGCTCTTCAGCTCCTTGTCCGGGTCGTGGGGGAGGCCAGGCCAGGCCAACTATGCCGCCGCGAATACCTTTCTCGATTCCTTTGCTCAGTACCGGCAGAGCCTTGGCCTTGCCTGCTCCGTGATCAACGTGGGCGTCATGGAGGGAATCGGTTTCGTCAGCAAGAACTCGGCCGTTCTCTTGCAGTATCTTCAGGCCGGCGTGTACTTTTTGCAGGAGCACCATCTGATAGAGTCGATGCAGGCGAGCATCAAGCAATCCCGCCCACCCTTGGAGGAAAATAAGTCGAGGAGCGGCTTTATAAGCATGTGCCAGCTGGCCATTGGGTTGAGATCCTCAAAACGCCTGTACGACGTCAGCAACCACACGCCTTTCAGAGCTGATATACGTCTGGTGATGTATAAGCAGCTAGAAACGCAAAGCAAGCAGAGCACAGACGCTCAGGATGCGCTCCTCCAGGAAAAGATGGCAGCCATTCGGGCTTATCCCGACATTCTCAACGAGCCCGATACTTTGGAAGTTCTGACTTGGGAGATTGGCCGCACCCTGTGCCGCTTCATGTTGATCCCAGAAGAGAACCTGACCATGTCCATGACCTTGGTCTCCATGGGAGTAGACTCGATCGTGTCCATCGAGATCCGCAATTGGTGGCGGCAGAAGCTCGGTTTTGAAGCGACCATTCTCCAAATCATGGGCGCAGAAACCATTGAGGGGCTTGGTAAGTTGGCGCTCGACCTGCTTAAGAAGAAGTACATACTTGAGCCTAGCACTGGGGGCGAGGCAAATGGCGATGGTGTTGCGTTGGAGGAGGACGTCGAGGAAAAGACGGAGGCATAAGATAAGGCATACATCATGATGTAAAATATGTGTTGGGCCTCTACCTAGCGGTATTGAATGAAACGTGATATTAAGTCTCGGGGGTTTGAAAACTATTCCGAACACGAAACCGCGTCGCACAAGCATCAAGGTGAATAAGGGGACGAGTCTCCGCCTACCCAACCCACCACTTGAATAGCAATCGCCACGAATTTCTCCAACACATACTTATCTATTCATTGAAAAGATTCCTTTAATACCTTGGAAATAAGCTTATACCAGGGGACCATTCGGGGGCTGCTAGAGCCCAAAGTGACGCATGTCCCAGGGGCAATGACCAGAACTTGAACGATATCTGCTCAGGGCACTTGTGTAATTTAATAAAACTGTCTGTTTTTTCCTCTAATAAATATGAATCTGCAGATCCTTCAAGTCTCTGTATTTCATTCAATTTATTAGATCCTCTCGGAGACATTTTTGATCAAGTGAATGCGGGCCAATAATCGAGCGCTGTTTATCCGTTTGACACCCCCCAACAAACAAACAACAAACAACGCCGTTTGCTCTCCTGCACAAAGGCCGAATTATGTTTGGCTTTAAACGCACAAAGAATCAACCTTTAATATCCAACAGCTTTTTTGCTTCAAACATTAGTATCTTGTTTTTGGGCTATGGTGGTTGTGGTTTGCCCCTATTTTGCTCGTGCAGCTATATCATGTTTCTGGGCAGCTGTTTAGCTATCAAAGACAAATTATAGCCATAGATCCACAAGATTCATCTCATAGACTCGGTATCCTAACTGTCAGAAACCTGTTTGTGCTAATATCGTAAATCATAAAGCTTGGCAAGCAAGATAAGTATTACCCCCTGAGCCTCATCCGATAATCCAACCCAAGGCCACCTCCTCAACGCAATCATCTCATCGTGCTGCTCAATTCACCCAATGCTGCTCACCGGCTTCCCTGATGTTGATCGGTGTACTCGGAGACCATTGGCTGCCTAATTCCTATTCTTAGATGGTTGCCCTCGCGACGCGTTCGCGATTGCAGTCGTTGACAGCTGACAGCCCTCAATCTTTCATTCACCAATGCCCTGAACCCCCCCCCCCCCTAAGGATCAGTAACTACATCGCCTGGAAGAAGTCTCTTCATCTCGTGACGCTAGTTGTTCCGATATCAGACGAAAAGCAACAACAGGGCACGTCGCGATCTCCTTTTAGCGCGAGGCGCGGTCGTCCCCTTACATTCTATTCGTCCCAGCCAGTGAATGCAGCTGCTGTCAGGTCTGTATATCAACCCTCCCACCCCCCAGAAATCTATTCCCCTTCTTCTTCCTCTCTTTTCATCTCAATCCTTCCACCTCATCTCATCCGCAACCTCCTTTGGCCCCCAACATACCAACAAACAAACGAACAACCCTACTGCTTATCTCAACGAGCATTGCCGATCCTATACAAACCTTCTTCTTCTACCATTCAGACTATCCTTCACAATGTCTGCACCACCCCCGACTATCAAGCCTGATACAAAGGTCCGCATCACCTTTGGACACGCCGCATCCTCCTCTACTGGAAGCACACCCACAGTGCCCACCATCGGCAGTACCTCTACGGGCACAAACATCACTGGTACCAGCAAACCCATTATGGAACAATCTACCCGCGACCCTATCCCTGATGGCGGTCTACGCGCTTGGCTCGCTGTCCTAGGAGGATTCCTAGATTTCGCTATTGCGTTTGGTATGTATCCCCTGCTGCTCCCTTGACACCTTGTCCAAAGAACTGACTCCTCCTCTAGGTCTGGTCAACTCGTTCGGTACCTTTCAAGCTGTTTACAAAAGTCAATGGGGGGCGAGTACCTCTACTGTTACGTGGATCGGCTCTGTTCAGGTATGTCTCCCTATACTCACATGACAACAACACCCATGGATGGTTGCTAACCAGCTCTTCCATACAGCTCTTCATCCTGTTCCTCGGTGGAACCGTCTGTGGTTCAGCCTTTGATAGATGGGGCTCACGAACTCTGATGCTATCTGGTACAGTCATCTGCCTGATCTCGTTCATCGCAACGAGCTTCGCAACCAAATACTATCAATTCCTCCTTGCACAAGGTATCCTCTTCGGCATCGGCAACGCAATGCTGTAGGTACACCACACCAACATTTCCATCATCATGTTGACTGACACCATCTCCCAAGGTTCTATCCCGCAACTGGCGCCATCTCTGAATGGTTCGACCAAAAACGTGGACTCGCCCTTGGCCTTGCACTATCCGGAGCCTCTGTCGGTGGCATCATTTGGCCTCTCATCGTTGGCAAGTTGTTCACCGTCGTATCAACTGCCTGGGTGCACCGCATTATCGCAGCCATATCTATCCCCATCCTCCTCGTCTCCTGCTTCCTTGTCAAAGAACGCAAAACATCTGAACATACTCCTTCAAACGACATTGCAACCACTGCCACGGACATGACCACCATAAACAGTGAAACACATCCCACTAAGCAAAGCATCAAAGATGTCATCTCCGAATGGCGATTCCTTGCTCTGTGTGCCGCACTATTCTTCATCTACGGCGGAATGCTCATCCCTTTTTACTACATTCCCCTTTTCGCCATGGAGCAAGGTGTCAACCCTACAATGGCAAACAACCTCCTTGCAATTGGCTACGCAGGATCAGTTGTCGGCCGTGTCAGTAGCGGATGGATCGCCGACCGAATTGGCCGGTACGTTACACACCTTCCGCGCCCAATCTTTTATGCCACGTGACTAACTTGTCCCTTCAGATTCAACGTCCTCTTCGTTGTCGCCACAGGTACCGGCATCGTGACCATTTGCTGGGTCAGAATGACCAGCTTCGGCGCCATGGTCGTGTCTACAATCCTCTTCTGCATGTTCTCCGGCGGCCTGATCCCTCTCGGCTCAGCCTGCGTTGCCCAAGCCACAAAGGACATGCAGAACATTGGTCTTCGGATCGGTGTCATGATGACCATCTGCTCGTTCGCGGCCCTTAGAGGAGGCCCGATCAGCGGTTACATCAAGGACAATGGAGGCAGCTGGTTTGGAGCATTTGCCTTTTCAGCTGGTGGCACTATTCTCGGGGCGGTCTTGCTTCTTGCTGTCCGGTTCTGGAACCAGAAGAAATGGAATGCGGTTGTCTAAACGCTTTCACACCGAACAACTTGGCCGTCGCTCACCATGGTGGAGTGACCAACAAACCCCACTTGAGGAACCAAACAAAAAAACAACGACTACACACATAAAAAAAACAATTGGAGGATTGGATTTGGCATCGATTCAGGGAACAGACGCGGTCTAGAATCATTGGGGGTATGGAATCGTACAGGGTATACCACGGGACAAAGGAGTCTAGGACAAAGGGGATTGCATTCTGTTTCCTGCATTGCTACGGCGGATGAATACCAGCAGGGTTGGCTATGACTTTTGCTCAACATGAAGTTGTAATGATATTATGCGAATGGCAGGGAAGCCAGGGTTTTAGTTAGGGGTCTAGTTGCTGATCTCTCTACTACTCAAAAATCGGTGGGAGAAGACACAAACACTACACAGTTTGGGGCAACGAATGATGGAAGACCTACGAATCATGAAATAATTAATGATTCGCACCATTGAATTTTCCCACTGTTGTGATTTTGATATTTTTTCATCTTCTTTCTTTAAATAGTTTCTCGCCATATATGCTGTATGATATGTGTGATCATCATGGAGCGTCACTGGCGTTCTTCTTTATTTCTGTCTCACGCCAACCCGTGCTCCGGCGGACTGCGGCGGCCCCACACCGATCCGCCCACTCTCTCACGGGAGACCGCGACGCCGTCTCCCGTCTGCCTGGCTTCGCCCTGGTTTCAACCCCCCAGGGCTGTTTCAGCTTCTTCCATCGACCATTCATTCATTTTTTCCTACTTCTTCCATGCATGGATACCTCCCAAGATCGGCAATGCCCGTCCCATTCCCCACGTGGCAGATGCATCCCCCCCAAAGATGGACATCAGCTTTTAGGAAGCCTTACTGACCCTGGCTAAGCCTCGCTTAACCTCCCCCCATCCTGTTCCTCTGGATCATACTGAAATCTTACTCGACATCAGCCATGAGCAAGGAATTACAACTGTATAGAGAGAGAGAGCTAGAGCTAGAGCTTAGATTAAACCGTCCTATGACGGATGAGGATGATACGACTATTCCTCAAGGCGCAAGTCAGCTCCGGGACCGTGCTAGAATCAAACCTACGAGAGGGATGGAATGAACAGAACCGGCATCGCCCATCCGAGAAAGGTTGTCGTGACCGCTTCGATGTGACATTTCGATGCATTTAAAAGGACAGGTTGAGTACCTTCTAACCATGTGGCTTTCTCCCCATCTCGATCTGCAGGCCTCTCTCTCTCTCTTTCTTTCTTTCTTTCTTTCTTTCTCTCCTACACTCCGAGCTCTTCTCTTCTCTTCATCTTAATCAAGATCCTTCCTATAGAGTCGAGTCTTTTTCTTCCATTGCAAAAAGAAGCCCAAGCCCCTTTCATCGAGAACGAGCATAAAACATGCGCTTCTCCCTGCTGTGTGTCGTTTCCACGGCGGCCCTGGCGGCTGCCACCACAAGATGCCAGGATCTGCAGACCTGTGTTAAGAGAGTGTTCGGGCCCGGTGCCACGGATAGGATCGTGACGCCCAAGGATGATACCTATACCGATGCTCGAATTGGAGAGTCGATCCAGTAAGTTGTTCTTCCATCAAGGGGCTTCTCCTGCCTTCTTTTGGCACGGGCAACAGCTTTGGTATATACTAACTCGATACAACTTTACAGGTTTGAACAATTTCCTTCATTGATAGCCTATGCCAGGGATGCCTCCGAAGTTGCTCCCTTGGTCCTTTGTGCCAAACGAACCGGTCACAAAGCCGTTCCTCGTACCGGCGCTCATCAGTAAGACTCTCTTTCTTTCTTTCTTCTTTCTTTACTCCAAACATGGCCCTCATATCAAATCCTATCGAGCAAAGAACTTTACCTAACTTACTATCAGTTTCTTGGGCTACTCTGCCTTAAACGACAGTCTCGTCATCGACATCTCCCACATCGACTACGTCAACATCGCCGCCGACGGAAACTCCGCCCAGGTCGGCGCCGGCATCCGCTTCGGCCCCCTCTACACCGCGCTCGCCGCCCAGGGGAGGGACTGGCCCGGCGGCATCTGTCCCACCGTGGGCCTATCCGGCTTCCTGGGCGCGGGCGGTTTCAACATGCAGATGCGCCAGATCGGCCTCGGCATCGACCACGTCCTCGCCGCCAAGGTCGTCCTGGCCGACGGCAGGGTCGTCACCGCCTCGGCCCAGGAGAACCCGGACCTCTTCTGGGCCATCCGCGGCGGCGGCGGCGGAACCTACGGCATCGTCGTCGAGTGGACCCTCAAGCTGAGCGCGTTCCCCCGGTCGGCCATGATCCTCATCAACTGGAAGGAGCCCAACACCACCGTCCAGGTGGCCAACAAGTGGCACGCCTGGGCCCCCTACGCCGACAAGACGCTCACCACGCAGCTCAACATCTACACCAACAGGTCCCAGCTCGTGGGCTGGTGCTATGGCTGCACCCTCCAAAAGGCCCAGGCCCTCGTCAATTCATCCGGCATCCTCTCCATCGGCAAGCCCGAGGTCTTCATCACAGGAGGCTGCAACTCGGCCAACTCGCGCATGATCGGCTTCGTCGTCAACGAGTGCATGCCCGACGACAAGGTCGCCCAGCTCGCGCCCCTGGCGCTCAACTACCCGCAACAGCCCTTCACCAAGATCGCCAACTACCCTCAGTTCGCCTGGAACGAGACCGTCAAGGAGCCCTCGTCCCCCCACGCCCAGCCCTGGCAGCGCATCATCCGCATCAGCAAGTCCTTCTTCCTGCAGAGCAGCCGCAAGGTCACGCCCGACCAGATCGCAAACGTCGTCAAGAGGCTCCAGTCCCTCCCCGCCGAGACCAACGCCTGGGGCGAGTGGCACGCCTGGAACATTGCCGGCTCGGCCGACAGCGCCGCCTTTGCCTGGCGCGACCAGGCCTACGCCCACCTCGAGTTCATCGTCAATGGCTCCGACGACCCCAAGACGCAGCAGGGCTATGTCAACTGGGCGGAACAGTTGGAGTCGTACTTCCGACCCATCACCGGGTAAGCATCTCTTCCCCCCTCCCCCCTTTTAAACTCACGCATATAAAATGGCAAAAATGGAAAGAAAAAAGGCTAACATTTCTTGACCAAGACCTGCAACCTACACCGGATACATGGACGCTTCCATCTCAACCCCTCCCCTAGAATCCTACTACGGATCCAACGTCCCCAAGCTCTCCCAGATCAAGCGCAAGTTCGATCCCTTTGACTTCTTCGCCAACCCCGTGAGCATCCAGCCCACGCTCTCGTAATCTTTCATTCATTCAATCAACACTTGAAAACACCTGTCAGAGAGGGAGCCGAATGCTGTGTTGTAGTAATTGTAGTGGGTGAGCGGAGGACTGGAGAATAAACAGCTAGAGATCGAGGGGAAAGGGGCATATTTTATCTTCTTGCAAAACTACCCAAGGTAGTTCCTTTTATGTGTATTTTTTTGTTTATAAATTAGTTGGTACAATAGAATACTTAGAGCAACAGATGTTCGTTCAACAATGATGTATATTTTTTTCAATACCAAAACCTAACATTGAGCATGCAAACAACGACCAGCGTTCCAATCGAATCAGTCAAGGTAGAATGCCAACAACTCTACTCTAATCCATCCCATGCCCACAACAGTAAAACAAAACAGTTCAAGCTCCATCATGTAAGTGTTAAATATGCAATAATCGACCCTTCCCCGTGATTGATGCCAACAATTATATCCAAATTCAGTTTACTGGTCTATTATTCCACCATAAAAGGGTTTTTTTCGAGCTTGCCGAGTATCAGTTTCATTATTATTTCTTCGCCATCCGGAGAGTCTGAGAGAGCGCGTGTTTTTTTCTCCAGATTCCAGTCCATATCCACTCTTCCCCCACAACAAAGAGTAACCGTAGTTTACTTCTTTCGCTTTGGCGATTTGGTAGCGGGTTTCAAAGACGTATACTCATTAACAAAGTGCGCATCCTCCAGGCATTCCATGACGACGGGATTGACAAAGACATGCAGCTGCAGTCCACCCTTGAAGAGGATCTTCATCAAGCTTACCCTGAAGTAGAGCGACCATGTATCAATCTTGGCCACACTGTTTCCTAATCGGAGTTTATACCTGTAGCCATATTCTGCCTGGCCATCATCGTTTCGCTGAGACGCAGGCACGTAGTCGGACTTTTCGGGAATGAACAATGCCGTTGAGTAAAAAGGGCCAACACCCCTTTCAAGCGAGGTCACGACGCTGACAAGGCTTTCTCGCAGATCGCGGCGGTGTTTTCTTGATACCGCCTTGGAGCTGTATTTGGCAATTTCGCTCATGCGACCAGCCAATCTCTGTGGGTCGTACTGAAGTTGGAAGGGCTCGCCCGTCTCTTCGATATAATTTCTTGACGCTTCAAACACCAGTGCGATGCAGCTACCAGCATTGGATTGGACCTCGACATCGGTACTGTCAAGCTGGTCCACAAAAGCATCCATGGCTACATCAGCGTAGTCTGAAAAGTCGGATACGTGGCTGGCCACAAAAGACCAACCCTGCAGAGCTGCTGCGACGATGACAGCGTTGTCAGAAGCTTCAATGCTCTCGCCATCTGTTTCAACAATCTGCACCAAATACTCCATCACTTCTAGGGCAGATTCCTCTGCGCCTCCTCCATACAAGACGGCCATACACAGCGCATATATAGCATACACGCGGCAATCGTCATCGTCATCCTCAAGCAGGATTTGCTTCAGCACCCTTTGGGCCTGTTCAAAGATTTCCAGAGAATCCACCGTTCCAATTGTAAGGCAGTATGCCTGCAGACTCAGCAACCGTTCTTTGGCTGTCGCGGCCCGGTCGGAATCATGCAGGAACACTTCGGCGAGGGCTGGTGCAGCATCGTCCAGCCACAGGTGGGTGTCGGGCGAGTAGCGGGTTCGCAATGTCTTGATGTAAATCTCAAGGAAATGCTCTCGCATTTCGCTGTTGTTATGTTTTCGGTCCTGGATACCCTCAATGAGGGCCTTGGTATCGAAAACTAAAGCCTCTTGATCATCGGCGTATTCCGAGGCGGAGCCACCGGAATAAACACTCGAGGCCATGTCGTCAAGGTCAAACTCATTGTCTTCGCCGCCATCGTCACTAATGTCCGACGTGACACGGCTGTGAGCGGCAGAATGGATTGGTGACGTCAGAAGGGAAGCCATGGGGGAACCTCGAGGGGTGACATGGCCCGAAGCACGACCGGATTTGACGGCTTTCTTGGAGACGGTCTTGCCGCTGCCCTTGAGGGCTTTTACTCGGGCGTGGTTCATAATCATGGTGACGGAGTTTGTGAGCCAAGGTCGACTCCGGCTGGTTATAAGTAGAGGTTTGAAAGGCTAGCTTGTTCGCAAACCGGAGCGTTGCGACAGGGTTTTGTATTCGCAGGCTATGTGGCTAGACAAGGGATCTGGGGTGTGTCCCGGCGTGTCCCTCTTCTGCTACAGCCCGGCAGCCTATAGGTTAATAGGTCGGTTGTTGTTGTTGCGTCAGTCAGGTCTTCCTCCGTAAGAAAGACCAGTTGCGTCAGGTTGTTGTCAAGTTGTTGGATCGATTTCGTTTGATGGAATTGGTCGCGGGCGAGGTGCTGTTTATATTGGTTGTTTGAATGTGACGTGAATCCTCCATGGGAAATTTTAGGCTTCGAGATGTCAGAATGGAAAGTGTGAAACTGGCGCGCTGATGCAAATCGAAGGTTCACCGCACAGCGACGGGGGGGCTTGTTTTAGTTGAAAGAGAGAAGGAGGGAAAAAGTCAAAGGGAGAAAGGGGCCGGACAATGGAGATGGTGATGCGAAAGCAAGGGCAAAGGTAGAAGGGAAAAAAAGAAACAAGGGAAATAAAAGAAATATTTATTATTATGGAAAGTTCAAAAATCAAGCTCGGTGGCGTTGGTATGCCTTGTGTGAGGGAGTGTGAATGTGAGTGTTCGGCATGACCAAGCTTTTTCGCCATGGGACCTCGCAAAAACACAAAAAACAGGGTAACGCACCGGAAGCTCTGAACGGTGCTGTGGGCGCCCGCTAACGGATCAATGGATGATGCTATGATTAGTACCCAGAAGGCACTAGTTCCTCCACTGTTTCACTCTGCTACAGAGGGCTTCCACTAAACCGAGTGTGGAAGTTTAGGGCCTGGAAAGCATGTGGGAAAAGCCACTGAGAGCCTGGAGCACCAGACAGACACAGAGCAGAGCCCCCAAGCTTACTAGGTAGCCCTGCAACCCTGGAGGCATGTCTGATCGTCGGCCTTTTCCTCCACCTCCACTTGGAGGGGTCTTGGAGGTCTCGGGACGTCTGTTTGTGGGGTTTTTGGCAACAAGCGCAGGGCAAGGATTCTGCTCATTCCCTTCATGGACGTCACCCTTCCGCAAGGGATGCGTGCTGCGTGCTGCGCTAATAATACTCTTGTCTGAATGTCCAAAGTCCCTGTTGAAGCCATGGATCCCCGCCGCGGGGGCCAGCGTCATGCGTCATCGTAGTGGCCCGACAATATGTATGGATGTGCCACTTTACGCGGGGACACGCGGTAGACGGGGCAAACGGGCAAACGGGCCTTCAAGTCAAATCGCTTCCTCGTTTGCCCTCCCTCCTTCGCCGATGAGGGTTCAGAGCTGCATGCAAGGAGAGGCACACCCGGCTGCTCAGGAACAATGCAGGACCCGAGCCATATTCGTAAGGTGGTTCATTATGTGGAAACCGGCTTTCGTTCAAGGTTCAGCCGAATCACAGTCGTTTGCTAGGAAGCAACACTCAACACGCCGCACTATATGAAGCGGGCGGAGCTGAGAGAGAGGCATCGGAGGGAGGAGAAACACCGAAACATTAAACATGGCAGACAGATTTTGAGTCTCTTGTTTCTCTCGATTTCTGACGTGACTTTCAATTACTTGTGTTTCTTAATATTCTGTCATATCCCCCTCCCGTACCTCGACCAAACGTAACGTGACTGGGATCATGACACCCAGAACCAGTTGTGTTTGTTCTTTGTGGTCCTGGAGAAGCCTCCAGTGGTGGCCATAGTCATAGGCTAAAGAGGGGCGGCAGCACTCGATAATCTCGAGCCCATCAACGGGATGGCAAACTTACTGGGTGGTATGTATGTATGTATGTATGTATCTAATCTCCAATTATTACACCGAGGACACAAATTGAATCAATGACAACGTGACAAAGGCTTTTGCAACAGTGGAGCTCGAATCCTGCATGAGTTGGGTGTTAGCAGCCAATGACAACGTACAGTGCCAACGCATCTTGGCCCGCGCCCTCGTCCACAACGTCCAGTGGAAATCTGACAGCTCGAGTCGTTCCCTGTCGGCAATTTGTGTGCGACCACAGTATGGCTGTGTCGTCTGCGCATGTAGGCCAATGTAGTAATACCGCATGCATGTAGGAGGAGAGGTAAGGCAGATATGCAACATGACAGGAGGCATTCCGTGGATGTAAGCTTGACCGAAGTGCAAACGAATGACACCCATCATGTCAGCTACAGGCACATTCCATTCGTACTAAATACTAAGCAGATACTGTATATCAAGCATAGGTATAGTAGTTGCGGAACTGCGTACCTACTAGTGAGCATCCATGGATGTGTGTCTGCATTTCGAAAGCAAAAGTCAAAGGAAGCCTTCCGTTTTAGCCCGCCCTCACAGTCAAGCTCTTTGGCTATTGGCTACTTAGGCATTTGGCGGTGGTGGTCACGGGGTCATGACCTTCTCCAACGGACCCAACCATTGGAAGACTGACCCGCAGTGGGAAGTACCTATAGCTACCTATGTACAGCTCATACAGTGAGTTTCACATTGACCACTCTTTCTTGTCCACCGAGATGCAGCGAGAGGAACGGAAAGAAAAAACTTCTCTCTCTATTTTCCCTCATTCGCTGCTCGCAGGTCGCCTTTCATTCTCTCCTCCTTGGCGGCGACTTGACTTCTTGCACCCTGAAAATTCAGGTTTGCGTTGGACCTACCTAGTACTTGGGCAACCCGTGCATCGTCATAGCCACGTTTTTTATTAACACAGTGGGGTTTCGCTCCAAGGTCTCCTCATCCCACCTTGCCATCACCTCACCCACCCTCGTCGACACTCCATACATGATACATACATGCGTCCAAGCAATCAAGCAATCAATCAATCAGTCCGGCCAAGCTCTCAACCATAAGCGGCTGGTGGTGGGGCTTATCGCTGCCTGTGTCTGCCTGCTCCGCTACCCTACTAGGCACGCTGCTACCGGGCTGCTAGTACTTGTAGTAAAAGGTACCCACGCTACTAGTACCTACGCTTAGTACCTCCAGCAGTCTACACTGCTACAGTGCTGTGTTCATCGCTGTCACTGCTCTTTAGTAACTGCCCAGGTGAGGTGTCTCCTGCCCCACCTCTGCCTCATCATCCGGTAACCCTCGAAGCGCTTCCAATGCTCTTTCACTTCAACTTCACATAAGCCACAAACATCTCTCCTTCTTTATATTCCCTCATCCGTCTCTCTCTTTCTCCTTCTAATCCCGCAAAGCTTCTCCAGTCAAAATCTTCTTCACCTATCGCCGCCCTCGACGACAAATACACTGCCCCGCGGTGGCTTCGCTGACGCACATCGAGTCCAATCGGCATGCAGATACGCCCAGCGATATCGCCTTGCAACCCAGCATAACCCCCCCCTCTTTACTGAGAAACAGACTCTCTTGCGCAGAGAGAAAGATATGCCCGTCATGGCTAGCCCGACATATAAGAACGAAGGTGAGGCTCCAAAGTATATTTGTTTTAAGCTTTCCCGAGTTTATACTAATAAAAGGCCCTCAGTCGTCATCACCTTGTGCGCCATCGACCCTCCTTCATCCATGTCTTTCCCCGATAGACGAATCCTGCTGTCCAAGTGGAAACCCACGATGCCCATCGGTCGTACGAGCAAACGAAATTCAAACTACGAGGCTGCAGATAACAACGCCTGGATCGACTCGGCAGTCATGTCCCGAGATCACGCTGAGCTTCGGCTTGATACCCAACAGCAGGTATGTCAGCTTCATGGCGCACCCTGTCTACAGGAAGAACAGCCGCTAACCCATGTTACAGCGGGTTATCCTCAGAGACGTTGGTAGCCTCCACGGCACTTTCTACAACAACATACGACTTGGTCAGAACCAAGATCATGCTCTGCAGTCTGGCGATGTCATCCAGTTCGGTATCCCAATCGAGCGCGGCCACGACACATTTCCTCCCTGTAATCTCAGGGCTGCCATTGAATTCGGAGTCTCAAGGTATGCCTTGTGTTTTATAAAAAAAGCCTCCAATGTATATCAAGTGCTGACCAGTTACCAGCCCCGAGGAGCGACCTATGGTGTTCACCGTGCCCGATGAGACAGATGTCGAGGATATGAGCAGCGACGAAGAAGATGTTGATGTTGGCGTAGAGCACAGCTCCCGAATACTCGAGCACAATCAGATACGTCCAGCTCTGCCGAATATTGCCTCGACCATTATCGATTTGACATCTCACAACCACGTCGACTTAACCTCGAACGATAGGACCATCCGGCAGGCCGAATTCTCCCCGGCCAACTCCAGGGAGGCATCATCCAATCAAGCACAACATGAGATGGCCGATGTTGATCAGCCAAGTAGCCCTGAGTCCAGCATCGCAGACTCTGAACTACCTGGGTCCCGAATTCCTACACCTCCCGAAACCGTAGAGATTTCTGAAGAAGAACCCATGTCCAGCCCTGAAAGTTATGACGAGGATAATGAAAGTGACGGCGATGAAGGTATTTCAGCAACTCTTCCTTACGTATAATCAAGACACTAACCTCCTCGTGTAGAAGAGAATTATCCCATGATTGAGGGTCAAGAAGTAACTAATGACGGTTCCTGGGGAGCTGACCGGGCTTTGCCCGCCTCTCTCACCCTCCAGTCTGTGCTCGCAGCAACCCCCATTCCCGGGACATATATGCGAGGTGATATGAGGGTCTTGTATGGCGAGACCGAATTCGAAGACACCGGCTCATACTTGGGCACTTCTACACTCCCCCCAATTCGAGGTTTCCCTCAGTCAATTGCTCCAAGTGCGCACCTGCCTTCTCTTTCTGAGGCATTGCCCACACCAACGTCTCCCCCTACATCCCGTTCCCTGGTTGAAATCATGGGACACAGAGGTGGAAATCCCGAATATTGGGAAGCCCGGGAGCGGAACAGATCAAACTTTAACGGGGCTTCCCCTATTCCTGCCCCTCTTAGCTTATCTTTCAGAACCGAGCAGCCTGAACATCGAGAGGAGATGACCCTCGAGATCACCGAAGAGCAAGTAATTTCTGCAGAAGACCTAGCAATGGACCTTGCAGGCATGGAACGTGAAGAGGCCCACCCATACTCTTCGGATCGCATGGACATGACTTCTTCTGCAACAGACTTTCTTTTTAGGGTGACTCAGCCTGTGGAAGAAAACATTGCACCTCTTGTTCCTGATGAAACTTCTGCATACCAATATCAAATTACCAAGACAGCAATAGACGAAGAAATCAACAAAAGAGAGATGGCCCGAGGAGAAACACTAGCCGAAATTAACGAGCGTCTGACTCAAACCAAACTTCAGTCATCTCCAGCCGCCGAAGCCGACAACAGGCCTAACAAGAGAAAGGCGGCAGAAATTTCTGAAGCCGCACCCGAGGGAGATGAACTAAATTCTACCGAACCTATTACATACCCCTCTACAATTACGCAACCCAACGCATCATCTGACAACTACCACAATGCAAGATCACCAAAGCGTTTCCGAAAGGTTGCAGAGGCATTTGGATACGCAGCTCTTGGTGGAGTTGCTGTTATGTCCGCCCTGATCGCAACGGCTCCAACGCTTTAAGTCTTACCAGTCACTACAGATGGATTTTTTTTCACATCCCGTCCCCCCTTTTACTAGCTTTTATTGGCTTTCTAGATACCACAACCCTTTATCTTTTGGAGTTACAGGAGACAGGTTCCTGTAACATTTGGCCTTAGTTTTGGCTCTTGGCGTCAGGGGATTTCGAATATTTGGGGTATAGGTTGGCCGGCACGAAACGTTTGCTACGAAATCTTTATTTGGACTTGCTTTATTCACCAACTTTGGTTCATGATGCCAGCATCAACCCAAGAATAATCTTGTGAGGCTGATTTTCTTATTTCTATTGTTTGTTTGTTTTACAGAGGCTCGCCCTAGCAGGTGTTGGTAGTCATTTTCTATGTTCGCTGGGCGGGCATCAGCCTGTTTGCCGTGGGCTGGGGTATGATACAATGAGAGAGTAGTACGGATTACGAATATGCTCTAGGGGCCGGTAGCTTTTTCTTCAATAAATATATGTCTTGGTACTCAACATGGCCGATTTCTGCATTCAGTGAATCAATGGGAGTGGTAAATACCTGTCTAGACTGTATATCCCTTCTCGCACTAATGTGTATGGTAAACGACCTCGTCCAATTCCGTGCTGTTAGATTAAGGCGCAGAAGCTCAGACACAAGGTGAAAAAGCACAACACACTGGTTGAAGATTGGGTAGTTCTGGGAACAGACATACATGTTGAAGGGAATCTCTGGGTGGTAAGTGTTGACTTGGGGGGGCTCACTCGTCAGTTTTCCCACGGTACGTATGCCTTGCGATGGGTATGCGTATCATCTTCGCTCGCGTCGCATCTGTGGCAATATCCAAGGGGGGAGGGAAGCAGGTGACAAGCATCTTATTTGACGGGACAGCGACGCAACAAAATGGAGACGAGGAGAAGAATGAGCTAATTTTTCGAATGTCCAAGGGGAGTGGGAAGAGGGGGGAACATGTGACGAGGTGGATATGCCTAATTCCGAGGGAAGGGTACCGAATAATTGGGTGTACAATTTGTTTTCGGCGAGTTTAATAGGGAGGTTATCGGGATAGCCTATGCAAAGACTGCTTCTAGCACACCACGGATGGGGCGAGGAGAGATGAATAACAACCACAGCCCCCTCACCCCCCTTCTTTTTTTCATGAAGCAAGCCGATACTCGGCGGGTCAAAGGAGGGATATTCATCCATGTTGGCTTCCCTCCTACCGATGCCCTTGTCCTAGTTTGGGCAACTCGAGTCGGTTATCGTCTAGAAGTTCGGGAACGAGAATCTCCTTGGTCGGTTGCCTGGAATGTATGATGCTGTCAGACGGGTGGTTGCTTCAAAGAAAAACCGGTGAGGAAAAAGAAGAAGAAAAGCAGATAGCTAAAAGAAATCTCAAGAGGAGGGGGGAAGGAGGGAGGGGGAAATTCTGAGAGTGCAAAGAATGGGCTGAATTGGTAGAGGTCAAGTCCCCCTCCACGTGGCGGGCCGAACAGGTCCTCGAAGAGGGGGCCATGTCTACATCGATTGGTGCCCAATGCAGCTACCCGTAATGACACGATCTCAAGATTTTCGCCCATGTTAAGAGGGCTATGTGAGGACATGGTTCTTTTCTTCCCTCTCTTCAGCGATATTGGAACCGCGGGCTCCAGTTAGAGACTTCGGAAAAGCACTGAGTGATATGATGGGCTGGTCGCACCTCACATGACCATGGGCGTACAGAGCTGGGTAAGGATCGAGACCCTGATTCGTCCGCTGGGTTGGACAAAGGGAGGAGGGGCTAATAAGGGCAGTGTCAATATCGGCTTGATGAGCATTTATCGGAGTACTCGCGTGAGAATCAGTGGACATGGGTGCGAGGCAACAAGGCAACGACGGCGATCCCAGCCCAGGCAGACGACATGCAGTCGCCGTCCGAGACACAAGCCACTGTGTCGGGTACGTCGTCGCAGGGAGTTGCCAAAAGTACGTGCAGTAAGAGCACTTTAACCAAGCAAAGAAAGAAAGGGAGGGGGGAGGAGGTTTGCCAGGGGAGTGAAATAGCCGCCGCTTGCGCTTGGTTTTAGAAACCATGACGGTCTCGCACAGAACGTAGGGGTGGGCTTGCCAAGTATTTGACGATCGTCATTCTGCAGCATTCATTTTTTGACCGAGAACTTGCCATGACGGATAAATGGCAATACAGCAAAGCCCCTGGTTCCATTAAGGACGCTTCGACAGCTTGACCGGTCCGGTAAACGGACAAATGAGGGGCGACCGAGAAATAGTATGTCGGGATCCTGCATGATCGCGGACCCATGAAGAAGAGCGAAATTCGGATGGAATGGACAACAGCGGGCAATGAGACGGGACCAGTGTAGCAGTTAAATACTCATTCGTCTGTTTCCGGGAAGGGTGCGGCAGTCGAGGCTTATACTCGGTGAGAGCGACGGATGGCAAGGCGAGAATACCCATTAGGCGGTAAGACCTGTTCGATGTTGGCTGCGCGTCAACCCGTGACTATGGCATGCATGCAGGCTGAGCATCGGGATAGATGGTCAAGTCAAATCGTGCTGTAGAATGAGATTGGAGCTGGTGGGCATGCCAAGGTCGGCGGGTCAGTATCACGTCGTCCCAGCCCAGTCGTCTAGATTAATCTCCCCCAAGCAACCACACAGGGGCTGAGAGATGCTATCATCAGTCCGTGCAGCCGATGAGTTGGCCGTAGTTGGATGCCTTCACCCAGAGAGGCGGTCAGCCAGAAACTCTTGATCCTTCGGATATAGATGAGGCACGAATGTGTTTTATTGCCCGAGGTACCATGCCCCCCGATGGATCAAGGACGGATATTTAAAGGATACCATCATCCACCCCTGAGTTCAGCGTTTCATAGGATGAGAAAAGATTCAGTAGAAAATCCACCGCGACCATCACTCAAGATCATTGTCACGTCCTCATTTTTCATCATACACACTCAAATCAAGAACCTGACCATTCATTCAGTCATGGCTGCCGAGTTTGCTGCGGGCATGAAGCAAGGTCTGATACCAATCCAGTGCGATATGTGCAGCTTGAAGTCGTGAGTACCCACCTTTCCAATGGTTGGAAGGTATGCTAACGATCAAGAACAAGGATTGAATGCGAGTATTGCAGAGGATCACTCGTTAGGATGGTCCCGCCGGGCTACCCAGACGTACCGGCATTTGCAGCTCCTATGATGCACCACAACAGCCCATCTTCTGGACGAGATCGTCCTCGAGACCGCAGTCATGGGCCATCAGGGAGTCGAAGCGTTTGTTCTAACCGATGACTGGTCCCTCTCTAAAGGCTGTTGGTGCCTCGGGCATCGGTGTAAATGTCTTCCATGTATATGTTTTTTAAGAGGGCCGAGACCATTGTGTCTCATAGTCTGCGATCGCTGGGATATGCCAGTGTTTGATTTCATTGGGAATGGTGGTTCAGAACACGGGATCGGAGTTGAGTCGGAATTTCTCCATAGGTTGGAGCACATTTTCAGGGCGGAGAAACAGGATTCATTACACGTGTAGGCTTTGCTCATCGGAGCAGACTACGCCCATGTAACGAACGGAGGGTGTTGTGTCGTGAATCTGAGACAAGCCATCGTTCGCTGGTAGCCATGCGTAACATACTTGATTCGTCTGCTGTGAATGGAGGCGGCGATGAAGGGTATGATGCGGACCATAGTTGCAAATACAATGGGTGATGAACATGTGAAGATCTTTTAGAGGCATGATTTTGGTCGTGTTCAATCACAACATGCTAGAGTACAATATGTAGATTGCCGTGCAAGAATGACATATTTCCGTCATAGCTTTGATAAGGAGAGATCGAAAGAAAGGGGAGATCCTCAGTGTATGAATGTATAGCAGCAAATACCAATGGTCCTCATGAGTCAAACAAGCCACTCGACTTGATGACGTGTTTCAATGGAGCTATGACTTCCGATCCATCATGTGTTCAAACAGGGCGATAATGGATAACTATGCCTTGGTGAGAGGTCAGGGGGGTAACACCGCACGAAAGGTAAGCCAACCTCGCCCATCACACGAGATGTGAGGTTGCAAGGAAGTAAGCACTGTTCTTCCAGGCGATGCAAGATCGGTTCTCTTTCCGAGACCAAATAGTCCGGGGTGCATTTAGTTCTCGTCATGTGTCTCTTTCGGAATCGAATCGGCAGAAGAAATCAAGTCTGCAGGTCCAGAGCACCCGTGACGCCTCATCCTCGTCAACAAGGTTGTTTTTGCAACGACTGCAACACAAGCAGCACACAAGTTCGCCAACTACTGGCTGTGGTGGTTTGCAAGGGGGTTGTGGGGGTGTGGGGCTTCAGCCAAGGCGTTGCGGCGGAAAAACTATGATCCATGGTTACCACCCCGCCTGTGTGCAATTATGCAATTACATGCTTAGTCCCGCGCTTGGCAACGGAAACCAGAACGAGGGTGAGCTTGCAACCAGCACGAATCATCGCTCTCCCATGTACCAGACCGAGTCGCAGCAACATTGCGATACTCGACACCGCCCCGAGACAACACCACCACGGTGTTGAGCAGCAGTTGTTGCTCGGTATGAAAATTTGTCGCCATGTCTGTAATTCTATGCACAGGTATGCGAAACTGCTCCCCTTTCACTTCTTCAACCGGAACAAGCGCCAGGCTAACAACGGCATAGCGGGATATGACCATACGATCAGGTTCGCATCGTTGCGCCAATCGACAATCCGTCGCTACACATGCTGACATTGCCGTCATAGGTTCTGGGAGGCTCTATCAGGAATCTGCTCGCGCACCATTCAGCATCCCGACTCACAAGTGAATCGCCTATGCATCTCCCCCGACAAACGGTTCCTCGCAGCTGCAGGCCACCATACAGTTAAGCTCTATGACATCAAATCCACAAATCCCAACCCACTCTTAACCTTTGAGGGCCACACGGGGAATATCACCGGCGTTGCATTTCACTGCGAAGGGAAGTGGATGGTCACGAGTTCCGAGGACGGAACCGTCAAGATCTGGGAGACACGGACGGGCACCATTCAGAGGAGCTACAACCACGGATGCCCCGTAAACGACGTCGTGATCCACCCAAACCAAGGTGAAATCATTAGCTGCGACAGACTGGGAAGCGTCAGGATATGGGACCTGGCGGAGAATACGTGCGCTCACGAGCTCATCCCCGAGGAGGACGTTTCGGTATCCAGTGTGACAGTCGCCAGTGACGGCTCTCTTCTGTGTGCTGCAAACAACTCGGTATGTTTTGCAATGATAAGAACGCTCGCCGAGTTTGAACCTGCTAACCTTTGTTAGGGTAATGTCTTTGTGTGGCACCTCGTCCAAAACTATGAACAAACCAAGCTCCTACCAGTAACTCATTTCAGTGCTCACAAAGAGTACATTACTCGAATTCTGTTATCTCCCGACGTGAAAAAACTCGCCACCTGCAGTGCAGACCACACTGCAAAGATTTGGGAGATCAAGGACATTAAGCCGAGGCCGGAGGGTAGTCGACCAGAGGAGGCTAAGCCGCTTCCTCTAGAAGCAACCCTCACAGGTCATCAACGATGGGTTTGGGACTGCGCGTTCAGCGCAGATTCCGCATATCTTGTGACAGCATGCTCCGACCATTATGCGCGGTTATGGGAGCTGCATAGTCAACAGATCATCCGTCAGTATAACGGCCATCACCGAGGAGCCGTCTGTGTGGCATTAAACGACTATTCGGAAGGAAATCGTTGAATGCTCGACAAACGCTAACCAACGGTTTGAGAGTGCGAGCTTGAGTTGCTTCTGAAAGGGAATGACGAGAGGCGGGAATGGTCCTTGTCATCGGAGGCAAACTGGCAAGGGATTGGCATGGCGTTTGTTGGACATGATGGGCTTGTTTGTTTATTTCTCTTTCTTTTTTTTTCTTATATCAATGAAATGATGGAATTGGGCTGGTACTCTTTGCTGTTCGAGACAATAGCAAATCTGTTGAGATGGAATGGAAGGATTGGACAGGAATTGGCCTGCAATGAGACAGATAGTCATAATCTAAGACCAATTGATTACAACATCAAAAGGAAATATTGACAGTGATGACGATGAGGGAAGTGATGGGCAAACAGGTTGACGTTGGGGAGGATGAGGATGAGGATGAGGATGAGGATGAGAAAGGTGAGACACGAAGCTTACCTCATGAGCAAAGTGGCGACCTGGCTAGAGACATGCAGCACATGTCAGTCAATTCAAGAAGCTACATTAAAAGGTAACGTTTGATGGGAGCCCGTGGCGGAATCGGTCATGCAGGCCCGGACCCGAGCTTGGGCGTGGGCATGGGCATGGGCATGAGCATGAGGCTGGGCATGAGCATGAGCTCCAAGACACATGATCAAAGACAATCTGTGCATTCTGCAACGCCATTCGACAATCGGGGAGGGTTGCGTCTCAGGCGAACAACTGCCGCGGATCTATACCAAGATCCCCCTATTCTGCATACGGCCGATGCGAAGGGGGGAGGGAGGGAGGGTGTCATCCAAGGTCCCAGCAAAAAAAGAAAGAAGCCGAAAAAAGAAGAAGAAAAAGAAAAAACAAGGTCTTGCCGTAGTATTCCTATGAACCTAGGTTAAAAAAAGAAGTTTGTAGTACTACATGTAGCTACCATGTTTGGGAGGGAGGGAGGGTAGGGATCCATATGGAACCTGCATTACTACCACCACCACCAACACCACCACCACCACCAGCAAGCACCAGCTCCAACCCATGGTCCTGGGAAGAAAAGCAACATCGAGGGTTTTTCTTGGAACCAATTGGATAAATTCCATCCCAAACCCACGGCTTCGGGAGGGACTAGCCGCAGCGCCGACGACTGGGTAAACTATGACGGGGCCTTGTCTCTCCCCTAATAAGATTGTTTTAGTGTGTCCGGCCTCTCGGGCCAATTTGACTGGCTACTATACCCAAGGAGGGGGGGGGGGAGGCCCCTATCCTGCGGTTGGAACGGTTGTCTCTTCTTTTTTGGTTTCCAGCTGGACAGGGGTCCTTGGTTTGGGAATACTACATACTAACTTACTACTCCGTAGTATGCAGAAAGACGAGATCCTCATTCCGCCGATGCTAGAGGCGTTTTAGGCGGGGGGAAAAAAGGAATGCATGCGGACTCGATTCATTCTTTTTTTTTGCTTGGCCCCTTTGTGGAGCCCCGTTTGTTGGAGAGTATGTGAGAGGCAGAGAGACGGAGAAAGGCACTGAGACAAATGTGGTCGCCTTTTGGGCTGCCTCCTCCTCCTTCCTCGTCCACCTTCTCCACACCACACTACACCATCTACTGCCACATGCGACCTTGTAGACTTGGGCCTTGAACGAAACAACGAACGAAAAAAAACATGATTAATCCACCATGCGCCCTCGGTGCCTTGCCTTAGTCAGGTAAACAATTCCATCTTCATCCATGGATAGACCATTTACACACACCCCTCCTCCTCCCCTCCCCACAATTGCCAATCGGTTCTCCGGCTTACCTTATCTTTTTTTGTCTTTGCTGTGGACAAAATGTTAGTAATACCGTTTTTGCCACTGAGGATACACAATGCATGACGGACTACGCCGAGGAGATCAAATGTTTTTATTCTTGGGAAAATCTTCTTTTTACTAACAATAGCAACAAGCCGGGAACAAGTATCCATCCATCCCATCGCACATCGTTCAACCCACAAGCCACCTCACTAGGGGGAGGGGGGGTGTCTGCTCTATACTGTACTACACGACGGCCTATACTGCTTTGACATACCGGTACCCACTGCAAAGAGAGGTCGAAAAAAAAACAGATGCCACTAAGGAGTTCGTTTCCCAAAAACCCCAAAGCCCACTAAAAGCGTGCAGCCTCCTGTCCGCCAATCAATCCCCTGAAGCCCATCTAAAGTTCAACAAACGGCGGCCACGAGGCTGACGTTTCCACTTTGTTCCAAAAGTCCCCCCCGCCTATCGTCTCATCATCCGTTCCCCAATCTCCTGGGTCACTCTTTTTTCTCTCTTTTTCGCCTCCGCCGCCGCCGCCTACAGTACGTTGTTACACAAGCCGCATCCGGTAGCTACGCCCTTTTCTCCCGAAAAAAACCACCAAACCTCGTCATCCTGACATCAGTCCATTTTTATTTACTTTTTCGGACACACTCTCACTCAACTCGACTCTCTGTCTCTCTCTTCTTTCTCTCTCTTTTCAGCCTGCCACATTTCCCCTCTAGCACTAAATCCGCTCAAACCTCCCATCCCCTTCCTCGCCAATCAACGTCCAAACATCACCTGTCTCCCCTTCCCCCCCAAATGCCATCCTCGTCTCAACCGGCCAGCCAACCACCCGTCATCAACTATGTTTTGAGCTTCATCCTCGTCGGCCTGGCCTGGGGTCTCACCACGCCATTCATCCGCCGCGCCGCGCGCACTCACAGCCCGCCCGCCCATCCCCTCCTCGACACCCCGGCCGTCAGGGCGAGCTGGCTGAGGACCAAGCTGTACGGCGTCTTCTTCTCCGTCGTTGATCTCTTGAGGAACCCTCGCTATGCCGTGCCCCTGCTGCTCAACCTCACCGGTAGTGTGTGGTTCTTCCTCCTCATTGGCAAGGCTGGTGAGTTTAACCTCTTGTCCTCCCCCCCCTTTACCTCCCTCTCTCCTCTGCCTACCCACCCACCCATCCATCCCCATTAACCCACCCCTGAATAACCATTTCTGTTTTCGTCCACACCCAACCATCTCATTGGGGCTCGTCCCATGTGGCTCTCCTGGGTAACCGACGTGGGGTTCTGACTGTTTTCGCCACCCCATAGAATTAAGCCTCACTGTCCCAATCGTAAATGCCATGGCCTTCCTCTTTACCGTTTTGGGTGAGTGGTTTGTGGAGGGTAAGGTGATCAGTCGAGGTATGTCTTCAAAAGCCCATTTCGCCACCCACTCCCAACGGGTGGCAGGGGTGTTTCCTCGGGCTACGTCAGGGCTAATAAACTTCTTCGGTCAAGATACTGGTATTGGCATGGTCCTGTCACTGGTTGGAATTGCATTGTGTGTCCAGAGCAAGTCGTAGTCGTACAGGGCCCCATCATCTCCTCCTCCATCTCCTTTGGTCAATTGATAGCTGTGTGAACATCATGAATACTATATGCATTTTGGTAGTTTCTCTCCTCAGTTCGGCATGTACTTGGAAGGGCTGTTGGCTGCTGGCCGCTAACCATGTCAGTCACTGACATTTTCTATGCTGTAAAATCAATAATGATCCACAGATGGATATGATGCAAGTTCAAGGGTGGAATAGAATTGTGTGTGTAGATAAAATAAAATCTAGGAAAAAAGACTGCTCCAGGCAGTTCTAATAAAAAAACACTCTATACCCATATCCCAGCCATATTTTTGTGCCCCTGATGATGCTCTAGAAATGGAAACCCTTTGAAGCACGGTATGCCTGCCCATGCTAACCAAGAAAACCAACCAGCCAACAAACAAACAAACAAACAGACAGATGAAATGCCGCCAGAGAAAAATGAAAAACAAAAGAGGTATCCATGCACGTTGCCCATCAGTTATGCTGTCCATGCCTTTGCGCCTGTTCACTCCGTGGGGGGAAAAAAAAAAAGAAAACTTCCTCGTTCTAAGAAGCGCCGCGTATTATTCGTTACACAATACCATTACGAAGATGCCGATCGATACTGATAATGATGATGTCGTTACCGCCGCAAGGTGAAAATCGCAATCGTTGGGTCGTTTTCGTCATCTCTTTGGTCAATTTCGTCGGGATCGTAGCCAGCGCTGGATGCTCCCCATACTTGGGTCCTCCACTGTCCAGCGGCCCTGGCTTTGATCGGCTGCCAGCAGCTCTGCGTAGACGTATTCGTCGGTGATTGCGGCAAGTTCCTTTAGAAGAAAAATTAGCTCTCGTCTTGGTTTCTTTTCTCACGCGTGCGCGTATGCAGGCGTGTGACTGTGCGTTGGCGTCCGATTGGTGTGGAGACGGTTGCTGTTGCAGTTGGGCCGGAAAGGGGAGAGTCATTTCTGCGTTTGGGTTTGGTCACTACTTACTGCTCGAAGTTGGTTATCAAGTGCATGCAGCTGAGGATGGTTTCCGGGATGAGGTCGCTGGCCCTGCAAGACCTGGTTTCGGTAATCGATCCATCTCTGTGCTGCTCCCTGTCGAAGGAGAATCTTCTGTCCTTCGTGCCGCCTCGAATAGGCATCCAGGAGAACCCTTTTTCATCAGACAGAATAGTTAGTTTCCAAGATCCGTAGAGAGTAGAAATCATCGTCATCGGTAGTACGAACTGCGTCAACTCGGCCTTGGTCTGCTCCTCCTCTCCTCCCTGAGCCATGGGCACTCTCGTGTCGGCGGCGCAGTCAAGAATGTGCTGTCCATCGATGGTGCATTGACGCATGGCAGCCCAGCCCTCGGTGTAATAGTCCTCAACGTTCTCTGGCTCGACGGGGCCGGCGGCGATGTAGTACTGAAGGGTTCGAAAGTCGGCGAGGACCTCAGCAACTCGTGCAGTGCGGCATTCGTTCACTTTTTAGAAGGATCCTCTATCAGCATGACATGGTTTCAAGGGCGGGTTTTATCCATCAAGCTGGATGCAGAAGCCATAATGAGAGGCTTGCGTGTGCATGCGTGCAAAGGGTGCATGTGTGGAGTTTGTCTGTTGTGTCTTGTCTTTGGGTGCGAGTGATTTGCGGTGGTTTTTTGGTGTTTTGTGTGGGAAGAGGTTGTAAGGTAAGGTAAGGTAAGGGTAAGGCACGGGATGGTATGGTATGCAGCGGGAAGGGGAATATCTAATAAGCCAGATGACTTACATCCGTCCATGATTGCCTATGTAGGAAAGTATCCAAGTACGACCGGGGAAGGCACAAGGGGGTGGAGGTAATAATGAGGAAGGAAGAGTCCGGTTTCAACGATGCCTTCCTTGCCCAATCGATTTCCCCTCGCAAATAGCGACAACGCCTTTTTTTTAACTCTCGCAACAAAAAAAAATTATATGGTGAAAAAAGATGTTGAAGAAACTGAAAGCTGATTGGCACGTAAGGATGAACTTGCGACGATAGGCAAAGCGATATGGATCTATGCGATTCCAAGTTTTCGATACTCCTTCTCGAATGATTGTGGTTGAGGCTCGTGAGGAGGCTTTGAGGCTTGAAGCGATGCAGTGATCATGAGGTTGTTTGCTGGCGCGAGAAGCACCATCCTTTTGTACGATTTCCTCATGATCGACCCGTCCGGTGTTGTAAGGAGGATCCGACAAAGCACAAATTTGGGTCATGATGGGCTCGTTGCCATCTCCGCCTTACAAAGCTACGATCGAGAACAGTTCTGGCGGCAGGACACGATCCCGAGCCTCTGAGAGGATACCAGGCCGAATCATCAGCTCTAACGAGGAAATCATCAACCACCAACGAGAAGCCCGCCTGGCGCCTCCACTCATCAAAAACCCTTTACAAGCTGCAAAAGTTGACCCCAGGCAAGCTGGCATCGAGCAGCCGTCCAACCGGAACGGTCAGCCCTATTCCAACCCCTTTGATACTCCTTAGGCCAGCCTGGGCCCCAAGGCTACCTCTTGTGTGGTAACCACATCGGCCATCCACATGGGGAACTAGGGAAATCGTGGGCCGCAAGTGACTTCTGAGTACCGGGTCCGTCGATCTCAGCAGTAAATTGCCCAGGCAATAAGACACGAGGCTAGACGCTGTTGAGGCTTGGTCATAAGGGGTGCACCTCCATTCTCCCCATTTCGTGGGTCAGACCTTTGCGGGTACATCCCCATTGTGTGGACATGTGCATGGAGCCATCGTCCATTGACGAGAGAACACAGGCAAAAAGAGAAAGGGGGGTGCGGATACGCCGCAGTACCACGTACCGAAAGAAAAAAAAAATCCTTGGTTTCTTGTGGTACGGTGTAGTACATATTGGAAAGTGTCGCAGCGCACAAACAGCAACCTTTTAGGGCAAAGGAAGGGGGGGAGGGACAAAAGAGGATGCCATCAGAATGAAAGGCTCCATCCAACCCATCCAGTCGTCACTCTCTATGCTCACCTCACCCCAGTCCTTCAGAAAGTGGGGGAGAGGCGGTGGACCTATGGCGTGCATGTGTCCTTGTCTAAGTCGAAGATTCAGCTAAGGTTCAACGACGCTACCAGACGCAGCCTTGCCAAACGGGGCCCTTATAACGGGCCCTGCATAAAACACCATGCGCCAGGGACGGTGTCACTGACCAATGGTAGCGCACAGCCTGCTGCATGGAGTCCGATGAGTTAATTGCTCCGAGCAAAGACCCAAGCAACCGGCGCGGCCTCACAAGTTACAATGAGATACACCTACGCACACTTTCAAGAAACCTGTCGCTGCGCCTTGTCATTCGTCCAGCGGCGGCAATCAGCTATCGCTGGCTTGTTTTAGAGCAATTGCTTTCAACGGTCCTTTTTTTTTTCATTGACACAAATATTAACTTGAGACCCGCGTGCCTACGGCGATGTGGTCCGAATGGCCTCAAAGGGTACTATGGTATGGTACGCTCGTGCTACATCAAGATGGTTGGCTTTCCAGTCTCCTGCCCAGCTGCAGGTTCCAGGTGCCATATTATCTCAGTATCCTACCTAGTAGCCTCCAAGACAAGGAAGAAGTGACTTGTCGTCTGTCTCCGATCTTGATACCCAAGCATGATCATCAAGGCACTGCCATCAACCAGCCAGTCATTCTCACCTCAATCTCGATTCGTTTCTTTTCATGAGACCGTGGCAATCCAACTTGGAGAACTGTCGGCCAACACTCACCGTCGGCACGAGTGTGGAGAAATAGGCACAGACATCGGAGTACTTGCCCGCCTGCCGCCTCGGATGTCGTCGACACAACATGGAAGAATAGTGAATCAATTCATCTAGAATATGTACACTAATATCAAGTTACCGTGTATGCGTGGTTACGATTCAGAGCCTTCCACGAGCAACCAGATCTGAGCATTGCAGCGGCCGCCACTCGTCTTGGCATCTTCGTTCCTTGAGCATTTCATCTCCACTTCACCGAGTGGAGATGCCAGAACTTTGTTTCAAGGTACCTTTATGATGACACTTTTCGGAAGAAGAAAAGAAAAAGAAACAAATATGGAGGAATCACTCGCTAAACATTATAATTTGCTTCATGAACCAATTGAGTGTCCAAAGTCGAAATTTGGCGGCCCAGACTCCGCACCAATTAGCTCAACATACCATCCAAAGAGCTATCATTTTCTCATCAATCATGGCCATGGTTGCATTAGCATTGATTCAAAATGCCGATTCCATGGAATGGGAATTTGAGGGTCCAGGTACCCATGGTAAGCCGTCTTGGGCATCCTCGTGATACTCGGATCGGACCCCTGACACCTCTCTTCCACCGGGAAGGGGCCTGTTCCCATTCGATGTGTGATAAGATCCGATGTTACAATTAAACTCACACCCCATCATCCCCATTTAGTACTGGATTGATAGCTTCTGCATCTTCGCTGGCCCGTTCAATGGGACCTGCCTTGCCTGCCTACAATAGACGGAGGGTATTGCTCATCAGATGATTAGCAAATCCTACTCGTAGGAAGGTTGCGCACAAGAATTAGCCCAGTACCGCTACCACCTGGTAATACTTTGTATCATTACGGTCATCGTGGGGAAGATCCACTCTGGAATGCAGAGGCTTATGAACTGTCTGTCCATTTAGATCTCACAGACGCGTTCACGCATAACCAGATCTCAGTCAGGAGAACGCCTCCTTGACGATAACTGATAATTAGAGACATTTTTCATAATTATTTTCTCTCAGCTTGCTAATTCTTTCCCTGACCGAGGGACAAGCACATTTGTCTCGGCATTTATCCAGGCATGAGAGTTCTCGGCGTGGCTGGCGGTGGCAAACAGTCTGACGACATGCGGTCACAGCAGCACATTGCATCGCGCAAGATGAGGCCTGCCAGTCCCCATTGGGTAGTTTAACTAATGTCATTCCGTCGGATCGCCTTGTAGGATATTCGAAATCATCCAGCACCCCATCTGCTGAGGGGCGTTGACAGTGTTGGATTAGTCGAGAAGTCTTGGCCATTCATTACCATCTCTAAAGATACCGAAATAACTCCAAGGCACCAAGGCATATTATGTGAGCTTTGGCTTCTCATACTAAGATGACTTCCTCGCTTCTAGATGTGGTATCAGTCTCGTGGCTCCGGTTAATCTAGGGCATTCGGGTCGCGACGACGTTTGCGATGACGCATTCAAGGCGCGACATGTATGATACCCGGGAGGAGTACAAGGTCAACTCACATACAAGATACTTCTATGCACTAACGCAAGCCTTGATGACGATTTCAACAGTATCACTCATGCTGCCCTTAGAATTTGGATCCTTTGATACGATTCGGCAGACATTCTCAAAAGGGAGACACAACCAGTCCTGATTCAAGTGGACTCTCTCCAATGGCTAACCTATGGATTGCGGTTTTCATACTAAGTTCCAGCTGATGTTTCAGAGAATACCTTTGACGTTATGACCTCTTTGTTAACCTACCATCGCACATAATAGTCTAGCAATCCAAATTAGGGGTATGCCCGACCTGGTATCTCCGTGTTGAAGCCTCCCGAAATGAACTCCTGAGACCTGTCCGTCTTTCCCATGCGATGGAAAGTCTCTAACCCGGTAGAGTCACGCCCGATTTACAGCCTTTCAATATACCAATAACCCCGACACCTGGATGCTCTGAAAGCGAGGGCCCAGGTGTAGTCGAAGCCTCACCCCCTTGAGATTTAAGCTAACTAGAACCTACCAAGTTTTCCTCCGATGAGAAAGACACGGACCTGTATGTTGGACGAAATCGATCTGTCAAAACAGACGTAGATAAGAATCTCTGCTGGGGTTCATATCACATGCGCGGCTCGTAGCGGCCCGCGTATGAAGTCGACGACGTTTGTGACATGAACGCTTCCTCTGAGCTAATTTTATCTAACGCCATGCACTTTGCTCCTAGTTTCACGTCCAGACTCGTGCGCATGACGGCTAGTTTCTTTGAGCCGTCCAATTCACCACCACCACCCCCTCCCTCTCGTCCCGGTTTCAGCTACTCAACATTGCCACGGGTCTCAACACAGCCACGCTGATCACCCGGATGCGGTATTCCGTCTGGGAAAGAGCCCAAACATTATTTTGAGGTGAGGGATGGACACCTGAGGCTTTTTCGTGTGTGTGTTTGGGGTAAAGGGGATCAAATGAAGAGGTCCTAGCTTGAAAGATTTGCTGAGGGAACCCGGTGTGAAACATGCGTGTTCCAGATTAGCATCGAGTGAGTACTTCCGTAGATAATCTTCAAGCAGATGGGTAAGAATTAGGTACTCTAAATAGAATCATCCCAACTCCTCCAAAAAAAAAAAGCCCATCTACGACTTCTGTTTTGGACCCTTTGACTCTGTGATGGACTGGGAGTTGATGGTTTGTCAGGAAATAGCAGAGAATTCAGACGATACCTTCCAACGAAAAGCAAGGAAGATAAGAAAAGGGGGATTAAACGATAGCTGAGCCCATATTTGGAAAATCATCTGTTGATTTCGGTGATTAGAGCAACCAGGACTCTTTAGGCTGGTGTGTGGTCATCATGATGTTGAAGCTTCGAGCAACGCAAGGAGACGATGACGAGTACCGTCAGACATACAGAGTCACAATATTTAACCGGTAGTTAGCGATATATATACGGCAAAATAATTAATTGTAGTGGATATTTTGCGTTGCGGTTTTATTGAGCCTGCTCTAACACATTATTCACAAATAAGGAGCCTGTTCGTAACGGCAAGCCCCAACGAAGTCAAAATGAACTTTGTCCCCCCAACCCGGTGATTCTGACAAGTTGTCAACTTAACTCATACTAGAATTCACTCGTGGTCCTCGGGAACCTCCTCCTCCTCGTATTCATCGCCTTCATCAATAGTCGCCTCCTGATACTGCTGATATTCGGCAACGAGATCCTGCAAGTTGGACTCGGCCTCGGTGAACTCCATTTCGTCCATACCCTCTCCAGTGTACCAATGCAAGAAAGCCTTTCGCTTGAACATGGCGGAGAATTGGTCGTTGATACGCTTGAAGATCTCCTGAATGGCAGTTGAGTTACCGACGAAGGTAGACGAGATCTTAAGACCCTTGGGAGGAATTGAGCAGAGAGCAGTCTGGATGTTGTTGGGGATCCACTCGACGAAGTGAGTCGAGTTCTTGTTCTGGACAATACGCATCTGCTCCTCGACCTCCTTCATGGCCACCTTTCCACGGCTGTACAGAGTTATTAGTATGACCAAATGAAGAAACGGGGAACCAGAATTGCTAGCTGGGTTAGAGTATCACTTACAAGATTGCGGAGCAAGTCAAGAAACGGCCATTGCGGAAATCAGCAGCAGCCATCATGTTCTTGGGATCCAGCATCTGCTGGGTCAATTCGGGAACGGAAACAGCGCGGAAGGAGTGGGCGCCAGGGCTAGTCAATGGCGCAAAGCCAACCATGAAGAAGTGCAATCGAGGGAAGGGAACCATGTTGACGGCGAGCTTTCGAAGATCCGAGTTAAGCTGGCCAGGGAAACGGAGAGAGGTGGAAATGCCGGACATGACGGCAGACACCAGGTGGTTGAGGTCGCCATAAGATGGGTTGCTCAGCTTCAAGGTGCGCATGCAGATGTCATAGAGCGCCTCGTTATCAATGCAGAAAGTTTCGTCAGAGTTTTCGACAAGCTGGTGGATGGACAAGGTAGCATTGTAGGGTTCGACAACGGTATCGGAGACCTTGGGAGATGGGATAACGGAGAAGGTAGCCATCATACGATCAGGGAATTCCTCGCGGATCTTGGACACCAACAAGGTACCCATACCGGAACCGGTACCACCGCCCAGAGAGTGGGTGATCTGGAAACCCTGGAGGCAATCACAGCCCTCAGCCTCGCGACGAACAACGTCAAGGACCTGGTCAACAAGCTCAGCTCCCTCGGTATAATGACCCTTGGCCCAGTTGTTGCCGGCACCAGATTGGCCGAAGACGAAGTTGTCAGGTCGGAAAAGCTGGCCAAAGGGACCAGTCTTGACGGCGTCCATGGTTCCGGGCTCGAGATCGACGAGCACAGCACGGGGAACATACTTATTGCCAGAAGCCTATAATTATTGGTTAGAAAACCGGATACAGTTGGCTCGATCCATCGTGTCGATTGTAGCATTTACGCACCTCGTTGAAGTAGACATTCAAACGGGAGAGCTGCTGCTCAGAGGTTCCGTTGTAGCTAAAATACCGTTAGTTCTATTGTTTGGCATGGGACAAAAACAAGCCCATTGGCGCTGTAATACGTACACTCCGCTCTGGTCAAGGCCATGCTCGTTGGAAATAGTCTGCCTGTGGACGGTCTCAGTACGTGTATTCTCGTCAAGTCGCAAAAAGTTGTCCTTTCGGGCTCTCGTTGTGAGGTAGAGGCTCAAACGTACCAAAAGGCAGTACCGACTTGGTTGCCCTGTAGCAATGTTAGATTGGCATAATTCATTGGGAGAGGCTGCCTAGGAGGGGCATAGGGGCAAACTTACACACTGGCCGGTCTGAAGGTGAACCTAGAGAGCAAAGAAAACAATATGTCAGCTAGTTTCTTGATGGGAACGGTTGCTCCTCATGATTTCCAAACTGGCGAGCAGCGCTTCAAGCATTGGGGGCAATGCCCGCGCGTTGATGGTGATGCGCGCCCCCTTTGAGGAGCTATCCTTTTTTTTGAAAGGGGAGGGGCGAATGGCATAAACAAACTCACAATCTCACGCATTTTGAAAGATGGGTGCCGAAGCTAGGATGGAGAAAGACGTGCGGTAGGAATTGAAGAAGTCGGATTAAGTTGAACTAGAAATCGACAGCTCAACGAGGTTGAATTGAAGAGTGGAGGAGGTAGAGAAAGGAGGAGGGAATGAAAAGTCGGTCGAAGAGGTGGTAGTAGTAGTAGTAGTGGCAGTAAGTACTAGGTAGTAGTTCTCCGTAGTGGTCGTGGTATTAGATTAGCGGTGCCTGGGCAGGTACTCCGTAGCGTTGGTAGCGTGGCAGGCACGCAGGCAGTCGCAAAAAACGTCTGAGCAGTGGCAGGAAAAATACGGTGGACGGCATGATCCGGTTTAGCAGATGCAGTCAGTCTAGTCCGTTTTGGGCCGTTGATAACGTTGTGTTGGATAAGGTATATACGGTGTAGGCCTACGGAGTACGGTGTACAGAGTACCTCGACGAGCAATCTACTGCAACAAATACTTGCTTGTAATCTCTAAAGGTAGTCTCCTTTCTGAAGCTCACTTGTAATTCTCTTCTCACCTTACTCTGCAGTCTGTTCCATCTGAAAGACTTTCCAGGTGGCTTCAACGTACAAAATACCTATGCGCCTCGGTTGCGGCAACATCGCACATGTGCATATTTCCCACAGATGCAAACAATTGAGTGGCTCACAGCACGCAAGCAAACAACACGTTTCGCCCTAAAAATCAGTCCCGACCCAAAGCATGCCCAATGACGTGGCAAGCAAGCAGCCTCACTTTATCAATGTACCTGGTAATTGTGCGATTAAACAGAAGCCTCCTCCCTATCCCTATTCTCCCTACAGCCTACAGCCTGACATGCCAAGAGATCATATTCCGTTCTCCTTATTCGTTGTCCCACCAACATCCCTCTTTTGTAGGCACCAAGAAATTGCCTAATTAATCATCCACCGGGGATATAATTTGGTAGCCGATCTTTTCCATCAATTATCGCAGACAGGCGCTTTTCCCTATAGGGATGGCATCTCTTATGGGATCAAACTTCATACTCGTGCAGGGAATGTCACTGAAGAGTATCAGATTTTCTCCATCTACATACTCATCCAAGGTAGTTTTGTAAATATGTCTTTGGTTCTCTTTAGGCTTGAACATGATTGCCTTCTCTAGCATGATCTGCCTGCATCATCTATCTCATTAATCCTTTTCAGCAATGGCCTGTAATCTCTCCTCAATCTCATCCTCGGTGAGCTTTCGGAAGCCTGACTCTGTGCCTTCTGATCCGTCCGCCTTTGGTCCGCCAACAATACCAATCTCAACCTCTCCCTTCTTGAAGTCCATGCTCAGCACTGTACTCAGAGTTGTGATGGCCAGCTCAACAACGTCCTCCCATGTTCCCTCTGCATGTTCCTTGTTACGGAGCTTCTTCTCAAGGTGGTTCATAGCCTCCTGCTGCTTGGGCCCTGCCGCAGTACCCTTGTAGCCGATGAAGTATCCTGCAGGATCGCACTTGAACAGCTGCGGTCCAAGTTCTGAATCGAGACCAACGATTGTGGTGGCAACACCGTAGGGTCGCATGTATGCCTTGGGTCAGAATTAGCTAAATAGTCACACGATATACCTAGGGTCCAAGCATCTTACCCGCTGGGTATAGACTTGGCTGATGTTGGCAAGTCGCTTGGCCAAGACATCGGCTGGCATCTCATAACCGTACTTATATCGGAACTCAGCAGCCTCACCCTGAGCTCTCTGGGAAAACGCTCGAGCATCGGCAATGGATCCGGTTATAACGCAGCCCACGGATGGGGAGATCTGGAAGATGTGGGACACGGAGGCCGGGTCGATGAGCTTATCCTAAAACTTCGCTGTAAACTTCCCCGCCATGCTAGAATCTGACCGAGATGGACTCAACGTACGGGTACTTTCTTCTGTGACAAAACAACGGCGCAATCCTTGCCTCGGATGCCTACAGACATGATGTTTGCGGCTGTGATTGCCTTGAAGGCATATTCTATCCAAAAGCGTCAGCCCTGGTGAACCCCATAATACCGCCCACGTTGACACAGCTGCGGGGGTCTTGGTGAAGCAATTGTCTGTGTCCATAAATCAAACGTACCGACTTGGTAAAGACGGCCATTGTCGGCGAAGATGGTAATGTGTCGATCATATGCGCTTGCTATAGAGGCATCAAGGGTTAGCAGTCGTCGATATGATGTCGGTGGGGGGGGGAGGATGAGCTATGACGAAGCCCAACATACCAGACATGGTGCTCGTTTGGCCCTCTCTAGGGCAAGAATGGAATTAAATGGTTTTCCTGTAACTCCAAAAACTTCCAGATGTAAGATTTGTGCAAAGAGTAGACGGTCCAGAGTGGTCGTTATCGTCTCTACCACAGGTAGCTCAAGTACGCGTTAGCACCAGCTTGCCTAGAGCCCACGAGGCAGCGGAGCTCCAAGCTGGAAGGCTGCGTTGGTGGCTTATGTAAGTCCTTATGTAACCAAAGTGGGATGAAAGTCAAAGCCTGAGGCATGTATCAAGATGCAATGCAACCATCCACAGCCCAATGATGCTAACCTCCAAACAGTCAAACAGCCTCTAGCAAAGAGAGAAAAAATTGCCTGTCCCCTGTCACGGTCACGAGTCTTCGCTCTTTGGTGGATCCAAAAAATCGCGGAGGTGCATCCACGCTGCATCGTGCAAGGTAAGCACTGCAGTTGAGAACCATAAAAAAAAAGGTTGCGTGCCTGGAGCTTCTCGAAGATTTCTATCCAAGTGCAGCCCGCAACAAAATTTTCATCACTACATCGGAGCATGCAGTGGAAAATCTCCCTTCTTCACACATCTTTGACATCTCTTTTTTTGCTCTCCGCCAGAGCTTCTTGAAGCGCAATTGAGTCTCTACTTCAACTTGAACAGAAGCAATTGGCCGAAGCAAAAGGCCGAGCAGCGTCGCATTTCTTCTCTCTCCTTCTTTTTCCGACCTTGGAGCTCTAAAAAATCACCTTCTCTGCCCAACATGATTTCTTCCGCCGAAGGTGCAACGTCTCGAGTGCCCGCATGGAAGAGATTGGGCTTGAAGCTCAAACAACCCACCGGCACTGCATCCGAGCCCGCAGATGGTACCCTGCACGTTGGGCATCCAAACAGGGCCCAGCAAAACCAATCGCCCACCAAGAGAAAACTTGACGCCCCGCCGGCAGACGAACCATTCTCGGCCGCCAAAAAACCACGAAAGGAAAATCAGTCTGTGGACAGGAACAGCCAATTGAAACCAAAGAAGACTGTTACTTTTGGCGACACTCCGACCAAGAACGGACCCGGACCTCGCAGCGGCGAAACCACCAATTCGGCCAAACAACTACAACCCCCCAAGAAGGAGAAGGTCAAGGGCCCCGCGAAGAAGCAGAAGCCTCCAGCTTCTACAGATATCAAACCAGCGCTTGAATATCTACAGCAGTGGAACTCGGCACGAGACTCTTGGAAGTTTAACAAGAATCACCAAACAACCCTCATCAAACACATTTTCGATCCCGACGCTTTCCCCTCCACCGAAATTGACATCTTTTACTCCTATATCAGAGATCTCAAGGGATTCATTCGCACAAGACTGCGGGAAACTGCCATGGAATTACGTACACAGGACAGCACGCAAGGGGCGGCGGGCTTCCCCGAGGGCACAGTCGACCTCGGGGAGAAGCAACTTGCATACGAGGCCGTACTAGCGCAACTCCTGCATTCTCAGACGGGCCAAAAGAGGAAGGTTTTCAATGAGACAGAGTACCGAAGGTCGTCTCAAGATGTTGATGACATGATTCGTCGTGTAGTGAAGCGGATGCGGGCACAACTAGTGCTTGACGAACTATCAGACGGCGAGGAGACGGATACCAGCAGGACGACGGTATCCTCGAAAACTGCCAGCACGGTTGCTGAGAGCGACGCCACGAAGCCCGTCGACACCGAGAAGCGCATGAAACTAAATGACAGCACCGGAAAGCGACGAAGAAAGATGCGTGTCAATGTTGACGACAGTGATAGCAGCAGCTCATCAGAGTCGGAGAGCGACTCGGATACAAGCAGCAGCGGCTCTTCAGACGATTCATCAGACGATGACGATGATGAGGCTGCCGAGGAAGATGGTCATGAGAGTTCAAGTAGCTCATCTTCCTCTTCATCTTCCTCATCTTCGTCAGCTGATGAGTCGTCTGATGACGATGGTGACGACGAAAGCGAGGACGAGGAGGAAACATCAGGTACGGCTGCTTGATGGCAGCAAGAAAACAAAACAAAACAAAAAACGTTTTATTAATTGTTCGAATGGGGAATTTGAATGACCATGTATAGAATGTACCATGTGGCCACCCACGCATGGATAATGATACCCCTACCTAGGTTCTGGTTCCATGCTGTTAGATGTACATTATCCGTCTCATACAAGGCAATGGAATACAATTAGGATATGAGCCTCTTGACTAAGAATGAATGAAAAGATATCAACTTTGGAAGACGCAACAAAACTTTTATTTTTATTTTGGTGACTTGTTTCAAGCGTAGAGCTTTGTAAACCCTTCCTTGGGCGGCTGCAACCAGTTCCTCTCATCATACTCCCTGTCTTCCGCCTCAATGATGTGAAAGGTATATATAATCCTCCCCTTTTGGCTCGTATTCCTCTCACTCTTGTGCAGCAAATTCCCATGAATCAGCACCAAATCACCCGCCTTTACTTCCCCAGGCACATACTCTCCTTCTTCTTCTACTTTCTCGCCACCATACTGCTCCCCCGGGGGAAACCTCGGCCCCTGGTTGGGAATCATCTCGGTGCCTAGGTTGCCCTCCTTGCGCACCAGGCGGTTCTCCACGGGCGCCCAGCGATGCGAGCCGGGGAGGAAGCTCAGGCACCCGTTCTCCAGCGTGGCGTCCTCGAGGGCGTACCAGAAGCCCACCGCGGAGGGCGGGTCGGTGTACAGGAAAGTAGAGTCCTGATGGGGGGGCACGGCGCCGCCAATCTCAGGCTGCTTGCAGATGATCATGCTCTGCAGGCACCGCGCGTCCCCGAACCCGAGGCTGCGCGCCACGGCCGCGGGGCTGACCTCGCCCGCCGCCCGCGTCTCCCCCTCGTCGACGAGCCTGGCGAACGGCGGGGACAGGGCGTGGAGGTAGTGCCCGATCTTGTTGACCGCCCTCTCCTTTGGCTTGTTGAGCTTGCCCTCGCCGTCGAAGGCGTCCTCCTCGAAGAAGAAGCGGACCTTATCCCCCGACGAGAGGAAGTAGTCGTCGCCCACGTGCTCGGTCCTCTGGCCCGTAGAGAAGCGCGTGAGGGGGTGGTCCTGTAGCGGGAACTCGCGGAGTAGCTTGTGGGTTTCGGCGAGGAGGGAGGAGACGGTCTGTGGTGTGAGGGCGTTGCGGATGATGAGGTAGCCGTCCTTTTCAAAGGAGGAGAGCTGCTCGGGGGTGAGTCCGGTGGCCATGCTGGCTGGCTTGACGATCAGGTACAAGTCTTGCAGTGGGTATATGGTTGCCAATATATAGACTCAAGCAAGTGCTGCTTCTATTTGATGTCATCTAGGTTGACGAGATGAATTGGATAGTCGTATGTTTAAAGGTTCCAATTAACCTCCATGTGGGATGAGTGAAGTGGGGGACGCCGCCATGAACCCCGCCGGATATTGTCGTGTTCCATCCGAACCAACACGCGGACTATGCCGATATATCTAACAGGGATATAACTACAAGGTAATTTTAGAAATGAACCTTTATGATCTGTAAGATACATAGGTCATACGATTCAATATTATTACTACACATACAAGTCTTTTACGTGAGTAGTTGCCGAACGATTTGATGATATTTTATTCACTACAGGGTAGTCATCCGCTCCGAACATGCTCATGACAAGAAATCGGAGCTTGCTCGATGATCCATTCATGGCTATAGCTGAGTTACATATAAGCCAAACCATGTCTCATGCAATGTTGTTTTCATAAAAAAAATTAGACCATCATGATAAAGCCACTACTGTCAGTGGCATGTTCCCAGTAAAGAAGCTCCCAAACGCCAAGTGTACCAAATGTGTAATGCAGGTCCTGCCAGGCTAAATACGCCCAGGACTATGACGAAGAATTAATGAGTTTTTTCATGAACACGATGAATGAATAAAAGCTCAAGCATCGAGTGGGTCATCCAAGAAGTAGTATCCGTCCTCTCGGGGGAGCAAATATGCGGAGGCCGCCAACCCAGCGGCCGTGATCAAGCAGATGGCCCCGCTGACAATGCTGAGATACCAAGACACGTCCAGTTTCCAGCCTGGGATTGTGAACTGATCATCGTTCTCATATAGATATGCCTGTAATGAGTCTGTCAGCATCCAGGCAAAAGGCAAGAATTAAGATTCCCCAATACAAGGCCATTGTTCCTGGAGGAAGGGGTGTAATGTAACTAACCACAATGGAAATTATGATAAACTCGAGCGTAGCAATCATCGTCAGCATGGCCCCGATAAACGGCCATCCGGTCTCGCGCTTGTACTTTCCGCCGCCCATGACGAGCGCAAAGGTGATGAGATTGACCAGGCATAGAATGACGGCAAACGACGCTATGAAGCTAACCGTCCTCCACATGGAGCAGAAATACCGCCCGCCATCTTGGCAGAGCTCCTTGTAGGGATAGGGCCGGCATTCGGGATCACTGAGAGAAGAACAGCTCCTCGCTAAGCCAATGTGCTTTTCAAAGGTGTGGCCTTGGGGCGTTGTCACGGAGTAGGATATCCAATGAGGTTCCGTTATGGCGACAAGTATCATGACAGTTGCTATACAATGTTAGCAAACATGGTGGTTCTTTTTCTTTTTCTTCTCTTTTTTTCTTCGTCTTCTTCTTCCTCTTTTCTCATGTTGGTGATGGCATCATTTCTCTAATGAATCGTTGCGACAAACAACGTCATTGTGCGATTGCGCCGTTGGTATGACATGAGGCGAACTTTTGCAGACCAGGCGATGACGTACCGGCAACAAAGGCCACGAGGGCCGCTGAATAAATGTAAACGCGTGTCATGACTGACAGTTTGCTGAGGCGCAGGGGAGGGGGCGTTGTATGAGAAACCACAAAAGTAAGGAAGAAAGCAAAATCGCATGAGAGAGAAGGAAGAAAGGAGAACAGGTGGCCAGTTGAGTTTCGATGGGATGGGATAGAAATTGAAGGTTGCCTAAGACGGGGAGGCAGTAGCGAAAGATTGATATCGTGGCGAGAAGGGGACCTTGTTAATTAAGGATCCCATAAACGGTTGGACGGATGGCTGTGCAATTGCGCACTAACACCAAATTGACGTTGTGCCTCAAACGAAGCCCCCCAAAAGCTCCCCCCTGTAAGCAGGTGATGATGATGAACCTTGGAACAATTCCGCGCCAACCAGCTTTTTTCTTTTCATCTTCAACACTGCATGCCACTTTTCTGATTCAGCGCAACCACACCATCATGCAAGCCGCTGATCTTATCTTGTCCAGTTAAAAAGCTGGGGTAAAAAGGCTGTCAACATGTACTGTACAAGGTTCTCCTTGCAAATAATGAACATGGCACAGTCATGAGCATGTTATTGAGTCAAAGTTGGCCAAGCAATACAGGTAGATTAATTGAATAGTAATTCTAGAAGCATTGGGCATTCTTCTCTCAATCAGGACTATTTGAGTTTCTACTATGTTATTTTTTAGTTGATAAAAGATACTTTTTGGGAGCTTTGGAGCACATGACAATGTCCATGAACAACGAAAGGTATAGTACTTGTCAAACTGTGAGACTTGCGCGGAGATACTCCCCCGGACTTCTGATAACACGGCCTCTCTGCTTTCTCTCCACAGCATCACCCCGTTTTCCCAAGTCGGTCTGTCTGCCTTATCGCATCATGAAACCGTGAGCGATTTTGTCGAATTTGCGGTCAGACTATATCCATCATGCAAAGAACGGCAATGTGACCTCGAATTCCTGTTCGCTGGCCAGACCGGTTCCGGTATCCCGAATTCCCCATCCCGCTGTCCTGTCGTAAAAGGTCTTCTCGCTAAGTGTAACAACACCTTAGAAGATCACTAGGTGAGTAAGATAAAAATAAGTATTGTATTATGCACAAGACTAAAGCTTACGTATTCAACTGTTATGCGAAACATACGTGACTTATATAAGATTACCCCGCATCTCGGTTACGTCATGCATTCGGGTAATCCTCGGGACAACATTACACTAAGTATATGTGTTTAAAGCGCTTTGTAATTACTTAATAGTTTATATTATAACCTTTTAAATAGCCTTTTATTAGTAATAATAAACACTTAAAGAGTAGAGTAGTATAGTTAATTATAATAAATAAAAAAATAATATTTTTTATTAACTTTATTATATTAAATATAAAACTATTATATAAGTATATATAATATAATAAAAATAATTATATATATAATAAAAATAATTATATATATAATAAAAATAATTATATATATAATAAAAATAATTATATATATAATAATAAAAAAAATAAAAAATAAAAAAAAAATAAAAAAAAAAATAAAAAAAATAAATAAAAAAAAAAATAAAAAAAATAAAAATAAAATAAAAAATTAAAAAAAAAATAAAATAAAAATAAAAATAAAAAATAAAAAATAAAAATAAAAAATCTTTTCTAATTGATATCCCTGGATGGTTGGCCAGGGGAATTCACTAAGAAGGCCTTTGGTAACCGTTCCCCAGGAGAATTCACTAAGAAGGCCGTTAGTAACCGTTCCCAAGTCAATTCGCCGGACATTTTCCGGCGTTAGATGTCAATTACCGCTAGCTCCATATTTCCATGCACTACTCCGGAGTTCAACTACGAATTTATTATTGTTCTTACAGTGACTTATGGGAGAAATGGTTTATCACGTATGGGTGAATACTTTGATTACTACAAGAGATTCTCTGACACTGCTTCTTTCCCTTCACTATCCCTGGCGTCTGATTCGCCGTTTCCTTACTCCTGCTCACTCACTTGCGGTGCTTCCTTGAGTTGCTTCACCGTCAGCGTAGGTATAACCAAACGAGCTTTTCCCGCGATATCTGTCTCCGAAACCCAGGCATTGATGTTTTCCTTTCCTTGCACAGTAACTGTGTGCAAGCCCGACGTTGTTGCGGCATACTTCTGAATTTGCTCGCCGTTGAATAGCGGGGGCAGCACTGGGGTATTCCATCCTTTGGCAGAGTACGCCGTGACAGCCTTCCGGATAAGCGCTCGTGTTTGCGTAATGTCTCCCAATGTTGCGGTACTGCTGATTTTAGCCAGCACATCAAAGGACTCCGGTGACTCGTCCAGGAACTGTACATAAGGATCGAATTTCAATACAGCCTCGCCAGGAATTCCCAGAAGGCTCATACTTTGGACCAGGGACAGATTGCGACCGGATTGCTCAACTGCCTCTTCGTGGAACTTCATCAAGAGAGTGGCAGTGTTTTCATTCCCCGTGATAAGGACCTCTTGTCCGGCATACACACCTGCAACCACAGTCTCTGTGCCATTGATGGTCCAATCATCTATGACAAGGTAGGACTTCAGCGCAGGAACCAGCTTCTCCGGGAGGGTTTCTCGCTCCTTCTCCATATTTTCCTCCTCATCCATCTCGTCCAGGAGCCGTGATCTCTTTTTTGGTGTGGGAATTCCTGGTCGTCTAAGGGGGTTGGGAGCAAAGAGGCTTCGCTGAGTTGTGCCAAACGGAGTGGCAGTCTGGTTGATTCCTCCTCCAACCAGTCCTCCGAATGGTTTGGTGTCGCTCTGGAACACATCGCTGAAGATGGATGATCCTCGCTGGTTACCGACAAGAGTTTTGACTTCATTGGCGTATTTCTTGACGACCTCGGCACCACCGACGTAAGCGAGGTATTCGCCAATGATATGCAAATCTGCCTCCTTGACTTCTCCCTTGTAGATCTTCTCTAGCATCGTTGTTGACATTGCTGCAATACTGGCGATTCCCACCATATTCTCATCCTTCTCTCCCTTTTGGAAATGAAAATTTCCAGTTGCACCCGCTAGACATTGCGGGCGTCCATCTTCGTTGTCGACAACATGAGTGATCGCTCCCGCTGTGAGAGGGTCAATTATAGTCGGTACTTGGCGGGGCGTTTGCGGGGAGTTTGTTCGGTTGCGAACCGATTCGAAACGACCATGACGGTCTCTTGAGTTCATCTCGCCGTCGTCGGTGATGGTTGAGATATAGATGCCTTCTCCGTCTACGGATCCGTTCTCCCAGTCAAGTCCTTGTTCGTTTACGAATCGTCGAAATTCGTTGAGATCACCAGGATTTCTTTGCCTCCACTCGTTAAAGCGATATGACAGAGACTTGACACTGTCGGTAAAAATGTCTTCTCTGCCAAAAACTTCAATGAGTCGAAGGTATCCTTCTCGGCTAAGACGGGGTGGTTGCCTTGATAATGACTGGTACACAAGCCTTCGATACTCAGGATCCTTTGATCGGAAGTAATGCCCTTTTTTCGGTACAATGATCTCAGGCATTTGGCATAGCTGAGTAGTCAAGACTTGTTGCAATTGTGCACTGGCGGTGAATTGTTGCAGTTGTGCACTGAAGGTGGTGGGAAATAAATGGGGTGTGGTGCGGAGATTTCTTCGTGAGTTGTTTTGGGATTTTAAATATTCTTTTGTTTACGGTGTATTGCCTAGCAACCAATGTTTTTATACAGTTCGTTGTCGCGCAGGTTGTCGCGTAAGTGTTTGCCAGCTGGTGGCAGTTGTGGTTCTTTATCTGTGGTTCATCACTGGTCCGCTGGTTAGTACTCTGCCTGGAAGAAGGAATTCACTGGGCTTCCGCTGTTATTAAGTGTTGTTATATCTATTGGTGCTTAGTCTCTTCTTCCTCGATGTTTTCTTCAACTAACCTCTTTTCCAGGCCAATGGTTCTAATATAGGTTCTTTGGGCTTCGGTGCCTTGTACTTTTCCTGGAGTTCTTTCTTTGTATTTTATTGGAAGTATGATTTTATGGGTTTCCCTTTGCTTCTCTGGGCCATTTGAGTCCAGAGCTCTTTCTTTTTACTTTCTGTTTCTCCTTCCCGTGCGTGGCTCAAGATGAAATGGGCAGCTCTTTCCATTGCTTCACTTCAGTACATTTACGAATATGTGGCTTTAACTGGTTTCCTGTTGGCTCCTTCCTGGGGCAGCTTAGTATTATCTTCTCCTTGTGGTAATTACACAATATTCTTTTTCCCTAAGGATCTGTCTTTTCTTTTCCTCAGAGTTATTGTGATTTACTTATTATTCTCTGAGTTCCACAATGGTATTCCATTACTCTTGTATATAATGGCAGTGAGTATAGCCAGTGTATAGCTGAACCTTAACTAACATTACCAGGCCTTTTTTCAATTTGAACCGGAGAACGAATCGGTCGGCTCGCTTTCCATTGTCCCTGATATCGACTGTCTAGAACCCCTGGCTGATTTTTCGCCTACTCCTCCAACCAAACCTCCCGAACCTTTGTCTCCAGACACGACTAATACATGGGCAGAAACATGGATGGAACAGAAATTCAAGGCATCAGCAGAGGGACTCCGAGACGCAATTGAATTCTTTGGAGTTTCCCGAACGGAGAATGAGCTATTTGCGTTTCTCAAAGATATTCCAGAGTCATCTTGTTGGATCCATCCTCTGATTCGGCCATTTCGTCAAGCCCAAGGTCAAAACGCAGTTCTGTTTATGCTTCTCTGTCCTAAAAGAGGCGAGCGTATCGAGTTCGGAGTTCCCTCATTGGATTCCCGTGCATTTACAATTGCGTTACTGAACCCTATGGGTAGTATTATCAGTGAAGCAACAGGACAGCCTACCATTGCCATTAACTTCCGTAAGGAATGCCGCAGGACAACTAAAGGCAACCATTGTGCACCGATTAGTCGGCTGGAATATTACCTTCTTACCCTTGCTACGCGGGCAGAATTACTTATTGCAGCAAATGTTTTCGGTATTACTTTTATACATACTCTTGCCTGGTCTCAAGACCTTGCTGCGACTGGAAACGGTTTGGACATGCTCCTTGAATTTGCACCACATTTATTAGGAAATTTCCATCGATTACCGTTCCATCCAAGTCAATTCTCTTTTCTAGGCATTAATTCTATTGTGGCAAAATCTGCCTTTCGCGCTACATTACAAGAATTAATTTTACCAAGCCTAGCACAAGTTTGCGGTATTACAACTGACTCGATTGAACGGCAGTTATTTGATTATTACAGAGACTCATCATGTTCTATGATGAAGGCACTTATCCAACCAAAGACAATCAATGTTCCTACCTTTGAATCTGCTGTCCGAAAGCTTCATCATGCAGAAGATACAACATGGGTGGAAAGTAACCGACTTTTATTAGCATCTTGGGCAACTCTTGCTCAATCCCCGGCAGCAGAGCAATTTATGCAGCAAGGACGTTTACCAACTTGGTATCTTCAAATTCCACATAAAGTCGAACAACTTCATGGGCAGAGTTCCTTAAATTCCCCAGCTTCTTCTAAATCTTTATTACCTACACAGGCCATTGAACAAGGTTCTCAGGCTCCTCTTACACCAATCCCAACACCACAGCGTTTAGGTATTCCAGCAGTCAATCCGCTTTTAAATGCCGAATAGATTCTCGGTGTAAGTGAGTTGGAGTTACAGCCATATCTACGGGGTTTCACTGGTAGACATAATGAAATAGAAAAGGAACAAGGACGAGAAAGGAAAAAAAGACAAAGAGCCGCCCGAACACCAGCAGAACGAGCGGCAGAGTTGGAGAAGCAAAGAGAGAGATCTAAGAGAAGACGTGAAAATATGAATGAACAGCAAAAGGAAAAACAACGACAATCTTTGCGTGCTCACAGAAAGCGAAAAAAGGAAGAAATGTCCAAGCAAGAGATTTAATTATTTGGTGTTTTGTTTTATAGAAAATTAATTAAAATTACTTTTTTAAGCCTTTACTAAGAATTTCTTGTGATTTCTCAAATGTAATTTTAATTTAGAAAACTCCATAAAATCAATAAAAAGATTTTAAGTTAGTTCTCCACAATTAAACCAAGTAGAAAAGGTCTTAGTATTATTTATTTAACTAAGTGATATCAGTCATAAAGCAATTTGGCGCAGTGGAAGCGCGGTAAGTAAAAATAAATTCTTGCCTAACTCGGTAAAAGACTAACTGGATATAGCCGGGCTCATAACCCGGAGGTCGCACGATCGAAACGTGCAATTGCTACATTTTTTTTACCTAATATCTTAGGTAATATGATATAGAAAAGAATTACTAAAGGAACTCAAGAGAATTCACTAGAGAAAATATTCATTGTGATTTCTCATCCAGAGAATTCACTAAAAAAATATTCATTGTGATTTCCCATCCAGAGAATTCACTAAAAAAAATATTCATTGTGATTTCCCATCCAGAGAATTCACTAAAAAAATATTCACAGTGATTTCTCATTTAGAGAATTCACTAAAGAAAATATTTATAATATATTTTTTATTTAAAAAATTTCTTAAATTATTTTATTTTATTTTATTTTATTTTATTTTATTTTATTTTATTTTATTTTATTTTATTTTATTTTATTTTATTTTATTTTATTTTATTTTATTTTATTTTATTTTATTTTATTTTATTTTATTTTATTTTTATTTATTTATTTATTTATTTATTTATTTATTTATTTATTTATTTATTTATTTATTTATTTATTTATTTATTTATTTATTTATTTATTTATTTATTTATTTATTTATTTATTTATTTATTTATTTATTTATTTATTTCTTTCTTTCTTTCTTTCTTTCTTTCTTTCTTTCTTATTAAAATCATTTTTCTATCAACAACTTTAGTCAATCTTCCCCATCTCCCAAATCAAAACAATAATGCGAACCACGTTTACGAGAATCCTACTCCAGAGCCCAAGATTCTTATTCAACCCACGAGCAGCCCTCTCTCCCATCCTCCGCTCCCCAACCTTTCGCAAAATGTCATCATCACAACCTCCTTCCGGCGGCTCCACGCCCGTCCTCAAAAAGCCCGTCAAGCTGGCCTGCATACAGCTCGCCTCCGGCGCCGATAAAGAAACCAACCTAAGACACGCCGCCGAGCAGGTCGCCTCGGCCGCGAAGCGGGGCTCCAACATCGTCGTCCTCCCAGAGTGCTTCAACTCGCCCTACGGGACCGACTACTTCCCCGACTACGCCGAGACGCTCCTCCCTTCACCCCCGACCAGGGAGCAGTCCCCTTCCTACCACGCCCTCTCGTCCATGGCCTCGGAGAACGAAATCTACCTCGTCGGCGGCTCCATCCCAGAGTTCAACCCTTCTACGGGGAAATACCACAACACGAGCCTCATCTTCGGCCCCGACGGCGGCCTCCTCGCCGCGCACCGCAAAGTCCACCTCTTCGACATCCACATCCCCGGTAAAATCACCTTCAAGGAGTCAGACGTCCTCAGCCCGGGCAACAAAATCACACTGGTCGACCTCCCCGACTACGGCACCATCGCCGTCGCCATCTGCTACGACGTCCGCTTCCCCGAGCTCGCCACCGTGGCCGCCCGCTCCGGCGCCTTTGCCCTCATCTACCCGGGCGCCTTCAACCTCACCACGGGCCCCATGCACTGGCGCCTGCTGGCCCAGGCCCGCGCCGTGGACAACCAGATTTACGTCGCCATGTGCAGCCCCGCGAGGGACATGGGCGCGTCGTATCATGCGTGGGGGCATACCATGATTGTGCATCCGCTGGCCAACGTGCTGGCGGAGGCGGAGGAGGGGGAGACGATTATCGAGAGTGAACTGAATGGCGATGCTATTGCAGAGGCGAGGAGGAATATTCCGTTGAATACGCAGAGGAGGTTTGATGTGTATCCGGATGTAAGTAAGGGTCAAGTGCAGTTTGAGGAGCCAGACTTGTAAGGATCATATACTTGAATGTACAGACGGAGTGCAGACGGAGTGCAGACGGCGTGCAGAAAAGGAGGAAGGGTGGCTTCCACTGCAAATCATACCAACTAATCTGTATATCGCTCATAAAAATCACGAGGTCTTCTTGGCCATTCATAGCATTTATACTGGAGTTTCTTATTATTTTCCTAAGACCATCTCCATTTTCCCATCCCGGTTTAGCTGTTGCCATCGTTTTATCCATACCAGGAGATGTCAGCTCTCATGAATGCTTTCCCAGACCTATCGGTCGCAACCCTGATCCAATCTATTTTACCCCATGATCCAATTGTAATCAAAATCAACATTTTTATACCTTACTCAAGAGCCTTCTTGGCAAAGGTAGGGAGGACGAAGCTAGCCTTGTGAATCTCGGCGTTGTAGTACCTGCACTTCTCCTCCTCCTCCTCGGGGGTCCAAGAGCGGAGGGGAACCCTGAGGTTGCGGCTGGCGTCCTTGCAGGCAACCATGAAGCCGATCTGACCAGATGGGTAGGTGGGGATTGAGGTGTAGGCGTACTCGGCCACGGGGAAGATCTCGGCGCAGTCCTTCTTGAGCTTGGCGATGAGAGGCAGGTGAAGCCATTGGTTCTCGGCTAGTAAAGTCAAGAGTTAGCAATACATGTCTACTGGGTGTTTAACCCAACGATTGTGTCCCGGCACAATCATCGGGGATGGCCCCAGCATGGTACTACCAACACCAGGTTCTCTTATGGGAAAGCAGCGCTTGCTTTGGCAGCCCCTAGAAGGGCGATATGAGTTCATTCGGCTGAATCCCAAACCATCAACTCGCAAGCAAGTGTATCACACCTGCCATCGACTCTGGAGCCACACACTTTCCACATATAAAAATAGAGACATACAACCTTGAGTAGTAATGACACCACCCTCGCGCAGAGCGTCGTGGAGAAGCTTGAAGTAGGGCTTCTGGAAGAGGCTCTCGGCAGGACCATCGGGGTCGGAAGAGTCGGTGATGATGACATCAAAGGAGTTCTTCTGCTCCTCGAGGAACTTGAAGCCATCGCCGATGTGGGTCTTGGCCTTGGGGTGGTCGAAGCCAATGGCCATGCTTTGGAGGTGCAGCTTGGAGAGACGAATGACGGCCTAGGAAGGTTAGCCCATGTTCAAAGGTGATGCTAACGTTATAGCTGTACCTCGTCAATGTCGCAGAGAATAGCCTCCTCGACGCAGTCGTGCTTGACAATCTCACGAAGAACACCACCGTCACCACCGCCAATGACAAGAACCCTCTTGGGGTCAGGGTGGGAGTTGAGGGCAAGGTGAGTAATCATCTCCTGGTAGGAGAACTCATCACGCTCGGTGGCCTGGATAACGTTGTCCAAGACCAGAACGTTGCCGTAGTCGGTAGACTCGAAGATGAGGACGTCTTGGTACTTGCTCTTCTCATGGGCGAGAACCTTCTTGACCTTGAGGGTCATGGCCTGGCCTGTAAGAGTGTCAGCTCATCATGTTGAAAGTAGGGGGTAGAATCAAATTCTTACCAGGCCACATGTCGGAGATTTCACGGAACCAGCCATCTAATGAGTTGAATGTCAGTATGTTGTTCTGTGCTGTACTAGAAATGAGATGAATTAAAGGTAGAGACCTGCCAATGGCTTCTCCTTGAAAACTGATAAAGGGTTGTCGTCTCACTCGAGACTTGGCAGAAAGCATGTTGATAAGGGTGCATCACCACCATCAATACAGTTGGTAGAATAAATCCCACCAAAATATTCTGAAATAAGCCAAAATATCTCTCATCAGAAACTCAATACCAGTCAAGGCATGAGTGACTTTCCATATCGTCTCATCTCATTCTGCATTCTTCCCTGATACCACTGGCGATGGTGATACACACCCCACCAAACTTTTTTATGGAGGGGTAAAATCTTCATGCAATGCGGGGTAACAAAAATCAACACAACAATAACCAAAACGAACCTTGGATGGTAGGGTGAACGAATTCGTCAGCCATTGCGGTAGAATGAAAGTGATGCTTTTGCGAGTAAGTATGATTCGTAGGAAAACGGGGTATCAAAAAAGATGAAGAATGCAAAAATAAAGGTCGTGTGTTGTTGATGAAAGAGGAAGAAGAAGAGGCAGAAGAAGTCTCTGCTCTCGAGGTTGAACCAAGACGACTCGGTCTCTTCTTGTTCTTTGTCGTCGTTGGTGGGGTGAAAAAATTTGACGCGACTTTCCGCCGACCGCGGAATGGAAACAGCAATTGCGATGCTGCTACTGCTCTTGCTGCTACTGATTCATGACTCTTCAGCGGGATTAACGCTGTTGGGCGTGGACGTGCTAGTAAAAATGCTACTACATGCATGGCTTGCAGTTTAACTGCTTCTTTCTGTCCTATCCCCCTGGTCAGATGTAAAAAAGAATTCTCATACTAGTAGTAATAGGTATTGGCATTGGTATTGGTATTGCACTGCATGTTCGAATCCCCCAAAATGGCCAAATAATACTGGAGACACTAGCCAGAGGGTAGCACTGTTTTGATACCCTGTATAGAGGGGAGCTTGTCTCTGGATTCAGTGGTTTGCACGCATGCTAATGACGTAGTCGGTTGACAGGGACCTGTTCTTTTCGATGCAAGGGCAAATTCTTATGCCACAAAAGCAAACAGCCCTTTCGACACAAAGACATTTTGAGGGAGATTTGGAAGAGTCAGTCAGAACAATTGGGAAGGGTGAGCAATCTCGTATCCTTCTCCCCCCACACAGTCCATCATCGGCACCAAACGTTGTGGTTCATTGCAACAAAAGCAAGACAAGACAAAGCAAAGCAATTCCAAAAAAAAAAAAAACGCCCAACAGGCATCATGTAAGGGGGACAGAGACACACACATCGCGAGCAGGTCACGTTCCCAGTCGACCCAACAACATGTCTTGGAATATGTCATCATACGTGGCCAATGGCACAACACCAAACCGCCATGGGAGAGCAATTGCCGAATAGCCTGTGGTTGGTAGGGGGCGCGTATGGATCTTTCAGCTTTTCCCTGTCATTTTTTCTTGCAACGCAAGGGGGGGGGGGGGGGGACAATGTGACATGTTTCCTCCCTCTCCCTCTTCTTCGCCGATGCTGTCATATAGGTATAGTATAATTTTGATTGCCAAATCCAAAATCATCTCGCTCAACCTTTTGTTGGGGGGTGGATTGCCTGATTTGAGTACCCACCGATTGGGCACCATCGGACATCATTCAAATAAATATGAAATGCTGCAATGTTCGGGATATCAACTCCTTGCATGGATTGATGGGATGGAGTCCTTGGATTGACGCCATGTGGAGAAGTTTTCGAGAATCGTCTACGGGCTAATTTTGCCCCGAAACCACTGCTCCTCCTCTCATTCGAACATGCATGGAATGCACGTAAAGAGGGCAAAAAGGCTCAAACACCCGTAAGCATTCAATTCAATAGTAAGTACCTACTCCGTACTTGTAGTACTTTGTCAACCGGACAGGCTTAGGTAAACCCGATCACTGCTACGTAGCAGAGTCACCATGTCGCCCAAAATACGACATGGATCCTTGGGGGATGGATCCTACTTGTGCAAGCACTACTCGTAGGGTCATGGGCATGCTCGGGGAAACTTGTTGATCCTGCGGAAAGCTCCCGATCGGGCATGTCCAGGGCAAGCCGCTGAAACACCCGCCGCCCCTTGTCCAGCATCCTTATCCAATGCCAGGCTGATTCTCATCCAACTCGAGGCCTGGGAATGCAAGATGTACTTGTAATAGTAATACCACCGACTCACACCATGGCCTTTCTCGAACGTGGCCGCGGAGTAGTTTGAAACACTTCCGTACGAATGAGAGCATTCTATTTGCTCGGATTGACAATGCATACATATGTATATAAGGGAATTTTACGGAGTAACAAGGGATTATATTGTTTGCGCGATCCTTCCAATCATTCCCGCAAAAGAAAGGGAATGAGGGTACTCTGGAGTCTTGACCTTTTGATGCCATCTCTCGTCGTCCCCATCTCCTCATCCCCATCGCCAGCAGTCAGAGTGTCTCCTGGAGCAAGCCTCAGCTCCGTAGGGGGGGCGCATGTGTCAGCCAGCCTGATGTCTTAAACAAGTCAGCCAAGTTCATCAAACCTGTTTACTCAAACTCTATCTGAAGGCGCCAGATTAGAAAATGAAATGGCTAAAGACGCAGATGCTTTTGCCGAGAAGCGAAAGGTACAAGTACTTTTGTAATCATATACCTGGCATGATTTTTGAAAGGATGTGAGGCTCTCGGTTGCCGAGTTCACTGTATGGTGTGCCAAGGGCTCTCCCTCCCTCTCTCTCTACCCCCTTGAACTGCAGTCGGATCCCGACGTCTGCGCTGCAGGCCTCCAAGCATCGTTTATCGGACTGGCTTGTGAACCCGCTCACGAACGTTTGGACTCGGCTTCCAGAACACCGGCCAAGCTGCCACGGAGATGACCTTGCCACAACGTACATACGCAACGTAAATGACCTGCAGTGTAGCATGTGCACGCACACTGCGGGCTCTCTCTGTCTCTCCGCACTGGTCTCCGCGTTGGGAATCCCATTTTGACTACCGAAATTGTCGATCACAGTTCCAACTCCAAGGCTAATCATTAGGGTCGACGATGGACCGCCATCAACTGCCCCAAGCTTTCCAAAGGGTTGCCATCGGGCGGGACAACGGGTGCTTCTGTCAGATGTTAGCCAAGAGACTAAATCTTCATTTCAGAGACGGTCGAATGGTAGCAACCATCCTTTTTGTTCTATTTTGATCATTATTCCGCGTTAGGCGGTGATGTGTGATGTGTGTGGTGGTGTGTGCTGCTTATAATGATGAAACGACGGCCATCAGGTGTGTAACAGATGCCGCACCCTTCACGGTCAACCTGACCAGGCGTTTGTCCAATGATGATGAGCAAGAAACGAAGAAGAAGCAATGACCAAAGCTAAAGCCTCTGGGCACGGCCCGCGTCGCTCCGGGGCTTTCAGGAAGCTGATCAAACTAATAACTAATCGTTTAAAACCTCATTACCGAGTCATGGCTGTTACTCCGTAGGCTTTCGTCTTCTCCTATGTATGTGTGCTCGTTCGACGGGGCCACGCAAAGGATACGGCATTCAAAAGGAGGTTTTTCTTTTTCCTTCTTTGTTTCTCTCTTCTTCGTTTCTTTTTCTCTGTCCTTCTCGTTTAGCACTAATGAGCAAATGGCAGGCAGCAATCTCGCCGGCATACGAAAGAAAAGCTCTGCCGCTTCCCTCATTTATTACAGGCGGACATACAGGCGGACAAGGCCATGTAAGTGCATCATCCGTCATGCATAATTAGTATGAATAAACCTGCATCTGGCTCCTTCACACGCATGCGAAGCAACGCAGACACCACCATTATGACGACGCCTAAACGTGGTCGCAATCTAAATAGTGGCCAAGTTTGTGATTTGGCGTCAGAGTTTTTCCAAGACAAAAAGGATGGATGCTCCAAGTAAAGTTTGATTCAATCAAACGTCTGGAAAGACAAACAACGATGCTGATTCACACCAAGACGCAGACACTCAGAGACGAGACAAAGTAGCCAGACCCTGGTTTCTTGGATTGATGTACTCCGTAGCCGTGGATCCTACGTCAATGCGGCTAACGAGCAGCCCGTAAGCAGATGGAGTACCTACAAGCAATATCGAACATGTCCCGCTTATCACTTACGACAAAGTACTACAAGTACATACATACACACATACATACTAGCAGGACAAAATCGGAGCCAGCCGAAGGAGTTGCTGCAGTGGACATGTACTATATTCAACAAGACACCTCACCTCTTCCAGCCCCCAAGGATGGGAGGGCAAACAAAGAGAATTGATTAGATGCCAGTTTGAAGGATCGTTTGCTTGATTGATTCCTTGCAAGCACTTACAAACATAACAGCTAGTGGCGTCACTCCCCACACGACCCGATCCGTCATCCCGTCCGGTTTGCAATGGAGGCTCGTCCTTCATTTCGCGTGGTTGAGCTGTTGGACGACGTAACAAGTTGAAGTGATGTGCAGGCTAGAGACCTGGCCTGGTAGTTGTAAGAGGCAATGCAATGTGCAAGTAAGAGGGAGGGAAAATGACTTGGACCATCGCCACTAATAAGTGGGTAGAAATACCTGGGTTCTACATACATACAGTAATGGCTGATCCTTTCCCTTGTTCATATTGATTCTCTCTTATCTCTGATTGCCTACTGTTTCGATGAAGAGTTCTCCGTAATACTGGGATACGTGGGATGAGGAAAGGATGAAGGGAGTAACAGCCCGGCTTCAAAACTTGGATACCACACCACTGGTGTAGCCGATGAATCACCTGAAAGGAAAATGGGAGGGAAAAAAAAACACAGTCGAGAGAGCATGTCAATCACAGGTATTTTTTCGGAGATCTTCCACTAGCGAGATACCTCGGCGAGACCATACTTGCCAGACTCTCCTCCCAAAATGCTACGAGGTACCGTTTTGGGCCCATCACAGAGACCTGCTGGCTGCATGCACTGGACTGGACGTGTAGATTTTTCCATACGGCGCCCCCTTTTTGTTCCAGCAGCGCTCTAACGGGGTTCCATTGCACTGACAGCAGGATCCATGGGTACTTGCAGCGGGGCTTCTCCCCCCAAAAGGCCCCAAAGTACCCCCCATGCGCCCTCCCCCTCCCCAGGGCTCCAACTCCGACGCTTATCCCTCCAAGTTCAGATGATCCTGGATCCCAGGGCTCCCTCGCAGCGTCATCAGACCCCCCTTGTCCCTGTCTTGGGCTAACTCAGAGGTACATAGATACTCCATAGAGTCCATACCTATGCAACCACAATGCAAGAGCCAGGGTCTCTCCCCCAAAGGAAAAGAAAAAAGAAGCAACTGAACTCTGGTCAGTTTAAGACTAATTATACTTGTACTTGGGGCCTTTTGGTACATACATACATACATACATACATACATACGGAGTACTACGGAGCACTTGAACGTATGTATGTACGGAGTACTTTGGTACTGGAAGGAATACTCTTATCTTCTTCTTGCTTCTTCTTGCTTTTTTAGCCCGGCTTTAGGTCGACAGGCAGGCAGGCATACTAGCAAGCAGCAGTAGCAGCAGGCGCAAACAGCAGGTCAAAGTGGTTCAAGTCTGGGTCAGGTCCCAGAGTGAACCAGCTTGCTTTTTCCTTCGTTGCCGCATTGCATCGCCGCAAACGCGGACTGGGCTTCTACAGCTGTTCCTTTGAAGCTAAAGCTCGTGCTTTCTTCATTCTTTACTTTAATTCACCATCGAACAAACACAAACACGGGCGGATTGACTCTGCAGCGACAACAACGACAAACAAACAAAAATCGAGGACGCCCGGTGGAGCGACTTCGGGGGGCTGAATACAGGGCGCAAAAAAAGGACCGGAAAGCCACGATTTACAAGCAAGCAAACAAGCAAACAACAAAAGTCTGGAAGACTCGGGAAAGCCCATTTGGTCGTCGGATTTTTTCGCATATCTAGACCAGGACCGTTGAACCATCAGGGCCGCTGGATTTTTCGCTACAGCTGCTATCCGTCAAAGGCTTCTATTTTTCCCACGTCGTGTCCTCGGGAGAAACAACCATTCTGCGCCTCGACGGCCGACCTCTTTGGCATACATCATTGCGCCGTCCCGGTGACGAGGCCAGCTCCGGCCACAAGGCGACACAATGTGCTTCGGAAGTCGGAGGGGGGACGAGAACGGCATCCGTTCAAAAGAATTGGACCGGATAATCCGTCAAGATGAGAGGCGATTAAACAAGGAAGTGAAGCTATTGCTGCTGGGTGAGTCGGCGTTTTTCTTCTTCTTCTTCTTTTCTTTGCGCTCCCAGGTTGTCACGGAATCAAACTCACACAGCGTCATCTTTTCTCAACGGCCCCATCATTGTCCACTAGCTAACATGTTGTGCGCTTCAAACCAGGTGCTGGAGAATCGGGAAAATCTACCATTCTCAAACAGATGAAACTCATTTACTCCCAAGGCTTTAGTAAGAGCGAGAGACTCGATTGGAAACCCGTCGTCTTCAGCAACATTATTCAATCATTCAAAACCATACAAGAAGCCATGCACGAGTTGGGCTACGAATTCGACCACCCAGACAACGAGGTTAGCATTGCCACCCCCCTTCACCAACACAACACAAAAAAAGCATGACTTCATTTTTTTCTCTCTCTCTCTCTCTCCGTATCACTCCTTTCCCACGCGCTCGTGTTGCCTATTGCCCATATCGCTTGTGCCGCGACGTGTGGGGTGGCGGCACGGAAGGTGAGACATTGCCACAACAAAAATTCATGCTAACATAGGGACCTGCAGAAATACATGGCGCATATTTTAGTCGAGTATGAGATTAGTCCTGATGGAAGATTGCCTGAGGATTATCTGGACCCTATCAAAGCGTTATGGCAGGACAGTGGAGTCAAGGCGGCGATTTCAAAGGGCAACGAGTATGCTCTGCACGATAACCTCACATAGTTGGTCCCCCCTCTCTCACTTGTTCCATAATCCTTCGGAATGCAACCGAGGAGAGCGCAATGCTAACCCTTGTCAATCCAGCTTTGTCAACGACATTGACCGAATATGGGCCGAAGGATACATACCCAACGACCAGGACCTGTTGCGCTCGCGACTAAGAACGACGGGAATCACCGAGACTATCTTTGATCTGGGTCAGCTGACATATCGCATGTTCGACGTTGGTGGTCAAAGATCAGAACGAAAGAAGTGGATCCACTGCTTTGAAAACGTGAATTGTCTGCTATTCCTGGTAGCCATCAGTGGGTACGACCAGTGCTTGGTAGAAGACAAGGATGGCGTAAGTGACGCATTGTGCCACATGCGTTGGGGTATAGTGGTGCTAACACGTTGTTCTAGAACCAAATGAACGAAGCACTGATGCTGTGGGAGTCAATCGCCAACTCTCATTGGTTTGCCAAGTCGTCGTTGATTCTCTTCCTCAACAAGATGGACCTCTTCAAGGAAAAACTACCCAAGAGCCCCATCACCAGGTACGGTTTTACCGATTATCACGGACCCGAAGACGACTACAAGGCGGCCAGCAAATATTTCCTCGACAAATTCAAGGCCCTGAGCAGAAATCCGGAAAAGGAAATATACGGCCACTTTACCAACGCAACCGATACGAATTTGCTAAAGATCACCATGGGCTCCGTGCAGGATATGATTATCCAGCGCAACCTCAAGAAGTTAATACTATAAGGACCCCGAGGAACTATATCTTTTGCATCTTATAGAGTGCACACACCAACAAACTTGACATCTACATCCCATTTACGGAGTACGGAATCTCGATACCCCCGGGACCTCATTTCACCGACATCTTAGCTTGATTCCTATGTACCATCATAGCACTACGGCTCCACACACTGGCCATCATTGCCACTGATTTTATTCCCTTGGTCTTTTCTCCTGTTTCGTCATTGTATATAAAGGTGGCGACAGCCATGTTGGTCTGTTGTCACCAATTTTTACGGCCGTGAAAGCATATTGGAGGGGTGTGTTAAGAATTTTGGAAGGGAGGCTATCTTTTGCAAATCTTTTTTTTTTGTTTTTAAACAGCTTGAAGCACTGAGGCGGAGCGTTGATCGTAAGAAGGGTTGTTTGGGGAGATGGCGAAAGCGATATTTGATGCCCCCCCTTTTTCAGTGATATCTATTTCCCATCTTCTTTAGCCTTTCTGTTGCTCTTTTTGGATTGAAGAGGAGGCATTTCGAATGGGGCCTTGTTGAAAAAGGTACGACGCTACGACAGCACATGGTAGACAGACAGTAAATTGATAAAGGACAGGTTCTTTAGTACGAGCCGATGTGATGGACTGTGTAATATCTTGATTAAACGTGACAAATCCAACTGCCGAACGGTCGGATTCAATACACGGCTGCTATTCGTGAATATTCTCCGTTGTCGTTTGACGTATGAGGCTGAAAGAGATCGGATTCATCACAATGTGACGAGACACGGTATTTCCCAAGTCCAAGTCCTCGGATTCGGTGGGGTTACCTCACCTCTGAATCATTCATTTCTAATCAATGCCACAAAAGGCCAAGAATAGAACAAAAATAATGCGCATTATCAACCCAATCAGACTCGACAATACATACTATTTCCAATTCATCAGGATTAGGAGCATTTCATCATAGCTTGAAGCCTCAAAAGGCAGATGGGCGGCGCCCCACTTCTGGATGGAGATCTACAGCTCATGATTGGCCATTTAATCAAGGAACCAGGACCACTGTTGGCTGCTTTCCCCGCAAAAACGGGAAAGGCGTTGGCGCGGGGGGGGAAACGAACTTGATGGAAGGTGCAGCCACACATAACAAAGGGGACTGTTTTAGCCTGCAGTTGTTGTTTTTTTGCAAGGGCAGGTGCAGTTGCGCGGTGACGAGCGGGAGGAGAGCTTCCCATTGTAACCATGGAATGAGTGGAAGAAGTCACGTTGTCTCGCCCTTCCGAGACAGACTTCTCCTCCTTTTCTCCCCTCAAAGCTCGTATTTTGAATCAGAGAGAATCATAAACAATCATTCCAATTGTCGATTGAGCTTTTTAAGGCGCTTCGCTCCCCCTTCAAGGCATCTCCGTTCAATGACAATCTAACTAAAGGGAGGGAATGTCGACCGCCTAATTAATTTGTTGGGAAAACCATTGAAGAAGCCATTGAGCTTGGCACCAATCATGATCGCCTCCATACGCCTCGCCCTCTTGGGCCTGGCAGGTTTGGCAAGTCTAGCAGCTGCTGAGGATGTCATCACGGACGACTCTCACTTCTATGGGCAATCGCCCCCAGTGTATCCCTCTCGTAAGTTGTACATGCCTCTCACCACTGCCTCAAACAATGGACTGATTCTGAACATGCGGGCAGCCGAGATGACTGGTACCGATAAATGGGCTGCTTCGTATCAAAAAGCAAAGGCTCTGGTCGGTAAAATGACCCTTGAGGAAAAGGTAAGAAGGCAAGCCGGAATAGAGCAGGCAGGTATAAGAGCGCGAGGTTAACATGTAGCTTTTACCGTGCAGGTGAATTTGACATCGGGTGACACCGTATCGAATGGCTGTTCCGGCAATGTCCCAGCCATTAGGCGTCTAGGCTTCCCCGGAATGTGCTTGAGCGATGCTGGAAACGGACTTCGCAATACCGACTTTGTCAGTTCGTTTCCATCCGGCATCCATGTCGGTGCGAGGTAAGAGGCTCTCTATACGATGTTGAGATCTGTGGGTTTAACACATGCCATAGCTGGAACAAGGACTTGGCTTTCAAGAGGGGTGCTGCAATGGGCGCCGAGTTCAAGAAGAAAGGTGTCAACGTGTTGTTGGGTCCTGTTGTTGGTCCCGCCTGGCGTGTTGTCCGCGGTGGCAGAAACTGGGAGGGTATATCTGTTGATCCCTACTTGTCCGGCGCTCTCGTTGCTGGGACTGTCACCGGTATTCAGGGTCAAAGTGTTATTACGAGCACAAAGGTACTCTTACACATGGTGATATAGGCCCATCAAATTCCTTGCTAACTCTTTCCAACTAGCATTATATTGCAAATGAACAGGAAACAAACAGAATGCCGGATAAAAACATCACATCTGTATCCTCCAACGTTGACGACAAGACCATGCACGAAGTGTACCTATGGTAAGCATTTCCTTATCCGAGGCTTGGATCCTTACACCTCTAATACATCTTCTCTATAGGCCATTCCAGGATGCAGTCAAGGCAGGCTCCGGGAACATCATGTGCTCTTACCAGCGCATCAACAACTCCTATGGTTGTGCAAACAGCAAAACTTTGAACGGATTACTCAAGACGGAGCTCGGCTTTCAGGTATATCAACCATAAGTTTTTTGCATCCTCAAGTTCTAATAGCAAGAGCAGGGCTTTGTTGTTTCCGACTGGTCAGCTCAGCATGCTGGTGTGGCAACTGCAGAGGCTGGTTTAGACATGGCCATGCCTAATGGATATCAGTATTGGAGTGGTGAACTCGTCAAAGCTGTCAAGAATGGCACATTGCCCGAGTCTCGCATTACTGATATGGCCGTCAGGTAAGAGGCTTCCTTTGCATGATCATGTATTTACTAACAAGATTATAGAATCGTGGCATCGTGGTATCAATTCAACCAAGATTCAGACTTTCCGAAACCTGGCGTGGGCATGCCCTCTAGCGTTCTGGACCCGCATGAAGTTGTTGACGGGCGAGACCCTGCTGCTCGCCCAACAATTCTTGATGGTGCTATCGAGGGTCATGTTCTTGTCAAGAACACCAAGAACACTCTGCCCCTAAAGTCTCCTCGCATGTTGTCTGTCTTTGGCTACTCTGCCACGTCGCCCAGCTTTTTCTCGCCATCATCGGATCAGATTTACGGACTGACCTGGATAGTTGGTGCAGAGTCTACCAACCCTTTTGATTTCGTGTCTGCCTATGTCGGCGCAAAGGAGTTTCGCCCGGCCATTGGTATCAACGGCACACTCTTTGGTGGTTGTGGGTCTGGCGCTACAACTCCTGCTTTGGCAATCGCCCCTTTTGAGGCTCTGAAGATGAGGGCAGCTCAAGATGGCACAGCTTTATTTAATGACTTTGTTCTGACTAAACCCTCTGTTGATCCCAGTACTGATGCATGCATCGTCTTTGGCAACGCATGGGGATGCGAGGGATACGACCGCCCTAACCTCTGGGATAACTACACGGACAGTCTTATCAATGCTGTTGCGGATAAATGCAGCAAGACAATTGTTGTTCTTCACAATGCGGGGCCTCGACTTGTTGACGGTTTCGTCGACCATCCCAATGTTACGGCGATCATCTTTGCGCACTTGCCTGGAGAGCAGAGTGGACCGGCGCTCGTTTCCCTTCTCTACGGAGAATCGAATCCCTCTGGGAAGTTGCCTTATACAGTTGCGAAGAATGAGTCCGACTATGGCAAAGTACTCGATCCCGATCTTCCAGAGGACAAGTACAAGTACTTTCCTCAGTCAGACTTTAACGAAGGGGTATATCTCGACTACCGCTATTTTGATCAAAAAAATATCACACCTCGGTATGAGTTTGGCTTTGGTTTGAGCTACTCTACTTTCGAGTTTTCCAGCATTGCCGTTAATCGAGTTGCTGCATCCAACATCAACGAATGGCCATCCGGTCCCATTGTCAGTGGTGGGCAAGCTGACTTGTGGGACCCTATTGCCAGCGTCTACTTTCATGTTCAGAACACAGGTCAAGTTGCGGGAGCCGAAGTGGCACAACTATATGTTGGCATCCCCGGTGCTCCAGCCAAGCAGCTCCGTGGATTTGAAAAGGTATCCTTGATACCAGGCCAAGCAACAGCCATAACACTTACTCTCACAAGGAGAGATTTGAGTGTTTGGAATGTCGAGACTCAGAAGTGGCAACTTCAAGGAGGCGACTATAAGATCTATGTTGGGAATAGCAGCAGGAAGTTGCCTCTCGAGGGGGTCTTGAGTCTCTCGGTGCAGTAAACTTGCATTTGCGTTTATGGTATTAGTAATGGTAATGAGGGAAGCGATCTTGGTTGGAAGTCATTCATTCTAGGATATATTGGCTACACTTGATTGGTAGAATCATGAGGTTTTGGGCCCAAGGCAATCAGCTATGTTATGACTATCCTAATGGGAATTGATTCCCATGCAAATACACATGCTATCCACTTTCTCGAATGATAACTGCGCCATGTGACACCCATGATGGTTTCTCTTCCACAACACAGACGAATTATCAAACTCAATCAAGCAGTGCCGAACAAAGCGGTCACAAAAGTCTACTGACCATAGTCGTTGAGGCGTAGCGTCAAGCCTGTAAGCATTTCAGAAGCGAATGAAGTCGGGCCTCCCTTTTTTTTCTTTGTTGCCCAAAATAGTGGCGCAGTCATCCAGCGCCCGCGCTTGTTCGAGAAGAACAGCAGTCAAGAGGCGGTGGACATTTTTTGCGGGCAGAATGGTGAGGCATGCAGGCCATCAAAAAAAAATAACTGCATGTCTTGAGACGATGGTGAGCGAGTCATTTTTTTATGTTTTTTTTTTCTATGGTGTTTAAGGGATGTAGCTTTGTGTAGAGGTTTGTTCATGGGTTCCCTCCCCTCTGAGATGTAGGTTTAGCAACTTGTAGGTTATTAGTGATGAGGTATAAGGAGAGGGGAGGGGTGTAGGACTTGTGGGATGTGATGAGGAGGGAGGCGTTATCAGCTGTTTTACTTTTTACTATATATATTCATTGGATTTGGTTAATTGGCCCGATGAGAGGCCCAATGGGAGGACCAATGGGAGGCCTGACGAGAGGCCTCATGAGAGGGGGTAACAGTAAGGGTAATACACTCCGTGTCTGTGGACAATGATGGGATAGGCTGCTATATATATTTAAATAGATCTTGGACAAAAGTAGATGTTGTCCGAGATGTGTTGGGGAGGGGGGTGTTTGATGGTGGTTTAGGGGGAGACTTCGTGGTAGGATGAGCAGGTGAGAAACGGAAGCTATTCACGGTTGTCTGTTTTTAGGGGGATGTTCGAATACAGATGGAGGCTAGTTGTGTTGAAGATGTTCTGCTGTAGGCTCTTCTAATCATGTGAGGAAGACATCGACGTGAGGATGAACTGATGAGCAGCGGGTTCAGGAACTAGAATCCTGAGTCAAGGCTCGTGTCAAGACTCATGTCAAGATTCACGTCAAGATTCATGTCTACTCGCACTTGTCATCTCATCTCTCGCATCTATTTCTGCTGGTGTCTGGTCTTTATGCGTGCTGAAGAGGATGCTCTCACTTTAGTTCAACCTTCCCTGGTTCATAACTGTTTGAGTCAATCCCCCCCTTTTACCCCAGGTCTTGATATCTCCTCTTCCTCCCCCCCCCCCCCCCTACCTTCTCTTTTAGATGTAAAGATTGATATACTACATGTTTCATGGCCAAGAGGTATGGCCTATTGCTACAAGTTCCAAGACAAGAGAAGAGAGTTCTCTTTTGTAAAAACACTTGACTCTTCATCCCTCTTCATCCCTCTCGACTCACCCCTTTATTCCTCCATCCACAAACTACACACCTACAAATCCCCTTCCTCCCTCCCAAACCCAAGTGCCTCATTCTACAAGTCCTTTCCCCTAGTTAAATCCCAAAACCCATGTATACGGAGAAAACAAATCCCCAGCGTAGTTTCCGTTTACGCTCGGACAGGTTCACACAACGTTTCAGTTACAAACCCAATCCGAAAGGACGGGATATTACAAGTAGATTGATGCTAGAGTAGATAAAAATGCTACCGCAGCTTTCTTCATCATTTCGTAGTTTGAACAACGTACGGGGTACTACTTTGCTTGGTTTCTGCTTGTGGCATGGTTCCCGGGGCGTAGTCCCTGGAGGAACTGTTGTTGTATAAGACATGGTTGGATAGGTGTCGTTTCCGAGTTACATTCAACACGAAGTAGCCGTGTATCCAACGTAATTCCACTGTCTCATGTTCCCTCACAATGAAAGGAAAGATTGTAACTGTCCCGGGGATCACCGTCTGTATCAAACTCACTGTATCAAACACATGTATCAAATCTTATGCATTCAGTTCAGCCATTTAGCAAAGTCCAGATACACCGTCACTCTGCCACCCCAAGCCTCAACAACCTCTATTGATATCCCTCACAGCTCATCTCATCCATTACTCCCCTCCAAGCCCTACACACCCCCCTCCCCATCAACGAGAAAACACCCTTCATTCTCTTTTGTCCAGACGAGATATCAAGACGTCCGTGTACTTGACCACACCAGCAGATTTTTTGTTTACTCATGCAAACACAGCTGCGTAGACACTGCATCATCATGTGGCGTACACTACCAGCCCTCTGGAAAGCAAATGACTCATTCCTACACTTCCCTTCTTCAAAGCCCTTCAATAAAACCCAGTGGATCAATAAGCAAGACAGAGCCTCAAAGAGCTCTCGAATCGGTTCACTGCATATGCGCACCCTCCTCAGCTCACTGGGGAGGGGGGGGGGGGGGGGTTCAAGGGGGGTTCAAGGCCCAGGGCAGGGCTACAGGGTAAGCATCCCGTCCGGCTGTCGGGGAAGAATTTACCTTGATTCGTTCTCTTTTTCTTTTTTCTTCTTCCTTCTTTTTTTTGACATGGACACGCCCTTTGCGCGTAATCGCCTGCTCCATTGGGCACCAATCGGACCTCGCAATGATCTACAAGGTAATCGTACGATGGAGACCTTCCCCTCCTCTCTTCCCTCCCTCCCTCTTTTTCCCTTTGGCCCCCGAAACAGTCCAAGACATTCCAATTAGTGATCGATATTGATCATTTATCGGCACATACTCTGTTGGTGTTGGTCGATCCCCGTCTCCCTCCCCTCCTCTCCTTCACAGCGAGACCCGAGAAAGACGCCCTCTCCCTGTTCGTGGCCTTTCCTATCGCCGCCTACCGTGAAACACGGCACTCGCACTCGCTTGACAAGGCGTGAGAAATAAGAGAAGCCAGCCAGCAAGAAGAGAGAGAGAGAATGGTCTGAGCACATGCCGCAGCAAAAAGGAGATAACCAAACACGAGATAGGAGGATTCCCGTACGTACATCCATTCACGACTCAACACCGAACAGTCGGTTCGCTCTGCCTGATTAATGCTTACCATACCATGACCTGACCTTGGCTCACCTCACCTGCCACCAAGGGGAGGGGGGACCACTCACACCCTTACACTGCCTCTTCCATCGGTTCTTGGTACCAAAAGGACGGAGCAATAAATAAAACAAGAGAATAGAAAAAGAAGAAGAAAGGAAAAAAAAAGGACCCTTGCCCGGCCAAACACACACACTCTCACACACTCCAAAAAAAACCGTTGGACGATCGTGATCGTAGATCTTCCCAGAGTAACCAAGTCCCACCACCACCACCAACCATGGCCGCCGTCGCAAAAACAAAGAAAATAACACAAACAAACGCAAACGCAATTCAACCCAAACCAATCCAATCCAAGTAAAGCCAGAAAAGAGAAAAAGAGAAAGAAAAAAAAAGTAAGAAAACACCCACCACCCCCTTTGTAGCAATAATTATCATTTTAGGCCCCCATTTTGACGCCGTTGCCCATGATAATAAAAATAATAACGAATAATCAAGAAAAATAACGGTTTCCCTCCCAAGGAATCCTTCAGAACTTTCTCTCTTTCTCTCTGTTGCCACACCCTTTTATGTTTTGTTTAGCTCATTCCACACACCCTCTCAAAATAAATCTTGGGCTGGCGGCGGTGCGTGATCTTCAGATCCCTGGCCCAGCCATCGGCATCCCCGATTCCAAGGGGTCTATGGTCCAATTGGGAGGAGAGAGGGGGGGGGAGTACTTCCGATGGCGACAAGCGAATAGAACAAGAGACGACGACTCCTCTCTCTGTGCATTAGGGGCGAAGCTCGCACGGTCCTTGAGATGAGAAAGAAAGAGAGAGAGAGAGAGAGAGAGAGAGAGAGAGAGAGAGAGAGAGAGTCATGCAGTGGAGGAAAGGGAAAAGGTCAAACAAAGGCAGGGCTCAGGGAGGATGGATTCGATGCGGGAGAACCGAGTGCTTTGTCCGGATCAACTCTAGCATGACCAATCTGGCGATCTCTAGATTCGCGAAGCATTTTTTGTTCAAGCCGGATGGATCTCCATCTCTCTACTTGTATCTTTCTCATTCCAATGCACGCTTTCATGTCTCGGATGTTCCTCCGCAACATACTCCGGACCCGGGTCCCGACCCCTCATCTGGATACAACTCTTTTTTCTACTGTGTATGTTATTAACTTTCAAGTTATCTGTCTGTCTCCCTCCCTCGCCAGTTGCTGTGAGAATGGGATTGTCAAAGCGGTAAGCTTAGGACTTTTGCTTAGACAACGCCGCAACGGAGGCTTGGCCCTTTGGGTTGAATGGGAAAGACGGCATCTTCCGCATCCACAATGTTCCTGTCCGTCCTAGAGGAGCGGAGCCTCGTGAACTTTTTATCATTATTCTTTGTAATGCCTATTCTCAAAGTTTATCCGTCGGGGAAGGGGATCAGCAAGCAGGCAGCCCAGTATTTCGGGCATGATTCCTGATCCAATCTTTCCCAAGATGGGACATTGTCAGAAATGGGCTATAATTACCATTCTCGTCCCAGCCTCACGTAAGATACTTCCCAAAATGACAAGAGACAGGACACTTCAGGAAGCACCCGCGGCGGCGCAACTCTCCGCCCCTTGACACGAACAAAATTCCTGGGGACGGGGGTGAAGGGGGGGAAGGAGGGGGGAAGGAGCCCAAGCACAGCCGTATCTCGTCCGAATCGATGAGATGCGACCATGGCAATGCCAGATGAGACCAAACCGTTGCAGCCGATGTAATGTGGCTTCGCGCGTAAGGAAGCCGGCAGTCAAACACCCTTGGGTTTCGGGGTACGGCCAGAAGCCCAAGAAAGTAGCAAAGATAAAAATGTGACAGATAGTAAACGGATGAAAAAAAAAAACGGGGAAACGCTACCCTTTTTTCTCGTTGTTGCATAGACAGCATAAATAACGACCCTCCAACGATGCTCATATAGGTGGAACATTTGAACAGGGTCTAGAGAAGGAATGGGACAAAGAAAGAAAGAAAGAAACGCCTGCTCGGCTCTCAAAGCTTTGCCTTCTTTTGGTAATCCTCTGTTGATGGAGTGCATACAGTCTCTCTGCACATCGTGACTGGTTGCGCGGAGTATGCCGTCTCGCTTCCGTCAGCAGCAGCAGGAGCAGCAGCAGCGGCATGACGAAGATGATGCGCATAATTCCGATTCCGATGATGATAGTAATCGAATCATCCTGACTTGATATGCCGAAATAGCCTGCCAGATAAACCGGGGGCTTCCTAAAATCCAAACAACGGCTGGGATTTTTTTGATCACGAGCTAGGAAGAAGAAAAAAAACCAGGCTGAGCTAATATCTTCTTGCTGTATCACTTGAATTGCGGCGTGATGCGCTGGCAGGTGAAAACAATAACCAAAAGGGGGGGGAGGGGGTGCGTGTCAAGGGCAAGCCCAGTCGGGCCGGGACGGTCCAGACATCATCTAACCGGCACTTCATGCTGCATCTCCGTTTTTTTTTTTGATACGTTTCGTTTGTCTGGGATAGCCAACGGCTGGCCATATGCCAGATAACCACCGTTGCAATGGTATTTGAGTTTTTCGTGAGATTACGATCGCGATCGAGCATGTCGTTGCGTTGAAGGGAAAAGCGTCATGTCAAAGCGGGCACGGCTGAAGGTCCTTTTGAGACCACATCATTCAACGTTCAACGACTAGCCTCCTTTTCTGTGTATCGTTGGCCGTTAACGGTGACATGCCTTTTTGGACCCCCTCTCAAGTTTGAGGGCATCTTTGCGCAAAATCACTCGCTCTCAAAGTTCTGACATGGTTCAATGAGAGACACCCCCCGGCCCGGGCAATATGAACCTCGAGATTCGTAGCCAAAATTGAAACAACTCAGTCGTATACCTGATATACGAACACGTCATGAATACCACCAAACAAAACGGAACCCCGTTGTGGACTTTCCGCCTCGGATCTAGCGTCATGGGAAGCCTAAAGACGTTGAGATGCAAACCTCCCGTCGAGCCGCCTGTAGCCTTTGAATCACCCTCGTCTTCTCTCTCTACCTCTCTCTCTCTCTCTCTCTTTGTTCCTGGAATACGATTGCTGCGTGAATAATATGGCGGAGAATTCAAACCCGGCAAGGTGCGCTGCACGATGCCCATAACGATTGATTGATTGATTAGTTCTCCCTTGTTCGCCCCCCTCATTTGTGATGTCCGGGAACAAGTTGCATACGCGCTGCATGAAGACATGGAGTTTGCCCGTCAGTGGACGCCTCAAAATCTCCAAACTAGGTAACTGCAAACGACCATGCATAGTCACACGCCCCCTTCTCAATTTCTCCAAAAATGGCAATTTACTTTTATGCAAATCTATGCAAGGCATTTGCGCGAGGGACCTGTCACTTTTGCACTCCCCCCAATCGTCGGCCAACTCTCAGGCAAGCGCGGTTAAGGAAGACGACCGAGGGGGGAGCCCTGGAATCTGTTACTCCGTACACTTGTTGACCTCTTCAAGGATCTGGTGCCGATTCCCTGCGCCGTCGTCTGCAGGACACTGGCACTTCTCCGCTTCGGGTTGGTCACTGTAGCCGCGTCCAAAGCCAGGTCTACACCGGCCCATCTTAGTGTGTGTACATTGTTCGAAAGCTTGCATGTACAAGTCTGGACAAATCTCTTTCGGCGCCCTTGTCCTGGCCGACCAAGCGAGATCTTTTTCGTCCCCCTCGCACGCGATCTAGGCACGATTGTACTTCCGTCGTAGTTCTAACCCTGAATAGACCCTGGGACGCGGGTTCATTCGGGAAGCAGGGTTGGTGTTGGTAGCCCTCCCAGTTAATATCCTCCTGTGTCGAGTACAGGTGTACGGAGTACGGGTGAAAGGAAATTTGAGAGAGAAAAAACAGGCCACCTTCTTCGATCCTTTTCTCCGTCCCCTGGGATGGGCTGGTTGGTTGCCTCCTCATTGTCCGTTGGTTGGAACCCCGAAAATAGGTTTTCCTTTGCCCTCGAGAGAGGGAGAGAGAGAGAGCAGCCAAGAGTCTACGGCGGTGGTGTCTGAGATTGATGAGACTAAGAGCAATCAGGTATACACCGTAGAGGCAACTCATCGACAGAGGATGAAGAACTAACACTTGCAAGTGGATGGACGTCTGAGTCAGCCATACTCCGAAGAATTAGCTTAGCTTGTACCTTGGATGTCGCGCAATGTCCTCCAGCACGAGCATGTGCAAATACGAATATATACCTATACAGACATACCCCAAGCAATAGTTATGCATCCACGCAGGATAAACAAGGTCCCCGGTGAGCCGGCCTAGCATCTAGTAGTAGTCCGACGATGAGCAGACCCGCCAGATAAGGTGGGGAATGAAATAAAGATGGTGGAGAAGAAATGAATTAGCAGTGGAGGAGGACGCGGCGCCATCGCGCCCGAAGCAAAGAAAGAATTTCCGAAGACAGCGGAGCGTGGTTGGCTGGCTCCCCCAGCGCCGTTTAGAACCCTGCTGGAGCCCTTTTTACTGGTGGGTTTCACAGGAGTAGGTTGATCAGGGACCGAAACAAACCACAGGGACGGAATTTTGACTCAGGTCCCGACAGGGGAGACGACTCAGAAGAGTGGGAACTGATACACTCGTATATGAGAGTAAATACGACAAGATATGGCAGAGAAAGGGGAGCCTATCCGACATCAGTGCCGGGTCACATCGTAACATCGTCGGTCGGGGCTTTTTTTTTTTTTTTTTCGCGCTCAGTCCAGTTGGCACGGTAAGGCTGAGAGAAACGGCGGGTGGCCGGCCACAGATCCCCGGCGTGCACACCGGTTGTCTCAGAGGCGACTGGAACCAGTGCTTATGTTTAGTATTCAACAAGAACAGAAACCAAAGCAAAAACGAGACGAGACGAGAGACGAGACTCGCTTCCTACTCTCCACATTTCTTTCAAGATCATCATCCTCATCGCCGATTCTAATCGGAGTCCGAATGTCTCTCCAGTGTGCTGACCCCTCATGTGGTTCTCTCTTTTTTGTTTCTCCTCGCTCCTCGACAGTGGCGTCAAAGTTAATGGTGACACTCCAACAACCTGTGGTTCATTGCAAAATATTGACGGCTGATGTTTATCACTGAAAGCCGCTGTGGGTCGATGACCTCCCGCCGATCTAGGTTCATCTCAAGGCCACTATTCCAACAAGTCTTGGTACCCATCTCGACCATTGGAGGGAGTGCAGGTATCGCCAAGTAGTGTTTGAGTTCCAATACGACCTAAGCAATTGCTCATCGTTTGTCCACTCCCTCCCCCCACGTACTTGTATGTGGTTGGTTCTCGCGCCTGGATCTGGGAAGAAGAAATTTTCATTTTGTTTTCACTCTCCTTCCTCTTTGCAACGCCTAGTCTCCACAACAATAAAAGTGTATCGACATGGGATCGATCAAAGAGTCGGAGATGGCGTCGATGAACCCGGCTCTCCCACGCGAAACACAGCGCCAGCCGCAGTCAACGGCGCCATTTCTGCCTCCTTAATAAGCGGCTGAGGGTGAATTGGCATGTCACCGCAAGATGCTCAAACGTTATCCTTATTATTAGCAGACTAAAACAGGTACCTGCCTTTTTGCCAATGAAAGCAACGACGTACATATTTTGTCTTGAATATGCAAAAGACATGCGCCCGCAAATTGGGCGTATGGGGATGACCCAATGTTGCACAGGACTAACCGACTGACCATGACCGGATCAAGTCTGGAGAGAGGAAGCCAATTGCCAGCTAACAAGATGGAGGACATAGGAACATTGATTGCGATTGCCTGTAGACTTTCTCTGCGGCAGCAGCGGTTGATTAACCTTGGACGCCGTCCAAAAGCAGGAACACTTGCTCCGGGAACGGTTTACGTAGCGTTGTTGTGCTTTGATGCAACCTGCGTCCCATCGCCATCGTGAATCTCGCAGCCTCCGCAATGCCCAAACCCTCCCGCTGTGATTTAGTGCATGTCGCATTCGTGTCAATTGCTGCTGGAGGACATGGGGGCCGGACTGGGCTGGGCTGGGCTGGCTGATGACGGTGTGCCGGTCATCGCCTCATCATGTTACCAATTCCCCCGCGGCAAAACTTGGTGAAGGAGGAGGGTTTGGCCACTCACTCAACAACTTGCAACTCCCAGATCCAGTCAAAGAATAGCTCCTATCGTTTTTTTCCTTTTCTTTTTCTTTTTTTGTCCTCTGCCCCCAATCATCTAGAGAGCAGCACGGTTCCCAACAGTCTGTCACTGCTCCCGCCGCGTGCCAGCCTCGTGGCTCCATCTATCCGCAACAACCAACAGTCCCCACAATTGATGGCTGAAAATGATATCAGGACATAACTGATAATAACTCCTCGGCATCATACCGAATCTCGAGATGACATCCGTGAATACCCGCCCGAGGATAATAGAACCCGATATAGGAACAATCAACCCCATGCCCTTGATGTATCAAATTAGGACATCGTAGGAGTAATGCCTGGCAATGATACAAGCCCTTGTAGAGGGCGCAGTCGGATTTCGCACGCCTCGGTATCAATAATGATAGGTCATCCATCTTGCCAGCCTTTTCGCAAATAGCGTTGGCAAGGCAATCTATTCCTCGCAAGGGTCTTTGATCACCTCAATACTTTGGTCTGGGACATTGGGACCTTGCCTTGGTAACACCCCCCCTCTCATGGAATAGCCACCGCCGTCCGTTGAGCCGTGAAACTGACATCACGTCGTCAAGTTTTCAGTGGCCACGATCCATCAGCTCGATTAGGCTCGGGTAATTTTCCAAGCCCTTGCTGTGTATGCATCATGCATGCAACGCGCCGTGTTTGTTCATTGGCCATTCGATAGTACAGTCTCCTCGTCTTTGTAGGATTATATTTTAGTCGGTGTTATTCATTTGCCTCGTTTCCAAGACGCCTTAACTCATGATACCCTCTCATAAAGACAATAGCCGGAAATCCAATGCCAGCCAGGGCTTGGTGTAATGCTATCCACTTTCTTGATTGATGGATAATTGCTCCATTTTCCGTTGTTTGTTGTGTGGAAATCGGCCCATCTAACACATCCATACTTGACAATGAGCCGTACCAACCCCCCAATCTCACCCAGGACTGAGGTATGGTGTGGCTCAACCCGACAACGGTCGATCTACCATCGGGGCCCGATCAGGCGATCGGACATGCTCCACAAACCCCCTTCATCAGCGTTATTACCATATTCGACGGGTTTTTCTCGGAGAGCCTGGCAGGCACCTATCACCACACCCCGACCAGCATGTGGCGACGCAAAGGGCTCTCTGTGTGGTCCGACAATATAGCATGCCTGATATTTTATTTATTTATCACAAACGAAGCCAATATGGCTCTCGCGGATGAGAGAAACGGAGGCATGGGCCGAGGCGGTAGGCTCCAGAGCTTTGCCAACTGGCCAGATGCTCATCCTAGTCTAACAGAATATATGGGAGCATGGTCCCTCCCAGCAGTACGGCAAGATCGTGTCAGTTTCGGCCCCCATTTGTCAGCTTGATGACGCAGTCAGTCTGCTGGTCATGACCAACTTGGTTGATGGGTCCCCATAATTTGCGGCGAAGGCGACTCATCAAGTCCGAAAGAAGATGTTCTTTCCAGGAGTGCTCGACCGCATCTGACGCGCCTTTGAGGTATCTGAAACGACAGACATGTTCTCGATGTCGGTGGGTCTCCTCACATCAATATCATCTGAGCCAGGAATAGCTAGAAAAGTTTCCGCCTTGGGTAAAAGGAAGTTAGATTGATGGTTAGAGCAAAATTTGCACATTTTCGGAGTCCAAAAATGACGAGGTCCACGTCGGATGCCGTTGAATGCTGACATGTCTCACATCTTGTCAAAATCAGGGACAAGCGCTCCACAGAACCTCGCGTACATGGACGGGTGATCTGTCAGCGCCTCTCAAAATTGCTGGACTCTGCTGGTGCATGCAGGACAGCTTGTCAAAACAAGGGTTCCAGACAAGCCACTGCCTACGTAGTGGTTGCCCCAAAAGACTACCGCTTTGTGCTATTGTAGCAGTTGGGATATGCACGCTGTGCCGCAGGGCGTGCGTCGTTGAGCGGGTGAAAGAGTGGTGGAAGTTGGTGTCGACCAACTCCAATGAATAATATGCCAAGAAATCGACAAATCGTCCGCGTTGCATATAAGATTGACATTAGCTCACTGCATTGTTGGAAGGCTGCAGAACACCGAAGGCGAGCTGCAATAGGCAGGAGGGGTCCGTGTACATGGAGATACCCTTCCCAAAGGAAATATCATCATCTCGCGTCGCGCTCAAGATTAGTATGTAGATAGAGTAGGAGTACATGGCTCTTCCGGAGGAATAAAGCAGGCTGGGGTGGGTTTCATCCGACGGCAGTCCACAAAGGGGAGGCTTCGATCGCCCGTCCAAAACGGCTAAATTCAAGCAAGGTAAAACCTCGACTTCTCTTGGCTGGCCAAATTAGGGGATCGATACGACCTGTCAGCATAAGCCTGCAGTTTCATCTAATTCCTACCCTAGATTACATCGATGAAGACGCTTCGTCTCGAGTGGATTTACTAGTTGCTCGTAATACACTTTTGTTATATTTGGGATTTGCGACATTTGTGCTCCACTTGTCCCAGGTGGCTTGTGTCGTGAATGCCAACGCATGGTGTGTGTGGATAGATGAACCGCATGATGGGTATCACATCCAACCGTCTCTTAAAAAGCGGTGCGCCCATCATCAATGGATGGGGGTGAACTGCATTGTTCTGGAAGGGGAAATTTTTCGACACGAAGGAACAGCCGTTGGTTGTCGTCCGGTCGCTAGCAGGATCTCACAGCACGGCTCGATCGAATTGATCAGGTCCCAAGAAATCCTTCTTCCTATGGACAGACCCTGTAGTAACGATCGTTTTGCGGTTCGGAGATGGCTGCCAAACGGGGAAATTTCTTGCCGTTAGGTCAGCATTCTGGAAGAGAAAGGGGTGTACTCCATAGATGCTGGTAAATTACCACACCACATGATTCCCCCTCCAGACTCTCTCTCCTTCAAGGGGATTGGAGCGCATGACAACAGAAGGCGCAGTTGCACGCATGTATGTACTCGTACAAATACAAGCTCGGACAGCAAGCCTCAGTTGGGGCGGTTTTGTGGGGAGACCCGAAAGCACTAGGATGAGATGGCTTGATGCTGTCTTGTGAGATCGTCCGCTCGCCACCATGGCACTGAAATTATGGTTGATAAATCACGCCAAAGGCTGGCGAGGCAAACAAGGCAAGGCAAGGCAGGGTGGTTGGCTAGGTCGTATACGAGATGATTTGCCAGCCAGCTTGGCCCTCATTTCGTATACAGGAGGTTGAAAGGCGACGGATCCGCCAAGGAGGCACTCCTAAATCATCATGGCCGGCCCAGAAGGAAGCAGGAAAAAGGCTATTCGCTTAACTGAAAAAGGCTGTTATTATTAGGGATGGTGAATAGACAAGTTTCTGTGGGCTGGACAATGAAAAGCCCAACAAGGGCCACGGCCAACAGCTGAAGCCCTCCCTGGCAGCTAGCAAGCCAAACCGGCAAGTGCCACAATTTGTTGTGGCGACATAACTCGTGCGATATGTCACCAGTGACAATGCGTTGGCGGGTTGGTTTGTTCCTTTGAAATGGATGCTCTGATCTACGCCAGAAGGTGCCTTTCTTGCTGCCCGAGTGGTGGTCGGCCTTTACTCATAACAGTCAGCAATAGCAAGATGGCGGCCCCAGTTCGGTTCCCTTGACACACAGACCTTGATTACCACTACTTCGTACTTTCGAGATCCTCTCTTCTCCCATAGATGCATACGAGCTATCCGCTTGAACACCGTGCGCACCGCGTTAGTACGTGGACTTTTGAATGGTGGGGACGCCGTTCGTGATGAAATCATAAAAATAAATGGAATCTATTGAAAGCATGGCGTTGAATGAAGGACGCTTCCTCCTCCTCCTCCTCTTGTTTCCTTTTTGTGGGTTCGTTTGTTGTTCGATCCGCCATCGGACATGGAAGAAGATTCGAACCTTCCGCTAGAAGCCCGCACCACGTGTGATTCCGGTTAGTGGAGCACGCTATTGGTCCATGGGGCTCTTCATCCGAGGCGCTCGCCCCCTTTTTCCTTTGATTCATCCTGTGACAAATCGATACTTTGCAGTCCATGACGATACATCGAACATGTACACCGTGGACCTGGTCGTTTGATGGCAAATGGACTGCTTCGACTGGGTGGATTCATTCATTCTTTCTCTCTCATGCTTCAAACCCCGACGACATCGTACCAACTCCACCTCCCATGGCTCTCTACATAGTACAATGCACTCGCGAGGAAACTGATGGAGGCCACTGAAGTACCAACGAAAAGAGGCAAACTATTCATGCTCTTTGACGTAACGCCACTCAACTGAAGTGACAAGTAACTTCCCGCTACCAATCGTGGTAAGATATCGAGATCCTCAAACCATAGTGACGGAGACGAATCCCGCAATGCGGGAGAAAGGGGGAGGGGGGTGCCCAACATGCCATGGCTCCCATAGTTCGTGTACGTCCTGCATCTCGCTCTACCAACCCTTAACTCCAAGGCCTCAAAGGACGTGCAAGGGGGCTGTGTTTGATGCAGGATATCGGGCAAGCGAAGTAGGTACATATGATCGGTCATGTTGCCTTCTCCGCTTGCTTGCTGCTGCAAAGTGGGAATGCGGTTGGTGGCCCAATTGGCTCAAAACAGGAAATGCCGCAAAAATGTCATGTCATGAATGGGATGCCTGCTTTGTCCATCCATGTCGTTTTTATGCAGGCTGCCTGTATAGTACAACTGGAAACTGTCGTTGCAGTCATGTCAGTCACAAGACTCACCGGTGCTGGTGTCCCCCAAATTCGCCCACGCATTAATTAAACATTTTCTTGTCCGCTTAGGCGAGTCATGGGGGTGAGGAACCACTTGATTGCTTGGCCGGTTCAGCCCCCGAAGAATCCCGCAACAATATCATTGGGGGACATGTGATATGTCCATGCAACACATGCTGAGGCAGGGAAACGAAAGAAAGCGACGTCTCACCGTGCAGTTGAGAAATGACAAAATATCGCCAATCGTCCTTGTTGGTGATTGTGGAATATGCACGTACGCACAGTATACGCCGTACCAAGGTCAACAAGGGCCAACCATTTCCTGATGCCCATTTTTGTACCTTGGTAGACGGGCAACCGATCCTGCAGATTGAACAGCATTCCGGTGCAATCCCCTAACACGAAGTGACATTCGGGTTGTCAGATTTGATCAGAATGCTACCTTTTATGCAGCCACTAGACTACCGCCATTCAACTGGTAAATCGTAAGATGTATCGTGGGGACTGGTGGCAACGATTTCGGCTTACCTCGCCGACTAGTGGTCGAAACGAGGGAGACATCAGAGCCGAGATTCTAGACTGAGAGTTTGTGGATACCCGAAACCCAGGATACCAACGGACGTTGTCCGTCCCAAAAGTCAACTAACCTGATCTGCCAGAGCCGATCCGACTTGTTGGCATCAAAACTGAATGTAGCTAAACTCTGAGTGCATAATTTGTGGATGAATCGCGTGAAACTCATCGGCCCTCGTATGCAACAGCTTATTCCTGTCGGGCTGTTGTAAGAGAGATGATCAAAGCCTCCATCTAACCATAACCGTATGGTCATTTGTCTCTTTTTTTCTTTTTCCTTTTTTTTCTTTTTTTCTTTCCCTTCTTTCTCCTGTCTCTTTCTCAAGTGGATTCTCGCCCCATTGCCACTCGACGATAAGCGAGCAGATTAGGCACAATTCTCCAAGTAAAGTTAATCAAGGAAATGAATAACAAAAGAGTATAGCTTGTTTTGATGATTCACCTCGTGCGGCAGCAGCGACGCCAATTTAAAATTTGACGGCTGTCTTTGCGCCGACTGGTCAATCCGGGAATTCCGCGATGGGTTCGGTCAACGGCTACCGGGGGGCTGAGAGTCATTGTCATTTACCAACTTCGGTAACACCACATTCCGGAAGAGACAGAGAAAATGGGGTTTGTCTGGTCAATGCTTTCCAACACCGCAAGAAGAGAGAGAGAGAGAGAGAGAGAGACAGACAGACAGACAGAGACGGAAAGAGATGTGACGTTTTGTGAAAGATGATTGCCCCCCCCCCCCCCCCCCCCCCGAGCCGCTCCTCCATTTCCGTGGCAGGATTTCGTCAAATGGCTTTGGGCAACAATCCGGAGCAGAGTCTTGGCTAATTAGCTTCAGTTGGCTGCGGGCCGAAGGGACGCTGCAGCGACGGCGTAGAACTAAAACCGTAGGTTACGTTTGTGCCAGGTTCAGATTGCCGACTGAAGATTGTTCTGGGGTGACGTGACACTCGCATGCACGCCAGAACAAGGAATCACATCCAAGGTATGCAAGGGAGCAAAAGCGTAGGAATCTAGGCGCTGCAGCGGTGTCGACAGCAATCATGGTAAAACTTTAATTATACAACCTGGTCATTGCCTAGGCGCGCGGCCGGAACTCGCGGGTGACTGGTTGAACAATGTGATTGTTGAGCGTCTGTCCTACCACGACGGGTTGTGTGGGCGGAACCGAATAAACCATAGGCAGGCAGGCCATGAGGAGGGAGTATTGTCGGGGCACCTCCTTTCCCGTAGGTATCACTTGACGATCCCTATCCAAAAGAGGTACGACCGAGGGTTCTAAAAGGGCAGCGCACTAAAGTAACATTGAATAGGGGGGGCTGCGACTCGCACGGCATACTCTTTCGAAAACTTGAAACTGTCGGCAGTGGAGATGGAACGACAATCACCCCAGTTGAATCGTTGAACATGGATTCGGCACCTTCGGCGGGAGCCAAGTGTATAATGTACATGGTGGCTGAACCGTTGTGCGCAGCACACAACCATGATTGTTCCTCGTGGCCATGCATCACTGTCCGCAGGTCCGTGTCTTCGTGCACCACGGCTGTCTTCTTCGAGTTGTACAGTCACGCACACGATGCGGCCAGCTGCACACGACCACAAGATTCCCTCATGTTGGATAGATTAAATTCTCCGAGTTGTGCAAACGAAATCAAACTGTGGCAGTACAAAGACGGTGCACATTCGTATTGACACGAAGGACTAGGTCCAAGGGCATATCTGTGGTACTGATCGGGTTCGGCGTACGGAGTACGGCAATGACAAGACAAGGACAAAAAAGAGAACTCTCTTGTCAAGTTGTCTCTTTGAGGGGGTCTGTGTCGTCAGGAGAGATCTGGAAAGATTTAGCGGAACTCCGCTCCCACTCTGCCAATGATACTCCGTATTTTTTCCTCTCGCATTTGTGCATTTTCGGATGCATGCACGGCAGCTTATTGCACACACACCTCCTCTTCTCACCTCCTCCAAGTCTTTGCACGCAAGGAGGAGAATCGCTGACGCTGCTGCAACTGGAGCGGAAGATCGAGGCTAGTGGGCGATGCCGGCCAATTTTGGCCCCCATGCCGTGTAGACAAGACACCTGCCCAGCAAGTACGTACTGGTACATGGATTGGTGTGCGCAGTCACGCTGTTGAAGTTGGCAGCGCGACTAGGGGCACCGACTGGATCCCCCCAGAGTTGCTAGTTTTGCCCGATTTTTCGGATGATTGGGGAACCGAAATGCTCACCTGAGAAAGCGTGGAGGAGCACGGCTGGTTTGCGGTCGAAGCAACCCATTTGCTCATTAAAAACGGCGCTCTCCTCCAGTCAGAGCTCACCGATGGGGTGATGGAAATGTAGCTAGTGGGAAGGCGGGATGTGAAAGATAAACTGCCGTGGAGCACATTGTGTGCGGCGTCATATGCAATGCAGTACCTGCCGCGGGGGAAGAAACCCGAACGGCCCCATTCGTGATGATTTTCTGTGTCTTTAAGGCGTACATTGACGGCTGGCAACTGTACGAACCGTAGTCATGTAGTCGTCAAACAAGTTGAGATGGTGGCACGCTGTCTGCAGGCAAACCTGCACGCACACGCACAACGCACAACGCACAGCTAAGATGCACGGGGTGTCACGAAATGCAAATGGAAGACCATGGACGCCCGATGAAATTATGAAAAGATGGTGTGTGTAAAGGCAATGCGGCTGGAAGGGGTCCCCCCGCTTTGATGAACGAAATGCAGCCAGGAGAGTCTTTTGGTAACGAAGACAATCTCTCCTCCCTGCCTCTCTTTTCTCTCTCGCTCTCTCTTCTCTTTCTCTCATACGAGGCTGCATGGGCTGAGAGCTGATCGCAAAGCTAGCCGGTCGTAGCACCCTCACCGACCAGCGCCATTTAGTCAAATCGTATCCGTGCCACTAGCATCGTACCGCACCAAAGGGAGATCGTGGCCGACATAAAATCACGATACGCCCTGCATGCATGTGTGCGCGTTGGTGTGCGTGGCCCAGAAAATCAAAACGTCATATGGCGGAGGCGTTGTTGGGAAATGGCTTCATTTTCATGATTCCCAACTGGCCATACATGGGCCTGCGAAACAAGTGTAATGTGTAATGTGTTCTGTGTGGACGGAAAATACCTCTGGTGCGATGAGCCCTAAGGGAAGCGCCAACATGCGCCGCCATCGGTGACGATGTGTGCGTGTGCGTGTGCGTTATGCGTGCGTATGTGTGCGTGTGTATGTGTGTGGGCGGCTCGACGAACGGTGCGGTATGGTAGGGGGAGGTGATTTCTTGTTTTCCCTTTTTCGCTGGCTGAGTGCTAGCGGTGATTGGCATTCAACGGTGCCCAACCGTAGGCAGCACAACAACCAGGGAACTCCTTGTCTTTGCTAGCCCTGGCGGGATCAAGATCCACCGCAATCGAGAGCATCTGATCTGAACAATCTGGGTGAGATTAGGTCGACGGGCCATCTTGCTAGAAGTTGCAACGGGGTGCCACCCGCGACGCAAATGTGGCGCCGTTGCTGCTCGGGTGCAGGACAAGGGGGCGACGGGGAAGAGCTTCCTGCCTGCGGTTGCATGGAATAGAGGACACTCAGACCCTAAACCTGCCGCTAGGTGACTGGGCGACTGACTGGGCGACGGAGTGACTGGTTGACTGGTGACTGGTGGATGGTGGATGGTGGATGGTGGACTGGGAGGGTAGGTCAGGATCTTGTCATGTCAAAGCAACTTGGCAACCTGTAGCCTACCTTGCCAACTTGCCAACTTGCCAACTTGCCAACTTGCTTGCCTAGCAGGCCGCAGGGTATCTGGTGTGTGATTGTGTGATTTGTGTCCCAGTTCAATATTCGCTTCGAGTGATGGGCTAGGCCCCCCGCTGGTCGTCTTTGGTGGTCGAGACAGTGCTGGTTTTGCTCCCCCAGAATTTCTCTCTTCTTTCTTTCTTTCTTTCTTTCTTTCTTTCTTTTCTTTTCTTTTCCCTTCATTTCCAAATCTTCCCCGATGCAACCCCGTTTTCCCCCCCTTGCTTGGTTTTGTTTTTGCTTTAGCTCCCCGTCCCAGCATCTCGGTGCACGGTTGGAGAAGGTGAAGGAAAAGGAAATAATAAAATGACAAGCGACATTGTTGAGGATATTTTGTTGTAGGAAAGTACTGGGGAGGCACTTGCTTTGCTTGTACGTGCGGACGTATGTTTCTTTCTGTCTGTCTGCGGCAGGCTTTCTAAAGCGGCGGGCTGCGGCCGTCGCTAAGCTTAGGACGATACCCTAAAATTTAATCGGTAGGCGAGTGACACTAGCAGCACAGGTCTCTGGACCTTGTGTGGGGGATGGAAAACACACTGGACTGGACCGCTGGCGTATTATGAAGCTGCAGCAATAGGTAGTCTAATACCCAGAGGAATAAGGGAAACAGAGCCCCTAGAGGGATCAAGAGCAATCTAGAGCAGCGGTAGAATTAATTACCAACAATAGGGACAAGCAATACACGGAAATCGTAGAAGCCAAGTCATCGATCTTGAATACTCTATATGCAAGGTATCGCATCTAGCCGCAATGTATTATTTTGTTCCCTCCAACCCTCCACTGACAGAGGGCAGAGAGCAGAGAGCAGGCGTGTACCTACCGACCCAGTTAAGCACAGTCGCAGAGGGCGGCACAGGGAATATTCATCCATTCCCACTGTTGCACTCGATGAGCGAGGGAGCGAGGGAACGAGCGTGTTTCGAGTCGCATCAAACGTCAGAAGTTGCTTATTTTAGTACCCTAGATAAGCACTTGTCTACATCATTCTGGTCATGGGATGCTTTAAAGATGGGGAAGAACAAGACACACTGCCAATGTTCATGTACATCTGATGCCATTGTTTGAGAAACGGCATATCATCGTGGGCGATTGAGGACAGATCTGACATCTAAACATCTGCCCGCTGAAGCTTAATAAGGCGAGGTTTCAGTAGCAGTAGCAGTAGCAGTAGCAGTAGCAGTACTAGTGCATGTATGGTGAGGCCATCGTCAGACGCATACAAAGATGACACCTTTTGGTTTGTTTGTTTACTCGTTTTTACGGAGGAGCATCATCAGCTCTTGACATCATCATCGCTCTCCCTGCATTATTTACCTTTACCGTCTATTGTCGTTCAACCATCATCGTGCTTCTGCTCAAGAGGCCTCGTGGTCATGATTTAAGACACAGGCGCACCCACTCTATCGAGTCCCGAGGGAGCACACTAGTAGCTTTTTCGACAGCCAAGCTGAAGCAACATTCCGCAATCTATTCCCCATATTCTCCCCCTCACATTATCGAGCCATCGCCCTTGCATTTCGGCGTGGGATAGCTCGATGCCACTCGGACAAGCACGTCGTCATTAGATGGGATGAACCCTTTTTCCTTGTCCCTTGGCGAGAGATGCTCGGTCTTGCTGCCGTTTCAAGACATCCGGAATCTGAAATTAGTATATTGACCGACAAAGCAAGGGATGTGTTCGCTTGGGGTTTATGATCCCATCATTCGTTGACATGATATCCATCTCGTAACAGTACGACGTGTTGCTCGACGTGAGGAACTTTTACTCAACATGTATTTGCCTCCCTCCATGCAGATCCGCAAATGACTGGATGCAGTAAATACTGTAATAGGTAATAAAAGGGCAATCAAGAAAGAGCATCCATCTTGATGCGAGGGAAAAGCGAGGTGATGTGATGTGTGTGTGAGTGTGTGTGTGTGTGTGTGAGATTGATACATGCTTGTACAGGATAATAATGCAAAAGGCGCTCCAGTAGAGGAGGTACTGGGCCGGTAGGGGAGGCAGGCAACCTTAGCTGGCTGGCTCCTCCCCCGTTGTTGTGTCGCCCAAATTTGTGCTGATCTCATCTCGTGGCGGACGATGCCCCTGGGAGCCCTGGGAGGGAAAAAAAACAACAACCTCCTCCCCTCTGCCCTTTTTTATTATTATTATCCGACACCAAATTATCCCTGCGTCTCCGTTTTCGCGATATCCAGCAAGCAAGGTGTTCCATCCATCTTTGGTATCACAGCCATAAAGGGCAAATTTGAATAATTTGGTCGGTCAGCTTCTTCTTCTTCTCGTTCTCCTTCTTCTGCAGCCTGTCGCCAGCTCTTCCAAGGAACTTGTCCTGTCCTGTCCTGTGCTGTCCTCAGAGAGACATCGGGAGATTCTCATCTCGGTGGCGTTAAGGGTATCAAAGCTTGAGTTCCACCGGTCTTGAATGCATATTTATTATTTACTGTCTTCTTGCACATATAGACAGACACAACCGCAAACCCACAGCGAGTACAAGCATCGCATGCCTGTTATTCATTCACACCTCCATCCACCCCATCTTGGTCGTCTTCATGTACATCAGCTCTGGGCATTCCATTCCAGCATCCCAAGGCGTGTGTCCAACAACGAGACCCAGTTTCCTGTCTCTCTTGCCGCACTCCCATCGAAACCGTCCATCCAACACCCTCACCCTCGCTCTCCTCACCTTCACCCTCCCCCCTGGTCAAAGGAAAAATTAATCACAACTAGGCTCACGCCCAACCACGTTGTATCTGACCGCCCGCCAACATTCGCTAGCCTGGACGCAGAAATAAGTGCAAATCCAGTACCGCGGATTTGACTGGGCTGGAGACTCCACACGCACCCATCTTGCCTGTCTTGTCTTGAACAGGGTCAAGGGCCTCAGGGCTCCTCCATTTGAGAGGTTGCGTCTCCACACCCCTGCCCATTGGCCGGGTCAGGGATACTCGTATGTACAGGACGCTACCTCTCTCTGTCTGTCCAGCACCCAGCACGCCCACCAGCACGCCCACCAGCATCCATCACCCATCACCCATCACCCAGCTCCCAAACGCCACCACGAGGTGCGTTAGATCTTGCTTGGAACCCTAGTCCGGCCACTGGAGCCCGCCCAGTGGCTTGCCTACTCGGCGACGGGTCCTCATTACATATTACCCTTAGCATCATCATTACGGGACCCTACGGGACGTGTCTTTGCTTCTTCATCTTTTATTTTAACTTAGCTGCCCCCTTCCTCTCCAGGCCCTCTAGCCTGGATACTGCGATCATTATCACCATCATCCATCGAACAACCCGACCCCATCCCATCCTTACCTGCCTCCATACCATACTAAAACCCAAGTGCAACTGCAACTACAACTGCAAGTGCCCAGCATCAAGTGCTCACAGTGGCCACTCACTCCACCGCACACGCCGAACCCGACCCAGCATCTCCGTGTGTCCTAGCCTCTGTGCTAAGTCAGATGTATCTACGACCCTAAATTGCGCCAGATCCCCATACCCTACTTGGTCTCGCCACACGCGCTATGGAAGCGGGTGACGCTGGAACCCGGCACAGGTACGTCTTACCTTCTCCAACCTCAGCCGTCCCCCATATGTATTAACGCTCCCCCCCTTCGTTCTGACAGTCGACAATCTCTTACTCCAACTGCAAGACTTGAACATCCGTTGTCACAACCTCCACAACATCACCACCACCACCATCACCACCACCAACAACAACAACATCAATCCTCCCAACCTCACCAACACCATCGCGAACCCGTCGACAGACGGTATCTGGATCAGTCTACCATGGCAGCCGCCACAGTTCTCCCTCCCAGCTCGCACTACCAATCTCAATCATCCTACTCAGCCGGCTACTCACAGCAGCCTTCCAACATGGTCTCTCCAGAGCCCCGACGATCATCCGACGAAGGCGAATCCTCGTCCCGTCAGTCATTGCCATCAATCTCAGAAGTCATTTCAGGGACAAGACCTAGCCAGTATACTCCATCGGCACATGCTCCTCTGCAGCCTGGTTCAAGCCTGCCGTCGCCTTTTACATCGGGTGCTCGCCAGTATCCCGATGTCGATAAGCACCCATCTCCGCATGCATCATCTGCATATCCTCCGCGACAGGAGCCTCTCCCCCCATTTTCGGATTCGCCCAGGCCCCCCTTCAACGGTCGATCTGGTCTCCCCCCAGTAACTGACCGACGACCAAGCCCACCAGCGAAGCATGATGTACCTCCTCCACATCACATGTCTGAACCACAGAAGTCGGTCGAGCATCACCCGATGAATGGAACTTACTCTCAACCCCCACCACCTCATGCCTCGGTGCCATATCAGTCCGGGCAGCTTCCTCCAGGCCAACAACCACTTCCACCTTATCAAGTCTCTCCTCGACATGGCCCGTCGCACGGGCCTAGTCAATACGACCCACGAGCAGCTCCTCCTCCTCGTCACGAAGAGTCAGATTATGCCGGTCGATCGCGATACGAATCGAACCCATTATCATCGATACGCGGCTTCGAGAACTGGAGCTACCAAGAGAACCTGAGCAGAGTAAGTAACTTGGCACAACCGTAACCACTAGTGTGATATTTTTGAGGATCTAACAGTGTGACAGATTGGGAGCTATTCGCGTACCGTGTTTAATTTCGCAGAAGCATATGGCAGGATTGCCCAGGAGCAGCACGGATCCACAACAATCCCCGAGCGATTGCCTACAGAACGCGAAGTCAACGACATGCTGGCCAACATCGACTTTCTTAAACGCTCTCTTGAACAGGTTAGGGAAGCTGTGCTAGTATCTATTGCCAATGAACGAAATCGTGACAACAACAATAACAACAACAACATCAACACCAACAACATCATCACCACCAATAGCAAGCCCAAGGGATCATACGATGAAGATCCCGATATTCACATGTACTCGGACTCTGTCAAACCTCACTACATTACCGAAGTGAAGAAACGACGAGGGGTGAGTTTTCAACGCCTTGCACTTGCCTCTGTGTTGGATGAGGTTAACTAACATGTTGATAGCGAGCTGCACCTCCTGGTCGATGCCACAGCTGCAATCGCATTGATACCCCGGAGTGGAGACGGGGCCCTGATGGGGCGAGAACGTTGTGCAATGCCTGCGGGCTGCATTATGCCAAGCTGGAGAGGAAGCGTCAACTGGAAGCTCGATCAATCCGACCGAAGCCCGAAGACTCCCGATGAGGGGAGTTTGAAGAAGAGTACCATCAAGTGTTATGGACTGGACAGAATCAACAACTTTAATCACAACCTTTGACCAATGCCTTTATGGGCATAGGCGCGCGCGCAAGAGGAGACTTTACGGTGGCTGCATTTCTTTGTTGGCATGGCCGATTTTGGAGTTGGTTCGAACTCATTGGCAGCCATTTAAGCTACGAATACGAGGTTCTGGCGGCTACCGGGAAGCCGTTGTTTGTTTGGGCGTTGTTTTATTTTATTTTGATAAAATACCCACATCGGCACAAAGCCAGCGTCAACAGCTCGCTGTATATATGTTTCAATTACGGTTACCTGAAGTTGGGCGGCGGATACTATGGCATTATAGGCGTTAGATTTATACTGGAGTGCGGGCGACGTGTGCCCTGAGCTTTTTTACTGGAAAAATTTATCAAGGGAACTGCTATTTGAGGCAACGGGATGGGAACTTTAGACAAGACGCTTGTATTTATTATCATTATATTGGGGCCTATGCGACAGCATGGGCAGAAATGAAAGTTTTCTCACCAAATCGATGTGGTTTTAATTGATGCTGTTGTGATGAGTGATTTTCAGGCCGATTGGGCTCTTGGGGGCGGGCTCATGGTTGGTGGATGGAGAAGGAGAAGGCTGAGCGACGACTTGGTTGGTTGGTCAGTTGGACGAGTGGATGAACGAGTGGATGGATCATGGATGGATGGGATGGGGTGAAATGTCTCATTCCATGTAATTTCAAGGATCCTTTGGAGATTTGAGTGTGAGTGGATGGATGGTGCGTCGATCGGCACATGCCAAAAAGGCCGAAAGATGTCCAGCATGAGGCACCAACGGAATCGAGACTGGCACTGACTTGCACTGACTTGCACTCACTGACTGACTTGAGGGAGCGACTTTGAGGTGGTGTTGGTGTGTGTGGGGGGTTGCATGCTTTGGAGATCGAGGACTCCACGTTTTTTGTTTCTTTCTTTCCTCGATTTCTTGATTTGCTTTTTCCTGCGGTGACAGATTGGGGGAGGGACAGATGGGGAGTGACGATGACTGTTGGATGATGGGATGGGGTTGTTTTGGTTGGTTGGTGGTGGGTGGGTTGTACAGTGTTGTATCCAATTCTACTGTAAGTGAAGTCCATCCATGGATCTCATCTGGAGTTTGTTTTTTGTGTCTTGATGGCTGGATGCTTGTGAGAGGGTTCAAGGTGTGGATTCTACTACTCTACTTGTATCTACTGGGTATGTGCTTGCTTGCTGGTTTCGGCCATGATGACGCTTTGTCTCGGATAGAGTGAGAACGAGAATAAGAGTGAGAATGCTAGTAGGTAGAGCGAATAAGTAATCAGAAACCTTGAGGGCTCCATTCGTTGAAAGGGCCAAAGCACAAGAAAACCAAGAAAAGTGCCTGTACCTGCCATCAGGGCTTGTTTAATTATCTTTTATAGGGGTCCCTCCCCCCAAAGCCTCGAGGGGGTCCGGTCCCTGGCATTATCTTGCCTCGCCCCCATCTTTTCACTCCCCCCCTCCTTCGCGTTGCGACTTATGCAGTCTAAACATGCAAAGACAGACTCTTTGACGTTTTATTTGTCTTTTCTTTCTTTTTCTCTCTCTTTCTTTTCGGAACTAAACCGACGCCAACGCTATTTTATTGTTCATTGTTTTTTTGCAGCATCTGACGATGAGATATCTGATGGAGACCCGGGAAGGGGAGGGATCTCACCGCCATGGCTTGCGACTTGGGGGCTTACAACTAGGAAGAAACAAGTATAAACCGAAAGAGAGGGAGGATCATGCACACAAACATGAGTGACAGAAAGGACGAAACAACAACAAAAAAAGAAAGAAAAAAGAGAGAGAGAAAAAAAAAGGGTCTTGAACGGTAAACGGGTTAGAGCGTCGATGGCATGCATCATATTTTCTTCTTTTTAGGGGGTCCCTGTTTTACAATGGGTGCTTTTTTGTCTCTCGTGGAATATCATCCGTAGTCCGTCCCTAAAAAGCCCCGAATCTTTGCTTTCTCTTCTGCTTTTTTTGTCACTCTCTTCTACGGTATCTACTTGTAAGAAAATGGGGCTTTTCTTTTTCTTTTTCTTTTTTTTCCTTCTTTTTTTTGTGTCAACAGTGTTTTTGGGGGCCATGAGAATAGAGGGCTTTGATTGGAGCGGCTGTTGTGTTTTCCCCTGCCCTTGCCTTGCGCCTTTTTGGACCGCGAACTACGGACTACGTTGAGTTGTGGACTTGGCTTGAGCTTGTCAGACCCTGAATTTCAAGGTATTGTTGGACCCTGAAAATGTCCAAGGGAGGAAAAGCAAAGATGTAGATCAACATACACGAAGACTAAAAAAGAAAGAAAAGAAAAAAAGAAAAGAAAATTCGGTCAAGGGGGGTTTCATCGCCCTTGATAGACTACCCTCTGTCCGGGGTGTTGTATCTCAGATTACGACCTTTGAGATGTTTTGGACACGTATTTGCACCAGTAGAGAACGAGATGGACAGTGAGTGTTTCTGGCTAGTTCTTTTCTTTTCTTTTCTTTTTCTTTTTCTTTCTTTTTTGGTGAGTGGCAGGTCTGGTTAGAGTACAAGTAGCTTGCCTTGCCTTGCCTTGCCTTTGCTTGAACGGCACGGGATGAACGGGGGGAGGGGGGAGTGAGTGCGTGACCCTTTTTGGACTCTCCGCAATGTCGCAGATCTACGGCTTGGATTACGAGCATGCGTAGCTTATGGCTTATTGAGGTTGGTGTATGTACACATGTACGTACGCTCTGTATGTGTGTATGTGTGTTTATATATTGAGTGGATTATAATGTATGCCGGTGTGTAAGAAGAGAGAGAAAGGAAAGAGAGAAAGAAAAAGAAAAGAAAAAGAAGAAAAAGAATGAAAAAAGAGAGAGAAAGAGAATCAAGACCATCTTACTGCATCCAGCCATGACTGACCTCGAATCAATGCATCCGTATAACAACACGACACGAAACAGGTGTTCACCGAGAGTCAAAATGGCAATGTTGCAAACACTACGACTTACGACTTACGACTTACGACTTGCAAGTTCCAGTTCTAGTTCCAGTTCCCGTTCTAGGCAATGACTCGTTGGCGCTTGGAAACATGACATGCTGTTGGTTGATCTGGGGGTTTCCCATCAAATGTCTCGTCTTTCACTTCTGTGCCGCCGTCTTTCTTTTCTTTTTCTCTCTTTTTTTCTCTTTTCTCTCTTTTTTTTTTTGTCTCTTTGGCTGTCATTCGTGTTTGACAAATCTGGTCCTTGCCGTGCCGTGGGCTCGGACTCTCCGATGTTCAAGTTCCCTCTTTTTTTTTCGGGGGAGGACCTATCTAGCCCAACCAACCAGACGAAATGGTTTGCCGGACCGATACATGTTCTAGGCCGTAACGGAGGTTGAATGTGTTTTCGGATGGAGATACACGTGGTTTTGCATAAAATTCCGGAGATGCATGTGTGCCATGTACGTACGTGGTATGACAGAGTAGCAGCAGCAGCAGCAGTAGCATCAGTGGCAGGAATAGTAACAACAGGAGTAGTCGTAGCAACTGCAGTAGCAACTGTAGTAGCAGGAGTAGCAAGTAAGAGATGAGACCACGGCGTTAAGCAAGGGAGGGCAAAGGAGGAAACATGCATTTTCCCAAGAGGGGGAGAAAAGAGGACGAGTCACATCTCATGCAACGCAAGAGAAGCGAATGAAAATAAAGAATGACAATAAAATAGAAAGAAAAATAAAATAAAAAGATAAAAACTAAAACAATAAAATAAATAGAAATAGAAATAGAAATAGAGACAAAAATAAAAAAAATAAAAATAGATAAAAGGCGGCCAAAGCGGGTACGAGGCGGCGTTAGTAAAGCCTGTCCTGTTATGCCTCTTTTGTCTTTTTTATTTCATTTATCTTTTCGTTCTTTTACTCTGCACCTGTTTTATCTTCTTCTTTTTTTTTAATTCTTTTTTTTTTTTTTTGTCTTTTTTATTTTAATTTTTATTTTAGGGGGCTCTGTCTTGCCGTCTTGTGCAGAGGGCTGGCTAGTTTGTACATACAGAGTCAGTATGAGTTATAAGTGGTGCTATGGATGTATGTGAATGCACGGGAATGGAGTTGGCGTTATACTAGATGCGTAGACGAGAAGAGAAAAGAAAAAAAAAGAGTAAAGATGGTGCATTTGGGAGGTACATTTTGAGGATGCATTGGTAGAGGTGCATTGCTAGAGGGGTATCACGAGGCTGAAGCAGAGATGCTTCTCACCATAAAATGGATTGATTACCAATCCCGTCCAGTTGCTCAAATCATCAAACCACCAATCACCAATCATCAAATCATCAAATCACATCCCACATCCACATGTAACAGCAAGATCGGGAATGGACTCAAAGACGGGTAGTCTGCTGAAGCTCATCGTACACAAACCCCTCTCCTTCTCCAACGGGCCAAGACAACGCGTTGTGTATGCGTGCGTGTGTGTGTGTGTGTGTGTGTGTGTGTGTGTGTGTGCCCTTTGTACACCCTTCGGGATCGTATCTTTCCGTGAATGCCCTCGTTTTTATTTTATTCTATATTTATGTCTATTTACTTCTTTAATTTATAGGCCTCTTTTATATATTGATTGCATTTATTTATTTTACGTGTTGATTTTGTATATTTATTTATGGATACAACTCATCTTCTTTCTCTCTTCAACTTTACTGAGCAACACTTTGATGCAAAATCATTGGCTCCCTTTCCAAAACAGACAGAGAGTAAAAAGAGGGGTTTCTGTCAACGGCGCACACGCACACGCACACATGGCCAGGCAACTTGAGCGTGCACAGCAGGACAAGAACCAAGTGTGACAAAAAACCACGAGAGGCGTGTCACCAAAACAAGAGAAGAACAAGTAAAAGAACAAGTGACAATTGACTTACCAGGTACTTAATAGGTAGTAGGTAGTAGCTAGAGGTATTTTGACAACGGCGCCTAAACTCGTCGTTTCGCCATGATGATACTTGGCGTGTAATAAATTAAAATCTCATCAACGAAAAAGGGCCCCCTCTTTGGGGGCTACGCCAACCTGCGGGAACCTGACGAACGAAACCGTTGGACACATGGTCCGGCCCAGATCTCCCTTTTTTCCTTCTTCGTCTTCCACTTCTTCACACGAAAATTGCCGGAGCCTGTAATATCGAACACGATAATGAACCAACAAGACGAACGATACGACGGTGCCCAACCAAATCTGTTCCATCACATCCCATCACATCACACATCACATCATACAAGAATAGCCCCCTCTTAGTAATACCCTCCACCCCCTGCTCTCGTCACATCTCATCTCATCATGCAGCAATAAAACCAAAAAATAGAAAAAAGTCACAAAATCATCTTCACTTTGGTGTGGCCGATGCGGCTGCCCAACGGTCCCTTCGGCTATCCGCTGTGACAAACGAGCTTTGACCCCCCTCCTTCTTTTCGTCCTCGTGCTCGTCCTACTCTTCTCCCTTTGGGGCGGTTGTCAAAGAGCAAGGAAGAACATTGCTGGCTGGCTGCTTAACCAGGGCCCCCGGCTACCGGGTCTGTCCAAAAAACAGAAAGGCAGTGGCGTCAAGCTCCGTGTTACTGCGGGCAGCAAACTGAAGAGAGAAAGAAAGAAAAAAAAAGAGGCGCCCGTCGTCACAGGCACACAGGATTTGTGCCCGACCGTTTCTTGTAAATTGAACCCTTGGACTTGCTCCAACTCGTAGATACTCCGTCGAAGGATCCAATTCTCGTACTCTTTGCCTATCACAGCCCCCTGTCCGTCCATCTTCTCGTCTCCTGCGCACGGTGAGACGAGGCGACACGGGACAAAGCCGTTGAGAGAACCCATCTCTCTCCCTCTCACTCTCGACTACTCCGAACGGAGTAAGATCCCGTCCACTCCTCACCCGTCATCCAGACCAGGGGGTCTCGAGATCTGACTACCCTCTTACTTGTAATTTTCCAATCTTGTTTATGCGTAAAAGCGAAAAGAGGCATGTAGGTACCTTATTTCTCATCTTTCCGTGCCGTCCGCGCATCAAACATCCCCGATCCGGCCAGGGGGACAAGGATCTCGTATAATTTGACGGCGATCAACATGGGGGGGTATCGGACCAAAAAAAGAAAACGCCAAGTCAACACAAATCCGCCAAGCAAACATCACCACCAAACAAAATAAGATGCCAAGTTGCCCGTGCATCCAGGGCCGAAAAACTTCGCTCTCCAAATTTGTAAAAAAGGACAAGACAAGAAGAAAATAAGATCACCATGACGTCCTTGCGCATAGCCCTGTTGCGCGTGTGCGGCCCTTTCGTCACGCGAGAATATGCAAGGATAGGGATTCCTGTGGGCTAATCTCGATCTCAAATCTCGGCAGCGCCACCCGCTTGCCCTATCAAAACCTTGAAAATATATACAATATGTGCGTGTGTGCGTGCGTGCGTGCTTGCGTATGTGTGTGTGCGTCTGGCTGTCGGGCAATCCACCGTTGGGCATCAAAGCATGGTTTGTGCAACCTCCATGCCTTGATTTTCATGCCGAAATATTTCGCATCCCACGCACACAGACACACAGTCCTGCAGCAAGTCAAGCTCAGTGACTCCGAGGCCTTCCCGTGCCCAAGTCAAAACAAAACAAAACAAACATGGCAAAGTCAAATATCGTAGTGGCCAGCTGAAAGAGGAGATTGACGTTGCCCGTCGTTGAATGGCGGCAAGGGAGAGGGGGTGTGGGTTGAACCTCTTCTTGCCTAGGTTGTATCGTAGTATTCCCATGGATGTTGAATGTGTTGTTCGCTAAAAAAAAAAAAAAAAAGTACCCGCACCTCTCCCTCATTGTCAGCCCTCTCCGTTTTGCGGACAAGTCTGTGGCGATGGAAGACTCGAGAGCCGATGCAAGGGAGGCGGACAGACTTGCACCGTCCAACACTTCACGATATCCCTTCAGCCACGTGGATTTCGATGCCAGCAGATGACGACGACAATCATCTTTCCCCATCAAAGAGCCCTATCTCTCCCTTGCCTAAAGCCTTCACCATACCGGTAAGGGAAAAAGCAACGATCCTTGAGAAATATCCAACGCAAAGTCCTCACAAGGGCGGGGGACCCGAAAACCAGAAAAGAATAGAAAAATGGATACCAACACACGATACCATCGCCTCTTCTCCCTAGCAGGTTCTATTCAACCAACAGCAGACGCCACCTCGTGCGCTGGCAATAATAGCCTCTCGGACTAGCAACCACTTGGAGGATTGGCTGTTGGTTGCTCGCACAACCAAGAAAAAAAATGCACGAGTTCCCCATCCTGGTGCTACATATGTACATGGTACATACATATCCGTGCATCATCACCGTTTGTGGAGCATCCATCACATCCTCTGCCGTAGGGCAGAAACCAGCCGCCAAACGAACAGAGAAGGGGGGCGTGTGTGATGAAACTCGTCACATCACATCAATCATACTAGTCTTTTCAGACATGCAAATAGTACTCGTAGTAGATCCCTCCAGTCAAGATGAGAGCTGAACTGAGAACGGTGCGACAGGTTAGAGATTGGGGATGAGAAATGCACAGGCCGGACATCTCGCCATGCCGGCTGCAAGACGTTTACGGTACTCCGCGAAAAAAGGGCGTTATTGGCTGCGGGGAAACGCAAGGAGTTGCTCCGTCGATTGGTGAACCCTCTGCCATTCATTTGTTCAACTGTCTCACTAAAAAGCCATGGGCTCGCGGCAGCACGAGTTTCCGAAACATCGAGTGCGTCGATCTTATCGACAGCGGACCAACCAGCCTGACAAGCTATCACCATATTGCTCACCAGCAAAACAACACAGCCCTGTCTATCCATTTTTATTTTTTCAGCCGCCGTTGTGGATTGTACTTGTATGTAAGGGAAGCATGAATGGATTGATACTTGAGAGACATTGCTGTACTCGGCAGAACCTTTTTGACAAGATTGCACCCCGTCACCCATCTGCCGCCTAGCAGCGAGTCAGTGGGACGAAGAAAAGGGCTGAGTTGTCAAAGCCTCGGAACCGACTCCCGAGTTTCCCTGTTGAGTGATTTGTCCATTGCAGTCCTGTCTCAGTATGCTGGGTCCTCCTTTCTCTGTCCACTAACGTCCCCCCTCAACAGGCGCGTGGAGCACGCGGCATATGAGACCATGGTCTCTCGGTGAGAGTATGATGCATTCCAACCCACCCAGCCAACTCCACAAGTTGCTGGGTCGTAAACCAGGCTGCGCCTTTCAGGTCAACTCGGATTCCTCCCTTTGCTTGAGATTGGAGGAAGAATGGGTCTTGCTGCGTGTCTCCCCGAGGCATGTGTGTATCGGGCGGTCGGTGAACCGACTCTGCATGATCCAAGTGAAAAATGTCCAAGTCCGTTGGGACTTTTTTTTGATAGGTATTTTGTTTACTCATATGTAATCCTGAGTCTAGTAGAGGGGAGATTTGAGCCTGAGCACGCATGGGAAGTGAGATTGACTCAGATTTTGCAGTATGATCCGACGGATATGCCGCATCGATGTGTTCGGTTGCTACCTACCTTAACCAAAGCAGTAACGGCAAATGCACACGTCGTATGATGTGGGATTTTGGGACGAGGGATGTGCAAATCCTTTCTCTGGCCTGGCTAGTAGGATTGCCTTTGATCAGATGAGACTCTGAGGGATCTTCCCTCCCCCTCCCTCCACTCGCTCCTCCTGATGATGATGATGATCATGGATGGTGGCGGGCGGGTGGGCGGCAATCTCGTCTCTCTTCTTATTTTACCTCGATTTTATGCGAGGGTGCGGTGCATCATTTCTTGTTTCGATGGTGCTGGAGGCTAGTGAAATCTGAGCCGTGCCGTGTGTGCAGATATTGGACATGCAACGGCAAAGCATGCCAGGCCAAGGCTACTAGTACATACTGCTTGCCTGCTGTACAGAGTACGAGTAAGGCGGCGGCGTGTGATGGACATCTCCGCCCGCCGTCCGTCAAAGAAAGTGGGCTGAAACTCAATCTCGATTCGCTGGACAAGGGGGTTTTCCGATGGGCGTGTGTGTACGGAGCATGTATGTAGGTATTCCTCCTTGCGTCAAGGCATCTAGTAATCTGTACTCGGAAATGCTGCAGTCGATGGATCCATTCATGTCCTGAAGGGAGGAAGAGGTTGAATGAGCGAGAGCCGGCTGCTCAATGCCAGGGCGATACCGGGCCAGCCCATCGCCGAAATGACACCACCTCAAAGGAGACATTAACACAAAAAGAATGTGCCCGAGAGACAAAATAGTAACACAGTGGAACGTGTATCTTCCAACGGCATTCCAGTCGATTTGAGGCTTTGGCACGTGGCTTGTTTCTGGCTCTCATCCTCCCTGATGATGTTGGATTCGTCATTCATGGGATGAAATAACGCCGTGAGACCAGAGACAAGAAAAGAAAGAGGGATGGCTGGCTGGGCTGCGACTGCCAACATTGGGAGACATCCATGGTCCATCCATAACAACATCGGAGAGCACCGAATGTTCCAGTGAAGGCAAGCAGCAATCCACCCGGCTACAGGCCCTTCGGGCATCTGCCTACAGCGGTCTCTCGCACTGACTTTTAGCGCACGGCCCTCGCTGAAGGCACTAAAAACCACCCAAATTTACAGGGCAGTTACGGGGCAGTTACAGGGCACCTTGTCCACTAGACACAAAACCTGGAACCCACAACGCACCACCCATCCACGCACACACCTCTCCATCCTTCAATCCTTCACCACCTCCACCTCCACTTCCACCCCCCTCTCACTCGACTCTCATTATTACAAACACTCCATTGTCTCACCCTCACCAAAAAGGGCAGCCAACTCTCTCTCTCCTCACACTCCCTCTCCCAGAGCAAGAAGCTAAACCTCTAAGCGCCTAATGATCGCCACTAAAGTCCCAGATCAGATCTATCTCATCCCCAAATCTCCCCTTCCCGCGTCTCCGTGCCGCAGATCGCCCCTTTGCCGGCGGCACGTTTGTCTTTTTTCCCTTTCTTTTTCCCTTACCCCCCCTTTTTTCACTCAGTGAGAATATTGTGGTATTTGCTTTTTCTTGTCTCTTTTTCTTGGTAAGTTGAGATGTCTCTGTTGGTTCCCCACTGGTTGTTTCTGCTGAATCCTTTTTTTTTTTTTTACTCTCTTTTACTGGACTTAGCTAACTATGCGACAAGGTTGCAAGATGAACCACCCCTCTGACAGGCCCCAATGACCAAGGCAAGGTGTGCACCACTATTGCCATGGATTTCTCACACATTTCTCGTACAGAAATAACATCTCGTTCAATCTGACGTCGCATGACCACCACTCCCTTCGGATCTTTCCCATCGCGATTGGTATATCATGCGTTGTCAGCCATGGGCAAGCAAGCCCTGAGAAAGAGAAAAGACGGGGAGGGGGTGTACAAGTCATCTCTGATGCAGAATACCACTCACCAGCCGCTGTTGCATAATCATGCGAGAAATATGAAACTCGGTAAGAAAGAGAAGAGACAAGGGAAAGAAAGGAAAAGAAAAAAGATTAGGTTTTATGCGGACAGATCTAGACCGTCGTCTTGGCCTTGGCCTTTGTCGTATTTTCTTACTCTCTCTCTCTCTCTCGCTCTCTCTTGGTCTCGATCCAGAAAGGGTAATCCCTCATATGCGAGATGTGGATAAAGCATGTACATGCATCATCAGGTCATTTCCCAGCAAACTGGATGCACAGGCAACTCAACAGTCCTAGATGAAGTCTCCATCTTCTTTTTCTCTCTCTTCTCTTCTCGCCTCCTCTCTTCTCCCCCACGCCGCCGACAAGACCCCCAGCGGCCGCCACAAGAAATGCCACAGCATCGTCACCTGGCCCTCCCGGTTCGCTGGCTCGTACATGCAAAAAGTAAAATTAACCCTTACAGTTAGTTACCCGATTAGGAAATTCCCAGTCGCCTGATTTCTTCCCAGTCCGGTAATTCGCGACCTCTCCCATTACATTACGCTGAGGGGTGAGATAGAGCAGAGGGAGGGCACAGTGACAAATGAGCCAAGGGCCCTGCACCCTGAATCATCCGGGGATGCTCATTCCAGTAAGTGGGCGACAACGTCTGCAGCTCCCAGCGCGCGTAAACCACCAACCCACCCAACCAACCAACAAAACCCAGGATTCGGGTGGAGTAGGAAGAGAAGAAAGAAGAAGAAAGAAGGAAAAAAAGGCGAAGGCTGCAGGGCGTAAATTCGACAAGTGTGTTTGTAACCGAGAGGAAACTCCCTGGCATAGTTGTCATGAGGTATCTGCATGTACCGATATATCTCAACATGACACCTTGTTTCCTTGGCAAAGAGGGGACGGGGACCATAGGGCAGAGACATGCATCCCATCTCTCCCTCTCTCTCTGTCTCTTTCGCGCTCCCTGCCTAGAATATCACCTTACCGACCTTTCATCTCCGGGGTGAGCGACGTACGCAAATAACCCATTATTGTTACTCCGTAGGCATACTATGTCTATCCACCCTCGAGACATTTTTACAAAACTCAGTACGTAACTCTTATCCAGAGGAGAGTCTCAGAGGGGCACAACCCCCCCCCCTTCTTCATAGGGCTGCGTCAAAAGGGTCCCCTTGTGGCTGAAGCTGAAGCCAAACACCCCATTGTTAAGAATGTTAACTTTCCCCCCCTTGTGTACTTGTAAATGCCTGACGTCTTCTTAAATGTCTAGCATCCAGGTTACCGAAAACGGATATTTTTCATTGAAGGATTCAAGACCCCCCTCCCCTCATCTCCATCAATGACACATCCCTTCCTCCCCTAGCCAAACTGTTTTTTTTTAATGCAACATCATCTGGGCCTGAGAGATCCCTCGTGACTATGACAATCACGCCATCCCTACCCGACCCGACGCCTTGTATGTATGTGTATGTATGTATGTGTATGTATGTATGTGTATGTATGTGTATGTATGTGTGTGTGTGTGTGTGTGATCACAGCGTTCCCTCTGGGTAGGACTCCGTTCCCCTTCAGCTCTACAGCTACCCAAAACGAGAAAGAAAAAGAAAGAAAAAAAGAGAAAATAGCAAGACCACATGCCCTTTCCGAGTCGTAAGCCTCATCAACCACCCCTCATCGCAACTGTCTTCATGCCCGGGAAACCTTCCTTTCTCCTCCGATCTTTGCTGTTTTACATGGGAGCATATCCTCCGTAAGCACCACCACTGGCTGGGGGGGAGAGCCTTGTTCCGTTCATGTAAGCCAGCCCCAGCCAAGAAATCAACTTTCTCTCTCTCGCTCTCTTACCCATTTGCCCCATTATACCAAGAAATTCTAGCCCTACGCATAATCCAGGCATGCAGACCCATCTCCCATCACATCCCCCATCACAACACATCCACTCATCTGTCACCCCCCCCTTGAACAAAACCCTTGCTCACCGGTCCAGGGCCAAGAAATTCCCCGAAAAGAGAGCCTTGGTCTTTTCTCCAGTACTAATGCAACGGCGTTTGCCTTATTTCCCTTATTTTTTTCTCTCTCTTTTTGCTTTTTTTTGCTATTTGCTATTGGCTTTGCACATGATGGTTCTGGGTCAAGGATACCCTTTTTCAAGACAAATTTCCCTCTTCGTCACAGAATCGAGGACAAAAAAAATCTCCATTTCTACAAGTGCTGCCAAGGTTACGCCCATCATCGTAGTTTTCATATCCCTACCTAGGAAATCTTCCAGGACAAGGATTTTTCCTGCTTTCAGCTTGTCTGTTCACGCACACGCCCCCCCTTCCATGGGATTATTCGGGGGGGGGAAGGCATGTCACCCTCCTTCAACGATGACCTAGTTTTCCTTGCTATATTTCTAGTATTTTCCAACATCTACCAAAGAAGAAAGAAAATCCTTTGAGCGCGCCTTTCGAATACATATCAATATCGTAGCGATAACGCCTCCCCCCCTCGTAATAGTTGGACAGAAATAGTAAACCCACCGAAAAACGCCAGAAGGATTCCTCGTCTAAGCAAACATCCATCTACCCTCGGCTAAGCCTCCCTCTTCCCCTTCCCCTCTCCTCTCACCCTCCTTGCATCCTGAATGATCACGAGGACCATCACCCACCCACCCCAACCACCAAAAAGACCCATAATGTGGTGGGGGGATGAGCTGTCTAAGAAAGAAAGAGAAAGAAAGAAAAACTTAAAAGTGTCCTCATGCAAGGGTTATTCTCGGCCGTCAAACATCCGGTTTCTAAAAATCAAGATATACGAGACCCGTCACGCAGGCATATGCGCGTTTTCGGCCTCGACCATGCCCAGTTTTCTCATGTGTTGTTGTTGTGATGTGATGAGTTGTGAAGTGTGGTGGGCACACCACCGCCCGTAAGCAAGGCACGGCCCGCATATCCCGCGCGCCTGAATGCATGTAAGTCATGAGATGAGATGAGTTGCGAAGGGCTTCGGGTACTGCCTCCCTCCCTCCCTTTCCCTTCCCTTCCCTTCCCTTCCCTTCCCTTCCCTTCCCTTCCCCTCCCGTCCGCTTGTTTTTCTTGCTACAACCAAGTCAGGTTACAAGTTAAAAAAGAGAGTCAAGTTCATCATAGGTTTTGAACATGGCGTGCGGACGGACAGTTGAAATGAAAAAGAAAGCACAATCTTGTTTTGCGAGAGCCGTGCCGTGTGCTTGGCCCATAATGTGTTCAGTGTAATATCTAGTACCCTTGTTGCGTAGCATTGGTATCTCATGGAGTAGTCTGGACCAATTAGTATACCCCATCGCCGAAAAAAACATAATCCACTATGTGCTGCTTGTAATATGCAAAAATCCCCATCTCGAAACACCTGGCCATTCTCGGTAAGAGGGCCGATTAAGCCGCTGCCACGGGTTCCTCTATCCACTCACTCTTCCGTTTCCGTGCTCCGACTCCATTCTCTTCCGTTTCCTCACCGTCCTCGGCTCCGTTCACCTCCCGTTCCTCTGGCCCGTCTTGTCCGCAACCGCCCCTGAATCTTCCGAGAAGTCTCGGCAGTCCGTGGATTCCAAGGCCAGCAAAGTTGCGTCCTGCACTCTCTCGCTCGCCAATGGCAACGACTGCCCCAATGAGATCGTGTGTGACGACATCGTCCACAACACTGTCATGCTTGTAGTTGGGATGAGCATCCACAAAGTTGCGAATCCATCGTGCTGCGGTATCAAGCTCACCACTCGCTCGCTTGCTAATCAGGGAAAGATAGGTTGCTAGCTCACAACGGGTTTCCACGTCCACATTCACGCTGTCCAAGTAGCTTTCCACAATGGGGATCAGACCAGGGAAGTCTCCCGTGAGCGATCCGTTGACAATCTCATCAATGGTCATCTCCTCGTACTCATCCTCCACGGGCAGGCCACCGGGAGAGCCGGGTCGACTGGGCATCGCTGAACCAGGCCGGCTATCGTCTCCCATGACTGTGTTTGCTCGTGAGGGCCGAGCCGGGAATGGGTTCTTTCGGAAGTAGAACTTATCCTTGAGAACGGCATCCAGCCCGTGAGCCCGCTCCATGTTCTCATCCACCTTCTTGATGGGGATATAAAAGTTAAGATCAAAAGAGAGAATGGCTCGAGTGACCAAAACCATAAAGACCGAAAAGGCAGCATTTTCAAAGTCGGTAACCTGAATCTCCATTGACCGGAACTCGACTCTCCAACCAATATTGTTATCAGCTGGGGGAGGCTTGAAACGCATGTGCTGCCAGTTTGTGGACTGGAGGTTTTCAAAGTGATCCGTCTTGTTCAAATCGAGCTCCTGGAGGTCCTCTTCGAAGATGACAATCGGATCCCGGATGAATAAGTGAGCGAAATGGGTCGCTAGTCGGTCGTCCATGCCGCCCTCGAGCAGCTTTTCCTTGATTTCAGGGTCAATGACCAGACCAGGATCGAGATACTCTTCTCTTAATCTAGGATCTGTGGAAATGTATGTCGAATTAGAAGCGTACCGGGACTTGGGAATTCGCCATCTGTCATTCTTCAGGGGCTGCTCAAGTTAGCGCTATTCGGAATCAGAGTATCGATCGATGGATGCTCACCTTTTCTCCAAGCTCTTCTGGTGTTCTACAATCAACTGCACGGCTGATCTGATTCCACCGCACATCCGTGGCCGCGAGGAATCCCTTGTATACGGGTGTTGCGGCAGTCAGAGCCAGCATGATGGGCCCCAGGGGAAGGAGCTGATCGTACATTTCTCTGCCCTCTGTGATGTTCTTGGCCTGGAATGTGATTTGAAGACAACAACTTCCCATGCCAAAAGCCATGGCATCCATGTGAATATAATCGTCCGGTGCAGCGCCGTTTCGCACGTCGTCATCTTCTGGCCAGTTGTGCAGGTCATAGTTGACCGTGGGATCCTTCCAGGGGCTCGGGGTATTCTTGTCGTGGAACACCGGTACGTTGACCTGCACCTTTCGACCTCGGCGAGAGCGAATGTTGGCAGCTAAAGTGGGAAATCGAATATGAGGGTTGGCAATCTCGTCCGGAACGAACTGGGATCGCAGTCTGGAACCAGATGTCGGGTAGAATGGCTGAGTGAATTGGCCGGGAATACCAATCTGAGGAAAAGTGGTCAAGGTAATGGGATACTCGGTAGCCAACATGTGCTCCTTGGCAATCTTTCTCCTGAGCTTCATGTCGGGCTCGACGCCCAAGAGCTCTTTGAAACCGATTCCCCATGGCTTTCCAGGAGTCGCCTCCAGCATGAAGCGACCGAATTCTGGGTGAAAGACGGGCAAAGTGGTCGACCTGATTTTGGATTAGTAAACGGCCGAGTAGCCCCTGAGAGAGAGAGGGTGACGAATTACTCACTTAGACTTCTTCTTGGATGGCTGTTCGTCCTGCAGTGCCGGAACACAACCAGCCTCAGCGAGCTCCTTGTCGGCAGCAAGCGCCGTCAAGATCTCAGCCTGGCGAAGCGACAAGTACACCTTTTGGTCGTCCTTTGTGTATGACACGACGAGGTACTCGACCTGGAGAATGTCAGTCTGGGAAATTGGCATATGGCGTGCGAACGGGGGCTTGTCACCTCATCTCCCCATAGCAAGGCATCCCTCTCCTTGCCCTTGGCCTTGTTCCAGATTTCCAACAATTGCTGCCACGCACGCTTTTGTTAGAAAAATCTTGATGCCTGCGAATATAGATCTGCAATGAACAAACCAGGATGCCCCATTCTCTAACTTGGTGCGCGCGTTTTTTGGCCTCTGGCCATTCCAGCGCAGTTCCCAACGCCCTTTATGTCCGTCCAATTAGTCGATCGGTTATTCAATAATGCTTGGAGATGCAACATACAAGAGACCCATATTTGACGTCTTTTTTCTTTCGGTTGCTTGTGAGATTAATCAGAGATTTCTTCAATCTGACATGTGCAAGCGTCCAGAACGAACCGCCTCAAGGCCAACAATTGTTCTCAATAGATGTGCAAAATGAAAATAATGCGGGCCGGCTCCTCAATATTCCCTGCCGTAGATCTTGAAGTCGCAAACAAGAACAATCATGCCCCCCCCTCAAGATGTCCGCTGCTGGGCTTGTTGGAAAGAGAAAATTTGTTGTTGCAAGAGAAGATTTCAAACTGCCCCCACTCAGAAACGCCAAACGCTTGACTCGTGGCAGAAGAATAGGAACCAGGAAGGAATAACTATAACTCCAATGTCCAATAGTCAACCTAAAGCTTTATTAGAGTCTTGATGTTTAAAAAAAAAAAAAATGTTTCCCCTTCAGTCGCCAGCCAGCGTCTGTAGGATAGAAAGGCAGGAGAGAAAAAATCAAGAAAAAAAATTATGCTATATAAATATCTCATCCACAGAGATCGTAGCGCCGGCAGGGGGTGGAGCTGAGTGTGATTCATGTGCTTGTTGTGTGTGCGTGTCTGTGTCTGGTTTACTTTTTGGTGTGTGCTGTTGATTAGAAATCCGCCGCTTCCTCGCTCGCCTTCGGCTTGTCGGGGCTGCAACTAAAGGGGCTTAGAATGATGATGAAGACGAAAAAATTGTTATACGACTTAATTCCGTGCTTATCCTATTTCTGCAGGAGCGATATATTGGCTTATGGTGGTGGTTGTGGTTGTTGTTGTCGCTGTCCCTCCAATCGGGGGGTAAAAACAGAGCAGCTGGACGTTGAAGATATTGAACAGCCTTTTTTCGACTTGCTACAAAATAAAGGGTCCAAGTCGTTGGGAATGGCAACATGTCATGAATGCATGGCGTCATGTGATACCCTATTGGTTCGAAAGTGACCGTTGCAGCTAAATTCAGTGACATGTTTGGCTTGAAGTATTGCTTCAATTGCCCTGATTAATGGCATCCGTCATTCATAGGTAAGCCTTCTCACCAAGGGTCCTTCAGTCCCCCACGTTTTCAGTACTTCAGCCCAGTTACAGGCCATCAACTGTAGCAGTCACAGTGGTAGCCTTGCAGGGGGATGATCAGCATCCACCCATTCCTTCATCTTGTTCCACTCACTCATGTTATATCATGTCATACCGCCAATGTTGGAATAAGCTTGCCTCAAAACCAAGGTTACACCCGACTTCCGGGTCCCTTCTGTTGCTTATGAAGCACGTTACCATCGAGTTCCAGCAAACATTTGCCGGGTACACCGACACGTTCGCTTGTCAGATCCGCACTCCGCCAGGACTTCTCCGCATTCGACGGAACAATGCGTGCGTTTAAGCAGGCGCAGAACTAATCCATCTTGGGTTTGGAGCACATTCCTTGAACGAAAAGAGAGAGACAGAGAGAGAGAGAAAAGACACTTGGCTTTGACCTCGGTTACCGACTCAAATGAATCCAAATCCCCCCGCGTTGTGATGACCTGATGGAATTGTTCAACGTCGAATCGCGGCAATGGTTGTTATTGGAATTCTGCAGCTGCAAAGTGGGGGTTGGTTCGTGACCGGGTATCCAACCAGACGACAACCCCTTCGCACACGCAGCCTATAGAAATGGCTGAATTAATTAATAAATATGCATCCCCCGGCCGCAGTCACGCTGCAGGAGGAGCGCACCGTACCTGTTGCAACCCTGATGAGGTGACGACGTTGAAGAACTGCATGCATACTGCAACACGACTGGTGGTAGTCGGCCAACTCCCCCGCTGATACGGTGCTAGCAAATTGACATGATGTCACGGCTGCCATTCAGATAGACGATAATCTTGGCGACCTGGACACGCTGGCGTCGACATTGCCGAGCCAGGACGGCTGCATTGGTGACTGGATGGCCTGTTTCTGAACGGGAATGTGTGCGGCAATTGTGGTTGGTTGGATGTGATGAAAGGAAGGCAAGTAAGAAAGTCTATCGACTACGTGTGTAATACGTACGCAAGGGCGTAACAAGCAGCTGTCTATTGCCGTTGATCAGCAGTTGAATGGTTACACTATGCCAGATGCCTGATTGAGAGATTCCGGACAAGAGGCGGGCCTCGAATCAGCCCATAATTCAAACATTGGTATCAACTGAAGATGAATAGCCAACAGACCGCTGGTATCCAGTGTGTGAATATTCTCCGTCTCATATTCCTCTCCCACACACTAGAGCAGGGTAAGAAATGAGGGGTCGAACAGCAGAGCCAAACGACTGGACGATAAGACGTTCTAGATTGTAGTTTTGGAGAATGCACTGGCATTCGAAGCCCCCGGGTCTCCAACTTTTGGGGGCTTGGAGCTATCGTGCCGCCTCCAATACTCCCAACAAGGATGGGATTGGCAAACTAGCGGCTTCAAGACAATCTATTCTTCTTCTTCTTCTTTTTTTCTTGGTTGCTCCATTTTCTCCCCGCAGACCGGACGTCAACGGGCAAACGAGCTGACATCCATCCAATCGAGCAAAACGGAGGCTAAAAGACCCCCCTTTCTCCGGAGTCAAGCTCCTCCCCTTGTCAGTGAAACCGTTGACGTCTGGCACGCGCGGCTGGCTGCTTGTTTCAAAGGAGGGCCACATATGTGACGGTGACAAAGGTGGCAGAGAGAATGACAGTGACAGCATGTTAGACGTCACTCTCCGGGGAATATGATATCTACCCGGTGTGAAGTGCACGTTCACCTTGATTACGTCACAGCTTGGAATTGTCCAACTGGATCGATCAGAGACGAAGGGCCATCGATTATTGGAGCAGAGGGGAGGGCTAAATTGGCGACATGCAGGCAGGAGACTATGGAGGAATGGGACGGGATGAGAAGACTCGGCATGTCTCGATTCAAAGAGGGACTTGTCTTGCTCATGTTGGAAGCATGTGTAGTGTTGGGAGTGTTGAAAAAAGTAGGTGTTGAGAAACATTGAGTTGTATCCATCAAGACTTGTTAAACAAAATGGGACAGCGTATCGAATTCTCTTATCAGTCAGTGCTGTGATATCGAATTTCAACCGCATTTGCCCAACGTTCTGTAACCACATTGTTCTGATTGCCACCCAATTCCAGCGACTCGGTCCACTGAGAACAGCACCCAGGCAAATTCAATCAATCAATCAATTCATCCATGGATGTTATAAACCCCATTTACGATGAAACTAACCGCTCAATTCGAAACACATATAAAGCAAACCTCTACTTTATCCCAAATATCCTTCCATATAATAATTAACTTTCCTAGGAATTATCTGAGGTCTCACCATGAATATCCAATCGCTTCACGTCATTGCTCAAACTCTGGTTGATCCTGTGACTTCATCCCTGTAACAACCTCCCTGAGCAGCCAGCACAGCGCATTGCCGGCCCCGCCATCAGAATGGAACCTACCTGTATCCATACCTACTAGTACCTAGAAGGAAGTTTTAGCTGGCAAACTCCCGTAGAAGCTCTGTTCACTAGGGCAGATAGGTTAGGTTGGTTAGTTAGGTAGCCTGTAGGTAGCCTGTAGGTACAGCAAGCAGCAGCAGAGTCGCAGCGGCATGGGCAGCTAGAAACGAAGAAAAAAGCTACCTAACCTGCTAAAAGAAACCTGCTAAAAACCTGGTGACCTCCATATTTAGATCAGATCACCTGCTCCCCTCCCCTCCCATCCATCCCATCCCCTATTCGAAACGACTGCAACTTTATCCAGCTCCGGCGGAGAAAAAAAAAAGCCTAGAAAAGAAACGTTCTTCTTTTTCTTCTCCTTCTTCTGCAGTCAAAGTACTTGGAATACTATTCAGTCATTTTCTTTTGCGAGAGAGAGAAACGAGGACGAAGCTTCTTTCAAGACACAACACACACAGAGAGAGTGACAACAACGACCAATCTGTTGGCAATCCCTCGTTGCCCCGCCCCTCCCAGACCCTCGCACCGACTTCTCTCCCCTTGTGCCTGAGCAATTCTTGACGTCGTTTTTTTTTCTCCCTTCTCCCCTCTTGGCACAACCTTTTGTTCCAGATTTTTTTTTTCTTCTCCCTCCCCCCCCTCCGAGCCGTCTCCCGAGCGGTCAAAGTTTCTTGATATACAAAATACACAATCGACAATGAATCATTTCCAGAAGAACAAGGTCGACGTCAAGGTGAGCTTTCTTTGGAGCCCTTCTCTGGCTCTGCATTTTCCTTACCCCTCATCGATGCTTGTCATTCTGTTCTGTCGACGCCAGATTGGCCTTGGGATAGACATGAGTTTGCCATACACCGACAGGATGGATACTCTTGGATAAGAGACCACGAGCATGGCAACCTGTTCTTTGGGCAATCACAAAACAACAACTAGCCACGACTCCTTAAAAAACAAAAAAAAAAACATCAGAAGCCACACACACCCATCGCTAACAAGCCCTCCTCTTTCTTCTCCTCACAGTCCCTCTCCCCCGAGGAGCAGCGCCTCTTCCGCCTCTACGGCAAACTCCCCTCCCGCTCCGACCACTTCGCCAAGCACCTCAAGGACCGCAAGTACTTCGACTCGGGCGACTACGCCATGAACCAGGCCGGCAAGGGCGACGGCATCGACACCGGCGCCATGGGCTCCCAGCACCCCGTCCCGGAGAAGATCCCCCACCTCACCTCCCCCGCCAACGGCGGCGGCGGCAGCGCCATCCCCAAGCATGTCCACCCGGGCGCCCAGGCCGGCAGCCCCGTCAAGGAGAGCAGCTACCTGAACAGGGAGACGAGCGCAGAGGGGGAGGTCATCATGGCCGAGAAGAAGAAGGAGGCCGATGTCCAGCATGCCGCCGCACCCGCCCCCGCGGCGGTGAGCCAGCCCGTTGCTGCGGACGCTCAATGAACGGGAAATTTCCGAAAACAACCAGAACGAAAGTACAAAGGGGAATATATCAAACTGGAAAAGGTAAGGGGCTTCTTCCTACTGAGCTAGGAGGTAAACCTATGGAGTAAAGGGAGGGAGAGCGGAGGGTGAACTTAGTATGTACAAAGGGAATACCCAAAGTGGCAACCCTACCACGAGGGCAAATCCCTCTCATCGGGCCTGTCAGAAACGAAGTCTTTTCTTTTCTTTTATTATTTTTCTTTCTTTTTTATTCATTCACAAACATGAATCTTTACGATTGGGCGTTTCAGGAAAGGGAAGGGAAAGGAAGGGAGGGGAGCATAACACACAAGCAAGCAAGCAAACAAAACAAACGCAAAAAACCATACGCACACAAGGGGCCAAACAAAACAAACGAGAAAGATATAAAAAAGAATTGGTTCCAAAAATGAGAGAAAAAAAGAATCTTTCTCTTTGTTTTGTAACGCATTTTTGTTTTGCTATGGGAGGTTGTGAAGAAAAAATAACACACTACTAGATTGGGGACTTTGTAAAGGGGAGCAATGGAGGTGTTTGTACTACTCTCATTTTGAAATGGGCTCTACTGAAAGAGGCAGAGGAGACGGAGAGAGAAGAGGGAGAGAATGAATGAATGGATGTAATCTCGATACTTTGGTAGCATTAGTTACGTTGTTACGCTATTACGCCGTCGTTGTCGTTGTCACTGTCGTTTGGTGGGCACGATATATAAATTCAACTTTTTTTTTGGTCAAGATGGATTATAACTTATTTATTTTTACATGTATATCCCAGAGGCGCCGCTTTTTCACGCCAATGCCCTGACAGCCATCTCCTTGGCCCCCTCAAACGTCTTATTACCACCAATGAAACCGGCCGAGTGCACAAACACGCAGCCGGGGATCCCCGCAATGCCGTCCAGAGCCTCGTCCCTGAAGCCGCGCCACGCCTCCGGCAGGGGCTTGCGGCTGGTGAAGGAGTCCTTGTTCTCGGGCACGCACTGGATGCGCCACTTGGCGTCGGGGCGGGTGCTCTCGGCGTAGAGGACGTAGAGCACGGAGGGCTTGTCGGCCTCGAGGGAGAAGAGGTGGTCCTTCCAGGGGACAGACTGGCCCTGGATGACGAGGATGCGGCCCTCGGGGTCGTACTGGGTGCGCTCCTCGAACGCCTTCTCGACGATGGAGCGGGCGGGCAGCCAGCCAAAGGCCAGGCCGTCGAGGTCCCGCTCAAACTCCTCGCCGATGCGCTGGCTGGCGACGATGAATTTCGCGTCCTCTGCCTTTTGGGCCTCCTCCGGGTCCTCGGGCTTGGGGTCGTTCCACTTGGGGTTCAGGCGGCCGACCATGGCGCCGAGGTTGAACCCCCCCTGGCTGAACCTCTTCTCTATACCCGCCGCAGTGAGGGCCGCGGGGTCGTACGACGAGATGCCGTTGTCGTGGGCGTCCAGCGCCTCGATGAAGTTCTCGTACAGCTTCTTGTACAGCAGCTCCACCTCGGGGCTCTCCTCGCCCACACCACCACCCAGCCTCTGGGCGATGATGGCCCTCCCGAAATGCATAAACACCAGGCCCGCGCTGGACAGCTTGGTCGGCCTGCCGGGGAACGTGGTCGCAAACTCCCTCTGGTGGTGGTCGTAGCGGTTCCTCTCGGCGTCGTACACGCCGCCGACGTCGACGACGGTGTGCAGCGCGTCCAGCACCTTGGGGTCGCGGGTGCGCACGAGGGCTGAGTCGTGGTAGGCGGGCAGCAGGCGGAGCATGTGCACGGCGAGGGCCTCGTCGGCGTGGAAGTGGCCGTTGTGGGTGCCGATGGTGACGGGCGTCTTGAGGCGCTTTGCTGCGGATTCGGTCATTGTGGGGATGAGGCGACGTAGCATACGTCGGAAGGAGGAGAGGGGGAGGGTGTGTGGTGATTTGAAGTGGTGGAGGGATGGAGAGATGGAGGGATAGAGGAAGTTGCCTTAAAGAAAATGTTTCTGTAGATTCTGAAAGCGGCCTTGCGAAAAGGTTGATCGCAGTAACCAATCATGAGCTGGGAATTGTCAAGACCCCGCCATCATGGAGGGGCTCAACGATAAGATAAGAGCAGAAGTGAAACAAAGTCGAGTTTGTTGAAGAACCAGCAATAAAAATAGAATGCTCTACCTAGTAGTTTAGAATTAAATCCCCGGGTACTATGTCTACCTATCTATCTACTTGTCTACTTGTCTATATATATATATATATTATCTAATTCTTCTCTTAGATGTGTAACAAGTCTATTTTATTCCGATTTGTCCTTATTGAATACCCTTAGTTGGGGCTCTGTATTTTGGGGAGTCTCTGATGCATCTTATCTTCTACTCCGTAAACTGATGGTGAAGGTAAAAAGGGAGATCAGACAGCAGACTCTATCAATTACTAGGACATGGACTCTGTGAATTCTTCCGAATCAGATAACTCATTCCATCTCTCTACCATTGCTTCCAATCAATTTCATATCCGCAACCTCCCAAACCCGTCTCTGAAGCAGCATCACTATCAAGATACCTCTATCCGACTCAAGCCCTCACCCGTATCGTGTGCCTCAGCAGGTGGCCGGTCGAGAGGCCCCGCGTGGGCTACCAGTAGAGACGAGTTGGCTTGCGTCTCTGAGATGTGCTTTTCCTTTTCCTTTTGTCATGGTAGAAATCTCCAAGCATATAAACGTTGGATGGATCTAACTTCTAGGTACTAGGTAACTATTAATGCTGTTGTAGTGCATGATCGTAGTCTGGCTTGTAACTGTGATGCTTGTTAAACCTTCGACTTGGGACGAGATTCAACAGTCTTGTTTCCATGCTATGAATGATCAAACTCAATCTTATTCTTTAAGACAAAGAGACATCCCATGAATAACCATCTCTCTCTTTTCGAGCACCCCAAACTAGAATCCCACTGATGTCATGACATATTCTCCATTTCACTCTTTAGACAAGACCCCATCACATCTCTACAAACACATCACTCATTCACTCATCACCTACACAATTCTCCACTACAATTCAACATCTACACTTAAAAACATCACCAGCACATACTCCAACTACATCACATCCCCCCAGAATCGCCAACAACCCAACGACGCATATCAAAATGTCATCAAGTTAATCTCATGATATCTTTCCCTACCTAAAAACGCCACTACCCCCTTTCTCAACAAGAGGCTTTGCTTGTCTCATGAATCCCTCAAAAAAACTGTACATAAAAAAAAACGGACAAGGAAAAAAGGGGGGAGAGACCTCATCCCATTCGCTTGTCCATCTCGGCAGACGTAGGCTTCTCCGCATTATCGGGATTCAAGTAATCCGCATCCTCTGCCGCCTCATACTCCGCAATCAAGTCCGCCACCACCTGTCTCGCCTCGTCAAACTCGCCCAGGTTCTCCGAAAACGGCGCCGTCTTCTTGTACCCTTCCATAAAGGCATTGCGCTTTCGCATGCCGTCGTATTGCTTTAGTATCCTTTTGAAAAGCTGTGGATTAAAAAATTAGTTCAACTGCATCCGTTCAAACCGTCTCGAGTGTGTAAAAATGCTTACCGTAGCAATGCTGGTGTGGTTGGCCAGCATGAGGCCACTCACGCGGTGGCTCATGGGCATGTAGGGACTCCTCTTGGTCAACGCCACTTGGATACTGGCAGGACCCCATGGAATAAACGTAGCTAGCTTTCGTTCTCGGATACGCAGCAAACTCTTGTGCACATCCGTCGGGTCAACCTCGCCCTGGATGACGTTCAAGATGGAAATGTAGCAGCTCTTCTTGGCGGGTACTGTGGACACCATTCGGTTCTTGGGCTGCAACAATCGTCTCATGACATCCAGCACTGTCGTTTTTCGAACCGTCTTGGCCTGCTCGACTTGGTCTCCGGTGAATGGCGTGTAGGCTGTCATGAGGAAGTGGCATCGTGGTGTCGGTATCAGTGAAGCCAGGATGCTAACAAGATCGTTGTGCATGTAACCGGGATATCGCAGCGTTGTCGTACTCGCAGACATGACTGTCGCAACCTTTATCCAGTATTAGTAAACTCAATCATCGCTTATAGCACCAGCTTCAACTCACCAACTGATTCGTCTGCTGGAACGAAGGCTCTTGCACATGCAACCTATCCGCCGCGATATGAGACAGCGCACCGTTGTCCAGAACCACCACCGAGTCCGCATTCTGCGTAAGACGTCTCATCGACAGGATACTGTTATACGGATGTACAACGACATCGCCCGAGTTTGTCGTGTCAGGAAAGACAGAGTACGTCTGAATAATCTTCTTGGGGAACCGATCGTTTAGTCGCTCGAGGAGGAACGAGCCCAGACCCGAGCCCGTACCGCCTGCGATGGAGTGTAACATCATGAAGCCCTGTGCGGTATCTCATATTAGCGTAGTACCCCAAAAAGAAACATATGGTAGTCCTACCTCTAGAGAGTCACTCCCATCAGCCTCACGATCAATCATCTCCATGATATCCTCAAACACCGCCTCGCCGCTCTGATAACCATCACCCCAGTTATTAGCCGCACCCGCTCCATTCTTGCCAACGTAAAAGTTCTCCGGGTTGTAGATGTTTTTGTACGGTCCGGTCTGGATGCTGTGTAGGACCTAAGCTAGCGGTTAGCATCAACTTCCACAGCATAAGTCCAGCTGCCTCTTCCTCTGCTCTCTCTCTCGCTGTCTTTCTCTCTCCGGGGGTATTTAATCGTTGACATACTCGAGGTTCGAGATCAATCAAGATGGCTCGTGGAATATATCGCGTATCGTCACTCTGGTAGTAAAACACATCCTTGCGATCACCGCCCTCGGTAGCAAAGTCCTCCAGATTACCATCCTGGCTAATTCCGTGTTCCTGACATAGCTGCTGCCAGAACTGACTTCCAACTATTTCCAACCAAACGTCAGTAACATGCGCTAACACCAACAAAAAAGATGCATTCCATCTGCACGGCGGGTGCATCTGTCGACTTCTCGGGGGATCGCACTCTGGGAGACTGGGGGAGGAAGACTGACTGCTATTACCGCATTGCCCAGCCTGGATCGTAATTATCTCGCTAATCAATCGTCAGAATAATGATCGGGGAAAACCGTCGGGACACAAATGGTAATCACCGTGGCATGGTTAATTGTTCTTCGGCTGCAGCTTTTGGAGTGCAGTGTCTCTCCTTGGGTAATTTGGCTGGTAGTTTGTCTGCACATGCCGTTGGCGAACTGTCAGCGCGACACGCGTGGCCCAAAGCTCCTGTAGTACCTAGACTGGCCCCGCCCCCGCGTTTCACTTTCAGCAGCAGCAGCAGCTCAACATAGACCAAGTAGCCTACCAACTGACCCAGATAGTTGGTATGGGAAATCACAAGATAGAAACATCAATGTCATCTAGCAGATCAATATTTTCTGTTCTATGCTTTCAAACAGACGGTATCCATGTTTTCTAACCATGCTTTCTAATACTACATTGACAATACTTGTATCCTAGACATCAATACACATACATGTATAACCATAACTCAGCACCCTCTTACACTCATCCATGGATATCTAACCAGTACTCATACAGCTTCACAACAAGGACAAAAGTAAATGAAATAAAACATTAGACGAAAACAGTATATAACACGTGCGCCCCGCAGACTGACACTGGACTCCATCCACCCGCTAAGCCCCGTATCAACCGTCTCCGACAAAATAAAGTACAATAACAGAAGGGGTGATTACAATCTCGTGATAACAATTAATACATGGTCACAGTCCTAAGGAAATGTAGGAGAATTCTCCTTGGTATATGGGTAATAGTAGTAGGACCATTGCTCACAAGATCCAGTCCAATAAGCTCCTCACAAATGTGCTTCCAGTTTTCAATGCTTTCTAACGCCCGCAATGCTAATCCATGTCCGCCTTTTTCATACACGCCTTCCTCCAATATTAATCTTTCTTGTTGAATACTTTGTTCGTCTCCAATGCCTCAGCCAATGCCTTGGCAAAGTCCTTGGTCTTGACCTGAATCATCCACGTTTCAAGTCCATCGCCCTTGTCGTTGGAAGTAGTCAGCTTGACATACTTCTCATCCGCCTTGTAGGACATGTTGGGCAACACAAGCTTGTTAAGAGCGACATTGCCTCTAGGCTCCGCTCGCATGAGCAGGCGGACGACATTCGTCTCCTTGTGCTTGAGCAGACGCAATGGCCCAACACCCTGCGTCGCCCATGGGCTCTTGGACTTTGCCTTGCCCTCATCGTCCGACTCTCCGCCAGAGACAAACTTCAGTACCTTTGCCCTAACATCATGAACCGTCTCCTCATCCTTTTCAGCCCCTTCCGTCAGATTAATCTGCTCGTGCTTCTCGCCATCTTCGTCATTATTATCGGGAGCTGTAGTCGTTGCGGCCTTGGTTGAGGGTTCCGGAGTTCCGCCAGCTGGTGTTGTGGCCAAGCTGGAGCCTCCTCCGAGATTGAACGGAGAGTCTACCCCCGGCGCTTTAGCGGGGCAATCTTCCGATGCGGAAAAGAAGACTTACTTGTCCCGGTGGTCGATGACCCACCAGCTGGCGGTTGGAGGCTGCTGCCAAAGGCAGAAGCTGGCTGGCTCGCTCCGAAGCTGAACATGCCGGACGAGGGCTGAGATGAAGGCGCCGTAACATTGAATGCTGGAGCACTGCCAGAAATCGAGGCGCTACCAAACAATGGCGCGGATGAAAGGGCCGCTGGGGTGCTGCCGGAGCCACCAAACTGGAACATGCCGGGGCCTCCTGAAGGGGTTGACGAGGCGGCAGAGGCACCAAAACTGAACATGCCACCAGTTGCCGGGGCGGAAGGCTGGCTCGAGCCGGCAGCCGGGGTGCTAGCTGCGAAGGGATTGTTGAAAGAAGAGGACGCCGCTGGTGCAGCTGGTCCACCAAAGCTAAAGTTGAAGCTGCCAGATTCGGATGTGGGGGCAGATGAGCTGGTTCCAAAGATATTCGAAGTCTCCCCGTTGTTGGTAGCAGGTGTCAAGGAAGAGCCAAAGACACTAGGAGCTGGCGTTGTGGCTGAGGGGCCAAAGCTGAAGATGGGAGCCGCCTTGGTAGTATCAGCCATGCCACCGGTGAATGGCTTCTTGACGGGAGATGCTTCATCTTGCTTCATCGGGCTACCAAACAAGTTGTTCGCCGTGGAGTCTGGTGGGGACTTGGGTGCAGCGAAGAGCGAAGTAGCAGCCGCCTGTGCCGTAAGAGTAGGCTTGACTGGTGCGCTTGTCGGGGGTGCAAAACTGAAAAGAGATCCAGGAGCAGACTCGGTCTTTGCAGGGGCAGTGGTGCTTGCGCCGAAAAGGCTTGTGGCTGGCGTTGACGAGGCACCAAACAGGCTGGTACCATTTGTTGCAGGCTTAGAGGCAAACAGAGAGGAAGCACCAGCTGTGCTAGAACCGAAGAGCGAGGTGGTTTTGGGTAGCTCAGAGCTGGGTTTCTCCTCGGGTTTCTTTTCAGTCTCGGCAGGCTTGCTTCCAAAGAGTGTTGAAGACTGTAAGGCAGGAGTCTCCTTCGGTGCGGAACCAAAGAGACTTGATGTAGCTGGTGCATCCGACTTGGCTCCTAAGCCAAACAGATTGGCGGTAGCCTTGGGAGTTTCTGTCGAAGCTGGCTTATTCGAGAATAGGGATGAAGCAAACGGCTGGGCAGCAGACTGCTTGGCCTCGGTAGCAACCTTCTTAGAGGGCTTGGAATCGTTCTCCTTGTCAGATTCGTTACCGCTCTTATCGTGATCGATGGCCTTTGGTGCTGCCTGTGTGTTCTTGTTTGACGCACTAGAAGCACCGAAAAGGCTAGAAGTTGTTGAGCTCTTTGGAGGGAAGAGGGAGCTTGACGTAGTCGATGATCCAATTCCGAAAAGATTGTTTGTAGTAGCCGATGCAGCAGGGGCAAATTTGATGGATGTGGTGCTAGGATTCCATGTTTGATCCAAAGGAGCAGACTTCGCGACGGGCTTCTGAGCGGGCTCCGCCGGAGTAGCGCTTTGAGCACGAACAGGTTGACCCTCTTTGTCCTTGGTGACACGATCAAAGAGACTGCGCGCAGGAGTGCCCTCCCTGGTTCCGGCAGCACTGGATGCTCCAGTGCCAAGACCCGCAGCCGCTGGCTTAGTAGCGAACAAACCAGAGCCAGTCTGAGATTCAGTTTCGCCGGCACCACTGGTAGCTCCGCTAGGCTCGTCATCTTGTTCAGAATCAGTATCACTCTCCGCATCCGCTTCCACTCCACTATTCTTGGCAGAGTTTGCATCAGAGAGATAGTCAAAGATGCTGTTTGGTGTGCCAGCTGGAGAGGATGGCTTCAATGTAGTAAAGACAGAACGAGCTAGGTTGCCGTTGGTAGGCTTGTTGGTGCTGCTGCTAAACAAGGATGACTTTGCTGCAGCTGCTCCCTCGAAAAGCTTCGAGGGAGGAGGCTTGGCTGGTGTGGTTGAGGGAATCGGAGCAGGCTTGCTAGCAATCTTCTCAAAGAGTGACTTGGCAGAGGACGGCGCGGCCTTTTGCAGCTTGCTAGGCTGCTCCTCACTGACAGAAGCCTTTCTCTTGTTCTTGCTAGGGGCTGGAGTAGCCGCAGTGGGCTCATCTGCCTCATCACGGACGGTAACTCGGCGCTTGCCAGCGATGGCGGCAGCATCTTCCTGAGCAGTGTCCTTGGTAAGGTTGTCATCGGCCTTTCTCTTCTTTGACAGTGCTGGCTTGGTTGGAGTAGGATCAGCATCTTCTACCTCTTCCTCGTTGGGATCAGGTAAGCCGTGCTCTCTACGCCACCGCTTAAGCACGTCCTTGGAGGGTTTGACATTCTGAAACTCGTATAGTCCATATCGGAGCAGGATGATGCTTCGGCTCTTCTCAAACTCCTTGGCAAAGTTGATGATGTTCAGCTTCCAACTCTTCTTTGCAAAAATCTCGTTGGCGGCGTACTTGAGTCGTCGCAGATCGAGGATGCAGAAGAACTGTCGTCGCTGTTCCTCATCGAAGTCAGGGGGGCAGAGGTGCGCCAAGAACTGGTCGGCATAGATGGAGCCCTTTGCGTTCCATTCCTTTGGGACCTTGTTGGCCAGGACCTCGCCGGTGAGCTCCGGGGGTGGAGACGCGATACGCATGTTGAAGAGCTCCTTCTCAGTCGCATGAGACGCCATTCCACGCGGAGTCGCCTTGGCGGTAGACTCGCGGTATACACGGCTAGGCTCAGGCGTGGCACCCGGGGCGAAGACCTTCTTCATCGTGCTCTGAGGCAGACTCGGAGAGAAGGGGATGGCCGAGGGGCTGTCAACGACGGTAGAGGCTTTGAAGAGGTTACGCGCGGACGCTATCGTGCTCTTGTTAAGGCTGCTCGATGGAACTTCGTCGCGTGTGATGAAAGCCTTGCGAGCCGATGACTGAGGCGTGCCGAAGCGCTTCGAAGCATATGGAGTCGCAACATAGGTGCGCTTCGCAAAGGGCAGAGGAGGACGGGATCTTGGGGTAGAAGAAACAGAGCTACCGGCGTCAAAATCGCCGGGAAGAGCAAACGTAACCATGGTGAAGGTGGTTTTGTTGCTGGCTGCTGTCTAGAGGACAAAGAGAGGCGCGCGCCCAACAAAGGCTCTCAGAGTAAGAGGGGACTGACGTCGCGTCTGACAGAGAGAGAGGTCGCGGCGGGAGGGGGGCGAACACCAAGAGGCAAAGCCTACGAGAGTGTTGCCGTCGATAGATAAACTCACTTGGGCAACAAAGTCAAACGACTAAAATTCTGATCGGAGACGTTGTCGTGATGGAAAAAATCGCATATAGTCCGAAAGTCGTTGGAGTTGACACGACAACGGTGTTGATTTTTTTTGGTGTGCGGATGATCCGTTGAAGTTGGATGGCGCCTGCAACAGAAAAAAAAGACGAGCCACAACAAGGGGGGGTTTCTTGGGGGGCTCATAGTACAAGGAGTCACGCACAGACCCGCCTTTTTCATCTCCAGCTGCCTGCACTTAAGCCTCAGGCAAAAATGGGCGAAAATGAAGAAAACAAGTACGGCGTACAGGGTACGTACTGTCATTGGGCCATTCGCAAAGCACCTGCGCTGCAACATTCTTTTTTTCGCGTTAGTCACCCTCCATTGCCTTGGTCACCCTTGGTCACCCAGTCACCCAGTCACCCCTCCTCTACGAGAGAGTACCTCTAGACTCCTCTGTAGAGCACCATGATTTGACGACTCACTTTACCCAAGACCTTGGAAGTCAGCTGTGGTCATGCAAAGGTACTTCTAGGTACCAACCTCTATCAAAGTCATCATTCCATTGGATCATTTCTCTGTGCAGTCTGCAACCTGCACGCAGTGCTCCATACAAGGTAACATTCACCTCACGCACTACACCCTCTTTATGTTCATAGGAATCGATAAATCAATTTGCGTCCTATCCGTTCAATCCTACAAGTACCTAGATGTAACGAGAGACTGCCCCATGTTGTCCCGGCCCAGGCGATACGAGGACCGATAATCCTGTCATGCTTGATGGAGGAGAAAGCATCCGTTGAGTGGTAAAAAAAAAATTACAGTTTTGCCCGCGTGTCCTTAAAAATCAAAAGCCAAGATCCCATAATTCCGTTACAAGAGTCGCCCAAATGTCATCGTCGTTACTTCCTGAGCGTCCTCTGCTGCTCCTCCAGAAATTCTTCATCAGAAGCATCCAGAATGTCGTACTCCTCATCCGTCATGAAATCATCAGAACCATCCCACTCTCCCTCCTCAACAGTTCCTGCAATGCTCTCAATGTCCTCGTGGGTGGGGGCCTCGGACTGCACCTCCTCGTGAACACTGGAGTGAGGAGATTCCTTCTCAAGCTTGGGGAAAATCATCACACTATCTGATTGGGAAGGCTCCTCAATCTTGAGCTCCTCAATCTTAAGCTCCTCAACGGGAGTGACTGACTTGGGAGTAGTCGCCACGGCGCCTCGAACATTGACCTCGCACCACAGACGGTGACCAAACTTGTGGCCGTCAGCAGTAGTAAGGCGCCAGTATGAAATGATCTTGCCAGATCGGAGGGGCGTGCGAAGCAGGACAGTGAATGGGAACTCGTGTCCGGAGGCAAGAGGAGCGTAGCAAACAGTAGATTCCGATGCTGATACCAGCTCGGAGATGCCAGCTGGATGGGCAGAATCAACATGGCCCATGTAGTCACCACCAACAAACTTGACCGAGCATCCAGCTGGCCAGGGAGCATTGCCCTCGTTGCGGAGAACCCAAGTCTGCTCAAAGACGTGGTTGGGGGGCAAGATGCTGCCGTCGGCGACGGAGTCGCGAAGGAAGACGGCCTTCAGGTCACCCTCGACAGGCTTCTCCTCAGCAGGCTCAGGAGACTCCTCCTTCTTGATCTCAGGTTCAATCTGCTCTTCAGCCTTGACTTCGGGCTGAGATTGCTCAACGGGCGCTTCCTCGGGCTTCACATCGACAACAGTCTGGACAGCATTCATCGAGTTACTGTCAGCAGGGCTGGGAGTCTCGGTGGACCTTGAGTTATTTCGGCTACGGTCACCCATAGGAGGCATGCGCTTGCCATCCTGGTGCTCGCCAGTAGTTGTGACGCTGACGTGACGAACTGGTGTCTTGAACTTGATCAAGGGGTGCGTCCTGTTGTGCTCATTTGCAGGGCTGGCCTCGCAGTTGGCGCAGAAATCAGTGTCATTGCAGACAGCACACTTGTAACGCACACCTCTGATATAGGTGGGGTTGCCTTGAGAGCTAGCGCACAGAGGGCCATCGCAGCAGATACCCATGTGTACTGGCTGAACCATGGGCCAAGAGTGAGCATCTGTAAGAGGTTCGTAGATGGGCACAAAGCGATGGTTGGGGTGCACAAAGTTGGCATTGGTGATGCACTCGGCGCAGTAGTCCCAGTCGGGGCAGTCGAGACACTTGTTGCGAACACCAGCGATGTACTTGTCGCAGCCATCGCAAATAGCATGGTGAGTCTGGTTGCGGCCAGCACCCATCTTGATGGTGATGTGATCTGGCATCTTAGTGCCGGCAACGGCAGGCACAAATGCGTGCTTGGGATGATGACCGTGTCCGTTCTTGGCGAAGCATTGCTGGCAGAGATCAAAGTCCTCACAGGTGGTGCAGTGAAGGAACTCACGCTCAGGAAGTTCTTGAACGCAGCAGTTGCATGTTCGCATGTTGCCGACACAGGTCCACCTGGTGCCAAAAGGCTCAAATGGAACCTTGGGCATGGAGGGCAAGGATTTAGGAACAGGGATCTCAGGCGTTTGAGCCGAAAACGGCGTGAAGAGAGGAATAGCCGTAATTTCCTCTACGGCTCTGATGACATCATCCAACTTATTCTCCTTTGGCTTGGGGGCAATGGTTTCGGTGCTGCTGTTGACGAGCTGGCCATCAACCATGGTTCTCTTAATCAGCCAGTGGTCGTCGCTCTTGCAAACAGCACCCTGGACAACGCAGTGCTCGCAAAGGTCGTAATCACCGTCATCACAGGTGGAGCAGTGGTAGTGAGCGTCGGAAACATTGCGATTGCACTTATTGCAGCAAACGGCAAAAGAGGGACAGACAGCCGATCGTGTGTTGAATGGGGGAATGCTGTCTGCACTGGGAGAAGATGGAGTCCATTCCTTGCCAAGAGGCTCAAAGCAGCTCGAGTGAACGGCTGCTGGTGCTTCGGCAAGCTTGGTCTCCTCCTTGGCAATAATCTCAGAGAGCGAATCCAGGACTTCTGCGACCTCTGCAGGTGGTGGTGGTGGTGGTGGTGGTGGACCCCGGACAGGTAGTTCAGTCGGCTGTGGGAAGGCCTCCATCACTTCCTTCTCTGGTACAGGTGGAGCATATGTAGACTCGGTGACAGTCTCGGATACATCTTCCTGACTTGTGGTTTCAATAATGGGCTCTTGCTCGGCAACGGGAGCGACCTCTGGTTCATCCTCAACAGTGACGGGCTTGGGGATCGTCTTGTCGGGTTCGTTGATGAGTGTGACCTGCAGCTTCAGCTTAGATTTGGCTCTGGCAGCACGGTACAGCTGCTTGTAAACTGGGGTATTTTCAGAGTCAAGTTCAACGAAAGCGCCAAGCGAATCTGACCACCGCTCAATCTTGGCTTTGGTATCAATGGGGATGTGTAGGAATGTTCTGATCTAAACGGTGTTGTTAGTATTGCTGTCTGCTAGCGAAATGATGATATGATGATGATGGAAAAGCGTCGCATCGTCTGTTGTAAGAAAGAGGAAATCGTAGAAAAGATGAGAGGGCGTGATGGAAAAACGTACGTGACTTTCAAGAACTCGAGGAACCATGTCGCGGAGAGGCATCTTGGTCCGACGGATAGATCCCTGGAAGGACAACTTTATCGTGACCTGGTGGTCGGGACCAGCATGGTGGCTGGACGACATCTTGGCGGATTGAGGCTCTGTAGATGATGCAGTGTCAGTTGACGTTGTTGCGAGATGCGATGGGGACTTTTCCCCCCCAAAGAGAGCGGTGGGCAGGTGGGCGGCGGCTTACAGTTTGGCGGTGGGAAGGACGATGGCGGCGGATGGGATTCAACCTTCCCCTAAACAATAGCGAGTGTGTGTTTTTTAATTCCTATCGTATCGCGGCTGAAGAGGGAAATGTAGATGAAATAAGGATGAAAATGGATGATGGTGGTGTTGCTATTGTTGTGGTTGCAAAGGAGGGATATGGGTGTTGCTAGAGAGAAAGGTGAGCGAGGAGAAGGAGGAAGAGAGTGTGTGATGATGATTGCGTTCGGGGGAAGCTCTTTTGGAGAGGTCCAAGCCACTGGGGGTGTGTGTATGTGTGTGTGTTGCAGGCAGGAAACTGGGGCGGCGGCTGGGGTACTTATTGGTCCTAACGGGTACTTTCAGTCACGCAGGCGTGCTGATAGTGCTGCAGGCAGATAGAGCCAGTCGTAAATGGAGCCCCCGGAGGCAATACTTAAAAGCGGGGCATGTACTTTCAAGTGGATCGTCCCCCCATCCCATGGATCCCTCCATCTTGAAAGGTTACTTGCAGAAGGGCGAGGGAAACAAGGACAACATAGCCTGGATAAGGTAACCGGGGGCGTCTCCGCTGAAACCTTAGCGGACTCGAGGTACCGAGTCCGTAACATCCGAGAAACGGCCCTTGGCACAGGCGGTCCCGAACCAGGTGTTGGGGCCTATTATGGGACTGGACGTATGTATTTGTTAGTCGGTACCTGGGGGAAGATAAGATGGAGGGATGCAGGTGAGAGATACTGCGGTCCAGCCAACGACGGTGACTGCGGAAGAGTTGAATCGTGAGATACCTACTTACCTAGTGCCTACCTGTGGTATCTACCGTACGGAAGCGAAAAAAGGGTTCAAGTTTGTAAAACACTCTCATACAAGGAGACTCCGCATTCGTCTATTGCCCCCCTTCACGTTCTGTTTACATGGAAGAAGATTCGAGACAAACAAGCAACACATAGTCTGCATAGGGACGCGTATGCCGAGCCCACTGCGGGAGGGAGTACCGTCACCGTCACCGAGGTACATGCCTACATTTATTACTACTACGGGCAATAATTGTGCAAACAATCCATAGTTTTCCAGGCTGTGGCTGCAGGCTTTTATTTATTTATTTATTTTATTGTTATTTTATTATTATTTATTTTTATTATTTTTTGAAATAGCCAATGTGGTTTTACTAGATATGGTATACCTTCTCGACCCAGGCTCACATTAATGCAAGGAGTACATGCCTTTGTATGCATGTGCCGTGGCCACGCTGTAGGTGGATGGAGAAAGAGTTGAAGACATCGCCAGCGACAGTAGAGTGATATGACCGATCCAAGCATGGAGTATATGCAAGTAAGAAATACTAGAAACCTACACCGTAAAGATTAAGTAAAGCAAATCGAGAGCAAGACAAAGTCAATCAACAAAGAACAAAGGCAATTGAATAAAAGGTTGAAGCCCAATTTTCTTCCAGTCAATGTCACTTTTTCACCTTCTCGAGCTCCCTCCTTCAACAAACCCCAAGTCTTCTTCATCAGAGCTACAAAGCGTGTGTGTGCCAAGGTAACTTTCGGCGGCGTCATCTTTCTCCAGCTCGCCGTCTCTCGGGTCCCGCCAGATCGCAAAAAACTTATTAACATGTACATAAAAAGTATATCCCATGTGAACTGTAGCATGTGTGCACATACGCAATAAGTTCGAAGTGCACGCCTGCCTGCCTGCCTGCCTGTTGCCTGTTGCTTTTCCTGCGTCGTGCTAGAAACAAGGCTTTCCAATCGCAGGCCACCTACCAGAATCTACGTGTCCCCCCTTGTAGCCTGTCGGCCTTCCATTCCAACCCCCCGAAACTTTAGCACAGGTCGGTATTGGGATTTATTGCATGATGTGGCGAAAAGGCACGCTGCAGCGAAACACAAGCAAACAGAAACAAAAACAAAAACAAAAAAAGGGAACAAGCAGCCAGGCTGCCAGTGGAGGCCACGCCAGCCCATCAAAACTCCAAGTTTGCCCCTCACCTTGGCCGTTCTCCTCCCTTCCAGTGATGAGGTCAATAGTCCCAGTTTTTTTCTTGTTGCTCGCCTGGGCTGGCAAAAAAATTGCTGGGGCTGCGCGGCGCTTGAATCGTGTGGGCTTTATCAATACATCGGGGCGAGACGGTGTGTGTGTGTCTGTGGTGTGTGGTGTGTGTGGTTTGTTCCCTCACCAACTCCTCCCCCCCTCGCGTCGCTCAGCAAACGAATTATCCTGACCGAACCGCTTCATTAATTGGCTGCTTTGGACCGGGAGGGCGGAGAATGTCTCTGTAATCAACAAACAAAGCAAGGGAAACTGGGCCAACCAACCATATTTGCATGTTGCCTTCGGCTGTTTCTCCCCCCTCCCTCCCTGTATGTACATACAAATGTTGTGAATCCCTAAATCCGCGGTGAAGGGCGGAAATGGATGGGTCTGATTGGCATACGGTGTACGGAGTACTTCGAGCCTGTTAGTGCTCCGATTGCTGGCGCCATGTTCCGCCTCGCCCGCGTGATGAGACGAATCCGGAAACTGGAGGATCCTTGACTCCAAAATGTCTCCCCAGATCCTGGAGCTGACGCCATGGGCGTGATTTGCTCCGCTCGATGGCGGTCGTTGGAGTAAGCGGGTCAGCATGAGGGAAAGATCATGCTTGTACTGTAGCATAACAAACGCAATACAAAAAGGTTATTACTAGCAGTTATTATCACCTTGCTAAGAGCATGCTATTGTTCAGCATAATCAGCCTGCTGTGCTTGCCTCTCTACCTCTGCATCCCAATCAATACTCACTCACAGCAGCTACTTTGTTCAACCACACTTCGATTACGTCAATCACTCATCTATGCATGCGAGTTATCACGGGGGGCTGGCTGGCTGGCTAGCTGGCTGACTCCTCCTCCGTACATACTGTACACACACGGTATAAAGGCAAATCTCAGCCCGTACTCCGTATCCCCATACCCTTTCAGCACAAGGACGGCTTACCGACCCTGGCAGACCGACCTTGGCGCACGCACCCGTTCCAGCTCTGCCCGTTCGACAGCCAGTCAGCTAAGGCTTGATGCCATATGGTCCCAACGCAACCGCAGGACAGCTGTAGGTATGAAACCATCTCTGCCTGGAACTCAAATCATCGGGATTAGTATATAAGCCGAGGCTGCTGGAGATTCGCCCTCGTCACACCACGTAGACGAACTCGACAGATGCCTACTCCATGCCTACCCAGTACTCCATACCCATACCTACCTTGCTACCTTGCTACCTTGCTTGCCATTCATTGATTTGTCTTTGTGACATGTTCCATCATCAACCTACCCTAAGCCGCAGCCATATTAACTCAAGACTAGTGGTAACTTTCCATTCCGTGTCTGACCTCTTATATTCCAATAGGTGTCCAAAGCCACGAATTCATCCTGACCGCTTGTCAAAGGTATTTGCCTAGCGTTCACAGCGAGGCATTCTTTTTCACCACACAGTTGGCCAAGTGGTGGCTGGCTTTGCCGCATGTGTACACCATTCGGCCGCTCACGGTAATTCGCAGATGGCATTCACTGATACGCAGAGACGAGGACCAAGGCTTTTTACGCGGTATCCCATGCTGTTCAATTCCAGGTTCCTCCTACATGCTGGTCCCAAACACCAAATAAACGCCGCTGCCATGACAGCACAATAATCCCCCAAATCATGAGCTCACACATGTGGATGAATATCTGGATTGGCAGGGACAAGGAGTTGAACGGCAGCCACAGCAAGCCCGCTTCCACAACCTTCACCCACACGCCAATACATAAGATCATCACCGCCCAAGGTAAACGCTGTAATGACCTCCCCTCCTATCTTCTTCTTCAACCATCATCTCCAACACAGTGTTGACAGCACCAACTTTGAACTCAACCAAATATAAAAATGCCATAGGCACTATAGTGAGCGTCATCCAACCGCCAAAACCCAAAGTAGTGTTTTCGAGAAACTAGACTCCGTAAAATGGTCGCCGTCGCAACCTTTGAGCCTCCCACCCACCAGTCCGGAAGTCCAGGAATGAATATATAAGAAAAAAAAGAAAAGAGGCATTCGAATCGACCATGATTTTTAACCACTCCATGAGCCAATTCCCCCCCAAACCCATGCTGCACCAGGAGAAGCAAAATCTGATCCCGCGCACAAGTGAATATGAGGTCGTAATATATATATTAAACGCGATATGGTGTAAAAGGTTAAGGATGCGTGGGATACTGGTAGCTAGTATAATCACCATCCTACTGTGAGTAGTAGACCATTCCCGGCGCAGGTTGAGGATAGTAGAAGCCGTCCGGGCTTGGTGTCACCATTCCGCCCATCCCCATGACGCTGGGCTGGTAATTCTGTGATGCAGGGTACGGTGGGTATGCGCTGACCGAGGGGATCTGAGACGCATCGTAGTAGTATACCATACCATTGACTTCCTGAGCCACCAGATTCGGGTTTGCCGTGGCCGGTGGACCATTCATTGCTGGCTCCGGTTGATTCTGAGGCGTATAGCTGCCGGGCATCGCATGCTGTGCCTGTGGAACAAAGGTGGGAGCTCCAGCGGAGCCAGTCATGTTAGGACCGGGATAGTTTGGCGGGTAGTAGTATCCCTGCTGAGGCGGTGCCTGATATTGTTGCTGGTGATTGTAGAATGTCGGCTGCTGGCTATAAGCGTTGGGCTGGAAGGGAGCAGCGTGGATAGCTCGCTCGGGAATTTGGGACAAGGGAGTTCCGGTCGAGACCTGAGATGGGTACGACGGCCTACGTGCATGGGGTTCTTGATATCCATTGGCCATCTGCATGGGAACCTGTTGGTGGAAGGCCTGGTGGTAGGCAGGGGGGCCTTGCGTCAGAGTTGGGGACTCGATATCTGCGACCGAAATGTTCTTTTGCGGACGAGGCTGGTGCATTGGTATCGATGCCGATCGATTCTCCTGGAAGGCAGGTTTCTGTGGAAGTGGGTGTGTCTGCGGCTGGGGAATGTCGTTGATTGAAGGCTCCTGGGCATTTGCTAGCATCTCTGCCTGGCCAGCTGGCTCGAGAGGACCGGCTACGGAAGCATCCTGCCGAGGAACAGGAGGGAGGCGGACCACAGGCCTGTTATCAACTTGAGGTGCAGGCCGAGCAACAATGGAACCGGTAGGCGAGAACATTGGCTCACGATCGTGCACAATTGATGACCGACGACTAACGGCCGCGCTGGGCGAGTACACACTTCCGCCGTAGTAGCTTCCACCAAAGACACTGGTCCTCCTTGAAAACCCACCCACAGAGCCCCAAGCAGACCGGGGCTTGCCTCGAATACGTTGCTGATTGGGGCGCATCGCACGAGGAATGAATGTGAATGACCGATCCGTGGCGGGATAGATGTATCGTGGTGGGTGTTGGGGGAGAGAGATGCGCACAGGTTTGTCTCTGCGAAGGGGTGGTCGATGATCCGGCAACTTGGTGTACTGCTTGACTGGAATACCGGAGAAAATAGCGGGAGCCTTGGAGTTTGGAAGGACGACGCGGACCTGGGCATTGCCAATGTGCTTTTCAGTCGATAGCGTTCGATTAATTGGCGTTGCACTTGTCTCGCAGGTCGGAATGAAGCCATTGCCATTAGGTGGGCCTTCATCGTTTGGCATTTGTCGAGGTCGTCGTGGAGTCGGGTCGGCGACAGTCTCATGCATGTCATGGGTCCATGGTGAACTAGTTGTCGGGTCCCCAGGCGGATGGTGCATATGGCTAGGAGGGGATGGAATTAGTCAAAGCAAGAATACGAGAAGATGGGTTGCAGGCAATTGCTTACCTCATTGGAGCAAATGGACCCCCAACACCACCACGGCCACCACCTCGACCCCGACCTCTTCCGAACGGCCTGAAGCCATTCGCGGCCGGCCCCGGATGCCGATGATCGTGCATGAAAAACGACCCCCGGTTAGGCACAAAGGCCGGGTCCTCATCCCTCCGGCGTTTGTAATCCTCATGCTCTTGACGGCGGCGATTTCCCTGTGCCTCTGGAGGCAGCTGTCTTGTGGCGGATGAAGAACTGACTATGACAGGTGCCGAGGGTGACTTGGGCGGCGACACCACCACTTCATCAAAACGCATCTCTTCCGATGGAGCTGCCTGATCTGCGAGAGACATGCCATGCAGCATCAGTTCTGTATCCGACACCGACTTTTTTGCATCAGCTTGAGCACCGAGCTTGGATTTGCGTCGACCAGTTCCCTTGACGGTTCCGTTGGCCGACTTCCTTGTGTTTGGAGATGTAGGCGAGGCCTCATCAATGTTGCTGGTATCGCTGTCATCGGCAGCATCTTGATCATCACTGATAACCGAGCCTTCGGTCAAGGAGTCATCATCCAAATCAAGCGCCTCCGGATGATCCTCATCGTCGCCCTCGTCTTCGACTCGGCGTCGTTGGCCGATGACCTTTCTGCGTCGAGGAGCAGCAGCAGCCATGGCGGGTGTTTTAGTCGGCTTCAACAAGAGACGATTAGACGGCAGACGGATGGGGCGTCGGGGGACGAGAGATGCTGTAGCGGCGCAAGCAAAACCATACGATAGCGACCTGCAGAGGATGGAAGAGAGTCGTGGGGGACAAAGGACGACGGCAGCCTAACCCGTCCTGCGGTGCCAGACAAGGTAGGTAGAGATAGAGGTAGAGCGAGAGAGGGAGAGCAGACAGAGTGCAGACAGAGAACAGAACAAAAAAAAAACTAGAAACAAGAAAGGCTCAATCCCAAAAAAGAACAGGTTGGGACTAGATGACAGACAACCCAAAAAAGGAAAAACGTAACAAGGTAGTCCTCTCGCACCTCTGCGATGATCCAAGAGCCGGGGGCGGCGAGTGAGAGGAGGTCGTGATGATGGATTGGATGGAATGGAATGGAGAGACGGGAAGATTTGACGAAGGTGAATCAGGTCCCCCCAAAAAAAAGTGTTGGCTCTGGCTTGACTTGACTTGGCTTGTGAGAGGAGTGAGTAAGTAGTGTGAGTATCTTAGTACTAGGTAGGTACTCCGTAGGTGGCCAGCTTCCGTCCATGCCAGCCTAGCCTAGTCCAGCCCAATCCTTGGGAGGTGATGCCCACTGAGACCTTCTCCCCCTCTCCCTCCGTCCACTGCTAAGCTGCTAAAGAGGTACACGGAACCTCAGGCCACGTTCTTGTGTTCCCTCATGTACCTTGTTACTCCATGTCTTGTGAGAAATGACTTTATGACATTCATGACAACATCCATCCATACCAGCCCTGGAGCTCCTTCACGGGCTGTCAAACAACAGCAGTCCACTGTATTACAGGCAGCCGTTCACTATGTTATCAACCTGCCAGGTCATCATTCTGGGCGGGCATGGTTCTGGGGTCGTTCCAGGTACCTCTTGCTCCTCTCAGAAGCTGTACTTACTTCCCCCGCTCCCCGGTCCCGAATAATAGCCAGAAGCATCCATGCCTCCAGGGCTGTCTAGACTCTCACTTCGCAGCACCCATGTCCATCTTCATCCCTAACATTGGACAGCTTCGGACCTTGTTAATAGCATCAAGCAAACACGATGGCCGTTGACCGAATCACATAAGCTTGAAAATATTGGACGCAGCCGACCCATGGTGCGCGCTCTGCGGATCCAAGCAAGCAAGCAAGCAAGCAGGCAAGCAAATCAGCCCATCAGCCATGCAATACTCCCCCCTCTCCTCTCCTCCGAACCGATCGCGCCAACCCATCTATCCATCAGCTTCCACGCCGTATGAACGCATTCATATGCGCTGCGGCTTGATTAGCTGCACGGCGATATCGGTTTGCCATCATGACCCCTCATTTGTGCATGCACGCACTGGAACAAGGTAGGTACATAGGCTGGTAAGGTAGGGTTGCAAATGCAGATGCCACATTGATTCATTCCTCAGTTGGTCAAGGCCTCAACCGATTGTTTTTATCCTTGCGACCAGTCTTTCAGTGCTTGCAGGCTACGGACGACAGGGGATGTTGTTGGACTTGTCTAAATGAAAAGCTCCATTCTGCTTGCATCGCCAGCCATGCGCGCTCGACAAGCAGCTTTATTACCTACTATCGCCTCTATTTAAAGATCACGCCACCTAACAGCGATGTGAAACTCATTCGATATTGATCGAAAATGAGAAACATGTATAAATTGATTTCACATGCAGCCGGCTTAACGGAGCGGTGACCAACCGTGCCATGTAAGGGATAGAAACACCGCCAGCGTACCTATGATACAAGCCATAGAAATTCCAAGCGCAACAGAGATGACGGGCAATAAGGGGCATAACAAGCAACAAAAGGGACTATAGTAAAGAGGAAGAGGGATATAAGACAAGGCCTTCATCTACACGACAACATTATTTTCTCTCCCTTGTGTGCCAATGCTTCATCCGAGGTGGCTTATGTTGAGCTTGATCAAACCTCTAGGCCGCTCAATTAAATGGTATGGTCAGCAACGAGGCCGAGTCTTATGTAGGTATAGTCGAACCTTGTATTGAAAACTGACCTAGCACCCGAATAATGTGGCAGCCAATTCCTGCTTGATGATGACTGATTTCATCATGACAAACACGTTACAGTCATGCTTTCAAGTTTATTAAAGACGTACAAGAAGTGACCGAGCTCTTTATTATTCCATATTCGATTCATTAACCTTGGACGTGAGCCTATGGGAGCACAGATTCAATGCAATGAAACTACACTTGGTGCTTGAGGATCTTAATCTCTGGCTTTTCGATTCGATATATGAGGATTAACTGGTGAAGCTATAGTGGTGTAAATGGCTAATTATAGGGTAAGCTGATCGATGTGGAAGCGGCCAATGCAGTGCATGGATTATATAGCGAATTTAGTGTTCAAGCTGGGGAATTGATAAAAACTCATATCTTGGTGTAACAATTCTTAATGAACTTCGGTGAATTAGAGGCTAATGCTGGATATGAAGTGCGGAGGGTGTTGACTCACTCTTACGAAGAATGAGGTGGTGGCATTTCTCTCATGCGCTGTTCCCGCTTGTTGGGATTCTGTAGCTTCCAACCGTCTTTATCGAGACATATTGAACGAGCCTGATTGTATTACAGAGGGAAGATTCTTTCATAATCATCAAACATAGAATTGAGATAATCTGTATAGCATGAAAGCCTCAGAATAGAGTAGAATAGAGTAGAGTAGAGTAGAGAGTAGAGTAGCCTTGCCACTGACAGGGTTACATGCTATTAGGTACGTACCTCATCGACGACAAGTGTCGATTGATGACGTTTAGCTCACGCTTGTCGACACCAAGACGCAGGTACTCCGTACCTACCGAGACAGCGCCGTCCTTTTGATAGACGCCAGCTTCTAAAGCAAGGCGAGGGCAACTTGCCGTCTGGTTTCACTGAAGAAAGAATACTGGCCATGAGACTCTTTATGCTTTCATCATAATATCATTAACGGCTTCATCCGACTCTCCACCGCCAAGAACGACCCCGCACGATGCCTGGAATCGCGCGCAAGGTCCTCATCTTCGCGGCCGTGGATGGTCTTATAGTCCAGCCGCTTTCATCCAAAGGCCAAAAGCCATTCCAGCCAGTGAGAATCAAGTATGGAACTGGCCTAATCTCACCAGCAACCAGAGACCAAGTTCCGAGCTCTACGGAAACAGATTCTTGGTTTGAAGCTCTGGGCGTCATAGGTGAGTTCATGTCCCGGTCTCTATCCACTCTACCTAGGCGAACTGGACGCTGAGCGGTCTGAGCTAGGCTTAATAACTGTATCACGACTCACTTACTTGGTCACAATTACCCGCCGTGAGCAGGTTGCCCAAATCTTTGGACACCCCATCTATGTCGTCACCCAAGTTGCTGTTACACCATGCTCATCCAAGGGCGATGCCGAGGAATCTGTACAGAAGACTCTAATTCAACTGCGGACACAAGCTCCTCACTCTTCAAGCGAAGATGTAGAGAGTAGTGATGAAGAGGGCGAAGTACCTGAAGTGATAATCGATGAGGTGGATGACGCGGTTGCAAAAAACGCAAAAAACGCCTTGTCAGACTTGGCTAGAAGCAGTGTTGCTGAAGACGTCATCCGTAAGAAAGGGACTTATGGGAGGTTTGCACAACGATGGTTTAGCAAGAGCGGATGGACGGTCGATCAGAGGCGAACACTGGGACTGAGTAACTCGCCAACGACGACGACCCCCCCGACTACTGAACCCACGACCCCTTCTCTAGGGGGCGAGGCCACGCCTCCAGGAGATGTGAATGATGTCCCTCAGATTCCGGTATCGACGTTACTACCGAAACTACTACGAACTATACAGGTTCTACTTGGCTCCTCGCGAAGCTTCTACTTCTCATACGACGTGGATATCACGCGGAGCATGGCGAGCAAAGCATCAGCTCCACATGCTGATACGCCCCTTTATGCTCAGGTCGACAGCATCTTCTTTTGGAACCGTCACATTCTTCAACCTTTTCTGGAAGCTGGCCACGAAACCTTGGCACTGCCTCTTATGCAAGGATTCATCGGCCAAAAGACGTTCGTGGTAGATTCTCAGCCACCTCAGATGGACGACCCGTCTGCCGAGTCTGTTGAACTGTCGGATCTTTCACCACCGCTGTCACCCTCCACAACCCCCCCGCCAGGAGCAACGAGAGAGATTGAAAGTCTTCGACCGTCTGAGAAGAGATACCAGATTACACTGATATCTCGTCGGTCCACTAAGAGGGCAGGGCTGCGATACCTACGTCGCGGTATAGATGAAGATGGTTTCGCTGCCAATTCAGTTGAGACGGAGCAAATACTCTCATCTCCCACATGGGATGGCTCGCCCATTCACTCCTTTTTGCAAATCAGAGGCAGTATCCCCTTATTTTTCACGCAGTCTGCATATTCCCTGAAACCAGTGCCCGTTTTACAGCATTCAGAAGAGGCAAACTACAAGGCTTCCAAGACGCATTTTGAGAGACTATCGAGAAACTATGGGGCGTTACAAGTCGTTAACCTGGTTGAAAAGCACGGCGTCGAGGAGCCTATAGGTTCACAGTACCAGAAGACGGTTGAGCGCCTAAACAGCGAGTTGAGTGATGAGGCGAAGATATCCTTTGAGTGGTTTGACTTTCACCATGTCTGTCGTGGTATGAAGTTTGAGAATGTGAGCGTTCTATTGTCACTCTTAAAAGACCAAATAGAGAGTCTTGGAAGCACGGTACAGAAAGACGGCACCATAGTTGAGAAGCAAAAAGGCGTTCTTCGAACGAATTGCATGGACTGTCTGGATCGAACAAATGTCTGCCAGAGCTCGTTTGCGAAACATATGCTTGACTGGCAGTTGAGGCAAGAAGGCATCGACATGACTGCTCAATTGGATCAAGAAACTCCTTGGTTCAACATTCTATGGGCTGACAACGGTGATGCGGTGTCCAAACAGTATGCCTCTACTTCTGCCATGAAAGGAGATTATACAAGGACGAGAAAGAGGGATTACCGTGGGGCGTTGAACGATCTCGGACTATCCATGGCGCGACTGTACAGCGGGTAGGTTTCCTGACGCTTTACACTGAAAAATGTACTAATGTTATGCAGCATGGTCAATGACTACTTCAGTCAAGCAGCCATAGATTTTCTCCTTGGGAATGTTACGGCCAAGGTGTTTGACGAATTTGAAGCCGACATGATGACAAAGGACCCTGCTGTCTCTATCGGAAAGATGCGAGAACGTGCCATCGAGCTCTGCCAGAAGCGAGTCGTGGCTGATGCTAGCGAGGATATTCATGGCGGTTGGGTTCTTATTAGCCCGCACACCGCTGATGTCGTCAAGTCTTGGCCTATGGAAGATGTCGTTCTCCTGCTTACGGATGCCGCTGTATATCTATGCCGCTTTAATTGGGACCTGGACAAGGTGTCATCGTTTGAGAGAGTGAGTTTGGCCAGTATCACGAATATCAAGCTGGGAACATACATCACGTCGACCGTCTCGCCATCACACATGGATGAGATGAGGAATGTAGGGTTTGTGGTTACATACCAGCCAGGCAAGACCGATATCCGGAGGACAAACACTCGAACGCTTTCTACTAGGGGAGACATAGCTCCGAGTTCAGCGCCTAATAGTGATGATAGCCGTCCCACTGGCCTAGTCGGCATACTGTCTGGAAAGCCTAAGGAGCCGACTATCCGCAAGCTTGCCTTCAAGGCCCCGTATATAGATTCCTCGAGGCCGGTGACTGGAGCGGGACCGCAGCAGACGGAGATGGAACAAGTCGTCACTATATGCTCCGAGATTGAGCGTCTGGCGTTTGAGAGGCAGCTCCTGAAGCAGGGAGAAGAGCAGAAGGGTCTTATTGAGAGGGATGATATCATATCGTTGGATGCGGCGAAGAAGAGCACAGGCTTGCTTGAGCAGCTGGGTCATTCGCTCAAAAAGTTGGTGTGGGCGTAAAGTTCCTACGTTTCACTCTTGTGAACATAATTATACACGGGCATTCTTTTCTTTTTCTTTTTCTTCTTTTTTGACTAGAAGCATCAACTTAATTTTCTCCTAGGTAAATTATTCAATTCATGAGGTACTCTTTTCTCTCCTGTACAAATGCATTTGATACCGCATGTTTTCCAACTGAATGGGGTACGATAGCTCCTCCGGCAGGCGGAACCAGATTGACTCCTGCGACTCGAGTTTGTCCCACTTGTAGCCCCGATCCGCGGCCTTGGTCTCGAGGAGGGTGTGGTCGAGGAGCCATTGCATGGGGTACTTTTTTTTCTCCTTGCCGACGGCAGCCTCGGAGTAGCTGCCCGGGCTGTCCACGACGAGGAGGAGACTGCCGGGGGGAAGCGCCTCGCCCAGGGATTTGAGGAAGTTTGTGGTCTTGCCGATGCCGCCGTTTGTGTAGAGCTCATTCAGCGTGAACAACAAGGTGACGAGTAAAGGCTCCGTGCCGACTACTTCAGCCAACTTTCCCACATCCAGGTCCAGGACGTCAGTCTGCGAAAAGGCGACGGCGATCCGCCCTTCCTCGAGGAGGGAAGTGTTGGCGGCCCTGACGGCGGCGGAGGCGTACCTGGATAGCGGGGGAGGGGAGGTGATGTGGGACTGGAGGAGGGATGTGACCTGGGACCAGGGGGCGGAGTCGAGGAGGGTGAGGGAGCCGGTGGAGTTTGTGGCGTGGAGGTGGGAGGCGAAGGCTGCGTGCTCTGCTGCGCAGCCTCCGATGGAGAGCATTTTGATGATCTTGCCTGGTTTTGAGGTTGGGGGTGTTTGCTTGATGGATTGGTCGTTGTCCTGGGTAGCCGTTCCAGTAGACTCATCCACCTCAGTTTCTTCCTCTTCACCATCATTACCACCATCCTTGGATTCCGCATCATCCCCCCCAGTCAAGGTCATACCATCCACATACCCCCCAATACTCTCCAGCACAGACGCATAGCAAAGCGCCCTCGTGGGACTCCACCTCGCGGCGTACGTCTGCAGGTAATCCTCCCTCCCGAACGCCGCGTCAAAGTCCCTGTTGAAGAGCGCCTGCTTGATCTCCTGCAGGAGCGGGTAGAAGTCATTCGACGCCAGGACGGAGGCGAAGGCGTCTGAGAATAAGTTCAGGAGACGCTGCTGGTCTTTGAGGTCCTCTGGGTTGAGTGGGCTGACGGTTGTCTCTGGTGTGATAACAGGCTCTTCGGGCTGTTGTTGTTTGGGTTTTGGCTGGGGGTTGGAAGACCTGGATGAAGACTTGTTGGGGTGGTGCTTTTTGGCCATGGCTTAATAATGAATCTGATTTGGATTTTTAATGAGTTTTATTTTATTTTTATTTTCCTTTATTTGGGGGAATGAATTTTGAGGGGGTGCTTGTTGAAGCGAAGTTGGTGTGTGTGTGTGTGTGTGCGTGTTTGAAGAAAATTTCAATGCCTAATATGGATGAAATAATATTTGGTGGTGTTTGTCATAAAGGTTGTGTGTGTCCCGCTATATAATTGAGCCAAAACCCATTTCTCGTTTGATATCAACAATTGAGGTCTATGAGCGCAAATACATTTTATTTCAGTCTTTATTTACACATTCAAGACACGAGAAATAATTGTTCCCCTCTCATGCATGAATATTACCAGAAACCGGATAGGCCATCAAAGTGAACACAACCACGCGTGCTTCTAAATCCCATCGTTTCAGAACCATGTCCTTCATCATATAGCCATAGACGCAAACACCCTACCATCGGTTTTATTTTATTTTATGTTATTTTTATTTTTTATCTTCATGAATTCCATTCTTGGTCTAAAAGTCCGGAAAGACACCCGGAACAAAGGTAAGCACCTGCAGATGCGCGAGCACCTTGTTCCCAATCTCCGCCAGCGCCAAATGGTCAGGATCTTGCTTCATGTAATAGTCTCGCGCCTCTTGAGACTCAAACTCGATGACGACGGCATGCGTTGCTCCTCCCTATGAAATAATAAGAAACAATCAGCCTTTACCATCTTCTCATGAAGAAATGAAATAATAATAATAATCATCATCATGGATTTGTGGGGTTGATTTGCTGACCTGTAGCTCCTCCACGCTGTGGTCGATGCCGCAGAGCATGGATTTGATGTATTGCTTATTTGTGTCCTGCCATACGCACCTCTCCTTCATGGCTAATAGCCCGTCTCGGAACTATACGTTTTTAATACTACTGTTAGTTGTGTATTCACTGCTGCAGCGGGAAGGGGGACGGAGGAAGAGAAAGGAGACAGGGAAATAGAGGAAGATGAAGAAAGACATGGAGAGAGGAGGAGAGAGAGGGAGAGAGGGGGAGAGAGGGAAAGAAAGAAAGAAAGAAAGAAAGAAAGAAAGAAAGAAAACAATGAATTTCTTCCTACCTCTGCTAGATCCTCCTTTGGGGCATCAGGCTTGAAGCCAAGAAGGGCGACTTGGTGTACGGAGCCCATGATGCTACGAGCTTGATCAAGATACTCGTGCTATACGTTTATAACTTCTCTGACTGGTGGAGTAAGTAGTTGTGTAATAAGTAACAAGTAGCAAGAAAACTAATCTTGAACCGTGGGGCTTATATTCATTATATATCCCGTGCCATAAGATACACTATTATATACACCACCATGCACTCAACGTACATCACCGAACCCCCTCCCTTACCCATTCCATCTTCGTCAAGGTAGCAAAACACCGACAGCCTTATGGGAAACCATATGGCAAAAACGGTAATGGTAAACACACGGTAAGTGGACTAGCTAATCACATGTCTCATTTATAACCTCATCATTTGACAAAAGTAGGCATCATTGTTGCCAACGTCGTGGTGGTAGTGGTAGTGGTAGTGGTGGTGGGATTACATCCAAAGTCCTAGAGGGAGTCCCCGGCTAGCATTTCCCGACGGGTCTCGGGCAATCGGGGAACCTGGCCCAAACGCCATATAATCAAGCATTTGATCGCCGGGATTGGACGTTTTGTCTGTCAGACAAATTCTGTCACCATCATTCTAATTCTGTCATCATGAAGCCGCTGCTTGTGCCCGTCATGTAGGCAAGGACGGGTCCACGCAGATTCATTATTCATTCAGCGTCTGGTGTTGCTGCACCCCCTTTTGGTGGACTGCGTGATGGATATATCGCAAGAGAAATCAAGTTTGAATATATCACTATGCTAGACCATCTATTTCCTAAAGGGTGCCAGGCTGTCTTGCGTATTCTGCCTCCTCATCCAATCATCTCGATTATTCCTGCTCCCGCCAATCCGCCCGCCGGTTGCTCCGCCTATTCGATTCCTCGCAAGGACCTTGTACTCGCTGTAGAGGTTCGAGCCAGGGATACCCGGTGTCGTAGTCATCGACTGCCATGTATTGCTTGATCCTTCGGAATACCTCAATCCATGGTCGTCGTCCCTGTCCGTCTTGTTAAATGTCGACGACGAAGAATGCTGGCTCCCTGGGTCCTGCAGTCTCTGAACCATCCAGTCACGAATATCATCACCCTTGTAACCATAAAAAAACGCAAGGGCCAGCACCGCGACCGTGACGGGTATGGCCGTCATCCAGAAGAGCTGCTGGTTGTAGTGCGTGCTCCTCATGTCGATCGTGTTCATGCCCAGGAAACTCGAGACAAACGACAGGGGGAGGAAAAACAGCGTCACAATGGTAAAGACCCTAATCGCCTTCCCGTGGTCTTCCTCTAGAATCTCGATCGTCTGCTTCACCTGCTCCTTTAGGATTCTCGATCTTGTGTTCATGTTCTCGACTTCGCGTCTCCTGACTTCGAGCTGGCGGAGTTGAACGTCTCTGTAAATGCTTTCCGTCTTGTACTGCCCGACCCGAGTACCGGTAGTGAACCGTAGCGTTTCCGGGTACACAGAGTTGACGTATCGAATGAGGCAGGTCTGCTGGTACTCCAAGACGTTGTCTAGTGCCTCGAGCTCCTCCTTGAGATCGCGAATATCTAGAAAGACTCGCTTCTGGGGTCGTTGATTTGCCTGAAAATGAAGCCGAGAGGCGTAATCTTTATAAATCTTCATGACTACATCCTTTTGATACGGCCGAGTGGCAGAATGGGACTGATGTGGTAGATTTTGTCCCACGCATATGAATGCTAGAGTAAGAAACTCGGCCCCGACCGTCTTGGGCTGAAGCTTCTCGATATCTTGAGAGGTATTGCCCGATAAGAAAATGTCTCTCTTGGCACTGTCCAAAAGATCTAGAGTTCGCTCCCACGTATCTCGCTCTTCCAATTTAAGCTCATCGAGCTTTGCTTGGATACGCTTTGCCAGCCGACTGTCTGACGACTCCGAGTTGGATGCATCGAGCAATCTATTTGCCAAAGATAGCTTCTTTGAGCGGAGAACAAATATCTTGATGATCTGTTGAAAAGTATGGACAATGTTTACCGACAACGGGGGTCTTGACACCCTGGCGTTTGTCAATTGATCTCTCCCGGAGTTTGTCACCATGATGTGCAGCTCCTTCATGTATTTGTTGATGGCAAAAAGATAGGTGATGAAATCTTCCACATCATCTAGCATTCCATCTCGTGAGATCTGCACTGGGTCTTTACCAGGCGAAATGTGATGCAACCATACGTAACAAGGATCATCGTAGGGTCTTTCACCTGTGACATCACACTCAATATGTGTATTGTGTAGATGTTCCACGGCTTGAAGCGCTGTAGAGTAATGCTTCCCAGATTTACAGTCCTTACAATCAGACCACGATATCTTCTTCGAAGATGAATCTATAGTGTCTGTGTCTGAGTTCTTGAACTGACTAGAAAAGTTGCGGATGAAATAGGCGCGCTCATCGTCCGGGCTATGCTCGCTCTCTTGCCAAACTAGTTGCTGTCGCCCAATCATGTCAGTATTGCTTAGAAGGGGTGTAAAACGCTGGCAACGTACACGACAGATTGTATCTACACATCCCCAGAAGCGCTTCAACAGAATGTGTATCATGGAGCTTCCTCTTTTTGGTGTAAACGACCATATGATCTGACGGCTGGCCTCGACGAGTCGCTTCATTAGTATTTGATCGTGGCTCGTGATGCCCATGGACTGTGACTGTCTCCATTCTGATTCTTCATGGTCATCATTCGTTGGCCATGCGTCGTGCTGTGTTGAGATATCATCGTCCGCATCTTCTGACGACCGAATGCTCGCTGGATAAGGGGTATGTGCCCCGCTGAATTTGCTTTGCCCATGTTTCCCAACTTTTCCGAAAGATCTTTCAGAATCATGTGAGCCGGAAATCGATACATCATCTTGGTCTTTGGGGTCCCCCGTTGTCGTCTCACCATCAACTTCTAGGCGTGAAAGGTCGTCCCTGGCAATATTCAAGTCACCATCGGGCAAGATCCCATCAAGAAATTCGTGCCGTGAAAAGAAATCTTCCATGGTAAACCTTGGGGCCTTGACATAATATCTTCCGATTTGGTGAGCCGAGACGGCTGCATCGATTTCGTTGAGAAGCTTAATCATCGTCTCGTCCTCCGCCCCCTGCAGCGTAGGACGACGCGCTACCGTGTACGAATCCCAGTGAAAAAAGGGGATCGACCCTTGAGCCGGCAACGCCTGCGCTTCGGGATTGCTGTTTAACTCCTCCTCGTCAAGGTACTCATCTTCGGAAGCAAAATGCACCGCACGACGTGGGTGAGATTGAGCAGAGATGCTGCCAGCATCCCCTCTCCAAAACGCCTCCAAATTTCGAGCCTCATTGTTTTGTATAGTATCTTGTCTAATCTTGGAGAAAGGAGAACGATGTGTGGACCGAGAGTGAAATTGGCGAGCTAAAGGGTCGAGAAAGTCATCGTAACCATTAGAGTAAGAACGCCTCTGGTTCGATATACCATGACGACCTGATCGACGTGGAGTTGGATATTCCCAATCTTGGTATCTTCGATATGACGATCTTCGCGGGAGACCATCGCTATTCGTAGCACTGCTTGGCCTTCTCATGACTCGCGGTGTGTTGTAGCCATCGTGCTGTATAAAGCGTAAGATGAGATGAAATTTAGATTAACATAGTGGTGAACTGCTTACTAGTAATTCTGGTGAAATCTCTTGAATTCGCCTTCTATTACCCTTGGATGCTTCCTTGCCATGCATTGGCTTACCTGCGCTACTAACTTCGTCTATAGTTAGATTGGTAGTTTGAGCTGATCTGTCAATATACGATGCACCGCTGTCTGAGCCGTGGTCTTCCGTCATCTCCTCCACGTCTTCGATTATAACTCTACCTTTAGAGTCAATGATTCGTATCCTAGTAGGATTCGTAGCTAGAAGTCGTGAGCCTTTTGTTGGTGATGAGCTTGAAGTGCTCTGTCTTGAGATAACGGCCCGCTCCTGAGACAACCTCATTGGTGTTTTCTCAGGGATGGTGAGAATATTTCCCTGTTTTTGTGTTGATGGCTGCTCTCTTCTCTTGTGAGAATCTATCTGGGTTAGTGGTGAACTCGGAGGATCGACATTTCCAGTCACACCCTTAGAATCTAATTGTGATAGGGGCAGAGTTTCACCATCCCGGTCCTCATTTCCCACGCCATGGCTATCGGTGTTCTGACCTAATAGGCGTTCCAGGCTTTTTAGAAGTGACATTATCTCGGGCCCTGAATATCCATGGACCGCAGTATTCTTGTCGTTTGATACAGCTTTAGACGAAAGTTGGTCAGGTTGCTCTTGCGGCTCAGGTGCGTTTTCCGGATATTCGATTCTTCCCCTCTGATTTGGTAATGCCTCAACTGATCCTAGATTCATCGACCTTTCTGATCTGACTGTTCTAATGTCCCAGACGGAAGCTTGCTCATCCTCATATCCACTGCCTTGCAGAGTGCTCGTTTTTGAGTGGGTTCGTTGGATACGATATAAAGATCTCGGTCCCCACCGAGGATATAGATTACTGTTTCGCCTCTGTACTAATGCCTGGTTATTTCCATCATGTAATGCGCGAGAAGGGGTGTACGTCGAACCACGATCGGTCAAGTCGTCTGGCCTTGGCTGGTAATCCAACATCAGTACTTCCTTCTGGCCCGAGTAACTCGATCCCCGGCTACTATGACCACGATGACGTGAGTCAGGCCTCTTCTTCTCTATTAGACGGAACACGTGTAGCCGTGGCATCTTTGACTTCATGAATTCGATCCATTTTTCGCCTGTCAAGATGCCATCTTCTTGGTCAATCAACTCAAAGTTCAAGGCATTGTCAACCTTTCCCTGGACCATGACCATTGTGTACCTAAAAAAGTCAACCCAAGAGGTGTTTGATGGTACAAGAATGCGGTGGATACGGTTGGCTTGGTCGATGATTCGAACAATTATCGGTTGCTCAAGGCCGGATGTTCGCTTCTCAACAACGCTTCCAAGAAGGTCATCGGGAAGTTGATCAGACATGGTGATCAAGATGTTTGATCCGATCAAGAGGCACCACATCTGGTTGACGTATAAAACGTCGTCACGTTGACTGCAGGCTGACATTTTCCGTATCACCTGATGCTTGTCGCGGTTCGTCACAACATCAAACCCATAAAGGCTTTGAAGAAGGGTCTGCGGATGATGTTCGCCATCCTCCGATACTGGGTGACTTTCCAATGACTTCATCGCCATATATGGTGAGGCAACAAATATTACTGGGTCCGTTTGCTGATGCCTACTGGAAGCCCGGCTGCCATGATGTTGAGAGTGAGTGCCGATGGAACGCAAAACCGAGCCAGGCTCAATGTATGTCCCATTTTCAGAATCCCGAACGAATTTCTCCCCGACCGTGGCAACTAGTTTGACTGCAACCTCTCTGAGATTGTCGTCAATTAAGGGACAATTCCTAACGAGCTTCTATACGAGTGTCAGTATTGGTTACCACCATGCGTAAACTGCAAAGCATACGTCCAAAACCTTGAGACTCATCGTAGGGCGTGTGACATGACTGAGGGACACATCTTTTTAGTATTTATATAAGAAAAAAAGGGTCAATAGGAGTACTTACAGCCATCTGACCAGCACTGTTTCTGAATCCTCATATTCCCTAGGGGGGCCTTTAGGACAAAACAGCACAACCTTTCCTTCTCCCATCTCGTTGACACAGTATTCCAATGCGTGAATAGGTTGCAGATGTGTTGCGCCTATTTCCTTAAGATTTGTCTTTTCTTCTCTCCAAACCTGCACTGGTGGTGAGGCCACACCGTCGCCAAGAATGTACTTGTCAGCTGTAAGAGAGACGTTTATGGACAAGCCATCCCTTTCGGCTCGTTCAGCCATTGTGCCTGGATGGAGTATTGGATTTGTCGGCTCCGAGAAGTGGCCCTCGCTTGATTCCAGGTCAGCCAGGGAATCTTCACTGAATGGTGATAATGATCGCGTTCTTTCATTCCCCTGTCGATCGGGTGATGAGGTTCGTGGTGTTCCATGTCTCGACTTTTCATGCTGGTGATCCTCTTCCTCCTCATCGTCTTCCACTCCCTCTTCTATTTCGTCTTCATAATATGGCTGTCTGTATTCATTTTCCGAGTGTCCATGTGAGCTACTGAAGTAATCATCGGGAGGCCCGTCCATGGAACTACCGAAGGCCTGGTCTTGCAGATCACCTCTCGGCAGGCGAAGGGGAGGTGATTGTTCCATTCTGTCCTGGATTGGGGTTTTACGTTTTCTCTAAAAACGAAATATGCCCCCTCTTGTGCAGGATGGGTATTTAAAAGTGGTGAACACAGATCATAGCCAACAATGGCGGCAGGCGGAGATCCCCAGCAGCTCAGCAACACTGCCCCGACTAAAGACCAAAGGGTATAGTATATAGGTCTCCATCTTCATGCAGGAAGTACCTGAAAACGCCGAAATATTGACTAAGAGACCCAATGGATGCAATACCAATAACCAATTATTGTGCCATGTCGGTGTGGGATATGCTGGCGGGGACAACGCATGCAATGCAGGGACGCAAGCCTTGTTAAATATCAGGTTGCTACTTGTCTGTCATAAATGAGACTTACTTCGCCAACCACTGGGCTCCTATGCATATTTGTCATTATTGGATGAGATAGCATTACCGATGGAGTTGAGACTGGGATGCCGATTGGTCAATACGTTCAATACGGGGCCTGGAAGACATAATACTGCAGTCAGAAACGCACCAATCATAACCTACACAGCTATTTGTCTGCGTAATCCAATAGGGGTTGGGCTACAATTAAGGAGTTGCATGGCATAGAAAGCTCATTACTAACTAGATAACAAATACTACGATATCTGGGAAAAGACGGGCGAGAAGAACGAGATGAGTATATGAGAGTGGTTGTATTTGATCAAGATGGCTATATACAATGGCAGCTAGCTGCCCCTTCTTAAATATGTACGGTGTCCAACCCTCGGACATCAAGAAACTTAACCCCACCAACCAACCAGCGGCTGACTCTAACACAGCGGGCATATCGAGGATGATATCCAGTCCGAAAAAGATTGATACAATATCAGTTGAAGATACGAGTTATCCAGAACATCGTATTCAGTCTGAGACAAACCTCCCCACGAGCCGGACCTGGCGCCAGTCCATCTCATCCCCTCCATAGCCCCTTTAAGCGAGAGCCAGAATATACACTGCCTTTTAGAGCAGGAAAGTAATTCCGACTCGGTAGGTCATTGCTTAGCAACCCTTGGGACAGCGACAATCGCTGGTAGCCCTAAAGCCCTTGCAGCATGTGGAGAACCTCTTCATGTCGTTGCGGAGGAAGTGGGCGGGGCAATCATCGCCAATCATGTTCTCCTCACCGCAGCATGCTCGAGTCCAGTCAAAGGAGTTTTGTTCATACTGTATGCATTTGCAGGCGCTTGCGGTGGAGAGGAGAGTCGCAAAGACAATTGTGGCGATGCTGAACTTCATTTTGGTGGTGGTGGTTTTTTGTGGTGTGTGTAAGTCGTTTTAAAAGGCTGACTAGGCTTTTCTAAGAAAACTGAGTTGAGAGAGAAGAATAGTCGAAGAGTCGTTATTGATGGGGAGTGGAAGTGATGAAGATGGAGCTATGAACAGTTTGACCCCATGGTTCTCTTCCGGCATCTTTATACTTGCTACGAGATGTTTTAGAGTGGACTTTACGACTGCACTCCAATATCAGTTATAGTTTATCGATCCTTGCAAAAGGAAGGTGCGTTGAGTTGTGCCATTCTCTAAACCAACGGCATGTTGGGATAAATGGCTTGCATGCGATCTAACAATAGGTGGGCCACAATAGTGACGTTGGACCATATGGCACAACTAGTCCAAATGCGGCCGTATTCGAAGGGTCTGTTATGTATGCAAGTCACCTTCTACACTTAGATAAGAATGCCAGTTTTCCATCCAGTAAGATGTCAACTATTCTTCCAAAGTGGTGATGTTTGTTAGATGGAAGTGGGATCACGCCTTGTGAGACCAGCACATGTGACTATATCCATTGGAGAATCGCAGTTCCTATCGGTCCCTCGTGGGGAAAGTCACTAACCGATGCATAACGGTCGGATGGCGATGGCCAGCAAACAATGACATTGTATGTCACGTTGCTCTACATGGTGGTGTTGATGAGCAAGAGGGTTTTTCCCGTGACAGAAATGGCAACTGCGCGAGTCATTGGGTTCACAACCATGGCTAGAATCGTTTGCACTTGGCCATGAATGATGAGTCTCTTTCTGGATCGGTCGAACTGAATGGTATGTAGAATTTGCTGTCGTGTAGTTGTATATGAAGCCGATTTTCTCGGAACCGAACCCAGTCATGAACTCCTCGATGCCATACATTGGGCATCAAAATCCGACGTCATGAAGCAAACAAATATCCAACCTTCCGAGTCTAGACAAGTTCGGTTCTATGATATATGGGGAGGAAAATTGTTCGTCTCCTACATAACTCATGGCTCACCTAGGTCCTCATGCGTGGCATATAGTGTGGCCCAAAACCTCTTGACACTCAACTATATATTTTTAGCTTTAAGGACCGTAACTCTATTATACTAGATATCAATTGACCCCCCCTTTTACTTATACACCGCTCGTGGTTATCTTCAAGGCACGTGGGCTGATGTTGGGTCATCCATATTGCTTTAACCAACAAGTGGGGGAAAGGCCTTTCTAGACTTGACGAATTATCTCTTGGCCACAAGGATAAGAAATGAGTCCATTCCTAATAACGATAATAACGGGTTCTTTAATCTCAAGGTTATTGGAGGGGAGTATCAGTATTTAACTTGAGATAGCATGTTGTTAAACCCTCAAATCGAAATGTATGCTTTTCATCTCTTCATAAATTGTAGATTGTGTCGCCAAAACTAAAGAGAATTTATGATATCTATAAAATAGCAATCTTAGCTATATATGTGTCAATAGATACGATTGAAGAATTGAAGCGTGGTAGATAGACTTGGATGTTGGACAGTGATGCAAAGCACAACAAGTGCGGCTCCTCACCAACCAACGCACACCAAGAGGTTCGTAGGGCAAGCGAAGCCGCGCTCCTGTGGTATTCTGATCGCGTTTGATGCATACCCCGGCCTTTTCTATTTTTCTGTGTTTTTATAAATATCGCAATACTGAAGATACCTAGAGTTATCGTTATCATCAGACTTGGCCAACAGATGCCACTCCGCCAGTCAAGTCAATAGCAGTATGCTACCCTATACCAAGTTGGAAATCCCCATCAAACGACAACGAATGAATTATCAATCTCATTGCCTCATAGGGTAACCTCCAGAATCTTTTTCCTTCTTCTTTCCATGTGAGATTCATAGTAATAAATAGCTCCCCCGCCCCAAGACTTATAACCTTAATCGGACGTCTGCAGCTCATGCTCACTCTACCTTGGTAGAACTGGCTCAACCGCCCACCTTTCTAACACCTACCCGCTGGCTGTGGAATGCGACATGCCGCACCTGATACCAGAATGCTACATACGTCATGAACAACCGTGATCCATCAGTTTGAAGTGTCTCAATCGCAATATCTGGTGTTTTGCAGTTTTCACATGCCACCCGCAGCATTGAAGATCATCATCCAACTTGACAAGAAAAAAAACTTGGTTTATGCGGAATCACCCGACCCCTGTACTTGCGGCAGGTTCGGAACGAGGCACTCGACCTCGCGAAGCTATAGCGTAAAACGTTGTTCCCGTTCATCGTCATGATTGGCTGTATTAGCTGAGACAGATTCTTGTCAGCGATGGATAAGACACGGCCACGATGCAGAAGCTTTAATCTATATCTTCAGCTACACGATGCTAAGTAGCGGCACCCAATGGCCGTTTAACAATAAGTTCTGATACCTACTACCTGAGAAAGCGTTCTGGTGTGTCTCGACAAAACGGCTGCCTATCTGCTAAGCTGCTCTCTAAGCTGTAACCGGCGGCCCGTTGGGGGGCAGAAGAGAAAAAGACCGCAAACCTCCACTCATTGTACCAAATACACGATAGCGTCAAAAATCCAAAGTGAGGATTTTCCTTCTTGGTATAGATACGCAGATATAACCGGAGAAAAAGACGTCACCTTGTCGGATCCAAGCGGAGTAGCCGAATTCGGTACCTCTACATACAACACAACTCGACGGGGGGCCGTATCATCCATCTGCCAGCCATGTGTCGTTGCAATGAAGATCAGCTAGAAAATGGAGCCTCGCACCCTCGCTGGAGACAAAAACTATGGGCACTATTGCGTCAACCTACGCTTGAACCTCTGTCTCGATTGAACCCTACTGGACGAACCATGAAGATCATCTTGGCGGAGTGGATGAGACAAGGCGACGCTGGCCCAGTTTTGAAGGGGTCAAGGGGAAGCGAGAGAGAGAGAAAAAAACTCTTATGAAAATCATGTCTTGATGAAACGATACTTGTTATAGAGGAACAGTCAAGGCCTTTACGGAGAACTTGATATCGGTTTTTTAACCGCCACAAGGCCGTCGGTATGTACTTGTACCTGAACACCCCGTAGTTGAGATTAGAACCTACCAAGTAGTAGAACCAACCTCCCCCCCCAAAGAAACCCCCACCTTCAGGTGAGTGTATGTACATCTAGTATGGATGGGATGGATGGCATCTCCACAGCTCGTGCTGCGATTTGCCATCCATCCATCAACTCCTATTTGCCGGTTCCCTGCCGCCCCAGTAATTTTTCAGTGGATGCTTCCCAATTGCTCACTAAAGAGGAGCCACTGTGCCACTTCAATCCACTGCAGAGCTAGGTAATGCTCCCTAATTTATGACATAACCCCTCAACAGAAAAAAAAGCGTGCCATCCGCGACTTGCCTTATAACATCTACTTACTCCCTTCCCTTCCCTCCCCTTCATTCTCCATTCTCCCATTCCCAATCCCATTATTTTCCTTCTCCTCCAAATTCCACATTTGCAGGAGTCATTGTCTTTTTAACCTCTTCCCGTAATAACAAGTTTGGAACTATTCGCAAACATGGGTTACACAGAGGTTGACCAGTTGGCCATCAACACCATCCGCCTGCTCGCGGTATGTTTCTTTTCTACCCCGCCATTGCCCCTCCATAACAACCCCGACGGCGATTGGCAGCGATTGCTATGCATATGAGTTGAGAAACAGGACATGTCGAAAAATGAGACTGACGAGAATTGCCATGACAGGTTGATGCGACCTTCAAGAGCAACTCGGGACACCCTGGTGCTCCCATGTAAGTGCCCTATAGGCTTATACCGACCACTCCGCCGAAGCCGGGAGCTGACAATGAGACTACAGGGGCATGGCTCCCGTTGCCCACGTTCTCTGGGACAAGTTCATGAAGTTCAACCCCAAGAACCCCAAGTGGTTGAACCGCGATCGATTCGTTCTCTCGTGAGTTGTGAAAAAAAAAGCATTTTTATCCCGAGTGATCCGGAACAACATCTAACTTACCCCCCCCCCCCCTTCACAGCAACGGTCACGGTTGCATGCTTCAGTATGCCCTCCTCCACCTCTTTGGCTTCCCCCTCTCCATTGATGACCTCAAGGCCTTCCGAGTAAGTTTGCATGAAGTCAAGTCAATCAAGACAAAATCTAATCTTCTGATTATAGAGCGTCGACAGCATCACCCCCGGCCACCCCGAGGCCCACGATACTCCCGGAATCGAGGTTACCACTGGCCCTCTTGGTCAGGGTATCACCAACGCTGTTGGTCTGGCCATTGCCCAGGCTCACACTGCTGCCATCTTCAACAAGCCCGGCTTTGACCTTGTCAACAACTATACATACTGCTTCCTCGGCGATGGCTGCTTGATGGAGGGTGTCTCTGGCGAGGCCTCTTCCCTGGCTGGTCACCTCCAGCTCGGCAACCTCATCGCCGTCTGGGATGACAACCACATCTCTATTGATGGTGACACCAACGTCGCCTTCACTGAGGACGTCGCCAAGCGATACGAGGCCTACGGCTGGCACGTCATCACCGTTGACAACGGTGACCACGACCTCCAGGCTATGGAGGATGCCATTAAGCAGGCCCAGGAGGTCAAGGACAAGCCCACTCTTATCAAGCTCCGAACCACCATTGGTTTCGGTTCTCTCCAGCAGGGCACCCACGGTGTCCACGGCTCTCCTCTCAAGGCTGACGACATTAAGCAGCTCAAGGAGAAGTTCGGCTTCAACCCTGCCGAGACCTTTGTTGTCCCCAAGCAGGTCCAGGAGCTTTACGGCAAGCACTCCACCGAGGGTGCCGCTCGTGAGGACGAGTGGAACAGGCTTTTCGCCAAGTACAAGGAGAGCTTCCCCAAGGAGCATGCTGACCTCACTCGACGATTGACCGGTGAACTTCCCGAGGGCTGGGAGAAGAACCTCCCCGTCTACACCACTTCCGACCCCGCTATTGCCAGCCGTAAGCTCTCCGAGACTGTTCTCAGCAAGATTGAGGAGGCTCTCCCTGAACTCGTCGGTGGCTCTGCCGATTTGACCGGCTCCAACTTGACCCGTTGGAAGGGCGCCGTCGACTTCCAGCCCGAGTCTACCGGTCTCGGTAACTACTCTGGACGATACATCCGATACGGTGTCCGTGAGCACGCCATGGGTGGCATCATGAACGGTTTAGCCGCATACGGAACCATCATTCCTTACTCTGGTACTTTCCTCAACTTCGTCTCCTACGCCGCTGGTGCCGTCCGTCTGTCTGCCCTGTCCCAGGTTCGTCTTATCTGGGTTGCCACTCACGACTCCATCGGTCTTGGTGAGGACGGTCCTACCCATCAGCCCATTGAGACTTTGGCTCACTTCCGTGCCCTCCCCAACCTCATGGTCTGGCGTCCTGCCGACGGTAACGAGACAAGCGCTGCTTACTACGTTGCCCTGACCTCCAAGCACACCCCCAGCATCGTCGCTCTGTCTCGCCAGAACTTGCCCCAGCTTGAGGGTTCCACCATCGAGAGAGCCTCCAAGGGTGGTTACGTCCTGCACGAGGTTGAGGGTGCCGATGTCACCCTCGTTTCCACTGGTTCCGAAGTCTCCATCTGCGTGGATGCCGCCAAGGAGCTCCAGGAGAAGCACAACATCAAGACCCGTATCGTCTCCATTCCTTGCTTCGAGGTCTTCGACACCCAGTCCAAGGAGTACAGACTCTCTGTTCTCCCCGATGGCATCCCATCTCTGTCCGTTGAGGTTATGAGCACCATGGGCTGGGAGCGATACACTCACGAGCAGTTTGGTCTCAACCGCTTCGGTGCCTCTGGTGCCTACAAGGATGTCTACAAGGCAAGTTTTCTCCCATTATTTCGCTTACCATATTTACATACTAACCATTGCTATAGAAGTTCGAGTTCACCCCCGAGGGCATTGCCAAGCGTGCCATTGCCACCGTCGACTTCTGGAAGGATGTCCCTAACATCCGCTCCCCTATCAACCGTGCCTTCCAGCAGATCATCTAATTTCGAGTTACAATGTGTGGGATAAGAGAATAAAAGGGAAAATATGGAGTAGCGATGGATTCTGGGACATGTGATTTCAACGATGAGATGACTCAATTTAAAAAAATTATTGATCAATAAGTTGTCATTGTGCCAAATGCTAATTACCTGTCGATATCCGTGACTTGATGTGTATGCCCTGTACTCCACGCTCATGAATAATCCATTATGCTTTTCCTTCTCACACAGAGGCACTCTGATTCGGTCCTAGCGAGGCGGACCTAGCGAGTATACCATGTATAGCAATATTCCTAGCACGACTTCATCATGTCTCGTCGACGTTTTTTTTTGCCTCTTGTTTGAGGCTTAGCTCGGTTCATGTATAATATGCATGCGAATATCGACGCTTTTATTCTGGCGTATCGGTGCCGTCTGCGCCTCGATCCATTCCTTGTGCGACCCACTCTTTTTGAAACTCTTTGCCAACTCTTTCTAGCCTTGCGGCCGCACGTCTTGCTTCCCTGGCTTCTTCAGGAGAGCCTGCAACGACGACGCTAACGAGGGCTGGGACTCCATCATCGAGTCGCCCGTCATCGTCCCTGCCGGGTTCTGGTTCTGAGCTGGCGCTGCTGCCTCCGCCAGACTCGCGAGGATCGAGGAAGGACTGCAGGACGACGGCTCCGGAGTCTGGGTATTCGACCATGATGCGCTGGGGCTTGCCGAGGTTGGCTCGCTGGACGGCGGTTTGGGAGGTGATGGCGCTGGAGGTGAGCGATGTGAGGGACTCGAGGTGGATGCGCGAGGAGGACGAGGTGATTAGAGGGGTGAGGGTGAGGTCTGTGAGGTGGAGGGACAGATTTGGATGTTGAGACGGTAGACTGGCCATGATGGCTAGGAGGAAGAGAGGGGGGTGGGTGGGGGATGATGACAAGAGTAAGATGGATGGTTTTGGTTGTTGTAGACGTAGATGAGAGTTTGCAAAGGCAATTGAAGCTCCTTGAACAAAGAAGAATTAATGGAAGGTATATAGAAGTGAACAAGTTTCAACAAGAAAAAAGATTTAAGTGAGAGAGGAAGGGGGGGGTTTATGAGATGGGAAATTTGGAGAGAGGAGCAATGGGATTGCCTTTTTGATCTCTACCTACACAAGCAGGAGAAGGTCAGGTAGGTTCCGATAGGGAAAATGGGGTAAGCTTCAGTGGGTTCACGGATTTGGGGGGGTGGGAGACCCCGCTGAAGCTCCCCCTCACCCCGCCCTTTTTGGGGCCCTTTTAGGTGCAGGTTGGCCTTGCTGGCGCGAGCGGTGGGGGGTGGGAGGAGGGAGGGAGGGACACACACGATTGAGTTGTAACGGGTTCCAATGATAGCTGGAGGAGAGAGTTAGCCGCAGCTGGGTTGCAGACCGCAAATCTACTCATACACTGATATGAATGATAAGGAATGAAAAAAAAAGAAGGAAAATACTGGTAGAATGATGCACCCAGACAATAGAGAAATAAAGCTACATGTAACTTGATTTTTATGCGCTATTTTGTAACCAAGTTTTCTATCATAACTGAGGGATGGAAATCACATGGATGATGATCAAAAAGTACCTGGCCTTGCCAACTGAAGGTACAGGTAGGTCGTAGTAGGTAGTTGTAGTAGTACCTAGCCTGGCCACTTTTGGGGTTGGTAGGCGCTGAAACGCTGTAAGGAACGACGTCACGATTATCGATCGAAGGGGCCATCGTAAAGAGAAGGTCACTAAAAGCTCAAGCGCAATTTTTTAATGTCGCGTTTCCTACCCCCTCCCAATAGAGCTTTTGGGTGCTACATGACCAAATAACTAAGCGAGAAGCGATAGAAAAGAAAGAAAGAATGCTACCTATACTTTTCTTCTTTTCTCAAGCGATGCTACCTGAACGAGATAGCGATTTTTTCTCACTTGATTGAATAGAGGCAAGTTTTTCTTTCTATTTTTGGCCAGGGGAGAGGGCGCTTTGGTTGGCTCCGCGGATCTGCTGGGCTGGCGGTTAATGATGGCGAGTGTTGGAAGACAAACTTCTTTTTGGGGGGGTGTCTAACGGAGAGAGACATGCATGTTCAGGTCCTGTAGGAATGGCTTTTGAGGCTACTGACCGTTTTTGTGATTGATGGCGTTTGATCTTGGATGGGTTGCGCCAGGCGTGGCATCACCAAGGTTGGTCTAGAAAGACTGGGACAGTTGGAGAAGAAATACACTGCTAGTCGACAAAGACTTGTAGAAATTCATATCAACTCTATATTAAATTCCATGTAATTCTAGTCTATTTCCTACATACTACTATTTGCTTCCAAGACTCTTCTGTAATTCTCGTACGCCTTCTTGTCAGCATTATAGACGCATGTCTTGAAGTCGCTGACTTGATTCACAACATCACATTCCTTATTGCTTCCTCAAAACAGAAGTGATTGACCTGATCTCAGCACAAAAAAGAGGGAGCTGAAACAACTCCGTACCTACGATTGAAAAGGCACTGTAGTAGCAATTCTTCCGTTTTCTTTCTTTCTCAGGTCATCTTCATCCGACGGGCGTCGTCGCTTTTCGAATTGGGCTTTGTGCATGTTTTAGTATGCCCGCTTGGCTATTCTTGTTGTGATGCCTCGTGTTGGGACTGGAATGTCTCATCATGCAGCTGAACAAATGGCGAGGCATTGCTGAGACCATGCATTGCCTTTGCCTCTTTCAATATTTCGAGAATTCTCCTATTTTGATGATTACATACACACACAAGTCAAACTACACATTAAATTCAAACAAAAGAGAGAGAGAGAAAAGAACAAACCAATTCCTTTTTCCGAATGTCCGAACCGCCAGCTATTAGATTGCATTTAATTTTATAAGCTGGTCGCTCAATTGCCTCAATCGGCTGGCCTGCATGGCGCTTATACCAGAAAGCCCTTTTATCCTATCGCGGGCGAGATGATTCTCCGTATTCCGAAGGCTTATGTAATGGCCCCATTCGTGCCAGAGTGTTTAACGGAGGTAGCAAAAACCTTACACCCAACCAGGCGCCTGCTCTAGTCGACCCAGCAGTTCACCTTGACCACCACAACACCAACTTTCCACACAACTTCCCCCATCAACACCGACCCATCGACGACTCATCACCGAGGACTACTCACTCGCACAGCCGGATTCCCAAAGCTTCTTCTCGAGACCACGAGCTCCATTCTCTCCCTACACACACACACTCAACCCCCAACCGACAAAATGCCTACCGAACTTTGGTACGTCAGCGCGTTTGCCCCCTTAGCGTTGCCTCCCTTGGAGCTCGGGAAAAGCATCAATTCGAGCTCCAAACATCATCGCCAACTCCCCCGACCCGTCCCTCATCATCACCATCATCTGTTTTTGAGGGGTTGAAGCTAACCATGTCATGTCTTTAGCCCCGTCTACGCGGTTAGTTTTGTCCCTACCCAACGACGTCACCGAAATTACCCGCTTCGGGCGGCATAAACATTCAAAACATGCAGACCATCCATCACGATAAGCGATGCTAACTATCATTCTAGCCCTTCTTCGGTGCCATGGGCTGCACCTGTGCCATCGTCTTCACCTGCCTGGGTGCCTCGTACGGTACCGCCAAGTCTGGTGTCGGTATCGCTGCCATGGGTGTCCTCCGCCCTGATCTCATCGTCAAGAGTGAGCGAGCCATTTCATCTCTGCTGCCCGCAATCCATTGCTAATTGCATTAGACATTGTCCCCGTTATTATGGCTGGTATCATTGGTATCTACGGTCTCGTCGTTTCCGTCTTGATTTCCGATGGCCTGACACAGGAGCTCCCTCTCTACACCGGTTTCATTCAGTTCGGTGCCGGTCTCTCTGTCGGTCTTGCTGGTCTTGCTGCTGGTTTCGCCATTGGTATTGTTGGTGACGCCGGTGTCCGTGGAACTGCCCAACAGCCTCGTCTCTTCGTCGGAATGATTCTGATTCTCATTTTTGCCGAAGTCTTGGGTAAGTTGGCTTTGAATCTCAAGAAAACATGAAAGTGATAGCTAACCGACATCTAGGTCTGTATGGTCTCATTGTTGCTCTGCTCATGAACTCAAAGGCCACCCAGGGCACCTCCTGTTAATAAACTCAATGACGACACGGTTGCTCAGGGGAACTGGCTTGACAATTTGTATTACATGCAGTAGTCATTACCCTGTGGCATACATGAACATGAATCTGGGCAGCACCGACATTAATTAACGCTCAGAATTATATGGAAACGCTGGATGGAGCTTATGTTGGGATGGCAAATCATGATTTCATCCATGACACGGGCTGGTAATCACACGGAAAGGTGGCCGCATATGTACACTAGTGACGAGATTCGTTTGGTCTTGAGAGAGATGTTCATCATAGACGGTGAAGGAGTGAAGAATCTAGTGTAAGGGGTCGTTCGAATTTATCTCTCATTGTCTCTATCTTTGCCTGCCTTTGTGATGGTCTTGGAGCACGTCGAGTATCAAACGGCCGTCTGGAGGTGATTTAACTTGCCACGATCGAAAGTTTACGACTACACAAGAGTGTAGAGTCTCTATAACTAAATACTGCCGAGGTACTATTTGTTGATGTTTCAATGCATCAAGATGTAGATGCTAAGTAGTTGCTAGACAAGTTCCCCAGACAACCAGTTGTACTGCTAGCACGTACAGAACTACCCTTTTGGTGATGCGTCGACCTCATTTGTGGCCTTGATAAGTTAGTAGGTAGGTACACATCCCTCCAATGTCGAGTGCCCAAGGAGCATCAAACAAATCAAAATAAATCATCAAAACCATATTAATAGCCAAAAAAACTTTCTTCATATTCATCCCGCTCTTTCATGCGTCTTTTTACAAAAAAACGACCACTGATTATTTGTACACTTAGAACAGACATTACGGGGTACACTATTTAGTAGTAGCACAACCAACTTCATTTCACCTAGGTAGTCCAGCCATGTGTGTGTTTTTTCGCCCCCCCCCCCCCCCCCCCCCCATCTCCTCATCCCATGGTGATTCTTCTCATTGACCCGTGAACAACGATCCCAGTTTTTTACCCTCCCAAACTCCCGACCCTTTTTGAGATCAACTAATATGTACGGGAGAAAAGGATGCAACTCCCAAGTTTGTTAAAGTTGAGTTGGCATCCAAAACGTTGTCTTCCAACTTAGAACACGTACTGAAATAATCATTAGCATCAGACGTGGCTGAAAGATAGGGCTGGTTCAACTTACAGGAATGAAGAGGTAGGGAACCCGCCTCTCGTACTCTAACCAGGCCTCACCGTACTTCTTGCGGCATCGGTGAATGTCTCGGGAAGCACGGTGAGCAATCATGCAGACGAAGAAGACAGGGTAGAACCAAGGGAAGGGGCTCCTATTGATAAAATATTAGCACACGCAGTTGAGCGATTTTCTCACTTCAACTTACTCATAGCCAGTAACAAGGGCCCATGAAACAGCAAACCAGACATCGGCGGAGTAGTGGATCTTTCGGGCGTACCCGTACCAGCCGTCGATGAGAATGGTGCCCTGAGGGGTTTCAATGGTCTTGGGGTTCTTGACAGTCTGCCATGGGACCTGAGGGAAGGTGTTGCGCCAGACAACCTGGCCTTTTTCCATAGCACGGAAGCGATTCTTCTGGCTGTTGCAGCTATCCCAGACCCAGTACCAGAAGAGGTAGGCGCCGTAAAAGGCCACCAGTGTCATACGGTTCCAGCGGTAAGTGGCGGGATCGTGGTTGGCAAGGTAGATGGTGCAGTGGCAGTAAGACAGAGGAACACCAGCCAGGTTCCAGAAGATGAGCATGAATCCCCATTTCTCGTAATACATGTCCCTAGCTGAAGTTAGTAAATGATCAATGGCCAGATGTTGTAGGTGTCTTACCAGGTAGGAACAATAAGCTCTTCTCCCTTGGCGCAGGCATTGGCATAGAGGAAATGCGCCATGACAAGGAACCAGACCTCGCCAGAAACGTAACCGTACTGTTCGTGCTGACGAGCGGCGGCACCCAAGCTAAGAATAAGAAGGATGTACCAGGGCATGCGAACCTCGAAGAACATCTTGAAGTCAAGGATGCCAAACATGCGGGGGTTAAGTTCAGCCCCCATGAAGAAGTCATAAACGAAGTGGCCGGTCATACGATGATGCTGGCCTCTCCAGATGGCAGAGAAGTAGGCAACAACACTGACAATGAATCCACTGAAGATGGCGACTGACAAGAGAGGGCCGAACTCGTCCAAAGCGGTTTGGAGAGGCCAAATACCAGAGAAATGAAGACCTGCGAGAGCCGCGAGGGTGGTGTACAAGCTCACGTAGGCGTTGCAAAAGTAACGGAGTTGCTTGCCGCCCTCGTGAGGCAAAGGCTTGCCGTAGGCCCAGACACCAGGAAGCAGACAGTAGAATGCACCCATAACAACGAGGTATGACCAGTACCAGATCCATGCCTTGGCATGAGGGAATGCGCCAGTGTAGACGAGGTTGAAAAGGTGGGAGCCAAAGTCACCCCAGGTCTGGCCAGGAGTGCGGTATGGGAATTTGCCATCGTAGTACGTCGCACCAACCCACATGTACCACATAAGAATGGGGAAGAAAAGCATCATGGCTCCGGTGCCAAAGGAGCCTCCAAATTCGAACTCGCCAGAGTAGTCAATCTTGGGATCCTGACCAGGCTTCCAGCCGTCAATCAACTGTGGATGCCCTTCAGACTTCTCGGTGGAGACGGCCTCCTGAGTGGATGGCGCAGCATCCGACAAGCCATTGGTGACCTTGTGAGTGTTGCTGCCGCCATTGGTAACGGGCTTGACGTCTGGCTCGTCATCGTCTAGGTTCTCGGTAAACTTGGCGGTACGGCGACGGGGAGTTCTGCCGCGGTTTGAGGCAGTCTCAGCGACAGAGCCTGAATCGGTTTCGACGTCCGACGCCTCGGGATGAAGCGAGCCTTGACGGCGACGGGACGACCGCCGCACTGCTGAGGGTGTTTCAATCATACCGTCGAAGAGTTCCTTCTTCCTAACGAAATAAAGCATTAGCATAACTACCTATGAATAGGGCCATGTGCCTCCCGAGTCCAAGCTCCAACGGCCAATTCGTGGACCGACACGTACTCGGTACTCGGTACAATGCACAGAGTGACAGGGTTCATCCACTTACTTGGGAGTCTGCCGTAGCGAATATCTCGACGACATGTTGGCCAATGTATCCCCAGTCGGGAAGATGGACCGCTTTATACTCGTTCGCTCAGCGAAGATAAACGAGAAAAGAGAGTGCAGAAACCAAGATAGTGCTAGCACATTTGTGTGCAATCAGAGCGACCAGGATAGCGATACGAAATAGATGGAGGGTCGTTTTGAGCCCACGAGCCACAATTATTCCGCGTTGTACTGAGAAAGCGGTGGAAGCATATGTAAAGGTCTAGATTAGATGGAGATGGAGTTATTATGCGAGAAGAAGCAAAGCGGCGGCCTGTCGCGAGCTGTGAGCTTTTCTGGTAACCGTGGTGTTACGCCATTGGGCGGGCGCGCCAGGGGGGGACGTGGGATTGTTGACCCTGGCAAGGGGGGTCGAGTAGATTTGATTTCAATGTACCTTTACTAATAAATGGCTAGCGATTGGTACTTGTAAAGCAAATCAGAGAGCCGAGAGCAGTGACAACAAGATCTGCTAATTTAATGGGGCATCATTTACTTGTAGCATTATACGCGTATTATCCATTCTCATTAAATAGGGATTGCCTCCTTGTGTCCATGTCCAAGCATTGGACGACGTATTCGTGATTCGTACTCTTGATCGTATGTATGCACTAATTTCATGGATGGAGATTTCATACTGCGGCATTGCTGGATACAGGTAGGCAGAGTGATGGCATCCATGCAATGGGACAGCGTTCCGGAGCACTATATCTTCACATGGCTGCCCGCCCATTAACAGAGCTTCCTTGCTCCCTGTCACGTTGGCCCTTCTGCAGCATTGCTTCGTCAGTGTTACCCCGGATCTTTTTCATCAAGGCCAATGGCGGAAGCTCTTCTAGTTAATTCGTGAATGACTTGACTGGGAATTTGGTGGCGGCACTGCATGCATCGATCGGTTATTCGGATGCAGCAGCAGCAGCAGACCCTTCATATATATGTACTTTGGCTGCTGTCCTTTATATTACAAGTAATGGATGGAATTCCTACTTTCCATTACGCTCGACGGACGGAACTCTAGGTGACCTCCAGGGCTCTCTATTTTTTTTCATGCTGGGGCATCTCCCAGGGCTCTCATGGCACTATCTATCCGTTATCTCCCCCTCGGCATTTTCCAGCCCAGGTTTTCAGGGCAACATGGCGAATAATAAGGGGCTTTCCATTAGCCTTGAGCCCATGGATGGATACTTTGAGCTAACAGCCCCAATACTTGACGAATGGATGCATCACAATTCACTCCAACAACCCCCTGTCATCATTTCTAGCAGACCAACGCAGCGGTGGTCAGTTCTGATCACTTGCCCATCCACTATTGTCAGTCATTCAGTCAGTCCGTCAGTCAGTCCATCACCCTTTACAACTTTGTAACTTTGAAGCTTGCAAGCATCCATAGCAACTTCCTTCATCCAGTCGCTCCCCCACGTGAAATCATTCTTGTTGAGGATTTGTTTGAAGTCGTTTACAATCTCAGCATCACATGCCCCTTTTGACTGACAGACAAGACACACTCTCCCTACCAACGCCAGCCCACCTGCAGCTGTCTGTCCATAAAGGAATAACGTCACTGTGGAATCATCCACACACCTCTCCGTTGCGATCCCTGGCACTTGTCGCGTGCAACGCTGCTTTGGTTCCAGGCGACGATCATTATCCCATATCTTCTTTTCTGCGACTGCATGGGAGAAAATCTAGTCTGCACCCATAGTGATATTTTACACTATTCAAAATTGGGAGTTTTTTTTCAGCATGTTGAATTCTTGATTTAAGACAGCCCACACTTCTCCAATCATCGCCCGCGGCGAGCTTGACAGTTTCCAGACTCGTCTTGCACCTCGAAATCCTACACCATATATCATGGCTAAAGACAACCAGGACGACTCGGTTTCGCCATTTAGCGGCACTCCTCGCTCGTCATATCCCGGAAAACCCGAACTAGAAAAAGCCGATCCTTTCAACTTGCTTCCACTGGCAGATCTGCTACCTCCTCCCCTAATCACATCCAGCCAGCAAACAACCGATGGCCCGTCGAGAACTGGAAGCCAAGCTTCGAACCCGGACGAACTTCGAGCGAACAGAGAAACCGCCTCCATCAATGGAGATTACGAGGCACAGGATGGTGCTCAGGCAAATGGAGGAAGAAGCGTACAATTTGCCCCATCCGATGCTCTAGACTCTCCAATTGCGCCCTTCGGACAAGATGAACCTGATACACCAAGCAAGTCGCGAGGTGTAGGCTTCATGTCGAAGCTCAAGGCCCTCACAGCTAGCTCTGGTACACAAACGCCAAGGTCCCCTCATCCATCTTCTGATGCGGGCATACAGTCCTTGACGAATTCGCCTACAGCACAGAGGGGATCAAACCGACTTCTGGATACCCATTCTGCCGACCAGTCTGATGCGGATGCAGATATTGAAACGGCCGACGAAGCAGCTGTTCCGGAACCAGGAGCAGTAAAGAAAAAGAAGAGAAAGATTCGGCGATTCAAGAAGGGTCATGGATCTCACGCTTCTATATCAGCCCGTCTCCCTCCCGATCTGGAGGCTATACATAGTCGCCTGCTGAGACGTCGTGCAAGCATGCCCGATACAACTGAGCATGATCATGCTGCGTCTGATGGGGAGATACGGGATAGACCTAGACGGCGAACTTTTCGCAGAGGCCATTCCTTGATGAACATTACCATGGGCCCGGATGGCGATAATCTTGATGAATTAGACGACCCTGCAGCGGTTGGCAGACGTACAGGTCACCTGCGTCGCCTTACAGTGTTTGGCGGTGGCGGTGTATCAGACGGTGATGCACTTACGCCTAAAAGATCATTTTTTAACTCTGAACGTGCATCAACCTTTGGTGTTCAGAAATGGAAGCAAGTAAAAAGTACGCTCAAGCTTCTTAGACAGAAGAAAGAAGATCGCTTTGATTATTATAAATCTGCAGAACTCATGGCGGAGCTGAGAGCTGGTGCTCCAGCGGTCCTTATGCTGGCCAGCATGATCCAAAGGGACGAACATGGCAACAAGCGAATTCCAGTCCTCTTGGAGCAGCTAAAATTGAAAATCAAAGACAGTTCTCCGATGCCAGATGACGATAAGGAGCGTCACTGGATATTTACGATTGAATTGGAGTACGGAAGTGGACCTAGTCGAATGAACTGGACGGTTATCCGAACCATCAGAGACATCTACAACCTACATTTCAGATACAAGTTCGCCATCGGCAACGAGAAGTATATGCTTGGTCGCCTCGAGCTTGGTGCTCGTCTCAAACAGCCTAAATTCCCATACTCGGCTTTCCCCTACCTACGTGGTGCTCGAGACAAGGGAGATGATAGTGATGAGGAGGACCAGGTTAGTGTCCGTGGTGAAGAGACCGCCTGCGAAGGAGCAGTTCCCGAAGAAACAGCAGAAGGCGTCTTTAGCGGTGGCGAGGAACTGCCTCATCCAAATAGGAAAAAATCTCGCAGCAACTTCTTGGGGATGCGTCGAAGGTCGACGGGTATTACCGACCCAGGAGAGGCGTCGTTTGCGGATAGCCAGTTAAACGCTGCTGCTATGGACAAGGAGGCTAGGAGACAGCGCTACATCGACAAGCAAAGACGCATCTTGGAAAAATATATCTCCGAGATGATTCGATGGTTGATGTTCAGGGCTGACAGCAATCGGCTCTGTCGATTCCTCGAACTGTCTGCCCTAGGTGTTCGCCTTGCTGCCGAGGGGAGCTATCACGGCAAAGAGGGATATCTCCACATTCAGTCATCGAAAGGCCTTGATTTCCGCCGGGTATTAACACCAGCTAAAGTCATTGCTCGTCACAGCCGTAAATGGTTCCTCGTTAGGCAGAGCTATCTAGTCTGTGTTGAGTCACCGGAGAACATGAATATTTATGATGTTTATCTCGTAGATGAACATTTCGGTATTGTTGCCAAGAAAAATAAGCGAAAGAAGCTTAGTGTCAAGGATAGGCAAGCAGAAGTTGACTTGGCCATGGAAACACCTCAGGCAAAGCATCACACTCTGACGGTGCGCACATCGGAGCGTAAGGTGCGCCTATTCTCGCGCTACCAGTCCGTCATGAGACAATTTGAAGGCTCAATCGGTGAGATGCTCAAGCAGACGCCATGGTCTCAGGAGAAACGCTTTGGCAGCTATGCCCCAGTCCGTCAGGGTGTCTTTGCACAATGGCTAGTTGATGGTCGAGATTACATGTGGAATGTATCACGGGCTATCAACATGGCTAGGGATGTTATTTACATCCACGACTGGTGGCTAAGCCCCGAATTATACATGCGTCGCCCAGCCGCCATCAGTCAGAAGTGGCGTCTCGACAGGCTTCTTCAGAAGAAAGCAAGAGAGGGCGTCAAGATTTTTGTCATCATCTACCGCAACGTGGAAGCCGCCGTCCCAATCGACTCGGAATATACTAAATTTTCCCTCCTTAACCTTCACCCGAATATCTTTGTTCAACGATCGCCGAATCAGTTCAAGAAAAACCAGTTCTTCTTTGCTCATCATGAAAAGATCTGTGTTGTAGATCACGACGTAGCGTTCGTTGGCGGTATTGATTTATGTTTTGGGCGATGGGATAGCCCACAGCATCCCATTGTCGACGACAAGCCAACAGGTTTTGAGCCCTCCGAGACGCCCAAGGATACCGAACATTGTCAACTATTCCCAGGCAAGGACTATTCAAACCCCAGAGTTCAAGACTTTTTCAGATTGAATGAGCCGTATGAAGAAATGTATGATCGAAGCAAGGTCCCCAGAATGCCGTGGCACGATGTAGCAATGCAGGTTGTTGGCCAGCCGGCACGAGATCTGACCCGACATTTCGTTCAGCGATGGAACTATTTACGCCGAGGGAGAAAGCCAACCAGACCATTGCCATTCTTGCTACCACCTCCTGATGCAAAGTTTGAAGATTTAGACGCCCTTGGACTGACCGGTACATGCGAAGTGCAAATTTTGAGATCTGCAAGCAACTGGTCGCTGGGTATCGAACACACCGAGGACAGTATTCAGACCGCCTATGTCAAGATGATTGAGAATTCAGATCACTTTGTCTACATGGAAAACCAGTTTTTCATCACCAGTACAGAGGCGTATGGCACCAAGATTGTCAACCGCATTGGTGATGCTCTTGTCGAGCGTATAATTCGTGCGCATCAGAGAGGCGAAAACTGGCGATGCGTGATTGTCATCCCTCTGATGCCCGGATTCCAGAATACTGTTGATGAACAAGAGGGAACCAGTGTCAGATTGATTGTAATGTGCCAGTATCGAAGTATCTGCCGTGGAGAACATTCAATATTTGGCCGTCTTCGCGCGGTAGGCATCGAACCGGAGGACTACATCAGCTTCTATTCCCTGAGACAATGGGGCATCATGTCAACTGATGTCTTGGTCACGGAGCAGCTTTACATTCATGCCAAGGCGATCATTGTGGATGACAGAGTTGCTCTTATCGGCTCTGCCAACATTAATGAACGCTCCATGGTTGGTAGTCGAGATTCCGAATGTGCCGCAATAGTTCGCGATACCGACATGATCATGTCTACCATGGCCGGGAAGCCGTATGCCGTTGGTCGATTTGCCCATACTCTTCGTATGCGTTTGATGCGTGAACACCTTGGTCTGGATGTCGACGAGATCCTTGAGCAAGAACGAGAACAAGAGCTGACTTCCTTTGAGGATGAAATGGAAGATATTTACGCAGACGATGCAACTCCGTCTAGAGATATGCCAAGTAGCAGCTCTCATCAGCCTAAGAGCACATCCCTTAGTCCTCTTGAACTCCCTAGCTTTAATCATGATCTTGAGGTGGAAAGCATGAAGCCCGTTGAAGATGACGAATCCTCCACATCCAAGGGCAAAGAGGCTCAGACTGACCCACGTGTGGGGAATAGGGAACATCAAATGGACTTGACTGGTTATGGGCCCGACCACTGGAAAGCGGCCGAAAAGTCAGGGGCGGATGAGGGTAGGGACTCGGTTATCGTCAATGGCCGCGAGGTTCTTTTGCATAATGTGGGCACTGAGGGTCGAGGGGCTGTTGATGGTCCAAAACAGCCCTCGCGATCAACTTCAGCATCACATGACCAACATACTCACCTGAAACCAACCGAGGACAAGACTACAAATCGACCCATCACCCCAGCCAGCAGGGAATTTACCAGCCAAGACCAAGACCACCTAGCTGCCCCCCAGCTTAAGGTTTTCCCAATGCTTGATGATAACAGTAATGGCGGTTCTCCGGCTTACACTGAGCCTCCGTCGCCCCGTCCGGCCCATGGAGCTTTCCAAAGAATGGCAGAAGACATCAAACCCGCGCTCATTGACAAGGACTGCATGCGTGATCCAATTCATCCCAAGTTTATTGACGATGTCTGGAACCGTGCTGCGGCTAATAATACCTTGCTCTATCGTAGGGTGTTCCGATGCCAGCCCGATTCCAAAGTAGGCACCTGGGCCGAGTATCGTGAATACACTGAATATGGCGTCAGGTTCCGTGCAAGCATGGAGGGGCGACCACCGACTGGTGAATCCGAACATCACCGTGAGACTTGCCATAATCGTGCGCCGACTCCTGCAAATGGTCCTCCAAAGTCCGCCGGAAATGGGGCTGAAAAGGGTTCCCTGAACCCTAGAGAAGAGGCTGCACTGGCTGGTCAGGAAGAGGGACCAAAAATTCAGTTACCCGAGGATGCAGCTGAGGGAGATGAGAAGAAGCCAATTGGCGACCGAAGTGTTGAGGAGCTTAGTCTTCGACCGCCTACTTCCAATGGTGGAGCTTCTGCAAATCACATTTCCTTGGAGCCCCCTTCGCCGGTTTACCCTCCTGGAGATATACCATTCCCACTCCTGGAAACGCCTTCTGCTAAGCCTGTTGGTCGAAGCAAGAGTAGGGACCGTAGGACGACCTTCTCAACGGTTGACAAGCCACCGTCTCGAGACGTAAACGCCCCTCCTCCGACGGCGACTACCAACGTCGGATCAGTGAAGCGTCGCCGCCGTGCCACAACAAAGGGCAGTAGACGTGGAGTTACAATCGATGATATGCCAACTCGCGCAGACGCCGAGCAGCTGTTGAATTTGGTGCAGGGCAACTTGGTCGAGTTTCCTTACGACTGGCTTCTTACGGAGGAGCACAATGGAAACTGGGGCTTCCAAGTGGACGGAGTAGCACCAATTGCTATTTAGTGAGTTTTATCAACATCTTGACCAAGCGTATTATCAAGCTAACCTCTCTTCTAGTAACTAATCGATCTCTTGGTTCATGTCGCGGTCTGGTTCGACAATTTTTTACTGGTATGAGGCGAAGGAACAAAAAGGCTCATACATTTGCTATGGAATGATAAGACAGGCTCATGATAGAAGCACATAAAATCGGCGCACGGCTCTCTATTTTTTTAACTCTCTCAATGGCTATGACAGGTTCATCATTGATATCACCCTAAATACATACTTTAATCAACTACATATAATACTCATACAAGACAGACATTGGCCGAGCCTGGTCTAATCACGCTTTCATACTTTTTCGCTTACCAATATCGCCCCGCGGCAGCCGGCTCTTATAATATTTGTGAGCAGCCAGTGGGGTTCTGCCTTTTTGGCATCATTGTCTATAGCATGATCCAGATGCTCTAGCTCTTCATCTCGTATCCTCCTCAGCGTACCAACCAACTCTTTTATCTCGCCGCTGACTTCATACCCTTGCGCTTCCCACTCCGAGATCATTTCTAGGATCGTGCGGATTTGCTCGTTGTAGTGGATGCCGATCTCGGTCTCGACGGCCTCGGTGCATGCCATGGCAGCTTCGCGACCCAACAGGGCTGTGGACCAACCTAAGCCAGTGGCCAGGACAGACCAGATGGGGTAGAGGGCCGTGGGTCGGACGCGGTGTTTGTGTATGAGAGAGTTGAAAGTCGAGAAGTGGGCAGCTTCTTGATCGTACATGTGGGCCATGAGTGGGCGCAGGTGAGGGTGCTTGCGAACAATGGGTGGTGTCTGCGCTGTGTAGATGAGAGTTGCGGCGAGTTCGCCAGCTTGGTTTACTCGGAGCTGATATACGTCTCAGTATCTGAGTAGGTGATGGCTATTATTGGAAGCGCTTACAGCAGAGGAGAGAAATTCACGCTGCTCTTGTGTGAGCGGCTTGAGCTTCTTTGCGCCATCTGAGCTGGTAGAAGTCTGGGTGGTGGAGGGAGCGGTTCGTAGGGCATTGGTAGTAGATATTGTACGGATCGATTGCGCAGGGCTCAGCGATTTGAGAATTCGACAAGCTGGCCTAGCTAGACATTGTGTTGGTACCATTGCGTTGACAAATGACGTCCTCTTCAATCAACCTGGTGATTATTATCCCACTCCAAGTTTTGGTGGATTGATTAAACTCGGACCCTTTAAATTCATGGTCTACTAAAATGCAATGATGCCAAAGAAGGCATCTTTGATCCACTCTAGCGGCAACCTTGCCGATTGGCTGTGCTATCGCGACCGGACTAACGCTTTGCCGACATGCAGCGCAGCGACCAGCCGCTGAAGACCAATGGGGCGTCGCGTTGGAAGGGCGAACTTCGGGCAGGCTGAAGAAGGACAGTCTCCCATTTTCTCCTTCAATTCACTGCCTCGATTCGTTTTCAGGGTGACGAGTCTATCGGTCCTCTTTCAGGCGTGATCGCCTCCTATTGTTATCCAGACAACTGCTGAAACCATCTCGATTGCGACGTCCAGACAACGTCACTTACACCGTCCGAAGCTTGACGTGACGACATCTAGGCCGAGTCGCCACCCCCTGGAAGCGTTTTCTGCTCGCGATTGTTGTCGGTGTGACGAGTTATCATCATGGCTGATATCGACGACGAACTTCTCGCCCTTGCGGGTGGTGATTCGGATGATGAGGGATCCGTGAACGCGAGCCGGGAGGCTTCAGCCTCGCCGCCGCCTACGAAAGAATCCAAGTCGAAGAAGTCGAAGCGCCGACCAAGGCAGGATGATTCGGAGGAAGAGGGTGAGGCGTAAGTGACCCCGTTTGTCTGGCTTGTGTTCTTGGTCATTGCATAGCCGTCCGTACTGGGACTGTAGGCTCCAAGCCTCAGATTCGGTTCAGATGGCTAGACCACATCTCTTTCTTGCCACCTGTTTGACAGCTGTTAACGCGGGATTATTTTTTTTCACCCTCAGGTCTTCTGCCCCCGGATCACCAAACTCGCTCGATTCGGCTTCAATGGACGAGTCCGACTCTGACGCAGAACCATCGCGCGGCGCCAAATCGTCTGGAGCTGCCGCCGCATCTCGCGATGAGAACGAAAAATATCCCGTCGATGGCATGTTCGCGAGCGAGGCCGAAAAAGCGGAGATTATGGCCATGCGCGAGGTAGAACGAGAACAGATCATAGCGGATCGAATCTCCGAAATCGAGCGCCAGCGGCAGAATCGCCTGCTGCGACAGATGGTCAATAACGTCGAGAACGAAGAGCGGAAGAATGTCAAGAAGAAGCGCAGCGCGGATACGGCGGAGCTTGAGGAGGGGTCACGGAAGCCATCGAGACAACGTACCGGTAAGAACGGCGAGTCTGCGATGGACTCCTTGCGTAGAGCCCGTGCCGAGAAGCAGAGACGTCGGGAAGATCAAGAGCGACGAAGGGATGGCCATTCTCCGAGGGGTCGCGACTCGCGAGAACCGGAAGATAGCGAAGACGAGTATGGACGAGATCGCAGCCGAACCCCAGAGAAGGATAAGCCCCGAGACCTGCCACCACCGGAGCTACGCGACTTTGATAGAGTGCGTCTCGGTCGAAATGAGTTTGCGCAGGTGTGTCTCACTCCAGGATTTGAGTCAGCCATCAACGGATGCTATATCCGTATCGCTCTTGGACCTCATCCGGAGACTGGTCTTGAGCAGTATCGCATGGCCGTTATTAAAGGTATAGTGCGACTTGAATCTTGATTCTTTCCCCGGGTTCTAATACACGATGCAGGCTTCACAACCAGCAGGCCGTACGCCCTCAGCGGTCCTAATGGGGCCTTTGTAACAGATCAATATGTCAAGGCCGCACATGGAAAGGCCATAAAGGAATTTCCTTTTATTGCTGCCTCAAGCGGCAAGTTCACAGAGGTGATTATTCCATGCCCCTTATTCAAAGACGATGATGTTAACGGCTATTTTAGAATGAGCTCAACCGTTATCAAGTAACGTGCCACAATGATGGTGTCACGTTACCGGCAAAAGCATTTCTTATGGACAAGATAGATGATATTAACTCGCTCATCAATCACAAATGGACAAACGAGGAGATCAAAGCCAGACTTGCACGAAAGAACGATCTAAGGAAACGCTTTGACCCTGCGGAGCGTGAGAGGGTTGCCAAGTTGCACGAAGACGCACTGCAACGAGGCGATGATCAAAAGGCAGAGGAGCTTCAAGAAGAGCTTGACAAACTTGGCAGTCAGCGCTTAGCTTTCAGGACGAGCTTGGGCGCGTCCAAGAATCCAGATGCCCCCAAGGCGTCATCAGAACAGGACAGGCTCGCGGAGCGTAACCGAGAAAACAGACGACTGAATCAGGAAGCCGTACGTAAGGCTCAGCTGAAGGAGAAGGCCAAGACCCGAGAGATTGAGTCTGCCCTTAAGAGGGGTGAGGTGGTCCAGGAGGACTACTCCCGAAGACTGAGGACAAAGGCCAAATTTGTTCACGACGTGAACGATAAAGGGGGTGAAAAGCCCAAGGACGCAAAGGACAGCACGGCAAGCACCCCAGCGAATGGAACACCCAAGGTTGGCCCTACATCGTCTCAGATGTTACCCCATCTCGCCAGGCTGCAGGAGAAGAAGTACTCGGAGGCCAAGGGCCTGCCGACCATTCACAAGCCCCTTATGGATGACGACGTTATCGGAGCTTTGGATTTGGAGATTGATGTGGAAATTTGAGTCCTCTTTTTTTTCTCTTTCCTCTCTTTCCTCTTTTTATGTTCTTTTTTTTCTGTTACCACCCCTTTTGAGGGTTAACCTGATAGGAAGGGCTAGTGTATGAATCAGATCATGGGAGTTAAAACTAGGACCTGGCTTTTTTTGTTTTCTGTTTTTTTATTTTTTAAAGAAGGGATGAAATGTCTATTAAAACAAGCGAAAGAATGAAGGGTGCTTGGCTGGTTGTGTTGTTTTGTGCATCGTGTCAAAAAAGGGATTTTGCTGAGCATGGGAAAGGGGGAGCGGAAATAGAATACATATAATACAGACCGAGATGGTGGAATTGATTGATGAGTTGTTGGTTATTGCTTCTTCATTGCGAGTTCATCTATGATCTTTGTCTATTGGACACAATGGTTTGTATTCGACTGTGGTATTCATTTATGCCTCATGCTATGGTGATCTACCCATTGAATCTGTCCCGTCTACGCAGATGCCTCAACTGACTGAAGAAAACTGCTCCAAAAACTTTGGATCCCTGATGTAGTCGTACTCGCCCTGCAGCCTCCTAAGCAGATACAACCCCCTCCTAAAGGCGATGCTAGCCAGCAGCTGCCACGCCGTAGCCAGCACGTCTGTGATGCTACCGATGAAGGTGGGCTGTTTCTTGTAGGCTATGGCGAAAGCGGTGGCAGTGACGGCGGGTTTGGCGTCTAGTTCGTCTTCGAAGCGGGAGGAGACTTGGAGGAAGAGCTTTGGGTCGTCGGTGATGACGCCGTCTATGAAGATTGTGGGTTTTGCTTCTGCTGCTGCTGTTGTTGAGGAGGAGGAAGAGGGGGAAGAAGGGGAAGAAGAAGACGGGTTGTTCTTTCGGATACACCACTCCATCCACTTCTCCTCATTGACGGTCCAGGCAAAGACGGGATTGCCTCCCTTCTTCGCATCCCGAAGGAACCGGGATCCCAGGGGCCCGACGAGGATTTGCTGGAACATGTTGAAGCCCATGTTTGGTATGGGGAGGAAGTGGCGGGAGTAAGGGAGGGAGAAGCTGATGTGGGAGATGGGGTAGGAGGGGAGTAGGGAGAGGGCGGTTTGTGTAAAGGTTGCCTGTATGTCATGAGTAAAGGATGGCATGTCTAATGATAGGGGGGTGGACTTACGTTCCAGCATCCGAGGATGATGCGTTGATCCCAAGGGGTAGGAGATGGGACTTGAGCAAGTGTCCTACTCAAAGCCCCAATCAACTCATTCGGATCATCGGCCGTCTAAACCCATCCTCAAATCAGTAAAAAGAAAGAAGAAAGAAGAAAGCATCAACCAAAACCCATAAACTCCCATATACAAGACTCCCCCCTTTTTGGAATTTCGTACCTTGATATCAATAAGCACCCAAATCTTCTCCGTCTCGGGCCCAGACACCAACCACTCTAGGAACTCGCTCAGTCGGGGCAGGGGCTCGGCGGGTTGTTGGACGGTCCTCAGGGTAGAGAGGTAGTCCCACGTACACTCGCTGATTTTGCGGTCTATGCCGAAGCATCGTTTCAACGAAGGGTCCTTTTTTTGGTCGTCAGCATAAGTATTTCCCATTATTTGGGGATATAGCATTCTTGACTCTTTCATCAATCTGATATGATGACCAAAAGAAGAAAGAGAGACAGAGGGAGAGGGAGAGGGAGAGAGAGAGTAGGATGAGGGTGTATAAACTCACATGTGACAGGACAACAACGCCATCAGCAGAAAGATGCAAATCCGTCTCAATAGCATGCGCACCAACCTCCACCGCCCCCCTGAACGCGGCCATCGAGTTCTCCGGATAGGCTGCCTTGTAGCCCCGATGAGCAATCGTCTGGGGCATATACCTCGACGAGGCATCTCTCCTAGACGAGGGTATGGCAGAAGCCCATGGTGCTGCTATAAATTAAATTTGTTAACAAAAAAGTGTTCCTTGTCAGTTTGACTTTACTCCCCGCTCATGCCACATATTCCCCTCACTTTTCTTCATACCACGTATGGTGAACCATGTCTAGGTAGGAAATTCTTCATACCTTTTGGTGTAAACTTGCCCTTTACGCTATCCAGCAAAGGCTGAACTTCTTCCGTCGACGGCATGATCAAACCCTTTTTTGTTTCTTTGTCCAAGGTCTCCTCTTCTCTTCTCTTCCCTTCTCTTCTCTCTAGCAATCAGTAAAAGCGCAGAATCAGGCCTGAAATAAGTACCTTCTTATCCCCTCCTCTTCCTTAGGCCTGAGGAGTTGAATGTGAATAGGTAGGAGAGAGTGGTGACGAGTCTCGGTACTAGATTTGTCTCGGTCCTTGTGCTGAAACAAGCAAAGAAGGCGAAAAAAAAGTGAAAAGGAAGCAAAAAAGGACGCACGCAATGCAACTCGATTTGTTTTGTATTGTTCTATGTATACGTAAGGTGCTGTAGGTGCTGCATGTAAGGGAGTAGTGTTCAACTGACAAGGTGTGATTCCACTAAAAACTCCATATTAATCTTCAGCACAGCAAATGAATAGTTTCGCCTCTTCCAAGTAAGCCATAGTGGTGTGTGCCCCCCCTGACCCTGACCCCCTGACCACCCCTCCAGTGACTCCCCGCTCTTCCAGCTCCGGGCAGCTATAGTCAGTCTGCATATCCGCTAACAACCCCGCTGGAAAGACTCCACGGTGCTTAATCTATAGTGGCGCATAGCGGTAACACAACATGGTGGTGTGCTACTACAGCGCCCGAGTCACGCCAACGAACCGAACCGCTGCGCAACGGGTTCGCCACATGGAACCCGACCGACCCAACATCAATCTATATTCCAAGTTCCACCATCCTCAGCCGCAGCGTAAACGAGGAGGCAATCAATGCAAATGAACATCCAGATTGTTTTTTGTTCTTGATACTAATACCGATACCAACAATATGTAAGAAAAATAATATATATCATCACTTTTTGATGGGATAAATATTGAAACCCCATATGAAACCAATCCTTGAACCCTCCATCAACGCCATTATCCATATAGCATCGACAAAAACCCATCTCAGCAAAATAACTCCTTAACCATGTCCTATAATCAACGCCAACCCAGAAAATATTTGCCAGAATAGTTTCATCCAACGCCCCATGATCCATATAAATGAGGATATATATATATGAAAGCAATGCGCCAACGAACCCCGTAGATCCCAAACAAAAGCTGCTTCGCCAAGCAAAGAATCACTCATAGCTGCTGATACACATCTAGCGCGTCGATATTGAACTGTTGCATCTGTTCCTGATACCCTAGGTTGAGCCCCAATTCTGAAGGCGAGATTTCCTCTCCTGAACTGAGACTCTCGTCACTCATACTCAGCACGCTCTGTGGCGCCGCCGGATTATTGGCAAAATCCCCGATACTGAAATTGGACAGATCCCATGAGTCTGGCGACCATTCGCTATTGGTCGTGTTCCCAGATAACGTCCCCTCATTGAGCATGTTGGTGCCACCATAGATGGCGTCGTATACATTGTTTGATCCGCCTTCCATTGACCCTAGCAATGACTCCCATTGCGACTCAGTCATGCCAGGCGATTTTTCCATCATTTGGGCACCTAGCAGTGGCATTGTTGATGATGATTGCATACCAGACTGGGGCGACATAGACTTCGATTGGAGATGAGCATTATTCAGCGCAAGGTAGTCCAGATTTTGTCTGGATTGTACAGCTGATGATGGTCTACCATCCACAGGAGACATCCTCTGTGCCGATGACCGAGAGCCTTGGTGCTGCCCATCAAATGACTGGCGAGATCTAACTTGACGAGAATCCTGATTCTGGCCCTCCCTACTTGGCATGGTCATTCTTCGCATTTTGTCTTGACTTCTGACCAAACCAGCCTCGCTCGCAACAGTTTCATACTGAGAAAGCGGCGAGCTATGTTGGGAGGGGTTGGACAGAGGTGATGATCGGCGTGAAGAGCCCGGCGAAGACGACTTGCGCGACGTCTTGGCTACGGGTGCTGGCCCTGAGGGATCCACGACGCTGACGAGAACCTTGGCAGCGCGCTCCAAATCAACAAACCCGGGCGACTTGTTCAAGCGCAATGTCTTGAGAACATCGTTTACTAGTCTCTCATCCTCGCGCATCAACTTGCTATCTCGCTTGAGATCAACGACTTGGTACAACAACGTAAGTCCGCAGACGGCCAAAAGATCGCACTTGTTAACACAGAAAGAAAACGACATGCTGCGCTCTTCGAGGAGCTGCGAAATTTGAATAATGTGCTTGCTAGATTCACTGATGGACATCATCGCAGATGCCGCCCTTGGTCCCAGGCTTGAACCAACGGCCGGGCGGTAGATGAGGGTGCGGATGTAATAGTAGGCCAGGGCCTATCATTCATGTTAGCGCACCATCACAATGTTGCAGTCGCATTCACGTGTCACTTACCAGCAAAGGCGATCGGCTACCGGTAATATCCGTTGATGGCTTGCCTTGAGCAAAGTTGAGTCTCAGGTGTGACGGCAGCTCCTTGTACCACGAGTCGAGTTCACTCTCAAATGCCCCCATTTGTTGCAAGGATAGATCATAGGCTGTCAAAGTAGGGTAATTCTTGTCCAAAACACGGGCCAGGATTCGAGTAGCTCGAAATAGTGCCAACGCACTAGAAATTCGCGTATATTCACCTGGTAGTGTGGGCTGGAAGCCTTTTTCAGTGATGTACTCGTCGTCAACGTCGGAAGGATATTCGGCTTGTACATCTTCCTCCTTTAGCAGCTTAGGTAGACCCAAGATGGCGGCAGTAAAGCTATGCATGTGAGACAAAATCCATCATTAATTTCCAAGGCAATCAACTTACCAGTCCAAAGCATAAAGGGTCCAGAAAACCTTCTTTCTTGTTTCAAGTGTCAGGGCACCAAAAGAAAAGCGCTTCTGGCTCTGGTGTAGACCGAGTCGATGGGAAAGTCCCACGGCAATAGACTTGTAGTGTTGGAGACGCCTATAGTCGGCCCTTATGGTACAGTACAAGATGGCGAGAATCAAACACTGGAGAGTGTCCATGGTGTTTTCAATCACCAAGGGCTCCATTGCCTTGGTCCATTGTCGCTCGCAAGAGGCAATCTGTAGAATATCAGGAGACTCTGATGAGAGCCCAGCAATGCTGAAAACGAGATGGAGCTGAGCCAGTTTGTGATTGCACTTGACCTTTTCAGCATCATTTATAAACTCGTGATAGATACGAAGGAATGTGGGTTTGTGTAAAACGGGGAACAATGGAGCCCACTCTTGGAAGAAGACATTGACACATCGATCAGAGAATAGACGAGGAGGTATTTTGGAGGACTGGTCAGAAACTTCGGGAGCAAGAGGAGCGCAGCCCTGGATGTGTAGGAATGCATCGGGGTTGAAGTCACTGCACGGTTTCCCACTTTCTTGCATCTTGCGCTTTAGTGATGCTACGATGACGGAGTTAGCTCGTGTCAAACAGGTATCATGTTTCACACAGAAATTTACCAATAAAAGCCCGTCCGCTGGAAGAGCCCATGAAATATGAATCAGAATTCTCGACGCTGAGTAGCAACTGGGTGGCTTGTACGCGGAAGGTATCTTCTTTGGCGGCTGGCGCATCTTTGGAGACATCCGGCGATAGGGAGTTTGGCGATGTTGTCGAGGGTCTCCGTCGTAGTCCACCACCATTATGCATCGCAGCAAGCATGTCAATCTTTTCGTCCTTTTCGTCCAGCAGATCCTTTAGTTCCCTGACTTCGGCTTCCAGTAATCGAACTCGCTCCTCCAGAGACTCGGTATATCCGCGCGGAAAGGCACGTCGACTTAGTTTGTCGCTGGTACGGCACTCGAAGCCGACGGATGAGCATTGTGAACAGGTGGGTCGCACGCCATCACAGCGAATCTTCTTACTGCGACATCGATCGCAGGCCTGGGCAATACGGCTCTGTGCGCTATTGCCCACCTTGATGACCTTCATAGGGAGAATACCGGGCATGGCGACGGCGGTTTTGTATTTATTGTTTTTGTTTTTCCCGGTAAAAATAAAGAGGAGAAAGATGAGGAGGGTATCGTGATCGGATCGGGTTCCTATTAGGTGGCAGGCAACTTGGGCTTTGGGCTTATTTCGCTCTCAAGGACCGAGGTCGGCCTTGGTCGCAATAACACGTGAAGCCAAACAGAGCCTCCGGCCTTGGTGGTGAGGCAAAAACAAAAGCAACGTCAGGTTCGCACACAAGTCGTCTGTTTGTGCAAGGCAACTGCTATATGCGGCGGACATATGACAGAGAGAACAAGGTCAGTGAAGGTTTTCATGCCAGGTTCGCGGGTCACAGGGAGAAAGAATTATTGTGGGGGTGAAAGAAGGAGGAAGTTGAGAAAGAAAGATGTGAGACCGAAAAGGTGTGGATCTGGAATGGTAGTTGAAGGAAAACTTATGGGTCGCGGATGGCCTTGGGCGACTTTTCTGGGGGTCGACATTTAGAAGGTACGTACCTACTTTGTTTGTCGTCGTCGTCGTCGTCTTCTTTTTCAAGATGCATCCATTTCTTTCCTTCTCAACCTCTTATTCCCAGGGTCCACCCTTGCTCTTTTTGTTGAGCCTGCCCTGCTGCCCTGTTGCCCTGTTGCCTCTCTGTCCTGTCCTGTATGTACTAGGCAGCATGTATGTACATACATGGTGGATGCGATGCTGGTTGACGTTGTCGTGCTGTAAGCCAACCCACCTCATCCCAGTCCGTCCCAGCCCAGCTCGAGCCTGGCTGCATCCATCCAATTGGATCCGCTACACGTTCGTCACCACAACCTTGTAGGGGTGGTATCCTAGAATATCTCTAGCGTCCAACGCCCTGGACCACGGGATGCACAGCGCCCATTACAGCGGGCTGCATACTAGCAGACTGAGGTGGACGTTGAGATGGATGCTATAGGCAGATACAGTGTCAAATTTGCCCCGGGTCCATTCCGTGATGTTTCCATTAAAACCCAAGTCATATTCTTGTTTTTCTCTCGGTAACGGTTCGGCAGTTTTCGGCAATATGGATTTCAGACTCTGGGTCCCCCCCTTCAGACAGCAGAAAGATTCATATACTAGCATCAGTGAAGCCCTTTTTGTTTCTCATAATCTCAAGAAGATCGTCGTCAAATATCACCAAGCTCGATTCCAAGCTCAACCACCCACCCATCCTCCCTCCCACCCAAATCAAACCAATCCACCTTTGGTTGCTGACTCGTACTCACCCATGTCAGATACACACACATCTTCAAAACTATTTCCCCTTGTCCCAACGACTAACGAACCAACCCGCATTCTCGCTTCAAACCAGGAGAGGTCTGGGCTCTACCTAGAACTTGCCTCAACTCCCCCAACTCCCCAGCCCAGAGGCACTAGCGTCGACGAAATAGCAAAGTTCTAATCCTTCTGGCCTGATTTTACCCCAGATTCCCGTTACCGGTTGTCTCCGGGGTGCGGGGAAAGCCCGGGCCTGATCTCGAGCCGGACACCATTGACTGGCTGGATGCTCCTTTGTGGCTTCAAAAACGCCCACCGTGTCTTGCCTGCAACGCATAAGACAAACTCGGACACCATCATTCGTTGCTCGCTGCTAAGGCACTGGGCCGCCTTTTGCGTCCCGCCACGCATATTGGCATAGTAACCCTAGTTTCCTTTGCCAGCAAAGCCAATTCTTGGCTAATACGGTACAGACCAACTTATAGTAGCCATGCTATTTCTCCGATCGCAATGTCCTGAGCTGAGACATGATCGAGGTCTGCGTGGTTTTGGCGGCGTCATCTTAGCGGAACCCTCCCGACTCCGCCGTATAACAAACACTGTCCATGCCAGTTTGTTTTTGTCTTCTTAGTATTCCAGTCCCGAGTTCCGAATCCGAGTCTCGAAGCCGAAATTCTGAGACATTTGTTTCCGAACCGCCTTTTCTTTACGTCACTTGGTCGCCTGGATTTTTCAGTCAGTTATCAAGTCTCTCCATTATGATAACTCGCCCGCTGTGTCTTAAGTTGTAGGAACAGCATTGCGGCTGCAAGAGTGCACGCGACCCCCAACGGAACGAAACCCTAGTGGGGGGCGAGGGAAAGAAAAGAAAAGGAAGAAAATTCTTGCATACGTCAAGGCTTGCAATTTCTTGACCTGGTTTGACTTCCAGTTAAATGGTTGGTCGGAACTCGGGCCCATGGACATAACACGGCATTTCTGGGTCCAGGGCGTCCGCATAAGCTGCATCATCTGCAACTAGTGCTGCATCTCTTGACGAATGGGGGAAACTCTTCCTGCAAGCATCAGCAACAGGCAAATGCTCGCTAATAAGGAATTGACGCCTTTCGATCCGCACACCGATATCCTAGAGCCTCGCACTGGGAACCCTTTAAGATCGCGCAGCTAGTGGCAAAGAATGTTGCGCTTGGCTTCGCCATCATTGATGGTGCTCGTCTCTCAAGATCGGTGGAACTAGTTGGTGCATTGGCGAGTAGCTAAAGTTAAACACACTACTTCCTCGTACAACACCTCACTCCGACGGTGCTGTCAACATCCACTATTTGCCGATAGGACCTCCCGGAATTGCGTATGGACATGGATTTGGACCCCGGCTGATTGGGTTCTCCTATCCTGCCTTGTTAGATCGAGCTGACATTTTAATCCAAGTAAAACACAGGCCTCGCGTTTGTAATTGACAAGGTCGGGGCGGAATGAAATTCGTATTGTTAAGCCAGAACCGTTGGGAGCTCAGGGTGCTAATGACGTGCTATATCAACGCTATTCTTTTCAAGCGCCAGTTGATGGGGGGATGAAATGGTGGTTTCTTGACTGTTCCCACTGTCCGGCTCCAAGGTCGTATGAAGGATCGAGAGAGCCACCCTATTGAGATGTTAAGGCTGCCACTGAGTCGAGATCCTCTCCTCCGAACGTCATTAGCGACTCGTTTTTTGTGTTACATGTAGGTACGGAACCAGTCGGGAAAAGTCGAAGAAACTTGTCAATTTTGAAGCGGTTGGTTGCATATATCATTCGTTTGGTGGTGTCACAGAACTGGTCTGGCTTCCACACTCAACTAAAATCATCGTCCTCATTGGACGCCGTTTGCGTCGGCGCTTGATCGTTTTGGGAATCTTCCATCAACCCGAGATAGGCCACCACCTGAGCGTCTGTGAGAAGATTTGCCTTCTATTACATTTATTAATTAGTCTTTTTCAGGCTCCGGATTGTGCTCGCGTCTCAACCATTCGGGTAATTGATTTTGCCCCCTGTCTTGTCGGGGATGATCTTACTGCCATTCGACTGGCCAATCCAGGAAACCGCACAATTAAAAGGGGGAACGATGAACTTACCTCGTTTTCCAAGGTCTCTGCTACTCCCTTCAATAAACTACTCTCAACCTTTCTCAATAACTCCGCAGCTTGAATGCACTCCGCATTTAGCTGCCCCGCCGTTGGCGGTGGCTCCTGTTCCTCCCGTTCCTCAATGGAGCCTGTGGAGCTGATCCTGTCCAGCTGTGTGGAGATTCTCTCCAGCAGGACCACGACGACTCGGAGCTTGAAGACTTGGCGGAGTGGATGATCCTGAGTAAGTTTCTCAAAATCGCAAGTTCGATCGGTCACATCTTCTTCCTGCCAGAAGAGCTTTAGTTCATGCCCCCCAGATGTGTCTTGCATGAGTCGGAAATCTAGACCGTCTTCCTCGTTGAGACACAAAAGATAAACAAACGGGCTGTCCCATTTGAAAGCATCTCCCGTTTGCCATAGCCTCAGAGCTGGAAGTCCCTGGAATATGTGGAGCTTTGCCTTCCCGAGTGGATCATCCGGTAGGGGGGCAAGGGGTAAGGTTAAATCATGAACTGCCCGATCTTGATCGATGAAGCCGTAACTGAAGAGCATCTCAGCCGCTGATTTTTCGTCGCCATATGATATCGTGATTTCGCTCCCTGCTTGAGCTTCACATCCTTGACGCATCAGCAAAACCACGTTCCCATTTTCATCCTCGTTGTAGTATGCTGTTGGGTTGTGTGAGTGATTGGCCATGTCCAATGCCGGCACCATAGCCTCGCCTGCCTGAGGTAGTTCCAGACACCGCGATCGATACAGGCCATCCGCTAAAACCCAATCATCTAGTGAAGCCGTTCCCTGTTCCCAGAATAGGGTTTGCCAGAATCGCAGTTCCGAAGATTTTTCGCAAAAGTCATCAAACTCGTTGACAAGTGCGGACAGCTTGGCTCCTAGCGCGGGCTATTGGATTAAGGTTAAATGAGTATGGCTTTCTGGGAAGATGTATATGTCCCTTGACCCGATACTGGATACTAGGTAGGCTTGAAATTGATGAGCTTACCTCGAGAGATGTTCCTCTCAACAATCCTCTCTCATCCTCTGACCACATGGTAGGGAGGGGGATATGGCGAGGAAGAAACTTGAGATATTCGGTCCAAGGCGTCGAAGGACACCCTCTAGACGTAGCCTGGTTGCGTTTAGACAGCACAATGTGAGTCAACAGATACAGCATGATATCTCCCTTTGTCGACTGTTGGATGTTAGCATCATGCTATTCCCATGGGCTAGGAAACGGAGGGGATGATGACATACATGGCGACCAGCAATGTCAAGGAGTTGCTTAAAGTTTTGGTCAACCTTGGCATATTCTTCAACAGCTTCCGCAGATAAGACCAGATCACGCGGTACTATGAGAACTGCTTGATTGTTGTCAGCATCGTCATTTGGGCTCGGGATGTCTTTGCTGGCTACCAGCCCGCATCCTTTGCCCTCAATGCTCCGCACTCCAACATTGGTGAATTCCACATTATTGAGGAGTGCCCAAGCTGGGAGGGCGTCAATTGGTAATTGAGCAGCTGCCATGATGAAAATAGGGTCGTCTTGTAAACTTCAAAAGGAGGAGGGGAGAGCTTGAATATAGGTTGGTTACTTGTTACACTGGGAGAATATTGGAAGGTCCCGTCTCGTGGAACGTAACAGTGACAAGCTCCACACACACACATATAGTGGTTGCATCTACACGGCAGCCGCAGCCTCGCTCTGCACTTGCGCCAATTGAATCGAACGAACCCTGGACCTTTTTTTTTTTTTTTTTTTGCGACGCGCCAAAAACTTTCTTCGTACCACCAAGAAGTTAAACTTTCAAGGCGCCTTGGATACTTGTCACCATCATCATCATCAAACCTCCAAGCACAAGCCAACCAGTTCCCTCTCTACCGTGTCTTGCTCTCCAACGCATAATTCATTCATTCATTCAGAACCCTCTAAAAATTACCCCTCATCTGCCCCTCGATTTCTTTCCATCTCCCCCGCCATGCCTCGCGATCCCCTCATCGGACTCGTGGGAAAGCCTTCGGCGGGGAAGAGCAGCACCCTCAACAGTCTGACTGACGCCTCCTCCAAAGTTGGTTGGTAACAATACTCTCTCTTCGGTGTCCATATGATTTGGGTTGCCGCAGGTCGGAACGGTGTGCTGATGTGAATGTTTGCGCAGGCAACTTCCCGTACGCCAGCCCAAAATGATTCTACCCCCCCACCCTCCATCGATGATAAAAACCCCCTTCCGCTAACCCGCTGGCCAACAACAGATTCACCACCATCGACCCCCAACGAGCAATTGGATATCTTCAGATCGACTGTGCATGCGCGCGACATAACCTGTCAGACAAATGCAAGCCCAACTATGGCTCCTGCGTTGATGGGCGCCGCTCAGTACCCATAGAGCTTCTCGATGTCGCGGGTTTAGTACCTGGTGCGCACCAAGGCCGCGGCCTGGGGAACAAATTTCTCGACGATCTGCGTCACGCTGATGCTCTGATACATGTCGTCGATGCCTCTGGGACAGTCGATGCAGAAGGCAAAGAGACGAGAGGCTATGACCCGTCTGTCGACATTGCCTGGCTACGGAGCGAGGTTGTCGCATGGATTCTGGGTAACCTCATGCAGAAATGGGGATCCATCCGAAGGCGGCATATTGCAATCAAGGCATCGGCTGTTGAAACACTTCAAAACCAATTCTCTGGATATGGTTCTACAACTACCGTCGTCAACCGAACACTAGATCGATCAGGAGTCAAGGAGCCATTGGAGGACTGGTCCGACGAGACAATAGACCACATTGTCAACTGCTTCATAGACGAAAAGTTCCCGACAGTAATAGCGCTAAATAAGATTGATCACGCCGACGCCGACAAGAACATTGCGAAAATCGCCAAGATGCAAGATCCCAGCACCATCGTCCTCTGCTCAGCCGTTGCTGAGATATTCCTGAGGAAAATGGCCAAGCAAAACTACATCAAGTATGTAGAGGGCAGCGAATTTGTCGACACAAAGGAAGATTTGATTGAACAGGGGGACCCTACTGGCGGAGGGCTCAAGGACCTCGACGAGAAGAACAGGAATCGTATAGAGAACTTGAAAGACATGGTGCTCTACCGGTATGGCTCCACGGGCGTAGTTCAGGTCCTGACCAAGGCGGCCGAGCTCCTAGGTCTCGTGCCCGTATTCCCGGTGAGGAACACGACGACGTTTGGCTCCGGGGCGTCGGAATCCAAGTTTGCCTTTAGGGACTGCGTGCTGGTTAAGAAAGGGTCTACGGTCGGCGAGGTGGCCCGCAAAATCATGGGCGATGCTCCGATTGCGTTTGTGGAGGGAGTTGGCAATCTGAGGGTTTCAGAGGATGACCTTGTCACAGTAGGGAAAAACGATGTAAGTTGAAACTCCTTACCTTGATGAAGGGGCAGCTGCTAATATGGGCACAGATATTATCGTTCAAAGTTGGGCGAGCTTGATAGAGCTTCATAGAGCTTGCTGGAGCTTGATAGATGGATGACCATTCTCGAGGTATTAGCAATATCATAGAGCTCTGATGGCAAAATTGGAAAATCTGGAAGTTGGCTTGGAAATAGCCACATTCATTATTCAACAGCAGATAATACGTTCCCAACCTTGCCCCGTGAACCAAATCTAAAACCGTCTAACTCTAAAACACCATAGGTGAATGAATCTAGTGTATCAAGACACCGAGAACCAAGGGAATTATACCAAATCAGACCGCCCTCCACTTCTTACTGACTAAACTGCATCGGCCACTGCCGCGGTCTCTCCCCCCAAACAAGCGTCACCCCATTCTTCTCCGCCAGCTTCTGCAACTGATCCATCAATGCCCCCTTGACCCTGTACTGATAGAGAGTCTTCAGCTTGGTCACCTTCAGAATGTCCCTGATCAGCATGCAGAACCCGGCCTCCTCATACCTGTCCGACTCAATCTCCAGAACCTCGAGGTTCGGAAAGCTCATGAGGAAACTAAGCAGCGGCATGTCCGTCTCGCTCCGGTATATGGAGCTGAAGCTAAAGGAGAACAGGCCCATGCTGCGGATGGACTCTGCCCCCCTGAGCCACTGGTAGCCCTTGAGGTGCTCGGCGCTGGATTCGCCGATGCGGTCGTTGAGGCTTTCGAGGGGGAAGACGATGTCGAAGGTGTGCAGCCTCCCCGAGAAGACGGCCTTTTCGAATAGCTTTTCTGCCCTTGGCGGGTCGACAGCTAGTGATCGGAGGCGAAATGATTCCATGTCTTCGTACACCACGGCCTCGTCACGGTGCGTGCTCGAAATGATATCCGAAAAGTAGAGATCAGTGGGGCCATAATCTCCCGCCATGACAACATCCAGGGCTTGGAATCCTTTTCCTTGACTCAAACAGGTCATGGATGAATATGCTTCAATGGTCAACGAGCTGAACTGGTCGTACAAACTAAGCGGGTTCAGCGTTCGTCTTTCTATGATTCTTAAATACTTTAATGTCGGGTAAACATCTTCGGGTTTCCGTTCTTTGTATATGTTATCATCTATGTTGGGGCTATCCAACATGAGTTGTTCCAGCTGCGGCGTGCGCGTGAGGAACTCCAGCTGATAACCAGTTAGAAGAATGCTTTTCAAGGGTGGGCCTATCTGACTTACAATTGGCAGAGTGAAAGTACTGGTCGAGGTTTTGGAACCTTCCAGTATAAGGTACTTCAACTGCGGCATCGGGGGTATGGGGTCGCCATTTCTCCATGCCATGGGGAACCCAGCAAGACGCATGCTCTCCAGATTCTCCGCGGCATTGACCAGAAACTTGTGAAAGGGACTGTTGTTGAAATGGGCCACGTATTCAACGTCATCGAAGCCCCTAAGAACAAGATACTTGAGATTCTTCAGGGGAATGGGAAGATCCAGTGGCTCAAAGAGGCTCCAAAGCTCAAGACGCTCTAGGTTCTTGGCCGAGTCGAGGATGGCGAGAAACTTTTGCTTTGACAGGTAAAACTGTCTGCCGTCTTCAATCACAAGTTCTCGGACATCGTTGCCCGAGTTTTTCAGTAGTCTCCGAATGGCCTCCATTCGAGGGGGCCGTCGTGTCACGCCAGAGCCGGTAAACATGAGCGCTCTCCATAGTCGCTGGTTGCCTTGTCCTATCAAGGCTTGCCTCCAGATTTTGCACACCCGAAGGCATCGGCTAAACATGCACCGGATTAGAAAATTAATCATGGTAAACCAGGATTTTTGGATACGTACACCAAAGTCACGAGGTCGAGATAGGAGAAGATGAGCTGGATAATTTCCAGCGGCATGTGCATGGGATCCTTTCGAAGATACCGGGTCTGGAGCGGCTGCCGAGCTTTATAGAGTTGCTTTTTTCATTTCATTTCATTAGTAAAGAAGAAATACGGTAAATAATTGCCATGACATGACATACCTCTACCTTTGCGGACTTTTCTGTGCCGTTGTCGAGACTGACTTCGATACCAGCATTGTATATCTTCCAGGCATACTCATTTTTCTTTTGCAGGCGCGCAACCTTTCCGAGGCGAAGGTAACCCTACGAGCCGTTAGCGATGTGAGACACCATACATGGCTCCTGTCTAAGGGCCCCAACGTACGTCTGGAAGGCGAGGCGCGAGTTCCAGGATCCATTCCGCATCCCGTTTAGCACGATCCAGCTCACCGAGTGCCTCAAACGTCGCAGCGCGATAGTCGAGTGCCTGGATGTGCAGAGACTTATCGCACTTGTTGAAGGTCTGGCCCACGGCGCATTTGCAGTTGTACATGGCCTCCTTGAAGATGGACTCATCTTTCGACGCCACCTCTTCAAAGTTCTTGCAGGAACAGCGCTCCCTCTTCATGCCCCTAGAACAGGGGCAGTTTTTCATGGCCTGCACGGTACGTTAGGGATGAGTGAGGAAGGGGGCAGCAGAGCGGTTCATGAAGACTGGAGGGGATGACATACTCGGGTGAATTGCTCAAGAGCTGGCTTGTAGCGCCTGGCGGCATAATGATGACGGCCTGCCTCAATGGCTGCTTCAGAGTTGACTGGATAATCTGAAGACATTTTGCAGCGAACCAGTATCAAAAAAAGTGGCTGAGTGCGCGGATTGATGACAACTTGCTGCAACGATGGAATGCTGGTGAGATTGATGCTCGTCCGATGCCCTGCCGTCTGCCTCTGATGAATAGCTTTAGAGAAAGTGAGTGAGCGAGAGAGTGAGTGAGAGAGAGAAAGCAGCAACAGCAACAGCAGCTAGTAAATTTGTCCTGTCTCAAACAAAAAATCGAAAAGCAATACAAATATTGATTTCTAACGTTCTATGCCATTTGTCTCGAAGCGGCTGGGGTTGGCAAAGGGAGATGGAAAGAAGACGCGTAGCGTGTCACCCTTCATGTAGGTTTCCAGGAGGTTCAAGTGGTCCCCTGGGGCGGGTAACCAATCCACCACCAAAGCGCCCTTTCACGCCGATGCAACCCCCCCCCCCCCCTTCATCTTTCCCGCAACACCTCACTATTCGCGAATTTGATTCAAGATATGGATCCGTGTGCATCAGAAAAAGCACTTTTATCGTAAAGATCTATAAATAGTGTTGATGCTTATTATTTGCCCCCTTTTTTCTTCTTCTTTTCTTGCAATTACCGCAGATTTAATAATCATATCTGTCGTGGAGAATGGTTTAATGCTGTGTATCGTATCGAGCATCGAGCTCTAGGGTATCAATCTTTGGATGCTTCAGTTTTTGAAGGTGGATGTGCCTTGGTTACGGAAGCATGGCATTATCGTGAGCTTGGCACATGATCTGTATAATTTTTATCTGTTAAGAAAACCGCGCATGGTTACTTTAGACGAACGACGCCGGCAATAAATCCTCGAACACCATTGCTGATCCAACACTCTTCACCATCGATCAGAGACTCGGCCTTGACGACTTGCTCAACAACAATTCCCCTATCAGTAGCCATTAGTATTTCAGAAGCACCCGTTTCATGATACAAGACCAACCTTTCCAATGCCCATCTTCTCGATGTCCCGTCTTGGCCACCGCTTCCATCCTCGAGACTGAACTTACTGGATACCGGCGGCGTAACCCAGCGCCCGTCTCTCCAAAAATACGGCGTTGTCATGCTTCCCTCCATGATAGACCCATCATCTTTGTTCGTGAGAAGGACTTCCTTCTCGTCCGTCAAAGCGATGACCACTCTTTGACGGGCAGAATCGTACATATCTCTCTGTGTCGTCTTGTAGTGCGTGTATTCTGATCGTGTCGTGTTCAAGTGATCGGGGACGACAGCCCAGCGTGGGACAACTCGAGGCTCATCCTCGGCTGGTGCGGAACCAGGAGGAGGAAGTCGTATAGGGAAAAGGTTCTCGAGGCTCACGGGGAGAGTAACATTGCTCTCAAAACTGATCTTGCCTTGACGATCAACGACAATTTTGACCCGTCGTGGTTTGTCCAGATCTGATCCGATGAACTCTTCAGCTAATTTGGCCAGCGTCACGAGCGCCTCATCTCCAGAGAGCACCTTGATTGCATCTTTCCATTGCCAATGAGTGGCCGCTCTAAGCATGCGGTCACGATGATAGTCAAGCATATAGAATGGGGATTCGTTCTTGAGGTTCCAAGCAGCATGCTCCAGGCCCTTGACGGGAACCTGCTTCAGACCGGCATCATATCGGAGGGAAGTGAACAGGGAAAAGCCGTCTGACATTGTAGCAGTGGGTATGGTGTTTGATGAATCAAATTGAAAAGTGATGTAGAGAGCAGTATGTACAGTGATGGAAGATGAACTTTTGCGGAGGTGCGAGTCTTGAAGTCCTGAATCTTATCCCCAGATCCTCTCAGATGAGTCAGCCAAACTGATAATTGAAAAAAAAAACCCCATCATGTCATCTATAGATATATATTTGTTCTGATCATTGAGAATGAAGTTATGAGAGGGCGCATCTGTACTACACGATGCAGAGACCTTGCGATTATAGGTGGAGTTTTTCATTGGCCCAATCATGGATGCGACTCGCACATTTATGGAGACTCGGGGAGTAAAAGAGGAGGATGAGGGAGTAAAAGAGTTAAAGCCCGCTGACGGACCTGGCACTGGCACTGGCATGGGCTGTAGGTGCATATGTAGGCATGTATGCATACTAGGTATTGCATGTACTGGCATTACGTACTTGTGTAGGGATTACATACATGAATTCGTGCGTTGGGGGGGACCTCGGAGTGAGTGTGTGCATGGAGCGCATTCCAGGTGAAGCAGAGAGAGGGAGGAGGGAGTAATGGATGATGCCTGACCTTGTCTGCGGATGCAATGCAGATGGAAAGACATACATGCGGACAGACATATAGATAGAGAGACAAGCAAGATGAGCCGCTCAATGAATAAAGAATAACGTCACCGCCCGGCTCTGATGCATGGAGGCAAGGAAGATGCAAACAAAGGCTTGCATGCCCATTATCTATCTAACAGACAGTGCAAGTGCAGTCAGTACTCGTACGTGCTTGCTCCCAAAGATTGAACCCTCCCAAAAAAATGCCGCTGCCTGAGGCATAATTGGCATTGGCTGTGCTAGTGGTGGTGGTAGTGGTGGACTTGCTCAAGCCTCGCCTCGCCCCTCTGCCTCGTCTCGTTAAAAGAGTTTTTGGCTGGTGGGTGGTGCTGGTGGGTGCTGGTGGGTGGTGTGTGTTGTGTGCTCTGTGCTGTGTGTGGAGTAAAGGCGGTTAGTAAACCAACGTGGAAATTTCGAGGTTTCCCGGTCATCATCAGCTTTTTTTCTGCGCGAACCAGCTTTTTGCTGCAGCTACTTTTCCTGCGCCCATACATACATACATTCAATACATACACACACACATACATCATCGACCTCTGCCTTTTGTTTGGTCTCTTGTTTTATTTCTTTTTCTTTGCTTTCCTCTCTCCCCCCCAAAAAGGCTTCCATAGGGCCTTGTGTCCCCCGCCTCCCCCCCCCCCCCCGTTCTCGGCCGTGTGTTTGTTTTTCTGAAAAAAATCTATATTTAATTCCTCAATTTTTTTTTTTGCATCCTGCAATCAAACTTTCCCCATTATGTCTAACCCGGCGCCCTCAATGCCTCCGGGCCGGCCCACTGCCATTGCGGTTGATGCGACGTCTTCTACCTGGGACCGGATATCCTCTTGGGTATCGGAGAACAAGGCCGCTGTCTACACCATTGCTGGTGTTGCTGTCGTTGTTACCGGCGCTGGCGTCGTCTACTACTTGAATTCCGATTCGGTATGTGTCATTAGTGCACTTTATCTCATCGCTCAATCTCCCTCTCTTTGTCTCTCCCTCTCGGTCTCTGCCTCATGTCATGTCCTGTCGCTTGGATTGGGCACCATATGGGCGGATACCGAGGTCGCCAATGGAAAACACCCACAACCACCACCACCACCACCACTACCACTACCATCACTCCCCAAGAAGGTTCCTCTAACATAAAATCAATCTGCAGACATCCTCGTCAAATGCACCCAAACTCAGTAAGAAGGAGAGGAGGAAGCGAAAGGAAGCCGAGCGCAAGGCTGCTGACGCCAAGGACACTGCGACTCCAGCGCAACCACGAGCCGCCACCGTCGAACCCGAATCAGAGCTGCCCGAGATTGACGAGGACTCCGTCTTGCTCCTAGCCTCGGACGTGCGTGATCAATATGCCGGCAGACTCAAGGCTCACGGCAACAAGGCATATGGTGACAAGGCCTACAACAAGGCCATTGATCTCTATACCAAGGCTATCATCTGCAAGCCCGATCCCGTCTTTTACTCCAACAGAGCGGCATGCTACAGCGCCATGAGCGAATGGGACAAGGTCGTCGAGGACACCACTGCCGCCATCAACATGGACCCGGAATATATCAAGGCCATTAACCGCAGAGCGACTGCCTACGAGCACCTGCAATTGTACTCCGAGGCCCTTCTCGACTTCACAGCCTCGTGCATCATTGACAACTTCAAGAGCGAGTCTACCGCCCAGGCTGTTGAGAGATTGTTGAAAGTCTTCGCAGAGCACAAGGCCAAGGAAGTCATTGCGTCCAGACCCCCCAAGCTGCCAAGTCCCATTTTCGTCGGCAACTACCTCCAGAGCTTCCGTCCCAAGCCCCGCCCCGCCGCGCTAGACGACTCGGTTGATCTGTCCCCAGATACCGGCCTGGGACAGCTGCAGATTGGTCTGCAGGGTCTGGAAAAGAAGACTGCCGAAGGCTACGAGGAGGCTAGGTTGGCATTCGAAAAGTCCCTGGAGTTGGGAGACCTCGGCGAGAATGAGGCTCTTGCATATAATTTGAGAGGAACCATGAGAACATTGCTTGGAAACCACGCTGAGGCTACTGAGGATTTTGACAGGAGTATCGAGTTGGACCCTACCATGACCCAGAGCTATATCAAACGAGCTAGTATCAGCCTCGAGCTTGGCGAACCCGACAAGGCCGAGGCCGAATTCGTCAAGGCCATTGAGCAGGATGACGAGGATCCCGATGTCTACTACCACCGCGCCCAGGCCCATTTCATCAAGGGCGACTTGGCCAGCGCTCAAAAGGACTACCAGAAATCCATCGACCTCGACAAGGACTTCATCTTCTCTCACATTCAACTAGGTGTTACACAGTACAAGATGGGCTCCATCGCATCCTCCATGGCTACCTTCCGACGATGCATTAAGAACTTCCCCAAGGTCCCCGATGTCTACAACTACTACGGTGAGCTGTTGCTCGACCAGTCCAACTACTCTGAGGCCATCGAGAAGTTTGACACTGCTATGGAGATGGAGAAGCAGTCTAAACCTATGTCTATGAACGTGCTGCCCCTCATTAACAAGGCTTTGGCTCTCTTCCAGTGGAAGGCCGACTTCAAGGAGGCGGAGCAGCTCTGTCAGAAGGCTTTGATTAGTAAGTGCAAACACCCCCCCTATTTAACAGCTTAATTTTCTAACAGCATCTACAGTCGATCCAGAGTGCGATATTGCTGTCGCCACCATGGCCCAGCTGCTTCTCCAGCAGAACAACGTAACCGAGGCGCTCAAATACTTTGAGCGCGCCGCCGAGCTCGCCCGCACCGAAGGCGAGATTATCAACGCCCTTTCATACGCCGAGGCCACGAGGACGCAGGTGAAGGTGACAGAGAAGTATCCTAAGCTGGCGGCTAAGCTGGCAGGAGGCGCTGGCGGACCCCCTGGGCTACGTATGGGACCTTGAAGCACATAAAAAAAAGGGGGGCGTTTTTTAACGAAACACAAACACACACACACAAGCACAAAAACAAAGTCAAAAAACAAAGTTTTATGTCTGCAAAAAGTATCAAGAAATCCCCCCAAAAATGATGGCGCGAGTTATGAACCCCCATGCGCGTTGTAACAGTGTATGAGAGCGATGATGAAAGGGAAGTCCTTTTTTTTTGTTTGATTGTCGAACCTTTTCTTTTTCTTTTTCGTCTTCTCCTAGAAGGAAGCGAAACGAAATGGAACGAAACGACCTGGGTAGGCGGTGAATCTTTTTTTTTAAATGCGCTCTGTGACACATGGGGAATCTGAAGGCTTCATGAAATCTTCTCTTCGGGGTGTTTTGGAGAGTGAGAGGTTTTGCGTTGACTGCAAATAAGAAAAGAAGAAGAGAAGAAAAAAAGAAAAAGAAGAAAAAGAAACCCTCTTTGTACATTTATACGATAATGGCTATATGTCCCTCTCCCTCGATTCATGTTTTTAGCTGTAATGAGGTTCATGATGATGAAACCCTCCCCTTGCCCCCTTTCTCTCCCAGGCGCCAGGATAGGACTTTTTTTAGATATAGGTTACTTTACAACTCTCCACTCAATCCCAATCTCGATTCAACGAATAAAAACTCCAATGGAACGAACACTATTACCGGGCCGTAACGCGCGTGAAAGAGTTATATGGACAATAGTCTGCACTCGCCCCCCCTTGGCACCGCCACGTATCTACGAGCGTAGACGTTTTGTCACCTGATTGTACATGTAAATGGGTTAGAATTTCGTCTCCTTTATTGAACCATCAAACTTGAATCCTATATTAAACATGGTCCCGTGAAATTCATCTCCCATGAGAAAAAAACACAAAAATTTCATGTCCGAGATACACATCCCATCTGCATTATCATCATCAAACCGCCCCTTTCCCTTGCCTCCTGTCCTGTCCTGTCCAGTTCCCGTTCGTCACCCTTTCCACCGAGAACGTATGAATTACGGGGGAGGTGGATTGAAGCCTCGTATGCAGAGAGAAACAAAAATATACAATTGATCGTTTTTTGAAGATAGAAGAGGGGATGGGGTAGGGGGAATCAAAAAGGCAAGCATTTCGTGTGGTCTAGTAATTATACCAATCTCTTTAAAAAGTCCCGATCAGATGACTCCGAGATTGGTCAAGTTTCGTAGCCGCGCGCGTAAACAAAGTAGGACGCAAAAAGAACAAAACAAAAAGGGGGGCTTTTATTTGTTGCCTGTGCCCTTGCTTGCGAGAGAGACACCAAGACCAACACCCAAGGCGATGGCGATGATGATGATGACGACAACAAGGAGGAGCCACCATTTGAGCTTTCGGACTCGGCGGGCGTGGTCGGTTGCCTGAAGAACCTGCTCGTTGCCCTTTTCGATGTTGTCCACTGTCTGCTGCGCGTTTTCCTCGGCGGCGATAATGACAGGGTCTTGCTGCTCGACGAGCGCCGCGAGCTCCTGGTAGAGAATGGAAAGCTCGAGGAGGGTCTGCTCAATGCGCTGGAGCTCGTTATGACGCGCGCGCACGTTGCCGAGAAGAGAAGCGGCATGGCCGGTTCGGTTCGTTCGAAGCTGCAGGGTAAAATGGTTAGCATCATTACCCACAAAAGAAAGCAAAACATCATGCCAAGAATTCTGCTAGATAGCCGAGCCAGAGAAAAAAAAAGGAAAGAAAAGAAGAAAAAAACTTACAGCAGTCTGGAAAACACCCTCGTTGCTCCAATCCGCTTCAGTAGCTTGCTGAACCTCTTCCTCCGACGCATCCGGATTCACAATGCGGTACTGTCGCGCAATCTGTTCGCGGTACTTCTGCTGGTAGTCGCGCTCAATGCTCTGATACTTGTCGAGCTCCGACTTGAAGAAGGTCTTTAGGGACTGCAGCTGGGTGCTCTTGGTGTTGCGCGAGCCGTCGGTTGTCTTGGACAGGTCGCGCTCCAAACCCTTGATTCCATCCTTGATGGCGGTGTTACGGACCTGCGTCTGGGCGACGTAGTGCTCAAGCTGCTGGTTCGCCTCGTTATCGGTGGTGCCGAGAGTGCGCTGGTGCAGCTGGCCAATGTAGTCAATGTCGCCCGTCAAGCTCTTGATCTCATTGCGCAAGGTCTGGACGCGATTGAGGAAGTCGCTTTGCGACAGAGTGGCAGGTTGTCTTGGCTGAGCATCATTTGTGTTGTTGTAATCCTGCATCTCATAGTTGTTGTTATCATTGTTATTGTTATTGTTGTTGCTGTTGTTCTCATATGGATTATTGGAGCCATATGGGTTGAGCTTCGGGGATTGTCGTTAGCACATCATAATTTCTTGGCGCATTGCATCGGTGGAGCAGAAGATGGGGTAATTATCTTACTTGACCATAGCCGGATTCCTGAGTAGGACCCTGGGCATAGGGATTTTGCCTCTCTTGGCCGTATGACATGCTGAGATGGCTGTGTTTTGGTACGAGGGGGGTTTGGAGATGTTGATGATGAGAGATGCAGAATGCGTTGAAATTACGTAGTGGATAGCGGCAGTAGTAGTAGGAGTTGTAGCAGCAGTGGCAGTGGCAGTGGCAGTGGTGGTAGTGGTAGCAACAGCAGTAGTAGTAGTAGCAGTAGTGGCGGCGGCGGCGGCAGCAGCAGCAACAGAGGGCCGACTGGACGATGAACGACTTGGCGGCGGCGCCAGCGGAACCAAAGTAGCAAACACCTGTTCGAGAACCTAGAACGGGCTTGAAAAACCTAGTGTCGCCCGCCGGAGCTTGTTCTGTTCTGGCAATCTGCTTCTGTAACTGTAACCCAGCGGCGCTAAACAGCAGGTGGCTGGTGGCACGTTGCGCCTTGTACGGAGTACCCTAGCAAGTCTAGCAACCTCGGATTTCCTTGGCGGCAAAGCTTCTCCAAAAAAGAGGTGTTTCGGTTCCAACGGGGGGGAGGGGAGGCCGGAAGAATGAGGTCTGTTTATAGAGGAGATGGCGACGATGATGGATGGATATTAGAGAAGTAGTAACAATTAACAGGCTTCAAAGGGAAAAATGCAATAAATTAGAAAATGAAAAATAAAAATAAGAAATAGATGTGAAACATAAAGAGGGCAGAAGGAGGGGACGTAATATTAAAGGGCTTTCGTCAGAAAACAAAGGGCAAAATGCTCGTGCTTTTAACAGAAACGAAACAAACTCCCGAGCCCGAGGGATTGCTTATGACACGGAAGTTTCGCTCTTCAATGTTCTCTCTCTCTCTCTCTCTGCGGATCGGCGGAGCTTTCCTCGTCATCAGCCAAAAGCTAAACAATTGGCGCAAGCAAGGATGGGGTCCCTCCCCTCTCCTCTTCCCCCCCCGTCAACAAAGCCTGTCCACGGATGATGCATCATGTCAGTCTTGCGTTTTGGTGTGTCTTGCACGGCCGCATTGGCACAGGGCAGAGGAAAGACACTTTGCGTTAGGCCTGGGCTTTGTGAACATGGCCTGAGCCTCGCCTCGCCTCTTGCCCTTTGCACTGTGGCGCAAAACGAACCCGCCCAAGGCCAAAAATAGTTACACTCTCCCCTCTTGTGTCTTGTGTGTCTGTGTCGGTTTCTGTGTCAGTGGCTGTCTCTTGTACAACAAAGAAATCGACAAAAATCGCATCCATTCATGCAAAGCTTGGTCAGAATGGGACAACGCCGCAACAGATTCGTCACCACGCGAGGCTGTGGGATATGCATCCCATCTTGACCATCCCCGTGGGAGAGATAAACACTGGGCTGGAGCTCATGAGAACTAAACAGGAATATCAGAAATCAAGAGAAATCGCCGATACGAAACCGCCTACCGCTTCGAGCATTCCAGCGCTTATTTCCGTCCCTTGCCATTTGGGTGTTCGCACTTATACTGCATCCAAAACCTCGCCTCAAAGATTGTGCCTTCGCCGTTCCAATTCGGGAATATGGGACTGTTTAGTCGTTATCAATGCCATTACCACTACCCTTTACAATTATTCACCAGAGCCAAGCAAAGTTTCAAGTGATTGATGTTATTTCATTACTACTAGCTGCTTTACTTTCAAGCAGATAGCCATATACGTGCATGTATCTGAGCCATGTCCATCATATATCTACATACAGCCTGCCAGGCCTTACACAGCCATCCTCAATGGCGCGTCATGGCTCCCATATCATCCACAGCCACATTCAAGCGGTTTGCATACCCACCACCATGAGCCAATCACGATAAACCGACATGGCCATCGTCCGATTCCCATCACCGTAATAAAAGTAGAGTCTTCGTAATATTATCTACTTGATATCAAGAGATTCCAGTCTTCGTATAGCCTGCGTCATGATGGAGCAGCTGATCAAGCATCTGCCGTGAACGAGATTGAGCCCAAGAAAATGGGAGCAAATGTAATATGAAATAGCACCTTGGCGTCACAATTCCTCAGTTACCCACACAAAGCAGCCCATTGAAATCTCGGTGCCGACCAGTTGAACTGTCAAATAGGTGAATATCATCTCTCATCGGTTTGTATCTGGTCCTGGTGGAATAACGTGATGAGCCGAAGCGACCCTGGAAGTTGCCTCGTAGTGAACCAACATCGGTCATTTGCCGGCGAGCATCTTAAAGATAGTTCTTCTTCTTCGAGGTTCGTGTATATTGTGAAAGATGCCATTCAACATCGCCATTCTTGTTCTCCAGCGTACCACCGCGAATTTCAAACATCCTCATAGTCATTCGTGGTCCAACTTCGGACAGTTCGACGCTGTCGTATCCTGTCCTTACAAAAACGTGATGTCGGACTTCGATGCTATCTTCGAGGTTCTTGAATGTTACAACCCGATGGCCAATTTTATTCTTGCTAGTAATCTGTTCCCGTGGGGGGAATAGATGCTTCAGGACCTTGACAACCCGCTCTCCTAGACGGCTAGTGAATCCGTCGAAAATCAGGTGCGGATAGGACTCGCTGACAGTTCCTCGAACACTGCCTGGAATATCGTGGCGGAGTACAACGTTGTGCAAGGAAAACGATACCGTCGGTCCGTGAGGAAAGTGTGTGAGCGTCAATGCTGTCGGAGTACCACGGTGCTCGTGGAGGAGAATCATGTCAGAAAGACCGGCGGACTGGGCAGATTTGACAAGATCAGGGAGGATAAGATTTCCACGATTCATGCGGATTGATGTCGGAAACAAAAGTCTTATTTCTTTGGCGAAAGCAGATAATCTTGCGGATGGATCGCGAGAAGTTGTTACCTGGCATCTTATAAGTAATGGACTCATTGGCTGATGAAGGGATTATTTACCAATACTCGAGGATCCACGATGCCTGAGAGCTGCGCATATTCATCGTCCAGATCTAGCTGCTCGTTTGTATCAAGGTCCCTCGACTCATCATACTGGTAGTCCTTCCTTAATGACTTGTCATTGGCGATTTCTGGATCTAGTGGTTTTCCTGAAGCGAGAGAGGCTCTCAGCTTGGCTCGCTTCTCGCTGATTTCTGCATCACGTAACAGAAGCGCACGACGGTAAAGATAGTCGCGCCTTTGGCGTGCTTGCTTGCGCTGTAACTCCAAGTCAGACAAAGTTGCCAATAAAGGGCGGGAACTTCAGCGCCGGTAACTCACAATCATTTTCAATATCCTCAATGGTTCACATCACCAATCGCAAGACTAGAGCTTCAAGATGCAGACGACATGGGAAAAAAAAGTTGGCTTATCAGTTCTGCCGATTTTTCTGCGCTATCGATTGCCCGCCACCACCTTATCACGTGGGCGCAAATTGTCCCACTATGGCCTGTTCCTGGTCTGGTGGAGGGTCCAGTCGCTTCCACTGTTGACGATAATTATTATTCTGGTTCGCCAGCTGTGTTTGACCAATTTCTCACATCCGACCAACCGTTTTCCACCTGTGCGATTTTCTTTATTGAACGGCTACCGGATATCTTACAGCTCCAGCCGTCGATCATCCCTTTCACGGCGCATATTTTGCGGCGATGATGTGAGTCCGATCAGCGACACTTGCGAAACTCTTTCTTCGATCCACAAAGCGCCGAATCTCGTCGCACCGGATTTTCTCTACAGTGTTTCATTTTACAAGTAAGCCATTTTCGCAGAAGCTAAACCCCAGCACTTGGGAAGCTTATTTACTTCTTCCTTTCCATCTATTTAATGTCTTACTTCCCGGGCCTAACCATAGTGAAACAGCATCAGGCGCGCCATAAAGCTACGAAAATCACAATATGGAGGGTGCCTTTACTCACGTGGGGAATCACCTCATTTCCGACTCGGCGGCTGCTATAAAAGCAGGCGCAGATGACCTGTCTGCACTCGATCCCGACGAAACTCTGCTCTATGGAAAATACGGAGGCCAGAGCGGCCGACGACGAGCCGACGACGACGACAACCAAACCGAGGCGTTCGAGGAAGATGATAACGATAGTCTTAACAGTGTCCCTGTTGAAGGGATGATGGGCATGAGCCTCAAGAACTCTGGAGAGGAAAAAGAGCTTCCTGCCCATGCCTGCGCGTGAGCGGAGTCTTGTGCCACCTGCTACTCCTTAATGCTGACACATGTTATCAGGTATTGCGGCATTCATTCCCCGGCCTGTGTCGTGAAGTGCCTCAGCTGCAACAAGTGGTTTTGTAGTGCTCGAGGCAACGGTACATCGACCCATATCGTCAACCATCTTGTTCGAGCGAGACATAAAGAAGTTCAACTGCACCCCGAATCCGCCCTTGGAGATACCGTGCTAGAATGCTACAACTGTGGCACGAAAAATGCATTCCTCTTGGGATTCATTCCTGCAAAGTCAGATACCGTCGTCGTCCTTCTCTGCCGCCAGCCATGCGCAGCCTCGACGTCGAACAAGGATATGAATTGGGATACATCTCGATGGGAGCCACTTATCGAGGAGCGCGCATTCCTTCCATGGCTCGTAAGCCCGCCGTCCGATGTTGAACAGCTTCGTGCGCGCCATCTTTCGCCAAATACGATTGCCAAGCTGGAGGAAATGTGGAAGATTGAGCCAGAGGCGACCGTTGAGGACCTCGAGAAAGCCACGAATGTCGATGACGATCCGAACCCAGTTTTGTTATCCTATGATGATCCATACCATTACCAGAATATCTTTGGCCCGCTAGTCAAGATGGAGTCTGATTATGACAAGAAACTCAAGGAAGCTCAATCCGAGGATGGCCTCACAGTTGAATGGACCTATGCTCTCAACAACAAGCATATTGTGAGCTTTAACCTGCAGAAAATCGAGTCCGGAGACGTCAAGCTTGCTGTTGGCGACGAAATGCGATTGCGATACAATGGCGAACTTCGAGAACCATGGGAAGGAGTTGGATATGTCATCAAGATTCCGAACAGTCAGTCTGATGAGGTCCGTTTAGAATTGCGAAAGACTGGAAACGACAAACAAGTTCCCACAGACCTTTCTCATAATTTCTCGGCCGACTATGTATGGAAGGCAACTTCATATGATCGCATGCAGCTCGCCATGAAGACTTTTGCCGTAGATGATATGAGTGTTTCTGGTTACATCTTCCACATTCTTCTTGGCCACGAGACTCAACAGCCGCAAATGAAGGCGACCCTGCCTAAGAAGTGGTCCGCCCCTGGTTTGCCAGATCTGAACCAAGGTCAGGTGGATGCCATCCGCAGGGTACTACAGCAGCCTATAACCCTAATTCAAGGCCCCCCTGGAACGGGAAAGACGGTTACCTCCGCCACGATCATTTACCACTTGGCCAAGATCACCACTAACCAGGTCCTGGTTTGTGCTCCATCCAACGTTGCGGTCGACCAGCTTTGTGAGAGGGTGCATCGTACGGGCCTCAAAGTTGTTCGTCTTACAGCCAAGTCACGAGAGGATGTTGAGTCGTCCGTTAGCTTCTTGGCTCTTCACGAGCAGGTCCGCATGTCCGAGCATAACGGTGAGCTCGTGAAGCTGTCACAGCTTAAGAATGAAGTCGGAGAATTGTCAAGCCAGGACGAGAAGAAACTGAAGCAGCTCACCAAGGCAGCTGAACGCGAGATTCTAAGCAATGCCGATGTCATCTGCTGTACTTGCGTTGGTGCCGGAGATCCTCGACTCTCCAAGATGAAATTCCGAAACGTTTTGATTGACGAGTCTACCCAATCTGCCGAACCTGAATGCATGATTCCCCTTGTGCTTGGATGCAAGCAGGTCGTCCTGGTCGGTGACCATAAGCAACTCGGTCCAGTCATTATGAACAAAAAGGCGGCCAAGGCGGGCCTGAACAGGTCTCTGTTTGAACGACTGATTAACCTGCACATCAGTCCCATTTTGCTGAAGACGCAGTACCGAATGCATCCTTGTCTCTCTGAATTCCCGTCAAACATGTTCTACGACGGGATCCTTCAAAACGGTATCACGCAGGAGCATCGATTGCGCAAGGATGTCGACTTCCCCTGGCCGGTGGCCGAGATGCCCATGATGTTCTGGTCTAATCTTGGCCACGAAGAAATTTCAACATCTGGAACGTCTTACCTCAACCGCACAGAAGCATCCAATGTAGAGAAGACGGTCACACGCTTTTTCAAGGCGGGCGTCAAACCCTCGGAGATTGGTGTCATTACACCATATGAAGGCCAACGAAGCTACATTGTGACAACCATGCAGAATTCTGGAACCTACAAGAAAGAGTTTTACAAGGAGGTTGAAGTCGCATCTGTCGATGCCTTCCAAGGCCGTGAAAAAGATTTCATCGTTCTCTCTTGCGTTCGATCCAACGACAACCAGGGCATTGGTTTCTTATCTGATCCTCGACGTCTCAATGTTGCATTGACTCGAGCCAAATATGGTTTAGTTATTCTTGGAAACCCCAAGGTTCTCTCTAAGCACGAGCTTTGGCACAATCTCCTCGTTCACTTCAAGGACCGTAAGTGCTTCGTCGAAGGACCCTTGACCAATCTGCAGGCGTGCTTGCTACAGTTTAGTCGTCCCAGGGTAAGCTACCGCCAGAAGAACAACCAGAACGCCCAGTACCCCGGAGCGGGATACCCCAACAACAGATTCAATGGTCCTCCCCCGGCGGGTCGTGACTTTGATGCAGGCTCTATGGTATCGTATATCCCGGATGATGTTTCTTCTATCCACGGTTCTGCGTTCGGAGGCGCTGCCCTCAATACCGCCTTCCCTCCCATGTTTTCTAGCTTTGCGCCAGAACAATGGCCGGGCTTGCCTGGCGTATCCGCTCCTGGCCGTGGGCACAAGGGTCGTAGTCGGGCAACAGAGAGCGTTGCTGGCGAGAGCGTCGCAAACTCAGAGCTGACGGATGCATCAACGAGCATCATTGGTGGAAAGGGGGTTGGCCAGGGAGGTGTTAGCTTGGGGGCCGGATTGCATGATGCTGTGACAGGCATGCGCGCAATCTCCTACAGCCAGAGCGATCGCTTGAAGCAATATGTGGAAAGCAGCGGTCGCCTGACACTCGGCAACGGTTATGGACGGCGATATGATGATGATGAGAAGAGTGTCAGTACTGCGTTCCACAGCCAGGTTGGCGGAGGCTATGACTGAGTGACAATACGACGGACAAGGATGAATGATCAAACGATGATGACCTTGATGTCCCGAGGACTCTCTCCGCAGAGTATTTGCTTTGCAGAACTACGGACTACGGACTACCAGTCGTGGTGTCACAGCGTCTGCTGCCTTTGCAGCCACTTGGCGGCGGCGTCTTGATCGAGTATAGCCAACAAGACGGTCGGGTGCTCGATGCCTCAATATACCACTGCGGATACATGCCGTGGTTGAAGCCATTGGCGCGCAAGTCTGGCTTACGCAACCAGACGTGGGGACCTAACGCGGACTCATGGTCTCGTTGACATTGCTATTGGAGATGCAGTTAGAACACGCTACGACAGCAAACAGAGAGGTTGCAAGGTGAGAATGTCGGATTACATTGCAATAGCTGATATGGACTATTGAAGCAATTAGACTGATACTGAGAAGATGGAAGTTGACAATGCATGGAAGCCATTACGGCTTGCTATCTCTTCAATCTTTATGGTACTTTCGAGGTATATGAGCTTCATGGAGCCAGTCGGCTTGATTTTAAACTTAACTTGGTCGCTCATTAATGGAATTAAAAACTAGTCACTCTTTGAAGATTATTATATTCTGCCTTTGTGATGTTTCGATATGATGGTCTACTATTTTCCTACTTTCAATCACGACGTCAGTACGTAGAGACATTCAGCCGTTACACAGACCCCATGAACAAGGTCCACATTCTTGACAATGAATACATGGATGCCAATTAAAGTGGTGGCAGTGTCTAGGAAAAGGCATGGAAAGCACCCCTTCCACGACATGGCAATGAACCGTTACCCCACACTACAATGATCATCAGGCATCCCCACATGGTTACATGTCTTGGAAGCGCTAATCCGGGGTATTCAGGGTGGTCAAAGAAATGTGCGAAGAAAAGCCTCATGTATTGGAGAATGGAGGATGATGGGTTGTGAGAAGTATGATGTGCATTTCAACGAGTTCTTCACTGATACTCGATATCAGAGAGCGTCTACTTTAAGCAAGGTCATATACAAGGTAGTACTCAAATCAGATATATGGGCTGAGATGAGATGCAAGATTGTTTGATAAGATTAAGAGAAGCCCCTCATAAAAAGAAACCCCTTCCCTCTAGGCTTCTTCCGCAAGGGTCCAGGGCCAGCGAATCAGCGACAAGAGATGTGCGCATTGGGTTACCATCGCTCTCTGATTGCCTCATTGTGCATGACCAGAATAGACGGCCTGCCATCCATATCAGAGAGACATGTGTACATATAAAGACGAGATCATCCCCTTCCAATTCCGTTTCCAACTCCCCGCTGCGGTACCTGCCTGTATGTAGATAATGTCTATGATCGGCTGGTTCAAGGGATAGATTATTGAAGTTGGGTTCTTGTTCGTTTCGCACATACACACACACCCCTTCAGTTTCATTCGGCGTTGGCTTTTCCCTCCCTTTTTTTGCTACCGTTACCGCTACCAACAAAAGACATAACCAAGGTGCTGGGGTGCTAAGCCGCCCAGCCAAGAGAAACGAGTCACCAGCCATTTCTTAACATCATTTTTTTTCTTTCTTTCTCTTCCTTCCTTCCTTCCTTTTTTATTAAATAGGCATGGAGCATCATCAAAGATTGACGCTCTCATCGGTCCTTGACAATTACATCATCTTCAACACTCCAGCCACCACCTTTGGGTGTCTAAGAATAGCAGACGACGATTCACCACCACCTGCAGGCACCAGTCGCGGGGTGCATTAGCAACTGGAACAAAAAAAAAACTTAGGTACCCGCCGGAGCCAATTCGCCGTGGCCTTTTTGCCAATCACGTGTTGTGGAACCAGCCCAGGTTGCACACCGAGTCCGCCCGCCATGACGCTTCGTCCTGACCTCCAAGGTCGGCGGCTCTGGTCAGGACTCTCTCTCCTCTCCAGGAACTCGCATCGATCCTTTGCCACCTCTTCGTTTGAGGCCGACGACGAGCGGTCCTCGACTGAAGGCGACATGAGTCCGAGAAGCAGCATCGACAGTGACCTGCTGAGGCCGGGGACGCCGGCCTATGCTGGGCAGGATACCAGACCGACTTCTAAGAAGGAGTTGATGGGATGGTACATGTATGGTTTCGCAGCTGAGACGTACGTTATTTGTGGAATAGGTAAGTTGTTTATTGGAGCCTCGTTATTCACTGTTTCCCGACATCTTGGCTTGATGTCACTGTCTTCCTCAAACCGCCATTACAGCCGGCCGCTGCTGCTGTATATGTGTGAGCTAACGCGTGGTCTTTACAGCCTCATTCATTCCGATTCTCCTCGAGTCCTTGGCCCGTGAAAATGGCGTCCTGCTGTCCGATCCGACCCAGCCGTGCGGCTCCAGCGATAACAAGACCATGGACGAGGGCCAGTGTATCATATACGTCCTGGGCATGGAGGTCAACACCGCCAGTTTCGCCATGTATACTTTTTCCGTCAGTGTTTTGATACAGGCCCTCTTGGTCGTGAGTATCAGCTGTGCCGCCGACCACGGAAACTACAGAAAGAAGCTTCTTCTCGGCTTTGCCTGGCTTGGCGGTCTCTCCGTTATGGGCTACATTTTCATCAGCGAGTCGACCTACTTGGTTGGCGCTCTCTTGACCATCATCTCCAACACCTCATTTGGCGCGTCATTCGTGCTGCTTAATTCTTTTCTTCCACTCCTCGTTCGAAACCACCCAGAGGTACTCGAGGCTTACGTCCCCGAGACCCCTGACCCCGCCGATTCAACGCTGGAATCAAGTCGGCTGGAGCACGCAAATGAAGACCATTTGGAGGCATCCATGGCCAGCTCCACTTCGGCCCTGCTTGAACAAGGCGACAGGGTTACCGGGTATGGACTCAAGCGTGTGCTGACCCATGAAGAAATCACTTCCAAGGAGCTTCAATTGTCAACCCGCATATCCGCTACGGGTATCGGTATCGGCTACAGTGCCGCGTTGTTTCTTCAATGTGTCTCCATCGGCATTCTCCTAGCTATGAAGAACACAACCTGGTCACAGAGAGTGGTTCTCTTCACCGTTGGAGTTTGGTGGTCCGTGTTTACCATCCCTGCTGCAATGTGGCTCCGACCCCGACCCGGGCCGCCATTAGTCATTGACGGGAAGAAGGAAGGCATATCTTGGTTCGCATACCTCGCATATGCCTGGAAGTCCCTATTTCGCACCATCAAGCTGGCAAGGCGTCTGCTTGACATTATGCTGTTTCTTGCTGGGTGGTTCCTCCTTTCGGATGCGATCGCCACGACGAGCTCAACAGCCGTTTTGTTTGCGAAGACGACACTTCACATGAAGCCTTGGGCTCTAGGGATGATTAATGTCATTTCAACCCTAGCTGGCGTGTGTGGTGCGTTTGGATGGTCATGGGTATCACGATTATTCAACCTGAAGCCACACCATACGATTTTGGTTTGCATCGGCCTGTTTGAACTCATTCCCCTCTATGGATTGATGGGATATCTGCCATTCGTTCAGCGGTGGGGTGTGGGAGGATTGCAGCAACCTTGGGAGATGTATCCGCTCGCAGCTGTCTACGGTCTTGTGATGGGTGGTCTGAGTGGTTACTGCCGCTCCCTCTTTGGCGAGTTGATCCCACCTGGATCTGAAGCCGCATTTTACGCCTTGTATGCCATTACCGACAAGGGCTCAAGCGTGTTCGGCCCGGCTATTGTGGGGGCCATCATTGATAGGACCGGTAGTATCAGACCCGCATTTTGGTTCTTGGGAGCCATTGTTGCCCTTCCGGCGCCCTTAATTTGGCTCATTAATGTTGAGCGAGGCAAGATGGAGGGAGAGAAACTAGCTCGGACAATCGAAGGATTTGAGGTGTCTAATGAAGAAGAGGTCGACAGTGAGGAGAGTCAGGGCATGTTGGCGGATTACGAGGCATCGAGTCAAAGTAACGGTCAGGCGAATAGGAGATTAGGGTAAAGGGCTTGGGATAGGGATATGGATATGGATATGGAATATGGAATATGGGCTATTTTGGATATCATGGTTGTATGTTTTTGTATGTCTTTGGTCTGGATGAAGTAATACTTTGTTGCATAGCAATGGCGTTTTGACAGGATATACGGAGTAGTCGTCGATGAATGCTAATGAGTTGATTTTGTTCTTGGAGCCAACATCTTTGAGAGTGTGTCTTAGCTGTAAGATTCCTGAGACAAGACGGGATGTCTCCGATGAATGGCACGGACATGACCTGATTTTGAAATGGCTGTCTTGAAAGGGAGTCTATCATCATCATCCCGGCAGTACGGAGTAATCTTGCAGCAATTGAACAAGGTTCGGGGTTTCTTTGTCATATATTTTCGTGATGGAGAATGAGAAATCAATCGCAAAGAGGTGGGGGGGGAACCTTGTTGCATGAGTGATCCATCGGCGCGGCAAGGCTTGGTGTCTGCCTGGGTAGCCATGGAAATGGGTGAAGCCTAACAGCGGATGAAGGGGAATAGGGAGGGATAGGGAGAGGGATGGATCCATGGTTGACAGAATCAAAGAAAACCACAGAAGGTCTTGTGTCGTTATCATTGGTGGTTTTGGCGGCACGCTAATGAACAAGGCGGTCCAGTGGGGACTTTCGCGCGTCTTTGGAAAGACCACCCAAACTTTAGTTGATACCTGCCCTACCTGTATGAATTGTTTACTTGTATCTACCTATCTGTTCAATCTGCTTGGCTTGAGCCTGCCCTTTGACTCGTGTGAGTAATGCGGTGGTAGCAAGTGTGATCCAGTCTAATCTTAGCGTCTCTCCTCTTCTCCTCTTCCATCATCCGCAGGGATCGTGCTTGGGAATTGTTGGTGTACGTTAACATCATCAACATCATCATCCCTCTGCTGTGCCGCCCTGGCGTTTTGGCATCCGCCAACAGTCGAATTGATCTTGGAACCCTTATTCCTTTGGGAATTTTGTATCATCATCAGTTCTTTGGTCTTTTTTTTTTCTTTCTTTCTTTTCTTTGGTGTGTGAAGAATACACAGCTGGAGCCTTGTTGTCGGCGTCATTGCATTGAAGAACACCAACATTACGTACTTTGTTCTCTTTCTTTCTTTCTCTCTCTTTCTCTCTCTTTCTCTTCTGCTTCTTCACACTCCTTTGCCCTTTATTATCATCATTATGAGCTCGTGCTGCTGTTATTGTTGGTGTTGACAACGTCCAACTACAAGTACTGCTGGTACCGCTGCTACGGAAGACGGGCTGACTGTCAATTTTAACCTACCAACAACTGAATATTTTTTTTCTGAGAGCTCCATATCCGCTACTACTCTTCCTACTGCTACTGCTTGCTACTGCTATTGCTCCAGCCTGTCGCTTCAATTACAATTACCCGTGTACTTACTAACCTAGCTTACCTCCACTTGACCTTGGCTTGCCCGACCTTGGCTCGCCCACCCACCTACAACCTTGCCCTGCGTTTTGTTCTTTGGGCGACGAGCTTCAGCCGAAGGGGGGGGCCCGGGCGCTTGGATTCTTCGATCTATTCCAGCTTCCAAATACCCCGAATAAAAGAAAACCCACCCAGCCGACCGATTGTCTCTCGCAGGAGAGTCGCGCATCGAGCCGGAGCTGCGAGCTGCGAGCTTCCATCTGCATCGGCTACCCGTGTCGCTTGCCGCCTAAATCGACGCGAAAAGGCAGGCAGGATCCAGACCGGCAACTTCCGCAATCACCCCGAACCTGGCGCGCGCCAATCACCAAACCGACACACATCGCATCACATCTCATGCCAACAACAATGACTTCCAAATCAAAAAAGCGGTCTCTCGACAATTCCTCCCAAGCTTCCTCCCAAGCTCCCTCCCAAGCTCCCTCCCAAGCTTCCTCCCAAAGCTCCCCAGATGCTCGCGCCCACTGTCCTTTTCAAGCCACTACAATTGGAGATCTGGTACCAGAGAGCAGTGACGCACACGTATCCAAGAGGCGAAGAATTAATGGACAAGCCGATGGTAAGGGATACTTACTACAGCCTTCACCTTTCCAGCCCACTGGCAAGTTCAAGGCGAACAACAGCCTGAAATCTTTCTACGAACTCTCGCCTAAGGATGCCTGGACCAAGATGACGCGCTACAATAGTTTTGTCTGTAAGTATTCGCACCCCGCATTGGGCTTCTTCACCCATGTCAAGTGTCCGAGATGGCTTCTAACTACGTATTTGTGCAGTAAACGGCTGCAAATATTTCACCGACGATTATGTTTACGTAGCAAACGCAGCGACGGTCGAGCGGCAAACCAAAACAACACTCTCAGATGATGGCAGCAAAAAGGCAAATGACTACTGGGTAGCCCGAATACTGGAAGTCAGAGCAGCGGATCAATACCACGTTTATGCTCGCATATATTGGATGTACTGGCCCGAAGACCTACCCTTGACAACCATGGGCGGAAAGAAGGTTACGGGCCGTCAGCCTTATCACGGTCAGCATGAATTGCTCGCATCAAATCACAGTAAGCCTCTGTTTATTTCATGACGATGGAAATCCACTTCTTATTAACGAGTTATAGTGGATGTTATAAATGTCGTCAGTGTTACTATGAGCGCCAAAGTAAAACATTGGATAGAATCCGATGACGACCAGGTACAAGATGCCCTCTATTGGAGGCAGGCCTATGACGCCCGAACTGATCAACTATCGGTACGTTATCCCTCCCATGCCTTGGACTCACTCGGTTAATCGGTATAGTTACTAACTTTGGCAGACTATTGATCTAGTTTGTAGGTGCTTGAACCCGGCGAATCCCGACTCGACCTTGGTTGGCTGCACAAACGCCGAGTGCGAGATATGGTTACACTACGAATGCTTGCTCCACGACATCCTGAGCCGAGTGTACGAAGCTCTGGGAAAGGATACACCGCACAAGACCGAAAAGACGACGGCAAATGGCAATGGTGACGGGGCAGAAGATTCAAAGTCACCCTTGGGTGACAAGAGCAGCGAGACTCAGTCTCAGGCTGCGCGATCAGTCAACGATGGCACTAGCACAGCGACATCGACGCCAGTTCCCAGCCACGTCGCGGCTAAATCTACAAAAAGAGCGAGGCAAAACCTAGGACCGTGGCGTCCGAGAAAACACCCATACGATGGCCTGTTTGAAGCGAAGTTGAAAATGAACGACGGGCCTATTGTCTGGGAGATCACAGATTTGAGACTAGACATCGTTGGAGGGGACAAGTCATGGGTCGAGAACGTTCACTGCTTGAAATGCGACGCTGTTATTGTTTGATGATGAGGCTGGATATTTCTTGAAGGCGGTTGCCCTCTTGGGTATGGGACGATAACTACGACCTTTTTTTTTTCTCTTCTTTTTTTTCTTGGCTCGATTGCGCCAAAGTCACCTTTCTGGAAACGGGATTTTCTTTTCTCTCTCTTTTGATTATTCGCTTTTCCTTCTTGGCTAATCTTACCAACAAGACGAAATGATGTGAAGCAAAACAGAAAAAGAGAGAAAAGAGAAGAAGAAAAACTGGCAATAGGGTGGAATAAAGTTTTGGAGGGAGTCCTTGTTTCGGCATAAACATCTCATTTGTCAAGGGAGAGAAAAGGAGAAGGGGAAAGGGGAAAGGGGCAGGAAAGCTGTTGCTGTTGCTGCTACTGCGCGCATATGTTAGCAGAAAGGAAGACCAGGGCATGGCGTTTGGCGATGGGGTTGTGGGCATATTTGGCGATGGGGTGTGCGGCATAGCAAGGCGGGCAGATATGGTTGTGATTTTTTATCATCTTTTTGATATTTTTTTTTACACACTCGAGTACTAGCTACTACTCTCATTTTCGTTGTTAGACATTGGAACCGGCCTACTGATTAGAGAAGGGCACTGGAGAGAAAGAAGCCTTTTTTGGAAGCAACAGAAGTGTTTGAGTTGTTTGCTTTGAACCAATGTGTTGATACCGTTGTGTCTTGTTCTATGTGCTCTGTAGCAGAATAATTACATAAAAATGGAATGGCCCAGTGAGAGTTGTCGAGTGCGTGTATTTCGGTGGCATGGTGATGTATGGGACATTATATGTGATGATTTGACAATGACTGAATGGATAGAGGTAGAAAAATGAAAGATGGGGTATAGAAGAATAGACAATAAAAATAAAACAAATTAAACAAAGACCTTGATTATGGAGTGATGGAGAGACTTGAGAAATTGCTGGCTGTCTTTATATATAAAAAAAATAACATTTCGTCTTTCGGGTAGCAAACTAGAGCTCCTATCGATTATGAAGCTATGGACTCTTATTACTATGGGGACACGTATAGTGGTAGTGGTGGGGGGGAGAAGAGTGATGTTCAGGTCATAGCTTTGGGTTGCTTGCTGGTGACGTGACCCCCCTTACATGGTCTACGGTCCACGGTTCCATGGTTCCAATTGAGAAAGCAAGTAAGGCTCCCCTCCCAAAAGGCCAAGGTCCCTTCCGAAACTTACTTTAACCCCGCGACTTTTAAAAGAGCAAGTAAGCGTTTTCCGTTCTTTCCCTCCAAAAATCCACCGCCGCCGCATCTAAACTCTCCACCAACGACGGATACGTTTGCTGCCACTTTTGTTTATTTATTTGTTTACGACTCCCCGTTGCGAGTTGCTAAACGCGCCGACTTGTTTTGTTGAAGCGAAAATTGCAAAGCGGGCCGAGGTAGTTCTTCAATCATGGCTGTCGATCCATTTGACTCGGCGCTGTAAGTCTCAAAACCTCCAAACCGCCAGCCGCTCAAGACCAAGCAAACAAACAAACTGTTACCCGATTTGCCCTCTCCCCCCCCCTGCTTCCACCATCCCCATAACGCAATCCCAATCGGTCGCGCGCATCATGAAACACTGCACTCGCTAACGTGGCCATTCACAATGTAAAGCGACCTCCTCCGCCGCCTCAACCCAAAGAACACGAGCGACCACCTCAATGCCATCATCTCCCTCGCCCCCGACCTGACCGAGGACCTCCTCTCCTCGGTCGACCAGCCCCTCACCGTTAAGCGGTGCAGGCAGACCGGCCGCGAATACTTGCTCTGCGACTACAACCGCGACGGCGACAGCTACCGCTCCCCTTGGTCGAACCAGTTTGACCCCCCCCTGGACGAGGGCGGCGTGGGAGGCGTTGGGCCGGGAGGCAACGATGGCGCTGGCGAGGGCGCGATTCCGAATGAGAGGGTACGCAAGATGGAGGTCAAGGCCAATGAAGCCTTTGATATTTACCGGGACTTGTACTACGAGGGTGGTGTGAGCAGTGTTTACCTCTGGAACCTGGATGACGGTTTCGCTGGTGTTGTTCTAGTCAAGAAATGTACGCGCGCGCCCTTTTGTTCCCTCCCCCTTCCCCTTACTCTGGGCTTGCTCTTCCGGCATCGCAATGGCGCAACAGCAACTAACATGACGTTTCATAGCCGCCACCCCCGGTTCCGGCTCCGAGGGCGTGTGGGACTCGATCCACGTCTTCGAAGCCATTGAGCGCGGCCGCACAACGCACTACAAGCTCACATCCACCGTCATCCTCTCCCTCTCCACCAAGGCCGAAGCCACCGTCGGCGAAATGGACCTCAGCGGCAACATGACGCGTCAGGTGGAGCAGGACCTCCCCGTCGAGAACGACGACAGCCACATCGCCAACATTGGCCGCCTTGTCGAGGACATGGAGCTCAAGATGCGGAACCTGCTGCAGGAGGTCTATTTCGGCAAGGCCAAGGATGTGGTCGGCGACCTGCGGAGCGTCGGAACCCTGAGCGACGGCGCAAGGGAGAGAGAGACTCAGCGGGAGATTATTGGAAGCATGAAGCGATGACGTGTCTAAAGGGGAAAGGGGGGAGGGGGGAGGGAAGAAGAAGGGAAGATGCAAGGGAGGGAAAGGTGAGTCAAAGAGAGACAGAGAGAGAAGAAAGAAAGACAGAGCTGGGTTGTCTATGATGACGGTAAAGCCCGATGATAAAATTATCAAAATTCTAGTACATGTTTGAAAGAATCAAGTTTAACAAAAGAGAGAGGAAGAAAAAAAGACTTTAGCCTTTTCGTCTACTCGGTGTTTTTGGACCTCTATGGTATTCTCGTTACTTCTCTCCCTTGGATCTGATACAACCCGCCGAGAACTTGCAGAACGTTTATTTTTGAATCATCACCTTTGCCGATCCAGAAAGCCTCAGCTCCAAGGAAGTCTAATTGTCAAGGGGTGTCCGAGTCCTCCCGAGTCCTCCCCGGGGCAAAGAATAGAAGGGGGATGGGGGGAACAAAGTAAGATCTTTTCCCGCCAAGAGATTTATTACCATCTTGGGAGTGGATAAAAAAAAAGGTTCTTACTTTGTTTATTCGTTCATCTAGCATGCGCAGACTTTGACCTTCGGGCCATCGCTCCCCCGAGAGAGACGAAAAGGGGGGTTTCAAACTGAATGAGGGAAACGCCCATCCGATTGCTAAGAACCCAATGTCAGATTATCGAATAAATTTAAAATAAAAAAGGTGGCTTTGTTTTTGCGAGTCATTCTTCTTGAGATAGATGAGAAAGAAGAGAAACAAACTAGTTGCCTTGATTATATGCCGAGTTCCACGCCCTGTGTTTGACTAACAAGTCTCACAAGGTTCATCTTCTACCCTCAGCAAGCCACCGTCGTTAAAAAAAAAACTCTTTAAGAAAACATTCCAAATAATAAAACTCGTTTGATCTCTTTACCCAAAAATATACATTCATGTTTGTTTTCCCTCTTGCTTCCTTCATTTCTTTGTCTCGAATGTTCCGCGCACGGGTACTTGGAGTTAATTATAGATACACCTCACAAGATAAAGAAAGGCAGGCAAGCAAGAAATAAACGGCGTCGCGATGCTAATTTAAAGCTTCTATTTCTGGGCTGACGTCTCTGTTGAGACCTTTGGCCGTTGAATGTTTGATAAGAGACTTTGTCTCATGCTGATGCAACCCCCTGCTCAAGGATCCCCTCGGGCCCGCGAGACCTGAAAGGACCGTGTTTTATGACATGTAACCAAACATTGATATCCCGCTCGCACGCTCAAAAAAAATAGTGGAATGACCTCATTGCCCAGAGGAAGATCTTCAAGAAACGCGGGTGTTGCCAAGTCGGCCGACTAGATGGATGCGCATTGCAATTAAAGCTTCCGCGCGGGGGGCTGGGAAACTATTGCAAATCGCCGATAGATTTGCTCGTACCACAGCCTCATCTTACCTCCTTTTCTGTCATATCGTATACGCTGTAGATTCTGCGATTCGGTGCCATGTTCCCGATTTCGTGCTGCCAATACAAGGGTCGCATGATGGCGTCGTCCCGTTATGTAACATGCAGCATTGTGTTGCAGGGTCGAGAAGCGGACGTACGTAGTAGTAATCAGAGAACTGATGGATGGACAGATGACTTGCATAAATTGGTCGGCAGATTGCATGCCCGCCCCTTGTAGGCTCGGGATTGTGAAGGGATGGTGCGAAATCCCCAGCCAGCCGCTTTTCTCTCTCTTTCGTCGTCCGTAGTCTAGCAATCAAGGCATAGATAATTTCACACTCTCTCCCTTCACATCAAAACAAGTATAGCAGGGCGGTCGTGGACATCAGCCACAAACGGCGCCGTGTTTTGGATTCTCGTAAATCGGAGCTGCCTCTGTGGTCCAGATCCAGTCCCTCTCGGGCATGTCTAAGATTGGTCATAAAATGGAAAGAGGTGCTGGAATGCCGCGATAGCCATCGCTTTGCGAATATGCACACATACGAAGGACTGATGTGATGGAACGGCTAGCCACCCCAAGGCGCATGGGTCCCTGGGCAAAATCGAAGGCTGGATGGGACCGCGTGACGATGATGATAGATTAGGTGATGCGACATAGCGGACCCCGGTTATATCAGTTTCTCCCTTCTCATTCGCAAATGCCAAACGCGAATTGCTCAAGATGGAACCCGAAATGTGTCAATTCGACTTGCCCTGCGGCTGATACCCAGGTTAGCCTGTGCCTAAATTGGCTGGCTTGTCCAACTGCGACGCGGGTAGGGAAGCAAGGAACGTTGACAAGAGTAGCCGGTTAGGGCATGTCTCTTGTTGATCTTGCGGTGAGTCTACTTACCCCCTCTTTCTCTTCCGTCCGGTTTTACCCCTTGTGGGTAGAGAAAGAAAGAGAGAAAGAGAGAGAAAAAGAGGGTAGGTGAGTGAGTGAGGGAGCGAGAGGGAGAGAGACAGAAAAACGTGGGCAGAGTCAAAGCATTAGCCTAACCGACTTGACAACACCAATGCATCCCATTGAAGTTGGAATGACTCGTCACCGGCGGTCGCTAAAAGTGCATCCTTTCCCTCGCGGCTGAAGTTACGACCAAAAGCCACTGATGTGCCATGGCGTCGAGAAGGAAGCACCAGGAAAGGCGCCAATATTGGAGGCCGAAGAGGCTGATTCATGGACTTCGGGTTGTAACAGTTGGCGATCCATGCTTTCTTCTTTCTTGTTGCCAAGGCGTGCTTTTCGTCCAGGGGAATTTGTCAGTACCGTCTTGTAAGCTTTACGCCATACAGTGTACAACTGGGTGCTACTCCTTGCATTGAATTGGAACACTCAGAAACAATTTCCTCGGGAGAGTCCAGTCCCGGTGGTCTCCCACGGTTGCCAATTTCATCATGCGTGGGATGCACCGCTAGGTCACGCAGTCATCGTGCCCTTTTTCTTTCTGCATTTGAGCAACTCTTCAATGCGTGTGGAGATGGAGGGGTCTCCGGCCTGCACGAAACATGTACGCATGTGGGTTGTGTACATACTGTAGATGGACTCCAGGCAAGTAATTTGCGTGGGGCAGTCATTCCCGCCCTGGCGAACGTGCCCTCTTGAGCCGACCGCTTTGTCTCTGTCGAGCGAGTGACGGGCACAACGGCTAGTACGGACGTGGTAATGCGGGCAAGGCAAGCCATCAAGAGTCCGAGACTAGATGGGGCCCATTGGGCGGATGAGCTTGGATGAATGTGGTGAAATAAAGTATCGCCGCCAACACCAGCGCTTGCTTCCATCACACATTGTACCTTGCATGTGGTGAGAGCAAACCGTCTGTCTAGATGCGTCGGAAGAATTGCTTGCCGCATTCTTGTGCTGCATAGCTTTGTCTACCGTGCCATGTCTTCTAGAAATGGCTTGGAATGGAGACCCCGCACTCCACGTCGTTTAGAAAGAAAAAGACTGTTCCGTCGAGATGCAGCTAGACAAGTCGGTATGTAGATACGGAGCCCATGCCCTTTTCCCTCCTGCCGCCTATAAACCCGATGTACGACGAGAGCAAGGAATTGTCAAAGATGCTTGCTTGCCTTGGCGGTGGGCTGGTCAGGTCCACATTGTGGCATGGTGGTATGCTGAAATCCACGTCCATGTTCATGCCCCATGCCCACGTCGGCGTCCAGGGCTGTGAAAGTAGCCAAGGCACCGTACGAAACAAACACAAGGGAGACTTACACATACTACCACCCGCCGCCGCCGCCGCCGCCGCCGGGCGCCGTCTCCATCCCGGGAGCGGTTCGTCCCACATCAGAAAGGTCGCGCATGGCGTACCAGGACCCACTAGCTCATCACAAGGGCCAGAGATAAAATAGAGCACCATGTTAAGAGTGGCGCCACTTATTGTTCCGGCCTACGGCGGCGTCGGCTCGGGTCGTTTGTTGAATGGAATTTGGTTGTTGTTTGTTGTTGTTGATGTAGGCATGTTGTAATAGTATCCTTATCGCACTGCCTGTTGCAATTTCCGTTGAGATTCGTATCGTTGTAGTTATGCTAGGGGGGAGGCTTGGGAAGGATGGCCAAGGGAAGCTGCCGAGCAATTGTCAGTCAGTTTTCGAGACAGTGGATACAAGTCTCATACTCCGTACATCGTAGGCGGATCGAGGAACAGGACATGGGGCGAACAAGAATGAGAGACACGCACATGCGCGCCAGGTCAGAACCATGTAACCTACCTACTAAGCAGGTAGACGTGCTATAGGCACAATATGTCACTCAACGATGGGTAAGACATGGTCGATGCCGTTGTGGTTAAGGTCACTTGAAGAAATCTCTCGAGTCATCAAAGCAGAGGAAACAAACGGCCTTGCGCGGTCGGCGTTGGCAGATACATAATTGTCCGTCTCAACTCCGCCATTGTGGGGAGGGCAATTGAGCATGGGGCCTGGCAGCGGTTAGCGACAGTTGCAGTCCCTCCCTTGAGATGGTGTCAGTTCCACACATACCTGTACGAGGGGTTGCCGTCCCGATTCTGCCAAATCTTGCTTGCCGGCCGAACTGTCAAGAGAGATGACCTGTATGTGAATACCGACCTCCCTATCTCTGCACATATCTTTTTTTAGTTTCGTCTCGTCTCGTCTCGCCTCGTCTGGTGGATAGGACTGGATAGGATAGGACTGGATAGGACTGGACTGGGGAAAAGGAGGAGGAGGAGGGGGTAAAATCCCAACGACCTGGATGCGCCGCAATGCAGCATCATCACTTTAATCCAGCCAGTGTCTTGCGTGGTCAGATTTCAGTAGTGAAGAATGGATAGTACCTATGGATGTAGTAATGATGGTGTCGTGTCCAGTAAGAACTGCAGGCGTTCCTGGCTGTACCTGAACACTGCTACGTACCTACCTTGGTATCGACTTGGTGTTGGCTTGTTTGTGGCTACTTGGGATGTCCAAGCCCTGTTTCGCCAGCCATTCATCCACCCATCCTTTTGCCCTTGATCAAGAGAATGGTATTTTTTCTGAGAGACTTTATCTGGCACCCCACGCTGTGTGCTCCGCTGTGTGTGTGATGGATTGTATAGCATCGCATGCCAAGTCAAGGAACCTGGACTCAATCAAGGGCGGACAAGGCGGTTGGTAGGTCAGGTTTCGGTTCCGTGAGGCAAGGAGGTGCAAGTAGGTACCTCTTACCTGCCGGCATGGATACCTTCTGTCATGGATGTTCCTTTTTCTTCCTCGTGGTACACCGTAATAGCAGAGGCGCACAGGAAACCAGGTAAGTCAAGGTGGTGCCAAATGTGCCTCTCCCTGTGGGGGTCGCTGTGGTGGTGGTAGTGGTGGTTGCTGGTCGCTGGTTACTGGTCACTGGCCACTGTTACTGGTCCACTGTAGGTGAGAGGGGGACACCTGTGAGGGTTACTTTTTAGTGCATATTAAAGACCCCAGGAAGGCCCAGCCCAAGGACCGAACAAGCCCCTCCATGATCCATCCACGCATCCACGCATCCACGCTCCATCCATCCATCCATCCACACTCATCCCCATCCATTCTTTTTCCAATCCCATACCCTTTTTTCTTCTTCTTTGCCCACCCTCGTCCATCCCTCCTCTTCCAGGGCACTGACGCTGGCACTTGCGGTGTTGGGACGTGCATCCCGCTCGCCTCACTTATCCTCTCTTCCCTGTCGACACCCTCTCTCTTCACCGGGCCTTGGATCTACAAAAAGGCGAGCCTTGCTTACCGTTTGATGCACTCGAACCCTCCACGAATACTCCATACCTACATGCATATACGCATCCCTACATACATATTACACACACACACACACACAAGCAGCCTACCTACCTACCTTATCTATACCAACCTACATTACCTTAGCACACTCTGCTTGCATTGTGTGCCTTGACCTTTTTTTCCCTCTCCTTCTCTCTCCACCCTTTCCATCCTTCGTCTTACCTCCTCCCTCCCATCTCTAAATCAGTTTCGGCAGTTGCCCCGACTGGAGACCGCTCTACCGGGTCCAAAGCCTGCCAACATCTGTCCAAGGGCAGCCTTCTCCATTCTCCCGCCCCCAAACTTATCTTCTCAATATTTATACTGGCCCATCTCTCATCCAACATCCATTTGCCAATTTGCTGAACATCTTTCTCTTGTCGACACTACCCAAAGGACGAGGTTGGAATACCAGTGCCTACCCACTACCACTACCAGTAGCAGCAGCGGCACCACCACCACCACCACCACCGCCACCACCACTACTACCGCCCACTACAACATTCCTACCCTCAGTTGGCTATCCGCAGCAGCGCATCCAACCTTCCTCACCATAACCACGCACGACCTTTGAGCCTTTTCGTACATTGAGACGACGGCTCCAAAATGGCTGCCGAGAAACCCTCCGTTTTGATCATTGGAGGTTTGGGCTACATCGGCCGTTTCCTCGCCCTCCATCTTCACGAGAACAACCTCGCCTCGGAGGTGCGACTCGTGGATAAGGTGTTGCCCCAGCTTGCCTGGCTGGCACCCGAATTTTCTGAAGCATGCTCCCAGAGCAAGTTTGTGCAAGCTGATGCTAGCAAATCCGGTAAGTCGTTTGAACCATTTCGCCGTTTCTTTCGTGGACGGAGCAGATCTGCTGACCAGAGCCGTGTTACCACCGAGTAGACGCCTTGGCCAGGGTTTTCGACCGCACCGATGGCAAAGAATGGGACTACGTTATCAATTGCGGAGGCGAGACGAGATATTCGCAAAAAGACGAAGTCTACAAGCTGAGGTCATTGAACCTCTCAATTGCACTGGGGCAAGAGGCAGCAAAACGAAAGGTCAAGGTATTCGTCGAATTGAGCACGGGCATGGTGTATAAGCCGGATTCTTCGCCAAGCAAGGAAGGTGATAGTTTGAAGCCATGGAGCAAGATTGCTACATTCAAGCTGCAGGCAGAGGAAGAGCTGGCAAAGATTGAGGGGTAAGTCGAAATTTTCCCAACATTTATTTCTTTACTAGAGTTAGTTCTCGTGCTAATGGCGTTTGTGGATAGACTTAATCTCGCCATCGTGCGTCTCCCCCACGTATATGGCCCTTATGCTTCGCAGTGGGTGGCAACAGCTCTGTGCATGGCGCGAGTCTACCAACAACTGCAAGAGGAAATGAAATGGTTGTGGAATAAGGACCTGCGGACCAACACGGCTCACATCAATGATGTCGTGCGTGCTATCTGGGCAATTTCCACCTGGTACGACGCTGGCAAAGCCGGGTGGAACAGCAGTGAGATGGGCAACACTCCCACCTTCAACGTGGTGGACAAGGGTGCTACCACACAGGGTATGATGGCAGGCATAATTGGAGAGATTTTCAACATTCAGACGGGATTCCAAGGCCCAATTATCAGCACGTTTGCCAGAATGAACCTGGATAACGTTGTTGATGATGTTAATGACGAAATCCTAGGGCCATGGGCAGAGTTGCTTCAGGATGCCGGCATTACCCGACCCGGCCCGCTGACGCTATTCATGGAGAAGGAACTTCTTAAGGATACGGACCTCAGCATGGATGGCAGTCGGCTGGAAACGGTTGTGGGTTTTGAATATGAGAAGCCAGTCATCACCAAGGCGCTTGTTGAAGAAGTGTTGGAGAGCTACAAGAGAATGAAGTGGTGGCCTTGAAAACAGATGGCAAAAACGATTTGACGCAACGGGAAGCAGAAGCATGGTCTGTTTCATTTCATCTTTATTGTTTATGGGAACCCACACTTTGCCGACAGACGGCAAGTGACATGGCGGACCACCCTACTGGTTATATGGTTATCTGGGCTACGGCCTATTCTGAGCGATTCCCGGCACGCAAATTGCGCGTACAGTTGATGGACTTGTTTATGGTGGAAGTATTTGTGAAACGAAGCGAGTTTGGAATGGAGTCTGGTTAGTGTATCATTAGAATATCCGTGGGATCTGGGTGGCTTCATGATATCCGTCCGGGAATTCAGTTCCATATAATCTTCCAAGGTTGAATCTGGTTTTCTGATGGGAGGAGGCTGGCTGGTCGGTTGGATGGATGGATGGATGGATGGATGGATGGGAGGATGGTTATGGATGGTTATGGATGGTTATGGATTGGAGGGTAATGGGCAGAATATTAGTTTGAAGCCGCTTTGCTATGAAGATTAGATACAAAGCTAAGGTAGTTAGAAATTGAAGTCGAATCTTGGTATATAGCCTCTACTTTGGGATTTCACTATGGTATTGATGGTGTTGATGATGACGAGTGTGCAATCTGCATATGGTAGACACTAGACAGTGATACCTTGGAGCTTAAGCTTACCATAGCTTTAGGTAAATTGAGGTGACATTATGCTCTTTGCACTGTGAACCCCCCCAAGGTCGTATGTGTGTCTTGCATGCCGTCGCCTCATGCCGTGCGTAATGCCGTGCACACGGCAAGATGTGGTATGAGCACCAGAGGATGTCGTGATAAAGGGCGCGAGCATTGACCAGAGCTATTTGCTGTGAGTAATCATGAAGACAAAAACTGAAGAAAAAAAAACAAGCGTGATGATAAGCTTGCATCTGATATGGGGCTGAGATGGCTTCGGCAGTTGATGATTGTGAGGGTGGTGGTGATGATGACGATGATGATGATGCTGGGAACTTCGCTTAGGGTTGACCGCCATGGAATGAGGCGTCTTAGCTGAAGTGTGCCATGCATATCCACTCATGAACAAATCAGGAAATTCCTTTTTTCGGAAGAAAGTAAAAGGAAAAGAGAGAAGAAAAAGCAAAATCAGGATGGGGTTCCTGCATGGGGAATGTAGAGAAAGTCGCTCTTCTGAGGGATCGACCAACCATAGATTTCGCATTGCGGAAGCCTACACGCAAGGGGGAGGAGAGTCAGGCACAGGGGAGGATGGCCCCCAAAACAACCAAGGCAGAGAGACGCCATGGGCACAGCAAAAAAAAAAAAAAACGCACAGGCTTTGGACACATGATGTGTGAAGCTGAGACACGTTGACGTTTTGATACGACGTCGCGGGATGTCATTGATGCAGCAGCCCATTGGGAGGTTGAAGCTTACATCAGTCAGTTTTTTGTCTGTCCTCTGTGGAGGAGTAGGTGGTAAGCCAGACAGCCAAAAAACAAAAAGCCACAATATCTTAGGTTGGTTGGATTGAGGGGTGGTGTATTCTTTTTTTTTTTTTTGCCCCTGAAGCCAAGCTTTTTGTTAGGGGTATGTTCGGCCGAGATAGCGTTGTCAAGATGGATTGAATGGAGACTTTTGCTGATTCTGGATAATGTTTGTCCGAGGCGTAACTTGGTGGTGGTGGTGGTAGTAGCAGTCGTGACAAAGCATGCAAGCCTAGGCAATTTTTATTTTCTCCAGGGTTTGTTCTCCGTCTTGTCACCCCCCGCATTTATTCAAAAGGGGTTTAGCCTCGTAGCAAAAAGTTGAATAAGAGACCGACTGTCTACGGGGTACCTACTATGTACGGAGTAGATACTACCTACTAGGTAGTAGGTATGGAGAAACTAAAATACAGTGGGGAAGACGCTGAAGACGCAGAAGAAGAAGAAGAAGAGAGAGAGAGGGGAAGACACAAAAGGTCCAAATGCAAGTGCAAGGGCAAGGGGAGGGGGGCAAAACATTGGGAACCTTTTTTCTAGACGAGACTTTGCGGGGGGGTAGAAGATGCAGAAACTATCTAGGTTGGTTGGTCAAAGAAGCTCTCCCCCTCTTTAAAGAGGGTTTCCCCAATTTTGTTTACTGTGTGTTTTTGTTTGGTTTGAAAACGAGCGGATCGGTCGCTGTGCCTGCGAGGGGTGGTCTTGGCGACAGAGAGGGAAAAACAAATGCATGGTATGGTATGGTATGGTATGGTATGGTATGGTGGTACTTGATGGAGTCTATGTGTTGAGTTTGAATTGGCTCCCCCCTCCCCCGAGTTTTGTTTTGCACCTCGGCGGAATTGGCTGTTTTTGAGTGCATGAGGCCACACCCTCTCGGCAGGCTTGTGACAGCGCATCGTGTTCTTACATTGTCGACCATATATAATTTCGATACTCTTCTCCACTGCATTCGATTTCTTTTTTTCTTTCTCTTTTCTCTTTCTTATCTAACCTATATTCCATTTTCTTTCATCCTTGTCCTACTTTATTCTCGAATAACAGAAAAGAAAAAAGAAAAGAAAAAATATACATCAAAATGGCTGCCCCTGCTGAGAGATCTATCAAGGACTTGTCCGGACACTGGACTCTGGTGAGTGTTTTAAAAAGAAACCCCTCCTTATGCCTTGCGTCGAACCACCACTACCCCACCATGGTTTCTTTATTTTACGCGCGCTGCTCTGCATGTCATCACGACTCAATCGTGGGTTCGAGCGTATGAAGCGGGCTTTTGATGTCTTGCACAGAAATGACAAAAAATATTAAAGCTCAAGGGGAAAGAGAGAAAGAGAGAAAAAAGAAGAAAAAAAGAAGAAAAAAGGGGGAGACCAGATATTGATTTGATAACATGCAAGTTGACAAAAAAAAAAAACATATAAACTGACGAAGAAATGTAAAAACAGAACAAAACCATCTCGGATGATTCCGAGCCCGTCCTCGCCCTCCAGGGCGTCGGCTACCTCACCCGCAAGGCCATCGGCCTGGCCACCATCCAGCTCGAGATCAAGCAGTACCTGGACGACGCGTCCGTCACCCACATCGACATCAAGCAGACGGCCCTCAAGCTCAACAGCGAGGAGGCCCGCACCGTCGACGACGTCGTCCGCGCCGTCAAGGACAACATCTTTGGCGACGTCCAGAGCAAGTCCCTCTGGGTGAGCCTCGACGACGCCGCCGTCGACGACGAGTACCTCAAGGAGGGCTGGCTCGCCGAGGCTGAAGATGGCAAGTTCATCATGACCGTGGCCACGCACGAGAAGAACGGCTGGACCGCCAAGCAGATCTGGGGCTTCAAGGAGGTCGACGGCGTGAGGCGGTACTCTAGGAGCGTGGTCGTCACAAAGGGCCAGGAGACCAAGAAGATTCACATGCACTATGATTACAACAGACCTTTGGCTCCTCCCCCCTCAGTTTAATGGGCTCAGTCATTTGGACTGGCAAACCCCAGGATGACATGAAGAAATAGAAAAAAAATAAACATAAACAGGGTAGAAAAATAATAATTCAAGGGCTTATTATCAATCCGGGCCGTATTATGGCTTATTGAGTCTAAGAAGCGTCTGTGAAGATGGAGTCTGGAGCGTGAATCACCCCTTTATTGTCTACTCACCTTTGTTTAGTCCAAACCATGGTTTAGGTCTTTAGTTTCTTTTAGTATATATGAATTAAAACCTAGATGATTTTCTCATCTTCTCGACTTTGCCATTGTGTTGTTTAATAGTATTTCATAATCTAATGTCACCGACCCATCCCGTATCCCCCGCAAGACCATAAGCATACGTAAATATATACTATTAATCTATACTACCTATAGCTCAACACCTCGACCAAGGAGGCCCTCATCAATTACTCTTCATCAATCCCTTTTCCCAGTTGGTAGTCTTGATCGTTAACGTATTCATCCCCCCCTCCAGCTTCCGCTCCGACGTCTCAGAGCTCCTTATGCCGGCCTCCTCTTGATAAACTCCTCCAGGTCCTGCACCGTGGCCACGCCCAGCACGAACCTCCTGTTCTCGTCCGTGATGACGGCAAACTCCTGCTTCCACTGGCCCTCGGGCACCCAGCCGCGGAAGAAGCCCTCGAGCTGCTCCAGCGGCGTCTGCATGGTGATGACCTGGTACTTGCGGCCCCTGCGCTGGAAGCGCGTCATGGCGGCCGAGAGGGGGTCCTGGGCTTTCACGGCGCCGGACTCGAGGAGGGACTGGAGGTGGGGGATGGCGATGTAGCCGAGGAGGGCGCGGGTGTTGGCGTCGACGATGGTGAGGTGGGTGTAGTCGCGCTCAAAGGCGGACATGAGGGCGAGGGAGATGGGGTCCGAGGGGTTGAGGGAGAGGGCGGTTGGGGGGTCGAGGTCCTCGACGGTGGCCTAGAAGTTTTAAGTAGATTGTCAGTTTTATGCGAGTTGCATTGCATTGCATTGTATTGCATTTGTGTTGTAGGCATGCTGCTGCTGCTCGTGATGGGAAGCGATCGATAACATGATGCATGTGATTGCGACATACCCCTCGATATCTTGATGACCACTTGGTGAGAAAAGGTCTAGGAGAAGGAGATGCGGCCTCGGCCTGTTGCTGCGATGACACTGCAGCAGCCATGATTCTTTTTTTTTCTTTCTCTCTTTTCTTCTTCTTCTTCGTGCGTGTCTTTAGGCGTTGCTTCCGCTATGAATGACCGATTGATGATGCTGGATGTTCAATTGATTGGCCGGGGTAGCTGTCAACTTTGCTTCTATAGCTAGAATAGTTCGATGATGCGAAAAACCGAGGGGTCAATTATTACCTCATTTTTTTTTTGGTTCCGCGAACGGCACAAGTTCGAAAGTTTGTCGCTTCTGGTTTGGGTGTGCTTCCGTAAGTGGGGGCAGTGTTAGCGGCCGAAGAATGCCCCACCAGAAGCGCCCGACTGATCGATGCTCCCCCCCGATTGATAGGTAGTTTCCCAGGTGTTCGTTGGAGGGGGAAGAGCTGGGGGGAGCTGGGGAGCTGGGGAGCTGATAACCAACTGCAGCTTCTGGGGCCATCATGGAATGAACAATCGATGTTCTAAAATGGGCATCAACTGCATATACTAATCAGATATATGGTCTACATAAGAAACTAATACAGTAATTTAGTTTCTATGATAGGCAATCGACAGAAATGCATCCTCGGAATCCAACGTTCCTTTCCTCATGAATTAAACTGGACCCTTGATCGCTGACTGTCCACTGCCACTCTCCCGTTATCGTCTGATTCCAAGCCTTCCGAAAAGTTGACGTCGAGTGATGTCACCACCACCACCACCACCAAAAAAGATGCGCCCTTCTAAACCATCCCCCCCCCCAAACCGGATTGTCTGATCGGACTTTTCCCTCGCCCTTTTTAAATAGTTTTACATTACAACGGGCTTAATTAGTATTACCCGTCAATCTCATATTTCTTATTCCCCTCCCTGAGATATTTCTTTCTTCTTTTTCTTCTGCTCAATCTCAATCCCTCAAGCTCGCCCCTTGCATCCTGTATGATTCAAGTTATCAAGCTGTAGCCCGGCCCTACCGATAAGAGGTAAGTCAATGGAGATCCTGCGGAAGCCACGGAATGCGCAGAACCGGAATGTTTATTTTTATTTTCGTGTGCCACATGCTTTATATACCTCTCCCTTTGGTTTTCTCATCCCTTCCTTTCATCAGTCATATCGTCAGCTTCAAGCCTTGAACGTTCCCCCCCTCTTCCTCCCTTGTTTCACCAAACTCACATATCATCATCCAATTGGAGAGATATCGACTCTTGACTTACGATTGTATGGTTTGCTAGATACCTACAACTACCGGAAGACCCGGATACTTCATCCTAACATAGTCCAACTCTTCCCCTCTTTCCCACAATGTCACACCTCTACCCCAAGGTAGAGTCCCTACAAGGCTCGTTCTATAGCCCACTGTCTTCACAATCCAAGGCGACACCGAAGCAAGCTCGACCTGAGCTCTACGGTGCCTTCTCTGTTGTCGATAAGGCGCAAAAGTTGAGCGTCGAGGCGACCAAGGAGTTTGAGAAAGCCAGTGCCAAGGCTCAAGCAAAGGCTGGCCACATTGAGCTATACAGCGGCAAGTACTATGCCGCATGCACATTCGGCGGTCTCATGGCTTGTGTAAGTAACCTAATTCCTATATGATTAACTTCCATCACATAGAAATCTGTCTAATCCACTCTTCCTACAGGGTCTCACCCACACTGCCGTAACGCCTCTTGATTTCGTCAAGACTCGTCGCCAGATCGATTCGCGTCTATACAGCAGCAACTTCCAGGCATGGGGCAAGATCTACCGTGCAGATGGTATTCGTGGTATCTTCACGGGCTGGAGCCCGACCTTCTTCGGTTATTCTGCCCAGGGTGCCTTCAAGTACGGATGGTATGAGTACTTCAAAAAGACCTACTCCGACTTGGCCGGCCCGGAAGCCGCTCACAACTACAAGACTGGTCTTTACCTTGCTGCATCTGCCTCTGCCGAATTCCTCGCCGATATTGCTCTCTGTCCCTTTGAAGCCGTCAAGGTCCGTATGCAAGGTAGCACCCCGATCCCCTACACCGGCACAGTCAACGGCATCACCACTATAATCGCAAAGGAAGGCGCAGCAGGTCTGTACAAGGGTCTCGTTCCCCTGTGGGGCCGCCAAATCCCGTACACCATGATGAAGTTTGCCTCCTTTGAGACCATTGTTGAAAAGATCTACGAGCGCCTCCCCGGAACCAAGGACGACTACAGCAAGGCTGCTCAGACTGGTGTGTCCTTCACTGGTGGTTACATGGCTGGTATTCTCTGCGCCATCGTCTCCCACCCCGCCGATGTCATGGTCAGCAAGCTCAATGCCGTGCGACAACCCGGCGAAGCTTTTGGTACTGTTGTTGGTCGTGTTTACGGTGAGATTGGTTTCCGAGGTCTCTGGAACGGATTGCCTGTCCGAATTGTCATGATCGGTACCTTGACAGGTCTCCAGTGGATGATTTATGTAAGTTTTGATTGGACTTGACTGATTGCGTTGAACATGAGCTAACCCCCCTGCGCAGGATTACTTCAAGATCTTCATGGGCTTGCCCACCACCGGCGGTCCAGCTGTCGCAAAGCCAGAGCAGAAATAGAAATCCAGCAATGGATATGTGAGCTATCACAAAAAGGGTTGAGAATGTGGTGTCTTGGTTGAAATTTGGCCTGGTCGGTGAGGAATGAGAGGTTATTATGAGGTCCCCGATTGACTGAGGCTCATCTTACAATACCATTGAATTTTACCGTCTTTTATATCTGCCTTTATATCTGCCTTTATATCTGATATGTTACCTGGCTCTGGAATTGGCCTGTTAATCCCGGCGTCCGTTTTAGAGTTGCACACAGCCCAATACTGCCATTTCTGTTCACCCCGATCACAGATGTTCCTCTCTACAGAAGTTGGGTTGAACTCTCGTGATGCCGCTGTATGGGCCAGAGGTTACAATGCCAGCTCAATAGCAACATAGTTTTGTTAATGATGATGTGCTTTATACGATATGATCCCCGCATAATATATTTCTGAATTACCTCACTTTTCTTGCCTTTTCATGACGACAGAGCTCGGCACATTGCTGATTCAGGGATGTTCTCAGGACAAATGCCAAGCAGCCACTACGTCAGTTACGGCCCCCAACACGGCGTCGTTTACACGCTGTTGGTCGCACTCGCCCAGAATGTCACCAGTCAATTTTCGGATTCCTGCCGCTTCTTTGTCTGTGTGGGGTTTTTGGAGCGGCGAGCAGAATCCGGATCAATTCAAATCGGTGCCTTGTTGGGGGGCGAAGCCACACCGTCAAGCCAAGATGCAAGCTCGGCAAAGAGACGCCCGAAAAGGAGGGCTTGCACAAGTTTCGAATTGAGATATTTCTCTGTTTGAATGTTACTTGCGAAGTTGTAATGCGGATTTCCGTATGCATGCTCTATTGATATCTTGGGGGCTGCGGAACGGCAAGACACGGGACGGCTGTATGTGTATCAGAGCGCATGCAGCACTGCAGATGATTACCTCGTGCGGCATATCATCATATATGCTGAGCGTCTTGGGATTCTGACAGCAATCAGTCCTTATATTTCTGTGCATATGACGATCCTTCAGTGACGTTGTGAATGCAAAATTTCAAGGACGGACCGACTGGGGTATATCTGATAGGATACCAGAACCGCGGCTGCGTGGATGGGATGAGGTGATTGGTAATGGGGAGAAGCTGATGATGGACAGGGACGGTCATGTTTGCATGTGCTGCATGTGAACCCCACATCAAGGCCAGACGTGGTGTGATGGCCACGGCGCTTGCCGGGATAATGAGTGGTATAGGAGTTGATGATGCGGTGAGGTCTAGATTCTTCGTGGTGAAGCAACGAGTCCCGTTTTCTGTGGTAGCACTGGGTTACAAAGTAGGAAGTTGCCCAATGAATCCAAGTTCGTTATCATATGCTTGGTGAGTAAGATGAGAGCCAGCGGAGAAGCTGCAGCATGATCCAGATAACGTTGGTTCGTTTGCATGGGACTCCTTGGAAGCTCAATTAATTGGAATAGGAGGCTGGTGGCAAAAGGTTGCCAGGTTTGCATATCAACACTTGCTGGGGAGTATAGCCAGCCGCTGGTTAGACCTCCTCTCGCAGCACCAATGCTCCCTCAGGTTCATGTAGGAGAGTAGCATTCATGGGGATGTAATAAGCGCCGCTATGCAGGCTCTAGTGGATGGGTTCGCCAAAGTTCCATGAATAAACCAGGGTATGTATTTGGTATTTTTGGTCGCCCTTTTGCCAATGGTTGTGGTGCTGTTCGTCCGGAAGCCACGTTTTCTTTCCCTTGCTTGGCTTCCCCCCCAATCCTCATCCCCACACACACCACACCAAGCCCACGCTTCGACAACACCGAGGCGTTCGGACAGGTACGGAATCGTACTTGTACATGAAAGTCATCGCAAGCTTGTTGCGGATTTCTTGCTTTTGTGCCAAGCCACATACAGCCATGGGGCGGGAATGCCTGACTCGGTAATCGAAGCGATGATGGGGAAAGGAGAAAATTGATGAGTAGGCGAGAAGAGGAGAAGAAAAGAGAAGAGAAGAGTGATGATGCTCTGGAGGCGTGTGCGCGAAAGGAGAGGATAACGGCGGGCCCATCTATATGATAGTTATTATGGTCGGGAAAGAGCCAACAAGTCGGAAACAAGACATGCCAGCGCTAATGAATATTATTATCACTAGGGCAGGCAAGGCAAGAGCAAGATGCTGTCACATCCATTTGCCATGAGGTACGGTTGCACCCAACCAAAGTGGTTTGCATCTTTGTATAGTGTACAGTGTACTCCGTAGGTATAGGTACTATAGGTTAGTATACAACACATTGAGAGAGACAATTGTTCTCTGGCGTCATCTTTGGTCGGTTCTCTTACCGGCTAATCTCTCCAAAGGGTGATCACTGACGACGGTGGGTTGAATGAGGCGTCCTGGCCCTTGGAGAAATTCTTGTAATATCGAAAATAAATGACAACTCCATATGAATTGACTTTTTTTCATCATTCACTAGCTGGTCCATCATACGGAGTACCATGTAGGTACAAGTATATAAAATCACCCCAGTCTCGGGGACAGCTGAACCTGTACTCCGTAATTATGCTCTTACGATCGACGATGGATGTACACTGACAGTTAGATTGGTAAGACTGGGGGGAGCACATGTATCATTTTCTCGATTTTGTGTCACACGACAGATCCAACAAGAGTAGCATTATGACGCCTGTTGGTCAGTATGGATAATATCCCTGGGACGTTGTCGATTTACCACCACCATCACCACCTAGTTCTCTATCTTGGCAGTGATGTGGGCCTGTAATGGTAAAGACACAAGACAGTAACTCCCCCTTTTTAAAATTTGGAAAAAATAAGAAACCAACCCTTTGAGAGACAGAGGATATCGAAGCCGTCAAGTAAAATACATATATAGAACATTTTCAGACCTGGCGTCTTTCCCTGATGGCCTATCCGCTACCCACTTCCTCACGCAACAGAGACATGCAGGACGTTAGGAATCAGGCGGCCAACGCCGCAATGCTACAGTAACAGCACCTATTAGATATGCTTTGTGATATGGACGCTTCCGTATCGTATCTGAACCAACGGTGAGATGATGCACAGACAGGAGATACAGTGCTATCATGATTCAAGGCAACAAACAAACAAAGCCTCGATCTTGTTCATCCTTTCATCCTCGTGCTACTTGCTAGGTAGGTGAGGTGAGGTAGCGACCAATTTTGTAATGGAATTGCCTCAACCCCCTTTCTTTGTTTCCCTTTGTTCGAATGTCTGATCTGTGTTGTTTTTTCTCCCCAACAATTTTAATTCTCGTACTATCTTTTTGGCTTGGTCACCTTCTCCTCCTCCTCCTCCTCCTCATCCTCTTCCCCTCCCCCACAATGACGGACGGACTGGCAGCACGAGCACAGGCACGAGCACAGGCGGCTTCAACAGTGCGGTTTTGCAGTTGCTAGTGCAAAGGAAAACCCCATCATCCAACCCAGAGGATCCATCCATGCATCCATTTCTCCATTAGCCTCCCCCAAGCCACTGTCTAGCCTTGCCTGTCGTCCCCCCCCTCGTATGTACAGCACTAAAACGATTCTGGCTTTTGAACAGGGGTGCTTGGTGCTTGGTGCTCGGTGCCATGGAGCCAACGCCTACCTAATGACTAAAAACACCCATGACACACCCAGCACAGGATGCCTTGTAAGCCCTTCCAGGTTCAATTTTAGGGGCTCCAGGGCTCCTTTAGCAACATCCCTTGCTACCTCAGGGCCCTGGCACCTGGCTCTCCACTGGCGGGGCCGCCCACAGGTCGCAGATAGCGGGCTACTGTAAGACTGGGGGTTCCAGAAATCGCTGGGCCTTTTCTATTCTGGCACGTAACCACTTCTCCACTGCACGCTGCTGCACCTTGTTTCTGCACACTTCCGCGTCCTAATCCTACCGTACTTTCCCACCTTCCACTGACTTACTTGTATGTATGTATGGATGTTTGTATGCATTGGATGTATGTAGTCTGTACCTAATCTTCAGCTCCAAACTCAACCCTTCTTAACCTACTCTCTAGTCTACCTGTTTGTTCTCTCTTCCGTTCCGCCTTTCTCTCCCTTCCTCTCCGTCTCTCTCCCTCTCTTCCTCCATCGCCGACAAATGCTGCCGCCTAGATTGCCAACTCTACCGTTCGGCGTCATTTGACCGAATCTACGCGGCGATACCGGTTGCGTCCACACCCGCTCGCCTCAAGTTGTCCTGGCCTGACAAGGCTCCATCCAACAACAACCAGGTCACCCTCGCCCTTTTTCGGATCCTCAACAAGTTCCGATCCCTAACTTCGACTTTCAAATTTTACCTTTCGTCTCCCTCCTTACGAATGAATCCCGAAATCCACTACAATCGACGTCGCTGAGCAGTTGCTGCGCAGCTCTGGCTGCCAACCTCCGTTTCCGGCACTGCTTCCTACCTTCTACGTTCCCACCCAAAATACGGATACAATTGCAATAGCACATACCTACCAAGATGGCTGGCTTCTTCAACAAGATAAAGGGTTCTGGCGCGGTATGTTTTAACCATATGTTGCACCATTGGCCTGCCTTTCAGCATGGTCGGCCGCAAACGCCGAATCTCACGCGCCCCAGGGAGCTCAAGTTGCTGACAAACTGCCTCTTCATAGCCCTCGACAGCGCAGACGACAAAAGATGTTGCGCTCAAAAAGAAGGACGAGACTGCTCCTGAGTTGACTCCGCTAGAAAAGATGCTTGTGAATGCTGGTCCGTTGCGCGAAGACGGGACAGACAGGTTCTTTGGCTTCGAGAATGTATGTTGACCCAATATTCTTACATTCCCACCATCCTCTTTGTCGCAACTATGATAACTAATATGAATTGGCAGTTTGGCAATACCTGGTACACACCGATCGGTTCTTTCTTGGAAATATCCCAACACTGACAAAATCTTGTATAGCTATTGCAACTCCATCGTACAATCCCTATTCTACTCCGATCTCTTCCGCGACAGTGTTATCAATTACCCATCACTATCGCCATTAGACACGCCCAACGGTATTCGACCCATAGTTAATGTTACGATCCGCCCGCCGATGAATCCCACTCCCCCAAATCAGCAAAAGAAAAAGGACCCAATCAAGCCTAGACCCGGCATAACTATACCACAACCGAGTCCTGTCCCAGGAGCTGTTCGACCGGAGGACAAACCTGATACACCCGAATACAAGAAGAAACAGGCCATGATCAAGGGCCCCATTTTGGAACTGGCACAGGAGAATTCGCTTTCCTACGGCATGGACGAGTGTACGTTTACCGGCCTCAAAGACATATTTCTGGCAATCCAGCAAAGCAACGCCAGAACGGGTGTCCTGAGTCCCCAGCGCTTTCTCGAGATCTTTAAACGGGATAATGAAATGTTCAGGAACTCGATGCATCAGGATGCGCATGAATTCTACGGCCTCGTATTGAACGACGTCATCGCCAATGTCGAGTCAAATGCCCGGAGGATTCAGGAACGAATAGATGCCAAGAGTCAGAATGGTCTCGTGCAGTCGGTAGAAAATGCATTGGGTTCCGCATTTATGAGCAATGTGACTGGTTACCGGACTCCCGGTACTGGTTGGGTTCATGATATCTTTGAGGGACTCCTAACGTCGGAAACGAAATGCTTGACATGCGAGACGGCGTCCCAGAGAGATGAAACATTCCTTGATCTTTCCATCGATTTGGAAGAGCATTCCTCCGTTACGGCGTGCCTACGGAAGTTCTCTGCCGAAGAGATGCTCTGCGAGCGAAACAAATTTCACTGTGACCATTGCGGAGGATTACAGGAGGCGGAAAAGCGAATGAAGGTCAAACGATTACCCAAGGTATTGACACTGCATCTGAAGCGGTTCAAGTATACGGAGGACTACAGCCGCCTTCAAAAACTATTCCATCGCGTCGTATACCCGTACCATCTTCGTATGTTCAATACGACCGAGGAAGCTGAAGATCAGGATCGATTGTACGAGTTGTACGCAGTTGTTGTACACATTGGCGGCAACGCCTACCACGGCCACTATGTATCCATTATCAAGACAAAGGACCGTGGCTGGGTCCTGTTCGACGACGAGATGGTTGAGCCTGTTGATAAGCACTTTGTGCGAAATTTCTTTGGTGATAAACCCGGCATGGCTACGGCATATGTTCTCTTTTATCAAGAAACAACATTTGAGAAGTTTAGGGAAGAACAGGAGAGAGAAGGTATGGAGGAGGTCAAGTTGGCGACTCAAGCGGCCAACGTAGCGCAGACCGAGAACGGGGACAAGTCAGACGCTCCTCTGAAACGGCAAGCTACACAACCGATGCCGACTACACCACACTCTGAACAAGAATCCCTGGTAAATCTGGCGCATGCAAATACCGCTCCTGGCCTCGCCGTGCCAACGCCGCCAATAAGTGAACCAACCGCAAAACCCTTGACCAACGGCACTCCTTCAACCGGAATCCCGAATGCAGGGTTGACGGGAACAACTGTAACCAAAGTTGAAGCCAAGACAAAAGAGGAGCTCAGGCGCGAAAAGAAGGAACGCGAAGCGGCAGAAAAAGCTGCCGAGAAGGCTGCTAAGCTAGCCGGAAAGGAGAAGGAAAAACAGATGAAGGAAGAAGAGAAGAAGCGCAGGGAAGAACAACTCAGGGCGATTCAAGCACGTAGAACGGAGCAAGAAGAGCTCCATAAGGCCCTCGACGCCAGCAAGAAATCAGCAGCTCATGAAGAGACATCCAAGAAGAAGGAGGAAAACGGAACCAACTCGTTTGGATTTCTCGATCGATCAAAAAGGGGGAGCAAGTCAATGTCGAAGAGAAGTTTCAGCTTTTTCAACAAGGACAAGAATGGTCCGCCACCAGAAAACGCCATTAATGGCGACGCTCCAGAAAAACAGGATAAGGTCAAAAGTCGACTCAGCATGGGCCTTGGGAGAAAGAAGAGCAGCAACATGCTCGCATAGCATATGGGTCGGTGTTTTCGGTTCGGTATCATGGACAATGGACTCGTCGTCTAAAACAGTTGGCTACCCGGTAGTCGAGGGCGAGGCGTGTACGATTCATGACGGGATATACATTGCGATTTTTGTCACCACATGGAAAGAGAATGTCGGGGAGAGGAAGAAACATGGCATGAGAGGTCATTTTGTTTCATCTTCTGTTTCTCTTGGTTTTTTGTTGATTTTTTTTTTTGGGATATGGCGCATAGTGGCATCCTCGGGTAGAGCAGGTTACGATATCCTGTTCATTGATTGATTGATTGATCAAGGGTTCAGCCGTATCGTGCCGCGGAGCTTTTTATACCTATCCCCTCATGGTCCGCGTGAAACCATTATGGGATTGTCTTGATAGTTTTCTCTTACCTTTGGCAAGGGTTGTAAAATAGCATTAGGGAAAGGCGACATCCATCAGAGGGACGCCTAATGAGAATCACCATGTTTATATAAGAGGATATCTATACTAGTAATCTTTGATCTGAACAATCGATGCTTAACAGTTATGAAATGATCCATCGTCATGCCAACTAAAGTATTCACAAACACTGCCTTTTTGCTTTTCGAAGTCATATACGGTTATGCTCCCCTGAGATTAGGTGACGTACTCGGGCGATGGTTGTACCGCTCCGAGGCGGTCGTGGACACAGGTCTCTCCCACACAGCCTCATTTTACAGTTACACAACAGCAATGTTTTTGGATGAGGGGGTAAAATGCTCATATTTAAAGAGGTAGAGAACAAATTTCCGATGGGTTAAAATCATTTTATTCACAACTCTTCATCTGAATCATAACTCTTTTCTTTTTCTTTCTTTTCTCTACGCGATTGGAGTGAGGAATTTGCGGACAACGTACTGGATAGAGTGTTCTCTTCTCCCTTTTTTGTCTCTGGTTAGCGGGCTGAGCTTGTCAAGATGCATTTCAGTGGTGAGTGAGAATGTGATGAATGGGACTTGTGATCTCATCACACAACATCTCTTCTTTTTCTTTCTCCTAGAGCAGGCTTGAAACGATGTTCACCCATCTTTCATTATTTCTTTCATTTGCCTTAAGTTTCAATGGCTAATCAACATATTCCCATAGACGTCTCACTCTTCGTCATCCCCCTGCTTCACCTCCTCGTCTCCCCCTACACCAAAGTAGAGGAATCCTTCAACCTACAGGCCACGCACGACATCCTCGTCTACGGCACGCCCACCAGCGACGCCGGCCCGCGCCTCGCCGGTGCGTACGACCATTTTACTTTCCCCGGCGCCGTGCCCCGTACCTTTGTGGGCCCCGTGCTGCTTGCCGGGCTGGGACAGCCGCTCGTCGCGCTCTGGGGCTTTCGGCACGCGCAGGTGGTTGTGAGGGCGGTGCTGGGGTTGTGTAATGCTTTCAGTTTGTTGGTGTTTAGGCGTGCGATGGGGGAAGCGTTTGGGGAGGGGGCGGCGAGGTGCTGGGTTGCGTTGATTGTGAGCCAGTTTCATTTGGCGTATTATCTTACGAGGACGTTGCCCAATATGTTTGCCTTTGGATTAAGTGAGTAGTCCCCCCTTTCTTCTTCTTCTTCTTCTTCTTCTTCTTCTTCTTCTTCTTCTTCTTCTTCTTCTTCTTCTTCTTCTTCTTTATTTCTTCCTTCCTCTGCTTCCTCTGCTTCTTCGAATTACACTTCAAGAATAAAAGGCCAACATGAAACCATAGCTACCCTCGCCCTGGCCTTCATCCTCCCCAAATCAAACCCTCGCAGGGCCTTCATCCGCCGCAAGCAGGCCATCGCCCTCCTCGTCCTCGCCACCACAATCTTCCGCTCCGAGCTCGCCATCCTGCTCTCCACCACGGGGCTCTACCTCCTCTTCACCAGGCAGATGCCCCTCCTGACGCTCATCACCGTCTTCCTGGGCTCCTTCCTCGCCGCCCTGGCCCTCTCCGTGCCCCTAGATTCGTATTTCTGGCAGAAGCCCCTGTGGCCTGAGCTCTGGGGCTTCTACTACAATGCCGTGCTGGGTTCGTCTTCCAACTGGGGCGTGTCGCCGTGGCATTACTACTTCACCTCTGCGCTGCCGCGTCTCTTGCTGAACCCGCTCGCCATCCCCCTCATCATCACGTCCCTGGCCCTGCCCGGAACCTCTCGCCAGGCAAGGAGCCTCGTCATCCCTTCCCTCCTCTACATCGCCATCTACTCCATCCAACCACACAAGGAAGCCCGCTTCATCTTCTACGCCATCCCCCCTCTCACCGGCGCCGCCGCCATCGCCGCCAACTACATCTTCCTGCGCTTAACCAAGTCCCTATTCTACCGCCTCGCCTCCCTATGCGTGGCCCTCTCCCTGCTCGCCTCCTTCACCGCTAGCTTCCTCATGCTCATCCTCTCCGTATTCAACTACCCCGGTGGCGACGCCCTCTCCGTCCTCAACCGCGTCATCCAGCACCACCCCGCCAACCCCCCTCACCTCAAGGTCCACGCCGACGTCCTCACCTGCATGACCGGCCTCACCCTCTTCGGCCAGAACCCCGCCGGCCTGCCCCTCGCCCTCGACCCGGCCCTGCCCGCATCCCCCTCCTCCCCCGTCGTCTACTTTGACAAGACCGAGGACGACAGCGCGCTAAGCAAACCAATCTTCTGGCAGCAGTTCGACTACGCCCTGATGGAGGACCCGCACAAGGTCATGGGAACGTGGGACTTCGTAGGCCAGGTATACGGGTACGACGGCATCGAGGCCCTCAAACCAGGGCAGGTCCCCGCCGACGAAGCTTCCGCCGACGATTACGCCACCCGCGCCCTCGGACTCGGCGGTGCCATCCGCATCATCCGGGCTGGAATAAGGCAATACACCGGCGGCTGGTGGGTCGGCCCACGCATGTCCCTCCGAATCCACATCATGAGACAAGTCAAGGAGGGCGTGGAGAAGAAATAAGTAAATAAATAAAATAAATAACCTAGCAAAAATCAAGCAAGTGTAAAAAAAGTCTAGGTACTAATAATCAGGCATTATAATCTCATTACTCAAAAATATAGTCTATTACAAACCTTTCGTCATCGCCGACTTCAAAACATCATGTGTATGTAAATGTGTGCGTGTCTCTTTTTCATCCTCCTACTTATCACGCAATGCATAGAATACCAAATAGAAACAAAAATGGTAGTGCAACTGCATCAATAAAGTTGTCACATGCAATGACAGCAGCAAAAGAAGAGTTGTTGCTCAGCCATCCCAGGCCCAACTTTACTCCCCCCTTTTCCTCTCCCCTCGCCCCTCTCCCTCTCCCACCATTTCATCATATATACCAACGCCTTTAATACGCAACGTAACAAAGAGCATATGATTTTGCTTTTCCAAAAAAAAAAAGGGAACCATGTTGTTCACAGAAACAGTTATATACTCCCCTAACCCCCCGTGGGGAGGGCTGTGTTTTCAAACCCCAATGCACACAAAAACACCCTATTCATGCTCAAGCATTCCAAACTTTCACCGTAGCCACACGCCTTCGCTAAAAACAAAACAAAAAGGGGCCCAGAAAGAGAGTCCATCGATTCCATGTGCGCAGAGTGATCCGAAACTATGGCACAAGTGCCCACTCGTTTTGGCCGCTAAAGGCTGAGTGAGATGCAGGTTGCAGAGAGAGTCATGTTTCGTTGTGGCGGTATTTGAAGAAGTCATGTCATTGACACAACATGTGTTTAGAAATCTCCAGAAGACGCCATATAGAGCCCTACTCCTGCTCCGTATCGCTTCCTTCATCCTCTGTGCTCTCATCCACGATGACGCTTTTGATACTATTCACGTCATCCAGGTCGCCATATCTCTTCTTGTACCGCTCCAATTCTGCTTGTTGTTTCATAAAGTGGTCAAATATTGCGGCCATGGGTGCTCGTAGCTCATTAAGCTCTCGAAGGACACCACCACCCATAGCAATATGGCGCATTGCCAGCGTAGAAACGCACGTCTATAAACATGTCAGTAAGGAATGTGTACTAAAAAAAAGATTTCTGTAAAGACGACCGACCTCTATTCTGCTCACTTGGTGTCCCAAGAAGCTTATGAGGAACCGCTCAGTGACTTCCCCAGGTCGACCCTTCATACGTTCCAAAAGGTCCGTCTCTGGCGGCTGTAACACTGTACCTCGAACTTCTTCCAAGCTACTACAGAGCATCTCAAGACGTAGACTGACTTTCCAAAGGGACCAAATCGCCTCGGGATCAAACGACAATTCGGTATTTGTAATTCCAGCCGCTGGTTGGTTTGCAGACTCGAGGGGACGATCGGCTTGCTGATACTCAACGCGGCCGGCCAGTACCTGCGGATACAGCGAATAGATGACTTCAGGATTCTCAAGACCCTTTAGCTTTCTCTCACCCATCTCCTTCACTCCGAATCCCTGGTTTGTGAGCGACTTTAGGTTCTCCCGGATGGAGGCGGCGTATATGTCGTATTCAAGAGCTTCATCAGACTCGACCGAGCCATTTCGATCAATTTCCTGCATGTTCTCCAACCAGCGCTGGATTTCCGAGATAAAGTCCGACGATACTGTGATTTGTCCACCATCAGCAACAGAGGAGATACGGGACGCCTTGTTAACCATGGGTCCGAAATAATCCATTCGACGTGTGACCGGATCCGTCTCGGACACACAGTCTCCATAGTGAATCCCCATGCGCACGGATAAGCCTTTGAAAATGAGGATGTCATCCTTATCATAAACCGCGTGACCTGACATGGAGTTGAGGATTTCGGATGGCCAAGCCACTTCGAGAAGGAGTACCTGCACGGTAAAACACCAGAGCAAGGCCGATGTAGCGGTAGGAAATGACACCATGAAGGCATCACCTTCGGTCTTGACTTCGTACCCCCCGATACTTCGCAGCTGTCTTCGCATAACCTCATTGTGGAGTTTGATAGCAGACCGCATAGCATTCGGGTACATCTCCCATAGATTCGTAGAGTTTTTGATGTCAGTGAAGACGATGGCAACAGTTCCGATTGGCGCAGTAATTTCCGCCCTAATCTTGTTGAGAGAAGAGTCTAGGATGTCCCCCTTTGCTTTGCGGCCTCTTCTGGGATAGAAAACCTGGGTATCTTCCGAGACAGTGGACGTACCAGCGTACATGCTTGGGCCTCTGCTCAGTCTGGACTGATTCAACTTTTTCTTCAAATCAGAGACGGCAATCATCATGACCATTATCTTTCCTGTCGCGCCGTATGCCATTGCCAAATCTCGCAACTTTTGCGAAGCACGCATAAGATCCTGTCGCTCTGCTCTTGCGATATCCGCGACAAGACCCGGACTCAAGTATTCCCATAGCTCACTCGTAGCCATCAGAATGATGTCTTCGCCCTCCTTGACAGTCAGATGGGTCACATGAGGAGCCGCCTGTACTGCTGGCATCAGATCAACGTAACCAAAGGCTCTCGATACACGAAGCATTTCGTTAAGCTTGCCGTTGCGAGACACCCAGCCGCCAGCCTCGCGAATTCTGGATCGCTCACTAGGTTCCGCCGGGTCGTGGTTTCGAGTGAGAATTTGGTGCTTGCCCTCACTCTGAATGAGCATGGCTTGCACGTTGCCAACATTCGCAACGTAGAGCTCGGTGCCTTGAAGATATAGGACCGTTGCGACACCACCCGAGTTCAAATCTTCTCTACTCAAAATCACCGGTTGAGCTGAGCCCCTATGCACTTTCTTCGACCGAGACTCCGTAAACTGGGCCGCAATCGTGACTAAATCTTTGTTGAGAGCCAAAAAGGTCCTTCGAAGCGCATCAGCCGGAGTTTCACCTTGACTCGTCTTTAAGCCTTTCAGTTCCATGGCGAAGATGTGGCCGAAATTTTCGTGAAGGTATTTGGCAATTTTGGATCCGCCACTGGACAGCTCTTGGCCGTCAAAGAGTCCAAGCAACGTCTCAGTTTCTGACGAGTTGAATCGAGGAACGACGAGGTCAACAGTCGACAAGTGCTCGTTTTTGCCCAGAGTGTCTGCCATACCGTAGGGGAGATGTCCTGCCAAAGAGCCCGACGTTCGAACTCGCCTATCCTCGCTCTGGTCGGGAATGCTAGGCTGAGTCAACGTGACATCCATCAATCCCAATATCCTCAAGTTAACCAGTCGGCTAAAGTCGGTATACTCCTCTCGGTTCACGGCGCCAGGGCCATCGGGGCCACCCCATGATGTCTGCTTGATTTCTAAGCGTTTGTTACCAGACAAGTTGAGATACCTGAGATTCGGGTTCAAGTTCCAGTTCCAATCGTACGGCACGTTGGCAATGTTGTACTTTAGCGTATTGTTTCCGCAATCTAGGACGGCAAGCTTCTTTGCCCGCGACATGTCAGCCGGAAGATTTGTGAACCTATTGCCGTTGATGTAAAGCGACTGAAGAAGACTGGACTCTTCGAGGTCGTCTGCCGGCAGACTCGTGAGGGCATTCCCGGAGAGATAGAGTTCCACCAGCTGAGGCCAGCTCTTGATCGATCTTTGAGGCATATCAGCAATCTCATCATTGTATGAGAGATTAAGAATTCTGAGTTCTGGAAGGAGCGTGATGGCCTCGAACACGTCATCGTCCAGTCGGTTATCTGCCAGATAGAGATATCGTAGCGATCCAGCAAAAGTAGTGTTATATCTCACTAATTGGCCAGAGTCCTTTCTACTACCCGACGACAACACGGCGCCAGCAGAGCCAGTACCACGCGGGGCGCCTCCGGAAATGACAGAACTCTTACGCCCGCCCTTTCCATAAACAGAAACTACGGAGCTCTTCCGGTCTGCCCCTTGCAAAGTAGGCGATGGGCCAACACTGAGTAGATTACTTGAGGCCTGGCTGGGCCGCCGATCATCCATCAACTCCTCGGAGCTCGCTGATGCAGAGAGTGTTGTCAGCTGCTTGCCGTTCTGCACTGGCGGTGGTCCCGGCTGCTCCTCTCCGACATTCCTGAGAGGCTTCGTCGTTTGCTGCGCTGGCTGCGACGGCTTGGGGAAGATTTCGAGTACGTTGGACGAAGCGTTTAGTGTCTCGAGTTTGTTAGCACTCCATATCTCCTCTGGCAACTTGGAGATGTTGTTTCCTCGAATATCAAGCACTTTGAGTTCGGAGAGACTGCCAATCTGAGGTGGTAATTCGCTAATGAGATTGTTGGCAATGCTAAACTTTTCCAGGCGGCTCATGGTTGAAATCTGCTGCGGCAAGGAGACGACGAAATTGTGATCCAAGTTGAGATTCTCCAGATATTGTAGGTTTGAAAATGCCAGCTCGATACTCGATAACTGAGCATGAGACAGGTTCAACATTTTGAGCGTCGGAACAGGCTGCACAATCTCAAACTTATTCAATGGATTCGAGTTCAACTTGAGCTGAGAAAGTCGAGCAAATTTACCCACAAACGCCGATATACTATTATGAGCGGCAGACAAAACTTCCAGATTGGGAAGCTCCGAAATAACGTCGATACTCGTAATAGAATTATATTTGATATCGAGGTGTTGTAAGACGGTGAGATTTCGAAACGTATCCGGGAGGCTATTCGTCAGCCGGTTATTCGTTATATGAAGGCTCTTCAAACTCTTCAGCTTGCCAATCTCGGCCGGAAGTTCTGCTATGGCATTGAAGCTGAGATCCAAGTCGGTCAAGCTGGGGAGTTCGCACAAGAAGACAGGAAACCGATCCAAGAAGTTGGAAGAAATATTCAAAGTTCTTAGGAATTCAAACTGTCCAAAGGAAGGCGGCAGATGCATCAGTCGGTTATTAGAGAGGTTCACTTTTGCGAGAGCAGTAAGGAGTTTGAGCTCTGCATGTTCTAGCTGTTCCAATCGATTGTTCGAAACATCGAGATGATCGAGTTTGGCGGCTTTACTCAAGCTCAATGGCAGTTTTCTAGCCTCATTATTGTTATACCTAATGGCTCGGAGGGTCTTGCAGGATTGAATAAAGTCTCGCGGGACGTCTAATGAAAGGTTTCGTGAAAGGTTGAGCTCTGATATTTCGGCGGCTTTGGAATAGAGAGATATGGGGATGGTGATGAGATTGCGCCCTGACAAATCCACCTGGCTAGCTTTTTGGTGTGGGATGCGACTGAGACCCAGGTCGGTAGCTCTGGAGTGGAAATCGCTTTCCCTTGCCGACAAGAACATGAAACGACAAAGATATCCATTATCCTCGCGCCCCAGCTCTTCTATTCTGTCCTCCTCTTCATAACCGATCTGCTGTAAAAGGCGTTTTTGAATAAGGAGTGGCCGTTCGCCAGGCTGCAAAACTCGTACGAGATCATGCTTCTTCATAATGATGTTGTAGTTTTCCATCCCCTCGGAGATGTACGTTTTCTTGATCACCTGAGAAATGACATCTGTGACGCTGGAGTCCAAAGCCATGGAGTGGGTTGAGAAAGTTCCATCAGACCGAAAGATGCGAATAAAATACGACGTTAGCTTCTCCTCCGGTCGCGGTGGGCTTCCAACCATGTCCATCTCCGGAATCTGTTGTGTATTATCTTCAGTGTTGCGACGAACCGCCCAGCTATCAGGAGCATTCCACCCTCCCTTGGGTGCCGAAATAGCTGAATCAAGTGATTCGAGTTCAACAGCGGCGGTAGTGGGAGCGGCAGTAGTGGTGGTGGCGGCGGCAGCGGCGGCAGTAGCAGGACCGTTGACAAACGAGGTGTCCATTGGTGTCAGGGGTGGAGGTTTAGCCAAGATGCCTTCCATATCATTCAAGTTTGTGTCAAGGTGATATATTTGGCCGGTGTGAGCTGGAGCTCTGGGGATGGTGGTCCGGTCAGTGGGCCCAATGGTTTCCTCAACGTAGTCATATGGTTTTGGACCTCGTCCCTTCTTGGCGAAGGGAGATTTTTTGTTAAAGGTTGCCGTACGAGCGGTTGAAACTCGTGGCGGCTCCAGAGTCTCACCTGATTCTGGGGGCCCGGGCCAGCCCGAAGGGAAAGCCGACGGCGATAGCACCTCTCGTGGTAATTCAATCTTCGAGGGCTTGGATTGAAGGGATCTAGTGGATTGAGGGAGATCCCGTAGTCTCGAGCTTCCACTACTGTCGTCCTTATCCTTATCCTTGTTCCTCCGCAACAGACCTCGAAATCCCAATCTACCATGATGACTGGGGGATGCAGTGCCATCGGTATTCCCAGACCTCCCAAGCAGAGCCACTCCACTATGAGTGCTGGGTGTCGGGCTCTGGGCTCTTGATTTGTTGCTAAAGAAAGCTGCCGACATTCCGCGTTCACGAGGATATGAGCTGCTAATTGAATCCTCACGACTTGCACTAGGTCTCAGACTTCTAGGATCATCGTTGCTCTTATTATGACGATGATGATGCGGCAAATGAACCATGCTGGGTCGACCTGAGGAAGAAGATTTTGGCGGGACGTTGCTCTGTGATGGCCCCTCAGATGGTATATACCGCTCCCGATCGGGTCCGGTCATGATATCTCTCACAGGAGCTTCGCCATAACGTGCAATATCCTAGAGAGAAGAAGAAGGTGAGATTCTAATGTTACCATTACAAGTGAAAGTGTCAGATTTTCCCACGCCACCCCCCACAACCATTCGCGACTGCCAGGAAGCTGGCCTGTGGATCTTATGCTCAAAAAGAAAGGGACATTGCGCGCATCCCGCATCTGGCAAGGACCGGCAAAAGGGCTCAAAGGGGACAAGGAGATTTCAGGGACTGAGTACGTACATTATTGTCTTGGTAGAGGAAAGGAACAACTTCGGGGGCAGGCACGGGAGTTCTGGGTCTGGAGGAGGCAGGTGAGACATCCCTAGTATGATCTGTAGCATTTGAGAAATTGCGGTCTCTGTGATGGGACTGCGTGGGGCGTGTATTGCTATACGAGCGGGATCGCTGCTCTTTTCCTACGACAGAGGTCGGGAGGCTGCTCTCGGAACTATCGCGGCCGGGAAAATCTTCTCCAAAGAAGCCCTGTAGCTTTCGGAGACCTCCACGGATGCTGGCCTTGGAACCTGTACTGCTAGCTGTTGTGTTGATACTGGCGGCCGAAGGTCGTCTCCCATCGTAGTATGCCTCTGGCGAATCCTGCAAACCGTTGCCTCCGCGAGACCCCGGGGGCAGCCCGGGAGATAGCTGCGCATTCAATGCCAAACTTTCGCTCGAGTCGTTGTGGTAGCCCATGGAATAGGAAGTGGACGGCGCAATGGTACTGGTGGACATCCAGGGCGCAATCTGAGCAGCAGCGAGCCCAGGCCCGCCGCTGATGGATTGCCCGCGAGGAGCATCGAGTATGGCGAGATCGCGGCGGTAGTTTGTGAGGTCGCTCATGCGGCGATCCCTGGAGGCGGCATTGGAAGAGGCGGAGGGCGGCGGCGGCGACAAGGCGCCTCGGGTAGTAGCCGTAGATGTGGTGGGCGAAATCTGGAGATCATCGTCTTCTTCTATATGAGAAACGCCCCTAAAACAAGAAACGACGCAGGAACCCGTGTTAGAAAGCAAGCGAACCGATTGAATGGACGAAATGGATATGGAGCAGCAGCAATAGGGAGTAGTATTCGTGGATCAGTGGAGGATTAGGATCAAATTTGACGACCATGCTAGACTCACCTTATGTGCGAATGATACATATCGTCAGTGTTAATGCGCGCTGGAATTGGTCTGCGCGAGGTTGTCGTTGGAGGAACAGCCGAGATTGTTGTCGTCGATATCGTAGGCTTCGAAGTAGCGGCGGAGGAGCGGGTGCTATCGGTGCTGGTGCTGGTGCTGGTGCTGGTCCTCGCGCTCGCGCTCGTGAGGGAGTTGATGCGGCTGGCAGCCGGATCGTTGGCCGCCATTGTCACCATGTTGTGGCCGCGGTAGTATACCTCTCTACCTCTCTCTCTCTCTCTCACACACTCTCTCTCTACCTAGCCCAACTACCTAAACTCCAGGCCATACCATTCGGGGGGGGAGGGTTCGGTTCGTGGCGCATTCACGTCATTGCTTGAACGCCTGTTGGGGGCAAACGGTGCGGGCGACGGATGGGTCGATAGTTCAATAGTTGGACGGACAATTCGAACTAACTTGCTATGTATATGGGAAGAGGAGGTAGTAGTGGTGGTGGTAGTGGTAGTAGTTGTAGTAGTATGTATGTATGGACGGATAGGTACCCGTAAGTAGGTTGTGGAGAGCACTGGAGCACCGAGCGAGTAGACACAGTAAGAAGGGAACGGTTAGACGGAAAGGCGAGGCAAAGTGTGGATGGGTAAAGGTTGGTTTGGTTTGGTTAGCCGGAACGTCGTAGTAGTAGAGGTAGATAGTGCTTGGTAGCAGAGCAGAGTAGAGGTTAGTACACGTATGTAGGTAAGGAAAGGTAAGGTAAGGTAAGTTAAGGTACAAGAGGCAGTAGGTAAGCTATGACGAGGTGTCGTTTCTGGCGGCTCAGCACGGGACCCCAAGGACAGGGCACAGAGGGGAACTGGGAAAGCAAAAGTGCCAGGATGATGCAACTTGGGCCACCACGAGATACAGAAAGAGATGCAGGGCTGATAGACAGATTTTTAACCCCCCCCCCCCCCTCCCCCCTCCCCTGGCCTGCTGTAACGAGTGGGTTTTGTTCAGGGCTCCAGGCTGGGGTGGTGGTTGGACAAGAGCGCCAAACAATGCATACTACTACAGAGTACCACACAGGTACCTTGGTCGGTAGACAGCACGACAGGTTGGATGGATGGATGGATGGATTGGATCAAGGAGGTAGTAGCACTATCGCACCAAAGCACTTGTAGGTACGGTTACGGAGTGCGGAATTCATGGGAGCCTAATTGCCTGAATGGGGGCCCTTTGCGTTGAAATGGGCAAGGCGCAAAACAGGTCTCGGTGGGAGAATTGGGACAACGTCCCATTGTAGGATTTGCATTACCTGTACTCTGCACCAAGTCATACAACAAACATCCTTGAAGAAATGTCAATCTGCAACAATTACTTCGGTGTCTACAAACGTAGGTACATACAGGACAGGGTACTGCTGCTGCTGCTGCTACTGCTGCTATTGCTGCTGCTGCTTGTAGGCGCGCATCTGGGCTAAATCTGAAAGAGGGAGGGTTCATCATCGTCTTGCTCGGCAAATCAAGCCACACAGGGTTTCTAATGCCTGCCTTGCAGTACCTTTCAGTACCTGCTAGTAACTAGACTCTCCTCGGCATATCTTGTCCAACGCACCTCATTTCCCGACCGATTTCTCTGCTGCTTGTGCTTGTACCTGTACATTGCCGAGTACGATACCTACCTAGTATCCAGATATACGAGAGGAGGGCGGTATTCACTGTAGGATTAGGTGCTGTAGGTAAAAAAGGTAGGTATGCAGCCTTATGAAGGATGATGCTGTTCCAGATTGCCTCCAGATAGACTAATAGGAGTCGGCATCTGCCTACCAGGTACATATGCCGTGCAATAATAAATAATATCCTCCTTCTCCATCCAAAAGGGCGGCACATGATGGATTTATTTTGTTTTTATTTTTTTAGTATACTCATTATTGCTTGTCCTATCCAGGTAGGTAGGCAAGGCAAGGTAAATTACCTACCTGGTAGTTCAAGCACCCCGATTCAAAAAGACCCATGGCCATGGCAACTGGGCATAGCAGACGACCAGGGATACAGATAGATGTACTTGTAGCCTGTAGGTATGGATGCCAATAAAAACGGGATCGCCCAACCCATGTTGGTGATCCGTCAGTGGTTCGGCCGACACAAGCAAATTGCAGGCGGGTGTACACGTACATACATACTTGTAACGTGCGTACGTCCTTGTAGATTGTATTATGTGGGAGTTCCCAAGTTAGCAAGGCGATGGACAAGTGCCAACAAGAACGTATCGGAAACGTTGAGACGGCCCCCTCTCTCACACAGACCAAGGGATTGTTGTGTATTTTTCTTGGGGAGGGAGGGGGGAAGAAGCCTCGTCAGGCTCTCTCAGCCCATGAAACAACTGAGGAGAACCCTGGCCTCGCAAATGCATACGCACACAACATTATTCGTTATTCATTATGCATTGTTTTGTTTTGTTTTGTTTTGTGTTTCAACTTGATCCACCAGCTGGAGTCGGGGAGAAATGACGTTCACCCCGCTCCAATGCTTGCGGATCACGGCACACTCTACCTACAAGTAGGTAAGGTAGTTGGTGAGCTGTAGGGATCCGTAGATGCACATACACACATACACACATACTCACATACATACAAACAAACATACCTGCATACAAGCTTGTATGTTGCATGTACGTGTGCGCCTTGTACGAGTATCCGGATGCATGTATCCCAGTGCCGACTCGTAGTTCATCCAATGACCAAATTTTCCTGCTGCGGATGCACGTGTGTACATTACAATGATTACATAGACTACCTACCTGTAGGGACGAAGTAGTGTCAGAGGTACGTAGCAGTAACGTAGGAATCCATCCAATCCAATCCATCCCATCCCATCCCATCCCATAGCACAAGGCTTGGTGGTTGGTTCAACGTTGCTTTGAAACTGCCCACATGTTCAAAAAAGAGGATCACGTATTAATACCACAAATATCCATCCATTGTCACAAGACTTGGTGTGTCTCAAGACAAGATCCAATCTCCCGTCTTCTTATTACTTACTGCCTGTTGGTTCAAGCGACGATGCGATGCAATGAGAGAGAGAGATGAGAGAGAGAGAGAGCGAGAGCGAGAGAGCAAAAGAGAGTGAGAAGTGGCACCAAAACAAAGGACCCTTTCTAGGGTGGAGAGCAGCTTTTTCTTCTTTTTTTTCAGCTTCAAAAGCTTTTCCTCACCTCCTCTGAGACCTCCAAGACACACACAATCAGCCTTTTGCCGGTTGCATGACAGGTTCCCCCCTGCGATCTGTGCACTGACACTCCCGCATCTCGCCGCCCTCCACTAAAAACCCACTCCGCTGGGCTCAATGGACAAGGATCCATTGACGATAGATGTTGTGTTGTTTCGTGTATTTCCTTTGCACTTTGAATTTCTTTCATTCATTCATGGCCTTGTTTTGATTGTCCGAATGTCTGGCCGAGCCATCATCCGCCTGACTGTGCCTACCTACCTCGGTATAGCATCATCATTGCATTAGTCCTCTACGCTCTACGAGTCAGACTGACCGACCGACCGACCGCCCTTTTCTTGCTTTGCTGTCTCTCTTCTTCTTCCTCTTCTTCTCGCCCTTGACTGATGGATTGACGTGATGCCTCGACCTGTATTAACAGAGGTAGGTAGTACCTACATACATGCATACATACATTATCTAGGCATCCATATTGAGCTTTAATAACCGACGAGGCTTTTCTCCACCCCTACCCAGGCTATCTGTCTTAGCTCAATATCAAGATTCAGGTTGCTGTGTTAAACTTTTGCTACCAAACAAAACATACCCTTGCTAGCAAGCGTGCAAAACAAAAGTGCAGTCTCGGAAGACATGGATGCTGCGGCGGGGACAGGAATGGGACCTTTTGCTTGCTTGCTTGGGGTTGCTTGGGTAGGTTACTTGTAGGTAGTCGATGGAGCCCTCAGACGGCCGACACACACACTTCAAAAGGGGATCTTCGTCATGTCCATCCATTGATATGTTGCCGCCTCGGAGCCGGATCGGTGAGCTAAGCCAAGGTCCAATTACTCCGTCTATACTCCGCCTGTGCTAGAGGTTTCTCGGCATTGGCATTAGTAGCAGTATTACTTGTAGTATTAGCATTGGCATTGGCATTGGCATTGGCATTGAAACCTACGTGGTGCTCGTCCACCTATTGCGGGGAATGAAAGGTGGTAGATAGCTTGTACTACCACCTACATCACGACGTTTGTCAAATTATACCGCATCTACCTGAAGATCTTCCTTCATCCAGCAATATCACTGGGCCGCTTAACATGAGAAACCTGCAACGGCGGCTCTTATACAGCTAAAAATGCTACTTTCCTCCACCAAAACTTGAACTGTTAGTCTAGAGGGATAGAAGAGGAGAGAAAGTTGGAGAAGTCCCCACGAAACCCCGCATGAATATTCCAACGCGGGCGCGACCATCATTCGGGTTCCAGTTATGAACCCCCTTTTAAACATCCAGTTGTGCCCGTCTCAATCAACGGCTGTGACCGCTTCCCGTCTGCCCACACCCCCTGGCTTATGAATTAATACACAAATAACCTTTTGACACAATCTACCCTGTAAATCGTTTCCCAACGACCCCCCGTCAAGTCCAGTCCAGTCCAGTCCAGTCCAGTCCAGAGACAAGACAAGACAAGACAAAGACAAAGACAAAGGCGAGAGACACCATGGGTGAGATTGATTCTCAGCAGCTGCGCACCTGGTGGAAGGAGAGCTCGGTGTACCAGGTGTATCCTGCATCCTTCCGGGACACAAAGGGGTCCGGCGAGGGCGACCTCAAGGGAATCATATCACGCGTGGACTACTTGAAGAACCTTGGCGTAGACATCGTATGGCTGTCGCCTATATTCGAGAGCCCGCAGATAGACATGGTTGGTAGTAGCAGTCCCGCCAGCCCTATTTACCTATCCGAGACTCTGGTTCTAGGTCGTTCTGACAGGGAACCTCTCCCCCTCCCCACATACAGGGCTACGACATTAGCGATTACAGGACCATTGACCCGAGATATGGTCACATTAGCGACGTTGACAAGCTTCGGGATGAGCTTCACCAGCGAGGCATGAAGCTTGTCCTCGACCTCGTCGTCAACCACACCAGCGACCAGCACGCGTGGTTCAAAGAGTCGAGAAAGTCAAAGGACAACCCCTTCAGAGACTGGTACATCTGGAAACCGCCCAAGTATGATGCCCAAGGCAACCGACAGGCCCCTAACAACTGGGGTGGACATTTCCAAGGTATGTGAACTTGTAAACGCCCGTCAAGAGTCTCGTATTCTTTTTTTTTTGTCCCCTCCCCCTTCTCCAATCTGACCATCTCTTTTTTAACTCTGGCCCGGGGGTGGGAACAAAGGCAGCACCTGGGAATATGACGAGAATACCGATGAGTATTACTTGCACCTGTTCTGCAAAGAGCAGCCAGACCTGAACTGGGAGAACCCGGCCGTACGCAAGGCCGTCCACGACATTATGCGCTTCTGGCTGGACAGGGGAGCCGACGGCTTCCGCCTGGACGTCATCAACTTCATCAGCAAGGACCAGTCCTACCCGGACTCCGATCTGGCCGTGCTCCCAGGTGCCGAGTACTACGCGTGCGGGCCAAGGCTGCACGAGTACCTCAAGGAGCTCGGCGCCATTCTCAAGGAGTACGATGCCTTTAGCGTCGGGGAGATGCCCTGCGTCAACGACCAGTGGGAGGTCATCAAGGCGGTTGGAGCCAGTCGAGGGGAGCTCAGCATGATCTTTCACTTTGAACTGTAAGTTTCCCCGCAGCTGATAAATAACTCTGTAAGAAAGAAAGAAAAGAAGAAGTTTCTTTGATATTTTTGAGGGGCTAACTCGAAATCCTAGCGTGGACATTGACTACGGCTCGCAGGGCAAATTCTCCCCCCACAAATGGGAGCTTTCGACGCTGAAATCGATAGTCACCAAATGGCAAAGGTTCATGTACGACCACAACGGCTGGAACGCCCTCTATCTGGAGAACCACGACCAGCCACGGGCCATCAGCCGGTTCCTCTTCGACGACCCGGAGCACCGCGTGGCCAGCGCGAAGCTCATTGCCCTCTTCCTCGTCTTCCAGGCCGGCACGCCGTTTGTCTACCAGGGCCAGGAGATTGGGATGACGAATGTGCCCAAGGACTGGCCCATGGAGGAGTACAAGGACATTGACTGCATAAACCATTGGAAGTGAGTAACTCTAAACAGCAGAAACATTGGCAGCCATATATACATATACATATATGTGTGTGTATGTGCGTCTAACATTTCCCTATAGCCTGTACAAGGACACCGCCGACGAAGAAACCAAGAAACTGCTCAAAAAGGAATACCAAAGAAAATCCAGGGACAACGCCCGCACCCCCATGCAATGGGACGCCGGCCCCCAAGCCGGCTTCACCACCAGCAGCACCCCATGGATGCGCGTTAACGACAACTACAAGGACATCAACGCCGCCTCCCAGACGGACGAGCCGCACTCCGTCTACCACGCCTACCGCCAGGTGCTGGGGAAGCGCAAGGAGCACAAGGAGATTTTCGTCTACGGGGACTTTGAGCTGGTCGACGAGCCCAACGACAAGATATTCGCGTACAAGAGGACGGCGGCGGCGGAGGGGGGCGGGGGCTCTGCTCTGGTTGTGTGTAACTTTTCCCGCGAGGTGGTGGACTGGGAGTTTGAGGAAACACCTAGAGAGGTGTTGTTCAGCCCTACTGGCAAGGTGTTGGGCGATGTGAGCGGTGGCCACATCCAGCTTGGCCCCTGTGAGGGGATAGCCCTTCTTCTCTGAGTGCATGTCTCCGAGATGGATAGATTAGCTGGCTTCTACGACTGATGATAAGAAAAGGGATGCTAGGATGAGGAAGAAACGAATGGTTCATGATATGTATCCTAGCCTAAGGAATGACTATATATACATATATTCAATCTCAGCTGCGTGATGTTGATTCGTTTCAAAGGCTTTCGATGCTCTCCATCACTATCTTCCTTCTTTCTAGGGAATAGTTAAGATATATCCCTAAACAAACGGATAGTGTAAGGGAAAAAGGTAAAAGCGCTCCTCTATCTACTACAAAGCTGAAGCTAGGCTCACCATCATCCAAGATTAAGCCGAGACCGGGCTTATCATCAGTCAAGATAAAAGAGAAGCCAGATGTATGGGCATTTTAAGATTACATAGGAAAATTCCGTGCTTTGCTGTCTAACATTATAACAAGTGTCTTCGCATGATAAACACTTCATTTCATCACCCCAATCTCCATCTACAACCGTGAGTAGACCACGACGACCAGTAGAACAAAATGAAAACAAAGAGAACATGCCATCACAAAACCACAATGCTCATATACCACTTCCATTAACCAATTTCATTACTAGTCTATCCACATGACGCTCGTGAACAGAGAAAAATGCAGCAAATCCCGAAATACATACAACGCACCGCTACTCATTCCCATACTCTAATGCAATGAATTCCCATCCCAGGTGAAGAAACTCCTATACACGTCAGACGTCCTCGTGAACCAACTCGCCCAGCGCCTTGCTCTCCTCCATGATACCCCTCGCCGAATCGAGGGAGACGTCCATGTCCTCCTTGATGAGCTGAACTGCCAACTCCGCCACCAACACGAACTGAATAAACGCCGCAGATCCTCGTCCGGAAATCACCTTGTCGTTGATAGCATTTTCCTTGAGCATGTCTCCAAATTCCCCGACAAGGTAGTCACACATGAGGTTAAACCCCCGCGGGCCATAGTATCCAGGGTTGAGGTTCCCTTCCTTCTTCATCAGCCTCGCCTGGCCCGTTTCAATATTGGTAGCCATAATCGTCCTGTAGTGGGACGTATCGCCGTTGATGATTCCCAGTAAAAAGCCCCTATGCTTTGAGAACCGGTCCTCGAGCTCATCCCATTCAATTTCTGGATACTTTTTCTCTTTCCATGTTTCCAGGGCAGTCTTTTTCCTGTGAGACTGGCAGAATTTGGTTTGCATCCTCACGTTCAATCTCTTGCCCTTGGCAAATTCCTGGAGTAGTGTTTTCTCCACGGTAGCATTGCACCATGGACATGATGCTACGTTCGACTCTTCTTTAAATAGCTCATGTATTGAAGGAATGCTGAAATCCGAAGGGACGTCAGATAATTCGCTATCATCGCCACTTTCCATGTCAGACTCCTTGTCCTTGGAGACTGGAAACTGAGAAAATGAAAGGGGTAGCACAAATTTCTTTGCAGGCTCTGGCGATGGTGATTTGGGAGGTGCTGGCTTAGGCTTTGGGGTCTTCTTGGTAGTTGTGCCCTTCGTTTTCGGAACAAAGACATTGGGCTTGCCTTTGGTAGTCCGCTGCGCTGGCTCTGGTTTCTTGAGAACGCGTTTCTTCCCCAGGGTTGATTCTTCGTCGTCGTCCTCTAGATCACGGTCGGCAAGATGCTTAGTTTTGAGTTTTTTGGACTCTTTGATTGGTGATGAGCCCACGCCGACTCCTGGAACGACCAATTTGGAAGTCTTTCTGGGACTGCTATGAGCTGGAGGCAGTTTGAACTTGGCCTTGGTGTCAGATTCATTATCATCTTCATCATCACTATCCAGATCTGGGCAGGTGTTAGCCTTGGATTCATAAAAGCAAGCATGAACTTGACAAACCTTGCGACCTCTTTCCTAGGTGATACTTGATTTTGGTAGTTCCCCTCTTTGTGAAGCCATGCTCATCTTTCAGATGGTCTGCTGTACTTGGCGGTGACTTGGATAAAGCTTGGTCATCGGCACCGTCGGATACCCTGCGCCTCTTGTTGGCTCTGACTGGTGATTCATTTCGCATCTTCTTTCCCTGGGCTGCTGAACTGGACCTTTCTGGCTGCACTCTTGTTTGGCGATTCAGATGTCCATTTGTTTTATTTGACGACTTGAAGGCAGTAGGTCTGATACTGCCACGTGCAGGTCTTTCATCGTCGGAGCTGTCCACTCCCAAGTCCGGCGATTGTTTGCCAGATCTCTGGCTAGTCTCGTCCTCCGAGGTTTCATTCTCCTCATCGGTGGACATGGGAGGTGCATCATCTGCCACGGGCTCCCTTATTTTGGGCGTCATCTTTGTTGTTACAGCTTTTGGCGGCGGTGGCGACTCTTTAGTTGGCGTTTTCCCCGGGATGCTTTTCAGCAGCGACGTAGTCACTTGATTCCTGCTCAAACCGACTCTTCGTTGATAGGGTGAATTCATGTCGAATTCTCAGAGATCTTTTTTAAAAAGTCCAGCAAAGTTGATTTCTCGGAGCAGCAGTGCAACATTTGTGAGTAGTGTTCAGTGAGGCAACTTGGGCTCATGCTGCACTTTTGCTGTGCGACCTTGACTGAAGTAATTTCTCTGCCAATTTCTGAGTTTGGCGATGGCTGCGCAGCTTTTCCGAGGTCTTATGAGCTCTAACACGGCTTTTAAGATTGAATGGAGCTGCTTGCAAGGCTGTGGTTGATGCTGAGCCTCACAGCCTTGGTACGGCGCGTCTGATATGGCGCGTTGTACCCCAAGCAGATGATGAGCATATGCCACCCTTTGATGTGGCGCTGAATCATAAGGCTCAAAACGGAAAATCGTTAAAACTCGAAAAATCGGGTTTACGGGTTGGTCAATGGTGGGGGTCCATGTTAGGACGGTACCTTGACTACGGAGTACCTTTGGAGGGGTTCATCTCACCCACCCTCCTGTGCTGTGATGCCCCAGAGTTATAGTAGACTCTGCACTGTAATAATCACTGTAACAACCTCTCCCTCATGGAAGCTAGAGCACCTGGGCACCTAGGCAATCACTGACTCCCTGGAACCATCCCCCTCATACTGCGAACCTCGAATGGATCCATACCTGTTGGATCTGGATCATGGATCTTCAGCCATAATTTGACGAGAGCTTGCAAGTTGATTTACCGTGAGAGAGATTTTCAAGTCATACCATCATGATTTTTATCAGCAAATCTCCAAATCATCAATTCTCTTATTGAGGCTTTCATAAAGATGAAAAGGGTTAGGGTTGCACACAGCAGAGTTGGACCCCTCCATATGGCGATAAGATCTCATCCATTGATGCCAGTGACATTCAGTGGAGCTAGCCCCTGGCTGGAGAACAAAGAATTGGAGAACCAGCAAAGCATCCATTCCTGGCGCGTCAAAGGACCAAGTTACTGCCCTTGGTCTTCCTTCACCAAACGCAGACTGCAGTAATCACGAAGACTGAGAAGTCGCCCTTGTGAGGATCCTTCTAAACTTCTGATTGATTCTGGTTTGTCTCATCAATTATGGCGCTCAACCGCAAGTACGCGGCTTTGCCTGACCTGGTAAAAAACGCCGCTTCCTCGCATGGCAGCTCTCGCTAACAAACACTTGCTCAGGATACCACCGCTCCAGACATTTACGAGACTCCAGAACTCACCGATGACAATTCTACTGTTCCGGTAACATGCGCCAGGCCTCCCCTTGCCTCTCTGTTCGGCTAGTAACATACCGTATAGACCAGAACTTTCTCCGACGACGAACTCTACGAAATAGATGACGAGAGCCAGGGCATCTCACGATCACGACTGCGCATTGACGAAGCCCGCTCCCGCTTTGCCGACAACAATGATGCGGAATTTTCAGATCGAGTGGATGGAAAGCGCAGGTCATACAGAGCGTCCGGTCGGCGCCAGCGGGTGTTGCAGGTCGGCCCCCAGGAATTGGGGGACATATCCGAGGACGACGACGAGGAAAGCTTGGAAAGGAGAATCGCCCGTCTGAAAAGAGAGGTTGAGGAGGTCAAGGAAGAATATGCCAGGCGAAAGGTGGCTCCGGCTGAGGGAACTGACGCAGCGGCGGGCGAGGGGAGACTGGAATCCCTGGGCCAAACCTTGGACGACTTATCCAAGCCCGCTGGTGTCAAGACCGTTCAAAGATCATCTTCACCATCTCCAACTGCGGAAGCCAAGTCTGTAGAGACGTCAACAGAACAAGGAGGACCTAGCTACACAATTACATACGCGCCAACATACGAACAAACCCATGCCCTGGCTAAGGCAGCAGACTTTGACCGCAGGCTCCTGACACTCGAAAGAAGCTTGGGAATTAGTGCTTCGTCTGTTCCAGAGGCCGGAGCCAGTGGACTGCCCAGAGCCGTACTACCCACCCTCGACTCCCTGGAGAAGCAAATCTCGACTCTCTCTCAAGCCTCGACTGCCAACCTGGACTCCATCAGCCGCAGAGTGCGGGCTTTGGCCTCTGACCAGGAAAAGCTAAACGAATCCCGCGAAAAGGCCAAGGCCCTCCGAGAAGAACTCGGCAAGCACGTCGGCCCACCCGCCACGCCCGACGACTCCGAGCAAGAGGCCAAAATCAACGCCCTCTACGCCATCCTCCCCACCATCGAGAACCTCACCCCCATGCTGCCCCCGCTGCTCGACAGACTACGATCCCTCAGGGCCATCCACGCTGAGGCGGCAACCGCGAGCCAAACCCTCGATCACGTCGCGCTGCAGCAGGAGGAGATGACGACGGAGCTCAAGATGTGGAGGGAAGGGCTGGAGAAGCTCGAGGGTACCATCAAAACGGGGGATGAGACCATGAAGGGCAACGTGAGCGTCATGGGGGGCTGGGTGAAGGATCTCGAGCAACGGATGGAAAAGTTTCTGTAGCCTCCTTCTCCTCATCCTCCCGTGGTTGTAGCGTTTGGAATGATACCCAATTGACATCTACGAGTAAATATCCTATTACATTGATAGAAAAGGCATATCTTATATAGCCAAAAACCCGTATGATTTCACCAATCAAAAAGTCAAGTCTGAGATGTTTGATGTTTGATAGTGCTGGTCCACACAATCACGTGGCTAGAAACAGCTATATAAGCTTCATCCCACCATCACTCCGCATTTCCTCCCCCACCTTGAGCTCTAGCTATCAGCATCATTTTCACTCCCTCTGCAAGTTGCTGTTTTTCGCATATGGTAAGTAACCAAATTTTCTCTAGCTCTTCATAAAAAACCATTTGATATGATGTTCCAAATTAGCATGTATTACCTGATTGCTCATTGATGTAATCTTTTATCACCAAGATCTCTGATAACTCCCAACTCTTTCGCATTTCTCCCCACTGCAATTCAAATCATGCGAACAGATAAAGCTAACAGCTTTCAAGCAATTTGCTAGGCAAAATACAATCCTCAGATAGATATTTCCATTCCCCCTCCGCCCCCCTTTTTTCCTTCATCCAAAAAAAAATGGCATCCGCTCCCAAGCCTCCCCCGCCCGACCACTTCACCATCCTCTACTTCGCCACCGCAAGCTCCTTCACGGGTAAGGAGTACGAGGCCCTCCCCGCGCCGCTGCCCCTGGGCGGGCTCTTCGCCGAGCTGGAGTCTAGGTATCCCGGCATCAGGGACAAGATCCTCGGCTCGTGCTTGGTGACGGTCAATCTCGATTATGTGGACGCCGGCGAGGGCGAGGCTGCCGCCGGGGTGGTGATAGAGGAAGGCGATGAGGTTGCCATAATTCCACCGGTTAGTTCTGGGTGAGAAGCAAAGTCTATGCGTGCGTATTTGTGAAGTGATCGTAGAGAGAGACGTGTGTTTTTCCCAACCTGTAGTTTCCGTACAAGACAAAGAGTCCTCGTAGATGAATCACGAGCTCCCGCTGAATATCCGACGACCTGATTCCCGGCCGGCCAGCAGTGCTTCTCGCTCACCACCATCACCACCATCGCCATTCTCCCTCGCAGAACCCCCTCTCCATCTCGAAACCCACCCACCATCCTCATACCGCCCATCCTTCACCACCCTCCTCCAACGCAAAACACCAAAAACAACCAACCCAACAACCAACACAACCACCAGCGTAGACAAAATAGTAACAACAGAAGCCAAGCTCGTAATCGTCGAAACATTACACCCCAGCGGCCTCGTCCTAACCTCCCACCTCTCCGCCCAGTGAGGGCATATACCCTCGTCATAAGCCGGCGCCAGCAGCGGGATCTTGTACTTGTTTGGCACACAGGACCACGTCTAGCATGCAATACGTAAACAAATAGGTTCCAGCTAGACGAAAAAAGGGGAATGTGGTGGTTTGGTGGTTGGAGGATTAGACAAAACTCACAAAGGGACACCAACTGCACCGCTCACTATTCAAACACCCCCCACACGTCTGCTGAGCCCAGCACCGCCGGAAATGCTCGTCATTACTCTCGACAACGGAAAAGTTGCTGCGAAAAGCTTCAATGGAAGAAACGTCAAGGCCCTTTAAATCCATTGTAGAGAACTTGAATGAATCGGTGACAAGTATTAGCAGAGCTTACATGTGATGACTGAAATAGCAGTTGCCCGTCCTCGTCGCGGCGCATGATGGGGCATGCGGGGACGGAACGGAATGGTGTGCGACCGTCACTGCCAAGGCTCAGCCAAGCTGAAGCTTTCTCATCCTTCCGGCTATAAGATCATGATGTAAACATCTACTATCAATCTCTACTTGATGCCAATGAATCATGTGTTTAAAGACAGTCACCTCAAGGGCCATTATCAATTATCAACTCAAGTGTTCTGCCATCAACAAAAACTGCATTGGTCTATAGATACTTGGTCGACAGCACCGTCTAATAAAACTATACAAACAAACAGCCTAAGATATACATGTGATTCTAAGGGTATCACACATTAGGTAGCCAGCACAGCTTAGCCGACATCAGGTAGCCATAGCAGACTTTCCGAGATCTCGGGACCTCCGGACCTGCTGCTTCAGCTTCCTCAAATTTGACCTTCTCCTTTTAGCTCCTTGCCTAGTCTCGTCCTCTGCGTCACCATCACGAAGCGACTCCAACATGATGAGATCTGCTAGGAATCGCCTTAAACGAAGCCCGGTCCTGTTGCGAACAAAAGCATCCACCTCCTCATCACAAGCTGCTGATGCCGCAATATGCAAGCCTCTCAAAACATCTCTATCAGGAATGCCCCCATCATCCACATCCTTGTCATCATCCGTTGATTTTATGCTTCCTCGAATCGATGAGGATCTCCCAGGTATGTTGGGCGGGGCAATGGCCCGCGTGTATTGTCCTCTGCTGCTTCGACAACAAACAGTATTGTGCTCGGGATCAAAGGCTGGCCGAGGATTTACAACTATGGGCTCCGGCTCAGGGGCAACTCTGCTCTGATTTGGGCTTCTGCCGTTGAAGAATGCTGCATCAGGGTTGTCATTCCTTGGTAACTCCTTGGCGATGTTTTGTGATGGTAAACTCTTATATGGTCTTTGGTATGGACTTTGTTCCCCTTCGACCTTTACTGGGCTTTTCATCAGAGATTGAACCGTATTGGAGCGGGCAAGTCGCATTGGCGGGCTATCACTGCCTGGATTGCTTGGCTCCCCATCGTAGTCAGCCCCTTGGAATTTGTGATCTTGAGACAAGGTCATTGAGGCTCTGCGTAAACCAGTCGCTCTTGTTTGTGCCCTTGGTCTAGACCTAGGCTTCTTTGTTGTTATCCGAGCTACCTCAGATTTGGTTGATCCACTCTGTAGGGTACAATCGTCTCGTGGACTCTGAGCAAGCGAGTCTTCTCTTTTCGGAATTCGTCTTCCTTGGGCAGCTCTTTGTGGAAGCGCAAGCGGCGCCGGTTTCGGCGGTGGAGGTGGTAGAGGTGAAAGAGTGGTCTTCTGTGGTTTGGGGACAGAGACTTTAGGGCCTGGTTTGAAATGTGCCCAGTCTCCATCTGCTACCGAGCTTGCGTCTCCTGGAAAGCAAGGTAAGCAACGAAGTTTGGACTTTTTCTTGGTTGATCGTTGCTTCTTTTGCTTTCGGATAGGAGCCTCATCGATGAGCGCATATCTCCACTCATCCATATCTTTTGATCTCGCAAAAGATATATGGGTAGCTGAGCTCGAGCTTTGATCCTGTTCCTATAGTCCATTAAATCTTGAGACTGGAGCTGCTTTGCTGGCAGGGGGCGGTTGAGGTCCACGCGTCATTTGCGATGCAACCGTTTTGGTGATGTAGGTAGGTAGATGTGGTCTCTGGTCTTCCGATGTTACGGCCAGTCCAGCAGCTTTGAATTCAGAGCGAAAAGGCAACAAAGGCGAGATGGTGCGCAGCGACGTGCTGGGCTTCGATATGGTTGAAACAGACGCAGCCAGCTTTACAGCCTCTCGTTCTGCATATGCTTGAGGTCTCTTGGCAGAACCGTCTTCAGGTTTTTTCTTATTAGTCGATATAGAATTGTTTATAGATTGGCTAGTTGGGGTAGTATGGGGCACTTGTGGGCTCTTTGATCCTCGATCGCTCTGTGCCGTCACCGCATACAACCGAAGCTGTTGGCAGATGTTTCTCGATATGGCTTCCACGAGAGCAGAATCGACCGAACTATGTTTCGAGGCACTCACAATGTCGGCTGCCCCATCAAGGAACCAGCCACGGGATGACCGTGAGTTGCTATGGGCAGGAGTCAATCCCATCTTCGAAGATTGGCTAGGCTTTGAAATGCCCTGAGGTGTTCTCGGATGAGAGGGTGTGTCGAATCCAGACCGCGTTTGGACATCTTTCACGCCGCTTGGAAAACTTTGGCTTTGTAGTTTCGAATTTCTCACAGGAGGCAGCGGGAACGAGTCCAAATCAATGGATTGTTCAGACACATCATAGGTAGAATAGATGGAGGATGACATTCCAGGGGTAAAGCCGCCGGCCATGTCTCGCGAAGGAGGTCGCTTCCCCAAGCTGTCTACCGGGCGCAGCTGGGATTCGATAGTATTGATGCCATTAGCTGTGTTGGAAATATCGCCGTGCCTTGGAGAAGGGGAACCAGCGCCAGTGGGTACTTGGAGAGTAGGTTTGTGGGCCTTTACAGATCGTCTCGTCAAGATGACGACGCGGGACCTCGGACGCAGTCTCCTGAATGGTATTGTGGGAGGTTTGTTAGGGGGTCGGATAGTTCTAGTGTTGGATAAAGACGACGATGCGTCGGGCATTAATGTCGATGCAGACATCGAATAACGAGTGAAAAAGTAGCTTCTCTAATGAGGCTATTCAAGAAGATGAGAGTAGAGCAGATGATGTTGTACAGTAGTGGGCGATATGTAGTCTGGTGGCCTAGGCATGAATGGGTTTCTCGTAGAGTGCTGGGATATGGCACAACATACGAGGAATCGAGACGGGATAGACTTGCGTGATGAATTGAGTAAGGTCGGACTGAAGAGCTGAAAGGAAGAAGTAGCTATAGAGTCGACCCTTGGTTAAGAGTAGTGGTGGCTGATAGAGCAAGTCAGAGGGGGCCATGGTCATCCATTCTACCTGATATCTTTGATACCAGGTGATGAGTAAACCTCGAGCTGGCGCCGACCTTTGCGAAGCAGGAACTCGACAGCAGCAAAATCGCGCTTATCGATGCTGACATGTTTGGAGAATTCTGATCTGCAGCCAATTGAGCTCATTGGTACCTTGATATGTACCATTACAGGTAGGTATTTATGTGTATTCTTACCTGGCAAACTTCTCAAAATGAGGTCGCGTGCTCTGCTTTAATGTCAATCACATGAATCTCTGTTAAACCAGCGCTGTTTGGGGGGGCAAATTCATGTACCTGCGGCTTCTTCCGACTCTCACGCAGGCACTTGCGATACAAGGCCAGAACCTCCTTCTGCAATCCGGATAGACGCATATTGTATTCAGCCCTCGACTGGGATAAACGTCCAGTTCGTTGCGAGGTTTTACTGTAATTGTAAGTTGGATGTTGAAAAGCTGACGTGGGAGTGGTGGAAAATATTACGCCAGTCAGCATCTCCAGGGTAGTGGAGTCGGCCCAAATGCGGAAACCGGGGGCTCTAGACTAATATACAACAGAAGGATATGGATGATGCCAGTCCTTGATACTCCTTGTAACACTTAGTAATAATGATGATGGTGGGAGGAGCTCAATAAAAAGCCTGAATTGTCCGTCCGTATTTCCGTTGCCATTTCACTTGTCCCTTTGTACATAAACTAACACCGAGTCACTCTATGTTTGTTGTTGTCTTGTAAAGACCCTGACTTGTAAAAATAACAAAAAATGGCTACCAAATTCACTGTATGTGATTCATATCAATAGAGTCAATCCTCTTACTAATTAAGGCAAAAAGCGCCTCGTCTGTTTCCTCGCCAAGGATGGCCGCACATATTTGGGTGATGCTATCCTACCCCACGGGGTAACTGACGCCGCCAAGGCTCAACGGGCACGTATTATTGAAGGCGATGTATTCGGCAAATACCAAGTCACGAACCAGGAGATTGGTATTCGTCAGTTGCTATCACCTCTTGACCCTTCTCAACTCAAGACGGTGCGGTGCTTGGGGTTGAACTATGCTAAGCACGCCAAAGAATCCGGCATGCCTGAGCCCAAATATCCCGTCCTGTTTTACAAGCCAGCGACATCTTTGTCTGGTCCCGTTGATCCCATCCCCGTCCACCAGATGGCGCAGGAGGGAGTTGGTCTGGACTATGAATGTGAGCTAGTCATCATCATTGGTAAGAAGGCCTTTGAGGTTTCCGAATCCGAGGCATTGGACTATGTCCTGGGCTATTCCGTTGGCAACGACGTGTCCCATAGAGATTGGCAGATCACGCATGGAGGAACCCAGTGGTCTCATGGTAAAGCCTTTGACGGTTGGGCTCCCTTTGGACCCGCCATTGTGAGTGGAGAAGTCGTCAAGGATCCTCAGGCTCTGAAGATCTGGACAAAGGTCAATGGAGAGACTGTGCAGGTATGTGTTGCAGTATCCGTTGTGGGTCCAGGGGACAAGGCTGACTGGCGGACACAAGAATGGCAACACGTCGGACATGATATTCGGTGTAAAGAAGTCGGTTTCGCTCCTAAGCCGGGGCGTTACGCTCATGCCCGGTGACGTTATATTTACGGGAACGTAAGTACACGAGGCATTAGCATTGGTTTGCCAATAAGACACTGACTCGACTTCGATAGCCCCGAGGGTGTTGGCATGGGTCGAAAGCCACCTGTCTGGCTCAAGCATGGCGATGTGGTGGAGGTGGGGCTTGATCAAGTCGGGACGTGGTAAGTTGATATTCCTACTAGAATCCTTCCTGAGTGAAAAATAGTAATGCTGATCAACCTTATCAGCGTTAACACTGTGGAGTTTGTGCCGGCCAAATCCAAGATTTGATGATACATAAGGTAGGGAGATCTTGATGCCTCATCTAGCGGTGAGCTTTTTGATAGAAATCAGACATAGTATGGCATCATGATATAAAAATAGAATGACAGTGGCCATGCGCATACATGCATCTTGGTGTTACCCCAGATCTTCTGTGTCGACGTCCAAGAATGTCAACGATCAACACTGGTGGCTGCTTGTAGCGAGGCTGTCGACGTATCGGTCCATGAGGGAGCAGATCTATTCAGATCCACGCATCCATCGCTCCCAGGAGACAGGTGCGGCTCCTTGGCTGATTGGCAAAGGGCCTAAAGTGCCTGGGCATGTTGGCCTTGGTCTGTTCACCTGGGTTGGGTTTGAAGGCGCAGCAGCTCAAATTGCCCAGCACGTGGTGGCTTCAATGGAAAACAGTAACTGGGCTGAGCTTGAGCAGCTCGCCGTAGCAAACAAAGGAATGTGGGTTAGGAAATAGCATCATTTGATCCTTTCGCAGCTTCAACTGATGCCAAAAATATGTTTCACCGATAATGGGTTGTTTGAATTAAGGTAGTATTCAAAATATCCATCGTTCCTGAAAGCCTCCTGCCTAGATGATGGATGCATTGCAGGTATGTAGGTAGGTTGTTTCTAGAAGCTTGAGGGGGGGGTTCTGCCCGGTAGCGGATGCCCGGGACCGTTAATCAAACCCGACCTCCAGCTAGGAACCTTAAGCTATTGACGCAACTTCTAGAGGTGCGGGTGGTTGCCCACAGTGAGCTTCGACCACTAAACAGCCCTAGAACCCATCCATGGATCCATGTTGCAGTCACGGTTTTAGCCGCTGCTAGCCATAATGGCCCACCGGACGTGGCTTAGAGTCCGCTAAAGCTTTCAGCTACAGCGCCAAGCTTGTGCTGTCCACTCACAGAAGCAACAATCCAGGATGGCCCCTTTGGAGCTTATCGCTCCTCCACATCCGCACCTCTTACACCCGACTTCCAGGCTGTCCGATGTAGGTGCCTGCTCGTGGCCAGTGACCACTACCCTGTTGGGTCTCCCTCTAAGAGCATGGCTTGGGCTGACTTTATTGCACCGCAGACTGCCTCGCACATAATTAAGTCATTGACAACCAGACTGAAGCCTGCGGCCATGGGTCGAGATCGAGGGGGCTTGCATGTCCTGGCACAATCATGCCAGCCACTAGGACTTTGTTATTCAAGGGTATTGTGTTCAAGGCATGAACGCCCTCCATGATACATATATCGATTTGGCATCCAGACCATGTCATCGCTGTGATTCCTCGTTTTGGACTACTTCTCCATCTTCACCTGCTCTTACCCTCGCTGTGATGATCAAGCGGGAGACCTGCAACACAATGAGTATAGCAGAACTGTACCTGGCCGCCAGCCAACGGATCCTGTCGGCTTCCATGGACTCGGACTCAGAGCCGGAGCCGGAGCCGGAACCGCAGGTCGTCATAGACTCGAACGACAATCCCTTTGCAGCACTCGAAGCATTTCGGGAGACGTGGGCAAGTAAAAACCACGAGGCGCCTTGGTCCAGCGACACATTTGCCGAGTTGGATCTCGGTGACGTGAACTGGCACAAATACGAGTTTCCAGCACTATTAAGAAAGGCCCCAAACATCACATCACAGATTTTGCGGGAGATAATATCGAGTTCCATCGACAACGTCAAAAGTCGCATCGCCGAAGAGGATCGTCTCAAACAAGAGGAGGAATTGCGGAGAATTGCCGAGGAAGAATCGACGACCCAGGAAAGCAAGGGGAAGCAGCCATATCTCCCAATCATCATAGGAGAGGAGGCCCCCGTCGTTTCATCGCCTTTCCTAGATACAACAAGCTGGCAGAGTATTCGTACCGAAACAACATCACCTGTCACCGTTGTACAAGACAAGGTGGAAAAGCGGCATAAATTTACCTTTGGACGTCTGTTTCATCGCAGCCCTGAGAAGGGAGAAAGCAGCACTGCAGGATCAGCGCACGAAGCTCTCCTCCAAAAGCTCGAAGCCAAGCTTAGCTCCCTTCGACTCAACTCTACCAACAACAAAAGTCGGGACACCAAGATCGTCCTCACGGCTAGACTCTTCAATCGTCCCAGCCAAGATAGAGTGTCTGAGGTGGTAGAATGTGTTTCCTGTCTGGATGACTATCCGAGGGGGGAGATGGTAAAGGTTCCATGCCACAGCTACTGCCGAGACTGTTTTGTTCGCTTGATATCGACGGTTGTTCAGAATGAACAACAATGGCCCCCTAAATGCTGCTTGAATCAGATACCCTTCCAAACAATTCTCAACAATGTACCCGAAAAACTGAAAAAGACATTTCACGACAGGTCGTCCGAGTGGGAGGTTCCTGTTAGCGAGCGAATATATTGCCACAAACCGAAATGTGGCGTATGGGTCGAACCGAGAAAAATTGACCTCGGAAAGCGTTTAGGACGTTGCGAACGAAATCATCTGACATGCACCATCTGTCGTGGCCAAGCTCATGGGGACGAAGAGTGTCCACAGGATCAGGATTTAAGGATGACCAACCTTTTGGCTGAAGAAGAGGGTTGGAAACACTGCTACGCTTGCAATGCCCTGGTGGAACACAAGGAAGCTTGCCAACATATGACGTGCAGATGCGGCGCGCAGTTTTGTTATGTGTGTGGTCTCAGGTGGCGGACGTGTGAGTGTTCACAGGAGCAGCTAGACGCCATCAAAAGTGCCGCCGAGGACCGACGATACCACAGGCAGCTCAGGGAAGATACTGAAGCTAGCGAGCTAGCGGAAATACTGGCTCAGATTGAAGAGTATGAACATGAGGAGTCTTTGAGAACCGAGCTGGAAAGACAAGAGCAGGCAAGGTTGGCAGAAGAGCGGTGGCAGCTTCTGGTCAAGGAGAGGACAAGGCAGGAGCACCAGCGCCGAAAAGAAGTTGAAATCAAATACCAGCAGCTTCGGCGCACGCTCGACGAGCTTCATGATCTGCAACAAGTCCTGGTTGAATCTGAGCAAGGGGAAGAAGCCAAGGACATTACTGACAAAGCTGAAGAAATGAAGAAGAAGCTCCTGACAAGGCAGGAGGTCTCACGTAAGGAGTTTGACTCGCGACTCCTAGTCAAGACGAGAGAAAAGGAGGATGCATTTGAAAGGGAGTTTGCTATACGAGTTGCTCGGGAGAAGAAACTCGAGGAAGATTATTCCACACGACTCCAAGAATTCTGGGCCAACAAACCCGATGGCGAGGAGGAAGTCAAGAATGCCATGTTGCCGCTACAACAACGGCTGGACCGCGATTACCAGAAATGGCAGACATGGCGAGACGAGCAGCTCGAAGCGCATCGCACCAAGCTAGAGGAAGAACGCACGGTGCAGGAGGAGTACATGTACAGCGCGAGGAAGCGCATGGAGGCGACATGCGAGGAGAAGGAGGCGGAGGGGAGAAGGCGGGTGCTGGCTGAGAAGAAATGGATCCAAGAGGTGATTATGGAGCGCGAGAGACTGCTGGGCAGTATGGAAGTTGAGGAGATGGAAGGGGATGCTGATAGTCTGTTCTCGCCAGAGAATGAAGTTGTTCCTGCTCAAGCAGCAGCATGAGGGTTCAGCTAGAGGGGAGGTTTGATAGAGTTGGTGTATTTTGTTGTATATCGTACATAAGCATAGAGACGATCATAGACGGACGGTACGTGAGCCTCATTTCGGGGGCCCCGAATATAAATGACTATAAGTAGGTATTTATGTAAGATCTCACATCTGCCATGGACTAACCCTTGAGAAAGATGCCGGGAACGGCGTGATCGGAGGGATGAACAGACTTTCCACCCCCTTGATGGGCTGAGGGACCTGAGTCCATGGACCCGGAATGTCGGAGAATAGAGCCCACGCTGGCGGTCCGTCGCTGCAGTCAAGTCGAGTACGACTTGTACTTGTAGCTAGCGATGATGCTGACCTCCATGCCATGCAGCCCAGAGTGAGAAGATGGAGATCCAAGGATGCTTGTAGTTTTTCCCCATGCGGTGCCCCATTGTCCAATATTCGTTGTAAAGATGAGCGCCATGACTTGGGATGAATGAAAATAAGGAAATAAAGCTTGGTGGAATGGGGGGGGAATAAGCAACTCAGGTACCTCGGATATGCTTATCACATACTTTGCACTTGAGATGATATGGTGCTGACGGGAGGCGAAGTGGTGGTGATGGTGGTGGTGGTGGTGGTGGTGGTGGTGGTGGTTGGTTCACGATGAGGATTGAATGCCAGCCCTACAGCGCTAATCTCGAAGCAACATTGGATCGAGACTTGTTTGTATGTAAGACGCGCGATAAAAGGAAAAAATACTACTACTAGGCATGACTTGTATTTGTTTACAAGAGTGTTGGTTTGCTCCAACCGCTTTCAGCGACTCCATAAAGGTCCCATCGTCAGCTTCAGCTAGGGGGGGGGGCGATCAGAAACTCATGGACCAAGATGCCCACCCCCCCATCGCATTCTCCTTCCATGATAATTACTTGTAATTCCAATTACTTGTGTGTGTGCAATTACAATTACAATTACAATTACAATTACAAGTAAAAACTTGTCTGGGGCCCCGTCTTGGGCCAGGCTCTTTGTGTCCGGGTGTGACAGTGCATGTTGATTGGAGATTCCCATTCGAATCCTGGAGGAATACCTACCCTACCTTACCTTGTGCATGAAAGCCCCAGCGTTGCACTTCACCCGACACTGCAATGCAATGCACCGCGCGCTGCACAGATCCATCCCCCATTTGTTGAACGAGAAATGAAGAAGGCGGTCGGCTCAATGATGCCGACCGAATGGGTGCATGCATGCCGCTTCAGCCCCCCTCGACCGGCTAGTCTCTCATCCGAGTCGGGAGAATTCCAAGATGAAGCATAAAGTGTAGCATAAATTGCCATTTTTGGGTGGCTTGCGTGTTCATATAAATTATGAAAGCGACTGATAAAACAATTGTCATCGGAAAGGTTTCAAGACGGGCTGTGTAGTATTAATAAAGCAAGGCAAGGCAATAGGTATCCCTCCCTCGGGACTCTATGGAAGCGCCCGATAGGATGGCATTGGGATTGGGAACACGACCACTGTGACTGTGACTGTGACTTTGACTGTGACTCCTCCGGGTGTTTTTTTCTTTCTTTTTTTATATTTCATTGTTCTAGTCGCCTCGTATGCATCCTGTTTCTGAAGTGATACGCCGTGCTCCCCCATACAAAACAATCCCTCATTAAAGCAAAGGTCGAGTAACAAAGCTGTAACAGCCAAACACTTGGTGGCGTCTAGGCTCAAGTAGCAAAACAAACAAGGTCAGCGCCCGTTCCTGAATGTCGCCAGGGACCCTAGACTCGACCTTTGAACCTGGCCAAACATATCTGGAGTGTCTCAGCCGGAAACGAAACTCCTCCCCTCCCCCCTCGAGTGTGTCCAAGGCCCGCCCTCCATAGCCAATCGTGCATGGATCGGAGTCTAAAATGGCTTCGGCCCCAAACGAAAGAAAAACTTGCCGCCGGTCATTGCGTCTGCGTCTGGGACGTTGCTCTCCCCCAGTTTCTATTAACAGAATAGTATCCCAATGTTTTTGGTTGGGGGAAGAGAGCTAGGTTGTCAGCATGTCGTCAGCATAGCACTGCCTCCCTCTTCTCTTGAAAGGGCTCTCTCTGGTGTGTGTTTTGGCTCTCCCTCTGGCCTCTGCCCCCCTGAGACCTAGCTTAGGCGCCCCCCGAGATGCCGTACCTCCGACGGATTGTTGTCCTACGGGATCCGAAGCAACAGTGGCTTGATCCTTGACGGGCCTATTCGAGAAGAAGCTTGTTTTTTTTCTTCTCCCTGTTGGATGATCAAACGCGTTGGATGCCAGATACCAAAGAAACCTTCCCCGGTTTGGACGGGAAAATCATATATAAGACGGGAGACCCATCATCATTAGGATTAACCTTTTGTCTGTTCATATCAAATATACCATCCAGCCATCCATTCTTCTTCGTGATACCCTCTTTCATATTCCATCTCAACCAAAACAAGTACTTGTCCATTCCTCCAAAATGCACTTCACCACCCTCACCACCATTGCCCTCTCCGCCCTGGCCTCGGCCAAGACCATCCGCATCGACTCCGGCAAGGATGGCCTCACCTTCTCCCCCGCCGACATCAAGGCCGACGTGGGCGACATCCTAGAGTGGCACTTCTTCCCCCAGAACCACTCCGTCGTCGCCGCCGACTTTGCCGGCCCTTGCAAGCCCGCCGCCAAGGGAGGCTTCTTCTCCAGCTGGATGCCCACTGCCAGCGGCGAGACTGTACGTTCTTTTTTTTTCTTTTCTCTCTCTTCTCTCCTCTGATGCTCTTTGCTAACAAAAACCCTTGCAGAAGGACGTCTTCCGCGTTACCGTCCAGGACACCAAGCCCATCTGGTTCTACTGCTCCCAGGGCAAGCACTGCCAGGCCGGCATGGTCGGCGCCGTCAACGCAAACTCCAACCACACCCTCGTCGAGTTCAAGGCCGCCGCCGCAAAGGCCTCCAGCAACGAGTCCCCCTCCGGCGGCGTCTTTGGCGGTTCCGTCGCCGCTGCCGGCTCTACCCCCTCTGGCACCACCGGCACCAACTCCTCCTCTCCCTCCAACACTTCCTCTGGCAAGCCTTCTCCCACCACCAACGCTGCCGTCTCTCTGAACGGCATGTTTGGTGTTGCCGCCGCTGCTGTCGGCATGGTCGTCGCTCTCGCTGCGTAGAGGGTGTTCCTGGATCTATTGTTTTTCAAGTTTTTGATATGAGAGAGATGGAGAGAGAGAGAGAGAAAACAGGGCGATGTATCATTTTCTCTCTGTACGATTTGTATGGGAAAGATGACCAGCCCAATGTTAATAATGCATAATCCTCACAGCGGCGCACACTAGCCACGTTTTTCCTTTGTATCTAGAAAGCCTGCTTGAGCAAGCTCATGATATCCTATATTTCAAAAATTTAAAGGCATATTGCCACATATCAAAACAAACACTTAGTACTCTTGATGACTTCAGTTTTGCCATTCCTCTCGTCCTTGTTTCCGGTACGCCATCGAGCTTAAGATGCTGCTTTTCTTCGAGTCTATTTCTCAACGTGCGTTTGGAAATAGTTGAGAGAACTCCAGAGGGCAGATACGGAGGTTGTAAGTGGTGAGATGAAGAAAAGAAAAGCTACCCCGGCCCATCTTCAAGTGGTTGCGTCGCCAAGACTGCACTAAGTAATTAAAATAATACAGCGGCAGTTTGGTGGGGTCAGCATGGCAACTGGCGATCTGACACTTTGAAACCCCACCAAAAACATTTCAACTTCAACAACGTCGTCCTCTCTAGTAGTCTGAAGCAAGATTCACCAAGATTCATAATATTCAATACCAACATGGGTTCTATGAGCAAAGACGAGACAATAGCTCCAACTCAGTGAGTACTATTTCTTTTTCTTTCTCTCTCGCTCCACATCTTCCTAGTTGCAAAGTGGTGAAATATCGATTTGTAGGGTAGCCGAATACTGACTCATTCTCCAAAAGCCCACTCAAAATCTTTGATGCCGCGAGGAAGCAAGATAGGTTTGTATATGCCTGTGCGCCCATGGTGCGGTACAGCAAGGTGAATACTGCTTTAGAAATAGGATTGAACCTGGGCTAAACGCATTCCCAGCTCGCCTTTCGCCAGACTGTTCATCAATATGGCGTCGACTTGGCCTGGACCCCCATGATTCTGGCCAAGGAATTCAACAGGAGCCAGTTCGCCAGGGACAGCGGTACGTAGTTTCCCCCAAGAATGAACATCCAAGTCCATATGAGGAGGCCCATTACCAGTGCAAAGAGCCAACCGGTAGCAGACTTCACAATCTCAACCCAGGGCGTTCAACCGCCGACCATCGTGCAGTTTGGAGCCAACGTTCCCCGGGAACTTGCCCGTGCTTCCAGTCTTGTGGCCCCCTATGCCGGCGGCGTGGATCTCAACTGCGGATGTCCTCAGTCTTGGGCTTGTGCAGAGACCCTTGGCGCTGCGCTGATGGAAGAAAGGGAACTTGTGCGCGACATGGTCATTGAGACGAGACAGCGACTGGCGGATGATGGTTGGCATGTTGGCAAGGACAAGGACATGGATAGTCCCAAGGGACGAAGCGTCAGTGTAAAAATCAGAGTCCACGATGATCTAAGGTATGACATCTCGGCCCCTCAGCCCCAATAATCACCCTCAGAGCTGACAAGGGTGCTCAGGAAAACAATGGACTATCTAGATACAGTTATAGGACACCCGCAAAACCGTCTCGTGGACTGGGTTACTATCCACCCACGTACACGATACATGGCATCAACCATCCCCATCAGGACAGACGCCCTAGAAATCCTGACCGAGAAATATGCCAAAACTCTGCCCATCCTTCTCTCAGGAGACATCTTCGATCTCAGTTCCCTCCCCTTCAAACCCACCCAGAACCCCGATCTAGCAACCCTAACCATCAAAGAAGACCCCGACACCCCCAAGTCTTCTCCTCCCACAACACAACCCAAGCCCAGCAACACGCACCTCTCGGGCTTCATGTCCGCCCGCGGCCTCCTCGCCAACCCGGCCCTCTTCGCCGGCTACTCCGCCTGCCCCTGGGAAGCCGTCGAGACCTTCATGTGCAACGTCGCCCGCGCACCCCTCCTGTTCAAGCAGGCCGTGCACCACGTCAGCGAGATGTGCGGTCCCGGCATGGGCGACAATAAGGCGTCCCTGCTCAGCAAGAAGGAACGGTCAAGCCTAAGTGACTTGGCTAACATGGCCGAGTTGATAGACTACTTGGACGAGAAGATAGAAGAGAAAATAGGACAAGTTGGAGGGCTACGACGAAACTTATAACAAGAAGAAACAAAATTAGTAGAAACAAATGAACAAAATGACTTCTCCATTATATGATCTTTGCATATCGTAACGTAGCTTCATCAATTAAAAAAAAAAACCATTCGGCAATCATCTCCAAGTATGAAAAAAAAGCACCAGACATTTTTTTCTTCTCAACTCCCCAAATTTCATGCGCAAAATCACAGCCCGCTCAATATGCTCTGGATCCCTACTGTCCCGGAATCATCCCTCTTTTGTACAAACGCTTTGAAGTCGGCCTTGGACAGCTTCCCCCTCGCGGCAACGTTTCCAGGCGCCAGCGTCCTCGACTTCTCCCTCAGCGCCTCGGGCCCGACGATGAACAGCGAGCCAATCTCCGTCAGCATCTCCACGGTGGTCGCAACTTCCTTGGCGAGCGGCCAATCCCTCAGCGTGGCGACGTATTTGGCAATGTCCTGGGTGACCATGAGGCCACCGGTGGCATTAACCTGAAACTTCTTGAAGTGATCAAACAGCAGCCTATGAATCACGAGCGCCAGTTCACTAAAGAACTTCTCGGCGTTGTGGCCGTCAATTGCCTGACCGGCCAGCTTGCTCGAGCGCGCGAGGAACGTGCAAATGCCCTGACACGTCGAAGTCTGAAGGGATTCCAACTCGCCATCTCTCGGCCGGAAATCCTGCTTCTTCTGACTACCCAACGACTTGATCACCCAGTTGCTAATCACATCAATCGAGACCTTGATAATGGTATTGGTCTTTTTCTCAATGGATTCAATCGCCATTTTCTTCTGTGCCTCCATACTCTTTCGTACGGTTGTGTTGGACTCGGCTAGGCGGATGAGAACAATGGAAATGAATCGCTCCATGATGGCTGAAATGGTTACAGCTGGTCTTGCAGATGGCAGATAGGTCAGATCTGGCTCGGATTTTACGTTTTCCATCATCGTGGCCTGGACCTGCGCAGCATCGAGCGCTGTCTCGACGTATACCTGCCCCATGCTCGTAAGCAAGAGGTTGAGCAGATTGTTGACATCCTTTGGTGTGTCGAGAGGAGACCCCAGCTCCAGAATTCTCTGAACGCTTTCTGCCAGCCACTTTAGCATCCTCTTGGCGTTTGCAACACTGAGTGTTCCGTCCTCCTCGGATACCTCAACCTCGTTCTGATCACTCCGATCTTGAAGACCAGCGACTCTCAACATCATCCTTTTTTGCGTAGGAGATAGATCTGATGATTCTAGCCGTTCAAGGTAAGCATCCTTGGCAGATTGGATGAGTTGTGTGCCTTGCTGAGCCAAAGACGCCATGAATCCTGTTGGTGCCTTCTTCCGCCTTGAGTGGTATATGCTGAACTTGAAGAGTACTGAGCCGTACATTTCTTCGAGACTCTTCTTCTCGCGTTCAATATAGACACTCCCGACTAGATATGGTACAAATAACTCATCCAGTTGCTGATCCAATGCCTGCGAGATCTGGGCTGAGCAGGGTTCAGGATGCTCCGTCAGGCCGTGCATTTTCAAATCCTCAACCAAGGCACTAATATAGCTCCTTGAAGAATGCAGGGATCTTAGGAATGCCAAGGTTGAAACTGTTTCGGCCTTGTCCAACACCTTCTCGAGCCGTGTCTGGATAGATTGCTGAAAGACACGTTGTATGAATTTGATGAGTACCGTTTCGTAGTATGGAAACGCTCGCTTAATGATGAATGATTCTTCTTGCATAACAATCTTGACCTCGTCAATGAGAGACTGTAGGCTAGCTTCAACTCCCGGAGGCTCTGCGTCAGGGTCTGCGAGAGCTTCCCACAGCTCGCCGTCAGCTGCCATTTCGTCGCTCATCAACTGATCTCGATCAATAAAGAATTGATGCTGATTGACAAAGACTGCAATGACACTGGCTCCGCCATTGAAATCATACAGCACCTTTGCGCATTCCATCATGTCATCAAAGTTTTGCCGCCTGTAGCTGTTGTTGAACTGCTGCAATAAATCCTGTTCCAATGTCTCGCAGAACTTTTCCAAGATTTCGCGAGTATTGTGCGTTTTAGCGGACGTCGTTGTACCGTTTGCAACGCCCCCTCGATGCCCATTCGTGTGGCCCCAAGACGCTGGGTCTAGTTGCTGGCTGATTCTCATAAGCTGGCGGGCGATGACGGCGCATCGCACCTTGTTCTCGGCGCCACCCTGCCGCCTGATATCTTCAAGTGAAGAGAGAAGTCCAGTTTCGCTGACCTCTGTCCAGCAATGTATGAGGAAGATGGCATCCTGTGCTCTCCTCCGCTTCCTATCTAGCTCCTCTAATTTTTCTCCTATCTGCACCGCAATGTTTCCCCCACCATCCGACTTGGTGGTGTCATTTCCGTTCAAATGGGCTGGGTTTATCGAAAAATCGAGGGCCTCAAACGAGGTCATGGTCTCGTCGAGCTTGCGCCCGAGGGTATCGAGAGTCTGGTCATGCTGTATTTCGGCTCGACGCACTTGTGAAAGAAGTTCGGATTCTTTCTCCTGGAGCTCGTCTCCCAATACAGCGAGTTGTGACACGGCATCTAGAGGGGAGGTCAGCGCGATCAATTCTCCGCCATTATTCGTATAACCTCCGTACTTTCGAATGTTCTGATTAGAGGCTTCGGGTCGAATGTTGACTGAGAAGGGCCTGAGCGACGATTGGTCGGCACGGCGCTCTCCGCGAGACTATCGACAAAATCCCTAACAATAAAATCTTTGCTGGAGAAGTCCTCCAAGGTGAAGTTGGGGCCCTTGGGAAAGATGCTCTTGGGCCCCACGCTGGACCGGTCCATGATGGGCAGACGGCTGTACGAAGATGCATCGACGGGCTACATGTGCGTCGTAGTGTGCGACGATGGTCGCATGCGCCCGTTGGCGAATTGATCAGGTCAGGATGCCGCGTTCGCGTCGTTGATGGCACCGAGAATTGAAATGGCAGCTCCCGCTGAGCTCGTTCGGGTCTGTGTAGCTATCGCTCCCGTCCACTTAGAAACCATGTCCTGTTGGTTGAACTCAAGGAATCCAATGCTATAGGGATTTGAAGGTAGCTCAGCCCCACTACGCCACGCAAGGCCACGTTTATGCAAGCTGAGCCACATGACGCCCCACAGGCACATGCACAGCTACTCCCTCAACGAACTGGGGCGTGCTGCTTTATGAACACACAAGCGATGTAACTGCGGATGGCATCGCCTCGACTTTCCCTCATGCTTTTTGCTGGGAAATCTCCCTGCCACGTATCCTGCACAGGATTGTTTTAAAGAGAAACCCCCACTAGCTCAAGATCCTGCAGCTGGACGCGCTTCGATTTCTCTGCTTCTATTTACTCTCAAGTAATGGTCTCAACAGTCTTTTGAGTCGCATACTTTTAAACATCTACGTCAGTCAGCCTCTCGAGGCTGCAAGTTTCCCAACATGCCCATCTCTACGAAGGACACCAAGGCGTACAGAGCCGACGAGAAAAGGGACCATACCCTCCTCACAGAAAAGCAGAGGCAGGCTATCTTCAAGGTATGGCACTTTATCCTCAGTCGCATCCCCTAGACACTCCTCAGACTGACCCTCGAAAGGCTTCTCTTCCCTCCCCCAACGATGGGGCAAGCTCCAAGAGCAAGAATGTGCAGTCGCAGCACAAATCCCGACTTGGCATACGCCGCTTTATTAAGAGCCAAATCTTCGTCCTCGTTTTCGCTATGATGCACGGCATCTTCTCGCTATACATCAAAACCCGACAGGCATGGCATGCTGTCCGATACCAGGTATCGTCCGTCGTCTACTACCACCACGGAACACCCGAATACATACGACGTGATATCACAGGCTTGAGCAGAAAGCCCGACCACCTCAGCGCCATCTTGAAGACCGAGCCTAATCATAAGCCAAAGGCGGACTTGGACCGATTGATAGATGAGACGGCGGAGCTTGCTACTTGGTGCGCTTGCGCCGAGATACCTATGCTCTCCATATACGAGAAGACGGGTGGGTTTCCTGGCTGCATATGCCTATTTGATATCGAAAACTAATAGATTATTAGGAATTCTTAAGAAGCACATGCCTCGAGTTTATGAAGCTGTTATGCAGAAGTTTGCCTTTTACTTTGGAGAGGATCACCCCACACTTTCCGTGACAGCGCCTCACCAAGATGATATCCCTCTTGAATCCGCGGAAAGCAAGCATGGCCACCTGAAGCTTCACCTGATTTCTTACCGAGACGGGAGAGAATCGATTGTCGATCTTACAAGGACGCTCGCTGATATGTCTCAAAAAGGAAAGATTTCGCCTCAGGATATCTCTCTAGAGCTGGTTGATACTGAATTGTCAGAGGGCATCATGCCAGAGCCTGACCTGTTGATTCTATTTGGGCCTTACGTCGAACTATCCGGCTACCCTCCATGGCAAATCCGATTGACCGAAATTTTCTGCTTGCAAGACAACGAGACATTTGGCTACCAAGTCTTTTTGAAAGCTCTCCGAAACTTCGCCAAGGCCCAAATGCGCCGTGGTCGGTAATACTTTTTACACTGTCATTATTGTCTATAGCAAGGCATAAACATTCTTGTCTCGCTCAGCGTGTTGGCTTCCATACCTCCATAGAGCGACTAATTTTATCCCACCGGTATACAGGGCCGCTTCCAACATTATAGTTATAATAATTTTCAGTTCCATCTCTGATCATGGCCCTTCTAAATGTGATATTGATTCGTCCGCCGTCGTCCTGATTCTTGCCAGACCTTTTAGGGATCGAATGCAACCAGTTCGACTGCGTTCTCCCGCGCATGAGTATCATATCACCGCTGTTTAGTGGATACTTTAACGTCTTTGTGTCAGTACTTGCAGTCGTTTCCTGTGGCTTGGTAGCCGGTTTGTGCTTCATCAAAAAGTCCCTCCTAGCTCCGAGTGAGAATGAGGCAATAGCCGGATCCTGGCCGAGAAATCTCTCGTCATCACTGTGAAAGGAGATGCTATCTGAACCAGACGCGTAGTAGTTGACCAAACAGAAATTAAATTTACAGCCTGTGGCTGCTTCGGTGGACTGCCGCAGGTCATCAAGGCACTTTGGTATAGGGCGAGGAGGATACCGATCGTAGCGCCGATCTGATAACACTTTCATCCCAGTTTTGGCGTCCACCACTGAGCCATCCTCGTCAAACTTGGAAGTTTCGTCAAGGCCAAACACCGTGGTCCATCTATCTTCTGTTAGCTACACGCCTTCTTATTCCATAGACGTGATAAAGAGTGAGTTACTTGCCTCGGCGTGCGTACCAATGTCTCAATACCTCCTCGCTTGATGTTGTACTCCACTCTGTAGAAGGGTAGTTCCGAGCGCAGAAAGTCAAAAATCTGGCGAGCAAGATACCCCGGAACGTAGGGCTCAAAGTAGAGCATATCAAGATCCGGCTCGTTGTTGATTTCCTTGCCAGGGCGAGCTGGGAGCGATGGCAGCTCTTTGCTTATTGATAGTGGCAAGCCGACAATCGGAAATGGGTAATGGATATGATGTGATTTAGGGACCTAGAATTTTAGTTCAGATTAATCAACACTTTCATTGAGTTATTGGTCTTCAGCTTACACTCTCGTCTTCCCCTATAACATTGCTTTCTTGGTTGGCAGTTGTGCGTGGCCGTTTTGGCGCTGCGCTGAAGAAGGCGTCAAGAGTTCGTTTTTGAGACATTATTCTGAAATTTACCGCTCGCCTATAACGTTTGATCCCAACTGTAAGCTGCACACTCCTTTCTCATGACGAAAGGAATAAAGGTCCAATCAGGGGGGAAATGGTGACATCACTCTCAGCCTTGTATTGGATCGATAGCTTGCGCCACAGGGGTAGCTTCAACGGTGCGGTCCGTCTACCTATGTGTGGCGGTGCAAGTATAGGGTACTCCGCATTCCAACCAAAAATTTCACTCAGCCTTGCGAACCCTTGTCAAGCTTCTGAGTTGGAAACAAAAACGATAACTTTCACAAACCAGGTTGTCGATTCACTCGCTATGGAGGTCAGTTCAAAAGAAGTTGTTTTTACCATGTGTATCGATAGAGCCCTAATGAGTGAGAAAAGGATCAATACAAAGAACTTCACATGAATCTCTTCCGAGCCCCTGCTGCCGCAAGGGCGGCCAAGACGCTGGACAGGTCACTCTTTTCGAGGACCCTGCCAGCCGCGGCGGCTTCCATAAGAGAAAACAAGCTCATCTCAAAGTACCGCAAGCAGCTCGAAAAGACAAAGGAGGTTTTCTCTCTTGACAAGTTTGATCTTGTTGCTGCCGACCCTGATCCCGCGCTCGCTGCTCAGGGGAAGAAGTGCCTCGTGCTCAAGCCTCACGTCAAACCAGATGGTAACCTAAACGATTTTTTATGATAAGGGCATAGTAACCACTGTATTGAGACTAATAATGAATGAAATAGCACCGGAGACATGGAGTTCGGTCTTGCAAGAAGCATCGAAGCTAGGCGACTTGAAAGTCGTTCCATATGATATACACATTGGCTATGAATTATGGACTTATCGTATGCCAGCCTGAACCACTCTCCAAGTTACCCCCCTTAAACGCCGCTAATAAGATGATAGTTGATGTTATGAGATCCATCTTACCAGAAGACCTGCATGGAGAAATACCCGTTGGCTTCAACACAGCCGGTCATGTCGGTAAGACATCAGCAACAAATCTCGACGTGTAACACAGACAAGAAACCCAAAAAACTAACTACCTACCTTACCCCTGTAGCGCACCTCAACATCAGGGGCCAATACCTGCCCTACAAGAAAATCATCGCAGAGGTCATCGTGGACAAGAACCCCAGCATCCAGACCGTCATCAACAAGACGGACAACGTCGGCACAGAGTCCGAGTTCAGGACCTTCAGCTACGAGGTCCTCACCGGGTCCGACGACCTGCTCGTCGAGGTCAGCGAGGCCGGCTGCGTCTTCAGGTTCGACTACGCAAAGGTCTACTGGAACACCAAGCTCGGCACCGAGCACCAGCGCATCACGGCGCTCTGCAAGCCGGGTGAGGTGCTCGTGGACGTCATGGCCGGCATCGGGCCGTTTGCCGCCCCAGCCGGGAAGAAGGGCGTCTTCGTCTGGGCGAATGATAAGAACCCCGAGAGCTACAAGTATCTGACCGAAGCTATCAAGAGGAACAAGGTAAGGAGACGCCATGCATACGATTCGTGCGGGAAAACAGCTTTCGGCTTATTCCATTTGCGCGTTCTTTTTTTCTTCTCTCTCTCTCCCGTTTTGCGAACAGGCAAGGCTAACCCCACCCCTGGGCAGGTCTCGGAATTTGTCAAACCATTCAACTACGATGGTCACGAGTTCATCAAGGCGGCAGCAGATATGGTCCTAGAGGCATCAAGACGCGGCGACCACGCAGTCGTCCAACCCCAAAAGGCCCCTCGAAGAAGCCACCCGGCCCCCCGCCCGGAGCCTATCAGAGTCCCCGTGCCCCCCACCGTCTCGCACTTCGTCATGAACCTCCCCGCCTCGGCGATAGAGTTCCTGCACAACTTCAGGGGACTGTACCAGGGGCAGGAGGAGCTCTTCGCCCCCCACACGGAGGCGAGACTGCCCATGGTTCACGTCCACTGCTTCGCCGTCAAGGCCGACGATGCGACCCCGCTTGACGACATCTGCCAGCGCATCCAGAAGGAAATCGGCGTGCTGCTCACTCCCGGTGACGCAGACAAGGACGGGGAGGTGCTAATCCACGAGGTACGAGACGTCGCCCCCGCAAAGCGAATGTTCTGTGCAAGCTTCCGTCTCCCTCCCGTAGTCGCGTTCGCGCCGAGATCATAAGGAGGAGAAAGGAAGGGGGGATGATCAAAAACCCTGTTTATTCTGCTGCCTCTTTCCCCCCCCCCTTGCTCAGAACCACGTTGTACAGGGTAGATTGTTCATGCACGAACCGGTGAAGCAAGGTCCTTCCCTGATGCAAGCAGGCTTTTTTATTCCCCTTTCCCCTTCTGATAGCCCATGTTCTTTGAATCATGATGACAAAACGGTGCAGTCGGGTTTTCCTAATCAGGTTTACCCTCCATGGCTTTGGCCCCCCTCCTCCCTCTCGAAGCTCTTCTTGATCTTAAAAAGAGAGAAAAGAGCTCATGAATAGCTTGCCGGATACGCGCACGGTCGGTAAGGATTGGAGTAGGGGAAAAAACCCGCATTGATTTCAAAGGAAAACTGCATGCAGCCGGTCAACGGCAAAACCCTTGTGCAACAAAAATGACCAAACAACATTTTTTCTTTCTTTTTGACAAAAAAGAACGAACCAGGGGGGAGTGCTAGTATGTAGCTGCCGGGGAGGGTGGAGGGGAGAGGTATGGCGGACTTTGCGGATGGGGGGAGTAACCCGTTACCTTGCTATCTGACTAGGATACAAGGCAAGGCAAGCTTTTAGGAATACTAGGCAATGACCAGGACACACACAACACAACACATGGAAAAAAGAAAAGAAAAGAGACACGGGGGTGTTAGCCAAGAGGGGAATTTGCCCGCCCTGGGGGTAGCACAACAGCCTCTCACCGGCGGCGCATGCATGCATGCAGTTCGGCGGCTGTCGTGTAGCCGATCACACTTATCCATACGATTCCCCCCTCCCCCCTCCCCCCTCCCCCTCCACCCAACCCCGGCTTTGAATTCTGCAACGCTGGCGGGCAACCACCATCCTGTCCTTCATCGGCTTTCGCTCGTTTCCTTTTCCCCTAATAAAACAACCAGGGGAGCTTGTTGTTGCGACGCACGCGGGGGAGGCAGAGGGGGGCGTTCAAACGTGGCCGTCTCGCTTTGGTTGCAGGCAGGGTCCGTCGTACATGCTTGTCAACAGTCATGTGCTGGGCTGAACCAAGCCATTGAAATTGCCATGGCGGAAAATGGATAGATTTCTAATTGCCATGTCCGGCTCTGGGCTCGGGTGCTTCTAATCTCAGCAGTTATCACATGAATTGGTCTCTCAAGTTCCTTCAAAATCTCACACTTCTCCCTTGAACATGAATCGCAAAGTGAGGTACTAACTTTTGGCCGAGATACATGCTTGATGCCGATTCCACAACAAAAGAGCCCTTTTCGTGTGTCTGGATGCTACGTCCCTTGCTCATGGCAGCCAGATGACTCTTGTACCCTTTATCTTACCCCCTCCATCTCGACAAGAAGGTTTCCCCCGCCAACGCCCTGTCTCGCCACCCACAGGGTCGCGTACCGTTTCCTACCCCCCCAAAAAGCCACAAATTTTATGGATGCTTGTCTCTTTTGGCTTCAGGAACGATGGTAGGTTGCCTCAGAAGTGGGGGGGATGCTATACGCGAGGTGGAGTGGCATGAGTGGGATAAGGCGCAGCGGATAACAAAAAGGCTCTGGTAGTAGTCATTATGTAGGATTGAAGTTTCTTTACACAACCCCCACAGGGTTCGATCGCGATGAACGGGTACGGGTGTACATACATGAATACGCATAGATTTCAAACACCCGGGCTTTGTCTCATGGGGGAACGCCCACAAGGTTATCGAAACTGTATGCATCCTTGGAATACTTGAACATCAAGGAACTTGAACACACATTCGCGGAAAGGATCATGGCGCGGCCCGAGGAGAAAGCAAGTTTTGTCTCTTCCCACCGGCGCCAACACTCCGGTTCAATGTCGACATGGGTCTTTGGCGGTTCAACCGTACCGAATGTATCGTATGCGTATCATGTTCCTGAACAACCTACTAGGATGTCTGATTGTAAACCCCGCCGAGGATTATCTGGTGTATCTGTAGCTGATAGCATACGGAAAGATAAGGTAGGTGCTTAATGTACGTAGGCGAAAACAAGCGAAAATGCTCCGATACATATTAACACCTTAATAACTATGCTCACCGGTTGCAGACTCATAGTCGCCGGAAACAGCAGTTGGATAACAATTCAGCAAGTTTTGTCCTGAACCACAATTCAACGGCAATTGTGGTACGAGCTTCAAGACTTCCGAGCCGTAAAAGTTAGGGTTCCTGAAGATCTCGGGCTCAATGGACAGTTGCGCGGCTTGTATGACGTTCTTGAGACGTTCAAGAAATAAACTCTGAAAATCTCTTCACTGACGGGGACAGGGTCCGGCAAATGCCTCGTGGAGCGATAAGCCCTCGAGCTCATGGGAGAGAAAAGACGGAACACAAAAGGCGTCATCTACAAAAATGTGAAAAGCGGCGCCTTTTGTGGAAGAAAACGAGGACCGGTGACATGCTAAAGTTGCGTCATTGGCTCGATGGCTTCATCATCTCCAGCGGAAAAAGGACACCAGCCTATCCGTGTATCTGTACTGTAGGAAGATTCGTAGTTAGGGGAGAAGATTGCATCTCCGACACAGTTCTGACATCAAACGGCGTTTGCTCCGGAGGGCGCTATGCGGTCATGACAAAGGCCTGCACCTTGATGAATTGATGAATCAGGGAATTAAACTTGCTGCACCCCGTGTTTTGATCCTTGTTGCAGAGCTGATTGGATTCTCGAGGAGACTCCAGAAAGAGGTATGGTGCAAGGGTGTGGCTTGCGTGGATCTGGTAGTTCAATACGTGTTGTAGTATATGCAAGTTGATGCCATAGACAATGCGATGCGCACCAAACAAACGAGGAAATTCCCCCATGGGAGAGAGATGTGGATGGATGGCAATCATCGTCGTAGCAATGTTGCGAACGAATGCTACTCTGTAGGGCATAGATTGCTTTTTTGCAAGCTAGGTTCGTTCTACTCGCGACGGTCCAGCCACAGTAGCAGAGTCTAAGGATACTACTGCATGCAGCTGCATGCAGCAGAGCTCGGCGGTGGTTCAGGTTTCCATGGCGGTTCGCAAGACCTACCGCCAAGTAGATAATATTCCGGGAGGAGGCTTGGGAGGGTGGGTATGTGTGTGTGTGTGTGTGGAAACAAGGACTCGTCCTAGGTTCCGCCTCTTTCATGGGTTTAAACAGTAAAAACCGGGGGCAGCAAGTCGCTTGGTTGCCTGCTTGCACGATGCCGCACATTCGACACATGCATGTATAACATTGCTCCGTAAAAACGACCAGGTTGCCAGGTTAAAGGCGCCCCCTCAATCTCAATCCCAGGCTCCTTCAGGGTGATGCTGTTCAGGTAGAGACCCATTTCATAAATGAGTCTCGACAGTGCAAATTTGCCAACTGTTACGTTTTCCCATATCCTGCAACTTTAGAATAGGTCAGCAGCCAGGCCTCAATGCAGGCCAGAAAGGCAGGTTGGTTTGAAGCTGGAAGGTGATATGGCAAGCCTCCCTCGAGATCAAGTCGTTTGTGCAATGTGGTACTCTGTACGGATATCGGGCATCCCGGCTTCTGTTGCGGAAATGGCAGCAACACGGGTCGGGAAAATGTGCAACATTGATCATTACCCTGAAGGATGCTATCTTGACAACGCTGATGATGCATCAATGCTTTAGATAACGGAGAAACGGCGATTTGAGAAGTGACGGGTATCACGGCATGATAGGTGTTCACCTTGTAATAACCCTCTTCTTGTCACGGCAAGTCGAACAAATTGTTTCCTGGGTCGACGGCTATGCCTAGGATTGCTGGTTGATAAGGATGCCCACCATGACAATCCATTTCCTCGCTCGCACCGGAATGTTGTCAGTTTTCCCCTCTCGATCGCGATCGATTTGAGGTGGCATGAAAAACACTAACATCTTCCTTCCTGCGTGCCAACTGGGTTATACGATGGATGTCGGACGGATTGTGGAGAGGCTAGTCAAGGAGCCGACTTCAAAGTCACCAGCGGCTGAGGGTTACCACCCACCATCACGATCCGAATTGATAGGCCATCGGCGATTGACTGGCCAAGAAATAGATTGGCGAACTAGAGGGAGGTTATTTTGGCTATTTTGGTTTGTGTGATGGGGGGAGGGTGAGCGGCAAGGTTGGCTGAACCTCACTCGAATGTGGCGCCAACAACGACTTTGTGCACCAATCAAGCATCCAGACAATTGTTAGAGCCCCAGTAGAGTGCCGGTGGCTGCATGTCACTTGCATCACAGGCGTACAAGGTGTGACAACCCCAGTCCTCACTCGAAGCGGCATCTCGCTCCGGTTCAAATGCAATCAAAAGCTGTCAACAACGTGGTAGGTCCGGAGTACATTCTGATGTAGGACCTTGTGGTGTCGTTTTTGGTTGCAACTTTTCGACTTGATACTCCAGGCGGCTTTCTCCGTGCCAGGACCCCGAAAAGCAAGGGCCGAGTGGCACGACAACGGCTCTGAAACAAGGAAACGGTTGAAACGGTTCCCACGTCAATAAGATTCTAGTTCGCTTTCCGCCACGCGGCGACTGAAGAAAATGAACAAGGTGGCTTTTTCTTTCAATCGTAACTTTGTTTAACGATATTTTGTCATTCTTATTGCAAAATGAAGGTCTGCCCGAGACTTTTGTTGCGTTTAAGTAAGTTATTGGAGTCGGCCCGTGTCTGAACAAGAACAATGGCGATGGTGCCTTGGTGTGTGCATAAGAGCGTAACAACGAAACCTACAGCTTGAGACAGCCGAGGCACGTTGGACGAGGGGCAAATCCTCCTTGTCGAAAAACACCTAGCCATATTAACAAAGTCGACTCAAGAGCTTAAAAACTTAAACGACTTGGCTACCACTCATGTCTCATTTGGGAAATACCGTAGCCTATGGAATAGGTACTGTATGGATGCTTAATAGCAATAATCTCCGACCGTTCGTCTGAAGTTAAGAGTCCTGCGACAAGGGCCTGAAAAAAACTGGGGAGGATCGTCGACAACCGCAATGTATGCAGATCTTGAGCCAATGATGATTTGATTGGTATTGCAATGGGTAAGCGCAAGATATGGGGATGGAATGCGGATCTGTATGTATCACAATCACGACGGTTGCGGTTCGCGGGCCTCGAAATTGAGGGGGCTCGAAACCTAGTTTCAAAGTTATAACAGGGCGCATACGACACTGAGTAAAGACGCGTAAGTAGCATCATCGTACATATCAAAATAAGCTGGTATTTTTGCTGAATTCCGTCCACAGGAGCGGACCCAGCAGTCGCCGATGGCCCTTTGCCCGACATCAGAATGCTCATGACTCACTTGCCTCCGAATGCCACTCCGGTGCTTGACTGATGAGAGTCAGCAACAACATCGGGTGTTCAATCTGGCAGGTCCAAAATCGGCCAATGAATCAAGTGACCGTCGGTGTACCCAAATATTGAGCAGGCGGGAGAAATCGGGGTTCCAAGATCGTTCCGCATGGATCAGCGGTTGGAGTCATACTGCACCATCGACACTGGCGGTGGCGACGGATTGCCTGTGGCTCAGTGTAGTGTAACTGCAGAAACAGTAGCTAAAAAAATAGAACACTTACTCGTCTAGTTCTCCATGGGCAACGCCAATTGCATTGGTGATATATCGGGAGGCTTCGGAACAAGGAAATCATGGTCAGTCAGAAAGTCTGCCCCCCTACTGTTTGCATATCAAGAGTAAGCATGCCGAAACTTCCAAGCCCGTAAATCAAGACATCTTATCCAGTGTCAACAATTTGTCGACCCCAGTTTTGGCGCAAGACGGCCGCAAAGTCTAGATAGGACAAAGAAGCCCGGACGTTGCCGTATACAGGTGAGGTAGGGAGACGCAGCTTCAGTTGCCATGACCCAGCGCGGTGCTGCGACAGTGGGACATCCGATTAGCGTGTTCCACAGAATAGTATAACATTGCCCATAATTCGCTATCATGATATCGGCAGGGTGTTGATGCACCGGCGAGGAATGGGGACCATCGTAGATGCGGATGAGCCCGTCAAACCCGTTTCCGCATGGACAAAAGTGCTGGAATCGAATCTATCCCAAGAGCGATACCAGCCAAAGAAATGATTGCTGAAAAATAGGATGAAATCATCAACTCTGTATCGTCTCGAAGCTTTCCGCCACGTTTCATCTGTCTTTTCAATAAAAACCATTCCACAAAGATGGAAGATGATAATATCCTCTTTTGGAGTTGCAAGGAGCAACGATGGTGAAAGATCTCAGGGCCCAGGCCAGACACCAAAAGTCAGCCGCCACTAGCGGAAGGCAAGCTTGGCAAGCACTACCTGCTCCGTACCAACCAACCACAGAAGGTGCTGCCCATCCAACTTTTGACTGGACCGGACCTTCTTTTTCGCCTCCCACGGGAATAGTTTGGAAGGGAACCAAATTTGTTATTTACAAGTATTTCTAAAAAAAAAAATCGTACAAAAATGAAAAATGAAAAAATAAAAATCAATGAAAAAGGGAATTCGAGACATGCTTTGCACGGGCATCCCATACCACCACATGATCCTATTATTGGTTATAATGGGTCGATGGGCCCATCTGAGAAGGAGGCCTATCGCATCGGACTCATAGGGCTGTGTCCAGTGGACAAGGGTCCGGACTCCTCCGTACGGGAAGTTGGATAATAAACCGTGTACTCCATCCATGCCCACAAGGTAGGGAGAGGAGGGAGTCATCATGTCAAATTTTGGTCGTCAAGGTCTTTTCAATCAGCTCTCGAGTTACAGTTACACTACTAACGCTCGTATTGCATAGAATATGCATCAAATATGTATGTGCTTCATTGCCGTGACGCTCCGAGCTGTTTGTCTCGTCTGCAACTCGGCGTCCTCGGTTTGCTGATGGGAGCCCACTTTCGACAGTAAAGGGAAAGGGAAAGGGATCCATCCATCCATCCATGCGTCCATCCATCGTCTCGCTCTCTCTCTCTCTGATGGGAGGGATCCATATAAAACTTTTCTTCCCTCCTTGCTGTGGGTACTGTAGCTGTATGCATGTAGGCTGTAGCAGAGACTAGTAGCTGGAGGAGAGAGTTCCGCCCCACTTCCGGCTGCCCGCCCGCTCGCAGCCGCAGCTCCGTTTTCCTTTTCCATTTTCCTTGGTCAACTCAAAATTCGAGACTGTTTGATCAGCGCCGGCCTCGACTCCTCCATGGCCGCCTCAGCCATCAGGCCGGCCGAAAGTCCTCGGTAAACACGAGGGGACCCAGATAAACGAATGAATGGCATTGCCTCTTCAGCGGCAGGGCGGTCATGTTCATGTAGGACGTATGTATGTATGCGGGCAAAACCAAAGCCAAAAGCCAAAAGACACAGGTACAGGTACAGGTACAGGTACAGGTACAGGTACAGGTACATGCAAACAGTGCAGCGCACACAAAAAACATTGTCCACCTTCGAGGCCTGACTCGTCTCCTGTACTGTGTGATAGCACTGAGAACATACATACATACCTCTTAGGTAGCACCTGTATTAACCTTTTCGTCTTATCTTGGAGCAACGTCTAGCGGTGTGTCTATCTATGCTTTTCGGCTTTTGTCTTGAGCGACCTCATTCTCTTGTTATCTCTTGTCCGCTTGTTTGCTTCTCTTATCTCGACCCGGTTTCAAAGCTTACAGTCGGCGTCATGATTACCTCTTGGGCTTGTTGTTGCAGCAGCCCTCGGGGGGTCCTTGTATCGGAGAAAAAGAGAGACAGAGACAGAGGGAAGACAAGGGGGGAGACGTCCATTCTCGGGAGAGCACCAGTCGAGAAAATAGTAAGCTTAGTGCATGGCTAAGTGAGGTCAACTAACCTACTTGTAACTGTAGCGGTTCATATCACTGCAGGCGGTACTGAAAAAACAACAACAATAATAATAGAAGAAATTATATTTTCTCTCTTGCGTGCCAAGTTGGATGGATGAAACAGGGCAAGGAGATCGCCAATCTATGCTCGATAACCAAGCGAACCGCAGGCTGGCGTTTTTTGGGGGCCTTGTGGTTGCAGCTGAGGATGAAGTCCAAGGCACTTGGCAGACGAATCACGAATTGATAAAATTTTCCAATTAAAAAAGAAAAAAAGAAAAGGTACTAAAAGAGACGAAAAATGAAATAAAATAAATAAAAAATCCTTTCATTTACTCAATTAAACGGCGCGCCGGGATGCACTCCGCAAATGCCACTGGCCGAGAAACAAAGTCCTCATCAGGGCGTTTTTGGTGCTCTGGATCTCTGAATGCCCTGTGCACCCTTTTTGCAAGCTGATACCTTGCTTGGTGACTTTGACTTCCATCACTGTCTGTGCCATCCTTGACCTGCTAGCACCACCAGGCGGCGTGGTTTGGTTGCATCGGTACCTCCCCCAATCGCACCTCATCGGCTCAGGTATGAAGCAATTGCGTGCGTTGCCTTGGTTGAGAAGTCCTTGTACATACATACATACATACAAACATCCATAATACATGCAGGCATACCTACGCCTACATACATACATACATACATACATACAGACAAGACCGACTAGCCCTGACCGAGCAGCAGTCGTTTGTGTTTGTATTGTTGCAGTATCCATCCATAGATGTGCAATGCCGCAGTTGCTGTACGGAAACACTTGCCATTAGTTTGCTGGTAGTTTGTGCAAGTTTGTGCTGGGATGCTGCTTGTTTGTCCCATCTCCAAAGAGCCGTTGGTTACATGAGGACGGACGAACGAACGAACGAACGAACGAACGAGGAGATGTTCAATTTTGATGATTCCGCCTCGGGTTCCAGCAACTTTATTTGCGGCACAAGCGGCTCCAATTTGCTGATTCTTTATTTTATTTTATTTTACTCTCACTAGCAAAAATCTTTTTCTCTTTCTCCTCTCTCTCCTCTCTCTCTCTTTTCTTGCCTTCACCCCTGGCGCAAGTGTCATGTACGGAACATGTAGTCCATACCAGGGCTCTGGATGCAGGTGAGTACATACATGGACTCACTCACTCGCCCACCCCACTCTTTCATCCAGGTGTGTGCCGTATCACCATCCATGCTGGCGGAGAGTTCCCTTGCCCTGCATACATGAGGTGCTAGAAGAAGCACGACTCACACACTTTTTCTCATATCGAGCGTCAATTTGTAAAAAAAAAGTACCTTAATGTCACACCATTGGGTAGGTGAACGTAACTTTGGCCAGCACGACATGCTTCTCCAGCCTGTCGTCTAATCAATACTACCTACATACCTGCGTACATCCCTACTATACTAACACCACACACACGCACACGCACACGCACACGCACACGCACACATACGCACGCATGCTTGTAGACGCACGTATTACATACTGGATACAGCTTTTCCTCTCCCTCACTCTCTCTCTCCCTGACGACGGACCAGTCTTAGGCTTGTAAAATGAGAACAAGAAGGAAGCTTGAAAAAATTTACACAGGGCTCCACTATCTACGACTACTGTCCCGTATATCACCCCTCCCTTGGATCTTAATCTACTAACGGTTATATGGCTTTTTTGGCTTGAATCAATGTACCTTCCATTCCTTTTTACATGTACCTACATACCGTTATTTATTTATTTACCTATTTATTTTGCCTAGTACTGCTGAAAACATACTAGCCCTAGAGCGTCGCCTATCCGGGATGGGATCGTAAAACCAAAGTACCTGTACTCGATACACCACCCATAGCCGCAGCGTCGCAGATGGAGAGGCGACCTTTTAGCGACCAGGGCAAGGGGAAGGGAAGGGAAGGAAGAAAAAAAAACCAACGAACAGCGACAAGGGCTACTGAATTCTGGGGCCCGTTGGTGTGTCCTTCCGGCCCTTCCAAGTGGCTCACCCTTGCCCATGTCTTCCCAAGTCTCTTCATAGCCCTGCATGCAAATCAGCACCGCACCGTCCTGCCGGTCTTCTTGCTGTCTCTGTTCTTGTTCTGTTCTTGTGTGTGTGTGGGAGTGTGTGCCTGGGTTCTGAGTTCTGGGTTGCCTTGTCTTTTTTTGCTTGCTGGTTGTTCTCTGTTGACGCTTCCAGTCCACACTGACTTGACTGCCTCTCCCTTCCTCGCAACCACTTATTACGCTTCGAGGTCCCGGCCCATGCGTCCGATCCGTTCTACGCTTGTCTCTTCATTTTTCTCCATCCCATCACATTTACCGAGTACTCGTTGATTGATTGATTGTCTCTGGCTGAGAATTCGACGTCTTTCATAACGGCCTCGCCCTTGCCCTCCCTTCCCTTCCCTTACCTCACTCCTCTTACTCCTCCCACTCCCTCACCATCTCTCCCTCTTCTCTTCTCTACTCCCCTCTTCGTCCTCGTCTTTTTCCTCTATTACTACTACTTCTACTGCTACTACTTCCTCCTCTGGCATCAATCTTCAACAAAGCATTCCCAATCCGTGTTTTGTTTTTGTCCTCTTCCTCTTTTATGCCACGAACAGATCCTTCGTTTTGTCCTTAAAACTGCCGGCATCTCTCTCGCTCTACTTTTAGTAACCGAGAAAAGACACGAGCTCTGGAACACACGCCGCTGCCCACAGAGCCGCTGCCCACAGCCACACTCAGGTCGTCGGCCTCTCCTAGGATCAGTCATCAGCGAAACCCGCCGTACTTCCTTTTTTACCACCACTTCCTCCTCCTCGTCCCAGCCGACAATATCCGCCTTATCCTCGCCATCGATTCGATTCTTTCTCTACCTTGCATTGCAATCTTCTATCCTTTTTTTTGGTTCCTCGAAAAAGAGTCAATCTTGGGTTGTTTTCGTCTTGCAACGCCGCAACCCCAACGATTCTACGGCAGGTGACCATTAAGACGTCACTAGCGAAGCTCCGGCCTCTTCAGTACAACCACGCCCTCTTATTCGTCGACGTACTTACAGCTCTTTGCCTTCCAAATTCGCCTTGGCAAACAAAAGCATCGACAAGAACTGTTGGGATCTCTTCTCTCCCATGATTTTCTGATCTCTAATCGAACCGAATTCCTTTGGTGCGGTCGCGGACTCTCAGCTGAGTCGCGTGGACATTACAACATCTCACCATGGCAGTTGTCCTCTCCAACGAAGAAGGTAGTTATTTCATTTCAACAGCGATGCGACGGTCTCACTCTCAGTCAAAGCTTGGTGGTGCATCACCGACGTACCATCACCCCGCCACCAACCTCACGGATCCTTACCAGCATCGGCCTTGCAAAACATTCTCCGACTCCGACCAATCCTCCGCACCTTCATCACCACGCACTGCACACATCGAATCAGCAGACATCTCTTACGCTTCTACTCCCGCGAGCAACTTTTCCATTGCCTCCGATTTTGAGGACACAGTGGGCATTGTTGAGTCACCCGAGGATCACTTCGGCCTCCCACCCTTCACAGCTGAAAAGCTATACCTGCATCCGGATCTTCAGCCCGATGACAATCTAGAACCTCCGCCTAGCCCACGAACGGGTGATTCCTACACCGTCTCCCCAGCCGATCAGGAAAGCTCTACGAGCACCTCGAGGCCAGACAGCCCAGATTGCGGCGAGAAGGCCGAGGACGACACTTCACTAGCCAGCAGGCCCTCTCGACAGGTGGACTACTTATCCCATGAGTGGAAGGAAGAAGATCTTTGGTCATCTTGGAGATATGTCATTTCAAAGAGGGGGGAATTCCCTAACAGCGCCAGACTCGAAAATGCTTCTTGGAGAACATGGATGAAGGCAAAATATAACCTCAAGACAGTGTCCCCAGAGACCCTGAACTGGTAAGCTTTTCTACTCCTATACTTTACAGTTTCATTTTTCTCATTTCCATTACTATCTAGGCTCAAAGATTGCGATGTGACTTGGTTGTATGGCCCTCTGCAGTCAAGAACAGGCTCACTATACTCTACTCAGACGGAGCCGCCAAGTATATCCTTGTCAAAGTCGGATTCATTTGCCAATCTGACCAAGAAGCCCATCCTCAAGAAGAGAAGCATGTCTGAAATCATGCTTCAGAGGTCGCTTTCATCGGCCTCACTACTTAAGCAGGCTACCGCAGCGGTTCACGCTCAAGAGTCAAGGGGTGCACTGCGACCTGGTCTAGACCGGGCTCACACCGACTATATCAGCTTCTCATTCTCACCTAGGCGCGGCAGCCATGAAAGCACCACATGGGCTGCATCAACGGATTCCTCTAATATCACATCACCTTGTGCTGAGCGAAAACATATTCATTTCAATGAACAGGTGGAGCAATGCATCGCTGTCGATGTCAAGGGTGACGAGGATGACGATCTTGACGTGGGTGTGTATGGCGAAGATAGCGCCTCGGACGATGGGGTTATGATGAAAAAAGTCAAATCAAAGCGACGACCAGTCACAAGGAGGCGAGTCAAGAAGGTCAGTGCGACTGAGGGCAAGATCATTGCAATGCTCCCTTCAACAACCTTGAAATACCAGGAAGACAACTCAGACTCTCAAGATTCCGCCATGAAGCACAGCACTGGTGTCTCTCACAGCCCTATCCTATCCCCTTCATCATCCCAAGAAACACTTCGTCCGGCCAAGCCATCTACCCGATTTTTCTTTGGCGAGGATGAGGATGCGAACCATGGAATTCAGAGCCCCAACGCAGGCTGGCGATCACCGGATAACGGTGCGGGTAGTCTACATAGGTCGACTTCATCAGGCAGCCTATTTGATGAGCCAGCCGGTATGCGTCGGACTCCTTCCGGCATGTTTATGCCTTACGACGAACCCGATGCACCTGTGGGGGATGGTCTTTTCGGACGGGTGATTGACACTGTCAATACTGCACGAGATATCGCACATGTTATTTGGAATGTTGGGTGGCGAAAGTAACCCGAGGCATTGCAACTTTCTTTTTTCTTTTCTTTTTATCGGCCTGGCGATGGTATCTACGGCATCCCAAGAAGGATATGGCCATAGCGTGGCTCATCTGATTTCATACTTATTACAGCAGACGATGGTTCAGTATCCATCATCGAAATCCAAAACAGGGGTCCAACACGACACATCACTAATCTCCATTCATCGGCGAAACTGCTGGTGCCACCTTTGCCATAATCTCACTTGATCGTACAATAGGTGTCGGAGTGGGCCCCCATGGTTTTGTTGGGATTTCAGCTTTGGCCTCGCCAAATTCGGCGTCATCGTGGAAGGGAAACAACACACAAAGAACATAATATCTGCATAAAGCAACCAAGGACGCCGCGGATTGTTACCTAAGTGGTCGGGTGACTCTGTCGTGGCCCTGTTTTTGATCATCTTACTCTCGAACATGCCGGGGTTATCCCGGCAATGACGGCTCATGACCTATGTGTACTTTTCTGCGCTGTTACAAGCCGCATCGACGGCTAGAGGAACTGGACTTTATTTTATTTTTGGGTACTACTGAAAACTGGTGGGCGGCTTGATTGATATTTCCTGGGCGTTTTACATCATTTGCATTGGTTTGACATTTACATCAAAAGCTGGTCACAGGGAACGGATAATCAGGGACCAGGCGAGCGCTGGGAATTGGGGTCACACAGGGCAGGGTATATGATTAGGAGACCATATGTAAATAGGGACCTATATTACATCAAATGAACGATATCCAAGACAACCAACAAGAGGCGACTTTGGGCCAGTATGACGTGACTGTACGAGGATGACATACACACAGACCAATCCGTTCATCACCTGATTTGATGTGTCAAAAGGGCGGTCTTTTGAGGAGGGATTGTGCTTCTAGGCTCCTTGCTTTCTTTTTTTCTTTCCTTTTTGATTTATCTACGTGGCTTCTGCCGCGTCATCTTCCCAAGTGGACACTACTCTGCTCTACCTATCTATCATTGCTCGTACAAAATGGTACATGTACTACTCCCTCTTTAGATAAACGAGGGCAGAGGAGGAAGAGGGGAAGAAGGGAAACGAAACGTTCCAGCATCTTTGTTCCGCTTGGCGAACCCAGGACCTTTGGCTTGCATATAGGGCCACAACTTTTCGAACCTTGTTTTCTGGCCTTTGCCCTTTTGGCAGCAAAAGGCGTGAGGCAGCATGGCATTGGTGATTGGAATTGGGCTTGGCTGCATTTTCGAAGTGGAGGCGCGCCCCAACAAAAATCTGGGGTGCGCCGGGGTGGAGGGGGGTGTTTAAAAAAGCAAGAGTGCGGGGAAAGGAAGCCTGGGCTATCGCTTTCGTTGATGTTTCATTCCACATGGGGCTGGGCTAATGCCCAAGGCGCGCAAGGTGCAAGGTGCAATGTGCAAGGGGGGGGTTGAGTGGGTGGGCATCGTAGTAGAGGCAATCGTTGGAAGTGTCAAGTGGCATCTTCTCCACCCGAACAAGGCCTTGTGGTCTCACCGCGCAAACGCAAGTCTCACTGATTCGCCAAGATGTGTGACGCTGCGGCAGTGTAGGATGCCGAAAGGGGCCGCAGGTGCCGCTTTGCTCATGTAGGTAGCAAATGGTTTTTATTATTTTTTATTATTTTATTTTCACATCATGCCAGCGCGTTGGGAGCTCCACTGCCCTTGGCGCCGCCAAGATATCTGAGAGCTTTGACGGCGACTTGTCTGGAATGCACGTTGACGTCTGCGAGTTCGACTTCAAACTGGTCACCGACTTGGACGTCCCTGATAAGGGCACGGCCGTCCAATCCAGCCACGTCCATGGCGGCGTTGAGATCAAATAGGTCGATGCGGCCGAGGAAGCCCTGTTTGAAGCGAGAGCCAACAGTGAATCGGAAAGATGTCGGGGTGGACTTCTCGAAACGCCAAGCTCGAATGAGAGCCATGAGGATCCATTCTAGCACGCCGCGAGACACGGTACGGGCCATCTTCTCTCGCATTTGCAATAGGGGAAGGGTACCAGCGAGCTGTGCTGTGGAGAATGGCAGAATCTCGTCCAGGTTGTCAAATTCAGGATCAATCGCGCGCTTGATTTCACGTTCGTGTTCGAGGGCCGCGTGAATTTGCCAGTGGACGAGAAGATCAGAGAAGCGGCGGAGAGGCGATGTGGCTTTGGCGTACATGTCAAGACCAAGGAGGAAGTAAGATCCTGGACGGCTTGAAATCTCGATTCCACCTGTCAGTCTTGAGAGTTCTTGACGCTGGCTAAGACTGGGTTCAATGCCCTGACTAATCAATGGGTAGATCTCTGTCGTAGCGTACTCATAGGCCTTCTTAGAACCCTGTGCATGCCTGACGTCTCTTCTGTAAGGAACTGGAATACCACGGTATGAGCACCAACGTGCGGCAATCTGTCCAGCAAGAACCATGAGGTTGGATACAACCGAGCAGCCCATTGACGTCTCGTAGTCGACTTTGATGTAAGGGTCTGCAGGAATGACAAGTGATCCTTCCTTGGAGCTTCCCTCTTCAGATTTCTCTGGGAATGACACAGAGACAGATGGCCGAGGGAAGAAATAAGGCCATGCACCCTTTGACAGTCGTTTCTTTCTGATAGCTTCGCCAAGTCGATACATGACTAGCAAATCTTCTTTGCTCGAAGGCCCCAAATCTTTCGTGGTAATCATATCACGATTTGGAATCGATTTTTCATCTTCAATAGGCGATCCGACGGCAAGAGTAGTAGTGAGAACCGGCGGCGGTGCTGGCTCGTTGCAAAATTCAGATACATCTTTTGGATCCAAGTAGACCACGCTTCCAAGTGTACTCGGTTCAACTTTGAAATCCAGTATATCACCGGCGTCATTCACCTTGGCACTAAATGTCAACGCCAGTGAACCAGACTTCAAAGAAAACTGTTTGATGAGGCTCTCAGACTCAAGGTCATGCAGCTCATCTTCCCCTAGTTCTGAAGGCAACATTGCCTGAAAGTGACCAGGTAGATATATGTTTTCCGGAATGAGTTCCATAAACTTAGACAAGTGTGAGTTTGGTTCAATGCTAGATGCAGGATCTGCTGCGTGAACGTGAAGCCAGAACTCATCCGGCTTATCGGTGCGTTCCAAAGAAACTCCATCGTCAATTACGATAGTCGATGGTGCATCGATACAGAAGATCGTAGCCTGGTTGTGCTCCCGTCTAAAACCCAAGGCGATATCTTGTCGCCTGGATTCCTCAATGCTCTTGGGAGGCTCACGCTCCAAACCACCACCTCTCTGTATCGTGACTTCAGGGAACCGCACTCTGTATCGAGACGGAATCTCCCAAGATGGTATAACTCCAACTTCTTGTAAAAATGTCCAAGCGGTGCTTTGATCCAGAACTGTGTTCTCATCATAAACTTGAAGCGCCCGAAGAATAAGGGCACCATAATTATGAAAGCGCGAGCCGGATTCGAAAAGATCATAACTGGCCCACCACTCCATAAAAGCAATGATTTCCTTACTTGGTTGCGACCACTTTGCTTGCGGCAAATGGAGACCAGGAGATGGTTTCAGGACACCGTGGGATGACCATTCCCGTTGTGATCGACTAGCCTGAATGGCCTTGCGAGCCTGTAGGACAAATCTACCAAGAACCGTTTGCTCTAGCTCTGCAGGTGCTGGAGGCCTGAGGCGGTTCTTACTGCTCTCGGTGTAGTCACGCACCATGGTGGCAACTTTTTCAATGATGTATGTGTGATTTTGTGGGAGAATCTCGATTAGATTATCCTGTCTATGGCAGTCACTCGAAGGATTGAGGGGACGGAAACCAATCTCGCTGCGAGAGAGGGCAGTGTGGACACCATATAGAGCATATGCCGGAAACACGCCATCCTCCTTCAGAGAAGCAGGAAGCAAAACGTCGGCAATCTCGAGGAGACTAAGATGCTTGATGTGCTTTTGGCTAGATAGCAGAGCTCGGACGGCATCAAGCTTTTCAAGATTTGCTTGATATACCGTCTCTGACTTGTGTCTAAATTCCGTCATTCTGTCGATAAGTCGGGAGCCGTCTTCTCTTGAGGGACCCTTGTCCAGGCGACGGAGTTCATCAAACTCCTCAGGAGAGGCGTTCCTTGGTATCTCTGCCATTAATGGTGCCAATTCGGCAGAAGTGGCAAAATTGGAAACTGTAAATAATGATGAGAAGCCACGGCCAGTGATCCATCTTCCATTCGCAGCGTAGAAGTGATTTCGATCTCCAAAGAATCCGAGATAAACGGCGAACAGAGGCACTCGTGAGCCAGTTGCTCTAGAGTCGGGTCAGTCGGTAACGAATCAGTTAAACGCGGAATATCATATCTAACCGTAGCTCAACAAGGTCACCAGGCCGCCTCGATCCTACTCCAACAACAGAGACTTCAGTATCTGCGTTACCCTCATCGCCTTGGGGGTCATCGGTCATTCCACCCCTAGTCGAGCGGAGTTGATCCATCTCAGAGGACCCAGTTGACTGTGTTCGAGTCAAATTATTCGAAACACTACCATAAATGAACATGTCCTGGGGCATGTCATCAGGAGGTCTTTGCTCATTGTGCTTTATCCACGAACGGAGGCGTTCCCGAATTGGGAGGTAGTCGTCCTGTTCCTGAGCCTCTTGAGACGACAACTTTGATATACTGGATTGGTCATGTCGACCTTGTTTCAGGGGAGCACTTTGCGAGCTTGCCCAATACTAGCCGAATTTTGTAAGCAGAGCAAATGAAACTGTGGGATTCTACAAAATAAACTAACTCTTTGAAGCTCAGGAAGAGTACTTCTACGATAGTTAATAGCAGGACTGCGGATCGATTGAATGGACTCCAGACGGCCCCGACTGCGAGACAAGCACCGCCAGCAGGCATACGAATGATTTGACAACTGTAACATGGCGGATGTAACGGTTGTGGCCGTCTTGGGCTCATCATTGAAATTTTCATTCATAGGCTATCATGACTGGCACGCCTACGGTCGCGATATCACGTGACGTTTGACAGTCCTGACTCCTGAGGCAGGTCTCTCAGAGGTTACAGTGGGGAGGCACCACCTGAATCCAAGGCAAGCACAGAACTTGTAGCGCACCTGCATCGAAAACGGGGGAAAGGAAAATCCAATTCGGTTGTTGAGGAAAGCGCACAAAAAGTCCAATCGCATGAAGAACAACTTTGCACTTCGTACTCTGTAATTCAATCTGAATCAAAACTCAACACCAACGTGATTGAATTCTCGTGTTCCTGCACGGCAACCAACCATCAAGATCCAGCAAATTGTCACCAGTAATTCGCGTCCGAGTCCCAACTAGCCAAGAACCGAGAGACGTGCAAGGGCGCGCGCCATGTGTGCTGCATCTGCATCCGTATCCCCTGGTCAATAAGCGCGAACCTCGAAACTGTTCAAGGCCCTATTTAATAACATAGATAAATGGACGCCGGCCGAATCCAATTGATTAAAAAATCCAATAAAGCACAGAGCAATTGCATGGGTCGAGAGCGCTTCCAATGCTATAGGCACCATGCTAACTTATTGTCCTCAGGGCATGGTTTAGTCTTCTCAAGTAGACGATAGATACTCCCCCTTTCTCGGAAGGAATAATGCGAGAATGGCAAAGCGGTCAATGACATGCAGATACACCTGTCAAGTCTGCATAGAATGTCATCAAAATGCGGGACTCTCGCCACAACAATGGATAGCTTTTCTCAAGACAGGAGAGGACAGACAAGACAAGACAAGACAAAACAAGACGAAACAGCAAATGCTGGACAAGAACAACGCTGAGACACCCGAGGCAGTTGCATTCAAGAGGGAAATTTCCCCGTCTCCTATACGGAGTACCCCAGATTGAACAAAATTGAGGATCAGGAGAGCGATGTCTTCCCCGTTGTATCGAGGAAACGAAGACGCTCCGTCTTGATTGCAACATTGCACTCGACCCTAGGGCTGGTTAGGTCAAGCGCTGTCAGTTTTACGGAAAAGTGAAGCGGAAGAAATCTTCGAGTTGATGTTGGCGAAGGAGAATCAGGAGCGGAGCCATCGAGAGGACACCGACAAAGCCAACTCCTTTATTTGCACGAGGTTCAGGCGGTGCGCACTACTACTCCAGCAAGGGCCCGGCTCGTCGATTGGTCCGGTGCAAAAGCATTTAGGCTCGTTCCTCGGACGCTTGTGCAATCAACGGAGTTGGCGGATGCAGGAACAATCTCACAGACCCACCCCATCCGTATCCCAAATTGGCAAAGGATCATCGCCTTTAAGCCACCAGGTTTGGCCGTTGGCTGAATTTGGACTCTAATCTCCCTCTCTGACGTGCAGAGGAGGCGCTGAGTTGTATATGGCAACCAGTCAAAGCCACAGAGGGCGAATGAACCATGTTCATCTCTCGGAGCAGTGTCGATTTACAGTTTGACGTCAGGCTTCGCCAATCTGTCATGGGGGGGAACGGGCAAATTGCTCGTCACCAGCTATCCAATTGCATTAAAACACACAAATCTCCCGATTGTTCGATGCAGCCAGCGTCGATTAGGTACTGGGCGGAAATGCTACGCCGCGTCTGTGGTCCGAGGCCACCAAATTGTCTTGTATTCTCGGTTTGTCGCGCCGAGAAGATGCCCCCCCTTTCAAGGCCAGTCGTCCATGGAAATTACAGAGACTTGGCCCACCATCCCCTATTTGGCTGTGAAAAGTCGTGCCTTGATTTAGCATCGACCGCCGACTGATCTAACGGTGACCACGGTGGCTCACCTCCCCCCCCCTTCGACCCTTGTCATTCCTCTCATCAGCAGCCGGATACCTCGTCGGGAGCCAAAATATCCACACCCAGCCAGGTACACGTTCCAGCTGTTGTTGGTGAGCACACCCCAGGCCAAGACTTCTTAGGCTAATAATAATAACAATGTCACCCACCACGTCGATGCAAGCCGCCACGGTGAAATTAGAATCATAATAATAACCGCATGCCCTTCTAGAGGCTGCCTCTTTCTTTTCCCTCCCTCCCTCCTTCACGAACCGTTGTTATAGAGTTGTCAAGAAAGCCTTCCAAACTTTTGCTTTCGTCCTCTCGTTCTCTTCCCACATCCAACTTACCGCTTCACTCTTTTAGCGGGCATTCATTTCTTTGCGGACTTCTATTCGGAAAAGGCTACTCCGTTCAGTATGAAGGGAGTAATTGCAGCCACCGCCCTGGCGGCTTTTACTGGCGCAGCCAGTGCTCACAACCACCACCATCGCCGTGCTCACGAGCTTTTCGCCAAGAGAAACACGACCGAAGAGGTCTGCCAGGCGGGATGCACCACTTACTGGACCACCATCTACGGCGAGCCAACTCGTATGGACTTTCCACACTTGCAGGAGCAAAAGATTTGAGAATTGAACATGGTTGGATAACTAATTCGTATATGCAGTTGTTGCCCCTGCTCCTCCTGTTGAGCAGATCACCACTACTTCCGCGGCGGCCTGGACCAGCACCCCAGCCGCCGTTGTCACTGAGGTTCCTGCGACTACTGAAGTTGTCGTCGTCGTTCCCACCCCCATCAGCTACAGCTGCCCGACTCCTGGCACTTATACTTTCCCGGCCACGACCATCACCGTCACTGACACCACCACTGTCTGCGGCGCCACGTCTAGCCAGGTGCCTCCCGGAACTCACACCGTCGGTGGTGTCACCACCACTGTTGAGGGCCTTACTACCGTGACTGCTCCCGCCGTCACCATTTCTACCAACGGAGGTGTCATCACTAGCACCATTGTGCAGACTACCTATGTCTGCCCTAGCGCCGGTACTTACACCATCAACCCCATCACCACCACGGTGACCGAGTCCACTGTCATTGTTTACCCTATCCCAACGAGCTACAACCCCGGAACCTACACCGCTCCCGAGCAGGTTGTTACCGTCACCAAGACCGGTTATGTCACTTGGTGCCCATTCACCAGCTCCGGTCTCCCTGCCAAGCCTACTAGCCCGGTTAACGTTCCTGCTCCCGCTGCTCCCAAGCCCACCCAGGATGCTCCTAAGCCTGCTCCTAGCCAGGAGGCTCCCAAGCCCCAGCCTGAGCAGCCAAAGCCTCAGCCTGAACAGCCAAAGCCCCAACCAGAGCAGCCAAAGCCTCAGCCCGAGCAACCCAAGCCCCAGCCTCAACCCCCCAAGTCTGAGCAGCCAAAGCCTCAACCACAACAGCCCAAGCCTCAGCCTCCTGCTAGTCACCCCAGCGGCCCCCTGACCAGTGGCAATGACCATTTGGGTATCACCTATACTCCTTATGATTCCATGAGTGGTGCCTGCAAGTCTGCTGATCAGGTTGATGGTGACATTTCCAAGCTCAAGAGCGCTGGATTCTCTGTTGTCCGTGTTTACTCCACTGACTGCAGCACCCTCGAGTTTGTCGGAAACGCCTGTGAGAAGCATGGTCTTAAATTGATCATCGGTATCTTCGTCAAGGGCCCTGGCTGCAACTACAACTCTCCCGACATCAAGCCTCAGGTTGATGCCATTGCTGCCTGGGGTAAGTGGAATCTCGTTCAGCTCGTCGTTGTCGGTAACGAGGCTATCATGAACGGTTTCTGCTCTGCCTCCCAGCTGCGTGAGCTTGTCCTCACCGTCAAGTCCAAGTGCTCTTCCTACCAGGGCCCATACACCATCTCCGAGACCCTTAACATCTGGCAGCGAGGTGATGTCTCTGGCGCCATTTGTGATGTCGTCGAGATGGCTGGTGCCAACATCCACCCTTACTTCAACCCCAATGTTGCTGCTGCTGACGCCGGTGACTTTGTTGCTGGCCAGATTGACCTTCTCGGCAAGATCTGCGCTGGCAAGCCTGCCATCAACTTGGAGTGCGGCTGGCCTACCTCTGGTCACTGCAACGGCAGGGCTTGCCCCGGCAAGGTCGAGCAGAGCCAAGCTCTTGAATCCATCCGTAAGAAGGTTGGTAGCCGTACCATCTTCTTCTCCTTCTCCGACGACCACTGGAAGGATGAGGGTGCTTGCGCCTGCGAGAAGAGCTGGGGTTCTTCCTCTGCCTTTGGGTACTAAAAGAAAAATGTTGCGTCAACCTGAAGTTCTGACACGGCATGTCTCTACTATCAAGAACTAAATGTAAATGAACGCATGAAGTTGCCCAGTCTCATCAGGTGCCCTCTACAATCGATTCTTTGTCGCCAGTGCGGACCACGGATACGACATTTTTGATGCGAATCAGAACAACTCGAACAGCCGGTGGTTCTCCTGGGTCATTTCGACGTAGGGGTTGCACCGGCGGTGAGAGTGGCACTCTTTGTGCACAACGTCGGAACGTCTTTTTTTATTCGCATGTGATTATTTGTGGTTTTGTAATGAGCGGGTCAACTGGCTTTTGGACAAGGGAAAGGAGCTTCTGTATATGAGGATATTGACAGATTTGGGCGTACATTTAGCATCTGATTCTTAATGCTGTTTATTAATATTGAAGAACAATAAGGTTGAACAACAAGTGATGTCGTGTTCTGGTGTGAAGCTTGATGCACTCTTGACTTGTGACGTCTTGTGTTTCATGTTTTAATCTGACTTGTGATGAATCTCGGCAGCTCTTGTACGTTAATGCTCCATGTATTTATAGCTGAGGCTAAACATTAATGAAGATTCTTGGAGTCAACGAGGATATAGATCTGTTTCTTTACGTGGTCTGGTTTTCACAACACATGTTGTATTACTTATGTGGTTAAGAGGCAACGTTTATGGTAACAGCAAGAAATGAAATTAATACAACGATCAGACTGGTCGCTTTTCCGGGTAGACAGAACGGCGTTGTGGTGATATAGACTTGATTGATATTCAGGGGTTAACCATGTGCCATGACCTACTTTGTGTGGAGTACATCTGCACCTAACCACTAGAAGCATTCTTGAAGATGTATATATATAGACATATCTGAGTGTCGTATTACAACATATATATAGAGTATATATATATATATATTTAATAAACGCCGTGGAACCGGCGCGGGGCGGGGCACGTGTTTATTCTACATGACACAACCTTCCAAATTACTTGACCAAAAAGACGGCAACGTACATCAGAGCAACACTACCTACATGTATATTCCCGAGAGAGAAGAACGCTATCGAAAAAGGGCAACTTGAGCATCTTTATTTCGAACAATGTGGCTTTTCTTCATTCTAGGGGACATAAACCTATCGCGAAGCATTCCTTATGTAGAAAGGCTATTGATTGAACTGAGAGAGAGAGAGAGGGAGGTTTGAATAGATGTAACCACAACACACCATCTTCAACGCCCACTATTACTACCGCCCATAATAACCCAGAGAAGAAAATCAAAGCAAAGCAAGTAACCCATCCATCCATCTAACCGCCCACTACCCCCGATCCCCCCAACCACCCCCTCAAAGAACCACTACTAAAAACCATCGATCGCCCCAATGCAAGTCCTCCCCTACAAGGCAATAACGTAACTCCAGAAGGTAAGGGGGTTGACATACATGATGCAATACAACCCTTTTTTTTCCTCCATGAACCTCTTCCTTCTTGTCTTCTTTCTCCCCGGCCTGCATACCAATGTAACCCCAAACCCCACCGATCCTCCCGGCAAAGGGACCAAAAAAAGAAAAGAAAAAAACACTATCACCAAAACCTAGTTTCACGTCCCCCCCTTCCAAAAAGGGCTATTACACATATTGCTTTTTCTTCCTCTTTTGTACTCACCGCTAAATCCTAATGGAGCTCATTCATACCCTGTTTTTCCTACTAGAATACTACTTTAGGATGAGGAGAGGTGAGATGAGGGGAACGTGAGTGAGATGGGAGGTGAGGTGAGGTGATGTGAGGGTAACATTAGAACTTACGAGTCTCAGATTCAGAAAAGATGAGTGAGCACTACTTTGCATAACAAAAAACCACGCAAAAGAAGGACTCGGATCTAAAACATGGAAAAAAGGGCAAAGTAAAAGACGAAGAAACAAGAACAAAGCGAAAAAAGACGAAGAAAAGGACAAAGCGAAAAAGACAAAAGCAGAGGAACAAAGCAAAAGCAAAGAGAAACACGGAACATGTTCTCACGCCGTACCCCATACTCCGTATCCAAGGTTTTCTATTCCGGGACAGGGCGAGGGCGGCCGAGAAGATGTGATGTGATGAGCCGAAGAAACCAGACACGGCCTTGCTCTCTCTCTCCTCTCTCTGCGCGTGTGTATGTAAGACATGTGCGGCAACATGTAGAGCAACAATGTGACACAACATCTCACGCACTACTCTTCACCGCATGAACCACCGTACAACACGAACGATGCATCACATCCCCCCCTCCCCAAGTCAAACCACGGCACACAACGCATGTAGCAACGAAAGGCGGTATATTGTATGATTTCCCCTGTCGCCAAATAATCTACCTCATCTCTCACTCGTACAGTCTCTCTCACTTACACTTCCCTTCAAACAAACAAAGTGATATCAAGTAGAACAAGAAGGAACAAGTATACAATATCCAACCAAGCATATATCACTTCCCACTTCCCGCCCCCAATGTACATCGCCCGTCATCTGACTATGACCATGAATGCTTTCCAAAACAACAACAAGAAGAAGAAAAAGAACCTTGGATCCAATAACATATATATGACGTACTGTAACTCATCCCTGTTCATCTCCGACCAGTCCTGTTCCAGTCCAAGGCAAAACGTATTCGAGTATGCTAAGCAAAAAAAAGAATCAAAATGTTTCTCCCAAAGGGGCATTCCACAGTATTGAATGCCATCTTCCCAACCCAATGACCACCAATAAATCCAGCTAATAAGAGAAAGAAAAACAGGTTAACCAAACGTATATAGGTGGTGACGGTGGCGGTGGTCACATCACAGTGACCATTGCTCAATGCAGTTTATGCCAATAAATCTTGGCTGTAAGAAAGCATTCCCTTTCCCCTTTTTCCAAATGCCCTTGTTATGCGAGATCCCATGAGACTGCAAAACCCATAAAACGTGCTTGTGTGGTGAACAGGATGAGGAAAGCAACAAAAGGGAGGATATTCCCCTCCCCCGTAATGACCCAGAACCGGTGACATGTACGGCGGAAACATGGAAACAAGAAAGAAGGTTAAACATGGTATCTCCAATTCAGCAACTAGCATTGCTTCTTCCGACAGCGTATATAACGCAGAGGTGTATGTATACAACCAGGGGGAAAGAGGACAACACAAGAGCCACAATGAATCGTCGTAAAACAATAAATAAAAGAAAAATAAATAAAAAATAAAAAAGGTCTGGGTATAATAAAAGCAGACAAAACGTGAAAGAATAATCATGACTTCATTAGTGAATCCCAGGTCCGTCAGAATGGCTCCGGGCCATCCCAATAAGTCGGCAGTCTGCTGCGCTTCGGCTGCTCGTCATCGTCATCCCAACCCCTGGCCAGGCTGTATGAAGTCTCGCGCCGCGTTCGGGTTTCCCAGAACGGTTCGGCCCTTGAACCGCATCGCTCAAGTTGCAGCAGTCCACCGCGATGTGAATCGCAGCACAGAACATTCAGGTCCTGGCCTTCATTCGCAAATGCAACACCTCCAATCTCGCCAAAGACATCCATCGTCTGCTTCGAGGCAAAGGTGGTAGCGTCAATTATGTTGATGTAGTCGGCCTCCTCGGCGGCCACGAGAACCGGCTTGCCGCTTCCTACGGGTGAGAAGCGCAGGCTGCGGACACCAGCCATCTCCGCTCTGATTGTGCACAGCGGGGAGCTGACACCGCTAGAATTGCACCATCGTCGAGCATCCCAAATCTTGATGCCCTTGTCCTGGAAACCCGTGGCAATCGTGTACCCGTCGTCGGACCAATCGCACGCGAAACCATAATCCCGATGCCCGCTCAGCTTCTGCAGCGTCTCCCCAGTGTCCGCATTCGTAATCAAGACATCCAGGTTGTCGCCGACCAAAGCCCTCAGCCTACCGTCTGGCGAGATGGCAGAGCAATTCAGGGCAAAGGGGTACATGATTTTCGAGGTAAACTTCTCCGTCTGCAGATCCATAACCCGGAAGCCGTGATCGTTACTAGCGATGGCGGCAATGGGGGTATGCGATCGCCTGGGTCGATAAATCCTGATGTGGTTGGTTATGCCGCTAATGTCGGTAGAAATCTGACCCTCCGAGTAAGCTTTGCCATCTTCGCTGTTCAACGCCTGCAGACAATAATCGCCGTTGAACGTGCCGCCCATCAAGACACCGCACGCAGCATCCAAGGTCGAGATGACAGGGGACGCCATGCCAGGGAACTCGCGCAAATTCATGGCCAATTCCGTCTTCCTCGAAGCCGTATTTAGGACGTTGATGCCCTGCAGACTGGGGTAAAACGCCTGCGTTCTGGTAGGGCACGCGAGCACACTCCGGAGCTGAAAGTGCGCGAGGGTAACATCCCTACGAATATCCATTCTCTTGAATCGAAAGAAATTATCGCTGGACGGTATTGCCTCCTCGCCCATTGTCATCTAAATAGAAGAATCATGGTCAGTATGCGTCTGCTTGGTAAGTGGTGGTAGTACACAGTTCTTGATACTTACGCTCCACTTATCTGAATCCGGCTTGTTGACGTAGTTTTTGTACGTGTATCGTCGTCGTTCCCGTGCAGCCTCGCGCGTCATGTCCATGCTGTCCCAATCCAGACCTTGGAAATCGCAGTTGTCTCCTCGTAAATCAGAGTATTTTACTTGCTCGATTCCGTCCCCAGCTTGCCTCAAGACATCATGGAGATCTGGTCGAGGCAGTCTCGCGCTCGGGTAGAGGTGCTGGCCGTATGCCCAGCTGCGCAGGAAATCGACCAGACCAAGGTTCTCGGAACCAAGAATGCTCGGGTTCGGATTGCTCAATTGGACGGGCGGGAGCGGATCGATCATTGCGTCGGGAGCACCCATCATCAGTCCAGACGGAGCCATGCTGGGCCAGTACGCTTGGGTTGCGGGAGCAGCCATTGCCGTTCCGGTTCCCAGAGGTCCGTTTATGGGCGGTAGCGTGTTGTTGCCGAATCCGAAAGGGTGCATGGGAGGCGCCATGTGCATGATGGTGGCGTCGTTGTATTCGTCAGCTTCTTCAGAATCTTCCTCCTCCTCTTCCATATGATATTGTTCGTCGGTGTCGTAGTCAAAATCCGAAAGGATCAGGTCGTTGGCAGTGGTAAGACTGTCGAGGGGAGCGCCGCCGTCGCTGTCGCTCATGTCAAGATCATGTTCTCCTTGCTGACGGCCGCTGTGGTGGTGGTGGTAGTGGAGGTGTTGGTGTTGGTGGGGAGGGCGGTCTAGGTAGGCGTGGTGGTCATTTATATAAGAATCGGGCATGTCTTCAAGATCCTCGTCGCTGTCGACGGGACAGTGTGTCATGCCCGTCGAGGCGACAAGGTTCCCGTAACCGTGGTGGGCGTTGTTGTAATGGTCGTCCAGCTCGTCGTCCTCGTCCTCGTCGCCGCTTGAAAAGACGCTGTCGTAACGGGTGGCAGTGGTGCTCGTATTATTGCTGTTCCCCGGTGCATGAACGGCGGCCGCATCCTGGTCCTGCTGACGATCCCAATACAAAGACTGGCTCCTCCCGTGGTCCTGCTTCGGTTGCGTGTCGGTGTCGTCGTTTTGGCGATCCGGCAGAGGCAGGGCCGCAGGTCGCATGGCTGGCGACGACGGGAACTTTGGGAGCAGCTCCTATGCGTCGTCCAAAAAGGCGCAAGCGGTCCTTTTTCTTTGTTTGTCCCAGGGTTCCGGCTCTGGTTAAACCGCCCGTAATGGCACTAAAATCGTACTGCTACCGTGCTTTTTGGTGATGGAATGTCGCAGCCTAAGAGGAAAAAAACGTTTCTTTTTTGGATGGACTCTAGATCGGCTGTTTTGGTGCCCTTGCCCTTGCTCGTGAGGTGTCGATTTTTCCCTTTTCTTCCTTTTCCCTTGTGTCGACTAGCCTTGGTTCTTTTTTCTCTCTCTCTTTTTTTTCTTTTCTTTTTCTTCTACTTCCTTTCCCGCCGGCTTGTCTCCTCTTTTCTTTTTTCCCTTGTCGTCGCCTCCGCTGAGGATGATGGGGGTCAAGAAGGGAGCTGCAGCGTTAGGCGGCGCGGGGACGGAGGGGAGGTCGAATCACAGGCGCGATTCAAAGACAAAAAAAAAGAGTGTCGCTCAGCCGGGACGGACGTGGTGCGGTGCGGTGATGATAATTACTTGTACAAGTGCTAGTCGGATCAGGTCAGGTCTTGGTCTCTGCTCTTTGGTGTCTCCAGTTTGCTCGCTCTCTCTCTGACACACAGCAGCCACCAAGACCAAACAGTGGGGTTCTTTTTATTTTTTTTTATTTTTTTTGACAAGTCGGCAATGACGAAGACCAGGGCCCTGAGGTGAGAATGAGTGAGTGAGTGAGGGTGAGAGAAAGGGTCAGTCGAGTCGAGTCGAGTCGAGTTCGAGTCGACAACGCAACAAGATCGGTGCCAGTCAGTCAGTCAGTCAGTCAGTCAGTCAGTCCGTCCGTCAGTAAGTCAGTCGGTTAGTGATGACGGTCGCAGATGAAGAGGCCGCCGCGGCTGATGTTGCGTTGTTGGTGTTGACAGATGAAGGACGCTGCGCTGTTGTTGGGCTGGCTATTATGTGGGGGAGATGAAGAAGGGCCAAGGGCATCCATAATACCACTCTGGGACCTGCTGCTGCTGCTGCTGCTGCTGCTGCTACAACACACTGTACGTACAGACAGTGCGCAAGGTTGGTGCCGTCGGTAAGTGCGTAGAAGGGGGACTTGACGCTGGGATTGGTGATTGGGAATGGGATTGGGATTGGGATTGGGACTGGGACTGGGACCGAGACTGATGAGACTGGAGACTGAGACTGAGACTACTAGATGCAGGTGTAGCTGCAGCAAAGTCAAGCGGATAGATGGTGGTGTGCGAGTCAAGGTGGTTGAAAGAGGAGGTACATGCTCCGTACTTTTTATGTATAGTGCCCTTGGGTTCTCCACCGGCAACAACCCACATTACGGGATGCTGTCGGGGGAGCGCAGTCGGTCGGGGACGCTGTAGGGGGGGGATGCTCTGTAAGGGAAACAGAAGCAAATGGATGATGCCCTTGGCCAAACCAGCCCGCACCACGTAGGGCTGACCATTCAATTCCCCATCCATCGTACTCGGTATTAGGTGCCCGGTGGGTACAGTAGTAGTAGACTGGAGGTACCTATAGCAGCCCTCCTCCTCCTCCTCCTCTTCCTCCTCCGTTTCCCTGCTATCCACCCCATTCTGTCTGTCCACGTAAACGCTGGCACCAACTACTTCGCCGTACTCCCGTACTATTTGGGCACTCGTGATTTCAGCCCATAGATAAAGTAACTTGTTAGCTTTGCTTGCTTGCTTTGGTCCATCACACAAGTCCAAGTCCGCCGCCCCCCCGACAGAAACCTTCTCCTTGTAATAGTAATACATCGTCCCCCCATGCAAGCCTAATGCAGCTCAACAAGACTTGCCGAGCCACGACATGGTACAGTGCATAGTACGTACATTAGCAAACTCCTCCCGGCCGGAAGGGTGCGAAAAAGCAACGGAGTCCAAGTATATATGTACCTCTAGGAGGTTAAGGGCGTCTCTGGCAGAAAACGGGGGGGGGAGTCGTCTGGAGAGAGAGTGTGTGTGTAGGTTGGTGTGTAGGTGTTCTTTTCGGGCGGTATTAGTGAGCGTTAGTGGATGGGTTAGCAGCTGGGACAGAGTTCCAAGGTCGTTTGCAAGCAGCGGTTGGGATTGGTGGAGCGTCGATGCCGGATATCGCAACGTTTTAGCGCTGTGGTGCGCTGTACGAAGGGGGCCTAGGGACCTTGGAACCGCTACCACCTCTTGGTCTTCATGGCCGCCATGCAACCCGACAATTCAAAAATGGAGAGCACAAAATGCCACTCACCTCACTGACTACTAACGACCCCCCCCCCCCCCCAAACCGTCGTAACAGCAACTATTACTTGCCTCATTTTCAAGACACGCACACACTCGATGAATCAATAAACCCGTTTTATGTCTCTGACTCTCTCTTTGCTCTGTCTTGTCTTGTCTCGTCTCGTCAAAGTCGTTTGTTTTTGAACCCAAAATCTCACCTCTCATCTCTCACTTTCTGCTTGTTATACGACGCTCTTATCCCGCACTAGATCATCTTTTTTTTAAGCGTTCCTTACGGAGCATGATGATGATGATAATAATAATAATAACATGTCCCTTTTTAGACAAAATGCCTCAGCCAAAGGGCGCAATGATGATGCATCTCATTCCGTCAATCAGTCAGTCAGTCAGTTAATTAATTAATCATCAATCCAGCCAGCCCGGTTGCGGGGATTGTTTGCCAGTAAAGTACATACACTTTGGGCATCATATACCTATACCTACATGTATTCTGAAATGATCAAGCATCCATGGCCTTGCCCGTCTCTCCCTCTTCCTCCCTCCTCCTCTTCGTCTCTCCCGCCATGTCCTTTGATTGCCAAGTCCCGCGTTATAACTCATCTGCGACATGTCACAACAAAAATACAATCCACCGCCAAAGCAACACTTGTATATAATTCATTTGACTTTGGAAGTTGTTTGCGGCTTGCAAATTCCCCTCTCCTCCGCTCCCTTTCCAATCTTCATCAATCATCACCAACAGAACAAAACAAAGTAAAGCATGCTAGGGGCGTCCATCCCGTTCCCAATCCCTCCCAATACTGTAGACATAAAAGGCCATAACCAGATGAAAAGACCCTGCTTTTTGTCTGCCCTGCCCTGCCCTGCGTTGCCTTGCCTTACCCTGTCCAACTTCGTTGGGTCCCCATCCTGCTCTCTCTCCCTCTCCCTCCCTCTCCCCCCTTCACCGGCCCAACTCTGTATTTTGTGATAGATGATCTATGCCTTTCAGGTGGTGCCCCCCCAAAAAGAACAAAAAGGTTAGCCCCCCACGGCTCTCTCCCAAGCACACCCAAGCAAGTTCCTCAGACACCCCTGGCCTGTCTCGTGGCAAACCAATCCTGGTCCTTGTTGCAGCCGAGGGAGGCTTGTGGGAATTGCCACCGATACAGCACTCATCATGCACCATCCAACGGCGACCTTGTCCCAGGACGGGGTAGCTTGTTTCTTCCTTTCAAAACAGTTGCTGCCCTATCCTTGTCATGTCTTTGTCTTGTTCTTTTTTTGCTGTCTTGTCTTGATTTCTTGGAACCTTGGGGAAAAAAAAGGCCTACCTTTTGTGCTACCCTAAAGCTCCGTCCATTTCAATTGCTCTCGTTTGAAATTTCGAGCCTATATTTTGGTCTACTTGTAATATATGAAAGCGCTCATTTTTACATCGTGAGGCATCAAATTCCCATTCTACCTAATCGGTACTCATAAAACAAGAGGCAATGCTACCTGCTCCATATGGCTTGACTATTGGATTCACATATATATACAGTATATAGCATTGATGGAAATATATGATGAGTATCTACAATCTAGTGATGCATCCCTCCAAAAACAGACCTTTCACATGTCCCGAGTCTCATTCATTAATTACTTGTCATCGGCCCTTTCAAAGCCGATCATCATCATGCCATCACCAACCTCACAAAAACACCTTCTCCCTACAGCACACTTGTCCGCGCGGCTTATCCAAGAAACGTATTTCTGTAAATAAAATAAAATAAAATAAAATAAAAACATACACAAAAGCAGTAGCAACTTTCGAACTCCGTATCCTATAGTACGGAGTATCTACCTTGTCCAAACCCAAGTGTTCTACCTTGGTAGTAGTTGTTTAGCATGTATTACTGATGTGACACATCAAAACGTTCGCCCAGCCCACAGCCCTGCATGTTTTTGGCGCGCAACAAGTACATTCAATCCATCTCCATATAGACAGACAGACAGACAGACAGACAGACACGGGAACAGGTTGTTGATTTTGCTTCTTTTCTCCACAACCCAGGAAATGCCCTTCCTTTGTCATGACATTTCATTTTCGTCATCTCACTTTTTTTCTTTTCTTTTTCTTTCTTATATATTTTCTTTTTTTCTTTCTTCTTCTTATTTCCCTTGTTCCCGTCGTATCCTTCAGCCAATCTTCATCTTCCCTCCCACCGTTTCTCGCTTTCCCGTCCAAACCCGTCTCTCCCATCCCATCCCATCCTATCCCATCCCGTCTCTCGGAAACTCCCCTCCCTCCCTTCATCCCTCACCCTCACCCACACCCACACTATACTTGTAGTACTTGTATAAATCAACCTAACCAGCCCTTTTTCTGTCATATGTACCTTTTTTTCCAACGGCTAAACGACCGTTGGGCCGTGTTTCTTCCTAAAACCAAAACGGTCAAACCCGCCCACCACCACTAAAGAACCAAGAACCTCGTCAAACTGCTTCCATCCCCCCACTCACTCCCCTTTGCTTGGCATCACCACGCTATCCCGTTGATTACATTCAAAGTACTACTACTCGCAGCACGAGGTACAAAGGTTAAACAAAGACACATTCACACACACAAAGACTGCAATTAATTCCCGCCTGGCTGGCTGGCTGGATGGACGGATGGAACCCTTTTTACATACTTGAGTAGTACAAGCGTAAACATGACAACTCATATTGATGCACCTTTCTCAGGGTTCTTCCTCTTGGTCTCCTCCTATCAGCTTCATCATCTGCCGTAACGTGCAACCGATTTTCAGGACGCGGCCCATGCAATTGTGGAAACTTGCCTGCCAACTTGGCCTTTTCTGTCCCGCTCCAACCCCAAAAAATCCAACATGGAAAATGTGGAAACCCACGCTCGGATTCTCGCTTTTCAGCACAAGTAACGTCGTTCTAAATCGTCTACAAGGGGAAAATCATCACGCCACTGGTTCGCTCGTACAAGCACACCGGACTAGGACTTGCTCCCAGCCGGACGGTTCATTCGTTTTACCCATTACCAATGTCCATTTTCCCCTTCTGACCACTTCCCCATCTCCATATGTCTAGCCACAAGCATGCTAGTATTTCGAGGCCTGTGCTTCACATGTGCTCCATCTCCCGTGCCGTTTCTTCTGGTATCCACGCTCTAGAATTTATTCACAAGTCTCCTCTCCTCCTTGAGCTTGACGAGGTGCTCTAGCGCCTCATCTATGGGGATCAGAGCTCCCTTGTTCTGTGTGCTCTGGTCGTCTCGGTTTCGAATGTTGACCGTGCGTGAAGTGGCCTCCTCGGCTCCCACAACTGCGATCCGTGTTAGTAGCTAGTCATGAACCTAGTTTTATGTCTCTGCCGATATACATACCAAAGATGAAGTTGTATTGCTCCAGCTGACCTGTGCGAATCTTCTTCTGGAAGGTGTTGCTGCTCAAATCAGCGTCAATGTATAGGCCCTTGGCCCGGAAGACCGTTTGGATCTCCTTGGCATAGTCATTCACCGCAGGCATAACGGGAACAACCAAAATTTGGCGTGGGCTCAGCCAGAAGGGCCATTTGCCGGCGAAATGTTCCGTGAGCACACCAAACATTCGCTCGAAGCTGCCAAGAATGGCACGGTGGATCATGACAGGTCGTGCGTAGCCGGCCGGCAATTCAGGGTCGGTGCTTGACTGGTCTGCAGCACTCTCCTCCTTGGATGCTACGTAACGAAGCTTGAACCGCTTCGGCAGGTTGAAATCCAGCTGGATGGTACCGCACTGGTGGTCTCTTCGCAGGGCATCGTACACTGTGATGTCAATTTTGGGGCCGTAGAAAGCACCATCGCCAGGGTTTTCCTCCCACTTGGCGTCAATCCTCTGGGTAAAGTTATCCAAAGCCTCCTTGAGCTTCGACTCGGCCATGTCCCAAATGGAAACCTCGCCAATGAACTTTTCGGGGCGGGTAGAAAGCTTCAGCTTGAAGGAGAAGCCGAAGAGGCTGTAGACGCTGTATAAAAAGTCAAAGCAGGACTCGATTTCGTCACGAATCTGGCCCACTGTCAGCGTCACAATCCTCCGTCCTCCGAGACGAGTTACTAACCTGGTCAATTGTGCAGAAAATATGAGCATCGTCCTGCTGGAAACGACGCACTCGGGTGAGACCCGTCAGAGCGCCGGAGAACTCGTTACGGTGGAGAACGCCAAAGTCGGCCATCCTCCATGGCAACTCCTTGTAGGTGACGTCTGAGTGGGCAAAGATCTTGCAGTGACCAGGGCAGTTCATGGGTTTCAAGCCGAAAGTCTCCTTCTCGACGTCAAAGGTAAACATGTTCTCAGCGTAGTGTCCCCAGTGACCCGAGGTCTTCCAGAGATCAGACTTGTACATGTTGGGGCTGATGACCTCGTCGAATCCACGCTTTCGGTATTCTCCCTTCATGAGATCCATCAAGGCGCTGTACACTCTGGTGCCATGGGGCAAGAAGAAGGCGGAGCCGGGTGACACCTCGTCGAAGAAGAAAAGCTTCTGCTCCAGACCAATCTTTCGGTGGTTGCGCTTGGCTGCCTCCTCCAAGAACGTCTTGTACTCCTCGAGCTGCTTCTTGTCGGGGAACGATACACCGGAAATTCGCTGAACGGATTCGTTCTTGGCATCACCGAGCCAGTAGGCGGCGGAGTTCTGATGTATGTGAGACAAGAGTCAATTCGGTTCTAAAGGAATGATGAACTCACCTTGAGGACGGAGAAAGCCTTGATGTTTCCAGTGTGAGGAACGTGAGGGCCTCGGCAGAGATCGATAAGGGGACCGCATCGGTAGACCGTAGAGGTGGTGCCATCGGGCACACGCTGGTTGATAAAGTACTCCTTGTACTTGCTGTAGTTGAACATTTCGAGGAGTTCCTCCTTGGTCATCTCCAGACGCTCAAAGGGCTGCTTCTCCTTGATGATGGAGCTGGCGAGAGACTCGAGCGCCTTCTTATCCTCATCGGCAACAACCTGGCCCTCCATGTTGGCCATATCGTAGTAGAATCCAGGGGGGTCGGTCGTGGGGGGACCATTGCACAGATAGCAACCGAATCGTCGCTCAGCAGCCTCGCCGAGAACGTGAGCTGAAGAGTGCCAGAAAACCTTTTTGCCTAGAACCAGCGTCAGCAAAGCCATTGCTGTTTTCCAACCACACCCCGTGTAGTGTATATACCCTCATCATTCTCAAAGTCAATGAGCTCCAGCTTGCAGCTCTTCTCCAGGGGTCGCGTCAAATCCCACAGCTCTCCATCAACCATGGAGATGACGGTGCGCTCGAGCAAAGACTTGGAAATGCCCTTGGCAATGGCTGCAGGAGTGGTCTCCCACGAGATGCCCTCCTCGTCCTTGCCATTGGGCAAAGAAACGGTAATCTTCTCGCGCGGCTTGGCTATACATCATATTTTCGTAAGTATATTCATTCGATGGGACGACTTGGAAGGGGGTTCCAAGGGAGAAGCAACTACGAACCCGCAACTTCGGCGTCACGCTTGGCCTTGATCTTTTCGAAGATGGCAATGCGATGCTGAATAAAGTCTGGCAGAGTTGGCAACTACAAATCAAAGATCCAAAATTTAGTCCAATCATACGCGTCAAAAAAAAAAAAAAAGAGGTGCGGTTTTGGTCGATCGATCCGATAACACAAGGAAGTGGGATGGATTGGGCGAAGGAGGGGTTATGCAAACCTCGTGTCCCGCACTCTTGCCCTTCTTCTCCTTGGGAGCCTTGGCAGGTCTTGAAGGAAGACTCTGGGCTGGAGCGCCCTCCGCCGCCTTGGGGGCGTCAGCTTGTTCAGACGACATTTTTTGCCTCCGTACGATCTTGCTCGTGATGTTGTCGGAAAGTGGTTTTTGACCCTTGAGGCTGGAGACAGAGGGTGTCGTAGAGGGGCAGAATACCCTTACTTATTCTAGACGCTTGAGGTGGGGTTGACTCACAAAACTCCCACCTCCTCCCACCTCCCACCTTTGGAGTCAACACGGCAGATCCTCGGATTCAAGCATAAGCATGTTATTGAGTCAACATCATATCAGAGATGCCCTGATCCCCCAATCCTGTCAATCAATCGACAAAATGAAACATGTGTCCTTCCTTCTTCAGTTACTACCGGGCTTTCCGACTTCGATAGCGTTCCCTATCGTGAGTCAAGCCTCTCAATCACCATGGCATGAAGGCCGTTTATCGGAATGCATATGAGACAGTGCTCGTGATCATGAAATATGACTGTTGAAACGAATAGTTGATTAAGATGTAGTCCGGGGTATCAATGTGTCATATGCTTGTCCAAAAATCCCCCTTGTCCTTTTAGAAAAGAAAAAAAGAAGAAAAAAAAAACGCCGTGATATGCAAAGTCCTTCAATCGCCATAGTCCAACCCTTTTTCTCTTCTCACAACCCATATCTGGTGAAGCATTCCTCCCGATGCGTTTCCAAGCAACCCAATGCGCAAACCCTCGTCCCGCACTTCATGCACTTCACTCTGCCCCAGTACCCGCAAACCTCGCAAAACACTCGAGTCGGGTACGTGTCCTCCCACTTGCCTCGAGCTTCGTAGTACGTCAATGCCGGATGTGCAAGCAATTTGCGCAACTCGTCGTCCGTCGGCATCTCAGGGACGCGCGACATCAGCAGCGGGTTGCTGTCTCCGGGATGAGCGGCCGGAGGGGGTCTGAATGATGACACCAAGAGAGGAGGGAGGTCTGCATCCGTCATGGAAATATCTTCGTCCTGGATCGCGGGTTGTTTAGCGGCAGATGTAGCAGCAGCAGCAGCAGCAGCAGCAGAAGCGGCGGCATCTTTCTTATTCGGTGGTCGCTTGCTGCTGCTCGCAGCTACGTTTGCTCTAAGATTACTGCTCGATACGCTCGTACCCGCCTCGGCTTGCGCCTGCATCGCATAGAAATCATCGAGATGGTTCGCAAACGTCTTTTGCGACTGCAGTATCTTGCGGACATTCGGTGTATGCTTGCTCTGGGCCGCTGTTCATAGGCAAGCTATTGTCAGCGTCGCTGTCCCTCCATCCACACACCTGGCATCCTATGACATACCTTTCCCACTCTTTGCCGGGACAGGAATCGATTCCTTCCCGCTATCCTTCTCCAGCGCCTCAATGTCCTTTCGTATCTTGGCCTCCTGTCGAGCCGACAAATCACCCACGCTCAACCCACCCGGCCCATTCCGAGCTCTCTTGCGATTGGCAGGTTGAAGAGCGTTCGCCCCAGGGAGTTCCCCGGTATCCGGCACGTACGCCCATCCCGGCGCGGAAGTAGTTTTTGCGCTGGCGATTTCAATAACGCCAAAGTTGTTCATAGCTGTTTGTTGATGTGTCGCGTCGAGGTTGAAGGAGCCCGGTTGTTTAAATTTCAAAGACCGCTGTAAGAACGATTTCTAGCGCCATGGCAACTCCCTGTACTCCGTATTTGGGGCTCAACTGCCGCCACACAAAGCCCCGCTAAAGCTGTCCATACTGCGTAATTACAGAACCTAGGGATCTCAAACGAAAACTCGCGGGGCAGCTCAGACGACAGCAGCTGAGCTGTTTAACTGATCCCACCGGGTGTGGCCAAATCCTCCCGGCAAACAACAGCTCCAGGCCCGGAACTCCAACCCATAATTACGTCGACGCCACCCCAACCTCGACTCCCATTGCCCAAAACCTGCCAATTCCTCTCCCACAAACCCTCCACCGAGCGCATCCCCTCCCGCCCAATACGTTCAATCTCAATCGCCATGTCTCCAGCAGCTAGAATTCTTCTCAGTGGCCGCGCGATGGCCTCCCGGGGCTTCCACACCTCTGCGCGGCGCATGAACGACTCGGCGCCTCTGCCGGCCAAGAAGCCCATGGGCGCTTTCCGAGGAGGGTGAGTTGTTCCTGTTCACCCCCTACGATGGCAAAACGACAAACTCGACAATTGGATTATCAATGTGCTAATCGATTGGGTCCTCCTCATAGTCTCTTTGGTTTCCTCTTTGGCACCGCCCTGTCCGGCAGCGCTGTCTATACCTATCTTGTCAAGGAGTACAGAGCCGCCAACGACCTTCTTACCGAGGATATCTACGTGCGTCACTTCATTCCCTCTGCAGAGTCCCGACGCAGGAACCACTCGTTGCTATACATACCATATGGAACTGACATTCAATTACTCGTGTCTAGACCCTCCAATCCTCCGTCCACCTTCTCACCAACCACGTCAAGGCGCTTGAGCAACGGGGGAAGAAATAAAAACAAACAATGGGAGATGAAGAATCAAAAATACTCGGCAAACATGATTGGGGTCTCGAACTTTGGTGAAGGGTAGCGGGCGGGTTATGAAACTGGGATCAAGTCTTAGAATGCGTTGCAATGTACAAATGCTTGGCGTGTGAATAAGGCCACGGTTTATTCAAGTCCACAAGTGCAACTACAGAAGCACATACATCACAACTATCCTCATGATGACACAGATGAATGAACTAACAAATCAATTCTCAATTTTTATTTAGCGAAATACCAGTGCTTTCCGTCGCCTAGTAATCAGCTACATTGCAACTTGGTATAATAAACTATGCAATCGTAGGTCCGTTGTTTAAAATCGTTAACCCAGCCAGCGCCCTGAATTCATGAAAGGGGCCATTTCTTCAATCGTACATTTGTCAGGGTATTCTTTCTTTTTCTTTCTTTTTAATTCTTGTCCAGTTTACAACTCATCGTGGTCCTCCTCCTCAGCACTCTCTTCGGTGGCAGCAGGGGCAGCCTCCTCAGTAGCCTGCTCCTTGACGGAGACAATGGCCTTGTGCTTGCCGTTCTCCTCGACAAACTTGATGAGGTCCTCGATAGTTCGGGAGCCGGAGTAGGTGATGGGGTTTGTCTTGTCGCCAGCAGGGAAGAGCTTGATGGTGGGGAAGCCCTGGATCTCGTCAGGGACATCGTTGAGAGTGGCATCAACCTTGGCAATGACGATCTTGTCCTTGAACTCGGACTCGAGGTAGAGGGAGGCGAGCTCGTCGTACTTGGGGGCAAGAGCCTTGCAGTGACCGCACCAGGGAGCGTAGAACTCAAGAAGAACATCCTTCTTGTCATCAAGGACAACGGTGTCGTAGTTCTTAGCGACGACAACGGTGACAGGGCCCTCTTGAGTCTCAGGGATAGGCTCAGACTTGATGCTGGGCTCAACCTTGCCAGCCTCGAAGTCGTCAACGAACTTGGCAATGGCATCGTGGGTGATGTCAGCCTCCTGGTCGAAGGGGAACTTCAGGTTCTTGGCAATCTCCTGGATGGCGAAAGAGGGGAACTTGTCGGTCTTGAGGTTCAGGTTGGCGGCGTGGCCACCGAAAGACTTGGCATCAATGGTAGCGAAGTTGATCTTGCCCTTGTACTTCTCAGCAATGGGCTTGAGGGCATCGCCGAGCTCCTTGCGCTCCTCGGGGGTCTCAGCGAAGATGTAGGCGAGGGGGATGCCAGCAGACATGTAGCCGCTGTATGTCTCAGGGCCAACCTCACCGATGAGGGGAGTGGCAGAAGTCTTGGCGAAGGTTGTGATGGCCTCGACGTCGAACTTCTCGGTGTAGGTGTTCTTGCCCTCGTCAAAGCTCTTGTAGAGGACAACGGAGGGGAACTCGACGCCCTCAGCCTTGGCGGCAGCGGCATCGTTGATGCCGCCGAAGAGGTACTCGTCTCGGAGGGTGTTGGCGACCGCAGTGAAGGTCTCGTTGGAGGCCTTGTCATCAGCGGCGATGTAGGCGACCAAGACGACCTTGTCGGCGGTCTTGAACTCCTCGAGGGTGTCCTTGGTCAGGACAGAGACGGCAGGCAGAGACTGCTTGACCATGTAAGAGTGGATGGCATCGGCCTTGCGAGCACCACCGTAAGGAGAGACCTTGTCAAGGCCACGGAAGACCTTGAGGGTGGGGTAGCCCTCGACGTCCTGCTCCTTGCAGAGGTCGGCCTCTTCAGTGCAGTCGACCTTGATAAGCTTGATGTTCTTGTCCTTGAGGGAGGTGGCAGCATCCTCATACTCGGGGGCGAGAGCCTTGCAGTGGCCGCACCAGGGAGCGAAGACTAGAAGATGGAATGGTCAGCGTCATTGTTATCAAGTGGGCCAGCTTCTCATCAAAACTTACACTCAGCCAGGACGAGATCATTACTGGCAATAAAGTCGTTGAAGGTGTCCTTGGTGAGCTGGGTAACATCAGACTCGCCGAAGACGACGGTAGCCAAAGCGGCCATGAGGCCGGCGGTAATGTGCTTGTGATGCATCTTGATGGTTTGTGTGTGGGTTGAAGGGTATCAATGAGGAGGGAAGAAAGGGAAAAGAGAAAGAGAGGAATGGATGGAGAAGAAGAATCTTTATGAAGGGTAGGAAAACACAGCAATGGGAGATTTTTGTAGCCGCTGACTGGGTCAACCTTGGACGCACGGCTGGACTCGAACGAATTGAACAGAGTGTCCCTTTTGTCCAGATCTGGATACCAGCTTCAGCTAGCGAGCGCATGCCAGCCAAGCCAGCCCCTCACCTCCAAGACACTAACGCCACTTTAAGCATCCCCCATTGATGTATCCATAGATGTACTCCGTACTCCGTTAGTGATCGTCACGAAATCCAGACCCTGTTCCTTTACTTTTCTTACTATTATTATTGTTTATTCTTTTTTGAGAGTTTCAAACTTTCTTTTACGAGTTTGCCACCTGACAAATCTGATTCCTTTACTGTTTAGAATTTCTCCCTTGGCATACCTAGGCAAGCTCTGATTACTATTCTACGTACGGAGTACACCTTGTTCTTATTAGTAGTACTGAGGTATGTACCAGGTACCTATGCTTTCCTCCCTCGAAGCCTACGGAGTAGTCTGAGTAGAGCACTGAGCATCCTCCCCCACAGTCAGTAACCTTGATAATGCCACCTATCAACTTTGCCGTCCCGCCCCAAGACAAACTACAGGGCCGTGCTACCCATTCAACCACCATTGGATGGATCCTCCAGCAGGTCCCATGGGCAGCGGAGGCAATTGATCCCAATTCAGACGGCGTTTCAGGGCAGCCTTGCCAAGCCAATGCTCACTGGCTACAGAGTACAGAAGGGGGCAACACCGAGAGAAACAAAGGCCCCCCCCCCCCACCAAAGCCGCCCCTCAGAGCCTCGCCCACTTCTGTTTTCTGATGCTCCCTTTCGTCGTAACCACAGCCGCAAATAGTGGACTCTTGGGGCAACACGGACTCTCGCTCGAGAGAATAGTAAGCCATACAACAACCTACCTATTCAAGACGATTTCTTATTTAGACTGCCCGATTACGGGTACCTTATTCTTACTGTTATTGTTGCTGATGCACAGGTCCCTACCTCCCTTCCCTTCCCAACACACGCAGACAAGAGGACAGGTGGTTTCTTCTGAGACCTTTTCGGATTACAAATTCGACCTCCAGCTACTCTCTGATGGATACTTATCCAGTAGTAGTTATCCATGGATCCGTCTCACCCTCGGACATTGACAGCTTCGGTGCCGTAGCCGCCCTGGGTTGTCACTTGATTCACCCCGCCATCTTTTGTTTTAGCCATAACGAGGGAAACAAGGAAGCCTATCCCTAGAACTGATTGATCATCACAAACAACAGGTGAGACCGTGTGGCAAGGCTGAGTAATATGGCTTTGAGCGACTGGAGCACCTCTCCCTACGTACCCGATAGCCTGCGATGGAGGTAAATCATAATAGTAAAGCGTCTACTCGGTACGGAGCACTGCATGTCCAATAGGCAGTAATGTTGCGTTTCATTCACAATAAATACCTATTGCTTCCTTACTTACTGAATGTAGAATGTGCGTATAAATAGATCAGGGAACGCTATGCCACTTTGTCTTCATGCACGTACGAGCTGGAGAATTATTACTAAATGAATCTCTTGCGTTGCATTTCCACAGATTAATTGCTTTGTTTGTCTCGGCTCCATTGGCGCTAACGGTGCCTCCATTGACACTGTACATGCTTGTACATTCAGGAACCCCAGGATTCAGCTCCGACAGCCCGTCCTGCTTATACAGCTCCACGACGACGAAGAGAACAGCATGGCCGGATCAATACGAAAATAGGATACGACATGATATAAAATGATATGATATGATGAGCTGACAAAATCATGCACTCACGAATCCGCAGTAGTGCTGGGGAGAGTGAGCGCAGACTTTGATCATACAACTAACTCTATGATATGTCGATCAAAAGGGCAGGTGAGCGTGTATAGTCAATGCAATGCTCAAGTTTTCATTACTAGGTAGTCTATCTATTACATCCCTCTAATCATACTCTCTCAACCCCTTCTAACAACTTCTAAAACTTCTTCGAAAAGTCCGTACGCGGGCCTACCCTATGATACTGATTCGGCCACTTCACCAGGACGCCCAGCTCATGCGCCACCCTGAGCACCCACTCCGGCTCCCGAAGGAACTGCCTCCCGACCAGCGCCAGTTCCCCCGCGGCCTCGTCCCCTTCCTGGACGACGCTCCTGGCCGTCTCCGGATCCGTGATGAGGCCGACGGTGCCGATGAGCAGGTCGATGCCCTCGGCCCGGAGCGCCTGGCGGATGACGCGGGCGTTGTCGATCTGGTAGGATTTCTGGCTGGGGATGCGCTGGTCGTTGTTGTTGCCCGCGCTACTCACGTCGAGGACGTCGATGCCCCAGGACGGGATGAGCTTGGCGAGCTTGATGCTCTCGTCCACGGTCCACGATGGCTCGTCGGACCACTCCATCCACTCGGTGCTGGAGATGCGCAGCCACAGGGGCATGTCCTGTGGGATCACGGCGCGAACAGCCTCGGTGACTTCTCGCACGAAGCGAGTTCTGTTTTCAAAGCTCCCACCATAGTCATCAGTTCGTTTCTAAAGCACCACAAGTTAGTTCTTTACGTTACCAAAACAAGACACGAGTAGCAAAGGGAAGAAGAAGAAGAAGAAGAAGAAGAAGAAAGCTTACGTTGGTAAGAGGAGAAAGGAAGCTGGTAATCAAATAACCATGAGCGCCGTGAATCTCAATGACGTCGAAGCCGGCCTTGACAGCACGCTCCGCACTCTCAGCAAACTTCTTGACCAGTCCCTTGATCTCCTCGACGGTCAATTCCTTGGGGCTCGCATGGTCCTCTGAAAAGGGGATCGCACTAGGGGCAACAACATCCTCGGGCCATCCGCCGACGGTCTCATCCGCAAGAGTCTTGTTGACAGTGCCGCCCAGCCAGGGAGCCAAGGTCGTAGCCTTGCGACCGGCGTGCGCAATCTGGATAGCAGCCTTTGTCCCCTGGCTGTGAATGAAATCCGTGATGCGGCGCAGCGGCGCAATCTGGGAATCCGCCCAGAGCCCGGCGTCCTGGGCCGAGATGCGGCCGCGGGGCTCGACGGCGGTAGCTTCCACAAAGACCAGGCCGGCGCCGTGGATCGCCAGCTGGCCCAGGTGGACGAGGTGATAGTCGGTCAGGTGGCCGTCGATGGCGCTGTACTGGCACATGGGCGACACGACAATGCGGTTGTGCAGGTCGACGGACCTGATGCGCAGCGGCTGGAAGAGAGTTGGCGCGGACGCGGGGTCCACCGCCGTGCCGGCCGGGGGGATCTGGGCCGGGGTGTAAAAGGGGACGCCGGGGGCGGCCGTGTTTTCGAGATCAACGTGTGTCAGAGTCATTGTGAGTGAATGTGTGTATATCGAGTTGTGATGTGTTTTTTTTTTTTTTTTTTTTTTTCAAATGTCAAAGAGGTTCTATTTTGACGTCCCTGCGTGCCGTGTACTTGTAATTGAGTTGGCGGGGCTGTTGAGATGGGCGAGGTGTTGCTTGCTTGCTTGCTTTCTTGAGTATACAATGAGGAGGAACTGAACGCTTTATATCAGAGAATATGCAAGGGCTTCGAGGATTATAAATCACTTGAAGAGAAGAATGAGGATGAAGATGATGATGATGAAGTCAAGAGCCAAGAAGCTATTCGTATCCCGTCTCGCCCAGCCCTTTAATACCAACACTCCTCAACCCACGGTAGTGACCCCACCCCTCCAAATCCCATTTTAAAAACCCCCTCTAAGAATGAATTGCTAAGCAAGCAGGCCTTTTTTTTTTTCTTTCCTTCCCTTTCCCATTATTAACACAAAGACAAAACAACAGCCAATGACTCGCCGTTAAGATAGCGAATTCTATACTCGATCGAGCTAATCGCCGATGGCGTGCTGACTTGGTCTTCGGCCATTGGGTAAACTCCCCTTTCTATTCTCAACCAAAAGCATGGGGTTGGAATGCTGAATAATTCACTTTCATCACCGAGAAAAGCAGAAGAAAGTCGCTCTTTTGCGACGGGTTTGTCGCGGAAATACTTGCCGGAGCTTGTTCTTAGCCGTTTTTCTTTTGCTCTAGTGTGCCTGTCCCTCCCCTGCGGGACAGCCATAGTTTAGGTCCCGCAGGGGGAGATCGGTAAGTAGTAGTGCCATATTCTCGCCCTCTTCTCGGCATTGAGGAATAAAAACCTTACAAATCCGTTTCTGAGATTTGGAGAGTTCGTGTCGCGAGAAGTCGCACCAATTCGGGCGAAGCTAGGCCGAGGATAGTACAAAACATACGTAGTAGTAATATGGTAATCAGAAAGACGACGGCATTCTTTCTGGCTTACTGGGGTAGCACATTCTTGCCTTGAGATGAGGTGAGTTTGCTAGCATAATCACAGTGTCCATATACAGAGTATAAATGCATTCAATGCATAAATGGGCACAACGTAAAACTGGTATAGGGATGTAAACCTTTCGTATTCTAAACAAGCGCCCATGTACTGCCCGGTAGTCACAGGGAAGCAAAGTTCGCCTAGACATGAAGAGAATCAATCCTTGGGCGTAACCTAAATCACTTTTTAAACATCAACACCATCGTGACGTCAGTATCTCAATATTGGACAGAACCACCCCATCAACAACATTAAAATCAGGGCACATGGAGTCTTGCAAACCACACTCTCCAACATTGAAAAACAATAAATGTTCCATTTTCGCCTCAATTCCTTTTATGTCTTTCCTTCCAGTGTAAGAAGTATCTAACAGAGAAAATATGGCAGGACTACATCCGGCAGCCCAAGGTACAAGTATGATCCGGCAGATGATCCCCCTTGCCCGCCCCAAAACAGAATGCGGGGAACCATGTAGATCGAACGAATCGCCACGAGGAATGAGGGTGATTGACTTGGATTAAGCCAATGGCATCAAACCATGACCAACGTTCAACACGCCAAAGACAAGAGCTGGGAATCTCTTTAAATACAGCCCCTGACCTTCCCCTCACGATTCATCTCATACTTGTTCCATCACCCTGAACTTGATTCACAAGTGCCTCATCATCATCATCATCCATCATCATGTCACTCACACATTCAAGATCAAACACAATGTGTACGAAGCAATTAATTTATCTTTTTACAGGTTGAGGCAGTGAGCGAATGCAAGATCAACCGAGATTACAGACATGAGAAGTGATGGCCTGGCTTCTTCCAGGCCGTCCTCCAACTTTTGTAATATCCACGCTCCAAAACTATCCCAGCACCATCATTAGTGTCAAGGTTCTAAATCCGTCTATGTCTACATCTTTATCTTGACAAGTCTAGTCTTTTTCACCGACTCTATCCTCAACCAACCAAGTGGTCGGCATGAACAGCCTAATCGTGGTGGGTGGGCTTGAAGCTGTATCGGGCGCTCTCAGTGCCGGCGGTAAAGGGAACACCGAGCTCAAAGAGCTTCAGGACGACAGAAGAAAAGTCCTTGAAGAACAGTTCGTTGTCCTTGGCGTACTTCTCGACCCAAGGCTTGAAGGCCTTGTCCTGAACGAGGGCAAGATCGGTGGGAAGCATCATGAGGTTCTTGGTGGTCTTGTCCTCAAACTGCTTGGGGCCATCCCACTTCTTCTGCTGCCACTTCTCGTCGAGAAGGAGACGGAAGAAGTCGTTGGTCACAATGGTGGGAGAGTGAGTCCAGGGACCCTCGTAGCCAGATCGGCTGCTGTGGCATCGGCCAAGGGCGTGACCACCGCTGAGAGCGACAATCTCCTGGTCGTTGAAACCCATGCGGTAGAAGATGTCACGGAGGTGCTTGGGGCCCTGGCTGGCGTCGGGGAGACGTCCGTCAGGAGTGCAAGCGGCAGCCTCACCATCGCTTCGGCCAGGTCGGTAAGGGACGACGGGACCCAACATCTCCTGAATGGCGGTAACACCACCAAGGATCCAGAGGTCAGAGTAGGTGATCCAGGGGTACTTGGCTGGAGAGGGGGAGATGTTATTAACATGACAGGTAAGAATTATGGCAATGCAAAAGACTTACCCTTGATAGGCTCGAGGAAGTCACGAGCAGCAATCAGACCAGCGTTGGCACCGTGGTTGCTCTCGGGAGCAAATCGCATGGTAGCGCCGTTGCTACCACCGGTGCCGGTCTCCTTGTCGAATGTACCGCTGGCATGCCAAGCAAGGCGGACCAAGACGGGGCCGTAGCTGCCATCATCGTAGTCGTCCTTCTCCTCGAGACGAGCGGCGATGTCGTTGTAGATCTTCTGGTAGTCCTCCTGGGTGGGGACGAAGTTCTTGGAGGAGGCGGAGGAGCCGCTGGTGAACCACCAGATACCGAGACCACCGAGGGCGGCGGCGGCACCGACGTATGGGAGAGCGGAGGACTTGGCCTGGGCAGGCTCGGAAGAGTAGAAGCGGCGGCCCTGCTGGCGGAAAGCCTGTCGAGGAGCAGCGACAAAAGCGTTGCGAGTGGTGCGGGTCGCCGCGCGGGCGAACTGACGAGAAGCAGAGGCCATCTAGTTTTAGGGGTGACACGATGGTTAGTGTCAACAGCTGGAATTGGGCAGATGGAGGAACGAGCTTATCAATTATATGGCTCAGACGGAAAAGAGGAAAGAAAAAAAACAATTCAATATTTGTCTTGCAAAAAAGGAGTATGGGAATATATGGATAGTGGGGGGGGAGACAACTCACCTTGAGAGTGTGTGATGAAGCTAGCACGACAACACGAAAGAGATGAGGGAACGTCGAGAGGACTATGGAAGGACGAAGAAGGAAGAGAGAGAGAAAAAAAGGTGGTGCTCACGACAAGAGAGAGAGAGAGGAAAGGGAATTTCGACCTTTGAGACCCGGGCTATTCACGATTATGGCGGGCGATGGAAATTGGGAGCCTCTGACTGGTCCGATAGGGGGTTATAAGACCCGCACTGGTGGACGGCACTAACTCTCTTAAAGTGTTTGGAATTTGGTTTTTTTTTTCGGGGGGAGAGAAAGCGGAGAGGAGAGGATTGATAAAGAAAGAGCCTGGATGGATAAGTAGGTAACATAGCATGCTCGACTTATCTCTACACTTTGCTGCTACGGGCTACGGGCTACCTTCTTACTCCTTTTGTCTCCGGGGCTCTGTCGTCGTGAAAAGATACTTGAGGTAGTTCAGTCAGTCAGTTAGTCAAGTCATAAGGCATCCATAGCCTGCCATCCATCCATTCCATTACAAACACTTTGTGAATGCCGCAATCATGCCGCATTGTTTTGCCACTCACCCACGTCCTTTTAGGTCAAACTAGACCCTGCATGTCAGGGACGCCAATCGTCGGCTCATTGAAATAAAAATAAAAATAAAATCCAGGTACCAGGTAAACGCTACCTACAAGTACTACTACAATCTATTGTTGGAGAGACAGCATTCCAACTACCGAGCAATGAATCAATTAATCAACTACAACTGCAACTACAACAACTCCAAGTAATACCTCATCACTTCTACCGCAGGCATCGGTCAGGCATTAACAAAATCATTCCACTCGGCGGCCAACTCTCCGGATCCGCAAATCGCCTACTGTACGTATTATATCCACAGTGGCATGATGATTTTTTCTCTCCTTCATACACACTCCGTACCCCGTACTTGGTACCTAGCCAAGACAGTCCAAGGGCGTTTGGGCGTCATCCCGCTTCTTTCTGACGTTTCTTCCCGACCGTATTCCGAGGCACAGCTCCGAACCGTCAGACCCAGACTCCACCCATCTCCATACCAAGTACGGAGAACCGAGTCATTGGCAATAATACATGCTCACAGGCAGTCACTAGGAAAACGTCCATGTATGTTGGCTTCGTGAAAAAGGAACAAAAGCTTGAATCTGGCTCTCTTACATACAAGACATATTGCGTCTCTATATCAGAATTGCCCCCTTTCAAAAAGCGAGTTGACCATCCAGCGCCTAATTTCCCGCAAAAAGATATCATTACAACTTACAAAACCTTCACCATGCACCATGCACTCTCCGCCCTCCACATCCAAGCCCTGTCTGCTAGGTGTAGCTTTGCACCCCTCTTCCAGCAAGTATTGTACAAATATTGGCCACTGGCTACGTTATTCATGCGTGTCCCGTTTTCCGCGCCTAAAACTCCCCCTCCCAATTGCCCCTCCAGTTGAAACTTGCTGCGTTTGATCTCTCTCGCGGTGCTCGCCTGTCGGCTTCTCCTAGTTGAAGTCTGCGGGCCCTTGTGCGTCTGCGACAGGCTCGGGGTGGGCTTCGTAAAAGTTGAGATATCGAACCTCAGCCTTGTGCTTGCTCGCCTCATCAAGTTCGCCGAGAGGTGTCCCGTTTTCCTTGGCACTTGTTCCACTCTTTGACGCCGAAATAGGGCTACCGCCAATGTTAGTACATGGTCCAAGATGTCAGAATAGATGCGAGTAACTTACCCAAACATTTGTTTGTCTACAATCAAGAACTCCTTCATGGCGTCCTTGCCGCCCCGTTGCACCAGGTAGTTCATGTAAACTTGCGACAGCTCCCTCTTGACCAGTCCTGACAACCGGCTCTTGGTTCGGAGCTCGTCAAAGACGTGCTTTACTCGCTCGGCGTGCTCTGACTCCGTCTTAAGCGGCTGCTCCAGCTCAAACTGGAACCAATTGTCCCAGAAGGTGCGGCTGTCGGCATACCACTGCACATTCTTCAAGAACACTGCACGCGCATCATCTGCAGAGCCCTTGCCCTTCCAGAGTAGCAAAGCCCACTCAGCCACAAGCGCAGCCTTTGTATAAAGGTCGACAGTCGGCGCGTCAATCTGGTCCTTGAGGACTTGAATCGCTGCCTCCGTGCCGTTCTGGCGACGCTGGAGGTTCGCCCACGAGATGATGACTTCGATGCAATCAGGGTTCTTGAATAAAATGGCCGCGTGGATATCAAGTGCCACATCGACTCTGCCACAGCTCTCCTCGAAATAAGCCCACTGCATACGAATGCCAGGTCGGCTGACTGGTACAAACATGGTCGATGCGCGAATGTAGATATTCCGCACTTCTTCCTCCTTTTCGTCCTGCGTAGCCATCCAGCGCGCGTATCGGAACCAGAACTCGTCGTAAAATGCGCACGTGACAAGACAGCGCTCGTATAAAGCTACGATTCTGTTGAAATCACCTTCGGTCTCCTCGAAATCCAGATACTTGCGCCAATTGGTGAGCTGGGAGTGTTCCAGCTCCGTGACATGGAAATACGGGCGCTTGTTTTCAGACTCATATGTCCAGCGCTTGGAAACCTCGCCTTGTGTCTGTGTAAAGATCTCGTAGTATAGGGCGTCGGTCTTGGCTCGAATATCACGCTCAACTTCCAATTCCGGTCGTTGAACACCACCGAATGCTGCCGATTCAGCCGCCACCTCAGCTTGAAACCTTTCAAGCACATCAGCCGACACGACTTCCGTCAGGGGACGGCTGTGGGAGAGGGTGCGGAATCGTTCATAGTAGCGCGCATACTGATGCATAGGAATACGGATTATACGGGCGTGAATGGCGTAGATACGGTCATGGGCCTCTTGGCGCTCTTCGTACTCGAGATACTTGTCCCAAAAGGGGTGAGCAAGAAAGTCCAGTCCAACAAAAATAGCACCACGCTCAAAAAGCCTAAGCAGCCAAGTCAGTAATAGCTCAAGGGGTGAGGAGTGGGTGAAGGGTGGAGAGGAGAGGATCAGTACACAAGGGGTTATGGCCGTGTGAATGATGAGCAAAAATCGACGTCAGGTCGCCAGGAGGAACAAGCGATAGAGGCACGACGTGAAGCTATGAAGTAGTAGGCATGGCATGGCAACAACAAAGCCTGGCAGAGCACGTGAGAGAGCATCCCGGTAAGGTAGGGCCACTGCGGGCATATCTCACCATCAGACACATTTTGACAGTGATGTATGTATGTGTTTGGCTCTCGCGAGGTGTAGGCAGCCGAAATCATGGATGATTAGGCGCGATGCTGTGTCGATACGGTTGGTTAAGGGGAATGAAAGTGTCCAACAATACTTACTCTCTGACGAGGTGTGGGTCATGGGTCGTCTCCATCTTGAAGGAGCAGTAATCAGTCCACAGGTCGACAGAGTTGGTTATACTGGCGCATCCTCTCTCATAGACCTGCAAGCGGCTTGTTAGTGGCTGCATCAACTACTATCGAATGTCGTTCCCAGAGTGCATACCATCTCTGCTGACTCGGGGCCAGCGATATTAAATTCCATATCGGCGTACTTCTTCCAGTATCCAAATAGCAGGGGGAACTTGAGCAGAAATCGATCGTAAGCATCGCGAAAGGTCGCGAGCGCCTGAGGGCTCGAATTACGGTTCAGACCACCATCCAATGTCTCGCAAGCCTTGATAAGATTCTCCCAGAATTCGAAATTGTCGGGGTTCGTTTCCTGTATCGCAAGGGTTAATCAGAGAACCAGTCAAATCAAATCCGACAGAGCAGACGATGAGGCGCAAGGCAGCAAAAGGCAATAAAGGAAGAGAAAGGGAAAGGAAAAAAAAAAAAAGGTCGCGAACCAACATACAATTTCAGCATTGTGCTTCCGCACAGAAGCGTACTCCTCATCGGAGCCGCCAAAGGAGTTGAAGTCGCTCATGGGAGTAGACTTTTCCGACGCGATCACGATGATATTCATACGAAAAAAGGTCGACGTCGCGGAGAGTTGTTGTGCAACAGCAAAGGTTTGAAGGTGGAGGAACACACTTCTAAAGCGTAGGGGGGTTGGCTCGGTTGGTTGGCTGGTGACCTTGCCGAGTTTGTTGGAGGCGCCCAGATGGGCAGCTGTCATGAATTCGGTACGTGAGCGCAAGGTATTAGAGTCGGCCAACTTCTCCGGAACAGCAGGAATTTCACCTCTTGGCTGGTGCACGGTACTTTGAGCGCAAGTAGATGCGGACGATATGCAATAAGTGAGCTGAATGCCAATATCCGGGCTGACCTGAGTCAAGGTTCATGCGCGATGACTAAGCAGAACTGAAGATATTTTCTTTAAGAGACGCGGACGCTCAGAGTTTGATTTTTCTCAATCATAGGCTCGTGATGATTCACCATAAAATCATATGATAGGAAGAGACTGAACGCTTTCCAATAGGAGAGCATGATCTCAATTTACAATCTGAAGCCTCTACAATTACTTTCTTCTTCTTTTCTTCTAGTATTCTAGTATATCTGGTCATATTGAGTCGAGATCCCAGCCATGGACTCTGGAGACGGTTTGCTGGCATCGTCTACGAGGGCCTGCAAGAACTGTCTATCTTCTGGCATCAATGGATAACAGGGCCAGCGACGTAATTACTCTGTAGGAATCCTCGAAATGCACTCGCAAACACAGCTGAAGCGTCCAACTGAAGACAGCTTCATTGCGGCGCAACACTGTTGGATGCACTCGCAGCTCAGTGCAAATTTTCTCCGGGCTCCTACGCTGCCAAGCTAGGTGAAATGACCCGTTTCCGTAAATGCCTACCTACCTAGTACTACCTATATAGGATGCTCTGCCTCTAGTAGGTATGCTTTGCCCGTAAACAAACACTACAAAAAGGCTATTTGAGGATTGGCAAGCCAATACTTTGTTGCTATTTTGACGCTCAGGTTTGTTCATGTAGCCTTGCTTGGTAGCACAACAGCTGGCCGAGTGCTTGTCAGACAATAAGCGCATACCCACCCTCTTGAACAATCGCACAAGTATATGTGGCCATTCATTCATTTATTTATTTTTCTTACATCAGGCTCGTCCTCATTTCTCTACAAGTATAATCATGTCTCTCCGGCTGCTCTCCATTTGTCATCGGACAGCTTACCAGCAGCCAGCGTAAGGCTAAGGCTCAGGCTAATTAATCCAAGGCTGTGAGGCTCGGAGCTGACACAGAGGGTGACCACTGACCTCCGCCAGCCATCGCTGTCACTGAATCTTATAGCGACTTGCTGCCCGTAAGCATTTCCATGCTTGCCGACGTCATCTGTCAGGGCCAAAAAAGAAGAGACGCCAACAACCTTGCAAGGGAGAAAGACGGTTCGCGCCAAAAGCAGGGGACTCGAATAAAGTTTCTCTGCAAAATTCAAACATTTCCATCCTGTCAATTGAAAATTTCAAATCGATTTCGAAGCGCAATGGATGAGCTGCGTCTGTAAACCGCCCTCGCTCTCTCCCTCTCCCTCGTGTTCTGGCCCTCCGTCCTAATACCCAACCAACCATCCCATCGAGTTCGGTTCGGTCCAGTCTTGATGCCAACGTGCGAGCCATGGATCATCAATCAAGCCCGTGGAGTTCTCAGGCTCTGGCGCCCGAAAAGTCGAGCGAGCTATACATCCGCGATTATCCTCACAGGTCCATTGCCATCGTCTCGTCCTCCCACGCCTTGATCCTACGATACAGTTCCTCGGCCAGCGAAGCCTTTGGCAGCGGTTCTCCAGTATCGCTCCCCTACACGAAGCCTCGTGGATCGGGCGCAGAGACGGCGGCCGCAAAATGCATGGTGGAATTCTCTCCGATATCCGAAAGACTTCTCAAAGATTATCGACCTTTGACCCCGCGACCGGTATATGGAACCTTGGGCTTGATTGCCATCAATGGCGAAGTCTTCTTGTCCGTCATCACCCAGGCCGCAAGGACTGCGACCATCCGACCTGGCGAGACGGTGGAGCGCATCATCAGCGTCGACTTCTATTGTCTGAGTAGTGCAGACTATGATGATGTTGTGCCATTGGAGTCGCTGGATAATGAGTTCTCCGATGCCTCATCTGGTTATAATGCTTCTCCGTACGGTCAGGGTCTAAGTCGGAGAGAAGTAGTTATCGAGCATCCATGCCATGAGTTGCGCCGCTTACTCAGTAATGGATCTTTCTATTACAGTACGGACTTTGATGTCACCAACAGAGTCCAGGATCGGTATGGTTTTGAATGACTCTCTTTGTTTTCCCTTGATTCCTTTTTTACTAATTGTCATGGCAAGACCGATAAGTTCAAGTTCTTTCGATATAGATAATTTTGACGACACCTACCTGTGGAATTCTTTCATGATTAGCCCCCTGGTTCAATTTCGCTCTCGGCTCATGGCCCAGGAACGTGATGCTCTAGATGGTTCGCGTATTCTTACCTCTGCAGTGCGTGGCTTTTGTAAAACGATGACCATTCCCCAGAGCGGCTCTCCCCTAAGGGCATCCAAGACTGGAATGCCGTCCTTTTTAACGCTTATATCACGACTCTCGTGCCGTCGAGCTGGAACTCGCTTTAATGCCCGAGGCATGGATGATAATGGAAACGTAGCCAATTTTGTCGAAACAGAAACCACATTTTGGAGTCCTACTGGAATTCTCTTTTCATACGTTCAAGTTCGTGGCTCTGTACCGGTATTTTGGGAGCAAGCCGCGGATCTTATACCCGGGCGCCAGAAAATCACAATCACCAGATCCCCCGACGCAACGCAGCCAACGTTCAACAAGCACTTTGAGGACTTGGAACACTCATACGGCGCTGTTCATGTCGTCAATCTTCTCAGCGAGTCCAAGCCAAGCGAAGTTGAACTGGGCAACATGTACCGAACATGCATCCGACGCTGCCCCCTGAGCCGACCTGCGGAAGATGGATCTGCCGATCATGTCTTGCTACGGGAAACGCATTACGACTTTCATGCCGAAACAAAGGGCCCGGCCGGATACGAGGCCGCTCGTGAGATTCGTCGATACATTGAGAATTCATCAGATGGCTTTGCGTACTTCTTGGCCGAATCTAGCCACGACCCAAGCGAGGGAGGCGATCGTATCATTGCGCTGCTCCAGCAGGAAGGCGTCTTTCGAACCAACTGCCTCGACTGCTTGGACCGAACAAACTTGATTCAGACTCTAGTTTCGCAAATGGCCGTCGAGGCATTCTTGGGTCACAAGGGAGAGTTTGCTACATCTGATTTCTGGATGAGACATTCGAGTCTGTGGGCAGACAATGGCGACGCCTTATCAAAGACGTATGCCGGAACGGGTGCTCTAAAGACGTCGTTTACCCGCCACGGCAAGATGTCCCTAGCCGGGGCCATGGCCGATATGCGCAAATCCGTCCAGCGCATTTATCACAACAACTTTGTCGACCCATCCAGGCAGATTACCATCGACATGCTCCTGGGTCTTCTCGTCGGGCAGGCGCCCGTTCACCTATTCGACCCCATAAGCGACTTCGTATCTATAGAGCTAGCAAAGAGGAGCGAGGAGTTCACGTCGTATAAGAACATCAGCATCTGGGTCGGCACATTCAACCTCAACGGTCGGACAGAGGGCATCGACGACAACCTATCCCCCTGGCTCTTCCCCGCCTCCCTGGGCTCGGCGCAGCCCGAGATCTTCGTCGTCGCCTTTCAGGAAATCGTCGAGCTCAGCCCGCAGCAAATCATGAACAGCGATCCCACCCGCAAGTCCCTCTGGGAAAACGCCGTCAAGCGCGCCCTCAACCAGCGCCAGGCCAGCCTCGGCGGCGACAAGTACGTCCTCCTGCGAAGCGGCCAGCTCGTCGGTGCGGCCCTCTGCATCTTCGTCAAGACCTCTGCGCTCCATCACATTAAGAATGTCGAGGGCAGCGTCAAGAAGACGGGCATGTCCGGCATGGCGGGGAACAAGGGAGCCGTCGCGATCCGTCTGGACTACGCGAATACGCACATATGTTTTGTGACGGCGCATTTGGCCGCCGGGTTCGCGAATTACGACGAGCGGAATAGGGATTATGCGACGATTCACCACGGCTTAAGATTTCAACGTAATCGGGGGATAGAAGATCACGGTAGGCTTCCACTTTTTATGAAAGGGAATGGTAGGGAGTTGTATTACTAACTTGAAACAGATGCAATTATTTGGCTGGGAGACTTCAACTACCGAATCGGCCTAAGTTCAGAAGCCGTGCAGTCGTTGCTGAAGAAACGAGACTTGCAGACATTATACGAAAACGATCAGCTGAACCTACAAATGGTTGCTGGTCTTGCTTTCCAGTTCTATTCCGAGGCGCGCATTGGCTTCATGCCGACATACAAGTTTGATATTGGAACAGACACATATGATACATCGTGGGTTACCATGACGCCGAAACTATAATGGGTACTTATTAACATCATCACAGGGAGAAAGCGCGTATACCAGCTTGGACAGATCGAGTTTTGAGAAAAGGAGCCATCCTCCGCCAAACAGCCTACGATTCGGCCCCTCTAATGTTTTCAGATCATCGACCTGTTCATGCTACGTTTGAGTGCAGGGCTAGCATTGTGGACGAAGTTAGACGAGGGGCAATTAGCAAAGAGTTATATGACCGGCGAAAGGCCGAGGTTGGAAATTCTACAGCGCTTGGAGGTGATAGCGAAGAGACGGACGACGAGGATCTAATAGGATACGATGCAATCGAGCCGGGATTGCCCCCAGCGAGCTCGGATCGGCAAAAGTGGTGGCTCGACAATCGGCAGCCAGCCCGCGTCCAGATACCTATACCAAACGGAAGAGATGGTCGACCCATGGCGTTGAATCCGAATCGAGCGTCAAATCCATTCGGCCAAAGCGAAGAATCAGATTGGATATCAGTCACACGGTCATCGCCGGGGGCATCCCTCTCCAGCATATCGAGCTCTCCATACGAGAAGATTGCTTTGCCCAGAGGGATGATGTCAGCGGGTTTCAACGGAGGACCAAGAAAACTTCCACCTCAATGGGAGTCGACAAATCTACCCGCTCAAGTTGGGCGGATGAAGATTGGCATTGACGATGGGCCGCGGAATAGTCAGCTAGATTTATCCATTCTACCGCCGCCGCCGCCTCCTCGAAGACAGACTGGAGGGCCGGCGACGAGCCCAAGTGTAGGACCTATAGGCAAACCAATCGGTATGGGTCTTGAGAGGACGCAAACGCAACCGTTGTGGACGACTTCTCGCCCGGTTTCAGCAACTTCATCCCAGACGTCACAGCTGTCACAACAAATCAAAGCCAGCAGGTCAGCACCGCCGGTGGCCAAGAAACCAGTGCATCTCGCGTCGACATCGCCGCTGCCGAGTCCGGGTCTAGGCAATGGAGCAAATAAGGATACAGATGAATCCGTACCAGCTCTTCCTACACGCTCATCAAACGTGATCCTAAAGCCAGATGTACCGCGACAAGTTACGCCAGGGTCGGTGCCTACCAGGAAACCGGTGGCGCCGCCAAAGCCCGCTTCAGTAAATCTCACTGGATCTGGTGGACAAAAATCGGCGATGATGACAAAGGAGATATCCGCGGGGCCACCGGCGCTTCCACGTCGAACAACAACGGCAGCACCGGTCAGTCGGCAAGGGCCGCGAGATTTGCTAGACGCGTTAGACGGCGGTGGAGAAGATGAGATGGGAGGCTGGGAGACGCTGCAGCCGAATACCACTGCATAGGTATAGATACATATGAGGCGAAGCGAAATTTAGGGAGGCAGGCAGAAAAGGGGATAAACGTTGGACGGAACAATCAAACCGGAGAGGCTGCCGACGGGTATGAGCCGGGCAGGGATATAAGCGGCTCATGTTAAGCTTGTAGACGATGATATGGTTAATGATATGAAGAGAGGGGCATACGAAGTAATGAAATGACGAAGAACCCGTTTGTATCGGCAAAGCAAATACATTTCAAGTGTACCGTTGGTGTCTCGAAGGTGTCTCGAATATGCTTCCAAGGTGCTGCTGTCGTCATTAGAATGGATGCATCCGTCCAACCAAGCCACACGCATGGTTTGTTTCGAGACCCTGAAGACGGACCCTGTAAGTCTGTTATCTGCATCATCTGCAGCCTTGAGACAGTCAAATGGCATGAATAGTCTGGACAATAGCGCTCTCTGTAGGCAGAAGCGGGGGTGGGTGGAAATAGCACATGTTGGTCTCAAGTTCTTGTCACACCCAGAAACAGACTGCGCGGCATTGAATGTAACCTGCCCCCCTCCCCTCCCTCCCCAGTCGCCAGGGCTGTCATCGCAGCAGCAAAACAGTGGGTTGGCTGGTTAAGCACTACATGTGGCTGGGGGATTAGACTATGGAGAAGCCAGGCCAGTGTGGAGGGGGAGGCTTGGGAGGGTGGTCCAGGGCCCTCTCCTCTCCACTTCCCACACTGAACATGGGACGGATTGAAGGTTGAAAGTTTTCGTTGGAGCGAATAAGACAAGCTAGCAGTGGGATAGGTAACGCCGAAAAGCGGTGACAGGCCATATGCCGGCCGCGCGTGACCAGATGCCAAAGGCAGTGTAGAGTGAGACAAAAAAGAGAGAGAGAGAGAGAACGAGAGAAAGAGAGCTTTTGCGGCTTGTCAGTGGACGGAGAAAGCCCAGGCCGGTTGTACATACGGTTTCGGGAGGAACCTCTTTTTTTTAAATTTTTTTTATGGGTTGTCTGTGTCGTTGTTTCTGTTTGAGACACAACCGCCCTTAATTTTTCTCCTGCGGGTGTTACGATGACTAGTGCTGGAGCTGATGATACCTATTGTTGGCGAGTACCTAGGTTATGGAGTAGAATGGAGATGATAAAAGTCTTCCGTCATTTGTCGACTCTGAAGGAAGGAGAAAGAAATAGCAGCCTCAGGATAGCACTGGAGAGTCCGTGAAGCTTTCCCTTCAAGATCATTAGCACCTACCTCTGGCAGCCTCAGGGTAGCCCGACAGGTGCTGAAAGAGGTATGGAAGGAAACCACAGGTCACCAGTCACTAAAACGTCCAGCTCCAAGCTGTAGCTGTAGCTGTATCTGTATCTGTAAAGCGTACCTGATACAGAGTAGAGATACGTACCAACTGAAGTAAACCAACTGACTGCTGATACTGTCTGTCCTCATGATTCCATCTCTCTCTCTCTCTACACCTGAATCTTCTTATCAGCTCCCCACCCCTTCAACACAAACCTCTAAAAATGGATGCTCTTCCCCCCCCGTCACGAGCCTCTCCCTCGGTTTTCGTCATTCGTCTGCATCTTATTGGCTCTGTTTATTCTCTCTCTCTCTCAATCAATGCAGGGCACGTCCATCCTTGCTTAGCACATACATAGTTGGTTACCATCGTGCTATCAGCTCCTTAGCTTGACGCAGCAACGGCGCACAGCACAATAACAAACACAAAGCAAGCTTCTTCCCGGTACTTGGCGCGGTGATTTACCTCGAGGTCCCTTGTAAAAGGACACGACCAGCCTGCTGCCAGCTACCAGCTACCAGCCAGCCAGCCTACGGAGAGGATAGGCTACACTGTACAGGCTATACCTGCAAGGGATAGAAGAAGTTTGGCTGACCTGCAGTGCCTGCCTGTCATCCCTCCTGCTGTCCTCGTCGCCCAGGGCCTCGTCCTCGTCCTCCAAGGTCTCACTCACATGCTCTCTCGCTCACCCTCTGTTCGCAGCGCAGCAGCCAGCAGCCAGCCGCCGCCACTACCACTAAAGCATCATCACTAAATGCAACTAATACCACCTCACTACCGTTTTCCTCCTCCACCTTGGCTTGCTTGCTCTCTTTTCCCTCTTCTTCCCTTTCTCTCCCGCTAATTCCTCCAAGTAAGACAATCGGTCAATTCACTTGTTTATTTTATTTTTCAAATTCAGAACTCGATACACCAACACTCAATCTCGCCAAAACCGTTAGATATCAATACCAGCCCTGTCTTTTTTGGCCTGGTCGCCGTCGTTTCTCCTTGTTCGGTGGAACCGCAGGGGTGCTGATCGAGAAAGCGCACGCACTTCGCCCGTTGCTTGCAGCCCGCGCAGTGGCGTTACACATACTTTGTGCATACTACAAGTAATTACTGCTACGGAGTACTACCTACGACTACTGCTGTTGCTGCTGCTACTACATCTTCCATTCTCCCAGCAAGCAAGCTCCCGGCGTCCCTATATTTACTTTTGCCCTCCCAGCCCAACAACGCAACCGAAGCTTGGCTTGTCCAAAGCAAACCTTGGAACGGCCTTCTCTTCTTCCAAAGTCTCACTCAGCACCCCATTGCTTTGTTTTAGGGGATCCGAGAGAGGGGGGAAACAACATTCAGCTACTCGGTGCATAAAACCCACACTCTTCTTCTCTTACACACACCTTTCCCTCCAAGGTGGGCTTTTGAATACCTTCAGCGCTGCCGACGGAGGCGCAATATCGGAACCTCCAAGAGGAACGAACGATTCAATAATTCGACAACCCGACGGCGGTGTTTCTAAACACTCGAGGTGGATTAATTGCCCTTTTGGGCTTGTATACCGGGGAGCATTGTTTGCTTATTTTTTCTCGACTCGGGCAACGGAAAAGAGACATATTATTGCATAATAAAGGATTCACGAATCCAGGCCTGGCGTCATACACGATCCTCACGACATCCACTGAATCACGACAATATTGCACCCAAACGATCGACCAAGAGCCGGGTGACACCAAATCGCTCCTCATACCTTTTTCACAATATTCCTCTCGTTTTTCTCATTCTTCTTCGCATCTCTCAAGCATCAATAATCAACCCAACCGTTCGCAATGGACCACACAGACGACGGCTCCATCCCTCCCCCCATATCCAGCTCCAAGCACAATCGCATTAACATTTGGCGCAACGAGGTCGCCTCCGCTTCCTCCCAATGCGACACAGCGAGCACACCTTCTGCGCCATCCTTGACAACTACAACAACGACAACATCTTCCTCGTCCTCTCTCACACAGTCCGCCGTCGCTGCGCTGTCCCGAGGGCGCCGGTTCTTCAGTCGCATAACCGGTCGCATATCCCGTCGGCGTCGCCGAGGCAGCGTCTCCAGCGATCAGATGCCCGATTTCATGATGCAACCTCCACGCAAGGACGAACCAGTCTATCGCACGTCCATGTATTACATGCTGCGTCCAGAGGGGCAAATTTCCGATATCAATCCCAACGACGAGCTTGTCAACCCCGACGAATTTAGTAGTCGTGGTGATAAACGACGATCGCGGCTTCTCATGGAGGCACAAGATAGACTACATCGTGCAGCGCGGCTGCTTCATCATGGCGCTATATGACACCTACATAATAAATGAAGGACGGGCGAAAAAAGAAGCATGAACATTTTTTCTCATCAACGCAGCATTTCATGTATGCACGAATGGTCGAGGCTGGGACTCTACCCAGTGATGCGCAAGACACACACACATGGCACACGACACGGAGTAATGTTGAAAAAAATGTCAACTAATAAGTAATTCTGCACGGGAAACGATCTATTATACCAATCACATTTTTGAAGCTTTGAAGCTTGAATTATTTGATTTCCTCTATCTCTCTTGGGTTTTGATGTACGTTTAAACGTTCCATTTCATATTCTTGAAATGGGTGGAATCAATGCTGCATGTTACATAGACTCGAGGACTTCTCCTTTTCCTTCTTTCTCTACATCAGGGGAAAAAATAGAACTCCACATGGGCATTTTTCATAGTTCTGCTTTACATGTTTAAAAAGATATAGATGAAGCAGGAGAAAGTTCGCACGATAAAACTTGAGTCTCTTGTTGTTTCCTTGTTTAGCTCATTTCCATATAAAAAAAGAAAAGAAAAGAGAGACAAATTTACGTGGCACACAATATCCCAAATCTACCAGAACACCTCTAGTCTGTTTTGTTTTCTTGCTTTGGTTGAAATTTCTTTTTACCATTTTTGAGGGGGGGAAACGTTGAGGAAAGAACGTGTCTAAGAAATCTGCAGTGCTGGGGGAATACACAGTTTCTTCCATTCCCATAATCTCCTAGGAGAAGATGGGAGACATAAAGCCAATGTACGAGATAAAAACCACTTGAACAGGGGGGGATAAACGACGAGGCTAGAGGGGAGAGAGGGGGAAAACCATATAAGAGGGAGAAACATTTCCATAGCGATCCATCAAATGGGACCAGGTAACTAGGTAGGTGTCAAAAAAACAAGAATATGGGGGGAAGTGCCAGGGCACATGGACAGAGGGAGGGGAAACATTTGAACCATCTTCCTGCCCGGGCAAAGGCCATCATCCAGAAGAAAACAAGACAACAGCCACTCCCCAGATTAAAGGGCGAGAATGGATGGGGAAAAAACACACATCCTCCGCCAATCATCTTTACCGTCCCGAGCCGAAATCCGAAAACCATGATCCCTATCCCCGTCCAGTTACCATAGAAGCAACGCACAGCGTACCGGTGCTACACCAGCCAAGCCAGCCTCCGACATGATTCGAAACATGGCCACGTCCGGAGGAAGGCGAGAGCACCCGGCCAAATAAAGCAGTCTCGGTTCCTATATGCCGAGAAACTTATGGCAAATGTCAGGGCTAGGAAACTTAAGAAGCAGGAGCCTGCTCCTCGGTCTTGGGTTCTTCTTCAGCGGGCTTTGAGGCCTCGCCCTCCTCCTTCTTGGTCTCACCGGCATCGGCATCACCGCTGTCGGATGAGGTCCAGAGAGTGAGGTTGTCACGCAGGAGCTGCATGATGAGGGTGCTGTCACGGTAAGACTCCTCGGAGAGAGAGTCAAGCTCGGCAATGGCATCATCGAAAGCCTGCTTGGCGAGGTGGCAAGCACGGTCAGGAGAGTTGAGGATCTCATAGTAGAAGACGGAGAAGTTGAGGGCCAAACCCAGACGGATGGGGTGAGTAGGGGTCAACTCGGTCTGGGCGACATCGGTAGCGTTCTGTCACAGTCACGAATTAGCCCCTGTAAAATAAAACATAAAAGTTCCCAAGAAGAAAAGCGGCAGTAGACGGAAAATGCCACTACCACTACAAATATCACCTACCTTGTAAGCCTCGTGGGCAGCGGTGGCAGCACCCTTACGCTTCTCACCGGAAGCAAACTCAGCAAGGTAGCGGTGGTAGTCACCCTTCCTGTAAGTAGAAAAATCAGATATTAGCATCGGAAAGTAGATTAACGTCGAGCGGGGAGGTTTAGGAGCTGAGAGATATCGAAATTGGAGGACATGCAATAGGGGAACTGCAGGGTATGGAAAGCAAGAGCAGACTTACATCTTGTGGTAGAAAACCTTGGACTCGCCAGAAGCGGCGTTGGGGATGAGGCTGTCATCGAGGACGTCGAGGACATCCTGGCAGACCTTCTCAAGCTCCTCCTCGATCTTGGTGCGGTACTCCTTGATGGTGGGGACGTGCTTGTCGGAGCCCTTGGACTCCTCCTTCTGCTCGATGGAGGAGATGATTCGCCACGAGGCTCGGCGGGTACCGACGACGTTCTTGTAGGCGACGCTGAGCAGGTTGCGCTCGTCAACGGTGAGCTCACCACCAAGCTTGGCAACCTCCTTCATGTAGGTGACCATCTCATCGTAACGCTCGGCTTGCTCGCAAAGACGAGCCAAAAAGGTCTTGCTATTATTTTTTCACACATCGGTCAGACTCTTGAGCTTAGACAGGGGAGGTGAGAAAAAGGGGGGGTTGCTTTGTTGCTTTCTCGTCGAAGGAGAGAGAAACTTGGCGGGGTCACGGGGCCAGCTGTCTGGACAAACCTTTCACGCTAGAAAAGAGGAGATACGTTAGCATTGCGTTCAAAAAATGGTGAAATGGACGAAATGAGTGATGTAATGAATTTCTCAAGGTGATTTTTCTCTCCCAAAGAGGTCATGGCAAAACAGAATCGCGCGAATCCTGCTGGTTGCGCAGAGCCGTGGTGAGGTGTCGATGAGCTGAGGGGTTGCGTGGACTGGGGGCAAAGCTGGGCTGAGAGGAGGGAGCACCCAAGCCAAGCGGTGGACAAGGTCAGAGCAGGACAGAGCAGAAGAGCAGAGCAAAGCAAAAGCACGCCCGCTCGCTCGCTCACCATCTCGCCCAACTTGCCTGCTTGCTCGTGCCTGTGCCGGTGCCGGTGCTGGTGCTCTCTTCTTGCAAACGTGAGACAGAGTGAAATACATACCTCGGTGGTCATGTTGAAAGATGGAGAGGGGGTATGTGTGAGAAAAAAAAAGGTTGGTTGGTGATATTACGAAAGGTGTAAGTTTTTTTTCTCTCTCTCTTTGCTTGCACGAAAGAAGAAAAGGAAAAAAAGGGTCGGGTTGCGCGGGAAAGGTTTCGATCGTAGGCGGGAAAAAAGGGTGATGCGGGTAAGTGTCTGAGGTGGGATGCGGTTGAGGAGGGAGATGGGGCGAGAAGAACGGGTGTTTATATTTTGATTGTGGATTTGGATTTGGATTGGCTTTTGGGGGTTTGGGGTTTTTCTCGGGGCGGAGTACCCAAGGGCCAAAGTCACTCTAGGCGTGCTGGAAGCTCTGGAGGGTACTCGGCGTTCAGGGAGAGTCGAGTTGTGTTCCAATCCTTTTTAGTGCCTTTGGGCCTGAAAGCCCGCCAACTATCACCCCGCTATTTAGAAGGGGTAAAACGGGCTACAGCAGCGGTAGCAGCAGCAGCAGCAGCAGCGCGATACTCCACTGGTACCTAGTCGTTAGCGCTTCAGGCTGCGCGTTGCTCGTGTACCTCGACGGTTTTTTTCTCCATTCTACTGGTCTCGTTTTGCGCGTGTGTTGCGTTGGAAAGGCGGGCGGGCGGCCTGAGCCTGAGCCTGGCTTGGCCTCTTCCGCTCTGTTCTATCTATCTCATCTCTCTTTTTTGTCACCCTGTTCTTCTTCTGTGACAACTGGCAAGAAAGAAAGAAAAACTGGCCCGGGCAACTGACAGACTTGCAACTGGTTGGTTCGGCACTCCCTACCTACCTTCGTACCGAGAGAAGGTACCTGGGTCCAAGTACAAGACACCTCAGCGGAAGCGAAAGTACTCATCACAGCTCGCAATCTTACTGGAAAGTGATTCCTCCCCCCAAGTTACCTGGTATTATTTGACACATGCTTTCTTTCAATCATTGGATTATTATCAAGTACCTACCCTACCTTACCTACCTGCTCCGTATTAAAAAGCCTCCCATCATGCAAAGGGAGGGCCCTTGTTTATCTGCAGTTACCCGTACCACTATCATGGCTCCCTGGACCTCCCTCGTCAGTGACCTCTCACCTCTCTTCCCCATCACAGGGCCATGCTGCGGCGGTAGAGACATGAAAGGTGGGGTAAAATCCTGGACACCTCATACAAGGTAGAAGAGAAAAAAAGGGTCACTGATTGAGGAAAAAGCAACCAACCTCTCCTGAGAAACGACACTTTTAATTATCGTCACCTGACGGCTCGTTAATTACTTGTAGACACAGATTCTTCTTGGCACAAGAAAAGAGAATGAGAAAGAAAAAAAGAGACTTGTCATTGCACACTGCTTGTTCATCTTTTCTGTATTGCTTGTACGGAAGTATGTACTATTCATTGGTAGACAGGCCAGTTGATTGTTCCTGTATGAACCCGCCCTGTTCCTCCCAAGGTTGCCTCTTTTGCCCAGGACAGGCGTCATACCTAATCAGCCAGGGGTTCTTGTTGTGGTGTAGGCAGATACGGAGGTAGGGAGCACGGAGTACCTACAGCAAGAGTAAGGAACAATTGTCAAGCATGTGCAAGTACAGGTAGCCATGTACAAGTAATAAAAGGAGCCGGCAGCAAAAGGAGACAGAAAATTCTTTGACTTGTCGGTCAGTCCCTTCAAGTCAAGGTCGTCCGTCATTCCCGTTATGGTTCTTGTCGATCCACAAAAAAAGGACATACATCCTCCCTTCCCTCCTCCACCAACTGATATTAGCTGGCGGCTCAACAGGATTCGTCATTGACTGGCACGATGCCTAAAAAAGTGATTTGAGTAACATTCGACAGCCTCTCTTTTCTGTTTGTCTCTCTCACCCGCGCGCAACGGTCACGGTTTGAAAATAGAAACAAAACCAAAGCAACCGCCCAGCCCAGCCCCAAAAAGCTACTGTATCATCAGAACGGGGACAATGATGAAGAAGGATTTTATGGATACCGAGAAAGACATTTGTCTGGCTTCTAGTCGGCGGCTAAAAAACTCGAGTGAGTGAGCGCGTCTACATACATACCTACACGTCGTCGAGAGTTCCATTCACACACACAGCCCGCAAGTTCGACAGCGTTTTTTGAGGCTTTGTCGGCAGACCCCGGCTCACATTAGCTGTATGTACCTGTTGCTGCTGCTGCTGCTGCTGCTGCGTCCTCCGTGAGGCCAGCGCTTCCCCGCCGGCCACGTCGACCAAAGAAGTTTTTTTTCCTCATGGCCGAATCGTCCTAGTCGTTTAATATTCTAGCCGTTTCCACCTTCTTTTTGATGTACGAGTACACCCTGGTATTGTACTGCATGTACAAGTAGATTTGCCTCAGTAATTCGTGACCTACGGAATGTTTACCGCCCCCTCCACGAGACCACGCTCCCGGCCATGTCTTGTAACGGTTTTTTCTCCAGTAGACTAGAGGCTGTGAACTTGGATTGTTTGTTTGTTTCTATTTCCATCATAGCTGCCTGGTACTGTACTTACCTAGTACTGGTCTTTCTAGGGCGATTCCATAATTTTGTATGGACAAGACATCATTGCTGGCACTTGATTGAGCTCTGCGTCTTGATGGCTTATCGCAGAGCTCCTTTACCCCTCCTCTCCCACACTTGGACCCCTGGAATCTTGTCGTGGGCTACCCTTCTCTTCTTTGACCACAGCATCGGCCTCAAAATTACTTGCGCAAACAATCATGACCAGAGGAGAAGAAAAAACAAGGCCTTTTCCTGCTCACATGACCCATGGCTGCCTCCATCATAGAAAATGGCATCCTAGAATCGCGTATTGTGGCTGCTGTCAGCTCCCAACGACCGTGACTCACAAGCCACCCCTATTTCCCCTCACTTTTGTCTTATCATAGCCTATTGCGTGTGGCTTCATGCTTTTCGAACAGCCTCGGAGTAATCACAAATGTACCACTACATGGGCCCTCCGTACCCGATGTGAAGTAGGATAGGATAGGATAGGATAGGTGAGTAGGGTAGGCAGTAGTCGGATTGCGTGGAGTGTCACAAGTACATACCGTGATTGAGTTGCTGAGATCCGGTGTGGATGAGCAATTCCGAATTCCCTCGACTCCGTGCGGTTGGAGTGGAACGCGCCTCAAAGATGCCCCTCTCGGAAAACAATTGCCCCACTTTCCACTTTGGCGGATCCTGACCACGTCGTCCATTCATTTCTTGGTCCTTTCCTTCTTTGTCGCCCTGGAGGTACATGTACCCAAGTCTCTTTTCATGCCGGTTGCAGCGGGCGTGGCTACTACCAGGTAGGTACACTGCCGTCATGAGGCCCGAACCTCAACCTCACATCACCAAGTCGTTGTTCCCTGCTGGGCCTCCTCAAACAGGGCTTACCGAATACTTGGATCTGCCCGAAAGTCACCAACGTCACCAACAACGTTGTTTTTTTATTTTAATTTTTTTCCTACTCTCAAACGCCAATAGTATACAACTACTCTGTCAAGCCAATATCATCAAGCCTTCGGTCACTTTCACGACTCCTGGGCGCCCCCACCACATGGGCAAGCCACCGGCAACGTCCCGTGGCCTCGGTGTTGGACAGAACCAACTTTGTTTCCATTTCCATTCCACGCATGACGCCTCATTTCCACCTCTTCAAGGCTTTGACCATCGGACTGGCATCTCGTCTTCCTTTCATCGCCATTGGATCGCATCAACCCACATTACATTGCCTCCTTTCCCAGCGCGCCTCACTATCACACCAACGTCATTTCACAGTTGATACTTGAACGGGTTTTTTATCCAAAATTTTGTATTTGCGTCTTTAACGTATTCCAAAAAGCAGTCTCGATATCATCGAAGCAGCATCATTCTACAACTCTCCGGGGTTTAGAGGTTGATACGGATTTTGCCCCCAGTTTGTAGGGTCACCCCCAGGTATACATAAGCCAAGCCTCCAGAAATAATCTCGATGAGCAAACAAGATTTGCCAGAGCTTCAATCGTGTTGGAAAGCTCATCGCCTCCACATAACTCGAGATGGATGTTCCGGCCGGAAAGAAATGAAGCAGACGATACAGCATACTTCGTACGCTGGTATCGCCTCCCGCACTGCACCGTGGGTCTTCGTCTCCTGTGCAAAAGTAGACATCATCCTCGGTTGGTGATAGGCTCGACTTTGAAATGAATATCTCTCCGCCGTGCGACCTGAAGCCGAATTCCGTGGGCGGTAATAGCGGAACAGGGTCGTCAACGTGAGTTACACGCCGATACGTCCTGCTCTCGGGGTCGGTATCGCCGTTAAGAGCAAACACGTTGTCAATGAAACTGGCAAGCCCATCATTGCCAACACGGGGCTCCCCGTACGTGGTAACCACCACGTTGTCCCAGCCGAGTGAAACCTTGAGCTCGAGGGCTGCGAGGCACGCAACCGAACCTCCGAGGCTATGGCCAACAAGCTGGATAGAATAGTTTGGATACATGTCTCGCAGTGTCTTCAATTCGGGCAAGACAACATCTCGTGCGTTCTTCCATGAGTGAAGGAATCCCATGTGCACTGTGCAGCTGGTGCACTCATGGGAGGGTTTCTTTGGTGGCTCACCTCCGCCGTTGTCGGGAGACGGGTATGGCACGTACTTTTGCGGCATCGTGCTAAGGTCGACAATGGTGTTGGTGATACTGTAGGTACCACGGAACGCAACCACGATGGCGCCATGCTCCTCGGTTGCAGAGGCTCTATGACTCGCATTGTTGGAGGGTTGTTGTTCACTACCATGGTCCACCGCAATGAAGCCGCAACTATCACCGAAGAAGATGCCTGTGCTCCACGTGGTGACTAGAGTCAAATTCGGAAACTCTTTACATCGAGAGAGACATTCGAAGGGCTTGCGGATCCCCGTAGTCCCGAGGCAATAGGAAGTATCGACGAGCCTCGCGAAGCGCTCCAATGAAGCAAATAATGGCGTGGAGATTGCCGTTGAAGACGGTGCTTCCTGTTGGTGGATGCCATTCAACGGTTGCTGTTGGTCGTAACTGGCCCGGACCAGCAGGGAGCCGAAGACAACTGGCAAGAAAAGTAGCCAGAGTAGGCCTGATATTCTCACCCTCATCGTGAAGTTTATCAAAGAGGATTAAAGCATGAATCGTAAATTACTCTGGAGTGTTTGAGGGTCTAGGATTTCGCGGATTTGTATCACAAGGTAAAGAAGAAGAGGAGATTCCCAACAAAACGTTTCTTTGTTCTTGGCGGGTTCAAGGGAGTCGTTTTGCGCGTCAAGAGGTTTGGATGCCCCCGAATTTTATGGCATAAACAGCAGCATTAGAAGGGCGCATGACGAACAACACGTTGCTGCGCCCTCGATGGAAAGCAAAAGTCAGGGAGTGAAACAACGAGGTCAGTTTTAAAGGTCGAATGATGTCGGTCTCATGAAGCGAGGGAAGGAGATCACGAGACGTCATGCACAATTTTCGGTGGGGGCGACAAAAGGGCGGCGCAGCGTACGGAGTGCTAATACGGAGTGCTAATAGTGACAGCGCATTGTTCCCCAGCCCATTCCAGCCCGCCATTCCAGCCCAGGGGTAACATTTGCTGGGGCAAAATCCGGGGGCTGCTGCAGGACCAGCTATTCGACCCGTCGTCCATTTGTTAGGCAATTTATTCATTATTTTCTATTTTCGTTGATTAAGACTATTTATTTATCTATCAATTAATTCGTTCTTCTTCTTCAAGCATTCATAATCTTTTCTTGTTCCAGGCTTTATTTATGCCTTTTCTTTTTTCTTCTTTTCTTTCCTTCTCAAACACAACGCTATCCCTGCCTGTTTTCGCACAAGACGTCATGTCGCAAAAAAGGAATTCTCTAAGCTGACCATCTCTTGACAAAGGTTGGGTCGAGGACCGGACCAATGCTGTAGTATCTGCCCTCAACATCGGTCGAGTTGGCGGCACAGGTTAAGTTTTCGCCCCAAACCAAGTTGAGGGGGACGGATCCTGATACTTCTGTCGTGGGTTTTCTAGAGGGATGAAATAGTTAGTCAAACTGAAGGGAGGTAAAGGGGGGGGGGGGGGCGCTATTGCAGGGGAGTTCTTCAAGTCATACCCCTCAGAGTTGGAGCAGAACCTCTCAACGGGTGTCAAATGCCTCTTGGCATCTTCCCAGATAAACTTGATGTCACGGTTTTCGCATGGGAAGCGTGGCATCAGGCCCGTTGGTGTGGTAGATACGGAGCTGGTGTTCCACTGGCAGAATGTGGTGGTGTTGGTCGCGTCGTCTTCAAAGGTGAAGTTGAGTGACGACAGAACGGCCGTTGAACCGGTGCTGTTGGACTGGCCGACGAAGTTCTTGATATGATACATCCCGGGAAAGGTGCAGCCGTTTGCTTCGGCTATGGCGACAAGCTTGTTGGATGGTCTATAGGAGAGTCCAGCAAAGGACATGGCAGACACGGCGCTGGGCACGAGGGCCAGAAGCTGAATGAGTTCGAATCGCATCGTGAAGATGTGGGGGGAGTATGTCTTGGAATGGGAGGTGAAAAGACAATCGAGGTAGGTAAGGTAGGTAGTTATCTAGCTCACAGCGAGTGCTGACTGCCTTGATTTATATGCTCAACACTTGATTGCGAAACACAGACTTTTTCTCCCCCTGTGCCTGGTTCCGTTCCTGACCAAGGCAGGGTGACATGGGAGGGGTGCCATTGAGGGTCAAACGTTGAACCAAAAATAGGGTCAAAGATCTGTCGATCACCCTGGGCATTGGCGGCAACGACCCCCGAGCGGCACTTCCCAGCGCAAACAAACCCAAAAAAAAAAAACAGGCCTACCATCATCTGCTTCCTCTTGCGGACTAAAACATTTCCACACTGGCTTGGAGTGAATACGAACTGGACTGGACCGGAGATTTTTTGATTGGATCCCCTTGCGTTTCAAGCTGGACCCGACGAGGGAGGACACTTGAAAGGGTGGAAGGCTTCGTTCATTCTCCATTAACAAATCGGGCCTACATAGAAAAAAGAAAGACAAAATCGTTATGACGTTGTGTCTCATAAATTTCCATGGCACGTCTATAGCATCGTCGTCGTTAAGAACTCTGCAAGTTCTAGACTCTATTCCTGTTCCAACTTGGCTTGCCAAGAAAGATGCTCGTTGTACAAAAAAGAATCTTACTCGCATACGGAGTAACGTAATGTAAGAGTAAGGTCCACAGCTTTTACATAAAACACCAATTGATGTGTCACATTGAATCAAGTCCTACGAGTATAAAGGACAACGGCTTCTTGAGCTGGGCTGGGAAAAGGGCAGCCTTGAATTAAAGGGGGGGAAGGGGAGAATTCTTAGCGGGCGTCAATATGCTTGTTGGGATTGGATGCGTCATGAGATATTCATCCTTGATATGATAACTAATCGGAACTTGAAGAAAACTACAGAGTATAAATATTGAAACTCGACATTGTGAAGTATAACATCAATTATGCATTGTGTTGTGAAAGCAAGTAGTTTGGCCAAAACGTTACGGAGCAAAATGGCTGAAAAGGACTGGTTCACGAGGTTCATCTTCAGCTCTTCCGATTTAGGCTAGTATAGGTGCACGCTCTGGTGGTGAGGCATCTTGGTGCTCAGTGTCGAGTTAACTCCATAGTACGTATCTCTTTTTCTTCGCCAAAGTCTGCAATTTCCTTATCTTATCTCTTACCCTCTCTCACGTGACCCACAACTCGGCGCCAAAAATTTCCACCACCCACTCCAACTCCCACGAAATTTTTAACCCACGAGAATCTCCTCTCGACTCCAAGCTCTCTACTAACCCACCAGTCGACAATCCCTCAGTCCGACATCAAAGCCCATCCAAGATGGCTAAGGAAGCTCCCGCCAAGTCCGGCCTGGCCGTCGGCCTGAACAAGGGCCACGTACGTCTTGCGATCTCACCTCGTGGAGGATCTCTGCGCAAACTTTTTGCAGACGATGGACGCTGACGTATAATGCGATTTTTTGCGATTTTATAGAAAACCACTCCCCGTGTCGTCAAGCCCCGTGTTTCCCGCACCAAGGGTCACCTGAGCAAGCGCACTGCCTTCGTCCGTGAGGTCGTCAAGGAGGTTGCTGGGTAAGTTTTTTTCTTTTCTTTTCTTTGGATGGGAGAATGGGTGGGTATTAGGATGGGAAAGGGAACACAATGGACTCTGGGCATTGATATTCGCGGGGGGAACATTTACAATTCATTTAATTCGTTGAACCATTGCTAACCAAGTTTATTTCAACAGCCTCGCCCCCTACGAGCGTCGTGTCATCGAATTGCTCCGAAACAGCAAGGACAAGCGTGCCCGTAAGCTGGCCAAGAAGAGGGTACGTCTCCCAACACCGAATTCTCAAAAACTATGGAAAAAAACTGACATTAAAACCTTTTAATAGCTCGGAACCTTCGGCCGTGCCAAGAGAAAGGTCGACGAGCTCCAGCGTGTCATCGCCGAGTCCCGTCGTACTGGTCACTAAACGGATTTCATCATTTTTTTTTGATAAGAAAAAAAGAATCAAGGGAATCCTTTGCTCAAACAATAAAAAACTGGGTCTCGCATGGGGTTCGGCGTGGGTCACGATTTGATCGGTTCAAACGGGCTTTGATGCGATAGCGGCGAAAAAATGGTTAATAGCTGCGGATCATCGGAATACCAAACTTCTTCAACCACATGAAAAGAAATCATTGTGGTCTTTTGACAACAACAAGTTAGCCTGGCTATGGCAGTGATACATCATTTTCGCTCTCCAGGAAATGATGTGAAAAGAAAAGGGGATCTTGTAGCAAGGACTCTGCCGATGTACCAATATGTCTCTATCTACCCTGACCACGAAATACACATGCTTGCTACCATTACACTCCTTGACCAAACACTGAACATTGAACCCTTGCCATATTTACTTGATCTAAAGATGCATCTATTTCTTTCCAAACTTGAACCATTTAGGTACTTTCTTTGCTGAGCCATCGCCGTCATCCCTTTTCTGTATCTTGGGCACTTTGGATGTTGCCGACGAGCTGCCGGTATCCTCCTCTTCCACCGTAGGAATATCTTGTACTTTGACGGCCTGTCCCTGACTTGCGACATTGCCCTTGAGGAAAGGCTGTTTCCTTACTTCGAGGGGCACGCCGTCCTCCCACACCAGACTCACGAGAATCCGTCCAGCGAATTTGTATGCTTTGACGAGGCTATGCCTAGGCGTATCATCATCCTTGATGACCACCTTGCTCCCCGGGATGACAAGGTGGAAAGGTTGATCGCTGCTCGCCATGACGTGCCTCACAGCAGCGTACAAAAACGCCCCCGTCTCCGCAGGGCTAATCTGCCAGTCACTGCTCGTATTATCCGGAAATCGGACTTTAACGAGGACGGACTGGACGGCGGCAACCCTGGCTTCCTCGGCGGCCTCCTTCTCTTCGATTTCCTTGTCAGAGAGAAGGCGCTTGTTTCGCGAGCTTTCTAGTAGGCGCTGTTGGTGGAGCTGGGCATGGGCAATGGTTGGTGTGAAGTCCATTTCTTCCATGGGAGCGAGGGCCGCGGCTGGTGTGGAGCCCGAAGGGGCGAGGAAGACGCCGACGGGTTGGTATTTGTCTCGAGGAGCCGCGGGGCCATCTTGTGATGTTTCCTCAGACTGTAGAATTGAGTTTTGCTCCTGGATAAGGGGTTCTTGGGTGTCGTTTGGAGTACTTGACGGTTCAGCTGGGGCTTCCTCCATTGTTGTATCTTGGTCCTCTTTCTGTGCCGGCTCTTCAGCTTTGTCCTCAGAAGGTGTGTCTTGAGCTGCTGGACCTGCTGCCTCCTCCTTTTGCTGTGCGCTCTCTTCTTTGAAATACTGCCCAATATCCGCCATGGCATCATAAAGCGTCTGGTCCGTCTTCTTGAACGATAGCCGTATCAAAACATTCCCCGAGTTATGCCCCAGATGCGACATGGTCCTCTGAAAGTCCATAAACGTCGAGAGTTCCCTCCCCATGATATTAAGCACCGGCGTCTCGTAGTAAAGCTGCCCGCCCCCGGATCCGGTCCCGTCCGCCGTCTCTGCCACGCCCCTGGCGGTAATGTTGATGTTCTTCCCCGCGCTCGCCTCGCCGCTCTCGAACTGTCGGAGGACCTGCCATATCAGCAGGTCGGAGGGGAACTTCTTGATCAGCCGGCCGCCGGGTATCTCCCTCGCCTCCGGGTGAGGTAGCTGCAGGGCTATCTGTACGGCAGACGGTGTGTTGGACTTTACGACGAGCTCGAGCTTTGCGCCGGAGACGAGGCCCGAGGTTCGGAATGGGACTGAGAGGTCGACTTGCTTTTGCTTGCATCTACAATGACGGTCTTTGTGAGTTTTTATGAATAAAGGAATATAATTGGGATATTTCTCTCTCTCTCTCTCGCGTACTTTACCAAGTATTTATTACTGTCAAGATTGAGCTTCTTGCATGCTTGTTCGAGGACATCCGATAGATATGTCCCCGGGGTGACCTTGACGGTGGTGCGCCGCAGGTCCGTCGCGATGACCACAACGTGTGAAGACATGTTGTTATCCGCGTATAAACGAAAACGTTGAAAAGTAACCTAAAATAAAACAGTTGAGGGCGTGAAGACCCTTGGAGAGGACGGGGTTTCTCTCGATTAGAGGTTGTGAGAGGAAGGCGAGCTTCAAGCAAATAGCACACACAGCCTATGGATAATTGAATTGCTATGGTGGGGGTTTGTGAAACTGGCGGGGGGAAGGAAAGCCAAGTCTGGTGCTGGTTGACTGGTTGACAACTGTAGTTGATGTCTTTCTCTCCAACTTGATAAAAATGAATAGTAAAAAGGAAGCTAAATAAAGTCAATAATTCAAATCAACTACCATCAAGACTAAGATAAGAAAAGGTAGTAATGATTTTGCTCCTTCTCGAATCATCTATACAAATCATTATTGCATGTTTCCATCCCCCAGGCAGCCTCGCGACAAGCTTGTAAGATACGTAATGACCCAAGACGGTAGAAGCTCGGACCATTTTCCTGCTTCCCCCCCAGCCTATGATTTTCCGGTCGGGTCAATGGCCACGCCAGACCATGTTTGCCTTGCCCGCAGTAAGAAGTAGGAAGACAGTCTAAGCTGCTGCCCCCCAGGCTGGGAGGGAAGCGTTGCAAGCTCAAACGTCAAACCGCAGGGAGCTCCAGACAACACTGCAACTCCTCCAACCCTCACCAAAAAAGAAGTGTCACGACGGCGACGAGCAACGACGACGACGGCAGCATTGGCTCTGCGACGATATTCTTTTCGACGTAGTAAACGTTTAGTTGCCTTATAATTCTTCCCTTTTTCTGCGATTTGGTAGTAGATCTTCATACCATCTAGCTACCTGCACCCAGAAAGCACCATGGTACGTCCCCAGCTCTATCCATATTCATGATGATCCAAGCATCTCAGCTAACATATTCCTTCTTCCTCCCAGTCGTCTCCCTTCTCTATAAGTCCGTCGTCTCCCCCATGCTAAAACAGTCAAACATCATCGTCGTCCCTCGTTCCCCCAAAACTAACAACCTCTCAGACGGCGGCGCCGCCGTAGCCATGGTCGGAAAGGACTGCGTCGCCATCGCCTGCGATCTCCGCCTCGGCCTCCAGGCCCTCACCGTGTCCAACAACTTCCCCAAGATCTTCCAGTACGGCGACGTCTTCCTCGGCCTCACCGGCCTCGCCACCGACGTCTCCACCGTCAGCGACCTCTTCCGCTACAAGGTCAACATGTACCGCCTCCGCGAGGAGCGCCAGATCGCCCCGCGCACCTTTGCCAACCTCGTCTCCTCCTCGCTCTACGAGCGCCGCTTCGGCCCTTACTTTGTGTCCCCCGTCGTCGCCGGCCTGGACCCCAAGACGGCCAAGCCCTTCATCTGCGGCTTCGACAGCATCGGCTGCATTGACTTTGCCAAGGACTTTATTGTTTCGGGGACGGCGTCGGAGCAGCTGTTTGGCATGTGCGAGTCCCTCTGGGAGCCTGATCTGGTGCGTTTTCATCATCATCATCATCATCATCATCATTCTTAATCTGAGCCCTTGAGCATCGTTTTCGAATTTGTTACTGACCATTAGGCTTTGTAGGAACCTGATGCCCTCTTTGAGACCATCTCTCAGGCCCTCTTAAATGCCGTGGACCGAGACGCTCTGTCAGGTTGGGGTGCACATGTCTACATCATCGAGAAGGACAAGGTCACCAAGAGATTACTAAAGGGCAGACAAGACTAAGTGTCGCTGATAAAGAGAAGATCTAGTCATAGGGTCCATGGGAGGGGAAATAAAGCGCACATGCTGTATAAATAGACGTTGGGCCGGTGTCGAGATCGAAATAATGAAAACTACGAAAAAGGCAAAACCAAAATCTCCATCATCATGAATGTGTTGCACTTTCATTGCATTTTTCATTAAATATTCATCATTACCTGGGTTTATTTCCCCTGGTCTCTATATGTGTAAATGAATCGCCACGCAGATATGTGTCCACCAATGTATTCCCAGATATGATACATTGCATTACAAGATCTAGCTTGGGCCAGTCATTTATATCTTTCTCTATTCTATTTATTGTTCTTTTTTGGCCTTGATGGAGTCGGCCGATGTCTGTGGCATGAAAAATTGTCGTTCGACGAGTTTCAGTACCTCATCCAGAAGACTAAACAGACAAATTGTTAGTTTGATGAAAAACACAAGGGATTGCTTTAACGAGGTTACTTACATAACAGGCGCACTGATAATTACCACTGCCTTCCATTCCAGCACATTCAGTGGCAGGATGGCGAACAGACCTTGGAGGAATGGAGTGTAAAGAAGGGCGAAGTGGAGGGCCATGGACAATGCAATGGCGTAGACGAGCATCATGTTCTTCCAGAGAGGGAGAGTGAGCAGGGACTCGCTTGATGATAGTGCGTTCATGGCATTGAACATCTCAATGACAACCAGGATAGACAGCGACACAGTAGAGGCGGACTTGGCCATGTTGTTGGAGAACATCTCACAGCCAATCTCCGGGAAGTCGGCCGAACAGTGATGGAACCTAGAAAGATGCTGGAAGGTAATTTGAGGTCCCTCTGGGTTGTACATGAACCACCAGGCATAACCGGCAACAGTCGCAAGACCGACGTAGGTACCAATGATGAGGTAACGCAGGAAGAGCCAACCACCGATGAGGGGCTCATCCCTCTTGCGAGGGTGACGCTTCATGATGCCATTGTCAGGTGGGTTGAAGGAGAGAGCAGTTGCAGGAAGTCCATCGGTAACAAGGTTGACCCAAAGGAGCTGAACGGGGATCAGCGCCTCTGGCATACCAAGAGCTGCGGTAAGGAAGATAGACACGACCTCGCCAATGTTGGATGAAATCAGGTAGCGGATGAACTGTTGTGTGTTGTTGTAGATGGATCGACCTTCCTCAATAGCCACTTGGATGGTTGCAAAGTTGCTGTCCGCCAAAACCATATCGGCGGCCAGCTTGGACACATCAGTACCAGATCCCATAGCGACACCAATATCGGCCTTCTTGAGAGCAGGGGCATCGTTGACACCATCACCAGTCATAGCAACAACCTCGCCAAGAGACTGGAGCAGGTCAACCAACTTGGACTTGTGACCAGGTTCGACACGGGAGAACAAAGAGGCAGTCTTGGCCGCCTCGAGTTGCTCGCTTGGGCTCAGATTGTCGAATTCGCGTCCGGTATAGCTCTTTCCCGTCAGGTTTTCATGCTGGCCAAATACGCCAATCTGTCGGCAGATGCTCTCGGCAGTATTGCGGTTATCTCCAGTGATTACAATAACACGAATGCCGGCTTCCTTGCACTGTCGAATTGATTCAGGTACTTCTTCTCTTGGAGGGTCAAGCATGCCAACCAATCCAAGAAACGTCATGTTCTGCTCCAACTGGGCATATTGTTCGGTGGACTTGGCGGATGTAATCAGAGGGTTGTGGGAGACGTCGTCAATGCTAGCAAGGGCAATAACACGGAAACCACGGTTACCATATTCAACGACTTCTTTGGACAGGAGACCCAGGAGCTTTTCGTTGAGAGGAACCTTGTTACCGTTGGGGCCGAGGAGAGTGTGTGTGCACCGTTCGAAAATAGATTCAGGGGCACCCTTGACAAGAAGCTTCTTGGACTCGCCGCTTTGAACAACAACCGACATGCTCTTTCTGTCGCGGGAGAACTCAAAGGTGGCTAGTCGAGGCAGTCTCTTTTCATGCTCAGCACTTGCATAGTGACCACAGTCTTCAGGATGGGTTCCATCTGGTGCGCAAGGTCCAATCTTCTCAACAAGAACTCTCAAAGCGCCTTCAGTTGGTTCACCGACACTAGAGAAGGCTGCGGTTCGAGCATCATAGGCGAGGTGTGCATCGTTGCATATGGCTGCGACTTCGACCATTTGGCGAATAGTGGATGAGGTTGATACAAGACCGGTAACTTTGTTGCCATTCAGCTTAACGGCACCCTTGGGAGCAAAGGTGGTGCCCTCAACGTCCAACTCGGTTAAATCGCTGCCATTTTCATTGATATAGACAACCTTGTTGACACTCATCTGGTTGGTAGTGAGGGTACCGGTCTTATCGGAGCAGATGACGCTGCAGCTTCCCAGAGTCTCGACCGAGGGCAAGCTTCGAACAACGGCATTCTTAGCGGCCATCTTCCGAGTTCCAAGTGCCAAACATGTGGTGATGACGACAGCCAGACCTTCAGGAATTGCAGCAACGCCGAGAGAGACGGCAATCTTGAGGTAATAAATGGCACCCTTGGTCCAGTTGCCGTGGCTTGGGTCATTGAAGTTGGGGATGTTAATCAACCAGACCAAAATACAGATGACAGTGATAACCTTGGCCAAACTATCGCCAAAATCGTTGAGCTTCTGCTTCAGGGGGGTAGGCTCAGAGATTTGGGCGGTGATGCTCTCGTGGATATCTCCAATTGCAGTGTCCGAACCCGTCGAAACGACAACGGCCTTGGCTCGTCCAGTGACTACTGTGGTTCCAGAGAAGAGCATATTGACTTGATCCTGCAAAACTGCCTTGTCATCTTTCACAACCAAAGTGTGATCCTTGCCAACACTTTCACTCTCTCCAGTAAGAATAGCCTGGTCAACGGAAAAGTTGTTGCTCTCGATGGCGACGATACGGCAATCGGCGGGGATGCGATCTCCGATGGAGACAGAGACAATATCACCGGGAACAAGTTCGTCTGCCTTGAGGCGAGAAACATGGCCGCCATTGCGGATAACATTGGCTTCGTTGGCGGAGTATTCTTGGAGGGCCGCGATGGCTTTTTCGGCGCTGCTCTCTTGAGAGACACCGACGACGGCGTTGAGAATAAGAATCGTGAGGATCTGCAGGATACCATCGTTAGCCACTGCACTGAATACAGGTTGGTTGCAGCAAGGATATTACTCACGACAGCAGGGTCGACAAAGGCGCTCCAGCCACCTTCATCTTCGAAGAGGGCGAGACCGAACGAAACAGCGGCGGATCCGAGCAGAATAATGACCAACTGGTCCTTAAACTGTTCTAAAATGAGTTCCCATATGGGAGTAGGAGGTTCTTCCGGAATGGCTATTGTTGTTTGGTCAGTTAAAATGGACGTCTTTACATTGCGGGGCGCAAGACATGGGTATGGAGGGGCATCTCTGTGTAGGTAGTAAATTTGACATTTTGTGTGTACGCACCATTGCGACCATGTTTATTCCTGAGTTCAGTAACTTGCTTATCGCTTAGACCATTATGATCATCGACGTCAAAGTTGTTGAGGACCTCTTTAATCGTGGCGGCATAGGCCTTGTCCATGGTGGCAGCGGATTGCGCCAGGCGTGGCACAGTTCACCGACGTGATACAAGCAGAAGTGACGGTTGCTATTTTGTGCTTGACAGGCAACTTTGCGATGAACCAAATGACGGTACCGAAAATAGTAGAGACCTAGTAAGAACAAGAAAAGAGGGAATAAACCAGAATAAAAAGAAGAGAGGAAAGAGAATCGTTTAGCGTCTTGACATGACAGACAAGATTTGTCAGGATCTTGCTCTCTCCCTTTAAGGCTCCACGTGTCGTCAGTCAGTCAGGCCTGGTCTGGTCTGGTCTGGTCCGCTAGACTGTGCTGGGGAGAGAAAGAGTAAGAGAAAAGAAAAAAGGCAAGAAAAGGCAGAGGCTAAGGAAAAGTCGGACTGACTTGTTGGTCTTTCAACGCACGCAGGAAAACTTCAACGTGTTCGTTTGGGCGGAGAGAGTGGAGGAAGTTCCAGGATCTTCCACTGCCCCCAAGACACACGAGACCCCCAGACTTGACTTGGTGTGGCTAGCTTCAGGGCCGCCTGCAGCGCCTTGCTGCGGGTGTTGATTTAGCGAGTCGTGGCTTACCTTGGAATCAATTGATGTAACGACAATGAAAGTCGTATTGTCTCTTTGAGTCCTTTGGAATGCTATGAAATCATACAAGACTGCAACCAAAACGAAAGAAAAGATTCAAAATTCCTATTTTATGGATAGGCCCCTCATTAGAGTTGACATTTACATATTTTTGCAGTACGCTTCTCATTCCGATGAACAACAGTAAACCCATCATGGCTTCTTCACCACATGGATCCGTCCATATCATCATCAGCAGCAGCAGCAGCATCAGCATTCCAGGGCCACCGATGACCATCTTACGGACCATCGGCTCACTAAAGTTAGCACCGCCACAGCGCATTCTTTCTTCATCCCCTGCAAGTCATTGGCTAAGCCCCAAAAGGCCCCCTGCGCCGGCATTCCCGGGACTTTCTCGGCTTACATTTCCGGCGCTGAGTTTAATCGTTCAGTGCTACCTCCACTGCAGCTGCCAGGGCTTACCTTGTTCCTGGTTCTTGGGAGCCAAGGAGCTTAATTCTCCTACCCTTATTATTCTGCATCATACCTATGCAGCATCATCTGCTTTACTAATGCAGCAACATCGATAGCAGAAACACTACAGTAACAAAACAGTGCGAATGCTTCCGTCCCTTTGAGTACGCCATTGGTCAATTCAGCTCCCCCGCAGACTTATACGACAAAGGAGAAATGACGGCATCACCCACCCTGTTTCCTCCACCATCTCCATCCACTCGTGTCTCTCTGCCCTTTCACGTGAAAATAGCTAGGCAAATTCATTAAGCATTAGTTACTGGAGAGGAAGCTCAAATGAACCGAATATCATGGAAGATGTATGCAAGAGGTATACCAGGTCTCATGTTCTCCTACTACGGCCTATCAGAAACGTTGGACAACCACGGCAATGAATGACAGGCATTTATAGTACGCCTCTCTTTTAAATCAGCCAACGGAGAATAAAGTACACAATTATCCATACTCATCTCTTGACAAGTTTCCCTACAGCGTCCAAGGGCACGGTTTGATCCGGCCAATGTTACTCTCATCACGCTGTGCGACCCAACGTCCCCTGCGAGCAAACACCAGAATGTGCAGAGACGAATCAGGTTCAGTCAAATCCCTGCCCAAACTGAACTCATCCCCGCGTAGTTCCTGCCCAAATACAAATTAGATGGCATTTCTCGCGGCCAAGAAATGTCAGGTGAGGCAATGGTCGCTCCTGGCGGTTCGGTTGTTTGGTTTGGTCCAGCTACTTTGGCCTGTGGCATCTTCTTCCACTTGGTCGAATCTCTGCCTCTGTTTCTATTTCCGAGGCATTCTTCAATCTCCATACTCCTCCATTTCGCCATGTTTGGACTCTGATTCTGTTTTCTGTTGCTCTTTTGGAGTCTTGGAACCAATTTTGCATGATCTCTTTTTGGCCCCTTGTTTTTTTGGCCTTGGTTTAACAGCCATGGATCCTGTTGATTCCTCGTCATCTTCTTCCCAGCATAATTCTACCCATAGTTCTCGACACTCTAGTTGGGCTGCACTTGTACAAAACTATTCGGAGACGGCAGATAATCTCGAGGCGGAGGTGAACGACTCGGAACTGGACGATATTGATATTGCCTCGAAACTAGATTGTCTCCATATCGAGATTGTCGACCCTTGCGAACCGGTGAAAAGTATCGATATCAAAAGACCGCGTTTCAAGACGGACACGTCTTCACATGGCAATGCTCCCTCCCTGCCTCTAATCTCCATCCATCATGACAATCTATCAGTGCAAGACCTGTCAAAACCAGAGAAGCTGGAACTTCGGCGTCCATTTCATAAGTGGATGAGAACAATCCATCGCCGGGCGACACAGCAGCCAACAGCACCAAGTACCGATCGCACTCTGCAATGGCAGCAGCTTGATTCTGGATCCCAAAGCCCCAATGCCGTCTGGAGAAGACCCCATCACCGCAAATCATCGTCCGGGTCTTCGTTTGCATTCGTTTCGGCGGTTCGAAGTGCTAGTGCCAGTGTCGCCAGTGTCAGTGCTGTGACACGGTCTCGAAGGAAAATCATTCGTTCGCAACGCCTCTCTTCCACCGAATGTAGCAGTAGAGCCTCGATTTTGGGGCCTCGAGCATCTGAAGATAGCGGCGTCTTGGAACCACCAGGCTTGGCCGATGTCGCAGCCACTGAGCGCTCTTTAAGGAGACGGCAAGTCCTGGAGGAACTCATCAGCACTGAAGAAGCATACATAGGCGATGTCCGATTTCTTATGAACGTAGGTCGACTCCTTTATCCAACTATATGACACTCTTCAGGCTAAGCGATACCTCAGGTTTATGTCACGATCCTTGCTTCGTTGCCCACTGAACATGTGGGACTGAGATCATCCATCAATCGTAACCTGACAGAAATCATCGAACTTCACGAGGAAATACTAGGCGAATTACATCGAGCAGTACCACATTCCGAGTACACTCAAGTGGACATTAATACACCGTCTACCGCCTCACTGAGCCCAACACACGGGCATGGCTTCGGCCACCGTAGATGGGCCAGTCTCAGTGCTGTGCCGGAAAATAATTTGGAAATGTCATGGCTCGAGAATGTTCCAGGTATGCTTTCGGAGCCTCAAGTGGCAGCCGAGGTCTCCAAGGTTTTTGCAAAAAAGGTATTTCCAATGTCCCATCAATGCAAAGCAAATACATGTCGTTATTGAGGAATTCTGATATCTCTTTAGATAAACCGATTGTTCATATACGAGGAGTATGGGGCTGCATACGAGATAATGATCAAAGATATTGCCTCTGCTCAGCAGGTCATGCCGGATTGGGAGACATATCAAAGGGGTATTGAAGCATTGGCACTAACTCTGGGCTCTGTCAAGAACCACCAGGACGGGCCAAAAAAGTCTCTCACAACAAACGACCTTCTTGTCAAGGTATGCTGCCTCTTATACCTCGTGTAGAGGTTTGGGTTGCTGATTCATTTTGCTCCAGCCCATACAGAGAATCTGTAAATACCCTCTATTGTTCTCCGAGCTTCTCAAATACACCCCTGTTTCAGACTGCCCCAACTCGCATATGGAGGTCGACAGTGTTCTTACGAGACTGCGAGAGGCAACTGCTGAGATTAATCGAGCATCAGATGATGTTGGTATGAAGGCTACATTGGAGAAGACTTGGCTTCTCCAAGACCGATTGGTATTTCCAGACAGGGTAGAGTCTCTCTTGATTTTTTTTTTTTTTTGAGGCAATGGCTTACGAAAATTGCAGAAACTCGATGCCTTTTCGAAGAAGCAGATACGATCATTCGGGCACGTCCGTCTTTGCGGCACGCTGTATGTGTGCTGGCAGACAAAAGACAGTGTTGATGGACAGTACATGATTTGCTTACTTTATCGCGATGTTCTTTGCCTTGCCTCAGCGGGGAAAGTTGAGCCCATATACACTATTCTTGCCTGTATCAATGTTAACGAAGTCAGAATGGAGGATGCGGATAATGGACGAGGTTAGAAGAGCCAATCATATAACAGGTGATCATGAGGACACAAATCGCTGACAAGGAGTCTAGGGTTACAATGTCACACGGCTCCATTCTCGTGGAAATTGGTATTTGAATGTGATCATCAGATGTATGAGATGATCATGACGGCCTGTACGCCAAGGGAAGAGATGGTGTGGAGGTCAAGGCTATCCCGGCCGGCCAAAGAAACCCCCGAACTCAGAGATCCAAACGTGTTCAGCTCACTCTACTTGAATATCAAAAGTTTGGGAATAGTTTTTGGAAAACCAGGCAAGTGTCCATCCAGAGCATCACATTCTTAGTATAGCCGACTAATAAGGCACAAAGGCACCGTTGCGCGTCGCATATCGATACATCGGGCCACTACGGTTGGACCCAAATCACCATTATGTCAGGTTGTCTTGAAGAATACGAGCGTTGTACGAGATGCTCCTAATAATACTTCTGTCGCATTATCAATCAATCGTTCGCAGTCCCTTTTGACAACGAACGCACGACTTCCGGTGCTTGCGCCTGCTCGAAGTGAGCGGGCTCGATTAGAAGCTCTCCTGGCGGATGTTTGGAGCAGAGAAATCCTACCGTTTCCCGGCATGACAGCAAGATCACGAAGCGAGAACCTGGTAAGGAGTTCAGCTTCTTCGGTGATAAGAAAGCTCAGCGTAGCTAGCATTGCTAGCTCGTTTACCAAAAGGTCAGGCAGCTTAAACCAACGGGGCGGATCTTCTGAACACATAATCATCAATGAAACCTCAAAGCGTCGGGACAGTGGGATGAATGCGGCCAAGTCTGAGGATACGGATTTAGATGCAGAGCACAACAGGAAGACCAAGAGGCAACGGACAGGCTGCACCCCCAGAGACGGAAAACCAAACGAGATTGCGGTGTTGGAACCTACAGGACTATCTGGGGTTCTTCGTCGACGAGTACCAACCAATATCGAAGCATCGGAAATCAATACCGAGACTATTCAGTCGCCTGCTATAAGAGCACTCTCTACAAGCATTCTTCCGCCGAGACGATCCACAAGTTCCAGAAAGACGGGTTCACCATCGGTAGAGACGGAGAAGGCGTCGAAATCTTCGGCAGAAAAGGTTCGCAAGAACTGCAACCGACGGCCCAATATCAGGCAAAATGAAAGTGGCGGTGGTCTCAGAAGATTCTTCATGATACGCAGGGACAGTTGAGGGTTTTACGGCATTTAATTCGATGATTAAACACACAAATGCGTTTGAGTATTAGCGATATCACAAGTATTGGCAAGGCATTTGCACTCTTTTGAGCTGTAGACATGCATGGGGAGCGTATGGGAAGAATATGATGTAGAGTTGAGATTAATGTATACATATTATCATTACTAATAATGCTGGTGTCTACTCCGTAAAGGTGCTCGTGACGCGAATGGGCTGAAAATGCACAAGGTAGAAAAGGGAAAGGTGAAGTGATGGATGAATGCATGCATTCCAATGACGTAAGTGCATTCTCGTAGCTCCTCCAAAATGTAAGCAGAGTCGAAAGTTTGCAGGACTTGGCAATGGAGGCATCTCATGTGAGTGACTACCTGGTACTTGCTATTTGATTCACTACATCTTTAGCGGTGAAGTACCAGGTAATTGATAACCTTAATCGAATGTGTTGTTTTACTTGCAATGGTAATGTTTGTTTGGCTATGAAATCTTGTTACTCATCATCCATGTGCCTGGATTGATGATCGGCAAAAAAAGTGACGATCGTCAGAGTCCACTTTCATGAATTGACAAGTGCCTGCCTTGCCTGCCTCACTTGCCTTGGAAAGTATCGGATACCTTGTCTCATGAGGTCATCGTGTATCTTTATGACCGTTTTTTGTGGAGTAATAGCCAAAAGGGTCGAGAACAGAAAGTGAAGCAAACGGAAGGTTATGACTGGTGTACCGCTTCTTCTTGTACAGTGTTCGCACGCCACGATGACGTAGTTGGTGATGAAGCTCAAGAGCTCCTCCCCTCCTGCCCTCATCTGATGTGCACTTAAATAAAGCAGTTGTTCTCCAATTCCAAGTCTTCTCTTCCTTTCCATCATACAAAAAGCATTTAAATCCCAATCATATTTTCTCTCTTCCCTTCTTCACAACTCTTATTTCCATCAATCCTCATCACTACAACCAACAGCGAATTATTACAACACTACACACACACGCATACACACACCTCCCCCATCAACCGCATCACGCGACACTCAGCTCAAACACTCAAGCAAACACTTTCACGCACCCGCCAAGATGACTCGCGGAGAATCCACTCAGTCCAAAGTTCACTACAAGGGCAACCAGGATGACTTCCTCGTCTTTGTTGATGACGTCGAGACCTACAAGAAGTGGTTGAATGATACCAGCATTCCATTGTCTCACTTCGTCTCGTCGTTCAAGGTATTTTGCTCGCACAAGTAAGTACCCAATCAATTATCCCAGCATTCCCTCCTCCTTCAATCTCGGGAGAGGTCGTTTTCAACCGCAGCATGCTGGTATGCAGTGGCTGCAGTGTGTCAGCCTGTCAGTCCAGATGAGGCTGAGATTAAGCGCCTGGATTCAACATGAAGCAGCCCCCACACGTTTTTCTGGGCAAGTAAAGGAACAGCGGCTAATGATACATGACGTGCAGGCACGGAGCCCAGGGTACCTTGGACACAGCCTCCAAGAACGAGTTGGCGAATGAATTCGACTCAGAGGATGAGGACGAGGCCATCAAGGCCATCCTTCGGAAAGGATCAATCCAGAACATGGAAGTGAGTTGACCCCATCATATAAACCGTTTACATCCTAGCCGCAGATTACTGACAAAGCCATCTTCTGTGTGATAGATGCCTGGTCGCCAGGGTCCCAGGAACGACTCCATGAGTGCTACACTCACCAAATAGAGAGGGAAAAATCGACCGCCATCGTTGGGGCCTGCTGCAGATCAAGGAATCTTATACCACCGTTATACCTACCGTGGGCTTGGACAGGGGCGTAGACATGGACGACCCAGAACAAAGTGGCGATGAATGTTTTTGATTGAGTGACGGATGCGTTAGTATAAGCCTTGGGCCGAGATGCGGCCATGATGGCTGTCACCATGCGACCTGCGGGTCACGGCCTATCGACTTATCGCCATAGCGTTTTCTCTTCTTACTTGCAGTAGGATCCTCTTCTATTAGTGGAATAATCAAGCATTGCGTCCCAAACATAGTCAAGTCCGGGTATTGCAAAGATGCAACCCTTTGGATGGATGGATCAATATTGTGATGTACGTGTATGCCTGTGCATGTCTCCATATATCGGCATCTTTGCGTCTTGAACGAGGCCTCCACTCCAATCTATCGCTGCATATGATGGCTACTATCTACATGCAGAATCAACATCAGTATTGATATTAATATCGGTCCCGTAGTCGATGTCTCGGACGATGCAATTTAGAATTACATCCTTTGGAATGGCAACGTCTTCCACATTCGGTCCCGATGGAGGGATCTCTCTCTTGTCTGTCTCTCGGCGACTTTTCTTTTAATATCTCCCCAATCAGGCCGTGACACAGTAAAATTAACCATCTACAAGTCTAATGATGCATGTAACCGTACCGCTTCAGCGAAATATGAAATTTCGAACCATAGAGAGCGGCAGTGTGCCGTTCCGCGTTTCTTGCCCCCTTCTTCGGGTCGTTGGGCCAACCAACAAGGTGAGACATGCAGATTGCATTCGGGTACTTCTTGATCAGGCTCGGGGGGCCATATATTTGGTCTCGGTGCTGTTGCTATTACTGTTGTTGGATTGCGGGGGTGGGTGCGTGTAAAGGGTCCCCCTTTTTTGGTCCAGTAAAGTGGGAGTGGTGGTGCCGTGGGATTGGTGATGCACGAGATGTGTCGTGTAAGGGGGGGGGCATACAACATGCATACTACAAGTAGGTTAGGTTAGGTACCCAACTCTCTCTCGTACTCTCGTACTCTCGTACTCTCTCGTACAGCATCGCGGGATTACTAAATTAAGTAGCATGAGGAAAAGAAAAATAGGTTCATCGTGTGTTCACGCCAATGACGTCGTCGATTAGATTCAAGCTTACGATGCAATGTGTTTTTTTCCTTTTGCTTCATGTTCTCGAAAACGTGGCTGGCAACCAGAAACCTGGACAAAACCGCCGTCAAAAACTCAAAGGGAGCTCAAGACGTCCGGCGCTTCTTATTATATGGGGAGGGGGGGCTTATACTACCCCCGCTATCTCGCTCAAATTACACAACAGATGGTATCATTTCTTGCAACTAGAAAAAACAAAGGCAGATAGAGACTCTTGCAAGCGGTCAAAATCGTACCCGAAACGCTCATCATCCCGGGGAGGAAAAAACTCCACTGTATCACCATAGACAGACCGCCATAATGATCAGTGCCACCGTAGTCACGGCTCCTCCCAGCCATCCCCTCAACTCCCTACCCTACCCCTAAAACCTGGGGATTTGCAAGGGGTATTCGAACAGGGGGATACAATCCCATGTTCATGCTCTTTGAAAGGCTCAAGGGCCAGATGATCAGAGTAAAAGAAATGTCATGCTGAAGAAGAAAAAAAGGAAACAAAAGTCGCTAACGCTTCAATGCTGGGAATACAAGAGATTAAGACAGTACAAGAAACGGTTGGACAAAGTGGTTCATTTGAAATCTCTTTGTAAAGACCCGATGCGATAACTCGTCTGATTCGGGGTGTATATGTACACTGCCTGAGTGCCTTCAAGGGGGGTGCTGACACTTCAGACTCTCGTGGAGTTCTTCATCATTCGTTGAGGAAGAGTCCATGGTTTTTCACAGATGATTTCGCCCTCACTGTACGCCAAAAAGTAAACGCCCATTCCGATCAGGTAGTAGATTGCCGGGTTGGTTGCTTGGTACATGAGGATGCAAGTAAGAATCGTCATCGGGAGGAAGGCCAGTCGGAATTCGATAGACCTGTGAATGCTGGTTCCTGCAAGAAATGGCAATGGCCACTCCAGACCAAACATGAGGATGCCAAAGATGAGGTTGATGATCTGTAGTACAGGCACGGGTTTGACCGCGCCGTCCAGCGTATGTGTGAGGAAATCCCAAAAGATCTTGGGCCAGAAGAATCCCTCAACTGCTGCAGCAACCTGGTCTATGAGCCGTGTCAGCAACCCCGTCATTCAAGTACCGTAGTCGGATACACTTACAGGTAGCGGCAGTGAGCATAATAAGCCGTGCCAAGTGGTTCTTGATGAGTTTGCCCATGTTTGCGATGTAAATGATGAAATCCTAGCTTCCTTTTTGATGTTTTCTTGTTCCGTACTCTCTTGAGTTTTTGTCCGTTTCTTGCTTTCCTTGCGGATAGCCCTTGAAACAGTCACAGTCCTGTATCCCTTGTTCGTCTAATTCCCAGTCGTAGATGGACCAATGCAGCAAATAAATCGTCGTAAATAAATAGTACACGTAGGCTCTATCAAAGATGCCTCCGGAAAGAAAGACAGGTAACCAGACCTGCCAACAAGAAGAAAAGGAAACGGGCAACGGCGCCGATTAGGAGTGAAATAAAAGAATGACCGAGGATGAAGGCCAAGAGAGAGTAGGCTCGGGGGCGGCAGCCGAGTCTATATTGGAGGTGCCGTCGGCTTGACGGTCAACCTGCCGAACGGCTGGTTTCGTCTTCGTTGCCGAAGGCGATGGGTTGGAGTCCGTGTGTCAGGTTTAGCTGTTGCGATAAGGTGATGTATCCGCCTCAATGCGAGTGCTGGTTTCGAATTTCGAGTCTGAATTAAGTTGGCAGCAGGCATCCGGGCGGCATTGACTTGTTTCCAACAGGTCTAGTCAAAACACCGAGTGATGTAAGAGGATGGGCGATGAGCGGATAGATCAATATCCGGGATCCCAGCGCAGACAAAAGTGTTATCCAGGGAACTTGAGGCAGACTCCAAAGACTGGGTCGTTTGATATGTAGCGTTGGTGAGTTCCAGATTCCGGTGCCCAGCAGTAGAGATTCAGATACAGTGAAATGCTAATCGTCGTCGTTCGCGTCGTGATGGCATAAAACGGAGAAGGGGTTTGTTTTGAGGAGTGTGTATCAGAAAAATAAGTTGGTCTGAGTTCTGAAGCAGTGGTAGCAAGAGAAAATGAAGAGGGGGGAAAGGGAGATTCATCAATGCTCAGACCTCTGCGGTAGATGTAACCCGCAGTCTTAAGAGACTGCATGGTCAAGGTCTCGCCCATCCCGGATACGATGGGGTGAGATCAGCCAGTGGGTGGAGAGAGGTGCTATGGCTGGCGGGCCGGCCAAGATGGCCTTTGGATTGGAGCTACTGCCAGTGAGTGCATGATGGTCACATAATAGCCAAGATTGCTCCTGGGCGGGTTGGCGGGCAAGGTGTCGCACAGCGGTTCTCTGGCGGGCGAGAGCAACAAGACTTGAGTTGACAAGGACGGCATCGCAGTGTGGCTAAAGATGATTGGTGAGCCCTCGGCGGTTACAGCTTCGCTGACAGCCAATGAGCAGGCTTGCCGCTTCACCTTTGCATTGTCGTCCAGGGTTGGGCCCCATCTGCCGTTGAAGACCCCTGCTAGATGGTACCTTTGTCCTCCAGTCAACGGCGGTGCAAGATTGATGTATCCTGACGGTCCGATGGAGAGAACTAAGGAAAAGGCGGTCCTTTCTGAGGTCTCGGATGCGACCCTCCAGAGGTCTCCGCCACCGACATGACGCCCCCGGGCTTGATCACCACCCACGACAACTTGTCCTATGATCTTTTCCAGCCTCCCGATACCGAAGTCGGATTGGTTAACAATTGATTGTGTGATCTGAGTCTGGCTGGACAGGAAATCAGACTAATGGCGCCGGGTCGAAGCGAGGGCAAGGGTTCACGTGGTATTGGATGCAAGCCTCGGCGGGTTTGCTTCTATTTTTCAACACACACGCAGCAGTCCGTCCATTCGCAGCCATGAAGCCTCGCATCGGCGAACAAACTTGTTGCCGGTTTTGACCCTCCCCGACCAGCAAAAGAGGATGACAACGGCGACTATTACTTGCATCCGAGTCAGCAGTGTAATTTTAGAGACGATGCGGTAGGTAGTAGGTGACGCAGGGTCAAGACACTGAGCCTTCTTTTTCTTTTCTTTTTCTTTATTTCTTTCTTTCCCTGTTTGACCCTCTTTTACTTTGTGGCTCAGATGATCTTCTCTGACAGCGGTGCGACCAAAGATGAGACACGCACCCATTGAATTCTCGTTGCGGTCTCGAAATTCGCATGGTGAGGCAGATGAAGTTTGGTGAGGCTTGACCTCGAACTGCTTGTGTCTGGAAGAGCGGGGATGGGGGGGGCGAGTTGGTGCTTTGCTGTGTGGGTGGTGGTTCGTGCGCGGAGGAAACTCCCCTCCGAACCCCTCTTGCCCCTGTAATGGAGTTAACTTTTTAGTGGCTTTAGTGATTTTATAGTGGAGGTTGTCACTAACTCCATCCATTGCTCCACCACCATCCCACCCACTAAAAAAACTGGTTCAAGGTTGTCACCACCGCCTTTTTGGCCTCACTCATTGGTTTCCGGGTTCTACAAGCAGCAGTCCAGTCACATATGACTTGGCTCTGCAACCCAGCGTCTTGGTTGTTGGAATTGTTCCTGCAGTTGAATTAACTTTTCGTTTATTTCATGGGCCTCTTTCGAGGCCAGCTTTATGCGGCCTGGTCCGTCAATATTTGTCTTGCATATATTCTCTTTGACTCCCGTATTCTGTAAAGCCAACACTTATATGGATACCATCATCCTGTCAACCCACCACCACAAGCCATGAAATCATCTTTCATGAGAAGGGACATCCATGATCATCAAGGATTTTCAACTATCGGTATGCGTTATCCGAAAGTGGAGCTCTATACCGAATCCCGAGCATGACCTTGCTCTCTCATTTGCAGACAGACTACCTATCCCAGCCAGCTGACTTACACCGCACCTTGAAGTAGTAGAATCACAGCTTGGCGTTCAACTTGATATTGAAATGCATAGATTGGGCGGAGTTCCGGCCCAAAATGATGATCCGTCATAAGCAAATAACGCCCTCAACTCGGAGCAAAGGCCTCTGAAGTCGATAGCCCGTCGGAACAAGTCCTTTGCGTCGTCACGGAGGGATCATCAACAATTGCCATCTTCAGCCTCAGGGCGGCTCTACACGATTGATGATTGGTTGTCTCCCCACTCTGCATTTTCCAAGCGAACCAATCACTGCTGTCATCACATATGGTGATTTGTCCCCCCTCCTCTCAGAACGCAACGTGCCCTTGAAGTGACAAAACGTCTGTGCCATTTTCACTTCACATGGTCTGTCGACCTTCGACGCCATGGCTTCGAGAAGAAGAGGTTATACCTAATGTGTCACGTAAATGTGGAAATTTTCTTCTCTTTATTCGACGAACCAACAAATATCGCAAACTGCCATGTGAGTAGGCCTCATCGGGAAGAAGCAGGTGACTTGCAAGACATGCAAGCCCATCACCAACATGCTTCCCGGCCCACATTCCATCAACCGAGCAGATATCACGATGATGCATAAGTCGATGGTAGCTCAACGGCCAATGAGTGGAGTTCCTCTCTCGGTGTAAGTCGTAAAATTCTTCCCAAAGCAATTTATTTCTTCTCCTACAGGACTTCTTCGCTTTGCTTCTTGACCCTGCGCCCGCTAGTCGTACCATGTGTGATGGCAATCTGTCAGAAGGCGCCTATCAATCAATCAGCAGCCCATATTTGCAGGGCCATTTGTGAAAAAGGACACCACCTGGATGCCGTCGTCTCCGAGCAAATCACACAGCTGTCTCTGTCCCCCATCATCAAAGGCAAGCCGCGCCAGATCTCCTAGGTTGGCAGATATATCCGTCACCATGTTAGTTTGCCTATCACCAAGGGGCTGGCCATGGACACAGCGCGATACGAGTTCTCGAGCTAGCGACCGCGCTTCTTCTTGCTCGTTATTGGTAGAGTTTAGATTGCATTGTCGCCGTAGCTGATCAAGGCAAGTTGGTAGCTCCGCAGCAGATCTAATCGGAATAATTGGCATCCCAGCCATGTTTTTTAGCATCCTAGATCCTCGTCAGCATTAACCACATTTACTAAATTGACTTCACACTTACTCCATTTGCAGCTTGACAAAAGAGGTTAAATCTCCGTCCCCTGCAAGTAAAAGCACGATAGCCACGTTGCTTCCACCATCAAGCAGAGAGAGTCTTTCAATCCTGTCTCTTGCTTCAGGGGTATCTATCTCGACCGAGGAAAGAAGAATGACCTTGAATAGTCTACTTTGGCTAGCTTTGGAGGGAGACTCAACGGCAATATCATGAGTTCTAAGATGAGTTTCTAATAATCATTCTCAGTCGGCGTATCGAGTGAAGTAGCTATGTATATGACCTACCTTTCCATCCGGGGAGAGCAGCCTTTGATAGAGATGGGACTATGTGTGCCCAGTCTTTCCTCTTCCTGAGGGATGAACAGAACATGGAGGGTGACTGGTGTATCGTAGTATCTAGAAGACGTATTAGGATGCGGGATCGCAGTATCAGATGAGCATGGCAGATTTCAGCTGTGACTTTGGTGCGTGTGCAAATGAAATTCCGCATTTATGCTTGGGCAGAGTCTGAGAAAGCAGGTTCAGTTAAGAGAAACATATACGGGAAGGAACAATCCCGTTTTTGCTCTATCTCCGTAACCTCTCCGCTCAACACCTCAAATGCAGTTGATAACTCAGTCTTTGTACTCCAAATCCCTCCTGACCAAGAGGGAGAAGACATATAATTTTCTTTTTTTACTGTTTTATTCCCCTCTTATTTTATAGTATTTTTATTCTACTATATAGATTTGCCACAATTTATATCCCACCCAAGCCTTTCATCTTTTAAATCCCATCCAATCCATTAGACTAGCTTTTCGGCCTGTTCCAAAAACTCCATCGTGTAGTGAGCTTGGTGAGCCGGCGAAGTCCTCGGTGTTGATTTCCAATATCATCCAACAGTCGGATGCAACGATCACTAATACTGGGTAGTGTTCGCCTGCATGAGCACGGGATTCAGGTTATATTACTCATTTGTAACAAAACCAGCATCGTAATTACACGATGACAAATCCGAAGCCTCCCGTGGATGCACCTCAAGATCCACCAAGAGAGCGGTTAACGCCTTGGGATTAAGCTTGCATTTTTTGAGCATGATAATCGCCTAAATAATACATCGTCAGCGCTGTTTATAAATAGCAGTCATTGAGGGAAGCTCTCACCTTGTGGGTAACCAGTTGAGATCACCAAGTAATAGTTCATATCTTATTCAGATCTTAGGCGTTTCTTCGTGGCTGTTGAAGGGAAAGATTTGACTGAATCACAGGCCTTCTGATTAGGTGGGTTGGGATGATTCAACGCACTCTGAATATCTAGAAAAAGATGCACATAACATAGTGGTTGGGGTGAATATCGATCGTAAAACAATGAGTTGGGAATCAAATGAATCTCTGCCATCTCTATAACAACGCCGTTATACCAATTCGAGATAATCCTTTATCAAAAATCCCCTCTCCCTCCTCTTTTAGAATTGGCCGCTCAAAATGCACTGCGATGAGACATGTGTTGTGTCAATGCCATCATGTGCTCTGCAATGACGGAAGTAAGGGTTGCTTTGTCTTGGGGTCTTTCAACGCCCTCAAAGCTTCTTCAAGGGAGTCGAATCGTTGCCTTTGTCTATCTTCCGCCTCTGCTAGCTCATCCTCCCTCTTTTGGAGTTCCTCAAACCTTCTGTTAAGCTCGTCTATGCGTTCCTTGTTGGTGTCGGGTTTCTGCGTCGATTTCCAGTATTCGTACACGATCAGAGCGCCGGCCACACCGAGAATGAAGGTGTCACCAGCAACATCAGCAAAAAGATCGACTGCCTTGGCCTCAGGGAGTGCGCGGAACTTTCGCTTCCACACACTGACTGGCTTAGCTTGAGCTGAGCCGTCTTTGCTTTTAGCCCTAGCCTCCTCGTCACGCTTAGTCTGCTCTTCTGTCTTGACTGTCGGAGCTTCAGCCTTTTCCTTTGCTTTCCTTTCTGCCTCGGGGTCTCGTAAAAGAGTGACCTGCAGCCTCATGTTCAGTTGGTGGATGGCCTGGCCGTATCTCGCGGCGAGAGCTCGGAATCGAGGATGGTCGTGCGCCTGCAACTTGATGCGGTTCTAGACGTTGCTAGATTAGTAGCGCACTCGAAGACGACGAATTGAAGGGATTCCATACCGCGCCATATTTGGAAACATGTCGCACGAAGAGAGCGGCAAGCTTGAACAGAGGGAGGGGCACCATGATGCCGGTCGCGGGAGTGCTCCGTAGTGGGGTGAATTGCTTTCTTGTTTCGCAAGTCTCTTGATCAGTTCGATATCTCACTTGTCGTTTTGGTTTTACGTCACAAAAGACTGAAGCCTAAAGGTATGTTGGGCATGGCATTTCCCACAATTGCGGATATTGATGGCACGGTCGGGCGCCGATTAGATATCGATAAATGGCCCTCATTTCGGCGGATCTCGCGATGTTCCGGGGTCCGTTGGTGGTCTCCACCGTTACTTCCGGCCGATGATGTGCCTGACAACCTTCAATGGAATGGAACCGAGACTACCGCCCTATTGTGACTGGTTCAGTGAGTGTAGGGCTCAAACAACTAGCTATAGTGGCGGTTTAGTGGACAGCTACGCCCTAAAGGATGGTGGCTAGAACCATTTTACAGCGGACTGCCCTTCTGGGCCTTCTTATTGTGGAGACCAGTGCCTAAAGAGGCCCTGATGGCCACTCGTATTCCCTCTGCTTGTACCCTATTGTAGCGGTGTGACCCGCGTGGTACAATGTCGTTGCCAACAGCAACGGGAGTAGCACCACAAAGTACACAAACCAGAGTGCCAACGGCAACGCCTGCTGCTGTATGCCCCATGAAGCTCCATCCAAGTCACGCCTCACTGTCTTCAAACTCTTTTCGCTCCACCAAAACCTCACTCTCGGCCGGGCAGCCGTTTTGCATCCATCCAGCATTTCTTAATGTCTTTCCCAGTCTGAGGGTTATTGAAGCAACTGCCAGCAGAACAGCAAGTGTGCTGTTTTTCCTGCCCAAACTCGGATGCCACATCTGAAGGATCTGTACGTGTTTTCTCTCATTTTTTTTACACCCATGTTTATTGTTTTCAGATTTCCCTCACCATCCTCTTATCATACTGCTTACTACACACCCATTGCACCAAAAAGAAAACCACGTTATCATATCGCATCTCTTCTAATCACAACCTTGATAGCCTCGTCACATCGAACTGAAAAGGCGGCAGCCAAGCATCGCAGCTTGCCTCATCCTTCACGATCACATTCATCTGCCCGACCGATCTCGCATTGCCATCGGCTTCTCGAACACAATGGCACACAGGTTAGCTGCCAGAGGTGCCGTCGACATGGAGGCTTTGTCCCCTAGGGATGTCAATGCCCAGCGAATGCCCAAGACAACGGAGGTGAAGACCAAGACGGCAGCTCAGTTGAAGGCTGTAAAGGACAAGGAGCATCCGCCGCCCCCTCCCCCGGAAATTACTGAGCCCCGAAGCTCTGACCGTCCCGATGGCGCTGTCTATCAGGTCGGCAAACTGCTGGGCAAGGGAGGTTTCGCCATTTGCTATAGTGGTGTCTTGCAATCAACAGGGCGAAAGTATGCTCTCAAGATCGTCAAGAGTTCGATGCCTTCCAAGATGGAACAAAAAGTCAGTAACAAAACTATAGCCACATTGGATCCTACTCACAATCATGTCAGTTTCAAACCGAACTTCAGATTCACTCCAAGATGAGGCAAAAGAATATTGTTCAATTCCTGAGGGCTTTTTCGTTTGATAACTGCACTTTTCTTGTTCTCGAGTTATGCCCCAACGGATCCTTGATGGACATGGTCAAGCGTCGAAAAGGTCTGACGGAGCCCGAAGTTCGTTTCTACTCTGTCCAAATCGCCGGCGCTATCAAGTACATGCATGACAAAGGGATCATTCATCGAGATTTGAAAATGGGCAACATCTTCCTCGACTCTCGGATGAATGCCAAGATTGGAGATTTTGGTCTTGCTGCGTTGTTGGTGACTGGTAGGGAAATGCAAACCATTCGTCGAACGACTCTGTGCGGTACTCCAAACTACATTGCTCCTGAAATCCTGGAAAAGGGAAAGAAAGGTCATGACCACATGGTTGACATTTGGAGCTTGGGTATCATCATGTTTGCCATGTTTACCTCGAAGCCCCCATTTCAGTCCTCGACCACGGATGAGATTTATCGACGTGCCCGGGAACGAGACTACGAATGGCCAAATCCCGAAACCTCCAACAAATACGTTAGCCAGGAGGCTAAGGACCTGGTGGCCAGCATGCTTGAGGACGCGGATCAGCGCCCAGACCCAGATATGATTGTTCAGCACTCCTTCTTCACCTCGGGCTACATGCCAGCAAATGCTGAAATTACTTCGCGGTTACGTGAGGTGCCCCCTGAAGCGCAGGAATTCTATGCCACTCAAATAAGCACCTCGCTGCAAGCACAATCATACCGGAACCTCAAGGACCTCTGCCTAGAGTGTGGTGTTGGCCCATGGAGCACTGACAAGGTCGCTCACTCACAGATTTGGAAGGAAATGGCTGCTGAAGAAAAGGCTGGATTGACGCCCTTGATCCCATTAGCAGACAACATCGTTTATAGACCGTTTGATGATTGGCTCAGGGAGCGACAACAGAGTCGCGCAAAATATGCATCTTCACTAGCATCGCGGTCTCTTGACAGCTCCGAGGACCCCTTGTCTTCACAAAAGGCTCCGACTGGTCTTCTCAGACAACCACCCCAAAGCTTTGCCGCTCAGCAACGAGCTCAGAGTAGACCGATTACCGTTTCTATCCCTTCGAGGCCCAAGTCTACCACTGAGTTGACTTCATCAACCTCTCAAAGCAGCCGGGTTCGAACTAATCAAGATGCCAGTCGTGAAGTAACAAAGGAGATTTCTGAATCTTCTTCCAGAACTGCACGTACATCGTCTAGAACCCAGCTTCCGGTCACTCGATCAGCACCGAATATCCCACTAGCAGAGAGAGCGGCAACCATGACCTCGGCTCTAGCAAGTTCACACAAAAGACAAAACTCGGAATCAATCCGCCCAGCCACACTATTCAGTCCGTCTGAGCAGCTTGCAAGCGTGTCAGGGACGAAACCAGATGATATTCTTGAGCGGTTATGCCAACTTCAAGCAGAATTAGAGAGGGCTTTGAATTCTCGTACTATGGCCATTATCTCCTCCAAGACGATCGCGCCACCTCATCCACACATTGTAGTTAAGTGGGTTGACTATACCAACAAGTTTGGTCTTGGGTATATCTTGAATGATGGTAGCGTCGGGTGCATCTTGCGCGACATTCCCACAACAGAAGGCAGCAAAACTGCCTTACTACCTCCAGCTGGCGTATTCATCCGTAATGCAGAGAAGCATATCCTCCGACGACAAGATGATTCTTACGTGGATCGACACCAGCCAATCCCAATGACAGAGTCAATTAAATTCTTCGAGAACAACGGCGAGTCTGGTTTGTCAGAAGTGCTTGTCTCACCTGACCAGTTCCGAGTTTCTATCAACGAGGATGGTACAGCCGGCAAGATGAATCCCGGAAAGGACATCTACCAACACCGAAAGAGAGAGAGAATTATTCTGTGGAAAAAGTTTGCCAACTACATGATTGCGTATGGTAGAGATGAAGCTACCGAAGACACCGAGCTGGAGGGAGCATTATCTCCTGGGGAAAAGGGAACTCCGGCAGAATTAGTAACGTTCTATCAACGATTCGGAGATGTTGGCTGCTGGGTTTTCTGTGATGGACATCTTCAGGTAAGAATATTCCCAATGTTTCAGTTTGACCATAGCATACTAACACTCTATAAAGTTCAACTTCCCTGACCACACCAAGATTGTTCTTGACGCAACCGGAACGTGGTGTCATTTCTGGCATCTTCCACAGGAGGCGGCGGAAAGACTCGCAAACACGGGCAGCATAGGAGCTACTGCATTGGATGACCGTGCTACTCTATCATATCCTCTGCAGACTCTATTAAACTTCCAAGCCAAGTCTGCGACTACCCGCACTGCACGCACTGCCACCACCGCAAGGAGGCGACCTGAAATCGATCCTGACTTGCAAGGTATTCCAGTTGCCAACGATTTCCGCCGAAAGATTGAGTTCATCAAGAATGTGGTCAAGGAGTGGGTATCAAACGAAGGTCTCGGAAACAGCTCCATGAGCAGAGAATCACGCCTGCGATGGACCGGTTTCCGTGAGACAATCAGCACAACTTCACCCCAGAAACACGTCTGGGTCACCATTGGAGCTCGGTGGGGCGACCAACGGATATCCACATATGTCGATCCTCTCAAGCCGTGGGAGCTTGGTGAGGAGGTAGAAAACTCCAGAAAGTAAATAATCTCTGCATCATGGCATCACACGATTGTTGTTTGTTTAGCGAAGGCGTACACATAGGATTGGTGGTTTTCTTCTCTTGACTTTGACTTCCTTTCTTGCGCCGAAAATAGGGGCGGCATTGACGAGTAAATGATGGCAATCATGTAACCTCAGATGGCTTCACTGCTTGTTTCTCTTGTTCTTTTTTTTCTCCTTTTTTTCTCTCTCATTCTTGTGGCTGTAATCGGGGGGCCAGGGTGTTCATGGCGTCGGGCGGACTTGGGCTATGTGATGAGGATGTTGTTTTTGAACAGGGCGTCTGGACTCTTTGAAATAGAAGAGCTATTTGTGTTGGTGAATGGCTGAATTTACTCAATACCCATTGACATACAAGACTACCTTAGCTCGCTGAAGTTGAATCAGTCGTGACTGTGTATATATATCTCTCTTAAAGACTCGACCCAATCGTACTCAGTTCCAAGCTTAATGGCCACTCAGAATCATATCATGTCATACATAATGCTGCTACACGTTCAATACTGCACTGGAACTAGACATAGTATGCTTCTCATCCATAGAGGTTGTTTATTAACGCTTCGAGCTCGGATATAATAGGCGTCGTTAATCCTTAGAAAAAAGCCCAATCAGAAAGCTATATACAAAACCAACAAACTATTACTGAAACCGACGCCTTTCCGAAATGCTCCATCGACGTTCTATACAGTGACTGTGGCCTTCTTCGTTGAAGAATTCACTCGCTCACTCTCTCTCTCCCCTTGTATCAGAATGAGAAACAATGCGCGACTAAAATCGAAAGAACAAAGGCGACAAGCCCAATCATACAACGCTTCTTAATTTTTGCGTTATTCGCCAACATCCCATTATTCACATATATCACGCTTCCAACCCTTTTGAAGCCGCAGAACCCAATCAAACACCGGTGCGATCAAGCATCCGAGTAGTACTCCTCAGCGGGTGGCATCATCCAGTTTCCATTGCCACCTCCCGAAACATTCTCCCTTGAACCCCAGTAAGTGCTCTTGGCACGCTTGTCTCTCTCAAATTCGGCCCATCTCTTCATAGTAATCTTGCTGCTGTCAAACTCGCCCTTCTGCTCATCGCCATGGCCCTTGGAATCATCGCCCGCCGTCTTTCGGGTTTCACCCCAAGAGAAGTCGTCGAATTTCCAGAAGGCGTATGCAGGAAGAACAAAATTCCAAATAGGCAGAGAAAGAAGATAGATGAACATCCAGACCACGTACGACCAGGAGTGAGCAGTAACAATAATGAGTACGCCAGGAAGACCCAAGATAAGACCCAAAAGTACAAGCGGAATAATCTGAGGTGGTTGATGAATGATAGATGTGATGACTGTGGCAAGTTAGTTAGTAAGCATGTTCAGGGGGGCATCAGACGCGGAGTACTACTTACCGACGTAAAAGGTAAACGCAATAGCAGCGGGAAGAACCAAAGTACCAATAAGTTCAACGAAGACAATAAACTGCATACTGAAGCAGAATGTACCACATAGATCGCGGACAAGAACAAGTTCCATGAGATTATGAATGGTAGAGTTGATCCAACGACGACGTTGTGAGAGCAAAACCATGAAGCTATCCGGAACAGTGGTCTTGCAAACAGCCTGGGGAACGAATACCTGCTTTCGCTTGGGGAAAGTTCGCAGCATGAGAGTTGTCAGATAACGATCCTCACCAAGGAGATACAAGTTCTTCTCATGCAGAGTCTCGACAACGTTCTCGGAGTAGTGCTCAACAACGTCAGGATTGGCCAAGATGGGGACCCAATAGTTCTGGCCTCCCTTTGGTGCCTTGATACGGTACATGCAGAAACATCCAGGCAAACAGGTGACACCACCAAAGACGGATTCGAATGACTTGGCCAGATGGTGAGAGATGAAGTACTCAAAGACCTGAATGGCAGAAACCCAGCTATCACGCTTGTTGGCGATCTTGGTCTCACCGCAGAGACCCATAATATCAGGATCCTTGACCATGGCAGAAACCATGTGGGTAAGACTGTCGGGGAAAACCTTGGTATCGGCGTCAACCATGAGTACTATCTCATAGTAGTCAGGGGAAATGCCAGTGACCTTCCATAAACCGTTGAACATTTCATACTCGAGCTCCGTCATTCGCTCATCGAACATAACCTTTTGAAGGAATGACATAAGAATGATCTGACTGTCTCGCTTGCCTCGGTTACCGGGCTTGCCTGACTTCTCTTCGCTAGGAGTACCGCATTTGACAATAGTAATCATAGGGACACGCTGCTGTCGATCCGCAGGAATGCGAGACTTGGCGCCATAATCGTAGAATCCGCAGTAAACCTTTGCCATATTGTGCCGCTTCGAGCCACTGGCCACGGCGACGTAAGAGAAGGGCTTGACAAGCTCGCTTGGAATGGAGTGATCCTTCATCATGCCCAAACAAGCGTCAGGGGTTGATACCGCTTCGCCCTTGCCCTTGATAATACCGTCGCAAATAACAACGATGACCTTGTGACTGTTGGGATAATCGGTCGTGGCGATGGAATCCAGAGTAGTTCGAATACCTTCCGCTCCTTCGGAATAAGCCGTTACCAAGCACATCGTATGAGCAAGAGGAAATCCGAATGGCATCCAGTCAGACGGGGGCTGAGGCACAACAGCATCGTGAATGAAACCAGCTGGTCCCGGGCCATCAGACGTGGGACCACTTCCATAAGGATCAGAACGGAGGAAGCTCGCGCGGCTGTCATTGCCTTGCTTGTAAATGGAACCATGGGGCATCAAAGATGTGGAGGCACCTTGGCTTGCCATGGTTGTGGGAACACGGCGCGAGGCAGAACCTCGATCTGGTCCATACATGCCAGAGAATCGAGATGTGGTTGGGAGGAAAGAAGATCCACGCTTGCTTGATCTATCAGAAGTCGGCACAGTGCTGCCATCGCCTGGGAGTCTGGGAGGAGCACGGTAAATGTCCTCGGACCAGTCCTCGATCTGACGATTTCGCTTCCTGCGGTCAGAGCTCTGTGAAGTTTTCTCGGCAGCATAGTGACGGCTGATGAACCATTGGAAGATAAGAGCGAGAGAGAAACGAGCTACAACCACAGACAAAATCAAGACCAACGCGCAATACAGAACAACCTTGGATGCAATGCAGCCAACAGTTTCCGTATCAACGGAGCCAACTTTGATAATCTCTTGGAAGCACTGCGCCATCTTTTTGTCTGCCTTGGACTGGAACATGCGAGTAATATCACGACCACGAATTGCTTGATTGATATCAGAGTCCGGGTCCCTGATGTCCTTCCAGCGCTCAGGGATCTGGACCTCGCTCTCATTGAACCAGTTCAAGAGGTTCAAGTCCAAAACGCTACCAGAGTAGGCGATCAGGTTACGGGAGCTGTTCTTGATGTCGTCCCAAGTGAAATAAACATCGGCAGTGCCATGCAAACCAACGTAGAAAGCATTCCGGGCATTCTCAGTGGTATGGCACCCATAGCCCAGGTAGTAGGGATTAGTAGTGTTCGGGTCAGAGGATCCATCTTGGTGGAAGGTTGTGCAGGGGAAGTACCAAGCCAAATCACCATCATCGTTGGTTGGAACATCGGAATTGTCGGCCGCGGTGATCAAGCCCTTGCAGTGACCGTTGACATTCTGGAAGAGAAAACTGCCATCGTCTCCGCTGTGCTTCTCGGGAAGATCATACAGCACGTTAGCTCCGAGACCATTCCCATTCAGAGGCATACCCTGAGCAGGCGGGTGATGCGAGCCGGACAAATCATAAGCGACTCCATGGAAAATCATGAAACCACCAGTGACTTCATTAACGCGCAGTCTGAGAGGCGGAGAGCTGCAAACCGCCGCAGTGAAACCAAATGTTAGGAAACCGACAACGGCCATGATACAGAGAATAATGCTGATCAAGCCCATCTTTTCTCTCCACGCTCGTCTCTGCGCCCTCGTGGGCCAACCGCAGCATTTCAGGAAGAAATCGGGGCACCAGAAAGTGACGATGGCGCAGTAGACGTTCCAAAAGCTAGGTGGTCGAATCGCATCTTCGGCAATCTTGTTCTTTCGCTTCGAATTTCGTCGACCGTCCTTTGTGATTTTCCCCGATGGTCGACGCGTCTGGGTCTTGACGATGGCCGTCTTCTTTTCCTGCTCGGTGCTTGTGGTTCGACTCCGTGTTCCGCGGGGAGGGGAGTTGGTGGAAACCGTGGCATCCTCATTGCCAAAAGAGCCGCCAGATCGGTCCGTGGATGTCGTTACGTTCTCGAGCAATGGATCGTTGCCTGTAGAAGAAGGCAGAACATTCATGTTCGCGGCATGGCGGTGGTAGTGATAGTTCCGGTGGTCCTTGTCAATTCGGTTTCTCTCGGGTCTGATGAGACTCCTCTTGCGGCCAAAGGGATCGGGGGTGGCCCTAGATGATTGAGGTGGTGGTGAGGTCGGTGACAGAGGCATGTTCTCTGTATTCGTATTAGGGTTGGATATTGTCTCTGCGTAAGAAGAGACGGATTTCCCACGTTGATGTTGTCCACTTGGTTGAGTAGATTCATAAACATTGGCCTCGATGTCTACCGGGCGCGTTCGCCGCGATGGCGAATTTCGGTAGCTGCTTCGCCGGTCGTAGCCGGGATTGGCCCCAGGCCTCTCTGGGAGAGACATGGTCTAGAAAGTAGATATGTCAGTGACACTGATTTAAAGTTTCTTGGGAGTGGCAGAACGTTGTTGGATGGTGTTGTGGAAGTGCATTGTTCGTTGCACTGAGCCAAGTGCAAAGCCACTCAGGCTAAGGGGGCAGGGCAGGTAGGTTGAAGTGGTTAATTTACAATCATCGCTCTCTGCAGGCGGATAATATGCAGTGAATGAATGAATGAGTGGGTTGATGAGTGGATGAGGGTGTATTGTTTACATGAAATGGGCTGCAAATACTTACTGGCTGCAATGTTGTCTGCACTGCACACGCAACACCTTGAACGTTGACAACAGATGCTTGTTATGGATTGGCAGAAGGATGGGTTGTTTGGGAGACGACCGCTGAAGCTGGCCAAACAGAAGGCACAGCCTCCAGAGAGTGGAGAAAATAATGTGCCACCAACACCAACGACCGCTAACGCAGGCTGACGCTTCTCGCTAATTATAACGACTGGCTAGACTGCAAGTGCTCTTTTTTATTCCTCGTTCGGCGCGCGCGCGCAAGAAATGGATGTCGCAGCTGAAATGCAAAATCTCGATCGATCGATAGAGAGAGAGAGAAGAGGGTTGTTTCGTCGATTTCGGATATTAAAATGATTGTCGTTCGCGATTGATGGACTTCCCTGACACATAGAAACAAGCGAGGGACAGCACTGGGACAACGAGCGACACGACCCGGGACGGAACCGTTTCGGATGACCAAGAAATTGGGATTGGATCGGAGGGGGGAAGGGAGACGATGCAACAGCGTCGCTCTTGGGAGAGTGAAACTGAGCGACAGGAGATTTGGAACGCAACGAGAAAAAACGGGTGTGGGTTATGAATAACCCGACCCAGAGAAGAAGCAAAAAAGGAAGCAGAAGAAGAGGTGACAGCAGCAGGGAAATAATAACGAGAGACAATGACGCTGTCCAAATGGACTCTTCCCCAGTTTGCTCGCGAGAGAAACTGGTTTGTTGGTACGGGGAGAGAGGGAATCGTCGGCAAAGGAGAGAGACAACGACGACGTGGGAAAAAGGGACGGGTGAGTGGAATACTGGACGAAAATGAAGGAGAACGGAGATTGGATGCTTCCACTGTGCATACGTACACAGTACGCCCGTCATGCGTGCACTCCTTCAGTGGAATCAATCTTGGTTTCTGGGGCGGACCAAACTCATGGAGGCGGGAAATGCAACGTCTGGGGGGCAGATGACCTACAGGACCTGCTCCGTTCAGGTAGCTGCACAGCGCTCCTACTCGCTACAACTTTGCCACCAAAGCAAAAAGAAGGTACATAGTGCTAGGTATCTGCATATTCAAACTGTGCCGTTCCCAACACACACATGTCAACGCCTCAGCGCCCTCAGCGTCTTCGAATTTCTCTTCCCCCAGAAAGCTTCGGAGAAGAGCACCGTTTCATTGGCTGGCTATTTCTGTACTGGCTCTCCCGCTCTCTCTCGCTCCCTTTTTTTTTCTCTTTGGGTTCCTTCTGGCGCAGGTACACACGAGATTCCGGGTACAGTTACATTGCAATACCAGGCTGCACTGTGTTTCCCAGCTTTGTGGGGACGCTATCCAAATTGCCCTGTGTTGTCCCGTCGACATGCCTGCAGCTTTCTCACGGGCTCTCAGAGTTATAGGTAGTAATTAATATTGATGTGCGACAAAAAAGAACGCTGATCACCTGAAATTTGACTTGGCCGCAGAAGGGTCTCTGTCTCTCTCTCTCTCTCTCTCCAGGAGCAAACTCGACCAAGGCTGGGCAGGCAGGATTTGAGGCCTTTGAAACCCCATTTCTTAGCTTGGTTCACCACTTCATCCATCGATTATGTACACACAAGATGCTACGGTTGCAGATGGCAAAAAGCCCAGGTTCTTCCTCATTCCAGATGTTTGGGGCGAATTGGTCGTATATCGTGCCGCTGCAGCAGGGAAATAGCAGAAACTGGCTTTCATGCATTCACAGCATTTCCTGTTCAAATGGAAATAAGTATCATGTCTCCTGCATGCCGCATGCTTTGACGGTTGCTTTTGCAGGCATAGGTAGCCAATGAATGCATGGATGAATACGAAGTACGAAGTACATGCAAATTATACTGCAGCCTTCTCGGAATTGCACATCGCAATCACAGATGGTGTTCATCAGTGTAACAGCAGAAACCAGTGCAACTCCAACAACCCGTCTTCGATGAGCGTGCCCAAGAAACATGATTGACCCAAGCGTCCGGATCTCTGAATTTGGCCTGGCATTTTCCGCTGTGAATATGCTCCTATCCGTGAGCGACGTCGGTTCATGGCATATCATCCAAGCATTTCGGATCAAAAAGCCAAGGAGATTCTCAGACACGTTCCTACGGTCAACTAATGCATGGCGTTTCTGAACAGATCCATACCCCTTTGTCTCTTTTTGCTTTTCTTTTCTTTTTCCTTTCTTGTCTCCGCGGGCTCAAACGCTGGACTGGCGCCCTTGACTTCTTGGCTCCAATAATGAACTTGGCTGTCTCACGGGAATCGAGATGGAGGCGTCGGAACGGCCATCCGTATTGGAGCTTGTCAAAAAGCCTTGGGTTTTTTCACCGTTTAGCTATTTAAAACCCCTGGGCGTCAAAAGAAAGAAAGAAAGAACGAAAGGAAAGTTAGGGGCCGGTGCCTTTTTTGTACGAGTATGAAACATGCAGAACTAGTAATACATATACCTCCGATGCAGCGTGTTCATTGTCCCACCAGTTTACTGTAGCTTTGACGTTTTGTATGCATGGCCAGCTGTCGTGATGTGCCGATAGGTGGTTCTAAATCTGCCGAGAGGGAAATATATACTATATACATGTATTATCTGATGGTCGAGCCTCGTGGTTCGAAAGCTTCTGTGTCGATTCTCCACGTGGTGGAGTTTTTCGGCAGAGTTTTTACTTCACCGCCACAGCTCAACGGGAACCTGGATTTGAAGAGTTTGATGCATATGCAATGCATTGTGATACATGCATTGCAACGAGGGTCAGAGTCTATAATGTTGGTATTTCCATACTTGGTAATAGATGGAGTTATTGATAAAGCCGCCCGGGTGCAGATATTGTGTGTATAGGGTAGGATAAGGAGGTCAGAAGCCAAGCATGCCAATTACAGTTTCGCTGTATTTGATACAATATATATAGCAGAGAATAATTGTTCGTCCTCTGGTCATTTACTATAATATTACATGTCTGATAACCTATAGCGTTTCGTATGGGCCATTTACTTATAACGCGATGCTGTTATGTTTAACATACTGAAGCATTAAATACGTCACTTAGTATCAAACTCTCGAGTCAGTAGCCTATTATTCATGGATACCCACAACCTGAAAATCGAAACATGCAGGTAGCCAACGAGAAGCGTCGACGTACAAGTACAAGCATCATAACCACAAGATCTTCCGCTGTCAGATTAAGAAATGGCCATGTCGTGCAAATCTCGTGACACGATGACTTGAGCATCAAACGGTGATCCGGACCAGTCTGACAAGCACACGAGGAGATGCCAGAGATGTGAAACACATGACATCACTAAAAATATGCTCACATCTTCAAGACATGCTACGTAACATCACGGATATTGCTCCTTCGGACTGTTCCAGTCGTTGCTCGACAAGAAAGACACTGGAAATGCCCAAGAAACCCAAATTTGTCGATGGAGCATCCGGACCCTTGAGCAAGGGGGAGTTAGTGGCACCATGCACCAACACTAAGCCAAGCTTGAATTGGGAGGTCCATAAACGCTCAATCCCAAGTGACCACCTTGGGGGGAGGAATGTGTGCGAACCTGTGTCTGCAAAGCACCAGCCGAATAGAGCGCCAGAATTTCTCGCAGAACGATTCGAACAGCTTGTCCTGCCTAGTTCAGAAGCTCACAAAGAGCTTCAGTCAGCCACATGACACGAGCAAAAAGGATCTCGTAACGGAATCAAGGCAAGGACACTTTCTCGCATAACTCGTGGTGCTTGTTCAAGGGTTCCGCAGATCATTACTCTAATGACGTTATTGCACATCGTAATGCGGAAATCTGTCTCTGGAGAAAGGGTCACAAGCGGGACCATTCAAAATGATCCACCGACGGATACGTGATGCCGAAGCATTGGAGATGAACCATGTGCCAAGACCCCTCCCACCACCAAATACGAGACTAGTTGGATGCCCTGGGGGCGCGCGGCAAAAGGGGTTTCCATGTTTGGTGTGTGTGTGTGTGATGGTGAGGTGAGCTGCCCCAATCAGTTGTGTGAACCCACGACGGAAACGAACAAATCTGCCTCCGTATGGAGCTGGGCGCTTTGTTCAGAAAATGTTCCGATATTTCAACATGTTTCTCGCTTCAGCTGCCAAAAGAAAATTGGCCATGCGTGGCGGCAAGGAGCCGTTATGGGTCCAAGACACATACATTCCAGTGACATGTGTGTGTGTGCAAACCAAGACTGCCTTGTTCTTCAGCTCAGGCTCCCTCGTACTCTGTACACACAATATATTGAAAGCTCGGGAAAAAAGGAAGGGGACAAAAAGCTGTTGGCCACGTTGAACGAGAACGCGTACACGGAGGGGGGCGGTTCCACCACCCCGAGTTTAGAGTTAGAGCCCTGGGTTCCCTATAATTTCCAGAGTGGGAGTCCATCCGAAATGCAGGGATTCGGTCAGTTGAGTGATTGGTGCGCCGTCGACGAGAAACAGATTTCACGATCTGGGCCTTGGCATCAAAATGCAGGAAATGAACCAGTCTTGCCAGATGTAACGGCGTCTTGTTAGCCCAAAAAAAAAATCAACAAGTGTCAGGGCCGTGTCAACAACGGCCACACCGGTGAAATCTAGCGGCCAATGCTTGTTTGCTCTTTGAGCCTCATCTCACCCAAAGAGCATGAACTCGATGCCTCGTCATGACACTCGGGGAATACAGGTTCCCGATTGCGAATCCGTCCATCCGTGCCCTCGCACGCCCTGCGTAGGCCAAGACTTGAAAGCGGGCCGTCCATGTACCCAAAAAAAGCATCTTGACCTGAGGGGAAGGGAAAAAAAAAAAAAAAACTGCTGGCGTTTTTGTATGTCTGTATTGCAGTGAAAGCCAGGCGGAAGACGCCATATGAGAGGGCCGAGAGCGAGACTAACGTGGCGCTCAGGCGAAGCTATGAGTTCAATTGTTTAGTTTCTGGCTGACATGTCGCCATCTGGTTTCTGGGTTTCGAACAATCCACAACCTCCCATCTAGGCCATGTGCCATCGATTGATTGACTGAAGAAGTGCCTGGCGTTCGGACGACGCCCAGAAGCGGCAAGCAGCTCCTGATGTAGCGTATATAGTAGCATTATAGGGATGGATATATTCCTCACCTTGCTTTGTCTGTCCTGCCTTGCCTCGCCTTGCTTTGCCCTGTCCTAGTCCTTGGCGGGCCTGCGGAGTTCGGATTGTCAATGTTTCTTAACCTTACAAGCTCCCACGGGTAACTTGTTCTGGCGGGGGATTGGAAACCTGGAAATGTGCGCGGGAAGATGAGGATGGGGAGCTAATGCTGCCGTTGCAGTCGTTGTACATGCATTGCATGCCTGTCGCCATTCTTCAGCCTTTTCAATTTTTTCTTCTTTCTCCTCCCTCAAGTCTCACTGGCTGTCTGATGCATCATTTAATGGATCGAGGCACTCTTCCTCTGCCTTTCTCCACTGTTGTGCCGCCCATGCGTAACGGGAAAAAAGTTGATGGATCAAGGAGTTGGAAATACGCACCAGAACGTTGAATATGATGAACAGATTCGTACCCATCCAAGGCTTCTCATAATTCCTCCTGTGTCTGATAATCCCTCGTGTTTCTGTTTATTTTTATCACATATTTTAATATCTTATTCATATGTGAACAGGCTTAATTATTACCCGCATAACAGTATCTTACCGTGAGCTCTAATCCGATACTATTCCCCCCCCTCCTGCGTGTGGATGCAGTTCCGTTTGTGGCTCTCTGTACTCCGTAGCTCCAGCAGGGCTGTACATAAAAGAGTGGAGGATGGATGGATGCTTTATTGATTTGAGATGTGTCGGCAGATCTCCGCTGGGAAAGGGAGGTAATACGACGTATGGAGTGTTGCTATTCATGGATATGAGATCGTCCACTAAGTTACTGCTGTTGTACGAAGCTCTTGTGATGTGGAGAGAGAGAGAGGATTCGTATGTCGATGCTGGTAGATTCAACGTTGCTTATATGTTGATATCTTCCATGGAATTCCTCGTATAAATCATCGTGTTTGAACCCACATCAATTTATGCCCTCTCTTTTATTTCTCCCTCTGCTGGTCTGGCGTCTGGCTCCAGCCCTGACAGGAGGCTTGGCCCCAAATGTCCGGTATTCCGGATGCTTGGCAGCCACAATCGGTTGGCCACATCATCGAGTTGAATTTTTTTCTTCGTTGCACAGGGTAGGAGGAGTAGGGAATCCGCAGCCTGTCAGTCAGACATGCATGCATAAAGAGGGAGAGAAAAAAAGCATGCTGTTAAAAAAAGGGTGTCAGTTACAAGGTGGCGGTATGCGTTGGAGAATATGGAGTCGTAGCATTGGCAGGCAATGACATCAATTGCATACCAACCAATGGTAGTCTCCATTTCCTGCAACTCCCAACATTGAAGATGATGCTATCATTTGAATATGACGAATATCGCAAACTTGCGGGCGTTGCACTATCGTTTGACTCCTCAAGGTCGATTCGTCTTTGACGGTGTTTGGATGTTGCTGCGGTCAGCTTTTTCCCATGGCTGGTCCACCGGCTGCAGGCAGGTAGTGGTGGTGCTGGTGGTGCTGGTGGTGATTATGAAATTTACTTTGTTAGGCGAGGCGCACCGTTTATCCCACTTTCTTTAATTCCTTTTTTTTTCTTTTTCTTTTTCTTTTCTTTCAACGTTTCACTCAACAGATGCAGAAGATGTCCTGAATGCGAATACGCAGGTACTTGACTCCCTTGTGTAAAGGAGAAGAAGAGGAGGAAGAAGAAAAAAAGGAATGGCTGATCGATATGGTTGAGCTTCAATGGATCAGCATGTTCAACTACTGTACTTGCAGTACTCTGTACTTGCACAGAGAATGGATGACAAGCTGACTTAGACAGGCAATCTGGGATAACCTTGAACCCTTTATTTTTGACACCCCCACCGCCCAGCCTCCACCGCCGCTTGCGCAAGCCCTTCCACGGAGAGCCATGGAGCTGAGAACTGAAATCCAATTTGGCGCACCCCCTGGGCGTTGACAGCGTAACATGGATTCGTGGGATGCCATCCATCCATCCATCCTCTCTCAGGCTGGGGCTTGGTAGGGGACTGGGAGGGGACTGGTAGGGGACTAGCACCACTGGTAAGGGATTGGGACAGTGGGAACTTAGGCGCTGGGCTCCGTAAATGGAGTTGCCAGAACCAAGACAAACGCCCACTCCAGTAAAGACGCAACCGCCACCCTTCCATTTGGCACCCTCTGACACCCTCTGGCACCCTCTGGACAGTCTAATTCGTACATGCGTGCTTGGGACCTAGCACGTACCTACTGCGTATGTATGTACATACAGACGGACAGACACACAAGACGCACATACATGTATCGTGTACCAGAATTAGCTAAGTTGCAGTAGAGCGAAAAGAGAGTGCGAGAGAGGGAGGCAGAGGGAGGGAGACCTGAGTGGTGGTAGGTAGCATTAGCATTAGTCGTAGTAGTAGTAGTAGCAGCAGCAGCAGCAGCAGCAGCAGCAGCAACAGCAATGTATTAGTAGTAGGAGTGAGGTCCTACTAGGTAGGTAGGCAGGCAGGTAGGCAAGTAGGCAAGTAGGTAGGGCACCCTTCCTTCCACACCTTCTTCCTCACTAGTACTGGCTGTAATAGTTCCGTCTCTCTTCTTTCTTTTCGTTTCGTCGTCGTGCCTTGTGTGGTGGGAAATTTCTCCTCATCGACAAAAAACATCGTCATCTCCCTTTCACACACACGTACTCTCTCGTCTCCCTCTCTTCCTTTCTCTCCCCCCCTCTCTCTCTAACCCCCCCAAAAGTCAGCGTTGCTTGCTTCGAATGCTGCTGGTATAGCTCATTATTATTGCCCGGCTTGTTCCATTGCCTAGCTTTTGCTTCCCTTGCATTGCCTGTGTCTCCCATTCTCCCACATTTCACAGACAGCACACAGAGGAAGAAACACGCACGGCCAAGACTTCGGCCGCAGGTTTCGTCATCTCCAGCCACTGCCAGTCGCTCGTTTTCTCCGCTGCGGTTACTCCGGCCTTCAACCCTCCCAGCACCATAAGAACGTTCTTTTCCAAGAGCTTAAATTCTGCACCTACGAGAGTTAAGATCTTGAGCAACGGTTCAAGCTACGCCGTCCAGGCTGCGACAAAGTAGAAAGGCGACGCTGCAATCAAAGGGAAACTCCGAGAACAAGGGAGTTCTTGGTCACAGACGAGAGGGTGCAATTCGCGGCAGCAGCCACTCTCCTACTCGGCTACAATCATACACCTCATCCGTAGGTGCCAGGATATAACGACAAAGTCGCTGCCATACACGCCTGGCCGACACAATGGCCGCTGTCACTACTTCGCCGCCTCCGACCTCAAGCTCCCCCAATCGACGAGATTCGGTCCCTATACAGAGTCTATCGCCCGTGGCTCGCAAACCCGTCCCATCTTCGAACCCTCCAGCCATCTCTGCACCCAAGTTCCGGGACCTACCGGCGTCTCCTGCCCGCGCAAACTTTCAGCAAAACAATTCGGCCCAGCCGTCAAACATTGACGTCGATCATGCGCAACAAGCTGCAACCACTTTTCGTCCCGCAGCTGGCGCCACCAACATGCCCCCGGCACCCACCAATGCGTCCGATAGAGTCGATGCCGGTGTCATGACACCACAGGATCGTCTGCGAAAGCAGGATGTCGACCGAAATAGCCGCGAGTCCGATGACACGACGGGTACTTCTCAGCAACCTGCTTCTGTCAAGTCCTCTGCGACAACAAGCGCTAGCTCTTTGTCTGGCATAAATGAGAACTCCGAATGCCCACCGGATGGTGACTCTCCCGGCAGCTCAATTCTTGAGGGCAATTTTGCCCGCCCACAGTCGATCCCTCAATTCCAGTACCACCAACACTCGGACTACTCGCAACGCGTTCCCAGCATCCCCAGCGATGGAATCCGGACTCCATCAAACCCAGATTTGGCAGACAGCACCGGGAATGTACGGCGGCACTTGACGCCAACTTCCAACCATGTGCGAAGAAGCTCTCTGCCGCGCCCGCAATCCGCCTACTCCGCCATTTCGGAGGGGCCTCGAGGACGGTCACCCGGACTGATGCCCGGTGGCTCAACCATTCGCGAGCATTCTGTCCAGTCCCGGAAGTCCCCTGACGTCCGTCCGTCCTCTTATGCCGAGCTTCTCAATGTGCCATATCCCCAGCAAGCTCCTGCACCCATAACATTGGACAATTCCCTGCTTCGAAATGCTGTCGGCAATAATGCTTCGCTGCTCAGTGCGCAGAAGACGCTTGAAATGTACCGTCAAAATGTCAAGAAGACCAATGATTTCTCCGTACAATATTCTTTTGCCGTTTTTCTCATTTCCGTTGCCCAGGAGCAGGGCCTGGACTTTTCCGATCCTAAAGGCAGGAAAACAAGTCCTCAGCCAGTGCGAGACTTGGATAGCCCTGTTGTCGAGGCCAAGGTAGCCAACCCCCATGATCTGGTCCGCGAAGCCCGTGGCATTCTTCAAAAGCTGGCTGGTGGAGGTTATCCATTCGCGCAATATTACCTTGCCGACGGATTTGCTTCAGGTCTCTTCAACAAAGGCAAAGAAGACTACAACTCGGCCTTCCCTCTCTTTGTTCTTGCAGCAAAGCATGGCCATGCCGAGTCTGCATACCGAACAGCCCTCTGCTACGAATTCGGCTGGGGCTGCCGTAAGGATCCGGCTAAGGCGGTACAGTTCCTTCGTACGGCAGCTTCCAAGAGGCATCCTGGAGCCATGACTCGTCTCGGAAAGGCGTGCCTGTCCGGTGATTTGGGCGAGAAGAGATACCGAGAAGGCATCAAATGGATGAAGCTGGCGACGGAAGCCGCCGACACGCAGTATAATGCGGCCCCTTACCAACTCGGGTGTTTGTATGAAACTGGTTACGGCGATGATATTTTCCGGGATCCTAGCTATGCTGCCGAGCTTTACACACAAGCTGCTGATTTGGGTCACCCAGAAGCCAATTTCCGCATGGGTGATGCCTATGAGCATGGCCATCTCAACTGCCCTCGGGACCCAGCACTCAGCGTCCATTTCTATACTGGCGCCGCAGAACGCGGGCATGCGGGGGCTATGATGGGACTATGCGCCTGGTACATGGTTGGCGCGCCTCCTATGCTGGAGAAGGATGAAGAGGAAGCCTACGAATGGGCCAATCGCTCTGCAGACCTGGGTAAGTTGATTCCTCCTACATGATCGATGCTGCGATATGAGTTACTAATTCGGTCATGACAGGTTACGTCAAGGCACAGTATGCTGTTGGATACTTTACAGAAATGGGCATTGGCTGTCGTCGTGATATCCTGGAAGCCAATGTATGGTACGTAAAGGCCGCTGATGCTGGCGATGAGAGAGCCAAGCAACGACTTGCCGTCATTCAAGCAGCCGTAACTGGCCAAGGGACACCGATGGATGTCGCCCCTCCCCGGAGCGGCAAAATAACAAAAGGAGCCAAAGACGACAAGGACTGCATTATCATGTGAAGCCATTCTACATAATCGGATAGCAAACCAACAACCGTCATATAGAAGAAGCACGACTTTGAAAGCCGTGGTACGACTAATAACAGCAAGCGAGTTTTGGATGTTAGAGGAGGGTATGCTTTGAGATTACTTCTTAATTTTTGGCATAGCCTTGTCATGGCCCCCCGATGTTGCATTTCGAGGGTCAGCATTCTCATGAGTAATGTCAAGTTTTTGTTTATTTTCTTGGAGGCATGTTTATTCTCTCTTTCTTTTGTCGGGCTGCCGGAGCCTTTAGATGGTCATCGAAGAGGACGGGGATGGAAAACCGAAACCGGAGCTGTGGCTCCATTTTCCTTATTGGACAAAAAACACACGAGAAAGCTAGTACAGCACATGTTATTTTCTTGGCTATCATCATATTCATGAGCAAAAACAGAGCTCATTTTCTTCCCAGGGCTCGGAGGTCGAGTGGTTAATACGATGCCTCCTGCCGCCCCTTTTTTTCTTCTTTCTCACTCTTCGCATGCGCCAGGTGGTGGAATGTTTGAATGGACTGAAGGCATATCATTTTTCTCAAACTTCCTCCCATGCTTACATTGGCGTTTTTGGAGTTGGCATGCGTACAGGCCTGGATATAGCTTAGTTGAGAGTAGTAATAACCTGCCGAGAGCAGGTGAATATCTCTGAGGATGTCTGGATCTGGTGTGCCTGTTGAATTTCTTTTGTGATGATGGTGTCATGTTTTCTTGTGATTCTAGAGGAGATGATATTGAGAAGATATGGTGGTGTAATTCGATAGTAAAGAGGAGTGATTCTAAGAAATTTAATCTACTATTTCCTTGTCATTATGTACATGCTCGTGCCTTTGAGTATGCTTTATTTCTATATTAATATGTTTAATAGCTGGTTTTGGATGAGGCCATAGATTAAAACTCTGTCATCACCACTTCTAGAGCGGGCTCGCGAGATTCCTAAGCAAATATTTGGTATTATTATATTCTTGACCGTAGAAGTTCTTGGTGGTACAATATCGAACATGAGCGGTTAATGCTCTCACGTATCGGACTTGCTTTCTATTCTCGTCTTCTAATTGTCTTTGAGGTTGAGCTCATGAGATGTCATAGTCGGTATATCGCTTGCGGCTGTCCATGTCAAAACACATGGGGAGATTATCCAAGAGAGATGTCACCACAGTGGCATATCAGACCAATCAACCACTCTTCTGGGGATATTCGTACGTCACCACCTTGGGCCGATAAGAACAAAAACAAAAACAAAATGGAACAACCAAATCCCCATCTTGGGGGGGTGTCATCCTGAACCAAAATGGCCCTCGGTTTCACCGGGCAACCAAAGAACTAAATCCAAGTTCAAGTCCCAAGCCAAGTCCAAGTCAAAACATCCAGTTCTAGTATCCGTTAGTCCAAAATAGCACCTTCTTTGACTCTCTTCCAATCCGTATTGGGAATGATTTCAACGATGAACGGCCCCCTCCCTCTGGTTCCTAATTTGAGAGACATGCTAATGCCAAAAGAGGTGTCTGTTGGTTGAGCATTTTTTTGGGGGGTACAAGAACTTTGATGGTTGGTAATGTTGCACGGCTACGGACTTGGCCGCTGGGGGAATTGCCGCATGATCTGTGGTTATTTGCAGAGTTTTGGAAAGGCATTGTTGGTTCATGAGATGCCTTTGGGATCATCCTAAGAACCGATGCTCTACTTTAGGCTCTCAAACGGGCAATGTGCCATCTTTTGGTGCAAACAAGCCGAGTGGAAGCTCCACAAGGCGAGCCGTTTAGAGAAGGACATCGTGGCAGACACGAGGTGGCGTTTTGTGGGAATTTTCCCTTCATCGATAACGCTACAGCGTATCCCATGTTTGTCCAGCGCACAGACCAGAGGGCACCGAATTAGAATCCATCGCAAAGGCCTGTGACGATGCTCCGTTACTCCACGTTTTTCGGGGCCACATGATGTTCTGGGAACGCTTAACAGCGGGTTTCAAGTGGTGCTGACTGGCCTTTACCGCATGTGACTCGATAGGCTTGTGATAAGGAAGAGATGGAGAGAGAGAGAAAAAGACCCTGCGTCGTTGATAAATGCAAAACATCAGTTTGTGGGGAGCCCCCATATTGTTCAGTGGGGGTGGCCCTGCATTTCGACATTATAGAGTGCTGAATGGTGCTCCGTATAGTGTCCTCGTTTGATGATGAGGTTCAAGTTGTTTCTTTAAAAATCTATACTTTGATCAGTCTGCATTGAAGCCGATGACGGGGGGCGTTTGAATGGGATGAAGGATCGGACATCTGTCGTCACTCTGGCACTTGGGATTGGCAAGACGATGTCATACACACTGACTGGCTCTGGCCAAGCTCTGGTCAATGGCGACGCTGCACATGTTTGATCGCCAGTAAGGCAGTTTCATCTATACTAGAATGACGACAAAGAGATGCGTGAAACTTTGGTATATACGTCGTAACTGTTCGGTCCTCTGTGCTTTTCCGTAATAGAGCTCTTGTCCTCCTTGCGGCTTCTCGTTGACTGCGACGAGCGAGAAGAAGCACGTTTCGGCATGTTTCGCCGCACAAACCGGAGCGTGGCTGAAGTGGCTGCAAGGTCCAAACGCCCCATTCCTGCCGAATATGGCAAGGCTCGCAAGGATATCTGCGCCCCATTCTTTTGGGTTGCATTATTGGTCAGGACCCTTAGTAGCGCCATCTAATTCAAGCGCGTAAAAGCGCGTCACGACGCGTAAAGACGCGTTCTAAAGCAACGTCACCAGACTTTTACGCGACGGATAACCGATAATGGGCCATCTCTTTCTTCTCCGCCCCGCCTCGTGCAAAAAGGTCCTTGCGTGTGCAGATGTGGCAGTGGGAAAGAACCGTGGTCATGCAGATGGACAACGTCTGTACAAGGTGAATTGACTCGCAAACGCTGGGGTATATCCAAGTCTGTGGGCCACTTTGCAGGGAGATGAAGGGCTCTTGAAAGAACCGTTTGTCTCATATGTATCGCGACACGCTGCCCCGGAACACTGTAATTGTCAATTAAGCACTCGAGCGTGTGCAGAGGGGGAAGCAGGGCCTCAAAGAGAATTGACTTTGTCGCCCGCATCCCTTGAAAGTTGGGGAACCAAACGGAACCTTGGAGCCTGCAGGACCGACAACGGGCGGAGCTCAACGACTCGAGGGCCAAGTTACTAAAGCCCCAATAGTGCCGCTTAGTATCAAAGACAGATGCGACAATGGCATCGCTCCCTTCCTTCGGATGCTGTCCTCCACTGACCTGCGCGTCTGGGGCTCCAACGCGTGTTGGTGTGTGTGGTGTGTCAGGTTAAAGATTGATTATTCCCAGATCAAAGGGATCTGTTGCTCATTAAACCTTGACCCGGGAATTTGAGACCTCTTTACCAAATAGCTGGGTCTTTGACTATTTCCGTCCCTTGGCAAGTCCCTTCTCGCCGGAACGGGTAACAAGAAGACGGAGCGATACAGATGGGAGATTGCTGAGGGAGTGTATGACCTCATTACTTGTTGGCGATGAAGACTATCAAGACAAGCCGTAGAGCATGACTACCTAGTACTGGATGGCTGATCTTTAGTCTGGCCATTGGAGGGAGAGCTGATCTAATGGATGACGCAGTAACAAATTTTGGCCTCTTTTTTTCACAGGTCCCAAGGATAATTAAGTCCCAAGGATAATTGAAACTTTTCATACTCCGTACAGTATGAGAAACATTTGAAGAAACAGGAAAAAACAAGCAAAACCAGTGGCTTTTTGGGTCCGAATCAGCGTTCACGGTTTGCGCCAGACTGGAGAAGCTCGTGGTTCGCACGAGGATCCCAGCTCGGGTGGCGTAAACTGATATTCTGCATTCAAAATCAGTTATCCTCTCAATTGCATTCCCGTAAACTACAAATCTCGTAAAGCTTCCGGAGTAGGCATGCTTCAGGTTGTGTGTGTGTGTGTGTGTCAGGCCGTGTGCCTGACGACGGATTTGAGCCTGACGTTTGAACACGTTCTTTGTGCAATTTCATGCAACCCCTTCGTTTCAAGGTTCCTTGGACAACCGATGCAGAGACAGACCAGGCCAGGCCAGACCAGACCGCCTCTTGAGGAGTTGCCAGACCGCAATGGAGGAGACAGAGAGAGCGAGGTGTGTGCTAGAAGGGCGAGCCGTGCCATGGACCCGTGCGCTAAACTGCAGAACGAACCCTCAATGACAGCAAATGCAGCAGTCCTAGAAGAGAAGGGTGAGTGGAGAGTGAGGGCGCATTAGATAGCGAGCAACAGCACAAGAGAGACAAGGCAAGGTGCAGAGCAGCTGTAAGAAGCAGCCGGCTTGGATGGATGGACCCTTCAACGTGTGCTGTTTAATTGCTTTTTTGTCCTCGCTTCGCCTTGTTTGACTCATTGACCCGCTATGAAAGCCGATCAACGTCCTTTCACGTCTGGATAAGACATCTTTCCCCCCCGCGTCGCATGACGACTTAGATCTAACATCTTATCGCCCGCCGGGTTCGTTTATCGTGAGCCAGGGATGGTAAGAGGCTTAGAACCTGGAGAACAAGGGAGGGCGAGACAAGAGTGAGATCTCATTCAAGTCTGCGCAGGTAAGAGAAAAAAAAGACGAGAACAAGAGGGGAGGGGGAGGAGGGGAGGATACTGGGGCAACGCGTAGCAACGCTTTCCTTGGACAGAGTCTTGCGCACACAAGGGACGTACAGTGCATTCGTACAGTGCGCTAGAGAAGAGTTGCCTTCTGTAAGAGCCTGCATTGGTGTGGCCCTTGCGCAGGTCTAAAGTGCTTGCATGAACATGAACCCTGAGAGTCAAAGAAACCGCTTGTCGGTGAGGAGGGAGAACACAAAGAATTAAACGTCTGCGAGGGGGGTAAAACAAGAACAGGAACAGGAACCAGAGACTGCACCTTGCATAGGATAATTTATGATGTTTTAGTTCTTTCAACGGCGAGTCCTTTTCTCTCTCTTTCTGGTGCCGCATTTGGGGTTGAGCTTCTAGAGAGAGGTCTGCTTCCAGAGATACTGTGTGACTTTTGTTTTTTTTCGTACGGTAGAAGGAGTAGCGAAAAGTATCTATAGTATACCATATCAGAGTTCATACTGTAGAATACACCAAGGTTTATAAGGCATCGCACCGTCCAGAACGATTAAAATTACGCAGCAGGTACCCCATTCCCTTGCTCAGGGCCATCCAGTGGGAGTTTTGGGGGAGGAGGTACAAGCCAAGTACTTCAGGTGCCTTTAGCGTTGGTCCACCGTCCCACCCGTCTCACCTTGCACCGTGGGCGACGCTTTCGGGCACCCGTCCAGGTTCTGCTGCACTTCCAGGGCTTCTTCTATCCCTCCTCCGCTAGTTGGGCTTGTGTCTCTCTCTGAAGGTGCCCTGTAGGGTCCCCTCTGCACACCCCGGCACGACCAGGAATCCAATACTTCAACATATTAGGTCCTCCCGGCCCCCTCTTGTTCACCCAACCATCCCATCCAATCCATCCCATCTACACAGACACACACAGAGAACAACGATTCTCACTCAGGTTCTTCCTCGACATTGGCTTTATTGCTTTTTAGTCATCCCCTTCAATATTCCATCACATTTACCTTGGAGTCGACTCACTTTCCGACGCTTCCTCGACTCTACTACCCCTTTGCGCGCATTCTACCAAACGAGACTTGCCTTTGCTCTCTCGCTTACAGCCAAAGTCCATTGCGCCGCGCGCAAAACACGCCCGCCACCAGCAGTTGGTCGCAAAGGTTGGATGCCGGCAAATCAATTGCGCACATCGAAACATCACCAAATAATTCCCTTCTTACTATCGCATCACCCTCACAAAGATGCTTCTCCCTTCTTCTATCCCGTGCGATGGCTCGCAGGCCAAGCCCTTTACACGATACCAAGCCGGCCTATTCGTCTCCCCACCAGCCAGCCCCCCGACCTTGTCGTCGCAAAGCACCATCGACAACATCATGAATACCTGTCGCTCGTTGCAATCGCTCATTTCTATGGCTACGCCGTATGATCATCCTGCCCTTGCGCCTGCGCCGTCAATGCCACAGCTTCCGACACCTCCTTTGGCGCATGCGCCCACGCCCATGAAGTTGCGCCTGAGGTCGCGCGCCAACAACCTAGACACCAACAAGTCCGAGGATGCACCCAAGACAAGACGGAGGGTTACCAAGCGCACTCCTCCAAGGGGCGTAAACAAGCGACGAAGGGGGGTCGATGATGATATGGGAAGGCACAATGACTCTGACTCTGATCTCCTGGATACTGATAGTGAGGTCGAGTCGGAGCAACTACAACAACAATCTATAGACGCACTACCTGCGTGCCCCACAACCCCAAAGCGCGCGCGCATAGCACCCGAACAGCTCCCCCTTGGTCTTGAGCGCTCCGACTTTCATGACGTCCACGTTCTTCAAGGCGGCGCCGGCAGCGAACTCACCAGGCCCGGCACCAACCCCGTTACCGAGTCTGACGGCATCGAGTGGAGCGCAGAAGACGATCGCATCCTGGTTGAGCTGGTCCTAGAGAAACTCAAGCTGTCCAAGGAGGAATGGCTAGACTGCGCGAAAAGCCTAGGCAAGGATCGCCATGCCGCCAACCGCCGCTGGAGGAGCCTCGTCATCAACGGCGACGTCGGCCTCAAGACGAGGAGCAGTCGGCGCGCAAGACTACACTCTACCTGGCGGTAAACCAAAAGAAAGAAAGAAAGAAAGAAAGAAAGAAAGAAAGAAAGAAACAAGACTCAGCATCTACCTACTCTCATTACTTTTTTATTACATCTTTTTATTTTGGCATCATCTCTTATCTTACTTTTTCTACACATTCATTGACTTGAGCATCTTTTTTTTTATAAGACCCTGTATATTTTTCTTTTATATGTCGATAACATATGTAACTCGGTCTGGTCCACACAGCAGTTGACACAAGAAAACCATGTCCTGTACTGTTCTCATCTTTTATGTTTTCTCTTATTACTTTGTTTTTTACTTGGGCAAATCCTGCATTTTGGAGCGTGGGTAAAGGGAAAGGAGGAGAGAAAGCGAGGGGGAGAGAGGGAGAGGAAACTAGCATATACAATTGGAAAAGCCATAAACATGGTCATAACAAGGAGTGATAGCTGATGATGCCTCAGGTCATCAGTCAGCCTTGGGGAGTTGAAAAGAGTTTTTTGAGATACCTTTTTTCTTTACTAGATAGCTACATAATGCTGAAAAAGGGGGTTCTTAAAAACCCAACTTTGCTATAACAACCTCTGTTCCAAACTTTGTGTAGAAATGTGATGATGAATATCTATCCTTTCGAGTGCTGATGCTGAGTGATGCCTTGGGATCGAGATGTGTCCGACGGTGCTCAACTCCTCCAACCTCTAAACCGTTCCATCGAGAACAATAACAACAACAACAACAACCAAAACCAGCAACGCCGTCAAGGGAGGGCTTTTTTTCGAGAATACCCTCTCGCTAATCTTCACCCTTCACCCCTCGGATCTTCCACAAGTCCCACCCTACAACATTCAAACCAGGAAGAAAAAAAAAATCAAAGCTCCAAAACTTCTACTTTCTGAACCTACACCCGATGCATCACCCAATATGACTAACCAACATGAACCATTATCCTAGAAATATCTAAAGGGGTACACTCACTGGGGCAACCAAATCCCTTACCTAGCCCTTTAGTCCCATTGAACCTGGATCTTATCTTAGACAGACAGAGAGAACCGAAAGAAAAAAGGATCCAAGTTTGTAAATCAAAAGACAGAGACAAAAGACAAAAAGACAAGTGAGACAATCCGTGAGATATTAGTTCAAAAGGAATCAAGGGAGGCAGAACAATGACGCTGCCATTCTCAATCAATCAACCAACACAGAAACAAAGCTTCTAGCGTGTATTCATATGACTTACAATGTATACCGAAACCGGAAAAAAAGGGAGAGGGATATATGCCAGGGGGTCAGAGAAGTTGCAAACAACGTTAGACTTGGACTTGGGCAACTCCCGGAACTCGTGATCCGACACAAAACATCTGCCAGGGCCACGGGTAGTTCTGACTCTTCTCCTCCTCCTCCTCACATTCCCGTCACTCTTTGCAGAAGGGAAGGACGCTCAACCCCAGCTCCATATGAGACCAACAGCTCGCTCAGCACACAAAATGTTTTGAAAACCTCGCACCGACATCATCTTTAAACCCCCCTTCGTAGCCATGACAACAGACGTTTGATCCCCTCTACCCTCTGCTCTCTACCCTCTCGTCCTCTCAGACTTCAGTCACAATGGTGAGATCTCAACTCGATAACCAAGGCAACCAGACCAAAACGCAAACAATCACTTCACCGCTCACATATAGATACCACACCAAGCTACTAATAAACAAATGCATTAAAGCCATGATTTATCTATATTCCCCTTGTTTTTTTATCTCTATTATCTACACTCATGCCAAGCATCCAAATATGCTCTTCCTCCCTTTCTTCACCCTGGAGCGTATCCCTTCCAAAAGCCAAGAAAGAAAAGAAAATGAACATGTAATACCACGCCAAAACAAAACAAAAAAGACAAGAGAAACAAAAATGCAGTTCCCTTGATATGATAAAAAGCGTCTTGTGTGTGCTCGAATATTCTGGCCGTTATTCGGTCCCTATCGTGAATCTTTTGTGTCGTCAATATCCGAGGCCATGTTGCCGCCAGAGGAAAACAAGTGAAACAAGAATGCAACTTTCAACGCCCACATCTATGCCCAAGTGTCATACAGCCATAGCCCTACAGGAAAGATTAAAATGCAACAAAGGCAGATATGCCCTGAATCAAGTCCTCGGAGAAGCAAAAACGGTGTGAGAACCCTTCTAGGGCGGCGTCATTTGCTCCTCCATCATCTTGCGAACCTCCTTCTCAAGGTTTTGGGCGGCGTCTGCATCCTCCTCAATCGCACCCGTCACCTTGTTCGCCAGCTCAATCTTCTTCTGACACGCCTTGTAAATCAGCTCTTCAATGGTATGCGACGCAATAAATCTGATGACTTCAACGTCGCGCTTCTGCCCCAGACGATGGGCACGGTTTTCAGCCTGGATGTCGTCTTGCGGGTTGTCGGACTGGTCAAAGATGATGACCTTGTTTGCAGACGTCAGGTTGATACCTGTACCACCAGCACCAGTCGTGAGTAGAAAGACGGGGATATTGGTATTATTATTGAAGTCATCAATCAACTTCTGGCGCTCAGACACCTCCGTGTTTCCCATGAGCACCCGGTAATCAATATCCCGAAGTGCAAGAACTTCTGATAGAAGCTCAATCACACGCGAGAATTTGCTGAAAACCAGCACCCGGTCTCCATCCTTCTGATATTGCGTAATCATGCCAAGCAGCTTCTTCACCTTGCCACTGTCCATCTCCGCGGAATGGGGTATGTCGAACTGCTTTAACAGACGCGGGTAATCGCGGCACCAAAGGTGAAGCTCAAAATCTGATGAGTTTTTGAGTTCCTGGATAAGATGCTTGACGTCGGGTTGGTGCAACTCGGACTGAGGGATTCTATCCATCAGAATCTTGGCCATCTCTTCAATCTTCTTATCCGTAAAGTATCTGCGGAATAGCAGAGGGTGCAAGGCAGCTTTTCGAAGTTGCATCCACACGTTGTTCTGGTCATTCTGTCGGCCCTTTGCTCGCCCAGCGCGTTTCGATGGCTCAAGCTTGAAAAGCTCTTCATACTCGTCATATGTCTCCTTTTGCGACTGGGTCATTTCGCAGTTGACGACGGTACAAATCTTTCGAGGCATATCCGATAACACCTGATCTTTTCGCCGCTGGAGAATAAAGGGCTCCAAGATTGTGCGGGCACGCTTGACTCGCTCACTGTACAAGAATGCGCCGTTCGTGACATCTCTGATGGTCACCTTTTGACTGAAGATGTACTGGATTTGGTCCATGTAACCATCAAACAGTCTGGGATTGATAAAGTTGAGAAGCGATGTCATTTCAAGCAGGTTGTTTTGAACGGGAGTTCCTAAGATACGTTAGCAATGAATATCTGAATTTCCATTAGATAAAAAGACAAACCTGTCAGCAACAGCTTCCACGCAGCCGGTATCCTTCTCAAATCTTTGTAGATCTTGGTCTCGGGATTCTTCATCTTGTGGCCTTCATCGAAAATAGCCGCATTGAGGTCAAAGGATCGCATGGCGTCAATGTCCTCCTCCGAGTTAATCTGCGAATATGTGGCCAGAACAACGTGATATGCTTCGGGATCCTGCTCTACCATGTATGCAATCTCAGCTCTCTGGGGCTGGGAGCCTCTGTATCCAATGACGGATAACCCTGGTGCGAATTTCTTGAACTCGACTAGCCAATTGTTATAAGTACTCGGTGGTACTACAATCAAGTTTGGCCACGGCCGTCTTTCTTTTTGCTCTCTCTCATCGTCTTCAACGAGATGGCATATGAAGGAGATAACCTGACACGTCTTTCCCAGACCCATTTCATCGGCCAAAATACAGCCGATATCATAGTTGTACAACACCGACATCCAATTCAAACCGTATAACTGGAATGGCTTCATCACACAATGGCCATCCATAAGCTTAGGTTGACAAGGGACCACTGGCTTCGTGTACTTGGTGCCAGTGAGGCTTGTTGGTGTTGGTGGCAAGTCATCGTCTGAACCCGCCCGCTTGTCTTGACCAAACATGTTGAGATCCCAGTTGTCCACCACACTTTTGACCGCTTTGCCCTTGAGTTCACACTTGGCAACCACTTGATCAATTGCTTCGACTGCGTTGAGAAAAATTTCGACGGCGTCGACGGCAGTCTCTCCAATGCAAATCTTGGCCGACTTGCGGGCGCCAGGTTTCTTGCCGACGCTCACTTTCCTAGCCTGTGCTAAAGAACTGAACGGGCGCTTTTCTACCAATGGTTCGAGAAGATTCTCCTTCATGCCAGTCATTGCGGCCAATTCCTTGAGCGTACCGCTATTGATGCAATTTAGAACTCTATCGCCGTCATCTTCAGACGGTGCCGGCGACGACTCTGCTCGATATGCGTCTTCATTGTCGTCGACAAGATCGATGATTAAGGGATCTTCGCTGGATGCTGGCTCTTCTAGGTCGATAATCTCAGGAGAGGGCGCGCGCCGTTTGCGTAGTCCCTGTACTAAACGTCGCCGAGGTGGCTGTGAGGGAGGTGATGCAGGTTTCTCAGGCGATGCGCGAGGTGTGGGTCTTGAAGATTTTGTCGTAGCCTGCATTTGCCCCTTGGATACCAAACGTCGTCCTGTTGGTTTGGCAATCAGTCGAGGACTGCGGCTCTCGGTGGGTGATTGTTGCTGCTGCTGCCGTTCTAGCATAGCAATTGTGTTTTGTACATCGTATTTGTTTGCTTTAAGCGCATCTCGGACTTTTTCTGAGGGAAACGTCTCGCCAAAGACGTGATATATCTGTCGAAGCTTTGTGTTCATATCCTTTTCGTCTGAGTTGGGCCGGTATGTGAATGCCGCCATCTGGGCCTTGAACGTGGTAGGCCTAATGTCCCCCCTAGGGGGCGTCAGGTCCTCCTCATCGTCCGATAGGAGACTGATTGCTTCCGAAGCAGCTCGCTTGACCATGACGGGCTGCGGTCGGGGAGGTGGTCGAAAAACGGTTCCAGCCGGGGCGAGACGAGAGCCTATCCTTGTGGATTGTTTTTGCTGCGGTTGAAAGGGTGAAGAAGCAGGCACTTCGATTATGCTTGCGGGCGAGGAGGGTTCCAGCGTGAGAGTCGGACGGGCAAGGACTTGTGTGGCTTGAGTAACATCTCGCTCTTTTAAAAAGGCGGTTGGTGAGCAAGGTATTGTGTCTCCAGCTAACTCGTCAAACTCGTCAATGTGTCTCCCCAGCTTCCCTAAAGAAGGTGTTCGAGGTACGGTGCTTGAATGCCGAGCTGGCATGGGTGAGGAGCTTCGTGCCATTGTGTGAAAGAGGAGGACAAGAATAGGAGAGAGAGAAAGATAGGCGGGGTGACGGGGGTCTTTGTTGCTCTTCAAAGCTCAAAAAAAAAAAGCAGCTAAAGTGAATGGTGAGCTGAATGTGAAAGCATCCGATCTTGTGTTCGAGCACCCGCACGCCTATTTCTGCCGTTAGAGTGACGTAGGAGTTGTGCCCAAGTAGTGGCGGGTGCTGGAGAGCGCAAAATTCGTGCTTCTTGAGGGAACGCGCCGTGATCGTTCAGGACCAAGTCACGAAATCACATGACCACTTTAATCCTCAGAAAAGGGACTTGGGCTTGGGCATCAACTTAAGCTTGAGTGGCGGATCTATCGCACCATACAATTGCTACGTTGTTGGGAAAAACAAAGAAACTGGGTCTACATAGTAAAGTTCTGCACACACAAAGAAGCCATTGTTTATTGTTTTCGAGACGGAGACGTTGATGTTGGCCATCCTTTGGTTGGAGCTCAAACGCCTGGTCACCTCACTGTATGTACACTCGTCCATCTCCCAGAGCACGTGCAGCTGGGCTGCGAAGTGTCCACTGCCCTCTCCGTACAATTACATAGATAGCAATTGCATCACCATTGATTTCAACCACCACCACTCAATCAAATTTACAATCATCCAAATGGCAACCCGACGAATCGTTGCCTCAGAGAGGACTATTCTTGAAAAAGATGAGCAAAGAGAGGAGAAATCCAACATCAGCCCTGCCGTCCCCAGGTGAGTCCACACATCATCATCTCATCACATCAGCCTGCTCATCTCAACTTCGTTAACCACTTTTCATTAGAGATGTTATTGCCAAGCTTCTAGGCTTTTCTCTTGCCATGATTGTTATCCCAATCAGCTCATATTTTCTCACTGTCCATCGAGTATTTAACGGTAAGTTATTCTCGTTGCTAAACTTTCTCTCCAGCCACAATGTCTCATTGTATCTTAGGCAATTCATCATTAGCTGGAGGTATGGCTGCTCTGTTAGCGAATGTGATTCTTGTCTCCTATGTTATAGTGGCTATGAATGAGGATCAGGGGGAGCAGAATCCTGGCGAAAAACCGGAGAGCAAAAAGAGTCAATAGCTTGTATCACCGAATACAAGGCTGATGTTTACCACAACACCAATAATGATCAAGTTATAGAATTCACCAGCAATGTATGGACGCAAATGTGTGACCAATTCAACCAGCCACAGCTGGATACAGTGTGCTCCTATTATATTTATATAAGCCTATCATGCGAAGCTAACCCCTGAGTCCTCTGGGCGTAATCGCATCTAAATGCCACATAAACCTAGTTATAATGGATGTTTAACATCATTGCCATAATCAGATTCGTCCTCCTCGTCTGGTATTCGAGTAATCGATTTCTACTCGAGTTGGAGAGCGTTAAAACGCCAAAAACGCCATGTACAAAGCTCCTGTGCCTATGTACCGTACCCATCCCACATTGTCATGTGTCGCGTAATCCCACACGATCACCATCAAGCCATAACCCTGGTAGAAAAACAAGAAGCTCACATCGCAGCACTATTCATGTTCCCTTGAAAGGAACATTCAATCATGAAATATTAATACCTAAATCCTCGCGGATTTCTCGCATCTGGTAACAGCTCTAGGCCATAACAGGCCTCTTCCACCTATGAAGTTGGGGTGTCGAGTAGAAAACAAGCATGGGAAGTTATAGTTGATGAGGAATTTCAGAATAGCTAAGACTTTTTACTGAATCGGCGAGCAAGCCAGCTCTTTCGCTTTTCTGGGGCGGCTGGTTGCGGTGGCTGCTGCTGCTGTTGTTGTTGCTGCTGCTTCTGTTGCTGTTGTTGCTGCTGCTGCTGCTGTTGGGTCGGTTGCCTTCTAAGCACCGCAACCTGCTTTCGTGGTGCCGCAGCCGGAGGGGTCTGGTAGGTTGGGGCTGGGGGATGGGGTAGTGGATGCCTGCTAGAAGAGGCAAAGTTTGGCGACAAATTAGGGGATTTGTACGACTGGGACTGGTTGAAGCCAATGCCGTAGTCATTAGTAGGTTTTACTGGTGACGTTCGGTGTATTGAACTGTTGTCGCTGCTTGTTGGATCTGTTTGGTATCCAGCAGCCTCAGAACTGCCGCTGGCAGCAGCAGACGTCACTGTTTCATATGATCGGTCTTTGTGAGGCAAAGGATAGACCTTTTGTTGTTCGCGTCCACGAGACTGGTACTGAGGCTCGGATTGTGTTCTCGGTGGGTGGGCCGGATACCGACCCTGCGCTGGACCATGACTCCCGGGACCGTGGTGACCATGATGACCATTTTGGTGGCCGCCGTTGTGATTTTGAATTTCGTAGTAGCTGTTTCTCGTTGTACTGGGGTTCGTCATTCCGTGTTGGCTACCCTCCCCCCTAAATGAAGCTGCGCGACTGCCATAGTAATTATCTTGTGGAAATCGCGGTTGGTTTGCTAGTTTCAGCGGTTAGCACAGTGAACCAAGCTCGTACTGCCCAAGTGACAAACTTACGTCGATGGTAGCTATTGCGGCGGCTGTTTGCTGTAGGATCCATATCTTCGGCCGTTAGCTGAGGCGTTACCCATGTGGAAGCTTATTATGAGAAATTACCTGAGCGGTACATTGACCTTCGCGCGTAGTCTCCCTCAATTGCAGCCTCAAAGCTTCGAATGGTGTCTAACGGTCGCTCCCATCGGTTGCGGGTCGGATTCGACTTGTCCGGGTCGGCTGAATAACGTCCTGATTAGATACCGCCGCCGTTAGGACCAGATGAATCGGAGCTACTTACCAATTACATTGCCATATGTATCTTTGTGTTGGATGGCGCGTAAAGGCGCAATCGATGTCGCTGTCATTGCAGCTACCTCAGCTAGATTGAGAGTCAGAAATTGAAGGAGAGAAAACAGAAACAGAGCAATATCCAGCAAACGGAAGGGCGAAAACATACCTGGCTCAGCTTCGTTCATGGCCAATGTTGGATCTGCTTTGCTGTGGAGGCGCCTAGCATCCTTTTCAGCGTGAGTCTCGTGTAGGTCGATCTTATTGACGATGCTATTGCGTGATTTGTCGGAACGAAAGCTGAAGCTTCGGGGTTTGGTCCTTGCCGGCTGTGTCGTCTGCGATATTTGCTTCGATAAGGGTGGTCTCGACGGTTGGGGAGGTGACGGGAGAGGATGTGGTTGTGGTTGATACTGCTGGCTCGCAGGAGCGGCCATGGTGCCGATATGGGAACGGAGCTTCTTTTATTGAGCTGGTTATAGAGATAAACTGGGTCTCTGACGCCAATGCCAAGGGATTCGGCGCAGCCGTGGGGATTCTGCGATCGTGCGGGTCGCGAGACAAGGTGGTAGATTCTGAACTGAGCACAGGCCGATAACCCGGGAAGAGAGACAACGACGACAATGCTAGCTAGAGCAGAGACTCTAGAGGCCTGAACTGTGTGATGCCAGGATTTCCGAGCACTGACCAAGATAAACCCCAGACAAAAACCTGAAAGGCTAGCAAGGGAAATTCCTGAGATGGGAATGGGATAATTTCGTAGTGTGAATTTTCTTGCCGGGGGTGAGAGGGAGGAAGAAGGTGTTGGTCGAAGAGAGGTTGGGGTCTGTTGTATGGCGAATGCTGTTTCTGGTGTTTGGTTATCGGAAGTGGACCAGGTGCCCCGTAACGGGCAGGTTCTGGGTTTCTGAGTGCGTGGCAGCAGGCGCCGGCAGGCTGGCTGGGGTGTTTGTGGCTAGACTGCAAGGTGAGGGTGAGGGTGAGGGTGAGGTGTGCCAGGGAATTTGATTTAGGCGTAGCAGCAGTAAGTACCAAGTACTAGGTACCTAGTAGGTATCAATAGGTCGTAGCACTACCCGCTGTGACGTCCAAGGCGAGACAACCTTGGCGTGCGCAACCGATTCTGCAGCGCTGGTTGGGACCCAATTTTCTAAAAAAACGTATGCGAGAGCCACGCAAGCTACCTCTTTCAATCAACCGTTGCTTTTTGTTATCGCGATTTTTATTATTATTAGAGGCGATAACAGACAGACAAACGGCCGGACAGATGGCTTGCTGCAGCTCCTGTAAATCGTTTGTTTGACTTGGCGGCGGCTGAGTGGAGGGAGCCTGTTTCTTTTCTGCTTCGAAACGAACGAGCGAACGATTCTGAGCCAACGAAACAAATGGACAAGCAAAACAACGCAACGAGAGCGAGTGGATAAGTGGATTTGAAGTGACTGAGAGTGATGGGTGATGTGATAAGCGTGAGAGCGAGAGTGAGAGATACGGCCTCGGAAGGTGACCTGCTTGCTGCTGCTTGCTGCTTGTGTGTGTGTGCTTGCTTGTGCTACAGCCCAAATCAAGGCGGCCAAGACAGGGCAAGGTTGCTCTCGGAATGGAGTGCAATTAGTATTAGTTCTTTGGAACGTGTGCACCGTCGTTGGTGTTGTCGTAGTAGTAGTAGGTAGTAGCAGTAGTAGGCACAACATGCACACACTCACCTCGCAGAGAGCCAAAGGTCTTCTTTTCTTTCCCTTTCTTACCTGCCGTGAGCTGACGTCAAGGACCAACGTTGTCTCAGTGGGACTTTTGGGTAGCGGTTGCTCCGTGCACGACGACCCTTCCCCCTGTCTTGTTCTGTCTTGTTCTGGTCGCGGCGCACTTCTTGTCTTCTGCTTGTGGCTGCGGCAACGCAAGATGTGTGATTTTTCGAACCTTGGATGCGGCGGCGGCGGCGGGCCTTGAACCTGACCTGACCTGACCTGGCCTCTCTGACCTTGGTCTGTTGCTGAGAACGGAAAGCCGCTTTTGGCCCCCTCCCCCCTGCTGTGCTCCGCGGGCCGGGTAGGGTTTATCTTTTGCTTGTTTCGTTCAGTTCTTTGCGCGACAATGGCACGATATCTGTTGTCTCAGACCTGGCGCTGTGCAGCCTTGGTTTTAATATAATCAAGGGGTGCGTGGCGGACGGGCGATGAACGAAGCTGATGGAGGAGGAGGAGCTGTTGATGTGACGGATCGTGGGTCCCCAACGCGCAATAAACAGAGACAAGCGTAAGACTCACTATTACTTCGTACCGACCAGTGTCAAGTGACACTGTTCGTGTTCTTCCTTCTCGAAATACTAAGCTTCAAATTGCATGGACGGAAATTATCCTATTATGACATGGGAGAAACAAGTAGGGGGTGGGATTGGGTGGCCCAAACGGGGGTGGGAAGGATGCAACGTTGATGAGAATACGAGGTGGGCGGCAACAGGACAGACAAAGATAAAAATGGTCTTGGTTATTAGAGCGAGAATCCGGCCAGACACCAGGACCAAAATCGCGGGTGCGGACTCACGGCCTTAATAAGTACAGCATATGCATGTATGTGCAAAAGTAACGAGAACAAACATGAAGAGAAGAGAAGAGCAGCAGACAGAGCTTGACGCTTGATAAGGGGGGATTTACATGCTGCATGTAAGAGAACTCGCCTACTGACTTGCCTCCTTACTTACTCACCATCAATGCTGTCTACCTATCAAGACGACGCACGACAGCGTACATGCATTTTGTTCAGTGAGGATTCGCCAGACACGACTGATTTGAGAAGAGAAGAGGTTACAAGAACGTGTAATCAAGGCATGCCCTCCATCGCCCAGAGCGGTTCGTGAATCATGCTTGGCCCGGGGTCATTGCCGTTTACCCAGCTTAGATCTTCCAGACCACAAAAGCTTGAGCTTTCAATGACAAGACCATCATGCATCAAGATGGAGACCCCCCCCCAGCACCTTCAGCACCCCCAGCATCCCCAAACACCCACCCCCAATTTCATTCATTCAGGCGTTAATTTGCCCTTAGGGTTTTCCCTTTAGATGCCGCAAGTTGCAAGGGAATGGGGGGCAAGGGGGGGTGGGTGAGGGGATGCCAAACCCGGCCGCGCCGCTCATGGTTCCCTGTTTTCCAGCTGCCAAAACTGCACGCTTTCAATCCCGTGCCTCGTCCGACATGGGAACCTACCTGCTTGGATAGGAAGTGCAGGTAATAGACAAAGCTTAATGGAGAGCTATTTGATCACCATTCATCAATTGTTGTGTTTCCCATTCATTGGGCTCGAACCAATTGATATGATATACATCGGACAATGGAGCTCTCTCTCATCGCTGCTGTCGTAAAACCAATGCCGTGTTCGTCAACCCCCCCAAAAAAAGTTGAATAAATACAGATAGCTTAAAACTTTCGGGATTTAAGAATGGGTCCAGGAAAACTCAATGGCTGATTTTCATGTTTACTTTCCCGGAGCGTTGAGACCGAGTGCCAGGACAACTAACAACCCGAGGTCACACCACATCACCATCCATCACCAAAGAGGCCACCACCGGGTTTCTAGCCTACAGTTTTTGTTCACCGTTTATCAAGCGGCGGGGCTTGGGAACAGTACATGATCCTTCCAATTTCTCAAGAAAGAGAAAACAAACAAACCGCACATCAGGGGCCGTTTATCCCTCTGCTCTTCGTGTTTCGTGGTGGTCCTGCTTCACACCCACCTTGTATCAGGGCTTTTGCAGATCCATTCCACCAACTTTGTACATGCACACCGCATTCAACACGTTATCAGAAACTGTGGATATTTTTTCTCCAAAATTTTCAAATCTTGTGCATCATACACGGCACATGGCAAAATACTTGTAATAAAAAAAAATTAATTCTCGCACGCACATTAGCTGATATGTAGGTCTGCAGGGACAATGCCGGTCGTTGTTGATAAGAAAAACCAAAAACCTCACCACGTCCTGCTGTGTGCAACTACCAAGCTCACTAACAAAATCGTCCAAAAAGCCGACCCCTCATTTGCCCTCTGGCGTTTCGTTGACGTAGTTGTTACTTTTACACCTCATCCTGCGGCGGTCGATCAGCTGCGCCACGTCGGCTGTGCTAGATCATCGTGTCAGGCCAGGGGCAACTTTGTGGGCTCCCGCTGTTATTTTTATTCCCTTTCTGTGTGTTCGTTCCCACTTGAGATACACGTACTTAATATGTTCTTCTCTGTTCTTTCGCCATGGGGCGAGATTAGCGGGCGTAGCGTAACATGGCATGCTACTTGTCTGGTATGGCATTCATTTTGCTTCTTATATCCGCGACATCTTAGACAATGCAATCATATGCGGAGCGGCAACCTGTTTCCGGCAATGCATGCGTGTACAAGTATTTCATACCCAAGACAGAAGGAAAAAAAGAAGCAGAAAAAAGAAAACTCTGTACACATTTTCCGTGTGGCTTGATGGGGAGAAACAAAGTCGTACAGTAGTCAGTCGTCGTCACCGTGGCTTGATGGCTGGCACAACGCCATTAGGAAAATCCAATCTAGATATTGTGGCTCCTTCAGACAGCCAAGCCCAAGCCCAAGCCCACCGTTGACTTCCTTCATAACCCTGATATTAACCTTCGGTAATTCTTCCTTGGTTCCAATATTGTGGATGTTTTGGCGGGTAAATAGATTTGATGGAGTGAGTCTTCCGCAGACGGGCATATCGTATCGTCTCGTCATGCAGCTGTCATTGAGACATTCTTGGGGGGTGGATCGTTGATGGAAAGAGAACAACGTGGTGGCGCTCTAGCAACAAGTATAGGTACTAGGTACTTTGGAACGAACGCTGCAATGCTAGCAAGCAAGCCGCTGGGCTGGGATGTTAAGAAACGAGCCTCAAACGAGCCTCAAACGCCGTGTACTCTGTCTGCATCAACACAGCATCTCAATTAGTAAATAAATAAGATGCTTCTAAATCCTTTCCCGTTGACCATGAAAATGCCATGTGCCCCGTGCATACAAGCATCAACTTACACCAACTCTCCGCATCTCGATCGCGATTCAAATCTAACATGTAGACTGGTACATGTAGCAAAAGCCGCGGACAACCCAATCCTCGTAAAAGGTTCCTGCCGAGTCTTCCGAAAAGCAACGAGGTTGGGGGTTAAAGAGCTGCAAGCAAGGCAAGTCCATCACGTTTCGCGCCTAAGTGGTGAGAGGAGAGGGGGAGGAGAACCCGTACCTACAATCAATCCCCTTCATCCCATGCATGCCCTTTTTGACAACAAGGACGTCGTCAATGTTACATTGAGTCTTACAGCGAATCTGCAGCCAGCCTTGTTTTCCCGTTCAGCGTGGGGTTGAATACGGCGCGCACAAGAAAAGTCTATTCGTAACAGGTTTGTCTCGTTTTCTTCTTTCTTTGCGAAAAGACGCTCCTTGGGGTGTTTAATTGAAAATACGTTGCATCCATCGTATTCACGGATCTCCTCCGCCCCATGGATTTGCCCTTTCGACAGCGCTTGAGTGATTGGCACCTAGAAAGCTCGATCGCGGGACTGGCCGTCTCACCAGCGTCCTCTTCCGTCCCGCAATTTTGTATGCAGTGCATGGTTGCCATCGCATGAGTCGTTCATCCATCAAATAAGCAGAACTGAATAATTTATAGGTGATCCACAGCAGTTCTCGTATTTCCGCCGAAATTACAGTACAAGCAAGAGCCGAAGATTAACTGCTCAGACTAATCCGGCCAATGCTCTTTTCGCTTGGCATCATCATGTGTCATGTCATGCCAATCTCAGGGCTCTTATCAACAAGATCAAGATAAGATGCGTTATCTTCTAATTACCGAAGTGGCATGTGTATCAAACCAATCGGCGGCACAACAAGCGCCCGTTGATAAGATAAGTCATAAGATCTTTCGAGTTTCATCAACCACATATGTGGGCTATAGCAGAAGCACATCTGTACGATACTATGCATAGAAAATGAGGCTGCTGATTTGATGTAGGCAGAGACCTTTTACCGCACAGTGCACACATTGTGTCGTACCAAGTAGATAAAAGACACAAAGACTCTTCCACCCATAAACTACACCTCAATCAAGTGTATCAAAGCTACCACCACAGTATCTAGGTAGTATCCGGGAACAACCACTCCTGCATAAGCGCCGACATGTCTTGACGGACTGGCCTGACTCTCTCTATACCCAGTCATAGCTCCTACCAAGATCTGAGCTCCTTGAACCCTCACATGATCATCTTGCCCTGTCGCCACACGCCGCCTCACGATGGGGACAGCGGCCTGGAAGAGAGCCGAGTCGACAAGAACTATAGACGAGTTAGAGTCAACGGGAGCAGCCGTCGTTAGTCACGGTTGTTGTTCTATGGCGATCCTGGGTCGGAGAATGGGTTTCTTACTACGGCAATACCTACCAAAGCCTAACTTCGAAGGGTTCTGGAAATGCACACGGCCACGCTGATGATGGGAAAGCTGTCATGAACCACGAATTTCGAAGGCGGAAGACTCCAGCGCCGGCCTGGATATTTCATTAAATCAAGATGCAATAAAAACAAGTATCATGACTACTCCGTTGATTCTCGCATGTCGTAAATCCTTCGAAGTATAGGCCATAGTAAAATTGGCCTACTCGGCTGAACAGACAAACAAATCTGAAAAAGATAGAACAGAACAAACGTGGACTTTCAACGGGTGAAAATCTCTTGCCGTTGTCGCAATTCGTCCCAGATCTCTATGAGCAGTCGCATTTCTTTTTTTCTTTTCCCTTCACACGTCAAGTCACAGGCCCCCAGTTTCAGCACCTTTCGAGTTGGGAATTTGACGTCTTTTTTTGAATTGTATGCCTCAAAGCAAGGCCATATTCTTTATCCTTGCCTCGACCAATGCAACCAAATGAAAACCGCCCTCACTACCAACTCCATTCCGAAACCCGGTTATATCGAAGAGGGGTACAGCATGACGCGAACCGAAGCACCGAAAGACTTTGTGGGAAGAGGGGAGGTGAACTTGGCACGGACAACGCCAGAGTTGCCTGAAAACACACACAAATTAGTTACATGTCGAGGGAAGAAACGGGCTCGAGGTTGAAAAATACCGTGTGGTCGGGTAACCTTGCCCCAGATAACGCGGATCTTGGTACCGCGGATCTCCTTCTGGCCTCGGTAGACGAAGGCGACCTTCTTGCCAAGGTAGAAGCTGCACCATAAGTTTAGCATATAGACCCAATATATCGGGGATGCCATTCCAGAAGAAAACGTACTTGGCAGCGTCAGTGTTGTCAACACCCTCGATCTTGATCAAGCTGGTGCCAGGGGTCGTAACATGGCGCGAGCGTTGATAGCTCAGGTGACGTCCCCTATGTCCAATCCGTCAGCCAATGTCCATATTTTCGCAGTTAAAAATTCGTCGATTTCGGGCGCATTCAGGCCGGTGTAGAAATCTCGTCGCATCCATCCCCAGAGACGTTGTGTGTGCTCTCCTCCAAAATCAATTCGCGATTGGTGTTACTCACTTGACGTATACTGCGTATCAGGTCAGCATTCTGGGGGTCATGATCGCATTTTTGAAGGGATCGCTGGGGTGTTTACTCACATCTGTGACCACTTTCCGAAGGCATCTTGACTGTTTTATCCCTCTCAAGTAACCGTAAGATACAAGGGAGAGTCTGGGTGCACGTCGATGTGTCGTGATGTTCGGACTGGGCAGAAGAGTGGATGCGATATGGTGTGTGGTGGCACCGGCACGAAAATTTGAGCCCTCGGTCTCACGTGAGGGCTTAGGGCAACTAATAAACGAAGATGATTTGTGGCTGATATTCTATTGCACCGCCTCAAATTCCTTCCAGCGTCAGCAACCCCGCCACACTGCGGAGAGAGTTGCCCACAAAAACATTCCATAAACTGAGAGCTAGCCTCTTTTGGAAGACCATGAAGCATCAAATATCAAGTTTGTGGGATTTTGTTATTGGATCTTCAAGTAGCTTTGCACAAACAGTATACTCAATAATATGTACAACGTCGAAATATTTATTTTCTCTCAGTCAGTTATGATATCACTGCATTGATGCATGTCGACATTCATTTATCTTGACATAAAGCATGACAATTGCGTGAGCTCCATTCTTTGCTATCTTTAGAAGGTCTGTTGCTTGTCTTGGCTTCGGTGTGCCTCATCATGTTTCAACACTCTTGAAAGTCACCATGTTCCTCTGTTATTTTCGTCCCTCGCGTGATTGGATGCTGTCTCGACAAAAGATATTCAGAACTGGCTGGCGTGGAAATTGGAATTGGGGAGCCCAACTGTCTGCATATATAATGCTGCACCAATTTTATCAGGTATTTTGCACTGGCTCTTTGACATCATCAACAAAGACTCCGACTTTAGGAGATATCAAGACATCTCAACCTCGGTGGAAGTGGGTCTTGACAATGCTCGGAGGTTGCGGACTGCGATTACTATCGTCGGCTCCCAGTGCTCAGGAACGGAGTCTAAAACTGATCTAGATTACCAATCATCTATAGTAGCTGCACCATAGTCCAACTCCCGCGTTTTAACAGGGCGGAGAAGCTTTGTGAGCACTTTCTAAAACGAGCAATGAGCTCGGGATGATGTCAAATGAAAAAGCCGATCTGATGGACATGCGTGGAAGATTTTGGTATTGGCAGCCAAGGACTTTGCATGATACCTTCAACGCTCTTTAACCCCAACTCATAGAAACACCAATCCCATTCAGGTTTCTCTCTAGGCGGAATTACGTTAGTTGGAACAGATAATTTCCTGATCACGCGGCGGGTGGCGATGGCATGCGGGCTTTGTTGAGCCAAGGTTTCCGCCGACCATTGGTGGACTGGGGAGAATAAGACCCGTTGGGAGAACCATAGTCAGAACAGACTGGCTTTTTTTGCTCACTAATACCACGCCCAACAACACGCGCAAAGGGTGCCTCAGGAGCTCCATTGCCGAATAGAATTTGAAACCGTGCATTCGTGCCTGGCTGGAGGAATACCACTGCACGAAAGATGCAGAGCTGACAGCAATAATTGGTGCATACATGCGGAGGAGTAAGATGGGTGAGTAGGTACTAGGTAGTGGGTAGCTATAGCAGCTGTAGGCAATCTAATAAGGTATGCTCGGTCATGTCTCTGTTTGAGTTGACGAGATCCTCAGGTAATGATAAGGTAAGCTTATCTTAGAGCAAGACCAGGAACAACACTACCCAGTAGGTATATCTAGGTACGTATCCGCTTTGAGCAGGCATTAGAACTGGAGAAGACGTGTTCTGAAGAAATGGAGCATTTGATAATGGGATACATGTTGAAACTGCTTAGCAAGATACTTGATACCTGATAGCCTGCCTCTCAGTGGAGCTGGAGGAGCTGGAGGAGGACGAGGAGAAACAAGCTGCATCCAGTGTCATGCCGTCTGCGGCATCTTCTACCAACACCCGACCCTACTAAGCAACTTCCAGCTAACGTCACACTGAGTACTTGCTTACCTCCGGTACGTACGGATAGCCGGAGTGCTCCAGAAAAAATAGGTATTGAGTGTTCCAAAGTCCGTTCTGCGGCGTCTTTTTTAAACCCCCGTCCCTCACCTGCCCGTCCAATTGTACTGTCCCTACTGTCTTAAAGTGAGCTAGCCCGCAGCGGCCATTCCTCCCTCGACCGTCTCCCCACGCCGCCCGCCCAACCCAACTCTTGGACCTTTCAACCTCTCTTCCCCCTTTGCCCCAGCAATAGCAGTCGGTAACTACGCCTAAAGGTTCAAGTCTGTTGTTGTATCAATCCAAAGCGTTCCTTTCCTCTGCGCTGTCGAGCCAAAACCCCAGTCTAATCAGGCCAAAGCTGTAGCCATGGAGCCTCAAGCGTGTGTACCGCCAAAAAAACCCCACCATTGATATCACCTATCACCTATCGCGGAAGCTTGGGAGAGAGTTCGGCGGGGTCGGATCAACTGTCTTCGACTGCGCGGTCTCCCAGCAAGCTTCAAGCTATACAGACTCCCTTTTTGCTGACAATATCTATGCAGAAAGCCATTGGAACTCAAGGAGAATACGACTATTGTCGTTCTCGGAGCATCCGGAGATCTCGCCAAGAAGAAGACCGTATGTACCTCCATCTGGTAGCTCCCCCCCCTCAATGTATTCTCTGCTAACATGACGTCTCTTGCAAGTTCCCCGCGCTGTTTGGATTGGTGAGCCGCCGCCACAGCTCAAGCAGCATGGATGTCACTTTGGAAGCTAATACTCACCTGCTGCTTAGTATCGAAATCAATTCTTGCCCAAGGATGTTCGAATTGTCGGATATGCGCGAACCAAGATGGACCATGAGGAGTACCTCAAGCGCGTCAGGTCATACATCAAGACCCCCACCAAGGAGATTGAGCAGCAGCTTCAGGACTTCTGCAGCCTTTGCTCCTACATTTCTGGCCAGTACGACAAGGATGAGTCGTTTGAACAGTTGACAAAGCATCTTGAGGAGATTGAGAATGGCCGTGCAGAGACACACCGTTTGTTCTACATGGCGCTGCCCCCTAGCGTCTTCACCATTGTTTCACAGCACTTGAAGAAATGTTGCTATCCCCCCAGAGGCATTGCGCGTGTTATTGTAGGTCTCGTATGCTATCAGTCTGCATTTTCTGCTTCTAATTGGCTGGTTATAGGTTGAGAAGCCTTTCGGCAAGGATCTTGCTAGCTCTCGCGAGCTCATGAAGTCCCTTGCACCGGACTGGAAGGAGGACGAGCTGTACCGCATTGATCACTACCTTGGTAAGGAAATGGTCAAGAACATTCTCATCCTGAGATTTGGCAACTCCTTCCTTGGGGCTACTTGGAACCGACACCACATCGACAATGTCCAGATCACTTTCAAGGAACCTTTCGGCACCGAGGGTCGTGGCGGTTATTTCGACGAGTTCGGTATCATCCGAGATGTCATGCAAAACCATCTGCTCCAGGTCCTGACACTCCTTACCATGGAGCGCCCCATCTCTTTTGACGCCGAAGATATCCGCGACGAGAAAGTCCGTGTCCTCCGTGCCATCCCCACAATCGAGCCCAAGAACGTCATCATCGGCCAATACGGAAAATCTCTCGATGGCAGCAAGCCTTCATACAAGGAAGACGATACCGTCCCTAAGGATTCCAGGTGCCCCACTTTCTGCGCTCTCGTTGCTTACATCAAGAACGAGCGATGGGATGGTGTACCCTTCATCATGAAGGCTGGTAAGGCCTTGAATGAGCAAAAGACGGAGATTCGAATCCAATTCAAGGATGTTACATCGGGTATTTTTAAGGACATTCCCCGAAACGAACTTGTTATGCGAATCCAACCCAACGAAAGCGTGTATATCAAGATGAACTCCAAGTTGCCTGGTCTCAGCATGCAGACCGTTGTTACTGAACTCGACCTGACGTACAGGAGACGTTTCTCTGATCTTAAGATTCCTGAGGCTTACGAGTCACTGGTCCTCGACTGCCTGAAGGGCGACCACTCCAACTTCGTGCGTGATGATGAGCTTGACGCTAGCTGGCGCATCTTCACTCCTTTGTTGCACTACCTTGACGACAACAAAGAAATCATCCCCATGGAGTACCCATACGGTAAGCTACCCCCTCTGCCCTATTTTTTACTGTATTAAAAAATCGGCCCAACTGACGATGCGATATAGGATCCCGAGGTCCTGCGGTGCTTGATGACTTCACTGCCTCTTACGGATACAAATTTAGCGATGCCGCTGGCTACCAATGGCCCACAACTCCGGCAGTTCCCCCTAACAAGTTGTAAGTAGCTGCTACCAGTGTCGCACACATTCGTACAGAACGAATGAGTGACAATTATTGTAGTTAAATTCAACCATGAGTAATAAGTTCAGTGCGTTGTTGAAGTTAGTTTATTGGGGTATTGGTGGGATGGAATCTAAAAGAGAAATGAATGGGACGCATTAGGACGGTCAGTAGTCAAGGAACAAGAGAAGCAGGGTTTAGATGTGCCTCAAAAAATATCTGACAGAAGTACAAAGAAAAAAGTCTCTGAAAGCATTTACGGTTGAATGAAGGTCATGTATGTGATTATCTATATGTCCGCCAGTCTATCTATCTTGTTTGTTTATTATCTGGGTTCTGTTAAAGGAGTAATCTGAAGCTTGTTTAGTAGGTATGATTAGGTAATGTCATAGCATCAGAGAGACAGCAGTCAGTGATGGATATGCGCCGCGAAAAACTTTGGTGGTTTAGGTTGAGGCTCCTTGGTCTGTGCGCCCTCGCTCACATGACCAGCCCGAAGCTTTCGGCGCCGCCTTCTCTCAACTTGGGAACGGAGAAGGGCGTTTTGGTCGTCGCATCACTACTCCGTACTCACGGACTCTGTTTCTCGTCATCCTTCAGCTCAAAGCGCGCCGGCCCATCGCTTTTGAAGCATCACTTGACTCGATATCCCCCATCTCTATTCCGCCGCGAGAATTGGGTGCGCGTCCTTGAAAATCCCAACCCGTGTCACGCTCGTCGCATTGCATTCAGCACCTTCCCGTCGACCTCTCAAAACCCGCCTCGCCTCGCCTCGTCTCTATCCATTGCCGTCATCCTCGAAATCGAAAGTTCTACCCAACTCTTGCGTACAGACACGCGCTAGAGTGCGATAGTCATCCCTTCAACTTGATACGATAATCCCCACACGCCTTGGGCTGTTTGCTTGGTCGAAATCCTTTTTTTCCACCCTATCATGCTCCGCAGACACAGCCCATAAGGGAACAAAATACACCGCTCCATGATATACGAAAGACTCTGATATACTCGTCGATTTCCGCCCAATTCGTCGTCAGGGGACGTGGTGCTGGTGCCTCTGAACGTGAAGTGTACACAGGCATCTTTGTTGCAGTAAATGCCTGGCGTTGTCAACATGGAGAATGGGGGGCAGAATGGCGTGCGCACCGATCACCCGAGAGATACCACGGTTAACGGTATCAACGGCGTGAAAGGTGTAGACAAGCCGCGGCCTGCTTCCGACAAAGGGAAGGCTGTGCCAGCCCCCAACAATGAAGGTGCCACCATCGTGAACGGAGAAGCCGTTGGGCCTCTTTCCAGACAACGATCCAACTCCCCTGTCGACCGAACCTCAAAAATGAACGACCTCCCGGATGAGATTATTCACATTACTCAGGGCTTTGTCCCACTCTCACTCCTGCTCACCCGACTTGCCCAAACGACCCATAATTCACTTCAAGAGAAAATAGCTGAGTTGGCCAAGATGCCAATACCTGCTGCCGCTATGAATGGGAACACGAACTACGTCTCCAGCGCCCCCGATGATACGTCGAACGAAAACATAAGGAAGAAGGCGAATTTGCTACATTTCGCACAGGACATGCATTCAAAATGGGTCAAGGCGTTGGTTATAATGGAATGGAGCAGGAAGGCGTCAATGGTCAGCAAGCTTATCGATCTCAAGTTTCTTCTTGATCAGCAACGGATATTATACGACGCCGGCCTGGATAATATTATCAACGTCAAAAGAGATTTAACATACGCCCGGATGCCAAGTCCAGATTTGAAGACTGCGCTTCAAATCCTTTCCACGGGAACAGCACCTTGGATGCCTGATGTAAGTGGAATGCTGGAATTACGAGTTAAATAACACGATCTAATCATGGTGAACAGCTTCAATATATCGAGCCGCCCTCATTGACGCCGGAAGAGCAACTCAAGTGGATCAACGACCTCAATACACTACTATCATTAAGACTGAACCTCGAAGATTACGACAAGATACCCTTTCATTTCAGAAAACACGAGATTAGCTCAGGTCGGGTAATATTCAAGGTTCCTGGAGAATTTGAAGTTGACCTAACCATTGCCGATGAGGACTTTGAGAAGCAGTTTTGGTTTATTGATTTCAGATATGCATTCAGCCCTGCAGCATCCTCCCTTCCCGAGTCCCTTAGAGTCTACTTGGAAGGGTGTGTCAATGATGTGCTGGCCAAGGACGGACTGAGCGGGTGCTACCAGTTTTTGCACGAATTCGTCCTAACCTCAAAGATTAACGAATTGAAACGCCAAGCGATGCAGTTGAGCAGGAGCTCCTGGTCTGGCACATTGGTGGTGGAGCCTTTGAACAGAGCGCTGGCTATTCAATATTGGACCTCCCGGAATCCGGCCACGGGTCTGAAAAGCTGGGTTCTGGTTGCTGTCAACAGTGGTCGAAAACCGGATGGTCGTCCAGACCCAAAATCCTCTAGTCAGTTGAGAGCAAAATGGTACCGTGACAACAAGGAGGTCAAGGAGGTCGACATTGAATTGGATGTAGAGAATTTGTCGGCAGAAACCCTCCTAAAAACTGTAGTCGGACTACACATTGAGCATATTCTTTCGGGTATTCACGATAGGCTACTCGCCGCTCCACGATTCAAGAATCGCGAAGCCGGTATGACCCTACGGATCTCAGGCGCTGATCCGGGAGCCTCCTCGCTCGCTATCCAAGTTGGATATCAAGGCAGTGCCTCGTTACTCATCGAACCGACAACCGGTGCTTTTGCTGTGAAGCCACATTCTAAATTCTCTGTTCAACAAGAGCATCAGCTGAACATCGGCAAGTATCCTGCAGAGGACGGCATGAATTGCTTGGAAAATGTTAGATGCGGAATTACAGAAGATGAACTTAACCGGCAAGGAAGCTCCATGGGCTGGTTTATCCGGAAAGCCCCGATGAATGCTGAAGAGCTGAGAGCCATAACCAAGGTCCGCGACTGGACACGAACAGTCTGGCTTCAAAAAGAGGGTTGGGGGCCGTCCTGGTTTGTTGTTGTGTTCCTCAGTCTAGGCGGAGACGAGTGGTGGTTACTCGAAGTGTATGTTGACTCGTCCAAAAAAAATTGTTCCCTGACTAACCAGTTTTCTAGCAATTCCGGTGAACCGCTTGGCTCCCCACGATTTAATGCGAAACTACCTATGAACAAGGGGCATCCTGATTTATCAGGGGCATTCTGGACCAACCTAACGCTTTTTGCTACAGGTATGATAACACAGTCAGTGGACACGCGAGAACTGCATCGTCAAAGGATCAGGAGTAAGACGAATGACAATCTCAACCTGTCCCTTCCGCAGCAAGTCAGACTCCCCTCTATCGAGGTGGCTCTCTCAGAGTTGTTCCCCACAATGGTACCGGACGATTCAAATAAGATGACGGCACCGATAATTAATGCTACGGAAGTAATGGATAATATCGAGCTTCTAAGCCTTATAAACCAAGATGTGGGAGCAACGTCTTCGTCTAAACGGACATGGGCGCATAACAATGTCGCCATCAGGTTCAAGGGCGTGCAGTGTCTTTCTCCGCCTAGAGAGGACGATGAAGGCAATGTGTTGGGTCGTGAGTTGATATGCACATCCGACGCAATAATCAAAGTCAAGAGACCATCAAAATTCCTCGCATTAAACGGCTTAGTGGATCACGATGTTTCATATTGCCCCAGCAGAGGCGAATTCTGCTTGCGGATACGGCGCAGCGCAACTGAACCAATACTTGGTTACCTAAAGCCTCGAATCAAGGCCATTGACCGGTTTGTCAATTTCCTCGAGGCAATGGACAGAGCAAAGGGGGCCATCACTAGCGAATCAGTGACGTTGAGGAAAGTCACATTTGCCTATGGCAATCCTGCTCAAGACGGAAAGGTTGGAGGTAATGGCACACCGCCACGGCGTTGGCGAGTGGTAATGGATTTATCGAAAGACGAGATTGACATTGAAATCGAGAAGGGTAATCCCCATCTTCGGGTTATCGATCTTATGAGACGGCTGGTGAACAAGGACGGCGGTATAGGCGCGTTGATGGCCTGGCTACCGGTCTCGTTACCGGCACTAATGGCTATTGAGAAGATGGAATCTGAGTGGGATGAATTATCAACAAGATCACTGGGCCAGCTGGAGTTCTCCATGAAGACGATTACATGGATGAACCTTTCTTATACTATTTTTGGGCCAAACGGCACTGGTCCACCGAAGAGGGTCTTTTTAGATATCAGGATAAAGGCCAGGCGAGGCGAAGCCTGGTGGCATGCCTGGCGGTCCGATACTGATGCGACAGGGGGGTTGCAAGAGGACGAATTCAGTAGAGTACTGAAGCCTATATGGGATGCTAAGGGCGATAATTGGCTCGGCCTCGCTACGAGCGCTGCTGGTAAGCCCGACGGTGGCGTGGCAGGCATGTTGTTGGCCATTGACGATGCTATCCGGGAGGTAGCTCCCACACCGGGCGCGGAGGTAGCAATGATGGGCACGGCGGCGACGGCTGGACCGTTTTCACAACAAGGCGGTAGTGCTAATGCAGCAGTGGTAATTCTAGACTAGAAAAAGGGAGTTTCTCTCCCTTTCTTTTTCTTTTTGGAGGGAGAGAAGGGAGTTCAACAGGTCGTTTGAAATTGGTCTAGACTTTTGTTTTTTGTTTTTCTTCATTTTTTACCACAACAGCAAACAAACAGCAAGCAAGCAAACAAAGGAACGAAAGGAACAAACGGGGCGAGTGGGAAGAGGAAAAAAACGGCGGCATAGGAGTGGCAAATCGTGGGCAACAGTAACGGAGGGTTGGCTTTGTCTGACTTTTAATGATACCTTCGAGTCGAAGAGAAACATTTTTACAGCGAGAGAGTTTGGATTGGGTTTTCAATATATATATATATATGAGTGTATATATTTATATAAGACTTTTTTTTTCATGTGATGAGGGGGCTGTTGGGTTGCCTCTTCTGCCTCCCCTCCCCTTCTTCCCTGATCTTGATCTTGATCATGATGAGATTTAGATAGTTAATGTGTACATATATACTATTCTAAGCACCATTTTATACTATTGAGGATTTCTTACATAGATCGTTGAGTTTTTTTCCCTTTCCTCTCTCTCCCTTCTGGTAGGGTCCCCGTTGTCTAGTCCTGTAGATAGTTGAAAAAAATACAACCAAAGATATAGTTCAAGCCTATTTCATGGCAAACTTCCGAACGGGAATCATAGGAATAGGCACGCCCACGAACTCGCTGGTGCCAAATTGCTCCAGCCCGGTATCCGCAAAGGATGAGTCCTCCGCCTCGGCTAGAACCTTTTGCGCAATGTCGTAGCCGTTGCGCATGGCGCCCATGGCGCCAATCCTGGAGTACGACCCGCCGGCGACGGCTAGTGTGCCCTGGTACGCCTGCGAGAGCTCGTCCTTTGCGGACATCATGAGGGACTCGTGGCCGACAAAGTGCTGGGGGATGCAGTCCTTGGCGAAGCGCGCCATGGCGAAGCACGGTGTGGAGCGGGGGATGCCGAGGTGTCTCTCCAGGATGGACTTGGCCTGCTCAATGGCCTCATCCTCGGACGGGGGTGGGGGAACATCGCCTTCGTAGTAGTGACCGCCCATGAGGACGAATAGTTTGGTCCCCTCGGGCTCTGCCGGTCCGGAGGCGGCCACGTCGGAGTCGAAGAAAACGCCGAGTGCTCGCTCTGGGTTCTGCTCCGGCGGGACGGAGCGAGGGATGAGGTAGCCGAATCCGGGGGGCTTGAGGTTCTTCTGCGGGTACCAGAGATTGACCGTCATGATGGAGACGGCTTGTGTCTGCTTGAGCGTTTTGAGATTTTGTCCAGTCATCTCAGCGAGGGTCTGACTAGGGATGGTGGCAATGACTTTGTCAAAGACGGTTTTGCTTGGTGTCTTATCCAAGGCACTTGAAACCTACACATGTTTTCTGTGAGTTTGTGTGATTGTGTATAGAAGAAAGTATCAAGCGTGTAATATATATATAAAGAATAAAATAAAGAAAAAAGAAAAATGTTGCTTACCTCGACCGTTCCCGCCTCCTCATTGTAATTTATAGCCGACACGGAATGATTAAGCTTAATCTCAACATTGGGCTGACTCTTCAGAGCATCAGCCAACGCCGTCGTCAAGCTCTCCATACCAGCCTCCCCAAAGTGCAAAAGCGAGCCCTTGGGCCGCAGCGCAAGCTTCCGGATTTCCGGGTCCTGCGCTATGCCGGTCATGAACTCCTCCTCGCCGGCGGGCATGCGCTTTACGTTGACCCCGAGGTCGGGCAGGTAATAAGACCAGTAGAAGCGATCGAGAACACTGCGGGCGCTCAGCTTGTCAATGTCGCCGCCGTATATGCCGTGGATCATGGCCGAGACCATATTGTCGGCCACGCTATGGCTCCCGCTGATCTGGTGGATCCATTGGGCGATGGAGAGGTCTTCTTCGGGGACGGTTCGGCTGCGCAGGCGTCGTAGCATGAATCCGATGCCTGCGAAGAAGGACTCGAGGAAGAGGGGTTCGCGGATGAATTGCAGTACATTTGCGCTGGGCGGGAGGCTGACGAGATGATCGGGGTAGTAGACGTATCGAGGTTTATCGGGAGGTGCGACGACCTTGAGGCCAAGGTCCAGAGCCTATAGATATTAGTCTTGCGAAATCAAGTAGACGTAGCCCTCTTCTTCCAGTGCGCACCAGATCGTATAGCACCAAATCGTCGTAACGCCAGGCACTCTTGTGCAGTGACGACAGTGTCCGCGGTCCACGTTCAAAGCTGACAGTTCCCTTGACCCCGCCAACACTGACAGGAACCTGGTCCGTCCTGATCCATCCTCCCAGTCGATCGCTACTCTCGAACAGTGTAATCTTGGAATTCGACGGCAAGTCTTTGGCAAGGTAGTACGCCGCGGTCAATCCCGTAAGCCCACCTCCAACAACGGCTATCCTCGGTCCGCTGTCTTCCGCTTGGGACAGTCGCCGGCTCTGTGTCCATGCATATCCATGATCGAATCGTCGAATCGGCCGAAGAGGCGATGTAGTTGCGGCACCAAAGTAGCGAGAGTGCGGGCGGTTGGTGAGGCTTCTGGATAATGCGATGCTCCTGCAGGCGGAGGAGGAGACTCTTAAGAGAGATGCTACGGCATCCTTTGCGCGCCTTTGGCCCATGTCGTGGTTCAATTGCGCATGGGATGGTGGTGTATTTTGTCAGAGGAGTGGAGAAGGGAAGAAGCTCTGGAAGAAGAAGCAAGCAGCAGCAGCTCTATGATGACGCAGTTGGGAGCTTTCAAACGTGCCCCACATTGAAACAACAATATATATATATATATCCGCAATCATTCAGAGATTACTCTGCAGACTGACTATATATATGCCAGAATGGACAGACTTGAAAAACTACAATCATAAAACATCAACATCAACGTCACATGAATCATAATAAGGGAGCTTCTTTGTTTACAAGAGCGACAGAAAAGAAAAGCACCTGCTATTATCCGTCGCTGAGCCCTTTTCATCAGAGCCATCGGCCGAAGACAACCGGCCTCTACTTCAAAATGCCCATCACCGGGTGTGTATAACTAAAAACAGAACACGTCTCCCCCTTGAACCCATTTCACCCAGTTCCAATAAACGCCTTTCCATGCCCTGCCAACATGACAATCAACATATACGTCGAGCATAATCGTACAGGCCTTTGTTTTCAAGCCAGAATATCCGCGCTTCATTTGCTTGTTCCCTTCCTCCTGAAGCCCACCCAGAGAAATGCATGTAATCCGAGGTCTCCGAGCCATGATGGTATCTTCTTCGTATTTAGCCAATAACTTCATTCTCTTGTGCCTCCTGCCCTTGGACACCATCTGTTTCCGCTTCGACAAACTCCCCGGGAGCTTGATCATCCACAAACTTCCTCTCGCTGACGTGACCCTGGCCTTCGGGGGTCCAGACCTTATCCTTGAACCCACCCTGCTGGCCTTCTTCATGCGCAAACGCACAAGTGGGGTTTAGGCAGGGATTAAACCTGCATTTGGTCCTCACATGTGTGAACTTGCAGTTTGGTGTTGTGCAATCCGCTCCATTGCGGCAGAGAGGCATGGATGGATGTTTAAAGGGACACCGCGGGTTCTGGCAATTGGGGAAGAACTTGCAGTCTTGTTCGCTTTGGTGCGCAAGTCTCGCGGCGGGCGAAGGGTGTCGTCCAACACATTTTCGGTTCTTGCAAGCTGCCCCAAAGGTGCATACATCGCTGACGTCCACGGATGTCCCCGAAGGCGCAGCAGGCGACTGGTGGGCAAACTTGCAATCCTTGTTGGTGCAGTGTAGGTTGTATTTGCACACAGTGTCTTCTGGGCTGAGAGCATCGCGTTTGCCTCCTGACATATCCATATCGTCGCCAGCGCCTTCAGCAACACCAGCATCCATTGTTGTGTCATCAGCAGTTGAATCGGTCTGGCTCTGTCCTCGGCGGAAATTTTCCTTGTGACGAGGATTCTGAGTTCTCTCAAACAATGACTTTCCTCGGCGCTGTTGGCCAAACCCTCTGTTTCCACCCGTCATCATCTGTTGCGACAACTCGAACATCATTTGACTCTGCTGCTCGAGCATGGCCATGACATCTATCTGGTTGGGTTGTCCTGCCATTGGCCATTGTGGTGGGAATCCAGATGCTGCAGCGCCCGCCATAGCGTTTGCCATACCACCAGCCATCATACCGCCACGGCCGTTGTGATTTCGAGGCTGTCGACCTTGGCCAACACGGGGGCCAGTTGGAGGCGTACGTCCGTGAGTGTTGATTCTTTCGCTGCCAGTCTGGCGAACTCGGTGAAGGACGTTGTCCGCCGATCGATCCATAGCTTTGTTCACCTGGCCAAACATCCGCTTGTCTCGACCGCCTCGAAAATTACCGTTGCGCATCGAGCGAGGACCTGTGGGGCTGTAGAGAGAAAAAATACGATGTTAGCAGGTAAGTCGCAAACGAAAGGAACTTGGCGTTGAACGTTTGGAGGCTACTTACGCATTCAACTCAGATGCTTCATGAGACCCCATATCCGTATCCATCTCCCCAGATGCAGCATCGCCATGAGACATTGGGTCTTCTCCATTAGCCTGGCCGTTTGAGCTAAGAATGCTGATCTGGTCAAAAAGCCACTTGGTGAAGTCGCGAACGACAGGGTCATCCGGTGCGAGGTTTAAAAGGTCGTTGGAAAGCTCTGAGGCGATTTCGTCCTGGGTCTTGCCATTCACCAGCATCAAGACGATGTACTCGGAAAGCGCAGAGTCATCGCTGCCGCCTGTTCCCCATCCCACTTCGAGCAGCTTGGGCTGGATCGCGGCATTGAGGGCCTCGGCGAGAGGGGTATCGAGGGTTATCTCAACAGACATTGCGTCGAGATTCCTGGGTATAGCGACCGGCCGGTCGGGTTCCAAGTTGATCAAGTTTGTCGCTGGCGACTCTCAAGACGCGTTGGTCGTTGGGCTACAAGTTTTCGTGCAATAGGAGTCTCTTTTTATTGGTGAGACGTCCAAAGCGCGCGTGTGAGGGAGTGATGCCACAGAAATATGGGCTCTCGCGACTTGTTTGACGAGATGAGAATAGCGAAATGATTGTTTTGCTGGCGGCAAGTGGTGTGGTTGATAAAGATCTTCTCAGACACCAGGGAAGGCGGAAGAATAGGTTCATTCAAGTCACGTGAGCGTATTGTCAATGATGGCAAAACTGATCTGATGTGCCATCCATTTCCAGGTTGGCTTCGAGTGGCGCATGCATCTTTTTCTACAGAGTACGTACCTCTTCTTGTGTTGGTTGATTAACAATCATTCCTTTTTGCATTGAATCCAACACAATGAATGCGTTCTAAATTTAGGATTACGTGAAGAAACTTGATTTACGTCTTTTTTTTTTTCTTTTCTTTCTTATACTCTTACATTCTTCAAGGTTTGCTTGTTGTCTGTCTCTGTCTCTTGACTTCAAAGCAGTACAAGCCTTGAGGTTGTTAGTCAGCCACACACCCTTCCGAGGTTCACCCCTGCTCCAGATGCATGCATGCATGAATACCTATGGATCACTCCTTTATCTCCATTGCCTTGCACGGTTGGCAATGGATGAATGCCATTGTCTCGTGGTCCATGCACGAATGTATCCATGTGAAATGAAGATAAGATTCTTGGCTCTGTTCAAGGGAACGAGCTTTGTTTCCTTTTCCTTCTTCCTCTCCTTCTTCCTCTGCCTCTATCTCAGCAACACAAGGTACCATCAAGATAGGAGTCGACCAAGTGATCCTCCAATCGGCTGTTGTTACGGCTGCAGGGACCTTTCGGATGGATCTAGGTACGGAGTACTAAAGCTACCTAGTACCTACCCGGTACCAGGTACCTGTCAGCCGTCAAACGGTTGGGTCCACCTTTTGCAACCATCAAGGATCTTACACACTTCTAGCGGAATAGAGTTGACGATATTAAGAGATATGTGATATTAGTGTGTATTATGTGCTAATATGTGGATAAACTATATTTGAAATCTATTCATGTTGCTCCCTGAACCAGAATACCATCACTTTACAGTAATTATTCTACGTGATGGATCTGTGTGAGTCTAATTCTGCAATGAAGCCCCCTATAGGGAAGTACATATCGACCAACATCAAATCGATTTGATGAGTGGCGTGAGGTGACATCCGTCCGCCACAAGTTCAGCCACTGATAATGGGAGTCCTCAGAGAACAGGTGGGGAAGTGAGAATGTCTTGAGATAGATAAGATGGTTCCTCAATATGAGGGGACGGCTTATGATGGGAGCGGCATGTTACACTGTAACCCGTAGGCTGAATGTGTATCCGTAAAATGATCTGTTGATTGTACTCAGGGGTGGTTACTTGTCGATGTTCCTTCGTCGAACCTGCCTCCTCGTATGTTCGCATCTAATAAGCAATGGGATCCATTTTTGTATCACTAAACGGATGGATTTTGAGAATTAATAGCCAATCTATCACTGAACAGTTTACATCGTCCACGGATATATATTAGGGGTTCCTCACTACGTCTTGCTCTTTGCAACTCCATCTATCTTTCTATCAAAGGCTTGTGATGCTTGATACACTGTTTGGCCTTCAAATAAATATCGTTATCCAATATGCGTTTCAGCATATCGTTCGTGTTTGTCGTACTGGTCTTCGGCTCTGTCAATGCCCTTTGGCCTGTGCCGCATGAGGTCTCTACAGGGAACCATGTGCTCTTCATCGACCAGTCCGTGAGAATCACTTATAATGGGGCTCCGGTATGTAAGCTATCCATGCTTTTCTTAATCCAGTATATTTGAAAGCAAGGCTAATGTTTGTTGGTACAGCTCACGTACACATATGGGTATTCGCCGCCCCCTGGACCCAAGTTGAAGAGCAAGGAAATCGTACAAGCTTGTGTCTCGCGTGTCTTCAAGTCCATCTTCCATGACAATCTTGTTCCCTGGATGCTTCGCCAGCGCCATAGTAACTTTGAGCCCGATGTTTATGGGAATAAGAACTATGTCAAGTCGATCAGCATTGAGCAAACTGAAACGGATGATCCCACGATATTTAGGCCTCGTGATGGCGACGTCGATGAGACTTATTGCCTGACTCTAACCAAGGACGGTGCAGTCACTATCATGGCCAAGACTTATCTTGGCGTGCTTCATGCCCTCGAGACTTTCTCGCAACTCTTCTTCAAGCACTCTTCAGGCACCTTCTTTTATACCCCCCAAGCCCCTGTGCTTATTGAGGACGGCCCTAAGGATCCGCACCGTGGAATCTTGTTCGATGTGGCACGCACATTCCAGAGCCTAGATGGTATCAAAAGAAAGATCGATGCCATGTCCTGGAACAAGTTGAACCGCCTGCATCTGCACATCACCGACTCTCAATCCTGGTCGCTTCAAATTCCGGCTCTGCCTAGGCTGTCCGAGCATGGCGCCTACCACCAGAGTCTCACCTACTCGCTAGCCGATATCAAAGCCCTGTACGAATACGGTATTTATCGTGGAGTTCAAATCCTCATGGAAATTGACATGCCGGGTCACATTGGCGTCATTGATATTGCTTACAAGGACATAATTGTGGCTTACGAGCAGATGCCTTACCAATACTACTGCGCAGAACCACCCTGTGGAGCTTTCAGTATGAACAACTCCAAGGTATATGACTTTCTCGATGTCCTTTTCGATGATCTCCTGCCCCGTGTCGCTCCGTACAGTGCCTATTTTTACACTGGCGGCGATGAAATAAACGCAAACGACTCGATGCTTGATCCCCATGTCTAAACTAATGAGACCGAGGTGCTGGCCCCTTGTTGTACAAATTCCTCAACTTTGCACACAGCAAGCTTCGATCCTTTGGCTTGTCGCCTATTGTCTGGGAGGAGATGATTACCACTTGGAACATGACCCTTGGACGGGATGTTGTGGTCCAATCATGGTTGGGTAACGGCGCTGTCAAATCTCTTGCCGAGTCTGGACACAGGGTCATTGATAGCGACTACAACTACTATTTAAGTCTGCGCCATTTGTAAGCTTTATGGACTCCGTATGAGTGGACTGATAGGGGCAGCTTAGTACCTTGACTGTGGACGAGGCCAATGGGTCAACTACCCCAACGGTGCGTCCTTTGACAAGTAATACCCATTCGACGATTGGTGCAACCCTTACAAGACCTGGAAGCTGATCTACATTTATGATCCTGCTGCTGGTGTTTCCCGCGGGGCAAGCAAGAATGTGCTTGGCGGAGAGGTTGCCGTATGGAGCGAGCTGGTCGATGGAACCAATCTGGACAACGTCGTCTGGCCCCGAGCTAGCGCTGCTGGTGAAGCTTGGTGGTCGGGCACAACGGATGCCAGAGGACGCAACCGAAGCCAAGTAGATGCAGCTCCCAGGCTGGCCGAGTTGCGGGAACAAATGGTTGCGCGTGGTGTAAGGGCGGTGCCGGTGCAGATGCTATACTGTACGCAGAATAATGCGACTTCCTGCACCTTGTATGCCTGAAGGATGATGGGGGAAACTTGGATAGTTGATATTTAAGAATTCTGTTTAATGAGGAATTATTGTACGGACGGAGCCTCTGATCACAGACCGGAGGCTATAGGTGGAAGTACTAAGCCGATGATGAGATTGGCATGGAATACATAGGGACTCATCATTAATTTGATATTCAGTTTGGGGTAATGAAATCCCCGAGGGAACGTGATATTGGGCCGCGCAAAGGGAGTGCCCCAACGCAGTTCTCATCCAGATGATGCAAACAGCTATCAACAAGTCGGATGATCCCATATACCTTGGACCAGAGCCTACGACGCACAAACATGTTGTGGCGAATCTCCACGCATCCTCTGACGAGGGACACCAGAAGCAATATTTTCGGAAATTGCCAAATGCTGTTCAGTATGCGACTCTACCTCGATCGCAAAGTACGGGGCACATCATCGCACAGGAAGAGGACTGGGTTGCTGAGGTGTTGGCGGATATCTCTGACTTGATATGTCCCTGGCATGCGGGATGGTTCCCGGCGGGGTATGAACGATTTGTTTTTCATGATCCTCCTGAAGAGGAGGTGGAGGAGAATGACTCTGGATAGACGGCTCCCTGAAGAGCAGATGTTACATGTCACTCCCAATGGATACGATGTCCTGTAGGTTGGGAACCTTTCCGGGTTCAGTTATGAGCTGTGCACCATGAGAATCCTGCAAAGGCAGAACATTCGACTAAGAAGCATGCGAGGATAGATCAAGGCAACGAGGTATGAAATTGCTAGATATGAGAGGGATAACAAAATACTATCAGTATAGGACGAAGCAACAGCCAAGCAAGAATCTGAAGAACTCCAGTAGGTATACAGAGGAACCTGAGAAATACGCAGCAAAAAAAGTAATCAAGGGCAACAAGAGTAGTTGCGAACAACGAGGGAAGTGAATAGGAACTAGAATAATATCTAGATTTTATGGAAATGAAGTCTTTCATCTACCTAGCCGCTCTGTAATTTGTCTCCTACTTCCATGTCAGAGCAGGCTGTCTAGAGTTATTACAGAAAATATGTATACAGTTCATAGCTAGATAGCCTTTATATACAGCAGCCAACATCAGAACATTATTGTTGATGAGACATTGTACAACTTGACCCTACTGTACGTAGTAGTGACCGAGGTTGAGGTCGTCTGGCACACTTGAGCGGTGCCGTGTTTGAAGGGCTTGGTGGCATGAGTGGGCTAGTGTAACCACGTACTTGACACAATATCTCGTATATGCATGGATAGTAGTAGTTGGCCCCCTTGGTGAGCAACACTGATGTTTGCCCAGTTCATAAAGTTCCTTGAGCAGAACTGCCAACATCGTTTGTCCAATGTCACCCCCCTCACATTCTAGTGCATCTGATGACCAACACTTGACCTCGATTCGTTGGTAATAATTGGCTGTTTCTTGTATTTGTTCTGTTGGTTATACCGTGAAAAGACGTCGTTGTTCGTACTGGGTAGGTTCTCTTGACAAATACCTAAAGTTAGGAGCTCAGACCTATTGTCATGTGGTTGTAGGGGTTCGCAACCAACAACCTTCAAAAGACCACCCACATCTTCATCCAACTCACCCACTTTAATGGGGGATGAGACTCGCTTATCATCTTAGGGGGGAAAAAACCCCCAACTATAGGTTTCTAAACACAGCATCATCTTTCATAAACGAAGAGGAGGCGACCTTCTCCCGGCTGCGCGCAAGTCAACCATGGGTTTGATCGAACACCTCCAGGAGTACGTCTCCATAAAGACGGCATCGCTAATTCTCATTTTGGTCTGGTTTGTTTCAAAGTACCTTGCCAGAGTCGATGAAGAACGCCGCATCAGACAATTGGGCCATCATGCTCCCAAGTTATCCAGCTATCTTCCATGGGGTAAATGATTGCACACTCTCTTATATAACCCCCCTTCCCCTAAAAAGAAGAGAGAGAAAAAAGAGTTGCCATTCGCTGATACGCTCGAGAAACGCAGACATCGACATCGTGATCCGCATGGCGCGCGCCCATATAAAAAAGAACCTCCTCCAGTTCTGGCGAGAAAAGCTGCTGTCCAACCTCACCGCATTCACCACAGAGACCCGCTTCTTCAACCAGCGAACCATCTTCACGGCCGACCCGGACAATATCAAGGCCATCCTGGCCACCCAGTTCCACGACTTTGGCAAGGGCCAGTCCCTGCACCAGAGGTGGTATGCTTTCCTCGGCGACGGCATCTTCACCACGGACGGCCAGCAGTGGCACGACAGCCGCCAGCTCATACGCCCGCAGTTCACGAGGGACCGCCTCAGTGACTTGGACTGCTTCGAATCCCATGTGCAGACTCTGTTCAGGACCATTGCGAATGGGGGTCCCTTGGAGGGGGAAGGCCAGGTGGTCGACTTGAAGGCCGCAAATGGGAGAGTTCTCGATATCAGTGACCTTTTCTACCGCTATACCCTTGATATCACTACCGAATTCTTGATGGGTAGCGATGTCAAGTCTCTTTCGTAAGTCTCATCTACGCATACACTCCTGTCCTATCCTTTCCTATTCTATCCTATCTACTACTCCATCACATTAAACCCCCCGCTTATTCTCATGATTATCCCAGCACACTGAAGCAGGACTTTGCCGAGGCCTTCAACACCGTCCAGCATCTCCAAATCGTCTACAGTCTCATGAACAAGGCGCACAAACTCATGCCAAAAAAGGAATACTACGCCAGCATCCAGTTCATGAACAAATTCATGAATCACTTCATCCAGCTCGCCCTCCGCCTCAGCCCTGAGGAACTTGCCCTCCGCTCCAAGTCCGACAAGGAATACACCTTTCTCCATGGGCTCGCCAGCTTCACCCGTGATCCGAAGCTTATTCGCGACCAAATCATAGCGGTCCTGCTTGCCGGCCGTGACACTACCGCTGCGACCCTGTCGTGGGCCGTTTATGAACTCGCCCGCCATCCCGAGGCTGTAGCCCGTTTGCGCAAGGAAATCCTCGAGACCGTTGGCCACGATGGCCTCCCCACATATGAGCACCTTAAGAACATGCCCTACCTCAGGGCCGTCCTCAACGAAACCCTTCGTCTCTACCCTGCTATCCCCATGAATATCCGCGTCGCCCTCAAGGACACTACCCTGCCCCGAGGCGGCGGACCCGACGGCACCCAGCCCATCGGCGTCCCCAAAGGCACACCCATCTTCTATTCCACCCTGGCCATGCAGCGCCGCAGGGACATCTACCCTCCCGTCTCAGAAACATTCGCCGATGCAGAAATCTTCAGCCCAGAGAGGTGGGCCAACTGGCACCCGAAACCGCACGACTTCATCTCTTTTAGCGCCGGACCGCGCATCTGCATTGGGCAGCAGTTTGCCCTGATGGAGATGAGCTACACGCTATGCCGCCTATTTCAGCGCTTTGAGCGCGTGGAGAGTTTCATGTATGAGGTGGATGGCGGTAATCCGCGATTTAGTACTGATGTTGTGCTATCGCCAAGCCAAGGGGTTCGTGTGGCTTTTTGGGAGCCGAGGGAGAAGTCATGAGTGATAGGCATATAAACATGTTTTCTTCTCTATATCACGTTGTAAAGCCTCACTAGTCAAGTCTAGCACATATAATGGGTTCGAATACGATTTTATCATTTCCTAAAAATTAACTCTTGCTCCGATGCCAGGGACTGTTTCCATCTGTCATTCCATTACAGGGACTAAAAAAAAACCATCTCCTGTCTCCTCCACATCACATCCACGAACAATTCTCACAGTCTCGTAGTCACTCTCCTCCCTCATTTCCTGCCAAAGCTGTCCCTCACAGCCCGTCCAAATCTCGAAATAGCTTCATTCATATTCTCAGCGCTGGCAGCAGCGTATGTAGTGCGGAAGAAGAGTCCAGGCAAAGGCTTGTCCTTTTCCGTGAGGAACCACGATCCCCTGGCGACAAGAACGCCGCTCTTGATGCAGGAATCGAAAATTTCTTGCTCAACCTCTTCTAGGCTGCGGGTTCCAGCTTGTGGGTGCTTGGAGTAATCTACTGTGAGCCACATCTATGCCGAGTTAGAACTGAGTGTTTACTTTAGGTGGTTGGGTGGAATACTCACAAACATGCCGGCAGCTGGTGGAGTCCAGCTCACAATGTCGGCTGGTAGGTTATCCTCGCAGGCTGCCAACAGAGCATTTCTCTTCTTGGTGTACTCGAGTCGCAGGTTCATCAACCATTGTAGATAGCCTTCGTGGCCCCATGTCTCATCCAATAGTTTATACAAAATGACTTGTGAAAAGCCAGCTGGTCCTTGGCTAGCAACTTCTGCGTGGCGTTGATACCTCTCAACTATTTGTTCAGAGGCGACGATCCATCCCAATCGAGATCCGGGAACTAGAACTTTGGAGAACGAGTCCATTCGCATAACTCGCCCATCGACGTCCATGCTGACATATGTAGGGATTAGGGATGCGACGAATTCTTCAACGTTGCTAGGAGCGGGTACATCTGGTTGGTCACGGCCGGTATACGGTTGCATCTGGAGGAAGTAGTATGGTTCATCCTCAATGATGAACATATCATGCTTCTGCGCAAGAGCATAGATTGCCCTTCTTCTTTCCTCGCCCTGGGTTGCTCCCGATGGGTTCTGTCCCGAAGGAACAGTGTAGAGGACGTGCGGTTTCCTTGCACCCCTTTCTTTTGCGTCCCAGTTACTCAGCAACTCATCCATGGCCTCGGGGATGAGGCCCTGATCATCAATTGGAGAACCAAAGGCCTTAATACCCAGAGGAGCAATCGTTTCCAGGGCAGTGGAGAAGCTGAAGGTTTCTGTAAGAACCGAATCGCCCCTATCCTTGTCACAGAACATGCGCAGTGCCTGTTCCAGAGCTCCAGTACTGCCAATGGTCTGACAAACTCTCCAATCAGCGTAAGGCGGTTTGCAAACAATTTCAGTATGCTCCGTGAGGAACCTTATCATCTGTGCAGAACCCGTAGATTGACCATAGTTGAGCGCAATGGCAAGATCGTAAGTGCCATTTCCATCTCTAGCATCATACTTGCCAATGCTCACCCTTTTGCCGTGCTCTGCAGTTGCTTTTTCCGAAAAGTGGGGGGCCACGGGTACTTTCATGTCGAGTTCGGCAAAGGGGAAAAGCTCACTGGACGGTAAGCCACCGCCGAGGGATATGAGACCAGGTTGTTTGAGAAATTTGGCAGCTAGCTTTAGAGTACATGGCTGTCTTGCCAGACTCTCCTCACTGAGGTGGTCTGCCGAGTGTCAGTGGTGGTTGTAGATGGCAAGTTAGCATAAAGGTCAACTCACTGTTCCACCGTTGTGCCTTGGGCTTGTTTGTTTGCTTTAGGGATACCAAATCAGTGATATGGTCTTTTTTGCTTTTTTCAAGAGAGATGCTGGTGTATACTTACAGGACCCTTAAACATGTCGCTATCGGATGCCGCAGCAATGCCAGCGACTAGTTTGCCTGCTTTGGCTCTCCTCGCCGTAATCTCATTGATTATTGATGGTGAATTACCAGTTTCATGATGGGCTGGCTGTGCAGCTGGTGCAGCTTCAGCACTGTTGAGACTAGGTTTTGTGTGAAGCCATCGTGATGTGTTGACTGCTGTCCTGACTGAACTGCGGTGAAGTAACAAGGCCGGTAGCCGGACCGCCTTTGTTATGGATGACATGGCGGAGAGGTGATGCTCTCTTTTTATTTTGTTTTATTCAAAGAAAGAGAATAGTGCGAATCGTGAGGTTTGAGCTGTGAGAATCGTTGTCTTGAAGTGGGATGGCGGGTGTTTTTGTGTGTTTGTAAAGTCGAAAGTGTGGATGTGGTGGTCAGTTGATGATAGGTAACAAGAAGCCCCTATACCGCTATCTTTAGTATTAATAAGTAGGTACCTCCTTACGGAATACACACAAAGGAGACGGCAGGCAGTGGTTTCCACGCTATCCAGCTATTCTCATTAGCTACTACTTACGAGATTAGTTTGCATTGGCCTGCTTTTTCGCCGGCACCTCCCCAATGTTGGACATGCATTGACATCCGGGACCCCTCCGGCTTCCGGAATCGGGGTCCCGCCCGAGTCTAGCCGTCGGTACCCCGCGAAAGAAGGAGCCAAGGAGCCCTCTGGGTCTTGGAGCTCCAGCTGCCTGACAGCGTCTGGTGAGTCTCCCCCGTAGCGGAAGGGTGGGGGTAGTCTCTAGCCTCTATAGCTGGTTTTACAGGGCCTGCAAAGAGGTCGGGTGCTCGTTGTGACCCCCCCGCGACCCTCCAACTTCGATCTTTGGACACACTCGGTACTCCGTACATTTAATCAGAGGCGCGCCCTGGCAACGGCATTGACATTGACATCCCTCGCATTGGCATTGTGAACCATGAACTACACACCATGATTGGCCTGCTCCTTTATTGATTGATGATTTCATGGTTTAGCTTATCGCGGACCGCAATCTCGCCAAGCCGCTACGACACCCTGAATTTCTCCGCCTTTGACAGCGTTCGAACAAACTGGTGGAGATGGCGATAAGCAATCAATCAATGCGGCAAACGGATCATCTGACCCCTCTACGAAGAGAAAGGTAATGGCAACATAAATAAGATGCGGATGTAGGAGTAGGTGCTCCGTATATAGGATGCATCAAGTAATGAGTATTGATTGCAAATATACAACTTACTACAATGGCCTTGCTCATAACTGTTTCGACATGAGCTTACGACCTAGTATATACGATGACCACCCACTACGCCTAGTACAGGTAGGTATTAAGTATCTACGTCCAAACATACAAAGTAGGGTTTGGACAGTCTTCCCGGAGAACGTAATCTGAAAAATAGGGAATATTTCAAAATTAAAAGATCTACAAGCAACAATTAGATAGGTACATTTCAGCAAATGATCATCCTGTATCCAGCCAATTATCAGGCACGCCGTAAAATGCATGGCGCCAGTGGCTCAAGAGAAAGAGGCTACGTAGGATTACCTAATACACCAACCGCATTAGAGCTCCCCAGCTGTTGACTCGAATCAGTCTCTCTACACAAGATGACCAACCACCATTTGCATGTGCTCGTCCCCAACATAAACAGGCAGACTACCGCACGGCCATTGCCATTGCATTGCAAGCAGCTTTGCGCCAATGGGCCGCACAGCTCCAACACAATCCATGACAAACAGCAATGATTGAGAGCTTGCGCGCTGAATCTCCGACAATCAAGCGCCGGCCGAGTCGACGTTGTGGACAGCTGAGGTGGTGACTCGGCTTTCGCCATGTATTGGCCCATTGGAACTCCGCGCCTCTACGCTACGAGCAGCAGCAGAGCTTCAGATTCAACCATCTTCGTCTCCCATGACGGCCTGCCGAGCCCGTTTGATTCCCACCAACCCTCCCCTCTAGCCTCGGGCGCTCAATCTCTCGCTTCCGCCAGCCAAGATGAGCTCGACATCCAACCCCCGCTCACACCCATGACACCGGCCACGCCGGCTGTAAAACAAGTCGAGCGCTTCGAAGGCACCCTAGACAATCATGCGACAAAAGAACAGGAATCTGGCGAAAAGAGGGTGCCATTGAAAGACCCGGTGCTGGCACTGCGCGTTTCTCGCACCGGTCACATGTACGCTGTCATCACAGCGACATCCATCACTCTCTGGCAGACAAAGGTGCGTCAACGGCGGGCTTGGTATCCCGAATTCGGCCTCGGCTAACTAGATCGCTCAGCCCGCTGTAATTCTTGCCCTCGTCGTTCGATCTAATTCCTCCCTGGGAGCATACGGCACCAACGTTGATCTTCTTCTTCGACCCGATTCTGCGATTTTGGTTGTACATACAGCAAAGGGTTATCTCATTACCTATTCAATTGCGACTGATGGCGAATCCCGAGTCTATAAGCCGCACTTCCCCCAGTACCACCATGTGCAGCGAAGAAAGCAGGGCCTCATTGGGATACATGGCAACCTACGGCCGGATCAGATCCTCTGGGGACCTGGCGAAGGAACAGGAGTTCGCGATGTGAGCGTGCGCTTTCGCATGGTCATCAAGGTAGATGCAGGCATCGAAAGCGCTTTGGCCCTCGATGAAGAGTTGGTAGTTGCTACAAGAAAACCAGCCGCTGTGCAATGCATCCGCTGGACTCCTGATAGCGCTGGCAATCAAACCCGGACAGAGATTATGAGTCGCATGGGGTGGATAGAAAAGAAGGTATCCATTGTCGAGATGACCCATGATCGACCGATGAACTTGACGACGTGGATAACGAGCGATGGCCGAGCATACGCGGTTCAGCGTCAGCAACGCCAACGGACAAATGGCGACGAACCTGATAGTGCAGATGCTAAGCGACTGTTCAAGGGCTATTGCTTTCATGTCCCACAAGGACCAAAGGGGCATGCTGTTCGAGCCGTCATCAATGCTCGATTCTCTCTCATTGCCGTAGGCTGCACCGACGGCACAATCCATGTTTACTCCGTTAGGGATTACACTGGCAATATTCCGCATTCACATACTCACACCGTACCGGCATCGACGTCAAATGCGGGGGCTTTCACAACATTAAGCTATTCACCGGACGGGTACTGTCTGTTTGCAGGCTTCGAAAAGGGGTGGTCCATGTGGAGCATGTTTGGGAAACTCGGGAGCAACAGCTTTGGTGCAGAACCCGGCATAGCTAACAACAACGGCGAGCAATGGCTTACGGGTATTTCTGGGGCGTCTTGGATTGGCAGTGGTTCGGAGATTCTGATGATTGGTAAACGGCATGAGGCCGTATGGTCTCTCGAAATGGCGAGAAATGCTGTCACTGGGTGCTACAATGACGCAAATGTCTTCCGAACTGTCCTCCAAACGCCAACCAGCATCATGGTATATAGGGGCTACGATCTCCCTGATCTGACAAGCATTTCAGCAGAGCCATTCTTGTGGCACACGTCAAGAATCCCCTCTACATATCTTCTAAATCAATGGCCCATTCGCCAGACGGTCATCTCCCCAGATGGGAGATACGTAGCAGTAGCTGGTCGCCGTGGACTGGCCCACTACAGTGTTAATAGCGGCCGTTGGAAAACATTTACTGATGAGGCGTCGGAAAATCAGTTCTCGGTGCGGGGAGGAATGTGTTGGTATCAGCACATTCTTATTGCCGCCGTAGAGGACAACAGAACATACGAGATACGGCTGTATTCTCGCGAGACTAACCTAGATTCTTCTCTTGTGTTGCATAAAGAGCAATTACCCGCTCCAGTGGTGTTGATTACCACCTCTGGCGAAGACTCCCTGCTGGTTTACACTTACGAAAACCTCCTTTATCATTACATCTTTGTACCATTAGCTGGGTCTGTCCGTTTGGTCCAAGTCGGGCAGATTGCCTTCCACGGCATCGTGAGATCACCTGCGAGAGTTCGGGGGCTGAGCTGGATCCTGCCCGAGACTCAGCTTCTTGATGGGGATCCCGCTCAAGATGTCGCTGTTGCATCTGTCATATTTCTCGTTGATGGAAAGCTTGTGTTGCTCAGCCCATCTTTCAACGAGGAGGGTCAACTCAAGTATGACATGAGGGTTGTTGCGCAAAACGTGGAATATCACGCAAGCATGCGGGACCAGCCTCTGCTTAATGTCACCCGCGATCCCGAAGACACTTCCTTGCAGCATGGACCCCCGGCACTCCGTGACTCGTTGTGGCTATTTGATGGCATGGGAGTGAAAGCCTGGGCAAATATTAATGACGTGTTGGCCGCGGCAACAACTGATGGTGGAAAAGAGCTACCAACTCCTTTTTCTGTCAATGTTGATTTCTACCCACTATCGATATTGTTAGAGAAGGGCATTATCTTGGGAGTGGAGTCTGATCTAGTACAACGGCGCGATGTGAACTTTTCCTTCTTTCACTTCGCCATACGAGTACGTAACGAGAATATTTTTATGGCCTGAATATGAGCTAACAATTTGATAGACGCATCTATTTCTTCCAGATGTGCTTCGCTTTTATCTAAGCCGTAACATGACAGTAGAAGCAGCGAACCTGTCACAGCAGTATGAGGGTCTAGAGTACTTTTCCCACGGATTAGAGATTTTGCTACACCGTGTTTTGGATGAAGAGGCAGACACATCACCAAAACCCGAAGATGCAGTCTTGCCCCGAGTTTTGTCTCTGTTGTCATCGTCCAAGGAGTACCTAGATATCGTGCTACAATGTACGAGAAAGACGGAGATGCGGCAATGGAAGACGCTGTTTGCGTACTTGCCACCCGCGCAAGAATTATTCGAGGAATCGCTACAGCGCGGTTCCCTCAAAACAGCTGGTGGCTATCTGATCATCCTCCACACCTTGGATGAATTAGAGGCTTCACTGGAGCAGTCCGTACGAGTGTTGACAAGGGCAATGAGGGAGGGTGATTGGGAGCTTTGCAAGGAGCTGGCTCGGTTTCTGACCGCCATGGATGAGACGGGCGAGATTCTACAGGAAGCCATGAGAATGGCGAATGTGGACTTGAACCGGGGATCTAGTCAGGAACCAATTGGAAGCCGACTGGAGATTCCATCAACTAGGATTGCCAACGGAGGCAGCAGGTCGGGCAGCGGCGAGGATGATGCAACTGAATCAGATAGACGGACTGCGAGCGACGTGAGTAGTATCGGTTCTACGGTTAGTCCTCTGGATGGGTAAAGAAAAGACAAGACATGGATCGTTAGTGTTATGGGATGCAAAGGAGCTAAGGAGGGAGGTTTTATACAAAGGCGCAAGTTGGTTTCTCCATGGTCACGGGTTGCATTGGCGAACAAGGCATGGTTATTGTTACACTTTGGGTAAAAGAAGAAGAAGAAGAATGTGTTTATGGCATGCTATGGATTCCATAGGTATAGGCAGTTGATTATTCTACATAGATGTGTATATGAGATATACTTGTAGTCTACGGAAAACGGCCAAGTGAGTTTGATGTAAGAAAAAGGAATATGTATACACACATACACAAGTATATATATATGTATGCTTGTATGTTACAGTATCAACGTTACATTCATGCCTACACCTGTAAGTCATCATTCTGAAGGAAACGGTGGCTTGAGATAAAGTTGATAAAGTGATGACCCCGATAAGACATTCATTCACTCCCGTCATTCTGGGATGCTGCTTAGCGCTGAATGAGGCAACGGGCCTGTCTAATTCGCCTGTGCTGTCACGTTATCTTGCAACACCCCCACCATCGGCATCGATCAATCCCGCCGTCTCTTCTTTCTCAAGGCAAGCCTTCTCCAAAAATCAACCACCACATACCTAATTTTTTGAACCAAAAAACAACGCGAACACAAGCCAATTTCCAACTCGTGAAGCCGACGCATATTCTGCTCTCCCTCCCATCTTTTTCTTTCTTTTTCTTTGCATTGGTTCATATTTCACTCGCTATCGATATTGTTGTTTTTTCGTTTGTTCGTTTTTTTGGCCTCTCGACCCAAATAGCCCCGTTGGCCCAAACATCACCCCGGCAGAACCGAGTTTACATATAGCGACAACGGCATGATGGATGACTACGTGAGCGAGTCGGATAGCGACTACACGAGCTACTGGCGAGACTGGGTACGATATTACGCTCTTTACTGTGTTTCTGTTTTCGTTTCACTTTCATCCCATTGTTCTCCCCCATCTCGGAGTAGCGCAAGTGAGCCGCTAGTTGTGATATCACCAAACTGGCTCTTTTTGGTTGCTTCCATCTCAACTATTCGTCTTCGTTGTTTGTCTTTCTTTTTCTTTCTTCGCCAAGGGAAGGCAAGGCAAGGCAATGGAAGAGAGAAATATGACGGAAAGGAAGGCGGGCGGGCAGATAGGCAAGGAAGCTAACGCGCCTCAGTTTATTTCATCCAGAGGAAACGAATACTTTTGCGAGATTGACGAGGACTACCTGACGGACAGGTTCAACCTGACGGGCCTTAACACGGAAGTGCAGTATTACCAATATGCGTTGGACCTGGTGACGGACGTGTTCGACTTGGACTGCGATGATGAGATGCGCGAGACGATTGAGAAGTCGGCGAGGCACCTCTACGGTCTTGTCCACGCCCGATACATTGTCACAACTCGCGGCCTAACTAAAATGGTACGATATCCCAACTTTCCTTTGCGTGAGTGAGAAGATCATCATCAAACTGACACGCAGCCTCAGCTCGACAAGTACAAAAAGGCAGAATTCGGCAAATGCCCGCGCGTCAACTGCCACTCCCACCCCCTCCTCCCCATGGGCCTCTCCGACATCCCCAACCTCAAGCCCGTCAAGCTCTACTGCGCCCGCTGCGAGGACATCTACAACCCCAAATCCTCCCGCCACGCCTCCATCGACGGCGCCTACTTCGGCACCTCCTTCCACAACATCATCTTCCAGGTCTACCCTGCCCTCATCCCCTCCAAGAGCGCCGAGCGCTACATCCCCCGCGTATACGGCTTCAAGGTCCACGCCGCCGCCGCCCTCGTGCGCTGGCAAAACACAAAGAGGGACGACATGCGGAGGCGGCTGCGTAAGTTGGAGATTGAGAGCGGCTTCAGGGAGGAGACCATGGAAGAGGAGGAAGAGGAGGAAGACGACGATGTGGAATTCGAGGGCGTGGATGGACGAATCGGTCTCATCGAAGGGCCAATGTGATTCCCCTCCTTTCCTTCCCCCCAGCCACTGGCCCTCCCTAATGGAAATTCAAAAAATTGACAAAAATTACAAATAAGCAAACAAGCGAGCAACACATGATGATACAGAAAGGGTTTTTTTTCTTTCCGGGTTGGGATTTTACGAAATGATTCTTGGTTTTTTTTTTTTGCCTTCCTCAGTGTAGACGTTCGGCACCCTCCCCCCCTTGACCTCTTCACTATTACGGTATTTTGTGATTTCTTTTCTTTCTCTCCGGTATGATGAGGCTGTTATGCGGGTCGGGCGTTTTGATGGAAGACAAGAACTGGATGGGCCTTGAGTACATGATGGGTATTTTTTTCAGATTTTGCGTCCCAATATATCCAAGCGATTCTTTCAGCTCAGGAATCATCCGGCAAACGTGATATGAGTTGAAAGGTGATGAAAATGACTTTTTTGGTGTAGTTTACAGTCATCAGTCATCAGTACTAATTGTATACAGCCGTCAAACAACGCAAATGTGCGTCCCAACGTATTAGACATGTACCCGAGCATGATTTCTCCGTACCCTTACTTTAACAAAAAGTACTTGCTCTCACAATCCCACCAATACACCTAGTCGTATTCAAACAATTGCCCTCTTGGGGGGAAACAATGCATATCATATTATACCCTCGAATCAATTCCATGATTCGCCCCTCCTTGAGCCTCCAAGTTGCTCAGCTCAACATCTTGAAACGGCTCAGATCTTAGAGTCCCTGATCGCTGGTTCAGAGCCCCTGGGGCCGCCAGATGGGTGGTGGTATGAACATCAACGTCTGCTGATTCACCCAGGTCGTTCCGCACTCGACGATCCGCATCCTTCTCAGTCACATAACCCAATCGTCCAACACCAGCCCAGAAAGCCCTATCTCCGCTACGAGGACCCCATGCCCAGCCAGCACCATCAGTGATAGGCAAGTGATAGAATCTGAAACTAAAGATGGCAGTGATAATGCCAATGACGAAACCAAACAAGATGTCGAAACCGTGATGTCGGAAATCGAACCAGCGCGATGCGGCAATGAAGATGGCGAGGCAGAAGGGGGCCACGGTGATGGCCAAAAGGTAGACTGGGGCTGCCGCTGCCTGACGGCGCAAGGCCTGTACCGTCACATTGTGTCTCGCGTTGCGGCTGCCGACCTTGGTCATTGGTGATGCGTCTTCACGGTCGTATATATCAGCTGGCAAGGGTAGTCTAGACGGGAACGCAGCGTGTACTGAGTGATCGGCTGAACTACCATCTGACGCCACAAAGGGGAAAGTAACAGCAAACTTGCTAGCGAGGAAGAGCGAAAGATAAATCAAGCCACCGGCAGAGGCCGCAGAATGACCGCTTGGGTAGCTTCGGAAGCCGTCGTCGAGCTTGGCCTTGTCCGTTTGCCGACATATATCAGCCGAGTAGAGTTGGCCAATGTTACTGCCAAATGTAGCCTCGCCTTTGAAACCTCCAATCACGTACTTGGCTGCGTTTTCGACGTCTGGAAGACATCTGGCAAGAAGATCAGGTCGAGGTTTTCCACACATGTTCTTGATACCGCTAACGAAAAAGAAGCCGCAGCCAACGGACATGAGAAGACCCAGCCAACCAATGTGAAGTTCCCATAGCTTACGCCTCCAGACGAGTGCCTGGGGAGTGCCCTTTGGGACAGTTGCGCCAGGGACAAAGATGATGGACACTACGAAGATGACGGCGACAGGGACGACAGCACACAAGACGAATAGTAACCAGTCTGGAACGGTTTCTTTTTCAGTAAAGGGGAATCTAGCCATGCCATGTTAGCTAACCTGGAGGAAGACCAAGTCAAAGTCAAGCAAGGGGGGGAGGGAGGTTGACTAACGAGATATTGGGGTCAACGAGAGAGAAAGGTCTTTTGTTGGGTGTAATTCGACCTAGTACATAGCCAATTACGGCGATGACGATGAGGATAACCCAATCGAAAGTGTAAGACGCGAGGAGCCGAAAAGAGAGGCTCTTTTTAATAGACTCGGGCCCGAAGCCCATTTTCTGGTACGGCGGCATCCTTTAATCCGTCAGGGGATAGAATGGATGAATGGATGAGGCTGGGGTATCAAATGGACATGAGAGAAAAAAAGGAGTAAAATTATGTGTCAAAGTTGTTCATATGGCGATGATGATTAATAATTTATGAGACCGGTCAGGTCAATTGAGGGTGAGGGGAATAGAAATATTAGGCAGGATAGAATTTTGTGAGATGTTGGTCGAGAAAGTTCGAGGAGCTCGAGGGTAGGAGGAATGCGGTTGTGCTCCGTACTTGCTTCGCATATGTGGTTGGGGTACGTGACTTGCCTCCCCCCCTAAAGGAAACACACTGGTTGGTCAAACTTCTCTTGCCCGGGCCTTGTAATGGAAATAAGTATGGCGGAAAGGGACGCGTGGCCGAATGCACAGCCCAAGATTGAAAAGATGGAGGGCGTATGTGCAGGACAGGTTGGTACGGAGGAGTACCTTGAATTGCTTTTACGCGCTTATGGTCTCAGTTCAAGTCACCAGGGGGAGGATGTTATGGAGCCCAGGTTTTATACTATGAAGCCCCCCTTTAGATCGACAGAAGAAGAAGAAGAAGAAGAAGCTAAAAGACTTGGGATAGAAGGCGAAATTTGTCAACAATTCACTGCCACTCTTGTTTTGGGGGAGAAGGGACCTGTTCGTTTGTCATATTTGGTACCTTATAAATAGAATAACCAATACTTCTGTAGATACATGCATACATGTTCACATGAATACGTGTACATGTATGTAATAATTTGTGCTGCGGCTCGTTTGATCCGCTGAGATGGGGGACGACCCGAAAAGGGCAAAAAATCAGTGGGTTAAAAAGGATGGCTGTGCAAGCCTCTAACCTTGTTGTACAAGCGACAAGTTATCCATGGATGCTTGGCAATGCGTTAAATTGCCCATCCGTGGAAAGCGCCGACACACGCACACGGAAGCGGAAGTGGATCGTGTGCCCTTCCTAAGCCCTCTGAAATACGCTGTTTTACAGGGCCTCCCTCTCTCTCTACTCATTGCCTGATGGTGCTCCCCCCCTAATACAACCCCCTAAAAAGGGATCCCCAAGCGCTGGAGGGCTGGGACTCCCTTGGCGCCAGCGACGGGCTGCCAGTCATGACGTCGACCCCCGAAACCCACTGCCGACAACCTAACTCTCTTGCGGCTGTCACACAACCCGGAACAGGAGGCAGCCACCAACGTAAAGAACTAGAAAAATAAGGGGGGAGGGAGAAAAGAGGAGGAATAGCACGACCAACGGAAGTTGTAGATAATAGTCAAAATAGTAGAAAGCAAGAGTGTTTATGGGAAGCAAGAGAAATGTCAAAAAATTATGCAAGTAAGAAATGGATGTACTCGTCAGTGATGTAACTCTTAGGCGCCAACAAGAACACCCGCATCTCACCTCCCCCTAGGTTGCATGGTAACGAATGGTCAGGAGTTGTCAAGCTGCTAATAGTGGACGCATGCATCCCCCTCAAACCCCCTCCCTCTCCCCCGCTCCCTGTTTATGATCTGTTAGTCACCTGTTTCTGTGTCACAGGGTTGTTTCTGATCGACGGAAGCCACTCGAGGTTAAATCAACGTTAATTTGCTAACCGCCCAGAAGATGGAACCGTATGAGGTAGTCTTGCGTCTGGAGTAAAAAGTACATGTAATCATCACCATGCTATTTCAACCATTGAAGAGCAGCCATTGCTGACACGGGGTTAGTCAGCTGATATGCACATATCCTCGCAAGAGGGTGAGCCTCTTGTAATAGGAGTGGGCTCTATAACCCAAATGATACAGAGTTTGTTCATCTTCATCCAGGCCTGATAGTCGATTTTGTGTACATAATCTATACACACACCATCGCCTAGAATAGCACGTATTATACAATCATTCGCAGCTGTCATACACATGCCGCCGGCGCATACATATCGCATCTTCTCATCCCGCATCGTCACTTTTTATCGGTTGTTCCGTTTACTCCTTTGATGACCTCTTGTCTCTCCGCTTGCCGTGATTTCGTGGTCGAGCTGTCACTACCCACTTGTTGGTGTTGTGTGTGCGTCGGGTCTTGTAACCACTCTTGGTCTGTTGGAGTTGTTAGCTTCGGATGCTCGCATGTACATCAATGATACAACTTACAGGTCTGCCCCAGGGGGTGACTGGGTGTCGGTTACCCTTGGACTTTCCTCGACCACCACCGTGGGGATGGTCAACTATAATACGGGGTTAGCATCACTTTTCAATGTAAATGCAGTTTCTGCTATCGTTTACCTTTATTCATGGCCACACCACGAACCGTAGGTCGGATGTTCAACCATCGGCTTCGTCCAGCCTTACCAAGTTGGCGGTAGTGATGGTGAATATTGCTTGCAACACCAATCGTTGCACAGGCATCCTTGCTTACTCGTCGAACCTCGCCACTCTGTAGCCGGACCTCGACGTATTTTCCAGTCATAATCTTGGTGCCATCATCCTTTGTTTCCTCGTTCTTGTTTACCACGACGGCTGATGTACCTGCGCTTCGGCAAAAGACAGCCCCCCTACTTGCTGATGAACCTACACAAAACACCGTGGTTCCCACAGGAATCATATGCATTGGCAAACAGTTTCCACGGAAAGCAGTCTTGGCTGCAAGAATACCGGGATCGATAACACCACCCATACTATCGAGAAGGTCTTGTGGGATACCAGGACGGTAGCTGTGAACAACGTCACCGGCTCTCAGCCCCTCGGCAGCAATAATGTAAGACTTTCGTCCTGTGGCCTTTTCCGTAACAAGGGCGATATGGGCACTACGACCGGGATCGTACTCAATTCGGTCCACCAGGTGAGGTCCGGGACGTCGTCTCTCGAAATCAACGGTTCGTATCCTTCGCTTCGCACCTCCACCACGATGTCTCACAGTAATTCTCCCATGCACATTTCGTCCACCTTTTCCTTGGCCTTTTTTAGGAATCGTTAGAGGAAGAAATGGTCGGCCTTTCCACAGATGATCGTTGATAGGCCGTCTCAGATGTCGCACACCAGGCGTCCGGGGTTTATAGGTACGTAGAATGACGGATTGCGCTGTTGGTTTGCTGATACTGGCAAGTACATCGCTATTGATTCCACCTTCTTCGGATTTCCTAGATTTCTTGGTGGCGTAGCTTCGCAGGGAGAGTTGACTAAAGGCGGAGAGCAACTGATAGCTCTTGCGAGCTGCTGACAGCTGCTGTCGTGGTTGGAGCATCTTTGATCTCTACCAAGTTGAGAGACTTTAGAATTGCTCAATGCGCTTCGCAATCGAGGAGGGGAATATTCGGCGGGGGGGGATATCGTCTTCGTTCCACCAGCAATTGACCCAAGACAGAATCGTAAATCAACTCTTCCAATATCCACCAGTAATTTTGTTTTCCAATTGCCCTCAACAGCAGTCCTAACTGCTAGCTGCAGTGCTGTCGTCCTTGATTCAGCCACCAGCACTCTCGTCGTCGTTTGTCGTCAATCCACTTTCTTGTCTGGTTGTGTGAAATTTCATCGGAATTGTGGAAAACGTTTAGCCGATAGCCACAGGCATCCAGGTACCTAGGTACTACTAAAGCTTTGGAGAGTGAGTGAGTGAGCGCCACACAAACGTCAGGTTGAAGATAATTGAGCCACATATTATCTAAGCTTCCCCCCTTAAGCCCTTTCCGTCCATGTTCCAGCCACACGGTAGCCGCGTATCTGGGGGGACTGCTGAGGCTTGACTGATCGCGATTAGCCACTTGGCTTGTGCTCCCGCGCGACTGAGCTTACCCTTCGCGTATGGCCAATCAAGTCCCCGTTGCCCCGCGGTTGCCAGTGTTGACGCCGGTTTCGAACAGGCGGTACGTACCCCGGCCGGTAAGGAGCCACCAAACGTCGCGTTCTGAGTCGTCAGTTCCATGGACGCATCGCCTCCACTCGTCGCCAGCCCACGCTTTTTCCAGTGGTTACCGTAGACGTACAAAGTACCAACCCAGCATCAGGACCCAAGCTCAACGGTGCTTCAAAACCTTCACTCACCATTCTCTTTCTTCTCTTCTTTATTCCTGCTGCAACATTCAGACCCATCCTATTACGAGCCAATCGAGTCGATTCGGGAATCAAAACAAAACAAACGGTTCAGCCGCCCTGCAACCTCACACACTCTCTTTTTGCACCGGCTACAACCCAGAAAACCCTTTATTTCTTGGAACCTTCCCTCTCTCTTAGCGGCGCAGTTATTCCACGCATCGACTAAACCTTCACCAACACACGCACATACATACACACACTACTTTACTACTACCACTACAACTACACACCGCTGCCTGAGGAGCAAGCAATGCTTTTAATCTGAATTTTATTTTATTTTTCCGGCATCGCAAACAAAAATCTTCAATTTCTCCCCCGCTATTCTATTCGCTAGCATAGCCTGAAATTGCGATACGTTTTACGGGGGTCTGCATCAGTGCCTTTGTTCATTCTTTTTTTCGGAGCCTACGCCTGCCTGCCTGTCTTGACCTGGCAACCAAAAACCCGTGAGCCGCGCTCAGAGGTTTCAAGGTACGTACCCCCGCGCTAGGCCCACTCCACGCTCCCTTGTTTCTGCTCCGCTCCCTCAAAACACTTCCATCACCCTCACGACACACATCTTCTTTGACATAAACATCTCGCATCTGCCCTGCTTCTCAGCCCGCATCCGCTCTCTACATTCTCCTTTACCCTCTATAATATCGCATTGCATCTGGGCAGTACATTCTAATACCCATTAGCCCTGTCATCGGTTGTATATCTCCCGCAACAACATTCCAACTCCGACTTCGTCGTGTTCATTTCAACCGCTCCGGAAATAGAGGTAAGCAACTAGAATTCCTCAATGAATGTAGTCGATTGTTTCCAAGGAGACCGACCGGAAACTTAACCTTGTCGACGATATTTTGCCCACCCTTCGTCGCGACTGTAGCGACGCGTCATAGACTAACTCGAACGCAATAGCAACATACTCTGAACCTTATTCCACCTCCTCGTTAGCATCAGCTCACATCATTCATCATGCCTCCTGTGAGTACTGCAAACCCATGCCCCAAATCTCCCTGTCAAAAAAATGTGCCCAAACTGACGCGATATGCAGGGGCGCCCAGCAGTTCGTTCCCGTCTCGTTTCCAACGAGAACGATGAGAACAGTGCCACCACGCGTATGACCCGAGCCAAGGCCGCCGCCTTGAGTGCCGACGATGTCGCTGCGCCTACCAAGAACGCTTTACAATCGAAGAAGACTGCAGTCAGCACCACCGCCGCCGCCGGAGCCAGAAGACGTGCTGCTTTGGGCGATGTCAGCAACCTGAACAAAGGCGAGGGTGTTGAGGGAAAGAAGGCCGCTGCAGGCAAGGGTTTGACCAAGACGAACGGTGTGACAAAGCCCACACGAACCAACTGTCGTGTACCTGCGCCAAAGGAGTCGAAGAAAGCCGATCCGCCAAAGAAATCAGGAGCCGGTGCGATTACTGCTTCCCAAAAGAGAAAAGAACCTTCAGCGCCCGTGAAAGAAGAGCTTGCTGTCGCAGAGACTGAACCCATCGCAAAGAGAAATCGCGTCGAGCCTGACGATTTAAAGCCCGAGGCCAAGTCAGTCCCAGCCAAGACCGAGCTGCCTGCGAAGGATGCCGACTTTCTACTCCATGTCAAGGATCTTGATAGCGAAGATTTGGATGACCCTCTGATGGTTGCTGAATACGCCACCGAAATTTTTGAATATCTCCGCGATCTCGAAGTTCAGTCCATCCCAAACCCAGAGTACATGTCTCATCAAGATGACCTGGAGTGGAAGACGAGAGGTATTCTCATCGACTGGCTCATTGAGGTGCACACTCGATTTCACCTGCTTCCCGAGACCCTATTCTTGGCCGTCAACGTCATCGATCGATTTTTGTCAGAAAAGGTTGTCCAGCTTGATCGTCTTCAGCTGGTTGGCATCACTGCCATGTTCATCGCTTCCAAATATGAGGAGGTTCTGTCTCCTCACGTCGAGAACTTCAAGAAAATCGCCGACGACGGCTTCAGTGAGACTGAGATCTTGAGCGCAGAGCGATTCATTCTTAGCACACTCAGCTATGATCTTAGCTATCCCAACCCTATGAATTTCCTTCGCCGGGTCTCGAAGGCGGACAACTATGACATCCAGTCTCGTACCATTGGCAAGTACCTGACAGAGATTAGCCTTTTGGACCACCGCTTTATGGCATACAGACCCAGCCACACTGCCGCCGCTGCCATGTACTTGGCGAGGCTCATGCTTGACCGTGGTGAATGGGTAAGTCAATCTGATTCTCGTGTATGTTATCATTCTAATATCTCAACAGGACGAGACTCTCACATACTACGCTGGATATTCTGAAGAGGAAGTCGAGCCTGTTGTCCACTTGATGGTCGATTATCTTGCGCGTCCCATCATTCACGAGGCATTCTTCAAGAAGTACGCCAGCAAGAAGTTCCTAAAGGGTATGTTTTCCTGTCGCATAGCGCTCCATTTTCATAGGCTAATATGTTTTACAGCGTCTATCCTCGCTCGCCAGTGGGCCAAGAAGAATGCCCCATTGTTCGGTATTGAGGATCTCGAGCTCTCTCTTGACCAACTCTCATGAAGTTGACGATGTCCGATGCCATCGTATTTCCTCGACACGTCTTTAGTTATGACGACTTATTCGAATATCAGGATACGAGCATCTGCGGTTGGATTGTATTCATGGCCTAGCCGTTTTAACGAACAATAACACAACGACCTTATAATTCGTCGCCACTCTGGTGACTGCATATGGCAGTAGCTCAGCTTCTGCATGGTTAATCGCGATTGGAGGCATTGAGTCGAGGCATTATTTACCTGGACTGGATTAACATTCTCACTGTTTGATATCTGGCAGCTCACGCCTGCAATTGTCTGGTTTAAATATTTCTGCATGGAATCCCGCTATCCGTTTGATACACGGCGCTTGGAGTCATGGGCAATGGAAGGAATGGTATTTGGTTCGCCAGTCTTTGGAGTTGGCTACTGTGTGGTAGCCTGGTAGAGCATGTCCAGAGATGAATGGGGGGTACGACTAATCGGGGACAAAGACTACGTATTGAAGCTGCGCTTCGATCTATTGAGCTATTACAAAAGTCTCGTGGTCCGCATCTTTAGAGAAGTCCGTCGTCTACCTCTAATACACACTGGTGTGCAGGCTCGAGGACCGTGATAGAAAAGTGTACATATATTCATGATTGGCTTATGGTTGAAATTGCGAAGCAGAAATGAGAATTGAATTGCATGCGTCTCGCAGTTCTCAGGCTCCTTTTCGCATCATTGTAATGTTTACCCAGCATTCACTTAGCATTTTCTTTTGTTGCCATAACAAACATCATTGCCCATGGTGATGATGAGAGGTCCTTCGGATAGTAAGCCAAAGATATTTTTATTTCTATAAACTAAATCATGGTAAACGGCTTGTTATCATACACAAAGGCACAAAAATAGTATGACAAACAAACACATGGAATGTAGCAACTGCAGGGTCCAAGTCGGAATTTCAGGAGACAAAGAGAATTATATGCCCATGTGTTTTTATTCTACAACCTACTCTGGGAATCCCTCTGACCTTGTCTGTCTCTTCTTTCATCTAGTGACTCCAACGAGAATCTTAACCACATCTAAAATTCGCCATAGAGTGGGTGATTGTAAGCTATTGGAATTGGTTCCTCGGCCAACGGATGGTTGCATGAACTGCCTCCTGCAGCCATTCGAGACGATTTAACTACGTTTGGAGCAAAACATGTCAATATTATTATTATTATTATTCTATTGGAACGGTCTGCAAAACGGGTCTTGTTTTGATGATGCGTGTAAACAAATATTCCGCATGCAGAAAAGGTCATGAGGATGGTCGCAGATGGGTGACCGCCTTTAGAAGAATAGGGTAGGTGGTGATATCGTTGAAAGTTTCAGTGTAAGAAGAACTTGGAGCAGAGTGCGCCACATATCACCAGCCACCAGCCCCCAGCCACCCTTTGGTGGAAAAGGTCCCGTCCCTGTTCTTCTTGTAACTTAGGCGCGCCGCGTACCTGCTAGGCGGTTTGATGAAGTAGGGATATTTCTTCGACGAGACACAGCATGCAGTTTTCTCTGCTATGATGAATTGATTGCCCTTTCCCACCAATCAGAACGCAGGATTATAACCAAAGTTGCTTGAGTAGCGCTTTGTTTGAGGAGATTGTGTCTGAACGGTAAACAAAAAGCCTAATCGTTTGCTCTCAGGAGTGAGATAGCTAGCACCATGGCGCCGATATTGAGACCCAGGGTGAGCCTTTCCAAAGAGAGGTTCCCTGGATACTTTGGTGGACTGAGGAGTCAGCCATATACAGACCCGAACGGTTCAAGAGCAGCTGGACCTCTTAAGTATGTCACCAATTGTGTCACCCCTTCTTGTTGACGTGCTGTCACTTATCTTGTCGAGAAGGAAGGAATAAGGACTGACCAGAGGACCGAACAGTTTGAGATCCATTGCTTGGAACCCACCCGGAACGCTCATAGCCACTGGGTCTGCTGATAAAACGTTGCGAGTTTGTGAGTATTGAGAGTTCCTAACCAGCGAAATCCGGTGACCCTTTGAGCTAACCTTGACACAACAAAAGGGAATCCGGAGAAGCCAAATGTCAAATTTTCAACCGAGCTTAAGGGTCACGTGGCTGGAATTGAAAAGGTTGCTTTCAATCCTACCAAGGATGCGGAGCTGTGTAGCTTGAGCAGTGACGGCGTGGTGAGGTTCTGGGATGTGAGAACCAAGGCGTGCTTTAATGAGGTTACGGGTCTGGGGGATGCCATGACGCTGGTTTGGGCTCCGGATGGACAGAGCCTTCTCGTTGGCAACAGGGTAATGCGTCCAACCCCCCCTCCCTTTTTTTAAAGTGTTCTTCTTCAAGTCTAACATCTACTATAGTCGGATAATATCTTTGTGCTATCTCCCACGCAGCCCACACCGCTTGCTTCCCACCAGCAGACGACGCAGACAAACCAGATTGCCTTTTGCTGGAGCGGAAAGAGGATATTCGTCACCACTTCCGAGGGCCGGACCCGGATACTCTCCTACCCCGAATTCGAACCGGTTCTGCACCTGGAGCACGGGGACGAGAAGAAGGAATTCACTCTAAAGGGACACACCTCGTCCTGTCTGAGCGCGGAGCTCCAGCCCCTGGGGAGGTATCTGGCAACGGGAGGTGCGGATTCAATCATTGCGCTGTGGGACACGACGGATTGGCTGTGCCAGAGGACTATTACTAGGATGACTGGACCGGTGAGGAGCATAAGTAAGTTTGTTCACACTCTGGCTTTGGTTACACGAGACTAATGGATAATTTTCTTCTTCTTCTTCAAAGGCTTTACATTTGATGGTAGCTATGTCGTCGGCGGAAGTGATGAAGGTAAAACGAGCTCCTTCCTACTCGGTTGGGTTGGGTTGCATCTGACTACATGCTGACTATATACAAAACTCAGGCAACGGGCTGGAGGTTACACACGTCGAGACAGGAGAACACGTTCACACGTTCAAGACAGCCGGAGCGTGTCCCGTGGTAGCCTGGGCACCGACCCGGTACTGCTTAGCCTACAGCGATCTCGGGGTGCTGCGAATTGTGGGGGTTGATCTGGATAGAAAGTAAGGATGACGGTCTAGAATGAAAAGAAAAAAAAGGGGAAACAGGGGTTCTCCAAAGCCCCATTTCGGGAACAAGCGAAGGCAGGCCAAGAGACTGCCTGCTATGCGTTGTATGTGTGTGTGTGTGTGGGATATGTTATTTTTATGGGAAATTCCATCTTCGTTTCGAAATGAAAGGGGTGAGGGTTAGTTTACAAAATGATGGATCTTGTGAGTGTGTTTGTTGCCGTCGGGGATTGGAGTCGGCGACTTTTTCATTTCTGTGTACCATGCTGAGTCCTATTCCTACGCAATTTAAAGAGAGTAAGCAGGATATTGATCTGACGGATGAAGTGTTATGGGGGGTAATGCTAGTGAGACGATGCGAGCCTTGGGGATTTGGAGTTGCCAGGGGGTTGGTGGTGGAGGAGGTGGTGGTGGTTGACATCGGTATCAAGTATGGGCTGTGCATGTTGGTACTTGTAGATCAGCTACCCACAACGACGACACGTGGGAAAATAGATATCGATGGGCATGTTATTGGTATGGATACCGGGGCCAGATGATGCAGGGAGATTATTAGTCCTGTCCCATTATAGTGGCTGAAATCTTGGGCGAGGCGTCATCACGCATGGCCTTCCCAGGTCAGGGGAGGGGGGGAGTGCTCAGTACTATACTCCGTAGTACAGTATGTACGGAAAGTTTTTCTTTCTTGGTTTTGCGTTTGTGCTGGGAACGGACTTTATCGAGCGGGTTGGGATTATTATGCAAGCTTTAGGTCAGCAAGGCTAAGGGCGGTTTGGGATGCAGGGCATATGCATGTTTTTGTTTGTTTCTAAATCGAGGGCACGGCATATGCGGTAGACTAGACACTAAGGGATAGTAGTGTGGTGTGGTGTGCTGCAAATGATACAAACAAGTACTACAAGTACTCCGTAGTAGTAGATTGTTAAGTGGGCAAAAAAAAATTGAAGAGAGAAAGAGAGATGGTGGCTGCAAAAGCATGGACCAGGCCAACAAGAAAACAGCTGATTGAAGGCGTGGGAAGATGCCGTTCCGCGCCATGTAAGACCTTTTTGTTCTTGTTGGTCCTGGCAAGTAGAGGTAGGCAAGTAAGGTAGCTGGAAGTTTGAAGCTGTCGAGTGGCAGAAAATTAAATAAAAAACGCCCCCCTCGCAGCCAAGGTAAAGAATAGGAATAGCTGGGAAGGGACACGCGTCACTGTGGATGGCATGGAGCGGCAACGGCAGACGGCTAGGTTAGTAGATAGTACTGAGAGGATGAGGATGAGGATGAGGATGAGGATGAGGATGAGGCAGGTATGGATGGGATGGGATGGGATGAGGTGGATTGTCAGACCCAGAGATCAGGTAACTTTTAGGGCTGAGTGGGGACAGGAGGCAGACGAAGAAGAGGTGTGTAGCTGCTGTTGGGTTGTGGTCGGGTGTGTTTATTATGCCACATGGGCGTCGAGAGCAATCAAGCAGAGATAGGAAGGCGTTTGAATAGCAAGTCAGTCAGTAGCACCATCACCACCACCACCACTACTGCTACTACCACTACCTATCAACTACTAGGTACATGTAGGTCAGTATCTGACGGCAGAAGCGGTTGAGCACAGAATAAAAAATAAAAAAAGGGGACGCCCGACCAAACAGATCCAAAGGGGAACGAATACGCTGACTTAGGGCCGATAAAGAAAACAATAATAGCTTCATTTTCAAACAAGTTACATGGAAGAAGAAGAAGGAGATGCATTTCATCAAACGATGCAAAGGAAGGTTTCTCTCTGTATGCATGTTTTACTTTGGTACGTCAAGTACCGTGCAGTAGCAGTGCATGCATCCAACACCTGGTATGGAGCTTTACCACGGACATTAGATATCTCCAGCAGGTACTACTAGGTAGGGTAAGTAGTATTAGTAGTACCATCAATCAGGTGTCAATGGCTGCGCGCTTCATCGTCAGGCTTGTTTGATATTCATATTTCCTTGTTTCCCTTCTTTTTTCTACAAGCAAATCAGAGTGGCTGCTTCGTATACAGAGTAAGCAGACTACTAGGTAGAGCGTTTCGCTCTCTTCTCAAAAGTCATTCTTAGTCATTCCCCTCTCTCTTCTCCCCCGTCCTCCTCCGCTCCCCCCGGCCGACAGATTCCGGATGCGGTAGGTCATCTCTTATTTTCTTTTTTAGGGAGTACCGGCAGTGTGAATCATTCCACGTGCTGTAATCGTTGATTAGGCCGTGCATGGACCCTTCATGGCATCATGTCTCTGATTTTCAACCTTTTGAAGATCCCCCTAATAATACAAGTATGTACTCTGTACATAGCTGTAAAATGCGTCCTCCTATGAGAGAGGAGGAAAAACAAATCCATCCTCTCCACTCCATGACCACCCCCCCCATGTCCAGGTACTTCTCGGTTACGTGGCTCATGGAACGGCCTCCCGCTAGAAACCCTTGCATCGAATTCGGTCGCCGGCCAATGGGGGTATTAGACATGGAGCGGAAGCGCAGGCTCAGAGACACACACACTCACATACACACTTGCTTTTTTTGTGTATTTGGAATAATGTAACCTCGCGATCGCAAACTGTTGCACGTTGAGATAAAGCTTGTTTGGAGGAGGTCGGCCCCATAAGGGTATGTACCTGAGCCTGAGCCGGAGCCTGACCTTAACCTTGATGAATCATGAGCACCTGCATACGTACTAGGTACTTGCACTTGTTATGGAAGCATTCTAGAATTCTGTACAGAAGAACCACAATATTGAAACTGACCTGGTCAATCTGGAGCATATATATGGTTATTATCTGTATGTACTTTATCTTTTAGATTCCAAAGCCAGTTTAATGCTACGCAGTTTTTACACTGTGCCTCCAATGACGCATTCGACAACAATGCAGACTAAATTACTAGCCAGAACCAAGGTAGCCTGCTGCCTCCAAAACCGATCAACCAAATCATGGTGCGCCCTGTTCATTCTGCATCGCCACAACTGCTAAAACATGCCATGTATGTATGTATGTATGGTGTGTATGCGCGGCGGTCCGGTGGACAATGCCGTCTTGGACGTCCAACCGATCAAGCCGAAAAACTAATGATGCATCACAAATAAGAAAGAAAAGAAAAAAAGCTATGACATGTGTTGTTTCAGGGCACGTTTGTTTACTCACTCTCTTTGAAAGACAAGAGACAGGACAAAAGGATTTGTATTCTTTTTTTTATTTGTTTCCTCATTGAAAATCGCGGACTGCAGTTCCAACTTAGAAGGTGAGAGGGCGCGCCAAGAACCGCATCATTCGTAGTTTGCGGAGTGGACGACATTTACAGCCTACCTATACCTGTACCTACCTATTACCTACCTTGTCCACATTCCCATCTTGAATGGGATAGTTTTTTTTTTTGGTTTGTTTACGATAATTTAATTGTTTACCCCTTACGGAGAATCATCATCATCTTCTTCTTCGGGTCGCCGGGACGAACCAGGCCTTGTCAGCTAAATTTACCTACTTGGGATTTAGCTCGGCATATGTATCGGTTTTTTTTTTTGGGGATGAGGCCCTCATGACATCCCATGATGATCAACCTCCCCCCATCAACATGGTATAGCATCCGTCCGGCATGGCACCTGGTAGGGGAAGACTAATAAGGCAGGGCACGGGAATTTGCGAGACCCTTTCTTTCGTGTTGCTGCTGCTGCTGCTCCTCCTCCTCCATCATATCGTCACGAGACAAGCACGAGACAAGCAAGAGACTGCGAGAGAGTCATTAGAGAGAGGGAGAGAGAGAGAGAGAGAGAGAGAGAGAGAGAGAGAGAGAGAGAGAGCCCACACGCTAACGAATGCTGGGGCGGTGGTGTTGGTGGTGCCGTGCTTACGGCTTGCTTCAGACTTCGCTGCATCTGGACCTGCGACTTTGCTATGCAGGAAGCTCGAACCATGTCAGCCGGTAAATACTTTGTAGGTATTACTAGGTAGGTTGGTGGCCTAGGTTGGTGGGCACATGGAACCTGAACAGAACAAACCCAAGTTTGATCCAAGGCTGGCTGGCTGGTTGGTTGGCTTTAGAAAAAAGAGAGACGCACACACTGAGCTGAGCCTGGTTACTATTACTATGACTCCTGAATAACCCCAAAAGTTGGATTGACTGGGATCATCTTGTTCGTTTCGTTTTGCGCTGCCTCATCAGGGTACGGACTTCGGGGTTCAGGCGGACACACTGGGACCAGGCCGGAATTCGCATGCCTCAAGGTACCCGTTCTTCCCATTGCCGGTATGTACATATCATGGCCCGCTGTCGCAGGTGGGCGTTTCTGTGGACTGAGTTTTGCTGCTGCTGCTGCTGCTGCTGCTGCTCTGTGGCGTGGGGAGGCCGGCTCTCTCTCTGTGCTCGTGTCTTCCTTGCATGGCTGGCTGGCTGGGCTTGCTGGGCTTGCTGGGCTGGTTTGTAGGTTTTCCATTAATAATGCTAGCGACCAGTAATATGCAAGTGCCTCAGTACGCGTACTCCGCACTCCGCGCTGTTTTAAACTGTTTCGCTTCTGCTTCTTAGAGCAGAAATGAGAATGTACATTCATGTACGGAGTACATACATACTTGGCACACACGCGCTGCCAGTGATGCTATTAGTGGAGCCTACCTACCTAGTAGTACCTAGGTACCTTACCTAGCAGAGTACCTACCCATCCATGGATGCTCTCCATCCCTCCCATGGGTCCCATCCCAGCCCACTGTAGCATCCACTGGACTGTCGTCTCCAGAGAAGCACGCACCATCACGCACCACACCCACGCACCTAACGCACCCTGCTGCTGTTGCTGCTGTTACTGCTTCTGCTTCTGCCTCTGCTGCAACTGTATTCCATTTCTTTAGCCTTGGGTTCCCAGTTGCTTGGCCTCTTTTTTCGGCTTCTCTAACTGCACGTCCCCATCCCTTCCGCACACATCCTCCACTCAATCTCGAACCGAAACGTTTTTTTCTTTCTCTCCTTCTTCTCGACAATCTCTCAACTTTTTTATTATTATCTTATTTTATTCCTAAGCCACGTGCAATTTTTTTTCTTTTTTCCTCTACTCCCCTTCCCCATCCTTGCGGTGTCGCCGTGAGTACTTCGTAGGTAATCCAAGTCAACTTTTTGTTTCGGCCGGTTGTCAGTCAGCAAAAGCAAGTCTCGCATCTGTTGGGCAACGGTTTTTTTCTCTTTCTTGGCTTGGCTTTGCTTTCCCACAAAACCCTTTAGTTCCTGCGGCGGTTTCCATCGTTCAGTCAAACATACCACCGCCACTACCACCACCGCCACTACTACTTCTTACTACCATTAACGGCGGGCTCGCATTCCTCGGAAACCCACCCCTCTCCCACCTCAGCGCCTCCCGCGCTCTGGTCATCTTTGTCGTCTACGCCCTTCGAATCTTTCATCTTTACCATAATCGCTTTCCCATCATCGTTTCCTATCAAAAGGGAATCAAACATAATCAGCCATGCCGGGGTCTTCAGATAACGGCTCGTCGAGCAACGGCGGCCATCTGCCGGACCAGAGCCCCAATGGTGACGATAACGCCGTGCAGCGAGATGCCCACCTCGACAACAACAGTGTTCCCAAACCAAAGCGTCTTGCTTGCATGATTTGCAGGAAGCGCAAGCTCAAGTGTGATGGAGTGAGGCCCAGCTGTAGCACGTGCTCTCGACTTGGGCATTCCTGTGCCTATGATGAGCAGAGGAGGAAGAGTGGTCCTAAGCGCGGATATGTCAAGGCGCTCGAGGAACGATTGAGTGAGCAAACACCACGCCTTCTTATTACTCCATCGCTATGCCGCCATGCTCCGTGGCATTGCATGGCGACTGGCATCGCATTGCGGAAATGACTGACTTATATCTCCACAGAACAAGTTGAAACCCTTCTTAAAACGCAAGAACCGACAGCCCCTAAACCGCCGGCCAAACCCATGGGAATGTCGATGCCTGGCAACCATAATCATCAGACGAATGGAACAGCCAATATTTCCGTATCGAATTCCGCCATGGCCATGAACGGGGAGGAACGTTGGCCCTTCAACAGCGGCGAGTCGCCGCAGCAGGGAACCATGGACGACTTCAACTTCAACGCCAACATCAACATGCCCATGAATAATGTACCGACAAACTTCACATGGGAGATGATTGGGCTTGGTCTGGAAGAGCCGCTACCTCCACAAGAGACTATTGATGAATTACATCAGATTTACTTCGAGAAGGTCCACCCTTCCATGCCCATGATTCACAGATATCGATATCTTGCTGCGATGAACCTGTATGTCATCCCCCCTCTTGCTTGGGAGCGTTTTCGGCCCTTGCGAGCATCTGCTAGGATCTGTGCGACGTTTACTAACACTTTTTAAATAGAGCGCCAGCTCACCGGCCCCCTGTTTGCCTGCGGTATGCCATGTGGACCTTGGCGTGCTCAATCTCGGAAAAGTATTCGGATCTCAAGGACCTATTTTACCAGAGGGCTCGAAAATATGTCGAAGGCGATTACATGAAGGGTTACGGTGAACATATGATTTCCGTCGCCCACTGCCAAACCCACATTCTCCTCGCAAACTACGAAATGAAGATGATGTATTTCCCCAGGGCGTGGGTTAATACCGGCTCTGCCGTTCGCTTGGCACAAATGTAGGTCCCACCCATCATAGGCTTGCAAATTCCCTGACACATCAGTAACTGACTCTTACATAAAGGATCGGCTTACATCGATTGGATGGATCTGGTTTAGACGTTAAGCAGTGCCTGCCACCACCAAAGGACTGGACTGAACGGGAAGAACGACGCCGCACTTTCTGGATGGCCTTTTGCGAGGACCGATATGCTAGTATTGGTACGGGTTGGCCAATGACTATTGATGAACGAGACATCATGACAAACCTCCCCTCTTCAGAAGAAGGTTTCGATATGAACCGACCTGAACAGACACAGACTTTGGATGAGTGCACAAGTCCAGCAGGAGCCGGCAAACTGTCGTCATTTGGTGGCATTGTTCTCATGGCTTGCCTTTTCGGCCGCAACCTGGTTCATTTGCACCGTCCCGACGACGACGATCTCGACCACGATATCAACGGTCCGTTCTGGAAGCGCCATCGCCAGATGGACAACATCCTTCTCAACACCTCCCTCTGCCTTCCTTCTCACCTCAAACTCCCTGCTGGAATAAACAACCCCAACATTGTTTTCACCAATATGAGCATCCACACCTCAACCATCTGTCTGCATCAAGCTGCCATATTCAAGGCGGAAAAGAACAAACTTCCCAATTCTGTCAGTGCAGAAAGCAAAGTTCGTTGCATCACTGCAGCGAATGAGATTGCCAGCATAATGAGGACAATTTCTCACATGGATTTATCTTCTGTAAGTACCCGTGCAGAAAAGTCTCTGATCATTTAAGGCATCCGCTAACACGATCCCCCAGATGAACCCATTCATTGCGTTCTGCCTCTACGTTTCTGCGAGAGTATTTGTACAATATCTCAAGAGCAAACCGGACGACGCTCAGACCATCGACGCCTTACGTTTCCTCTTATCGGCCATGAACGCATTGAAGAGACGAAACCCCTTGACGGAATCTTTCCTCGTCCAGCTGGATGTTGACTTTGAGGCGTTGGCTCTGAGGATTCCCAAGTTGAAGAATGCGTTCCCTCGGTCTGGCGATAGTGTATGTGCACATTCCCTGCCCACAATGATATCCATGTTTTTGTTCTAACACGATGTGTAGCCTGAAGCAAACTACGTAAGGACTGGTGGGCCTCTCTGCGACGACCCAGAGAACGTCAAGGGCATTCTTTCTTATCATAACGAATGCCACTTCATGAAAATGAATGGAGATGATGGCAATCCCGCCAATGCCCCTGAAATCGCAGAGACACAAAGCCAGAGCGACAGTACGGGAATGGGGGCGAATCGCGTGAACGGATACGGGGCGCAGTCTTGGCTATCAACGGAACAACAGGTACCTGTCTTGACACCGAATTCGGGAAGTATGTATGAAAGGAATGCACCAGGTAGTGCTCCTGTATCAGGGTTTGGAGATGCCCATGGGGAGAATCGAGACGCGTCTGGCTCACCGGATGGAGCTCAGTCTGCTGGACGAACACCAAACTCGAGTGGCGGCGCATCAGATAACCGGTCACACTTAGCCCCTGGCCAGCTTGGTTCCGGCGCAGGAGGCCACGAATCCTTCCGAGCGAGTCCTATATCTCCACAGCAACCGATGATGAATCATACAGGAGTCGATGCCAATAACCATCAAGCATTCTACCCCGACCCCAATGGATTTACAATGGCGACAGGCATGGGAGGGCAACAAAATTTCAACATGTCAACCGGTTGGGGTGGGATGAATGGACAAATGCCAGGGATGCAACCGGTGGGCGAAGGAGTACTACGAGCACTGATGAATATGGGGCCAATGGATGCAATGGACCTATCTTCGTGGGACTCGGGGAATCCACAATGAAGAGAGATTGAATTACAGTAACGGTGAGAGTCGATTCTGATTGGGAAAGACAACGACATGTGAGAGGAAAGGGGAAGGGGGTTATTTTGCTTATTTTTTCTTCACTCCACGGTTAGACACTTTGTGGGCATTTGGATACCGGAATGACTGGACGACTTGGCGTTTTTTTATGACAAACGGAATGGTGTTTGGCTGGCTGTACAGTACAAGGTATATGATGGGACTGACCGACTGATGCCTGTTTATTTTGATTGATGGTTTGGATCATGATTGAACAAAATCCGAATTTAATACCCATATAATGACGGACATAGCTACCTTATATATATGTTTAAAGCAGATACTTGAATCGAACAATTCCAATCTCTAGTTTCTAAACACTGCACACTTTACACTTGGCTCTTGATACTATGGGAAACAATGCACTCACTCATTCTAAGCGAGCATGTTGAAATAAGAAGCGTGACAAATAGAGGTTATATTAACTTGTTTGAAGTAGATGAAGGCCATGGGTACTCGCATACGGAGCACTACAAGGTACCTGGTACTAATACGTAAACGACCTCGGATGTCTGGAAGCAGCAATAAGTTACCTAGTACTTTGGTACTAACTATGGCCCGTGCACAGGTTGCCGCCCTTGGCCGTTGGCAATTTCCTCCCCCATGTCGCTCATGTCACTCACTTGGTCACGGTGGTCGCCCGCCCCCAATTCACCCCGCCATAAGAAACGGGCAGAGGGCACCACCCACCCCCGCTTTAACATTCCGCAGCGCACCCCCGAGGGAGAGAAGAAAAAAAAAACACCAACGAGGTTGCATGAACAATTAAAGCAGCAAGCAGGAACCGGCTTTCTCTCTCTCACTTTTTCTTGAATCCACCCCTTAAAGCAGCAACTTGAAATCGAGACGAAAGAGGAAACAGACCTAAATCTGGAAGGGGAAGAGGGCTTCTAGAAGTCTTTTGTTTGTTTCTACTTCCTTGTACTACCTGCCTGCTGTATAGAGAAGGGAAGGAGTGCCCTGTAAAAAAGAAAAATTAAAAACCAAAAAATATGACGACGGCTCCGGGGGGACATTTCGCCACTTCCGGGCCGGGTAGTATCCCCAACGGCGCGCATTTCCGTGTACCTGGTCTGGATTTGGGAGATGGAGTTGGAGGAGGAATGGGGATGGGGATGGGTATGGGCGTGGGTGTTGGCATTGGAGGAGGAGGAGGAGGAGGAGGAGGAGGTGGTGGTGGATATCATCCGGGTTTGGATGAGGCGTATCGTCATTCTTCTGGGGCGTTTGGCCAGCAGATTGACTATCAGCAGCAGCAGCAGCAGCAGCACCACCACCACGGGCGCCTGCCAGTGCATCATCAGCAACCACCACCACAGCGAGGGCAACTACAACCGCAACCTCAACCTCAACCGCCACACCAACATCATCATCATAATCAACATCATAATCAACACCACCACAGCCACAACCACAACCACAATCATCACCAAAACCAGCACCAGCACCAACACCAACATCAACACCAACACCAGCATCAGCATCAACATCAGCACCAAGTTGTAGCTTCAAACAATAACCATGGAATTCCATCTTCAACACCGGCATCAATACCAGCTCCTTCAGCAGCAGGTCAATTCGGCATCCTTACCCCTACACCCATCCCCGGCGGTCTTCAAGACGACCATTCTCAGCACCAAGATCCTTCGCCCTATAAACTCAACGGCAGCGGTGGCAAGATTGTTGCCAACCCTCCAGATCTTCAGGCATGGAGAGAAAAGCTCTTCCATGTTGACGACATGATTGTCCTCACTCACGATCAATTCGAGACCTACTTCCCCCACGTTGACAACGTCTATTCCCACCGCTCTACCCAGCGCTACAAGCGCAAGCCCTTTATATCTCACTACTGGGACTGTCGTATGAAGGGTCGTCCGCCGGGCACGCCAAAGTCTGATGACCCAAACAAGAAGAAACGCAAGCGCAATGTCCGTGAGCGCGACCTCTGTGACGTCAAGATTAAGATCACAGAGTACTTCCCCGGCGCCGGCGCAGAGGCTGCACTTGATAGAGAAGTCGCTGCTGCCATTGCTGCAGGCGCAGCCACTGTACCCGCTGGCCAGCGCTTTTGGACGATCCAGAGGGTAAATGGCAATGGAGGGAATGGCAAAGGTGATGGTGTTGCGGGACCGCATAAGCATACGCTCGCCAAAAGTGATGAGATTAAGAAGAATAGCGTGCAGAGACATGTCGCACAGCAGGATAAAGAAACAAAGAAGACACTGGTAAGAGTTATTCTGCCATGGCAAAAGTGCATCATGGAACAATTATTGACAAAAAGACAGCCCAAGCCACCTCAAAGGAAAGCAACTGGTGCTGCTTCTGCGACTGTCAAGAAGCACAGCAAAGATAGTGACTTGAAACTATACGCCGCATGTTTTTGGTAAGGGCTTTCTTTTCTCTAGAGCTGATGGATGCTAACCCCCTCATAGCCCCTTTTCCCAACGTGTGTGGATCGCCCTTGAAGTAAAGGGCCTGGCATACCAATATGTCGAAACAGATCCCTTCCGTCGACCCGTGCCGATGCCTCTCCTTGAGGCGAATCCGCGAGGTCGTGTCCCGGCTATACGCCAAGGAGAATGGGCTTGCGCTGAGAGTGCTGTCATCCTTGAATACGTATGTCGATCCTTTTCAATTCTTCATCCACTGCCCCCGAATGTCCCTGCGCCTGCTAACCCTGAAAACTCGAACAGTTGGAAGATGTATATAATTCCGTTCCTCTATATCCTTCTGATCCTAGACTAAAAGCTAACTGTCGTCTATGGATCGACTATGTAAGTTCCCAGTGCTTGGTCCATTAACTCTAAACCATGCTAAGATATAATGAATCTACAGATCAACACAAAAATAGTCCCTGCCTTCTTCACGCTACTCCAACATCTCTCTCCTCATCAGCCACCCACACAAGAAGACGCAGATTTCCTCCAATCCCACCTTACCAACCTCGTCCTCGCCGCCGATGAAGATGGACCCTACTTCCTCGGTTCGTCTCTCAGCTTGGTAGATATACACTTCGCCCCCTTTGCCCTCCGTTTAAGCCGTGTAATCCGCCCCCATCGCGGTTGGGCCGATGCTGTTCCCGGCACGCGCTGGCAGAGATGGCTCGACGCCCTAGAAATAAATCCTCATGTCGTAGCTACGATCAGCACCGAGGATATGTATCTCGATACAGTGGATTTGCTGCTTCAGAATGTGGTGGTGTCGTCGGATGGTGTAGCCCCCATGGGGTAAATATTTTTTGCTGTGTTATATATAATAGTTGGATATGTGTAGGATGCTAATCATTTGAAGGAGTATATAATAATGTCACGCTACAACGATAGATGTATAATAGATTTGGGACAGCGGCTGTATATATCGGTGTTAATACTACGGTTCTATGACAAAAGTCTACGCTCGCCCCTCCTAGCACTATTACAGACCTATGAGCGTAGACTTTTGTTTACCTGACTGTACCAAACGTCTAATTATGTCGTTGATTGACATCTCAGTGGAATGCAACACGCCTATCCTTCAAAAACGAACGACTCAATCAGGATGTGTTATGCTATTCGATACTATGCAGTCCAATCCATAAAACGAGGGTATCCCTTTTTCCCATTGCCAGGTCTATGCCCATCTCCTATCCAACGCCGCATATAAATCCAAACATAAAGACAAGTTCCCACCCATATTCTCAACAACAATAGTACTAAATTTACATGGATTCAGGAGATGACTGCTGGCTTTGCTGACGGGCCACACTCCTTCTCCTCTTTATATCAGCAAACTTTTCTCCAAACGTCACTACATCACCCCCTTGGCGAGCTCTCACTCGTCCCTCTCCTAGCTCTTCAAGGGTCTTGGTCTCAAGGTATTTTTTGCCATGTCCATCATCGACATATCGCTGAGGATCCGGCAAATAAGCCCACGAGAAGATGGCCCCAAAGGCGGCTATGGGACCGAAGAGAATAAATATCAGCCCCTGGCGCGACGGGCTCTCATAGGCATAATTGATGCCATAAACAATAAGCACGGCAACAATGCTCCCAAGCTTCCCCGCCGCTGCAGAAATGCCGTGGCAAATGGATCGATAGCACGTAGGAAATATTTCGGCAGGAATAATGAATGTTAGGGTGTTTGCGCCTATGAGGATTGTCAGCATCATCCTTGATCAAAACTGCTACTGCATATCACGTACCAAAATTGAATAGAAAATGGCAAACGGCGACAAGTACTACCGTAGCGGGAGCCCCTGGACCCCCATGAACCCCATAAAAGACGCCGCCAGTAAGAACAAAGAAAATAGCAAGAATAAAGAATGAGCATGTAAGCCATTGCCTGCGTGGAATGCGGTTTGCAAAGAATATGAAGCAGATGCTTCCGGCAATGGAGGCCAACGAAACGGTAAGCACGTATTGCTTCGTCTGCGTGATCAAAACATCATATATTGTATTGCATGGGTGTGTGTTGTCAGTTTGCCATGCAGGCAAACCATTCTTCTCCCAAGATGGAACAGTCGATGTCCCGCCTGGTAGGGAAGAATTCCAGCATTCCAGCTGGTCGTTGATCTTTGTTGCAGGACTTGTTGCCCACATTCCAGATAATGTTCCTCGATTATCCAGGGAGAGACCGTAGAAACTCACATCCAAGAAAAACCATGCTACCGATGTGCCAAGTAGATAGTACCAATTTCCATCCCGTATAAAGTAGTTGTGGAGATCCTCCCTTGAGAACTGAATCGGCATCGGACCAGGTGAGTTTTCAGGTCGCATACCATTTTGGGTATTCATCATTTGAAATGCGTTGACAAAACTTCCTGATGGAGCACCATAAATCCTCTGTGTGTTCATAATAGCAACAGAAGGTTTGTTCTTAACCTCAAGGCTGTAAAGACCACAATCGAAGAGGAAGAAGCGAAAGATGATGGCGAGCAAGGCCGGTACGGCTCCAGAGCCGATCACGATGCGCCAAATGCCATCCACTGCTTTCCGGCATTCCTCTTCGTGAAAAGTATCGAGGCCACAGCGCATTGCTCGGAGATTCCGGGAGTCTTCAAAGCCTAGCAACACCCATAATCCGACAAGCTGGGCGAGAGCCTGACCAATAGGCTGCATAAGAAAGACGCTGGCAATCATGGGCGCCCGCGACTGCGTGCTTGACCACTCGGAGGTTATGACAGCACTTAATGGATATTCAGCACCAATACCTGATGATAATAGCAGGTTAGTGGAAGGCCTTTTGCATGTTCTAGGGCATAAAAAGGGGGGGGGGCAGGAGGAAGATGCAAGGTGAGACATACCAATGCCCATAACAAAGCGCCACCATATAAAAAGGCCTAGAAAGGACATGTCATTATAGCCATGGCTACTTGTAGCAACACCAATGGTCGAAACAATGACAAGGACCAGCTCAATTCCGTAAAGACGAGTTCGGCCATAGCGATCAGCAAGATAACCAAAGAGGATCTGTCCGCAGATGGATCCCAAGAGGGTGAAGAGATTTATGAGCAAGCCCGGCCATGATTTCCCCTCGGGCCAATAGACAAAAGCAACAGAAGCAAGGATGACGTTTGTAGAAAAGAGATTGTATCTAGGGGCATACTCTAGTTAGATATCCGACCGTTGAAGGGGTGGTACAAGCGATGGGGAACCCACGAATCAGTAAGAAAGCCTGAAGCCGCAACACCCCAAATACGCAAGTTCCAGGAGTTGAGATCAAGTTCATATCGCAATTGCTGACGGTCCTATACAGCGAAGTCCGAGTTAGTTAGACGCTCGCATACGTTTGCTGGCTCAATTTGGTTCCATTTTGGGTGGAATGGAATGTGGAACTATTATGGCCCGGAAAGCTTCCCGACGTACCTGGAGATCTTGCGATGGTAACGCAGAGCTATCAGCACCTAGGAACCCTCGATTTGTCCTCCCAGAAGAGCTCAGATTTAAAGGCATGTCTCGGAGCTCAGGCGGCGCGCCCAAGCAGCGCAATGGACCGATAAAGAGCCGTCGGTGGTTGAATTAACCCAATGCGACTCTAGAGAAGCCTCAAAGTCCTGTAGAGGCCTATTTTCTTTTGGTCGTCGTTGTCGTCGTCGTCGTCGTCGTTGTTATTTTGGGCAAGGATACAGAGCTTGTCGGAATCGCCGTGCTGTAATTGCACAAAGCGGGATCGGCGCAGCATCAGCGAAGCAGTAGTAAGATTACGGATTCACAAAGAAATGGCATGGCTATGGCGATGACGATGATGATGGTGAAGTAAAGAAGGAGGAAGATGAAGGAGACAGAATATTCATTGGCAAATTAAAGCTGAAGGAGAGACGGGAAGACGAAAAGGAAAGAAGGAAAGAGGATATGCTGGTTGCCTTCTTCACGGGTGAAAACGAGGCTACCCATTAGTTCGGGTACGCATCCTCTGGTATGAATATATTGCTAGAAGCAAGTATTGGCAGCCAATGCGTCAAAGCTACAGCTCTTGGGGGGGTGGGAGGGAAGGAGCACAGGTCCCAGATAAAAATCGCAGCTGAGGCTGAGAAAAATTGATGACAGCGGTTTCCGAACGGAAGCTAAGACCAATAAAACGCCTGACCAGGTTGCTTGTCAGGTTCATTCAGTCTGGCAGTCTCAATCAGTCAGTCATGCCATGCCATGCCATGCTATGCTGCCATTACAACCAACAGCAGGAACTGAAAGTGGAACAGGCATTATCAAGGTACTGCTACCAAGGGTACGTATACATGCAGACGAAAATAAACAGATACCGCCAACGAACTTGTCCAAGATGCTTACTTGCTTTGCTTGCATTGTCCAACAATTAGCGTTGATACTAACTCATCTTCTCCTTCTTCATCATTTGTCCAGAACCCATAGAGTTTTCTTAGATTGTCGTTATCAAAGGCCCCAAAAGGCGGGGATGAGCAACTCAATTGCCATTACTCTGTATTAGTAGTATCCTAGTATCATTATTAGTATTATGATCAGGCCACTCTCTCTCTCTCTCTCTCGTCTTTTCTTTTTTGTCTCTCTCAAAAAGTAAACAATATTGGGGCGACCAGGAAGAGCACGTGGTGAGCTCGCACTGAGCGTGGCAATGTGGTCCCTGAAGAGTGGGGGTGGCGGCAGCTTATGCAAGAGGTATCTACTATCATTGTAACTTTGCTGACAAACTATTTGTTCTGATGCTTATTAGCCGTCATTATGAGCTCTAGGCAAGTTCTACTAACAGAGCTGGGGAACGAGTCAGCTCAAAGCCTTGTACTCCCTGGTTCATCAGTACAATTATCAAGACATGGATAGGTACTAGGTACCTCGTACCTTGTAGGGAGCTTGCTTCTAGACTCGTCCGATTCATCATTCGTCATACATCAACAGGGGAGGAAGAAATAAAAGCCTGCAATCAAATCAAATCAATCAAATCCAATCTAATATCCAAAGAAGGATGCGGAACCCTTGAGACTTCTTCCAAAGAATATCCACTACTGGGAAGCGCAGTTGCATCGCATCGTCGCATTCAAACATAGCATCCATACTCCATACTCCATACAGCATACCACGGAAGCCAGGAAGCCAGGAAGCGAGGAAGCAGGCAAGCAAGCAGGCAAGGTAAACGCCATAAAGGTTGACGCCCCGTTGCCGAGTAAAGAACCTGGCTGGGCTGACTTGAGGCTTGCCGTCTGCCGTTCGTTTTGCCTGTCTGCCTGGCGGGCTCACCTCACTCCAAAACATGGGTGGTGGCAGCAGCATTCGGAAAAGAAGACTTATTAGGCGAACCGTTTGCTTTGCTTTGCATCGTTGGTCCACGGTTGGGTGCGGTGCCACTTGAGACACGAAAAGCATGGAACCCCCACCGCGGAACGAAGCTACAGTGAACTGGCCCGCCGTTCGCCAGCCCATCAACAAGCCGTCTAGCCCCTCGTGCACCTTATGCTCGCATTCAGTGGAGCGACTGCAGTGGAGTTTGCCTGCACCCTGGGTCATCGTGGCGGCGCCTGGCCTGGGGGGGGCAGGGAGGAGGAGGGGGGAAGCTTCTTTGTGTGCGTCCAGCAGCATCTTGAATCCTACGGTTCAGGTTCAGCGAGCGAACAGCCGACGCTGAACTGCACTGGAACTGCACTACACCACTACAATCAAGCTTCCGCAGACCCGTAATAGTGTGATTATTCCCACACACGCACACACACGCACACACACAGCCACTCGATCAGTTCAACAGCTGCCCTGTCTTTGTGTGTGCCTCCGTCCACGATCCCCTTTGGCTACCTCTATTTGATGCTGCACTAGCTAACTTAACATGTTGTCTTTAGCCAGTCGGACTTCGGCCAGTCTCATCGAAGCCGGGTGATGCAATACTCATCGAAGCCCATCTCTTGTGGCCCCCCTTGGCGAACCGAATTGACACATGAGAGGGCCACACGGGTACTGTGCTGTGCATTGCTTGTGTGGATCGCGGGGGCCAGTTTTTCGAGCCTCCTCACAAGCAGGAGAGGGAGGGAGAAAAAAAATACCACTGAACTACTGGGGCTTGGGGTTTTAATCTGATTTGATCGATTGATCGATTAGTTGATTTCCATCGATTTCCTAGGTGCAGCAGCCGTTGCTCAAGATACTTACCGTCCACATCTACCTCTGAGAGTTTTGCTCACCCACCATCTTCTTGTACCTACGATCCCGTACCTCACCAACCATCAGCAGTCGATCTCACGGCTCCTTCTATTTCCTTTTTCTGCGCTTACGGGCTTTCTAAACCCTTTCTTCTCTTATTCTCAATCCGCGGCCATCCGGGACAAGGGACGTCACAGCCTCAATTTCTCGAGTCGTGACATGGCGGCGCCAACGACGACAGCCCTTAACCGAATCAGCAACCCCCTTTGAATGCAACATCACCATCTTGGAATCAACATCTCACCATCACCACGCCTCTCGTGGCCAGTGTCATGACAGCGTATTCGACCACAGCTCCTATCCCGGATCGTCGTAATTGTCATCTGCGCCGTTCCTCTTCGACCTTCTCAGCTTTCTCGTTATGGCCGCCTCCTCCTCCTCCGGTTCTTCTTTCACGTCATCCTCTCTCAGCCGTCCACCGACCTATAGTCGCTCCTACGTCAGTCCCGTAGATTCAACCTGGACGCACACTTCGGGGATATCTACCATATCGGATCCCTCTACAGGCGGCTCGGCTGTTCAGCCGCGACCCCTCGACCTAGGTCCCCCGGGTTATACCGCAACAATGTACGATTGAACGCCATGCCTCTAGGCAATATGTCGCTTCAGGATATCTCTGACATATCGCTCTCGATAGAACTCTCTACCCCGAAACCGCCGACGAACGCACCGTTTTTCTCGGACCCTGGGAGATATGCTCAGAACCACGTCGCATTCTGTGGCAATGTAGCTATCAGCACGAGTTTCTCGAGCATTATTGTGAGGCTCACCAACCTGGAGATTACTTCGATTCGAGTCACTAACTCTCCCATTCTTAGTGCCCTCCGATATTCCATCAGATATTCACCCCCATACACTTCACTCGCGCCATCGACAGTTCCACGATCCGTCGGACATGGAGCGTTACGTGACCTTCAATGAGTGTCATCGAGTTAGGTACACCACCGACGAGGGGGTTTGCATTCATGACGATTTTATTCCCGTGAGATATGAATTCACGACAGTGGCAGCGTCTGTTCAATTTCAGTGCGACGTGCGCCAGAAGCAATTGATTGGTTTCTATGATGTCGACGTGGTTTGGACAGACAAGCAGAGTCGAACAGACAGCTTTGGCAAAGTTAAAGGCATTGGTGCAATTCAACGGCTCAAGTTGTGGAGGGATAACTATACCACGTTTCACTCCTTGAGCATCTTGGCAAACAAGACCGATCAGCAGTACCGCGAATATGAGGTTCAGGTTTTCGATGGTGAGCTAAAGAGAGAGGAACGGCAGAGACAGACTCGCCTCAATGTCAACACCCGCCGAGGCAGCGCGCCAGATGAGCATGGTCAACCTCGAATTTCCCTTGCGCAGCGCATACGGCCAAGAGTGAGATCTACCGGGCAAGCAAACAGGACCAGACCTGATCTCAGGGCATCGCCTAGAACTGCCAACATCGACATTCGGCATCTACATTTCCAATTTACGTATAAAGAAGGTACCTGGGGCACTCTTCAAATCATCAGTCGACAAACATGTTAATATGATTGATAGGTTATCAGCAGTTCCTCGCAGACTGGATTCGAGCTCATAGCTCTGACCGCAGTTACCATAACATCCCCTTTCCCTCTACTCATGGTGACTCGTCACAGCCCGGCACGTTGATCGACGCCAACTCCGCCACAGCCAGCAGCACAGAAGGACAAGGCTGAATACGTTTCAACTTCCCCATGAGATGGTAGGAAAATAAAAGCAGCATCCGAGCCCACGGCAGCGGGTGCGCTGCAACGGATGACGGATATGCGGGTGGCGGCTGCAACGATTATGTTCTTTGGTTTCCGGTAGCACACTGAAGACCGTGCACAGTCACAAAAAAACTCTCCAGGTTTCAACTTTCCGCCGTATCGAAACAGCAACCAGTACGGCGGAGGTCTCGGATGGATCGATGATTGGCGTGAGACAAAAGCAAAAAGGGCGTCACTCAAAGGTTAAAAGCTCATGGCGTGGTATCAACAAGTCTCTACTACACTACCGATGGGCCCCACCACACCAGCCCACCACGACATCAGACCATCGTCACCTGTTGGTTGTCGTCATTGACCTGATCCCTACATATATGATCCTTACCATACATACGGTTCTCTCTCGTCACGGAATCTGGAAAATCCCATGGCCCCGAACATTATGGCTTAAATATGCAGCGTTAAGGGATCGCACCGGGCCTAGTGGCCTAAAAATTATGCCTCTCTCTTTGTCTTGTCTTGCTTTGTCCTGTCCTGTCCTGCCCTATCTTTGGTCTTTTCAAACAAAAGCCGACTCCAAAATCCAAGGTCATGAAGGTCATCTTATCCATCAACGCTGGTTCCAGCTCGGTTAAGGTGTCGGTGTATATCGCTGACAAGAATGAAACACCACATCAAATCGCCGAGTGTCAAGTCAGCGGGCTCACAGCTCCACCAGCTCAGCTGAAGTACTCCCGGGCTGGTGAGACTGCCATCGACAATAAAGATGTAGATACGTCTGTCAATAGCCAGAACGATGCGTTTGCACTAATTCTACAAACTCTTACCGACGACTCACGACTAGGGGAGATCAAGTCCAAGGGAGACATCGCCATCGCTTGCCATCGCGTTGTACACGGAGGCGACTACAGTGAATCCAAGGTCATCACCAAAGACACCTACCATCATTTAGAAAAGCTTAGCGACCTTGCTCCCTTGCACAATGGCAGCGCACTGGCCATTGTGGACTCCTGCATGAAGCAGCTCCCTGATGCGACCAACATCGCTTGCTTCGATTCGCAGTTTCACGCAACTATACCGCCCCATATTTTTACATATCCAATTGACCAAAACATTGCAAAGAAAAACCATCTCCGCAAATATGGTTTCCATGGGATCAGCTACGCCTTCATTACCCGCTCCGTGGCCGAACACCTTGGCAAGGATCTTGGTCAACTCAATATCATTGCCATGCATTTAGGAAGTGGAGCTAGCGTGTGTGCCATCAAGGGAGGGAAAAGCTGGGACACAAGCATGGGGTTGACTCCATTAGCCGGGCTCCCCGGTGCGACCCGCAGTGGGAGCGTAGATCCTAGGTAAGATTTCTTTGGCGCGCCTGTTGCGAAATAGCAAAATATCCTCCCTGCTGTTTTCTACGAGTATGTGAGGGGTTTGGGAAGGTTTACGAAGATGCTTGGCCCATGTTTCTTTTATGTGGCACTACACGCTTACCGCATTTTGCATGCGTGTCTCTGCTGCTTGCTGCCCGATTACTATTGTTTTTTGCTTTTCATTCTTCACCCTTGGGACAAAGAAAAAGGACGCTGACAGTGCGGCAAACAACAACAGCTTGGTGTTCCACTACGCTAGCGATGTGGGCAAGCTCTCCCCGGCCTCAACGGAGCAGCTCCACATCTCCAGGGCTGAAGAGATTCTCAACAAGCAATCCGGCTGGAAGTCCCTCACGGGGACTACCAACTTCAGTGTCATTTCCGACAGCGAGGAGCCCCAGCACAGACTCGCGTTTGACCTGTTCGTCGACCGCATCTGCGGCTTCGTGGGTAGCTACTTCGTAGCCCTGCGCGGAAAAGTCGACGCCCTAGTCTTTGCAGGCGGAATCGGAGAAAACAGTGCCAAGCTCCGGGCTGCAGTGGTAGAGCAGGTAGAATGCCTGGGCTTTTCCATTGACGGGGCGCGCAACGATGGAGCCGAGGAGGGGGGGGAAGAGGGGAATGTCGTGCGTGATGTGGGCAGTAAGACCGCCAAGCTTCGCGTACTGGTGTGCCAAACAGACGAGCAGTGGGAAATGGCCAGGGCATGCACCAAGATGGAAACGCTATGGTCGTAATGGGCAGCAAGCAGCAGCAGCCGCAGCAGGATGAAGAGGAGGGAAGGGGAAGGAGGGGAATGGGGAATTTGACCGACTGCAAATGAAGCGAAGCGAAGCGCAGTGTAACTTGACCGGTCATCTAGGGTGCATGTAGGGTGCAGGTTCGGTTATGCATGTTTGGACATGAATATAAACTGATTTGTATCCACGCATGTACTTGTATCAAAAGGGTGTCATGACTTTTGAAAACAGGATTTTACCGAGCATTTACAATGTACCTAACATAATAATGCAATCAAGGCACAAAAGTACGAGTGGACAAATCAGAAAATAGCTCATAATGAAACACCAAAGCACTAAAGAAGCACTGTATCAATCAAGCCAGAATGGTCATCAACAACAAAAAGTGGTATCAATTGAGTTCAACCCCGGGTAGTCAGCTATATACATAGTCCCTAAGGCCGAAGCCTTTCGTCTTCTCTTTAAAGCACTCCCTCCGAAAGTTTTCTGTACAGCTGGCGCCGCACAGTCTTGGTTCTTTCTGCACCAAGAGAGGGGGAGGAGTGCTGACTGCGGAGGATACGCCCCATTGCCGCCAAACGCCGTGCGAGTAATTGTACCACCTTCTCCAAGGACAAATATTTGTTCGAAAAACAGAGGGCCACTCTGTTATTTGTGGCCCGTTAACAAGCGTGGGAAAAAAGATGAGAAAGAAAAAAAAGAGATTCCGTATATGATCCCTCGCCAAGGCTCGCAGAGCCGGGGGCGGGAAGAAGATGCGTGTATGAGAAAAGGGAAATAAAAGAGGATGCCCCAAGCTAGGGGGGGGGAAACAAATAAAAAGACCCAAGGCGCCGATCGTGTATGTTGCGTCCTGTCGTGTATATTCCCAACAATTCCCGGTTGGCCCCCCGGTGTACGTTCCCTGGAACAGAGTGGGAGAATAAAACAGATGAGAAAACAGGAAAAAAGCAAAATGAGTAAGAAAGAGAGGGGGCCTCCCTCGGAAAGTAAAAACAAAAAAAACCAGTGTCCATTCCTTAACGCCGGTTCGTTTAAGCAGGGATGCGCCGCGTGCGTGTGTGTGTGATGCGCTCCTATTCGTGTATAATGTAGGTACGTATATTCCAGTTACCAGTAGGTAAAACGTTGAGTGAGACAAGAGACCAGATGGGAATTCAAGCAAATTCGATATGCAAATTCGTGATGCGCATTTTGCGTGTTCCGGGCGCCAGCGCAAGCATTAGCCATTAGGAACTTTTTTTTATTTTAGTGTCAATTAATTGCAACAGTAGCGTTCGGGTGCCGGATGCTGACGGCTTGAAAACCAAGTGACAGATAAACGGCGCCACTTGATGGAAATCTGTCGAGTCCCCGATTTCTTTTGTTGCTCAATCATTTGATGCACGTTTGTAAGTCGGTATGCAATTAGAGATGGGCCATGTATTCAATCGCATCATGCCCTGCCACTCTCTTGACACGCTATCGCCATTGCCAAAGCATCCAGACCGTTGTTCGGTGTGCCGCTAAGACCGGCAGGATGATTGAGTAGTGGCAGGTCGAGGCCTCGCATGTCCCAGGCGGCGCCAGTAGTGCCAGCTGGGGGTGGAAGCGGGGGTGTGGGCAGCGGATACTGGTGTTGGTGATGCTCGTTTGTTTCCCAGTAGTTTACCGATTCTCTTCCCGTCGTCGAGGAACGACTGCGGCTCGACGATGTAGAACTGCGTCGTGCATCGGTCACTGTAGACGATTTCGGCCCACGTTGCCCGGTTGTAGGCGTACGGGTTTTGTCTTTATAATGAGTTTCCAGATGCTGCTTCATATTGTCCGCGCGCGTGAATTTTTTGTGGCAACCCTCGTATGTGCACTGTACCGCCTTCTCTGCCGTGTGGATTTTAGAGTGGCGCGATGCATGGCCCGATGTGGTGAATGTCTTTTCGCATCCATGACTGTCGCGGTAGCGGCATGGATATCTCTTCCCGGCACGCTCGGGAACAGATGATGCCGCAGAACTATCATCCTCGCATGAAGCTGCCCGGCTGCTATTCATGTAGGCTTGCCGCTTGGCCGGTGGCCCCTCTGAACTATACTCGTGGCTAATTGAATAGATGGATGCTCGTGGGTAGCTGTAGTCCACAGAAGGCGTCAATGGTGATATGGGATCAGTGCTCATTTGAGAGTCATAAGAGTTGGATCGCAGTAACTCTGGTGTGTCGGGTGAGGAGGAGCCACTTCTATGCGCCGCCTGAGGGTGCAGAAGCGGACGACTGCAGTGCTGAAAACTCAAGTGGTGGTGATGGTGGATATTGTTAATCCGGCTGCTGCTGTCATCGTTTAGAAGTGAGACCTGGCGGCCTGCCGCGTCGCGGGCTTGCATGATTACTAGATTTGGTGTTGGGTGTATTTTAAGATGTAAGTCTTGGTTGGTCAGCTGGTGAAAGCTCCAGGGCAGCGATCTCGGTGCCTCGGGAGGAAGTTGAAACAGAAATTAGGTGGAATGCCGACGGCTGAGAAGAAATCCACGGTATCACGAGAAACGTCCCGGCGGGTGAGGAGTGAGGAAGACTGCTGGGTGATTGAGAGGTCAAGTGAGTCAACAATGTGTGCCTCTGCGAGTAGACTAATGTCGACGAGTCTGCGACTTTGGGATTGTCGGTGCGAATGGTAGCTATCGGCGGTCGCGTTGGTGCTGCAGTAGTGACAATCCAGAGGGTAGGGACGCCGCCCAAGACGAAGACATGCGATTTATTGGTGGTTAGTCGCTTTTGAGGGTGATTTCTGAGCCCCAGTGATTGTTTGCTTATTCTGCTGCAGGGAGCTGTAAAAGCTTCCCAAAAAAAAAGACTCTGGGCAATGCAAAACTGCCAGTGGTAATCGGTAGAAGTGAAAATGACGAGAAGTTCAAGTTCGTGAACAGTCAGAGGACTGAAAATGAGAGCTTCCCAGGTGTCGGTTGCAAAGCTTAGCTCACTGACGTAGTGATTTTTTCTTTTCAGTAGGTAGCAGGAGGACCTCCGTCTGAACAGGGCTGATCTTTTTTTTTTTGGGGGGGGGGTTGTGTATTGTGGTAACTAATACGTAATTTAGAACAGCCAGACCAGGTGACTGGGGTGGAGGAAGAAGAGATTTCAAATGATGATGAGGGGGGAGAGCGAGAGCGAGGCGAGAAGGTGTAGAAGCTCCCTGAAGCTGCAGCTGTGGCGGCTTGTTGGTAGATGATGAGGAAGAGGGATTGGGATGATGACGATAATGGAGTTTGTAGAAAGGGATGTATGAATGGGATGATGAGAGGTAGGAAGAAGAGGGTGAGGAGGGTACAAAAGTAAACAAGTGGAAGAAGGAGAAGTGAGAGGAAGGGAAGTATTGAGTATATGAATGACGAGAGGTGTGTGAGAGAGGAAGGAGGGGAGAATTAGAGGGTTTCTCAAGTCGCAGGTGGGGAGAGAGGGAGGGATGGAGTTTTGTCAAAACCGGCGTGTCGCAACAGGAAACGCATCCATCGATTCGATCGAGTGATCGAAGGAGGGTGTTTGACAAGAAAAAAGAGGTGTCCCACTGCTTGCAGCCCAAAAACCCTTCCAACAGCAACCAAGCTCATTGAGAAGAGCAGGGGGGGATGTGGATGTGGATGTGGATATAGGATGTGGATGCATGGGGGATGGGGGATGGGGATGCTGAGATGCATCCACTGCGAAAGGGCAGGGCAGGAGCAGGGAACCAGGGTCCGGCAAGGGGGGCCTGTTCTTTCTGTTCCAGTGTGAAAAGTGCGGTGCAGTTGCTGCTTTTCCCGCTCGCTCCAATGCGAAAGTGCCCTCCAGTTGCTCTTGTGGGTTGTTCTTTTTCTTTTGGTGGTGTCTGTAGTGTCTCTTGGTTCCTTTAGCATGGAGTGTGTTTTAGAAGGTGTAGGGGGGGTGGAGTGCGAGGTGCGAGGTGTGTGCGGTAAGAGGAAGCAAGCACCTTGGGCTGGTGTGTAGGTGTGTGTGTGGGGACCGCTTAGTGGAGGGGACCTGGTTGTCACTCTGCCGTACCGGGCCTTGTCACTCAAGTACCTCGTTGTGGCTTTTCAAGTATCCTCTTGTTTCTACCTCGTGTGTGTGTGTGTGTGTGTGTGCTGTCGGTCCTCTAACTTGTACTGCTCTGCTGCCGCCGCCGCTGCTGTACCTTAGCGCGCACTCTCTCACACCACCACAACTTTGCCAGGGCCAAGCGAGATGTGCTGTTTGATGCATCCGGTGAAGATCCTCACTTCTTTTGAGCTCAAGTCAACAGCATCAGCTGCGCATCTTACAGTATCAAGAGTGCGAGAAAAGAAATTGAATGGGAATTGCATTGCATCCCTACATATTTTCCCCTCATCTCCAGTACAGCGCATCACACCTTTACAACAACGAAGACGTGTCTTTATCTGATCTCGTTTGTCTGTCGTTTGTCGTTGTCGCCCCTAATTTCCATGTTTCCCTCTCCCTCTCTCTCCCCTTCCTTTCGTCCCAAGTGGCTTGCCTTTTTTTTTCCACAGATACTTGTACTTGTAAGACTTTTATTCATTGACCATTGAATCATCGTCTTCCTAAATGAACTTGAACCATAAGTACTAACAACAGCTAAATCATAAGTCAAACTCAACTGGTACCATTATTGCTCTGTTGCTGCAACTTCCCAGTCCGTTAGTTACCGACTTCTAGTAGTATCCAGTAGTTTATAAGAAGAAGCAGTAACTATTTACAAAAATGAAGCTTGCCTTCGGCTCCGTTCCATCCTTCACTATCCTACCGTGCTATTCTCTTCTGCTTGGATTTCTTGCTTGCTTGCGTGCCTGCTCGCCGCTGATGAGCTCTTGGCTAAAAGTACAGGCTCTCCTCCTCCCTCCCTCAGTTCTTCCTGGTACCGCCGGTACTTGCGGGATACAGCCAAAAAGGACTAAAGTACTAGGTACCCGCCGTGCCATTGCAGTGGAGCGCTGCACCACAGGGACGGCGGCGGCGTTGGGGTCCCTTTTCCCTTCACTGGGGCCCTTTTAGCCTGGGTCTGTTCTCTCGGCCGGTCTGGCGCCTCTCCCAGGACCCTGATCTCACCACCGAAATCTCGATCGCGACTACTCACGGCGCCGCCTAGCAGATCACAGGGCTCCTAGGGCTCCAAAGGAGGAACCTTCCCAAGGGCCCCTCCGCAGCCCCTTCAGAGACAGCTTTGACAGGGCCAGCCAGCGCTTTCCTCTCTTGTCTTGACGGTTTGTTTCTCACGCTCACGCTCACGCCTCTTGAACAAAATGTCGTTGACGTCACAAATGGCAGGCGGAGGGTCACGTCAAGTTCTAAAATAACCTCAAACTGCAGGGGATCATGAAGAAGAGTGAGAGTGAGAAAGAAAGAGAAGAAAAGAAAGGCGAGGGAAAAGGGAGAAGTCCCCTTGATCATCCATGTCGGATAACCCCATTCATCCAGGAGCATATGCTCCATCATTTCATACCGAAATGCTTTGTTACATGCCACGGAGCCATGACAATACGCCAACATTCAGACACCACCCACCCAATCTTGATTTGTACCCGGAGTGTTTAATTTTTATTTTATATATCGCAATCTGTCTTGAATGCACTTTGACACCAAAGTAGAGGCAACGTTGATCTGCGGCTCCGTCCACACTCGTGCTTCCCTCGCGTCCACTCGGACGAACTGACGCCACTATGTAGCATGCATCCTCACTCACACACACACACACGCTCTTTCTCTCTCCCTCTCTCTCTCTCCCTGAATCACTCACTCTCTTTCTCGCTATTCACACTCGGCACACTCACCACCACAACTCACACCCTTGGCACCGCTTTTCTTCATGGGCCCCAATAATATGTTCCAGGACTAGCTTCAACTCCGTTTCCCAGACGAATGAGAGCAAAATAAAATAAGAAGTAAAAAAAAGTAAGACCCTCTCTGCAGCTTGGTTCGGGCACGCGGGCGTAGTAAGGTTATCCGTTCCACTCAACTCCATGGTGTCTGCAAAAACGGCGCATCACCGGGCGGAGGCTTGCCACCACCGGAGCCGACCAGTCAAGGAACCGACGTTTCGAGATGTTACAGTATACACTGTATACACAGTTAGTATGCGAGCAGACTTAAAAAAGAGATCCATCCAATCGTTCCCAATCCTCATTTATCAAATAAAATAAAAAATCAGCAAAACGGAAAAGAAGCAAAAAGCCATGGTCCCAAGATGACAGCCCTGACATTCGCCCATGCCGGCTGAGCCGTTTTATCCTCATGCCAAATAATATTTTAGCATGTTCCTTGTAGTGATGTTCATTAAATATTCCCATATTTGGTCCATGCAGATTCTAAGTCTGATGCGTAGTCTTGACCTCATGATGCCGTCATTTTCCCCCGTCCCCTTTTCTCCCTTTCTGTTTATCTTTTTTATAGCAATTTTTTTTTTACCCCTTCTGCTTTAGACCTTGTGCATGACAGCTAAATCCAACTACAGGCATAATCACTAGGGATACCGTGCCGCAATGGACCCTTATGTTCAATGACAGACAGGCCAGCCGAGGTCAATCCTAAGGAAGGAAAGCAAGGAAATACAAGAAAAAGAGTATGACAACCAGGGCTTTGCGGATACAGTACGGGGTAAGCATCTTTTCGTTGTCACTTACAGGGTATGTATACAGAGAAAAGAAAAAAGAGCCCACGGGTAAGAAAAATAAGACAAACAGTCAGTCATGACTGGAAGAGAAAAAAAAAAAGTTGGCGCTTCATCCAGGGTCGTTCGTAATAGCAGGGTCCAGTGGCCCATGATCCACCTGTCTCTTCCTCATGTGGACCAATAATCGGGCAGATCGAGAAACGTCGAGGTTGGCAGGTACGTACCGGTGAAACTGTGGATTTCACCACTTAGTAGGCTCTTCCTTGCAAGGTACGGTGGGCTCCGTCCCAGTGCCACACAGTGAACGGCCACGCTAAAAAATCACTGCCCTCACCCCTGGTGCCTACCGATTAAAGCGAGGTGCCCACCCCCGGTCAAGCTTTAACTTTCTTAAAGTGCGTGTGTCTAATGCCAATGGCTGACAAGACCTCGCGTACGTCAACTACCTCTCAAGACTTGAAATCTACAACCATGGGTACGGCCGGTACTTGACAAAGACAGTACATCCCTTACTATAGACACACACAGTACATGCTCGCGAAACCTTACGTACAGCGTTGCGCCTAAAAAAACGACCCCCCTTTTCTCCCTCAAGAGGGGTTCACTCGAGGCAGGCAAAGGAAGCAAAAAGATGCAATTCTTGCACAAGACCATGGTTTCATGGATGCTGAATTTCCCATGTTGCCCCGCTCTGGGGTTTACGGCTTTTCCAGGTTCATCTTTTTAACTTTTGCACCCCTAAAGTTACGGCACATGCACGGAGCGCACACATTTTTTTCTTCCCTTTCGACTCCTCCCTTGCCTGGATTTGACAATGATCGTCTCACTTCTTCGTTTAGCCATCTTTATTCTTGCACGACTCCACATTTGAATCCTGCGATCCGGTCGTTTTGGTCCGGATAGCTCATCTTGTATCATTTCTTCGCAAAATAACATGGCGTTTTCTTGAGTCTTGAGAGCCGCATTACTGCCAATGACGACGTCACCTGGAGCAGACCGGTGTCTTCCTCCCTCCCCGTTGCTGTTGCTAGGTTTCCCGGCGCGCGCTTGTTAATTTGCATTTTCCGGATCCGAGCCCGTCGCCTCATGGAACCTTGTCCTTGAACAGTTGGATGGATGGATGGCTGGATGGCTGGCTGGCTGGCTGAGAAAAGCTTTCCTTTGCATGTATACACGCACACACACATCATAGTGCGGTGTGTTTGGCACCACAGATGTATATGTAGATAAAGTACTCCGTACGTATGGAGTAGATGCAGCAAAGGCGAGTAGCGTAGCATGAACAAGTCTGTGTTCTCTGGGCCCGACATTGTTTGGCAGCGGGCGCGGCAGACGAGGAGACGGCAATATCGCTCCCACGCAACCAATCGTGACCGACCCCTCAGGCGTGAGCGAACATCTCTCACCCTCTCGCTCCCTCATGCTTCTCACGCTCCCGTCCGATTGAAATAAAAATGATTGCATGCTACCAGTAGCTCAAACTACGAGCTTCTCGTGCATGTCTCTGCTTCTGCGAGGAATTGCTCGACTGCCTACTTACTTGTAGTAGATTAGCATTTTAGGCTCGGGCTCTGGCTGGAATTGGCGTTGGGGGAATAAGAGCTGCACAGGACACGCTGCGCACTGTAACAAGTGCTGTGGGAACAAACGAGCTTCTTTCATAGGGATGGGGGAAATGCACGACTGAGAAGGGGCGTGATAATTGATGAGATTTAGTGGTGTGTGACTAGTGGTGGAGTGGCGACTTCCCTTGTAAGTTTTGGGTTTTCCTGAGGGTCAAGGTACGTACCCACCGAGAAGCTTCCCCGGTTCGCCCGTGCTGCAGTTTTCGTGGAAGGTGAGCCCGCATCTCGGAAGGCAAGGGAAGGAAGACAGGTACATTGCGAATGTACCTCTTCGATTTTTTTCTTTTTTTCTTTGACTCCCTGTTCCTGGGGTCCTCACCTCCAATGCTGGGCATTTTCTGAAAGGGGAAATGATTTGAGGGTGGGAAGACTTCAACATAAATGTGCAGGGGGGGAGAGGTGATGGGAGTTGCAACTGGATCATCACAAAGTCGAACACGCCATCAAAGTTTCCCATCATGATTGCGCAACTTTGCGCGTTTCGTAGGGGATATTATTAATGGATGGCTAGTGGTTGTGGTTGGCTATGGCTCGTGGTCGGTTTTGCTGCGTGTTTCGAACTAAAAGTGAAATGTGTGTACCTGTCGGTCGGGATTGTCGCAAGCTCCCCCAGTGCAGTGAGTGTGCTGCATCACTATGCCATCATCGATCGACACCCTCAATTAGGCGAGGATTGGCAGGAGGGAGGGCACATTGGCCGCCATAATTGGATAGCCACCTCTCGGAGGATGCAATTAGCTTACCGTATCGCAACGCTTCTCTTCCCTTCTTTTCTTTTTTTCAAAGCTGATACAAAGTTGAACGAAAACGGCACTCATTTTCTTCTTCCTTTAGGTGGGGATGGGGCGACTGCAACTGTGGTTACTTGTAGTTGGACGGAAGTACGAGTAGTTTGGGGGTTGAAATACTTGTAGGTAGGTACCTATCTCTATCTCCCTAGTAGCCACGGAAACGAAGCGACTCGGCCGCGGTGTCAGTTCGAGCGTAATAATGTACAACTATTGGAATGCCAGCCCAAGTTCAAGTGCGCAAGTGCAAGTATTGGGGTACGTGCAAAGTACCTCTGTTACAAGTCGTACACAGTAAAGAGTCGTCGTGACTTTGGGAATACGGTAGCATCCAAGTTTGTGACTCCATCGATCCCAAAAGCAAGTTCCGTAGACGCACGCGCGGCTGCGAAGATCTGAAGTTTGCGGAGGAATCGATAAATTGGCTCGCCATGCATCCAGCCCGCTACTGCCCGCCCCGCCCCAGGCCAAGCCCTGAGACCCCGCCTGACCCACATCGGCAGAGAAGCTTTTCGGGTTGAATGTTAATGTCTGAGAGCAGAGTTTGGGGGAGAGTCTTTGAAGAACCAAGAAAGTTACAGAGTACCTGAGAAGTACCTCGTACCCTGACGAAGGGGAGACTGTCTCGTCGAAAACTTCTTGGGGGCTTTGCATTTGTGGCTGACGCAGGGTAGAGAAGCACCCACGACTGCTTGGCTGCGGCCCTCTCCATCACGATCCAGTAATAAAGCACGGATGCAAGTCTGAAGGTATGTATGTACTGGATGTGTGCTGCATGTATGCACGGAGTATGTGCCTATGTGTAGAAACTTGGAAGTTTGCATTTTTACAATACGACATCGCCAAATAGCATAAGGTACGTGCCGTTGCTGGTCAGTTCCTTGTTGCCCTGCCTTCCCTCCCTCCCTCTCCCCCAAGCCTCTTTACAACCCCAGACGCCGACACGGGTGGCTCCTTCCTTTTCCTCGCCGAGCAGAGGCACCCACCTTGCTACCTATTGGATGGTCTCTGGAGGCATCTCCGGTTCGTCAGGCACAAGTGAGATAGATGCCCTCTCTTTCTTTCTTGGCGCTCTCCCTTGCATCTCGTCCATTCTTTCCCCCAAAAGCCACAGTGACACTCGCAGACGAAGCCGCGCACACAGAAAAAGAAAAAAAAGAAGGCGCCCACTCCCCTCAGCTACCTACCTGGCACTACGTATCCTTCGCAGATAAAGCAACTCTAATAAACATAATTAGCCTCCCATCTCATGCTATGCGATCAAGGCCAAGACAAAAATAAAATAAAAAACACATGCTTATCCCTATTCAGCTACGGTCCGACTGCATCAGTTACATACATACGACCCCTTGCCCCAAGTTCTGGATCCCGCACGTCCGTCCGCTCATGATGGAAACACAGCTACTGACCAAGGCACCACTGACTCGGTTGACGCAGGTAATGTGGAGGAGTTGACTCTGGACGGAGTCGCTTCCGTCCATACAAGCTATCTACCGACTGTGCAATTTATGTGCCTACAGACATGTGCCCGAGGCAATGTATGGTCACGGCGATACGGGCTGCTTTATCGACTTGACGCATGCAAGTCCACACCACCATCTCTAGCAGCTGCAGATGCGTTTTATCACCTACTGTTTTCGTACATACTTGCGTGCTTCACCATATCGCTGATGCCCTGTGGGGATCCGAGACGATTAACTTAGACGATTTTCACCAGCGCTCAATCTCCCTTTTCGCTGATGGATCATCGGCGCACATCCCCATTGGTGTGGGTTTGCTTCTTGGATCATGATCAATATCGAACCTCAATTATAGCAGACTATTTGCAAGGACAAAGACAAGAACAAAGACAAAGGGGAAACAAATAGATTACTTGTCCGCTACGACCATTTCATTGGAAAGCCACGGGCTGTTGATCCTATTCCTCTTTCCGGCTGAAGCTTACGATTTTTTCTTAGCTCATTGTCCACAATTTTTTTTATATCTCACTTCATCGATCGATCTCTTATAGTCCTGCCCGGGGGCTTCCTCGACGTCATTTTTAGACCGTTTCAACTGGTTGAGTTCCTCGGGCTAAGACGCACACGAACGCCAAAAGAGACACGGGGCGCGTCGATTCAGCTTAAACAAGAACCCACTACTCCCACACCCTCCTCTCAGACTATTTTCTTTCTTTCTTCCTGTCAAGTCTTTCCGACTATTTTGCACACAGGATATTATTATCCGGCTAATTACTTCGACTTCAAGGGGGAAAACAAAGTAATATGCCCTGCGTTGTTCCTTGCAAGCACGTGGGGGCTTCATCGACGATGTCAGCCTCAACCCAAGTACCGGGGAATGAATGCATTCTCGAGTAGTGATGGGCCTGCGCTCGATTAACCCGTTGACGTGCAGGAGGTGACAGACGACGCAGTCCATACCGTTACGGTAACCTGTCGTGGTGTGTACGCACCAACAAATGCGACGACGCGCGATACTCCAACGCCCCGTGTGAGTTGCACAAGGCATTGGATGTGCTTCTTGCCTCGACACTTGAACTATCCGCATTTCAAAGGATTCTCACCTTTTGTAAATCGCCATCTTGGTGATTTGCTTCATGGCTTGCAGAGCTGTGGCACCGGACTTTTCGGTTTCCCATACCGCTCCCGTTGCTGCTTTGACTTGTCAAAGTGCGTCTGCGTTGGTCTCCTGCGGAGTCTTAGTCTGAAGACTGCGATCTCGATGTCGTGAGACACGGCCCCTCTGCGGTGAAGTCGTCACCCAGGCAGACACAAGCCCCAACCTTTTTTCATCATAAGCAAAATTGCAACACGTGCACTTTTATACGTCGGGTCTTCGGATTACCACCCATGTTATCCGCGGCTTGCGATCAATTTAAGCCCCAGCCGCATTTGAGCAGACCTAAGCTTAAACCCGTCGTTGATAGTGGCCGACGGAGTTGCAGACGCAGCAACCAAAAAAAATAAAAAAATAAAAATAAAAAAAATCGGTCAGCCCCGATGGATCAGGTCTGTGTGTACATATCAAGTACTGTTGCTTTTTGGATGGACTTGTGAGCACAGACGACGCAATGTGATGTTGTATCTGTATGTTGACATAATCACTTTTATTAGGTTACCGGGATATGTGAGCCACTCGGTAATAGTACAGCAGATATCATGCTCAATGCCGTAATCGTACATGTGTGTATGGAATATGTATTCAGCCTCCTTTCTGCCCTACGCGACAAAATAAAGTCCCTGAAGATGTGACAGACGCTATGTTGGCAACCTGTCACTTTCATTCCTCGTTGTACTGTCACATTGTAGGATCCTTTGCCCCTGACTGAACCCTTGAATAGCAAGGGGGGGTGTTGGCTGGGTGGTGGTGGTGGTAATAGTGGCTGACGAAATGACCAGGTAAAATATAGCAGCAGTACGTACATCCATCCATCGCGATGCACCACATGCCGCCACCAACAAGGCAGAGGGAGATCCATGATCGCCCCCCCAGATGTGTCCACACTCCCTGTCCGCCGTAAACGCCTCTTTCGCCGGAAACTCTATGTATCCTCCATTCTTGGCTTAAAAAATCTCACTGTAAGCACCATAAAAAAAACACCAAATACTGTCAGCCTCCAAGCATCCCCCTCCAAAACAAAAACAAAAAAAAAAGTAGAAATATGATAAGACTTGGGGGCAACCCCTGAATCGGTCCTCTTTCACATCTCATTCTTGAACCCCTGATGGGGTAATCGGTGGCAAAAAAGTATTGATTGCAGCTGAAATATCAAATCTCATGTTCTCTCCGCATGACTGCGGCCGTTACTTTCGGCTGGGCGGCGGTGGCGGTGGCATCTTCGTGGATCCAGTGTCAAGACGCTTCGACGCCGGTAGATTCGGCACTTTGAAGCCTCCAGATGATGAGCCTCCAACCTGGGTAAAAGTGCCACCCTTGAACCAGCGGTCTTCTTCCGCCTTGCGTTTCTTATTGAGTTCCGCTTGCATCTTGGGGTCTACCAGCTCCAGACCCTGCACAGGGGTAAAGGACAACGACGATTGTGTTCCGGTCGCCGAGCCAACAGTACTTCCAACCCCAGATGTTCGGAGTCCCCTGCCGCGGAGATCCATGCCGGGAGCCTGGCCGAACCCGCCGATGGATGATGCAGCACCACCCACGGTACTGGCTCCGCCCCAGCCCTTGTTTTTGACCCCGAGTTTTGCTCGTGTGCGTTGGTCGACTTGGATACCTCGGATCCTGCCGTCGTTGGCCTGGCCAATCATACCCAGACCCACCGTGCCCTCCCCAGTGCCGTAACCAACTTCCTTTTCCTCTCTGCCAAATGCCATGCGATTCTGTGCCTTGCGTAGATCTGTCATGGCGAGTGCCTCCTTGGCCTTTCTGGCCCGGCGACCTCCTCGCTTTCGTGCTGGCTTGTCGTCCGGGACAGGCAATGCTCGTTGACCCTTATTTGGCGGTGGTTCGGTAAGCTTCTCCAGCCTTTCCAGGCATGCTGATTTCAGTGACTCGCCTGTAGAGCCATCGGGGGTTGAATGTATGCGGTCGACTCGAGCTGCTAGTACAAGCTTTGCGGCCACGATCCTCATGGCTTGCTTCTTTAAATCACTGGGGATACCGCGAATGATATCTGAATTGTAGAGATAACCCTGTTGACGAATTCCAATATTTGTGGCGAGACCAGCTTGTCTCTTTTTAGAACCCCACGAGGGAATATTGCAGGCAGGTGTTTTGGATAATCCTGTTAGGCCACCTGCAGCGTTGAGTAGCTGTGCTGCTGTGAGTGAACCGATAAGGAGTGTTAGATTAGGCGCAAAGAGGCTCATACGCGATTGCACGTATTCTGTGAGGGTCTGCTTTGCTCTATGGAGGGAAATCACCATTTCGCATGCCGTTCGCACCCGGACCAGTTCGTCCGGCGTCATTTCGTGACCCTTTGAGGTTGTCGCTTCCACAGTAACAATCATGAGTGAAGGTCCATCCAGCACGGCCCTGAGCCCAACACCCAGAGGGTTATCTATGGATGTTTGTAGCGCTTTGATACTCTCTGAATCCAGAGGTCCATTTCCTATGATGGCGACTACCTTGGCATACTCTAGTGGTGTCGTGACCAGTCTTTCGAGTTCGGGAAACCGCGTCGAGTAGTGATCGCGAATAAACTTGTGAACTAGCGCCACTTCTCCGTCTATCATGGTCGAAAGACTGTTTGACTGTGTCAGGAGATGGTACTCGGGATGATCCTCAATGTTTCCGACGTTCGCTTGGGCCGAAGGTTGAGATTTGTAATGGGCAATTTTCTGCAGCGTTCGGAGCAACAAGTCAGGGCTAATCCTCAACGGAAGAGATGTAAACGAGCCATTCAGATATAGAGGGCCGATGTCTCGAGAAAGGGGATGACTAACCTCAAGTATTGGTTCCAGCGTCTGCATGAGATTGGCGACGCTGCGTACGTCCTTGACAGCACCGAGCTGCATCTTCTCGACCTTGGCCTTGGTCGCTTCAGCATCCTCCACGTCCTTGATCCCATTCTGCTCGTCCTCTGATCCATCGCCATCGCCATCATCGCCATCCACGTCCATGGCGTCGCGGTCGCCACTTGGCTTCTCCGTGGGTATCAGGCCATCGTTCTCCAAGGTCTCGGCCTCGTCTCCCGAGCTGCCGAAATCGTTGAGTAAATCATCGACGACTGTCGACATGTTGGCGACTGTTTCGTAAGTGGATTATTCTTCTAGAGATAGGGCTAGGTCGTAGGTTGTTCGTACCGAGTTTCGAGCGTGCCTAGTGGAAGTCGTGAGCTTCTAACTTTTTGTAGATTTTGTCAGGCTGAAAGACAATCAAGCTGCAAGGCTGAGAAAGTCAACCTAGAGCTTGTTGGTCCGTGCGCCATACACACACACAACGCGCAAGTCTTATCGCCCGATAAGCTAGTCGCCTCCAAATTTCAAGCCTTGCATTTGCATTTGCCTTGCATTGCCTGCTTTTCAAGGGCAAAGTCAACATCATATCACGGCCATCGTGTTGCCCTTCACATCTGCATTCATACGGCGCACAAGAACACCGTCGTCATGGAGCTAGCACGTGGCCCTCCGAAGGTCAAAAACAAGGGCGCCGCGCCGATTCAGATCAGCGCGGAACAGCTTCTCCGTGAAGCTGTTGACCGACAGGAGGTCTCCATCCAGGCACCAGCCCAGCGGTTTGCCGACCTCGAGGAGCTCCACGAATATCAGGGCCGCAAGCGCAAGGGATTTGAAGATTATGTCAGGAGGAATCGCATGAAGTTGAGCAATTGGCTGCAGTATGCGAATTGGGAACTGGACCAAAAGGAGTTTGCTCGCGCTCGTTCCGTTTTCGAGCGCTGCCTCGATGCGCACCCGAACGATATTCAAGTATGGACGCGCTACATCGAGGCGGAGATGAAGACGAGGAACATTAATCATGCGAGGAACTTGCTTGACCGAGCAGTGACGCGACTGCCCCGAGTTGACAAGATATGGTATAAATACGTGTACATGGAGGAAATGCTGGGTAATGTTCCCGGAACCAGACAGATCTTTGACAGATGGATGCAATGGCACCCCGACGAGGCTGCATGGAGCTCATATATCAAGCTGGAGAAGCGATATGGCGAGTTTGACAGAGCACGCGACATCTTCAGAGCATTTACCATGATCCACCCAGAACCCCGAAATTGGATAAAATGGGCCAAGTTCGAGGAAGAGTTTGGAACGAGCAACCTGGTTCGCGAGGTGTTTGGGGCCGCTGTCGAAGCCCTCGGTGACGAATACGTGGATGAGAAATTGTTTATTACTTATGCCAGATTCGAAGCCAAGCTCAAGGAGTACGAACGAGCTCGAGCCATCTACAAGTATGCGCTTGACCGCTTGCCACGATCCAGATCAAGATTACTCCACAAAGCATACACAACATTCGAAAAGCAGTTTGGCGACCAAGATGGTGTCGAGGATGTGGTGCTGTCCAAGAGACGGGTATTCTATGAGGAGCAGGTTCGAGAGAACTCCAAGAACTACGACGCTTGGTTTGACTATGCCAGTCTGGAAGAGGCGTCTCGAGATGCGGATCGTGTGCGGGATGTGTATGAGCGAGCGATTGCCCAGGTGCCTCCGACCCAGGAAAAGCGACATTGGCGAAGATACATTTATCTCTGGGTCTTTTATGCGGTTTGGGAAGAACTTGAAGGCCAGGATGCTGAGCGAGCACGACAAATCTACAACACATGCTTGGGGCTGATACCCCACAAGAAGTTTACCTTTGCCAAGGTCTGGCTGCTCGCGGCCCAGTTTGAGATTCGACAGGGCGAGTTAACGGCGGCGAGGAAGATATTGGGACGTGCCATTGGCATGTGCCCCAAAGACAGGCTCTTCAATGGTTACATCGATCTAGAACGCAAGCTGTTCGAATTCGTGCGCTGCCGCACCCTATACGAGAAGCATATCGAGTTCAACGCCACAAACTGCCAGACCTGGATCAAGTTTGCGGAACTAGAGCGTGGGCTTGATGACCTTGAGCGCACGCGGGCCATCTTTGAGCTGGCGGTGAGCCAACCGCAGCTGGACATGCCGGAGCTTTTATGGAAGGCCTACATTGACTTTGAAGAGGAGGAGGGCGAATACGACAGGACGCGTGAGCTTTACGAGCGATTGCTGGACAAGACGGATCACGTCAAGGTTTGGATCAGCTTCGCACACTTTGAAATCAACATTCCTGAAGATGACGAAGAGGAAGCCGAGGAACAAGCCGTCAGTGAGGAGGCCAAGTCCCGCGCGCGGAAGATCTTCCAGCGCGCCCACAAGAGCATGCGCGACAAGGACCTCAAGGAAGAGCGCGTGTCCCTACTCAACGCCTGGCTGTCATTCGAGCGCACACACGGGTCGGCAGACGACGTCGAGGCCGTGCAGAAGCAGATGCCCCGCAGGGTCAAGAAGAGGAGGCTCGTGGAGGACGGCGACGGGGAGGAGTACGAGGAATACTTTGACTACGTGTTCCCCGCGGACGACCAGCAGGCCAAGAGCCTCTCCGGCATCCTGGCTATGGCGCAGAAATGGAAGCAGGGCGGGGAGTCGTCCGGTGCTTGAGCTGGCCGGTTTCAAACCCCTACGCCATGTTATCTTGGCTGTGCTCATCTCCTTTTCTGACTTTTTTTTGGGGGGGCCTGCAACTCTATGAGCTATGAGCAGTCCAGACAATGAGGTCATCGTAAGGACCACATTAATGCATTCATCCAGTTAGCTTCTCCAATAGCATTGGACAATAGACCTGCTCTCAACCCCCGACAAAAAAAAAGAGTCCAAAGACCCCCAATTCAGGTACACAATGCTACGTCACTCACACACTTACTCTCACGCTTACACACGCACACAAACACACACGGGCACACAAAAACCAAGAAAGTTAACAAGGTGGAAAACAATAGAACAGGGGCGGGACCACCCGGTTCGTTGACGTTTCAGTCAGAAAAAAAGGCCCTTTTCTAGGTTGCGGAGCAGAACATCCTTGGAAGACCCCAAGCCTGTGATGTCATAGATATTAGCTCCAAATTCCATGCTTCTCTCTCTCTCTCTGTCTCTCTCATGGCGCCCTCCCTCCCCCCAAACGAGAGCCCATCAGCTCCTCTTTTATAGATATGGAAAAAAGACTCAATCATGTTTTTGTACATAGAATGCAAAAAAGGCCATTTGGAATTGGTTTGAATGAATAATTAATATTACATGTTTAAAATGGTCATCGTCGTCGTCATGAAAATTAATGGTCATAATCTCATTCATTGGTTTCTCGATCTACGTTCAAACATTCAAGTGATACGGATATCACAATAGCAAAAATAACAAGCCACCAATATACAAGAATCCAAGCCATTCCCATCCTTTAACCGGTTTTATTCAAACCCAAATGTAGATCCCACCTATCATGGTTACCCTTGCCGACTTTGCCGTGATCATCATTCCACCTCTTCCCTGCCCTGTTGCTTGTCTAACTCCATCTTCGCTTTTAGCCTGGCAACACATGCAGACGGGGGGCTTGATCATTCGATTATGATTGATGAATCCTTCGGCTCGTGTTGCCGTGCTCGACGTGCTCGTTTCCTATAACGATGCCGTATCCATCCTCTCGGATCCGTTCCCTTCGAGAGGCAGAACATACACGCTTCTTCTCTTAGTAGCGTCGGTGATCTGTAACAAAACATCCATAATTAGTCAATTTTTCTTAATACACACAGTAAAGTTTTGAAATCAAAGAAATGTTTCAGTCTTGGACTCATTCTACATAGTGTACCCGTCAAGGGGGTACTCCACGCAGCATACCAAATCTTTCATGCCTTATTTTCCTTTCCTTTTTCCCAGCAAGCCAATTTTTCTCTTTCAACACATTATGTGAAAGAAGGCTGAAAGAAACGAAATAGTATAGGGGAGGGGGGTAGTATAGCAGCACTTGCCGCTTCTTAAGGAGCGTGTGTAGTGATATTCAAGGAAGAGCCAAAGTTGAGCAAAAAGTGACTGTCAGGTCCAGCGTAACCAGAAGCAGGTTGATCAATGGACCACAATTCAGCGGGTGCCACGTCTCGGGGGTGGTGCTGAGAAACGAGGAGCGATGTATGGGTTGTCATCGATGTAACGCGGCCCATTTGTAGTGACAGCGCCATTATATGTGGCGTGAGGAGAGCGAGATGGAGAGTCCCAACTAGCTGATCTCCGCCTGTCGCCAAGTTTGTTGCGTCTCTGTCTCTCTAAGCGCTTTTCATGGCGCTTGGCTTTTTCTTGCTTGAACTTGCTGCATTCGCGCGTCAATTGCCTTGCGCTGTTTAGTTCCGAGAGAGCACCCTTGATACCCATTGCTGCAATCCCAACGGATGCGGCATCTTGCATGATAGCCTTTGACTTGAGCTTCTTGGCCTCGTGCTCACTGAGCCGCCCTTCCTTGACAGCCTTTTGCCTAGCCTTTCTCTTCTCCATGCTGTGATAGACCTCATTTGCTGCGTGAACAGTGGCAACGGCCGCAAGGCCAGTAGTCACAAGTTGCTTACCTCTCATTTTCTTAGCCCTCTTCTCATCCTCGTCCGAATCTCCAAGATCCGACTCAGAACCGTAGCCAGACCGGCGTTCCTTCCGCTCGTAGCGGTCTCGAGAGCGATCGCTAGAATGCTCTCGTTGTCCACGGTCAGAGCCATGACTTTGGTTGCGTCTATGACCCCTGTCACCATCGTAGCTGTCGTCCCGTCGTTGGGGCCTGCGAGAGCCTTGGTCGTAAGAACCATCCCTGTCTCGTCGTCGATTCTCGTCCGCCGCTACCATAGCACCGTTGCCAATGCCCAGTTTGGCCAAGCCGTCACGAGCCTTGTCAACAACGCTGCGGCTTCGGCTGCGCTCATAGCGACGGTCCCTCGAGGGGCTCCTAGAATCGTAGTTTCCACGGCCGCGACTGCGTGATCTCGAATGATCCAAGGCCTTCTTAGCGCCCAGAGCACCCAAGCCAGCGGTAGCAAGCGCAGCAAGACCGGTTCCGCCGCCGGCGCCACTGCCGCGAGAGCGAGCGCGAGACCGTGAACGGCTTCTACCGGTAAGCTTATCTTCCTCGATTTCGTTTTTGGAGCCGTTGATCAAGCGATTTCCTACCAGACCACCAATGACGGATTCCGCAAGACCCAGCTTGCCGTGGTCTGCACCATGGGCAGCATCAACGGTTGCAGCACCGGCGGCA